>OU744262.1:3750000-5000000 GCA_916610215.1 Omphaloscelis lunosa | reverse complement strand
ATAATATCGCGAATCCGACCAAAGTCACAATTATTATTTATTACTCAATAGCCCTTATATTTTGTGACTATTAAATAAAAAATAAATTTGTTCGGATTCGCGATATTATCATTTTTAGCGCATTTCGGAATACGGGGTTCGTGCTTTGTCACATCTTCCAGTTAATACGCCATTAAAAGTACTCTGTGTACGCCATGTTGTCAAATCATCATAAATTAATAACGTGAGTTAAAAAAGACTTGCAGATTTTCGTGGGTAGTGGTGAAGGCTTAACAAGTTCTTTTGTTTGTTTTATAATTTTTTTTTCGATTTTAGTGGTTTTGTATACCATGAACTTCAATCGAGATTATTGTACTTTGTGTTTGTGTTGTAGCGTAAGGTTTTTTTTAAGATAAATTTACTTTACTTTTAAATATTTTACCCGGCATCCACTGTGTATACAAAAAAAAACCCCCTGACTCGCCTAATCCGTTTGACCTCACTCTGGTTTTAACATTTACTCTCCCGACGACAGAGATTATGGACTCCGAATCTGCAAAGAGGAAAAGATCGGCCGCTTCCCCTCCGGCTACTTTAATCAACCCTTCTTAGACATACGATTAAAGATTACCCCCCAATTATAGTACACGGGTACTGTTCTGCACCCTACCTCTCTCTTAACGCGTCATCCAAGTGGAACAATAAATTTATTCCATTGATGAATAGGTACAGAGAGCTTAATACCCCTCTCTTCCTGTGTTTTTTTCCGCCTATGAGACCAAAAGATGAGTGATGTATAAGTGATTTCAGGCCAAAGGTCATTTTGGGACTTGGTATCTCAAAAAACTTCTAGAATGTAAAAGGCAACTTCGACTGGACCATTATGAGATACTGGGAGGGTTGAAATTTATTTTATATGAACGCACCTAAATTATCGTTAACAGGATGTACAGGTGTTTCAACATATTTCCATAACTCTAGAATTTTATTCCATTGCCCACCAGAGGATTCAGTATTTACAGGCGAATGCATTGGTATCCTAGAAGCCATTAATTTCATTTTAACCCACAATATTCATGATTCGGTCATTTTACAGATTCTCGCAGTAGCATTCAAGTCTTAAGTCAATGTCAACTAAAAAGTTACAGCTTACGAACTGACACCAAACGCAAGTTATACAACTCGTGGTCAGAAGTGTGGTTGGTAAGTTTGAAACTTAAGGGGGCATATTACGCCAGTGTACAACCTGACATCCAGCGGAAACCTTGGTTTTTAAATGCCCTAAACTGTCTAAAAGAACTGTTACATCCTTGTGCAGACTGAGACTTGGTCACTGCTGCAGGTCAGTATTCAAAACAAGATTTCAGGTTTGTGACTGTTCCTTGTGCGAATGCCGTCTTGATGATGGTACTGTGGACCATATATTCTTCTCATGTCCTTTGGATTTCCAAACCTTTGACTTGTACCACTTTGGTCTGTAGTAATAATAACTGTTTGTAAATATATATGTCGAATTGTAGTGTTTTGAATATATATATATATGTCTGCCTCATTGGTCTAGTGGTCGCAAGCACTACTGCTGAGTATGAGGTCCTGGGTTCGATTCCCGGGTCGGGCAAAGTGTTATTGGGTTTTCCATCTGGAATTTCTCAGTAACAGCCCGGAGTCTGGATTTGTGCCCGGTTGATGGCAATAGGCTCGCCCTCCTATTACATGGGACTTAAACATAACTGGCGAAATGTGGGTGTACTATTAGGTACACCTCTGGCTGATCCTTCGGGGATTACAGGCGTGATGTTATGTTATGTTATATATATATACATATACATATTTACTAAGCTAGATTTACTAAGAAAAATTGTCCAGTCATTTCAGCTACTAACATAACTACCACAAAGTGTAAAGTTCGACGGCACACCCTGCTTCATTGCCGTCACCACATGACACTGGCCGAATAGTCGACATTGGTTCAGTTGCCAAAGAAAAAAAACTAAAACGGATACATACATACCGCCAGTAATAAAAATAAGAAGTAAAATGATTAGTAGTGAGACAATAGTTATTTAAGTATCGGCCCAAAATGATTGTGAACATGCAAAGCGGCCAAGTTGAGAAGTAGTGAAGTAAATGTACAGACAAAAACAAAACCAACAAATGTGTTACTTGCGCAAACACGTCTTCCTCGTTGTCTTAGCGGGAGTAGCCAAGATTGCGGCTTCAGGAAATCCAGGTTCTTCATATTGTGCAGAATCCTCGGTGTCAACTGAACAAGACAGGAATTTGGCTACCAGATCGTGAAGTTCGCCTGTCGTTTCGATCTTCCGGCGGGATTAGTCTTGCTTATACATATTCCTACATTCGGGAGCTAAACAACCGCTCGAGGTCCTCCAAATTGGCAGCAAGTTTAGTATCCATGTTCAATGTGCAGTGAAATTGAACCAGGTACAAACTTGAAAACAATAGATAGCGGGTGTGGGGGTCTAACAATAAACTACTTTATGTCATCAATAAATATAAATAACTATTTTTAAATTTTATTTTATCTAGAGCACACAAAAAAAGTGTCAGTGCTATGTCTACCCCACAAAGGAAAAAAAAGAGTATATTTTTCTTTTAGTAGAATATTTTACTGAATGTAATATTATCGAAATTCGAAATTTGTTGGATTAAAAACAAGAATAATTTTTAAGTATTGTAAGTACCAAGTTTTATTTTATCGTCGTTTATTAGAGTTATTTGTTCAAGAACAGTATAAACATTGTTTCAATGTTATTGTGTCGTATCATTTCTATATCTCTTTATATTCCACCGTTTTCTTAACTCTTACCCAGTCGTGTCTATTAACAACGTGACTGTGAACGGTAACCAGCTGACGTGGTCGCTGGTGTCGCGGCGCTGCGTCGACAGGGCCGGCACTCGCTTCTTTATGAGGGGGGTCGATGCTCAGGTGAGTTGAAAAATCCGGCCAAGTGCGTGTTGGACTACGCACAATGAAGGGTTACGTAGTTGGGATGAATTTATCCCAAATACAAACTTAACATTGTAGCTGAAATACATGTACTCCCATACATTCCAACTGTAAATGTAAATTTGTACGCACAATTTTGAGACATTTACGATTTTATTTTAAGGCCATAGACTTAGGTTTTCCTGTAATCTATGAGTAACCAACCATTCCCTGTATTTTTTTTTTTTTCAAAATTTTAGGCTCAGTAGCTTCGGAGATAAAGGGGGAATGGTCAATTTTCATCTATTTTCTTAACTATCTTTAAATGTATTTATTTTAAAATTATAAAAAAATACAAGCCCTTTCATTTGATATGTCACACCTGACAGTTAAAACTTTTTTTTTAATTTTCCTATTTGCCCCCACAAGTGAGACCCCCATATACAAAATTACATATGTTTACCAAATTTCAACTTAATCGGTCCATTAGATTCGGAGCAAATTGGCTGTGACAGACGGACAGACAGACACACGAGTTATCCTATAAGGGTTCCGTTTTTCCTTTTGAGATACGGAACCGTAAAAATATGTAGCCCCCTGTTGCAAAAAGGGCCAAAAACCCAAGCAAAATATTACCTACATTGTATAAACTGCAGGACCGCAAGTAGCGGTACGAGTAATTAATGAGTTTGTTCGCTTTATCAGACACAATACCTATTTTGTACATTGCTTTTGTCACTAAAAATCCAAAATCCCCTCACCCATTAAGACTTGCGGTAGTCACCATTAACTTCGATTTCACCATACCAAACTCTTCCACAGGGCAACGTCGCGAACTTCGTAGAAACAGAACAGATAATAGAACGAGGTGGTGAAAAGTCTTCCTTCGTACAGACCAGGGGGTCTATCCCCCTGTTCTGGAGCCAGTACCCTAATATCAAATACAAGCCGGCAATGGAGCTGTCTCATGAAGACCATGTGGCTGCTTACACCAAGCATTTGAGGGACCAGCAGCAGAGATACGGGAACCAGGTGCTCGTCAATCTGGTGAGTGGAGATGAGGAGATTGTTTGATTCAGAAGCTCTACGTGCAGAACATAATGTACTGTATGTTCTGCACCTAGAGAGTCTTTATTACCCTTAGTTTATATTTCATAATAAAGTCACAAATCCACGCTTAGCGTGGATTTGTGACTTTATTATGAAAGCTAAACATACAAAGAGAAAATATTTGTATGTTTAGCTCCATGAAGCATGACCCTCCACACCAGCAGCTAGTGCAAATCTTGGTTAAACCACGCTGCATTTCACTAAAAGTTTTAATGAATAAACTCAAAAACTATTGGACCAATTTAATTTTTTTTTTCACTAGTTGAATGCTATATTATCACTGAGTAACATAGGCTATTATTTATAAAGATACGCGGGCGAAGCCACCGACGAAAGCTAGTAGCTGATAAATAAATATGTTTAATAATACATGCTTTAAAACTAGCCTTATTGTACTTTCTTGGTGATGTTCTTAGGGGTTGTCAACAAGAACAAAATTTACCAGTTGTTTCAAGAAATCATTAGCAGTACACTATTTGCGCTGTAGCATGGTGCGGGTGACAGTTGCCCGTATGACGTTGACATTTGTCAGTACCACGTAGGGATGTGAGGTTATGCAATTCATTTTTATCGCTAACGATACTCGCAGCGTGAATCTAGTTCTCTTTAATATTGTTATGAAAATTAGTGTATTATTCAGTTGTGCAGTGTAACTACGTGTGTGCTACGTGTATAAACTTGTCAATATAAATGTTTTATGGCTACATAATTATCTTTGTACTTATATAAAATAATCAAAATCGGGTTTATGTTTTTTTTTTCGTGACAACATTTTTGCTCTATGGTGCATCGGCGCGGCGATCATGTTGTTTACCCGTGCGATGCTGTGAGTGCGAGTACGAGTGCAAGCGCGTTATATTGTGACTTAATGTGACACGTATTACGATTTCATTGTTTGTTTTCATTTTTGTTAAATTGTTATTTGTTATAAGTTTGTTGAGTTTGTTGTTATTACCATGCCTAAGCATACAAAAAAAACTGTTTTGGGTAGTCAGGCCAGGGAGCTTGTTGTTCGCCTCCGAGACTACTTTGAAAGAGAACAACAAAATAATGGACCGTTGTTACCATTGAATCATATTGTAGAACGAGTAGCCGAAGCTCTTGATATTGGCCGCAATACTGTTTCGCGTATAACACGTGAGAAAATTGGCCAAGATGGGATGTTTGAAAATAAATTATCGACACCCAACAAAAAGCGGACCAAGGTGAAGCCAATCACAGATTTGGATGATTTTGCTAAGGTTGCTATTAGAAATCATATTTATGATTATTATAGAAGAATGGAGCTACCCACATTGCTCAAGCTTCTAAAATCATTAAAAGAAGCTGACTTGTTCAAAGGAGGTATTACTTCGCTACGGCAAGTTATAAAAGATATTGGCTTTGTTTACAAAAAAGTTAACAAAAGAAAGATTATTATGGATAGGACTGACATTGCCCTAGCAAGATGTAGATTTTTAAGGAAGGCCAAAAACATAAGTGATTGGAGCAAAGTTGTCTTTTTGGATGAAACGTGGCTAAACGCCAACCACACAGTGGGTAAAAGTTGGACCGACGATACGGCACAATCGTGTACCAAAGTGCCGGAAGGCAAAGGCGAACGCCTTATTATTTGTCACGCAGGTACAGCAAGTGGATTCGTCCCTGATTGTTTGCTGGCTTTTAAGTAAAAAAAAACTACGGAGTATCATGAGGAGATGAATTACGAAAAATTTAAAGATTGGTTCATAGGTCTATTAAACAATTTAAAAGAGCCTATGACCATAATAATGGACAACGCACCCTACCATTCGGTGCAAGTTAATAAACCCCCAAACCAATCCAACCGCAAAAGCGAGTTGGTGAAGTGGCTGAGTGAAAACGGAGTTACAGCAGATATAAAAATGTTAAAGACGGAGCTTATTGCCTTAGTCCGACGCCATAAGCCACCAACTCCTACCTATGCTCTGGACGAGATGGCAAAAGAAAAAGGCCACCAGGTCCTTCGACTACCACCCTACCATTGCCAGTATAACGCTATTGAGCTGATTTGGGCCCAAATAAAAGGTATGCTTTTAATTTCAATTCCCATTTTGAAGCTTTATAAAAAAATCAGCTTTCCGATCGTAGCATGTACCTAGTTTAAAAACATTACCAGATACTAGATTAGGCTGATTGATGATTATTTGAATACTTTTTTTTATAAGTTCGTTTATTTTTAGGTTACGCCGCAAGAAATAATACTTCGCCGCCATTTACGGCAAATAAGATGTTGGCCCTATTACAAGAGGCCATCAACAATGTTCAACCTGAAGACTGGTCGAAGGTCGTGAATAAAACAAAAAGGGACATTATGTCTGATTGGGATCGTGACATACATATTGACAACATAATTGAGTCATCGTTAATAATATCCGTCACAGATTCAGATGATGAATTGAGTGACAATTCAGATGTTCCTGACTCTGATATGAGTTTAGACGAATAACATGTATTTTTTTTTAGCAACCTTTTAAGCAACCTTACCCTATAAATGTTCTGTTGTATAATTAGACCTTTTAAAAATAAAAATTGACCTACGCACAATATACGTTTTTTATTATAAAAAATATCGACTATCCATCGTAGCAGTACATCCCATCACTAAATACGTCTATGGCGTTACGTTATACGCATAACACTTTGCTTAATTTTTCATTCAATTTGATTTTATTTCTTGATTAGAACATTCTGGTTGGGTTTAATTTAATTTACTACAGTTATTAATTATTTAATATATTACGAATGTGGTACAACTGAAATATTAAGTCATAAATTGTAAATCGCGGCAACTTTCAAGAGTGAAACGAAATGTTACTGAAACTGTCACCCGCACCATGCTACAGCGCAAATAGTGTAGTGGCCCAGTGGTAACGGCCTCGACTTACGAGTTGTAGGTCATAAGTTCGTACCCAGACTTGACTGACGCTTGACTTAGTATAAATTATTTACTCACTACTGCTCTCAAAACGGTGAAGGAAAACATTGAGAGGAAACTGGCATGTCCTAGAACCAAAAAATCGAATACATGTTACATCTACCAACCCGCACTGGGCCCGCGTCGTGGTTTACGGGCCACTCCTTCTCACAGAGAAGAGGTATGTGTCCCAGCAGTGGGAACATTATAGGCTGAACAACAAAACAAAAACCAAGAAATATTTAACAACTTTCCTTTCCCAGATCGACCAGCACGGCAAAGAGGAATCTCTGGAGCGGGGCTTCCGAGCCGCCGTCGCCGCGGCTGCTTTACCGGGCGTCAGATACGAGCCCTTTGACTTCCACGCAGAGTGCCGCTCTATGAGATACTACCGGTTAAATGTGCTCATAGACAGGATAGCGCACGAACAGGTACGAACACTGCCGAACTCACACAAACACTGCTAAACTAACATGACGGACAGACTTCCATGTGGGTGAAATGCTGATCCACGAGACACGAACAAGTAAGTTCATTAAGAGCGAGGCATAAATATGATTTATGCCGAGCGCTATTGAAAAACGCCGAACGAGATTTCCGTGCTGCAGTCGCCGCAGTAGTTTTACCGGGCGGCGTCAGATACGAGGCCTTTGAATACCTGCTTACTATATATACTACCTGCTTAATGTGTGCATAGACAGGTAATGTCTGTTCCAAAAGTATGAGATGAAAGTGTAAACAAACCTTGCACAGGATAAATTCTCACGCAATCACTCACTAAAAGGAATTATTAACACATTCACCTGTATTTGGAAGGTCTCAACTTTATGTCAGACCACTTTTGCAATAATTATTGTTTGATTAACATAGTAATTGAAAAAACTTTGATGAAAATTGAGGTTATAAAATTAACCTCAACATTCAAATGAAAAACACCTTTAAGGGGATTTAAAATTAGAATTTCAGGTAAGTATTCAAATAATAAAAATCAAAGCAGTCAATTTGTATGTCGCATTACAAATTGGCATCCACAGGCATCTACGTTTTCTAATCCATTTGTTTATATTTTCATCAGATACTTTGGAATAGACTCATATGTTTATTGACGTTAGGCGGGGCGTAAATACGATGTTTGACGAAATTTCCCGAACTTACCGACAACGGATAAGCATTAGTTACTGCTATTTTAGAAATACATCAGTTTCGTCTATTGATTTGAGTAGACATAATTTTTGAAGTCAACCGGACGTCCATGATAACAACTTGACTGCGACAGCGTCCTTATTCTGTATCAGTAGAGGCGGTTTGCTTTTTGGTCAAGCCCCTCCAAAAACGACAATCCTGGATCAGCCACTGGTTGCCTGGTGCAAACAAGTAGCTGGGTTCGTCGATCTAATTTTGCATTTTAATCTTTAATAGTACGTGATACAGTACTAATATTAATTCGTCTCCAACAGACAGAATTCGGCTACTTCCTCTCCCGAGGCGGCACAGTCCTGCTACGCCAGAATGGAGTTTTCCGAACCAACTGCGTAGATTGTCTGGACAGGACTAATGTGGTACAGAGTCTGCTCGCGCGGCTGCAGCTCAACGCGGCTCTCAGGCTATTAGCAATCACCAACAGCGATGATGAGAAGCATCCGTATCTGGATAAGCTGTTTAATAATGTAAGTATATACGAGGTTTTGACACCGATCCAGAAGAAATAACATTCAACTTGCCTAGAAAATGAACGCGATATTCGAGTGTCACTGATAAAAAACGCACTAAATAGCAGACACATTCACTTATTCACTCTGTGGATCACCACTAATGATTAAATATATTAAATATTCATCAATAATTGCCAAAATCTGAGATGATTTTTGAATTCAAACAAAACTTCAAACGACCGATCATTTTTGTCTCGCCTAATTTTGTCTTTTAAATATGTGACGTGACATAGTAATTATATGTTTCAGGATATTGGCCTAGCCAATCCGATCACTGATTATAACCCTGTTGTTACCCTAGGTATGGGCAGACCACGCGGACACGATCTCTACGCAGTACTCGGGCACCGGCGCCTTGAAAACGGACTTCACGCGCACAGGCAAGAGGACACACTTTGGACTGATGCGAGACGGTATCAACTCGCTCACGAGATACTACAAAAATAACTTCAGTGATGGCTTCAGACAGGTTATTGACTTTCTTAGTAATTATGTGACTATATGATATCCACTCAATACTCGGGCACAGGCGTCCTGAAGACAGACTACACGCGAACAGGCAAGCGGACACACTTCGTTCTCATGCGACAAGGCATCAACTCGCTCATGAGACACTACAAGAATAACTTCAGTGATGGATTCATTTGTTGTTTCAATATTATTGTATGCAGCAGGCATGATACTTGCATCGTGTAAATGGAGATTTATTGACAATATTCTTGACCAGGGGTGGCCAACTTGGTTATGCGATCCACTTACATACTTTTTGAAATTTTTAGTGAAACAGTAGTATACAATTACCTACGTAGTATTATTTATTTTATTAAGAGATCATAAAATCGAAAATTATTCTTAGTAACTACTTATTTATATTACTGTGAGTATTGCGTCTGAGCTGCTACGTGGAAAAGAGGAGAAATAACGTGATGGAACGGCGATTGAAAAATGATACAAGACGATGCGCACAGAAGTTGGTGATTACAAAAAAAATAAGTAGAACAGATCACGCCACGTAATCGGCGTGATCTGTTCTACTTATTTTTTAGTTAAAAAATATTTTTAAGTATTTTAACTTATATTTTTTTTTGTTTTGCCACGATCGACTGGATTAAAAGCCTCGATCGATCACGATCGACCGGTTAGCCACCCTTGTTCTTGACTATTCATAAATAAACTTAAAGCTCATTTTTGGAACGAAGCTTTTTAACGCGGCTTGCGATAGGAGTAAACTGGCAGAAATCGTCACACGAAAAAGCGTTCATAATTGCGACTGTCTTCTTCTTCATTCACAGTTTCTCTCTCAATGTATTTGGTCAAAATGTAAATTCAAGATGGTAGCTGCGAAAATGTTCCAATTTTTCATCATTGGTATGGTTTTCGAGGATGCTAAAGTCGATAGTTAAGTCAAAATGCTAATCCAAGATGGCGGCTGATTTTTATTTTAAATGATACGTGAGAAGGAACTTCATTCCTGACGCCCCTGTCGGGAATGAAGTTCCCCAACCGCACACGTTTTTATTACTGTGTTGATTTTCTTACCTTTTATAAGTACATACAAAAGAGTGTTGTGAAGGTCTAGGGGCGGTCTAAATCATTGAAACATGCAATTTGAAAGATATGTAGAGGTGTGCAGTAGAATTTATCAACCTTTCACTTTCACGAAAATGTTTTCCCTTCGCCAACTATAGCTGCGCATGAGACTTCTGATACAATGATGAAATAACATTTATTTCTGTAACTAGACGATCTTTTTAGACACTTTTACACGTTGAATGTTTAGGTCAATATTTTAAAACTAGATGTCGCCGGCATTTCATAAATAAACGGTCACAGGGGAAATATAATAAACGAATGACCATAATTTACAAAGAACCGCCCGTAAATTATTTGCCCCATACCCACAGGGGTGCGTTGCCGGAGTTGTCTATGATTTTTTCGGCACACTTAAATGATAAGAAGTTTTGCAAACAATATATTTGTTTAGGACTCCATCGACCTGTTCCTGGGTAAATACGTGGTCGTTGACGGTGAGGGCAACACGCTGCCGTGTCCGCTTCGCCGGGACAGAGACTGGAAATACATTACAGTAAGTACAACCGTTTTAGTCATTTCTATTCTAAATACAAAAGAATAGGAAAAAACTGCAACTTGTTCACTTCAGATGGTGCTGATCTCCAGCGTCTAATAATTTGACAGCTAGCTTTTTGTAAACAAGCGACTACATTTACGCATAATTAATTGAGCCCAGTTACGCAACTGCAAAAATATGGGGACCCATGTATTTGCCAAAGATGTTAAAAGAAGAAAATTGTGCTACGCGAAAGCTCTCCGATAAAAAATTGGAACCCGAGATTTCTTCGAGACGATGTGCTGTCCTTTAAACCTTTAATGGGAGAAAGTCGTATAAAGGTCGAGCTCCCAAGAGAGCTAAGTCTGTTTTCATTACATACAGGCACTTGTGATGTGATATTATGTCCATTATAGTAAAGTATGTGTTTTTATAAAGGGTTTTCCAAGAAGAGGTATTATTTTGAATAGCCCGCTATTTCGGTAGATCTCACTTTTGAAGCTGTAATTTTTTGACATTTAACAAGTAGAAACGACCAGTGTGACCAGATTCAGTATTTTTCTTTTACCACTGGTATAAACAAATAGTACTTTTACTTTTTTGACTACATTTTGCCGATTATAAACAAATTTTTCAAGGCGACTATCCGTGCATTGATAGACTGTATGTACTTGTCGATTTTGGGTTGCTTCATGAAAGCTAATTACATCAAACGTACGGACAATGTATTCACGTTAGACCCAAAGTCTAATGTAAATTATTTGCCATTAAAAGATATGTACTGAGGTATTCAAGTAGGCCAAGAATTAATCAAACACAGGGAAAATGTAAACATGAAAGAACAGATAACTGAGTTTTTCAGAAGGTGCCAATCATTTTTAATTTAGTTGAGCACGCAATTGAAATCACGTTTGCTTTTTGAAAATCCAGTTTTTCGAAAACTGAAATTTCTTGACCCACACACTGCCGTGCATAAAGAATTTCGCAGTTTACGAAATGTGATAGAAACTTTCCATGCGAAGTACAGCCAGAACATCCAGTTAATTGACGAAGAATATAGAACCCTAAAGTTTGATCGCGAAGTGATTTGTTACAATCTTCCAGCACTGGCTCACCCATCTCGTGTGAACAATTTTGGGTGGAAGTATGGCATGTTAAAATACAAAAATATAACTAAAGTAACCGTCATGAGAAGCTATAAATTTTGTAAACAAGTGTTCAGGAGTTCACAACATTTGGACCAACAAAAAAAATGAATTTGTTTAAGATTTAATAAATTATTAAGTAACAAATATTAATTAACATATATTATTTAAGAATAATTATTCGTCAGATTCAGATGTTTCCATTTCTGTGTCAGAATCAGTGACATGTATCACGAAGCTGTCTACAGTTTTATCAATCATCTCATCGATTTTGGAATAAAAATTATCGTCTTCCTTGATAACATGCTCCACACAACGCTTCCAATTTTCCGAAGTAATCTGCTGCAGTCCCTCTTGTAATCATTGTTTTACCTCGTCAAATTTAAAATTTGTATTTTGTTTACAATCCCTGCGACGGACGCGTTCCGGTACCAAGAAACACAAACGATAGCGCTTTGCGTCGTTAAAATATGATCCGACTAAATTAAATAGGTTGTTACTTTCATATAACCCGTCTATATTTCATGTCGATTGAATATGGTCAATTTATTATTATCTCGCAGTATAAAATGTTTACTTAGTAAAAGATGTTTGTTTACATAATTTATAGCTTCTCGTGACGGGTACTTTAGTCTTAGTAAATCTCTTTTATGTATACCGGTGCCGAATGCTGCATGCGAGCGAATATTTTCACAGATAAATTTAATAAAAACGGACCAAAGAAACAGATTTATAAACAAAAATGTGTCAGCTATTTTATAAACAAAGCAAGGTGTTAAGGATGAAGGAGGTTGTGTAAATTTTAATCCTTCGAAAAGGATGTTAAAATATAACTCTAACGTTTCTTGTGCGTATGAATTAATAAAACGTGTTAAGAAAATCAGTATTTTTATTGGTATATCTGTCCTATGTAAGTCGGTATATTTCAGTATTTTTTTGAAGTGCCTCGGTATTTTCGTAAAATTTAATCTGGTCACACTGGAAACGACGCCATCGGCCATTAATAAAAATGGAACGATACGCGCTTCAACAACGTATTGAAATTATTAAAATTAGTGAATTTTAATCCGCTAGGTTATTAGTGTTCTGTAATTTTAATAATTTCAATGCGTCGTTGAATCGTCTCTGCCTAATTTTCACCGTTTTTATAGTGATAAAAATTGTGAAAATTTGGCAGAGACGGTTCGTAAAACTCGCAATACAGAAATTGGTGGAAAAATTCGAGCTGTTGGGACAACTTAGTGATGTAAAGAATAAAACCCGTGCACTTCGCTCAAGAACAGCCGAGAATATTGCTGCTGCTGTAGCCGAAAGTGTTGAAGATAACCCAGGTTTGTCCATTCCTCGTCGTTCTTTGGAATTAGGCATTCCACAAACGTCATTACACCGTATTTTGCATAAAGATTTGGGTCTTAAGGCTTATAGAGTTCAGTTAACACAAGAACTCGAGCCGGCCGATCATTAACAACGTCGTGTTTTTGCTGATTGGGTCGTTGAAATGCATGAAAATAATCCATTTCCACCTCCATTTCCACCTCGGTGGCTTCGTCAACAAGCAAAATTGTCGCATCTGGGGCTCGGAAAACCCAAGAGTTATTGTTGAAAAGCCTCTCTATCCTCAACGTGTGACTGCTTGGTGCGGTTTATGGTCCGGCGGAGTCATTAGACCTTACTTTTCGAAAATGAGGCTGGAGCAACAGTATGTATAATTTTTTATGGCCGGAATTGGATGGTATTGATCTGTACAACGTTTACTTTCAACAAGATGGCGCTACGTGCCACACAAGCAACGAAACCATTGATCTTTTACGGGAAAAGTTTCTGGACCGTGTTATCTCTCGAAGACGTGATCACGATTGGCCACCGACATCTTGTGATTTAACACCTTGCGACTTCTTCCTTTGGGGACACGTGAAAGAGAAGGTCTACGCCAACAGCCCAACGTCGATTCAAGACCTCATGATGGAATTCGTGAGGCTATCGAGGACATAGGGCAGCCACTTTGCGATTTGGTTAAGGAATATTTCATGAAAAGGATATGGTCCTGTAAGCGTGGTCGTAGTGGTCATTTGCCTGACGTTATTTTCCACTATTAATGGCATACCTTCCTCTTTATAATGAAATAAACATCCGATCATTTAAATTAAAAAATGGCATTTTTGTATGAATATCAAAATAACACCTCTTATTGGAAAACCCTGTATTATCATATTAGTTAAATCAGTGCTAGAAGTGCCTATATAGGAAGTTTTTCAGTCAAGATGATCATGCCCCGAGTTGGTTTTCAACTCTGATCAGGTTATTTCTATTGTACGCCTCCAGTCTTTAACAAAAAACGAACTTAAAGTCAAGAAACAAAAAAATAACCTATAAATTATAAAACATTCATTATTTATTGACTTTTCCAGTTAAGCTTCCCCCTGTCCTTAGCTCGTCTTTTAATAGTGCAACACTCCAAGTCTCATACATATTTATCTAGTTTTAGTATAATTTGTGATCGACACAAAAGTAAACATACAACACAACAATGGCAGTTTAAAGATGTACAACTGTGCTGCCACTTGTTATGAGCTTTCATTTTTAAACCTCATTAAACCACATAAAATCTGCCTGGCCTTTTCCCATCTCTGTTGAGGTTGGCTTCCAGTCTAACCCGATGCAGATGAATACCAGTATATAACATGGAGCGACTGCCTATCTGACCACTACTACCCAGTAACTGGGTAATACTCGGACCAACGGCTTAACATGCTATCCGAAGCACAGAGGAGTCTCGGTATGTAAAGATGGTCACCCATCCTCAGACCAACCCCGGCAAGCGTAGATTAACCTGATGAATGGACCAGTGTCGCTGTTATTACTTAGCCACGAGCTCCTCTATATAGATTGCCATCGACAAGCCAAAAAGAGAAAATAATTATTAAAGAAATAACATAAATTTGAGCTGGTGCATCTGAGCCATTCATCAAACGTATACTTAGCATAACTACTGGGCAAGCACTGAACATATTAACTTAGGGCAAAGACAATTTTTCACACAAAATTTGGAACAAAGACAAATAGTTTTGTTTGGATGGTCTGTTATAATGTTACTTTTTGTGTTCTAGTTCCCATCAGTCTTGCTGGTAGCAATGTCAATGTTCTGCGCTAGCGCAACTCTGCCGCAGCGCTACACGAGCGAAGTCCTGCTGTACCTAATGTTCTGGGGCGCCGCCGTCACTGCGACACTCACCTTTATATTCAGGTAAATAATATATCTCTAGTTTTCGCCTGCAGCTATGCCCGTGTGCGTTGGGTACCTGGTAGACTAAGCTATTTTTCGGTAGAAAAGGATCCAACGTCATTCTTCAGGACGTGCTCTGAGCCTCGCCGTGATTGCCTCGTTGGTCTAGTGGTCGTAAGCGCTACTGCTGAGCATGAGGTCCTGGGTTCGATTCTCAGGTCGAGCAAAGTGTTATTAGGTTTTTCTATCTGAAATTTCTCAGTAGCAGCCTGGAGTCTGGATTTGTGCCGGTTGATTGCAATAGGCTTGCCCCCTATTACATGGGACTTGAAACATAACTGGCGAAATGTGGATGAACTTGCTACAGGGACACCGTCCTATGTTCAACCCTTCAGGGAAACAAGGTGTGATGTTATGTTTATGTGCTCTGAGCCTTTCGAGTCGGTTCAATAGTTAAGTTGACAAGAACTATAAAATTAACAGAAAAACATACTTTTGGATTAATAATTGTACATGAATGTGTAATTCTAAAGTCAACGAGACGAGATAAATTTCATGCTTTGAGATTAAAAACGTTATTTTGATTGCGTATGGTTCAGTTTCCATTGTAACCAAAATTATGTTATGACGTTTATCAATATTTTTTCATTCTAAAATCAACTTAGAAAACTTGAGTTTAAAGTTATATAGTATGATATATTAGTTGATAGTTTTGTTTATAAGTTCCAATTTTATGTATTTATCTCGTATCGGAATAGGGATGATGACAATTTTTTATTATTTTAAACTCGTGAAATATATTTGTTTTTAACTGCTTGACAAAGACGGCACTATCACAAAAGTGACGTTACAACTATGTAACTTCGTACTAGCGCCATACATTGTCCGTACCGCGCGAGGGCGGGAATAATCCCTTCCAAAAACTTTTTAAGCTCGTGATTTCTCTAGTGGTCGCAAGCGCTACTGCTGAACATGAGGTCCTGGGTTCGATTCCCAGGTCGGGCAAAGTGTTATTGGGTTTTTCTATCTGAAATTTCTCAGTAGCAGCCTGGAGTCTGGATCTGTGCCCGGTTGATGGCAATAAGCTCGCCCCCTATTACATGGGACTTAAAAAACATAACTGGCGAAATGTGGGTGAACCTGCTACAGGGACACCTCTGCCCAACCCTTCGGGGAAACAAGGCGTGATGTTATGTTATGTTATTTCTCCATATTTCCGTTGATTTTACAGAGTTTTTCGATTACCTCTTTGAAATTACATTATTTGTTCGAAAATTTCTAATATCATCCCTATTATATCGATATCCTAGTTCACACTCGAACTAATTACATTTACACCAATTTTACAGGAGCGCAATTCTTATGTTCGCATATGAATATCGTGGCAGTGGTTAAAAAAACATTTAGTACTTATATCATAGAATAGCTTTTTGAGATACTATATTTGTAATAATTATTTGACAATTTAAAAGTCTGCATGCTGAAAATTGATGTCTTAGAAGCTCGCCCCCTCAGTTAATTCAAGTGAGCACGTGGAAACTATGAAATCAATGCAGTTAGGACATAAATGTTTAAAAAAATATGGAACGAAACGAAAATAAATACAAAAAGTCATAATAGTTTTCAATATAATTGTGACACTTTTTTTAATAGAATGAGAAGGCTTTACGTAACTCTGGTAAGATAAGACTACGCGGAATTTCATTTAGTTATACATAGGAATAAAAAAGTAAAAAATGTAATTAATACGAGTGTGAACTAGGGTATATTGACTCGCCCAAAAGCTTGTAACTCAGTAGCATAAATACGTATGAAAATATACTTTTACATCATGCTCATTATTCTGTTGTTGAAATTAAATGAACGCTCGTCCAACAACGAACAAATCCTTACGAAACCTGGTGAACCGTGACTAAAGTAACCGTCATGAGAAGCTATAAATTTTGTAAACAAGTGTTCAGGAGTTCACAACATTTGGACCAACAAAAAAAAATGAATTTGTTTAAGATTTAATAAATTATTAAGTAACAAATATTAATTAACATATATTATTTAAGAATAATTATTCGTCAGATTCAGATGTTTCCATTTCTGTGTCAGAATCAGTGACATGTATTACGAAGCTGTCTACAGTTTTATCAATCATCTCATCGATTTTGGAATAAAAATTATCGTCTTCCTTGATAACATGCTCCACACAACGCTTCCAATTTTCCGAAGTAATCTGCTGCAGTCCCTCTTGTAATCACTGTTTTACCTCGTCAAATTTAAAATTTGTATTTTGTTTACAATCCCTGCGACGGACGCGTTCCGGTACCAAGAAACACAAACGATAGCGCTTTGCGTCGCTAAAATATGATCCGACTAAATTAAATAGGTTGTTACTTTCATATAACCCGTCTATATTTCATGTCGATTGAATATGGTCAATTTATAATTATCTCGCAGTATAAAATGTTTACTTAGTAAAAGATGTTTGTTTACATAATTTATAGCTTCTCGTGACGGGTACTTTAGGATCCTTAATTTCGGTCGGTGACGCTGAATCGGGTATACTCGGCTCCGGTCGTTTTTCACTTCTATCGTGTGTTCATAAGCACACACCCTCTTTTTTAGGGTTCCGTACCCGAAGGATGCCAAACGGAACCTTATTATAAAGCGTCCGGACCATTGTCCGTCTGTCTGTCAGTGGGCTGTATCTTATGAACCGTAACGGTAGACAGATGAAACTTTCACAGATTGTGTATTTCTATTGCCGGTATAACAATAAATTAATTTTTTAAATTAAAGCCCCCCATACTATAAACGTGTTTTTTTGGCGTTTTTTTTTCTGCTAAATATTGTACGGTGGTGCGGAACCCTTTGTGTACGAGTCCGACTCACACTTGGCCGGCTTTTTATTTTGTGTTATTCTTGATGGTGTTTAGTTTCATGGAAATAAAATTGTTCCAGACACGGCAAGGAGTTCGTGGACTGGCCGCGCCTGGACGCGGGTGGACTCGCCGCCGCGCGCGCCCTGCCGCCGCCGTCGTCCTTATGATCGCAGACCTGCCGCTCGTAGTCGTCGTCTAACATACTTCCGTCTCCTTCTAACGTTCCCGTTTGAGTGGTGAGCGAGAGAGATAGGTAGCTATTAGATGGTGTTTTGTACTAGTGTTGTTTTGTTAGGGAGTGTCTCATGTCAAATCTTGAGTTTGATTGGTTGATCCATCAGAGGATAGTATGTTATGAGTTCAGAGTAATAACCATGGACATAGAGAATGGACTGAGCGTTACGTATTCAGTTGTGCAGTTAGTACAGACCCAAAAGTATGAGAGAGATAAAGCGAATGTGCGGCCAATAGTTGGTTTCTTTAGTAGTACTAGGGGCCGCGGAAGTACTCTATGACGGGGTAGGCAAACTTCTTTGGTCATCCCCTTCCTTCAGTCTCTGGTCCTGGCTTCCGCCGGTCAATTTACAGCAGCTATAAGACTAAACAGAGATGACTAAGTCAATCAAACTATCTGTCTAAGTTTTGCGTCAGCTTCTGCCTCAAGCGCTTTTCATTTAAGAAAAAACAAATCTCTGTGAAGGATAGCACAGAGAAACTTTTACCAGGTGGTAAAATTGGAGGGGGCGCCGCCCCCCTCGTTTGATTTTAGGGGTGGCATTTGGCCCCCTCTGCCCCCCACTTCTACGGTCCCTAAGTAGTACTACCGGTATTGACTGTACAGTCGGTTTGTCTCTTACTAGAGGGTGGTCACTTTTGTGAAGCTCACTCAATTTCTGTGGTAATAAGATTATCCAGTGGCGTGCACACAGTTTTAAGACAGGGTAGGCAGAAAATTTTACTCACCAAAAATACTGCACGTTAGTTTTGGTTCGTCGTCTTGTCGATTGATGATGTAGGTAATTGCGAAATGCCAGCTCAAATATCCATAGATTGACTGATTTTATAGACATATCAATTTACGGATATTCGAAGTGGCCTTTCGGCGCGTTTGTTTGATGTTTTGTAATGTTTATGTGATTTGCAAAATTTAAATAAAAGCAGTGAAAAGATGGTGGTGTGAGTATACTATATAAGATTGTTTTATTTGTATATTAAATCTACACGCCTATCTTTCTGTAAGAATGTCTGCAATATGGAATCGTAAAAGTTGGGAAGGCGTTTTATTTCCGTAAGAAGGTTTTTTTCTATTGAAATCATGGAAAGATCTGTAAGTCGTTGCTGGCCTTGTGTATTTCTTAAGTAGGTGTGTATACGTTTTAGCGACGAGAATGACCTTTCGGTTGACGCACTGCTCGCGGGAACTGTAACAATTAATTTTGCCAAACGCAGCACTTCGGGAAAAACTGTATTTATGTTATTTTCGTAAAAAATTTCTATAATTTTGTAAATACTAAGGTTTTTGAATTCGGCAGATTTATAAACACATTTGAGCTCATTGATAAGGCGGTCTAAGTTAAAGTCGTATAATTTATAAACATTTACGAATTGCGATACTAGTTCAACCGGAAAATTGTCATTATATTTATTGAAATTTTCACATGAAAGTAGTCCAAAAAAATTTAACTCTTTCAGATTTTTATACCGGTCGCGACATTCGTTGGATATATTGTCTATAATTTCAATAAAAATCCGCTTAAAATTGATTTTTGCGTCCACAACATTACGTTTTCGTTTTGGCGGCCCTGTGATTATTTTTACTCTTTCAAAAATTAATTCAAACCTAGATCCGAATGATTCTAAAAACGATTCAAACTCGTTAATTTTTTTAATGCAATAAGTTACATCTGACGTCTTTTTTTGCATAATTTCGTAAAGCACATCAGTTTCTGCGAATATTTCGTTAAACACATGGAGTAAAAACTGGAATTGAAAGTCTTTTAAATTATGTAACAAATACGAAACTTGACTTAATGTCTCGCCATCCCAAGAGTCTTCGTTTTCAGCCATATCCTCAAATAAATAAATTAAATGTAAAGAAGAATTGAAAATTACATTTACAGTACGCGAATTGTAAGTCCATCGAGTGTCAGCAACGCGAGGCAATTTTTTCATATCAGCCATTTTATTATAGTGGTTTTGCCTTTTGGTACTATTATTAAAGAAATTTGCTAATGTTTTTATGAGATTGAAAAAACGTTTAGTTTCTGGAATACGTTCGCACGATTTGGAAAGTACCAAATTAAGGACATGGGCGGAACACCAAACGTATTCAGCAAGAGGACATTGCTGGCGAACCAGCGACTGAACGCCGTTCCGTTCAGATGACAGGACAGCTGCACCGTCATATGTCTGAGCTACTAATTTCGACAAACATTTAAATTCTGATAAAATCTGCAGTATGATGGCACTTAAAGTTTTTGCGGTGCGGTCGGAACTTACGTCAATATATTTTATAAATCGATCAAACACTTCTGACTTATGAAAATATCTTAAAACCAGTACTAGTTGCTCTTTACCACTTACGTCTGGTGTTTCATCGACCATCACAGCTACAAAATCAGTGGAAGCGATTTGTTGTTTTATTGTTTCGATCATTACAGACGCTACACTAGAGATTAGGTCATTTTGAATACGATTTGATAAACCCGTAAATGAGCTAGTGCAATTTTGTAAATGGTTTTCCAACACTCCGTCGTATTTCGCGAGCACGTCGACCATTTCTAAATAATTGCCCTTATTCACTGACGAAGCTGATTCGTCATGTCCACGAAAAGCGAGCTCTTGTTTCCCCAAAAAGCAAACAATGTCAATTAGTCGTTGAAAAATATTTCGGTTCCGATCTACTTTCGCGTTATGTCTGTCAATGTCGATTTGTATCTGAGAGTTTAAACGCGTCTCTATACGATTTTTTCCAAAGGTGTGATATTTAAGGGCAGCTTCCAAGTGTTTTTCAGATTGTTCATGTTTTCTCGCGGCGGTAGGAAAATTATGAATATCAGCGTAACCGATGTCGTTCCAGACGGTTTTATTATTTGAAAATAGTAGACAAACGAAACAAAATAACCGATTACTGTGTATGCAACCTGTCAGCCAATGATATGAATCATATTGTTTTTTATGGAATCTGCGATTCACTTTACCTTTAGTTTGTATTAATTGCAAATCCGGTGTACCACGACCTATCTCGATAACTTGTTTTTTTTCACCGAAAGATAGTTTTGAAAACGCATCATGTTTTATTTTCTCAATACACACACCATCTGAACAAGTTTCACAGACAATATTATCCATTTTACACTCTTATTATCAACATTAAAATTCTAAATACCCGATAGCGAGGTCACAAACATAACACACATCAAACAATATGGCGATTATTGACTTTTGAAAATAAGTAGTAAAAAGAGAAACATAATACGAAAAAAAATTATGGTCATCTACTGTATAAAATTCAATGAAACAATGTTACTTTCTAAAATATTTGCATTGCATAGCAAACTTTCGTTCGGAAATGTTCGGTACAAGTCGTAATTTTTCGTGTTAGCTGTTTATAATACTACAAAAAGACACTGGCTTTTTATGCAGTTGTGTGCGTGATTTTTGTCATTGTGTGTCAGCAAAACCCACGTAGCTATAGGAACGCACACACATTAAATCCGCATGACCATGACAGCACACATATAAGTCACTAAGAGAGTAATAATTTGTGTCTTTTGCCGTGGCAATGGCGAGGCGCTGCTAGCTAGTGTAGCGCGAATCGATGATACAAAGTTACTTCTTAGTCTTAATGATACCACCGGCACTCGATAGGTGGAGCTGATTTATGAATTAGGTATTTTTATCTTGTTTTGTTTATTGATAAAATAATATTAGATCTATTATCAGAACTAGGGTAGGCAGTGTCTTTCTGTCTTTATGGGCCGCACGCCACTGAGATTATCTAACATACACCGCTACAATAATCTTTTGGCGTTCGAATAACGTTGACAAGGTGGCGCTGTTTGTTAAAAATTTGTGCAAATGTTTTGTGAAATGTACTGAAATCCAAGATGGTGGATTTAGTTCCGATTTTGGCCACGCGTCAAAAAAACAGACGTTATTGACGTGACGATACTGTCAATAGTAACTATATTGGTCAACATCTTACAGAATAATACGACTTTCTTATTATTTATTCACTAGAAATAACATAGTAAAAAAAAAAAAGATTAGCAGGAATTACATTATTCCTTACGAAATAGATTATGAGTAAAAAAATTGCGAGTGCAGCTTCTTAAAAAAATTAGAATAAAATAAATTTACTGTGAGAGACAGAGACGGTTATATCTTTCTTCTCACTCATGTGACGAAATGTGCCTAAACTTGACGTATCTTTGAAATTTCACTGTTAATTCTTGTCCAATTATCGACTCGCCGCCAAAGAAGGTCCACTTAAAAAAAAACCTTTTTGTTTATCCCGTCCCTGCTTTTTTGTCAGTCACAGATGTTACCAGGTAGATCATTCTCCAACGAGTTTCTTTCTAGAGAAGGTGGATCCCAAAACGCCGGTTGTAAAGAAGTCTTGGAGTAGTGATTGGCTGTAAGATGGCTTCGTAACTGATCGCTTGAATAAACAGACGGCAACAAGAATAGCATGGGAAAAGGGGCCAATTAAATGAACTGTCAGATGCTCAATGTAAACATGGTATACAATCAACAAATCTGTCAAATAAGAGGTTAACTTATAAATAAATACCACTGGAGCTGGTAAGAAAAATTTCTCCAAACTCACATCTCCAAAAAACTCATATTAACAATGTGGAAAAACTACACAATGATTTCGATTATTTGCAGAAAGGACTTTTCAATACAATAATTAATTTGGACAAGTATCACAGTGTATTTGAGCACAACAAACCAAAAGTAACAGTTTCAGTATGTTGTTTTAATTCTGCTGTACGCTTCAAACTAAAGGAAACTGGGTTTGTGGCATTTCGTGCTGCATATCGTCTTCTGATCATCATCGGCTTCCAGTCTAACCGGATACAGCTGAATAACAATAATTTACATAGAGCGATTGCTTATCTGACCTCCTCAACCCAGTGATAGTCTAGTTGGGTGACCGTCGGAATGCCAAGTCATAGATCTCGAGTTCGAACCCAAGCCACGCGACTTTTACAGGATTCATGTGCGTATTGTATAATTATCACTTGCTTCAAAAACGGTGAAGGAAAAGATCGTGTGACGAATGTATGCCTGAGAGATATTTCTCGATCATGTGAAGCCAAGTCAGAGGCAAGGGCGGCATAACAACTGACACCAGGTTAGTCACAAACCACACGAAAAAGAAGACCCCAGTTACTGAGTAAAACGATACGATAAGATCACAAATGGTCTTCTGTCAGTGATATATGGAATAACATACATATGAAACATGTAAAAGAGGAAAAAAAACCATGACTTCTACCGATGCTGTTAATGTTGATGAGTTCTGTGAGGGATCTGACTGAGTTGCTGAGAGGGAATTAAAATGATGTACAATACCCAGTGCTACATCGTTTTAATTTCCTTTTATCAGCGGCTGCGGGTCATCTGCGACAGCTTCGTCGGTCGTCTTTCCGTCCCGAGTTGTGTACGCATCGAAGAAGCCGCGAGGGAGGCTTCCACGCTCTATGCTTGGAGGAGACTATCGCGAAGGGGACTGAACATACAGTAGAACCACACCTGAACGAGTTGCTGGACAAAATCAATGCATTTAAACATGAAGATGAAGAAAGCAGATCCTAAGCTTGACGTCAAGAATGTATTTAAAAAGACTATTAACATATCTGCTGTGAATGCTAAATTACGCCAACCAAACTAATTACTATTCGTATTTATCCTCTATATTACTCACGACCTCTGAGGTAGACAGAAACGACAAATGCCACCTGCTACGTTCTTCTTTTTGTGTAGTTAGTGACCAACCTGGTGTCAGAGTAACGCCCATGGCGTTCACTGCCGGCTTCACATGCCGTCGAAAAATCTCTCAGGCATGGCGGTTTCCTCACGATGTTTTCCTTCACGGTTTTTTAAGCAGTTGTTAATACAATACGCAGTTGTTAATCCTTGGGTTAGAATTCGAGACCTATGACTTGGCAGTCCGACGGTCCACTAGGCTATCACTGCATCGTTTATGTTCATACATCCTCTACAATATGTAAAAATGGCCCTCTCCGATCCGAAAATGGCTCATAGGTACTAACATTACCTAAAAGTAATAAAAAATCTAATTATTACTGAAAATAAAAAAGTTACTTAAATTTCAAATCACATTTTTAGTACCATAATTACCCCAAAATTCATTAAAAATGAGCAAATTTTCAGCAGGGATCATAAGTTATGACTTGTAGACACCCGCCAAACGATGGCCACCCGCGCTCCATGTAATAAATAACCCGGTAAAATTCTCCATTGAAAAAACTGCGAAGATTTTCTTTTTTCCTGGAAATTACCACGCAGATATATGACGGTGACCTTGAGTGATTAGCTTGCGTGTTCTGTACTGAGCTCACGCAACGCGTCGTACGTCCACCTAGTAATAGGACTCGCCCATCAAGGGGCGCTGTCCCAAATAAGATGCATAATTAATTTATTATTCATAAAAAAAAGTATTTTAATAAAACACGTATACTAAAAGATCAATAATTAAATTATCTTTAAAATGGTGAAGGTTGCAGAAAAATACGCTTGATAGATTTTGCGTGATTCTCAGTTTTGTATCCGCGTTAGACATAACTTTAAAAATTAATTTCACTATGTAGTATAACCATAATCTAAAATATTCCTATATTAAGTTATTAAGAAAACGCTAAAATTTAACATACATTTTTCCAAATCATTAACACTACTCGTTTAGACGTCATCTTCAGTATAAAATCATTAGAAGTCGGTTATCGTCGCCTTAAATAAATAGACTCGGTACGATACGTCACAACACCCTCACGGATCGGACAGGGATTTTTTACATGTTGTATATTAGTTTAATTATTTTTTATGCTTATAATCATTTACTGAAGTTTGTTAGCTATTTCGGTCAACCAATCGGAAGCTATCATGAATTTTGACAGAGACAGTATGTTTCAAAATGAGAATGTTTTCAGAGACTTCCGTATTCGTCTTATGTGTGTGTTATAAATATAAAATATTGGATTGTAATGGGGTAAAATGGTAGAAAATTGTAGTCTAATTATATTTATTAAGAAAATGTTTGTTTATGGTAAGTATAGGGAAAGGCATTTTCTGAATGATTACTTCTGTAATAGTCTCGCGTTGATTCTAAATGTGAATAATAAAGGTGTTCGCCATACTTATATTCTTCAGTACTGTTTTTTGCATGTAAAACCGTACGAAATCATTGAACTATTTCTGAAAAGTTGTGAAGAAAATTGCCATGATTTGATTAAACCCCTAAAGAAAGGTTATTTATTGTTAATGAAAGGGCCAAATATAGTATTGTGACGTTCTTTAAATAGTACAAAGCCTAGAAATTCCAGTAGTAATATTTATAAGATGAGTTTAAAAACAACGCTAGTATCAAAACGCCATTCCGATAACATATTACATATGAACTTTTCTTCTATTAGGACACATCAATGCAAGTCTACCACAGTTTAAATTGTACTTTATTCCATTCAATGTAGAGTTCATTTTGAGTATTTGGCAAAGATATCACATGTCCAATTTTACAAATATTGAATCATATTTACAAGTCTTAAGATTATTTATTTAGTCAGTTATATGAATTGATTTTTGAAAAGCTAGGGACTTTTAGGGCTGGCGCGATTCGAAGCTATAGAAGTTGCAGTTTTATCTAACAGGGCGACATTATCGTGGACGTCCACATCCATAAAATATATGAAAATACGTGCCCGTTAAAACGTTATCGTGGACGGCAATTTAAAAGCGTCTTCATATATTTTCATACATTTTACTTACCTATGTTGTCGTGATGCCGTGATGCCGTGATGTGGTCGAGGACGTCCACGATAATATCGCCACGTTAAAATTATAAAAGAGCACAATAACACTTATGGTCTGTTTCACCTAGGATTGATAGTCGCTATTTGGATATTGCGAAGCGAAAGACCTCAAATAGCTCTCAGTCTTTCATCAATCATTTATTTAAGGTTCTTTCAAACAAGCGCGACACGCGACGCGACACAAAGACACCGCTCGTCGCGCAACGAGCGGAGTCTTTGTGTCGCGTCTGTTTGAAAGAGCCTTTACGTCCAACGCCAAGACTGTGATTGTCCGTTTGATTGAAAGATTGATTCGTTTATCTGACAAACTAAATAATTACCAAAGACTATTCGTTAGACCAAACTTGTTGCTATTTTTGCTTATTGTGTCAATCAAGATGAATATTTATTAGGCGAATATTTGAACCTAAGCTAACTTGAATATTGTATGGTCGGAATAATTCGGTCCGATCGGTTTCTTATAGCCAAATTCTAAAATGTAAGTCAATTTTAATTCATTAGTCTCACCATTCGTCTTAACAGAAAGGGACTGTCGCACGAATACGCGACCGTCATCATGTTCATTTCGTGGCGACAGAGGGCGCCTTCCGGTTTTTCGAACAAAAGTGACATGTGAACGCGATGGGGGGTTCAGGCTCGCGGGGTCATGTTGTGCTATTTTGGTGTGTATACGAGTATTGCAGCGATATAGACTTCTGACATTTGAGATTTCGTGGGTTAGTCATGAAGATATCCTTGGGAATATAAAATCGAAGAAGAGCGTATAATCTTTATTCTCAACATACAAGATTCTCAAGGTTAGCTTAGGTTCACGTATACGCATTTGACAAATATAAATTATTTATTAGCATTCCATTGACGACTAACGCATGCGATTTGTCTGACCTTCCGTGTTTATCCATTTAAGAAATCTACAATGCTCAGTTCTGCCAAGAACAACATACTTGTTGTATTTAATTCTACTCACTGGTATTTTGAGGTCGAATCTTGTAAGCTAATTTTGGACTGCTTCCTCTTGGCCTTTTAAGTTAAAACTTTGCATACGCATTTCGTTCCGGTGACAACACATTTTTTCGTAACATACTCAAATTTACCTTCGCTACCCTATTAACCCTTTGGGGCATGTAAGGTGTGATATTATGTCATACTCAAAAAAAAAAAACTCCTGATTAATTTTCTAAGCTACTTGTCAAAAGGTCCGGACAAATCGCAGCGTCCCGCAACGACGACAGAACAAAACGTATCGGTAACAAAGTCGTGAGTGTGCGTTTAGTTAGCTTCTATAGTATAAAAGATAATGGTTTGTCGCTGTGGTCCTGCACCATGTTCCTGGTTAAGGTATTGACAGTTTTGTTGTGTGGTTGCATTGGCGTTTGGGTTTTCGAGGTTAAGAGTATTTTATAGCGTCTACCAGGATAGCTATGCTGGTTTCAGAATTTGTAATAGGGCCTATTATACGGTTCTGTACAAACAAGTTTACAGACTTTTAAAAATAACCACAATATGCCTAGTCTTCTGCCAAAAACTTTGGGGTCAGCTTCCAGTCTTAACTGGATGCAGTATTTTACATGGAACAACTGCCTATCTGACCTCCATAATCCAATTAGTGCGGTAACAAGATGCCCCTTTGTAAGCCTTTTCTCTGCAACATCATTTACTTTTTCATCAAAAAAGGTCACCATCATTGTTTTATAAAGAAGAAAAAATAATTTTATTTAAGATAAATGCTACCGTTTTTACATTTAAATAATAAAATAAATGCTCTCACAAATTCAGCATACCTACGCGGATCGTTAGTAAATATACAGAATATATAAGAAAGCTTTTGTCAAATTTAAGAGGAGGCTCCCTAAATTGTATGTTAATTTGCATTAGTATTCTGAAAAAGTCACGCATACAATCAAAATGGAACTTTAGTTTATGATTTATTGCATTATTTTCTTTCCATATATAAGACAGTTACGTAATTGGAACATTTTCTCTCGATTCCATTTTTTATTCCAAAATCATGTCTTTTTTAAAGATTATTTGAAACTAAAACAAGATTACTCGGCTATTATGTCTAAAATAATTATTGACAGTAAGAAAATATAGTTTATTATCCAAATATAAGATATATTTTCTCTAGATCAATTATTACTTTAGTTATAAACGAAACAAAAATTGAGACTTACGACATTTAGGTCTTAAGGGAGTGGTACAGACCATCAAACTGAACAACTTTCTCCACGGGACCAACATCGTAATCGCCAAAAAAATTTCAACATCAAGTGACAATATTTTTCTAAATAATAAACAACTCTCGAAAACAATAGATTCGTTCGAGGCATTGACCCTTACATTGTCTGTCAGTTAGGACAAGGCGGGCCAACGACATTGACTGAACAAAACAAAAGCCTTGATCTGCTAAACTAAAATAAAAAACAAGATCTTATTCGGAGCTGACTTCCAATATGAACGTGATGTTAGTCCACAGGTGGTTTAATGTCCTCCTATGCCGTTTGTTTTTTAATCGACTTCAAATTATGAAGTTCTGTATTCGATGTCTTATGTGTGACCGCCATTTTCCCAAAAACTACTTAACCAATTTTGATGACTTTTTTTTGTCGAAATTCAAAAATAATTCTAATATACTTAGAAACCCAAACGCTTATGTATAGTTCCGTTTCCAGTACAGATTCTAAACGACGACTCGAGACGGCCGGATAATTGATATCCATAGGAATAACACTGCGAACATAAATCGTTATAAGCATTTAAAACGTTGCCTCTTATAACTCACATTCGCACGAGTGCTTTTTCCGTGACGTTTTTTAAACATTTTTTAACGCGTTAGGGATGCGCTCTATTGAATTCTCAACGCTTGGCTCAACGCCGGCATTTGAAAGCCCAGGGCGCGGTAAAATAAGCGCTCGCTCGTCTGTAAATCTTTTACTAGAAATGTATGTTTATTATTTTTGTGTTGTTTTTTTTTTTTTAGAGGAAGTTCACGACCGCTCTGTTTTGTAAAGCAGTAGAAAAGTTCCCATTTTTTAGTAGATAGAGATGCTATTTTGACTATTGTAATTTTTGACTATTATCGAGCTAATCTTTAATAATTGCCTATCTATCTTTAGCGACTACCGCTTCCAGAAAATAAAGCGGCGGTGCACGAAAATGTATTTTTATTTCCGCAGTGTTATTTCAAATGGCTTGTTATTATAATAATATTGTTATATTTTGTCATCTTGTGTAATTTAATAATTTTAATCTTGTAATTTTTATGGAGAAGATATTTCAATAAACAATGAATCAAGTGTTGGTTTGTTTTAATTTACTTTTCATTACATTACCAAATAAACGTTTTCTTTCTTTCTTGATTAGAAAGAAAGAAAACGTTTATTTGGACCCAGTTCATGAAACACAGAATAAAAAAGTGAAAATAATCTTATTGCAGTAATGTGTGTTCCTAACTGCTACGCCAATAAGGTTAATTTCAGCATTAACCCTTCGTATGGCCGGAAAGTGGATCCACGCGAGACACAATGGCTTTTTAATTGTTTCTGTAATTACGGCATTCAACCGGTTAATGCCAGACAAATGCTGGAAAACGCATACTGAATGCTGTTGCTGCTGCATGCTGTTGACTGGTAAAACGGTCTAAGAGAAATTAACGGATAAATTTCGGTCTGTAGATGTATGACCATGAATTGTTACGATTAAGTCTGCAATTGAATATGCAAATGATGAGTACACAAGTCGATAAACTTAGCAAGTCGTAAAAAAATCGTTCTGAATAAAAAATATGTAAATGAAAGATTTTTTATTCAAATGTATTCCTTTTGAATGCGTCATTACGTGAACGCATTCATATCGATTGCTGTCAGTCAAGCTGTCACCGCTCTGTCTACGACCGTTCTGAAAGCGGAACATAGAGCCTTTGTAAACTCCAGTAAAAAATGCAATTTGCTAAAATCTCGCTTAAATTAACACAAAAATTAAGAGTATCACATAAATTCAATGTAATCGAGTAGATTTTATGGTTTTGCAACAATGGAAGATGGAGTTAAGAACAAAACATATCTTGAAACGTCACTGATAAATTATCTTGCCGATACTAGTTTCAGAACGCAAGTTCCGTCGCCAGCGGAATACGCGAACAGAGTTCACCGATATTTATCGCTGTATTATCTCGTACGCTAATAAAATACAATAATTCTATGATAATATATTTTAAAATTTATACAGCCTTCGATATTCTGTGACACGGGCGCGAGTTTTGTGTGTAATTGGATACAAAAAAATGTGTTAAATAAAGTGAAGGATTTTGCTTGTTTTTTTTTTGCGATTATCGGCGCCAGAATGTCTGATGAGCTTGAAGCTCGTATGTGGGACGATGGGGGCTCCCGATACGAGTCCAGGAGCCGCGGGCCGTACTTTGAGTCAGCCTTCGCCTCGTCAGAACATTTGGACAGAGCCCCTTTGTTGTCTGAGGTAAAATAAATTTTAAGTATTATTCTCATCGCCTTAAAGTTATAATTTACATTATAGTGCCTGCAATATTTCGAATTTAAAAAATTAGTAAATTGTTTTTTCGTTTTTTTTTCATTGTTACCAAGTAAGTGTTTACAGTAAGTTTAATTTTTCATTTGCCAACTAAGTAAAGTATTGTATTATGGAGTTACCTAATAAATGTTTTCTTAGAAAGTATTATGTAATTTCTCCAATATTATTTAATTGCACTACTTTATAAAATATCTTAAGTACCAAATTGTTGTTTTTTACAAATATATTAATATGTTGTTAAAAACAGTTGCAGAATAACATTTTTAGAAATTAATTATCTTTAATTTCTAAAAATGTTTTTACTAAAATATGAAATGTATACAGAGCAAACATAACATTATATTAATGTATTGGCAATTTTTAGAATATACAACCAGATTAGACAGAGCAAGAGAAGACCTTTGCCCAGAAATACACACAAATAATAGACTACCATCATCATATTAATCAATATTTTAACATAATTAATGAGAGGATATTCTAAGACGCTGGCCGTCATACCTATGAATTGCTAAAATAAATATTTGATATTGATAAGATAGTAAAATGTACTACATACTTATCGGGTTTCAGTAATTTATTTTTTTAATTTTATCACACTCATTACTAATTATCTGTGTACTTTAACAAGTAGATATAATTTCAACTAAACTTTTCAAAAAGATTGTAAAGACACTCACCATATTAGAAACATCCTCTATCGTTTTTATAAAACTGAATTTATCCTTTGATATAATCTAGCGTTGCCAGCAGCTTCGCCCACATGATATATTTATAAATGATAGCCTATGTTACTCAGGGATAATATAGCATTATACTGGTGAAAGATTTTTTTTAAATTGGTGCAAGCGTTTTTGAGTTTAGTCACTCATTACAAAAAAAAAAAAAATACAAATCTTTTCTTTAAAAAAAAATTGTATAGAAAACTCTAGTTCCGGACCAGAACAAAGAATCATCAATTTAGTCTGGAATATGAATTCCAGAGTAATAAGACTAAATTATTATATGTTTAAGTTATTCACAACTAAATAAATAGCCAATCACATTGGGCAAATTTACATTATTTATCATCCATGACTAAGCCCTCACACAAGGTGGCAGGGACATCGACGCAGAAACTGTTACTATGGATTCTGTACATTATTTGGTACCTTTGACGAAAAATTTTAATGGGGGGCATTGAAATTTGTCGTCACTTATTTAAAAAAATTACAGCTGCTCCATACATTTTGACCACGTAGATATTGCACTTTTCTATGAAACAGCAGATTTTTTAAAATAACCGATGCAAAATTTCAACACAAGGGGGGTTCAGAATCATGTACTGAATCCATGGTAACAGCATGACAACAGCAACATATTACTATAATTATAAATAATCACCATGATTAATTGTTATGAGCACAAATTAGAATCTCCATGTGTCCATACAATTTCAAATTTAATATGAAAATATTGGCATAATCTCAGACTTAAATCAAAATTAAATTGAATAGGTACTGTTCACAAGGGCACAGAAGCTAATACATTTGTTTTACACACAATTGATTATGTTATCAATATTTTAGATACAAATGATAACAGTACAGACATCTTATCAGAGCATAAAATGTTATATATAGTGGCCAAATTTAATCTGGCCCGTGCCCAATGAATGAAATATAATGAATAATTGAATATTGAATACGAAAATAAAAAAAAAATATTCAAAAGTTGCTATGGTATTACATTTTTTTAATGTCTATATTCTTTCCTCTGCCTCTGCTCTGTTCCGTGCCTCGGAAAACACCAGCTGTTATTCATAGGTCTTTTACGGTCATTATGGGTAATCAGAAGCCCGAAAGTCTAACCTGTCCTACCTCTATATCGGGTATCCTCTGTAGAGGATGTTGAGACAATTTAATGCTGTGTTAGCTTAGGGATGCTACACATTTCTTCGGGTCCCCCCTATATTTTGACCGCGTAGGTATTGCAGTTTTCTATGAAACAGCAATTTTTTTTTAAAATAACCGACGAAAAATTTCAACGCAGGGTTTCAGAACTGTACTGAATTCATAGTTTCAGTTTTCGCATCGATGTCCCAGCCACCTGTATATATTTTTTCGCCAGGATCATGCCGACCCGCACAAAGCAGCGCATTCACGATCAAATTTAAGTGACGCAACACCTGTAGTAAATCATTGTAATGTAACTCTTATCTCATTCCATGTTCTAATTAACAGGCTTAAAGCTGAAGCTGAAAAATAATTGATTCCATTTTAATACCTAAAACAGTACCGAGGATAATTTTTGATTGGATAATAATTCAAACTATGTTTTCACCAGAGCGCGCGCCGTTGCGTTCTCTGCTTCTTGCTAATGACACAGCAAACAGTTTTTCCCACATTTTTTAAATACTGTTAAAAAACATAACAATGAAACTTATTAATACAATATTGATAATATTCCCACAATTTAATTAAACCTTGTAAATCGGAATGTTGTGACGCGAGATATCGGAATCATAATTTTACTAGATCTAACTACCTACTTAAAATTTTTATAGTTTAAGGTAAGAATGATCCTGTTGTAGTGATCGACCACAGGTCAGGAAAAAAACCACTATAAGCTAATATATAATTTATTTAGGCACACAAAGGTTTTGTAGTACAGGAGGACCTAACAAACTATTCATTATTAATTTAATGTTGTACACACGAATTGTTGGGTGAAGCGCTGCTCTCCTAGTTAGATAAATCATTGAGTATTTAGTAGAGACAAGCATGGTATCGATTGAAACTCCTTACTAGGCCAGCTCATGGTCGAAGAGCTATTGGACATTCGCACGCCATTTAACTCGATCCTCGGCCTCTCTCATCCAGCTGCTTTGAATATTGTCACTCCATGTTGCCTGAGTGTCCCAAGTCGAAACTCCCACCCTCATCATCAGTCCACTGCTGGACAAAGGCCTCGCCAATTGAACGCCATTCATCTCAATTCTCGGCAACTCTCATCCAACTGCTACCAGCCACCCTACGAAGACCGTCGCTCCACCTAGCGTGAGGACGTCCATCCTTAAGTTTGTCGATTCGCGGTCTCCACTACAAACGGTCATCGGTCTACTCCCACCCTACGATTGACGAATTGCGATATCCACTCAAGAACATGTCTCGATCATTATTATTTATGAAACACGTGGATTTTATTAATAAATGAATAAATTAAGTCTATCAACTAGCGTAGAATTACAAAAAAAGAATGTAATTAATTATTAAACATTACATTTACCTATGTAGTAGGTAAATGTAAAATGTTTAATACATACAAATAAAGACATTAAATACAAGGAAATTATAAATAAATATGGAAATGTAAATATGAAATTATAATCTATATATATAAAAATGAATCCCTATTTCCCTTGGTCACGACATCACGCTAAAACGGCTGAACGGATTTGGATGAAATTTGGGATATGCATAGACCTTGACCCGGAGAAGGACATAGGATACTTTTTATCCCGATATTTTTACGGGATCGAGACTTATGCGGGTGAAACCGCGGGGCGCAGCTAGTATTATATAAATATTCAAACGACTATTTAAGCATAGCATAGTTTAAAAATAACAAACATTTGACAAATTAACATAATATTAACTAGGTACATTCATCGCATTTGAGGAAGTATTTGTTTTTATTTGGCGTGTGTAAAAAAAGTAGCAGACTGATGAGATCATAGTTCACTGATCCCAAAGCTAGCTTCTCTAAAGGTTCCATAAAGCTTAAATGTTATAGGTACAACATACAGTCGTATAGTTCGGAATCTTCGAAGTAGATAGCTCCTACATCAGAGATGTTCAGACGATCTCTTGCGCTTCCCGGATTGCCACCCATCCACCATCCTCGCGGATAGGCAAATTTGTACTGGTACCAACACTAGCAACGTCTCAAAGCATCATGAAATTTAGAAAAAGGAACGAAATTCTTTACGACACTGTGGAGGGACTCAAAAGGCTCTATACATGCAACGTCAAAGCTACAGTAAAAATAAAACGCTCATAACATTTGAAGATGCATCGTAAAGAAAAGAGGTCACAAAACTTTCATTTAAGTATGTCGCTGAAGTATCGACTTACATCGTCATATCGACGGTGAAGTGTCAATATCTTATAACTAACATTTTTTCGGTTTTCACTTTATTGCTTATCCTCTATCTACGTTTATATTCCTAACCTGAAATATTTTATTGAAATCATTATCATCATCTCAAGCGTCTCCTACTATTAAAAAAAGTTAGTTTTTTATTCAAATGTTAAAAACTATAGAAATTAAACGTTTTTTCGCTTCCTGTAAAATCATGGTTTTGTAGATATAATGTTTCTACCTACTAGCTTTACAGTTGGACATTAGCCCACGGGAACGTACTATCGGCATAAAAAGTATCCCCCATGTCCTCCATCCAGCTATCTAATTACGTCACACATTTTCGGAAACAATTAAAACGAATCCGTTTCATTGTGACAGTTCAACAACATTCATTGCGTTATTTACGTTATTGAGCAGATTTTTTTTTCAAACTTATGAAGCAATCAAATCAAATCATTTATGTATTTCCTTGCAAACATGGGTAAATTTGTACAAAGGTGTTGTCATAAAATTATTTCTCCATGTTCTGCCGTCACATGCCACGCAAATCATAATCAAATATTATTTTAATCGCATTAGAAATACTATCATAATCCCATTTTTACAAAATTTACAGATTAATGTCAAATCATTTGACATTAATCTGTAAATTCACAATAAATATAAAATATCATAATATTACATCAAATGTTAATCTAGCTACAATATTAACTATGTCAAATGGGTACAATACAAGCATGTCAATTTAAATAAGTAAAAATAAGAAAATAAATAATTGATGTATATCATTTATGTATATCAATGGATTAGCAATCTGTTGCAAAATTATTTAGAGTGTGATTGGTCCTGTATAACGCAATTAGGGTACAGGTCATTGTCCACATGTATGCCAAATTTCATTGAAATCCGTTTGGCGTGAAAAGGTAACAGACAGACAGACGGAACTCTTTTCGCATTTAAAATATTGGTATCGATGTTGCTATTATTTGTCAGTTCTAAATATCCGAGACATAAGCAAATTTTCCCTATCAATATATTCCATTACCCCGAGGGCGATACTCCCAGCAATAATCCATTCGGTTTTGTTGACTCTGCAATATAAGTACATACATGTTACGAACTTACGAAGTGGGTAAACAACTTGAGATGAGCCAACAGATTTTATTATGAATTCATGAGATTCCCTCGGTTTTCCATCTTGTTTGAGATGAGTGATATATTGTGTTGTGTGCGTAGTATCTACGTCTTTTTTTGGGTTCCGTACCTCAAAAGGAAAAAAACTCAACCCTTATTGGATCACTCGTGCGTGTCTGTCTGTCCGTCTGTCACAGTCAATTTGCTCCGAATCTAATGGACCGATTAAGTTGAAATTTGGTACACATATGTATTTCTATGACCCATACGGACGTGTACCGTAAATTTTTTTTTTGAATGTTGTGGTCACTTGGGGGGAAATAAAAAAAAAATTAAAAAAACGTTTTGCAAACTGTACCGTGTGACATACATATCAAATGAAGGCTTGTTGCGAGAATCTCAAAAATATATATTTTTTTATAATTTTAAAATTAATACTTTTAAAGATATTTAAAAAAATAGATGAACATTGCCCCCAATAATTTCTGAACCTACTGAGCCTAACATTTTGAAAAAAATACGGAGAATGGTTCTTTACTCATAGATTACCTACTGGAAAACTCTATGGTCTTAAAATAACATGGTAAATCTCTCAATATTGTGCGTACAAACTTAAATTTACAGTTTGAATGTATGCGACAATACGATTTTAACTACAATGTTAAGTTTATTCTTGGGCTAAATTCATCCCAACTACGGAACCCTTCATTGTGCGTATGCTTCCCTTTTTCGTGTCGATAGTACTCTTCTTTATTGTCGACTCGTTTTGTTGCTTCAAACATAGTAGGAGGTGCTTGGATAGGGTATACTAAGCCAGATTGGATAAACCCGTTATAAGACCCAGGAATATCTGAGTTGTTTTTTGCAGCTGTAGGATGTTGTTCATAAAAATACCTTCTTAAACTTGCATAATTGTATCAGGCGAAAGACGTCCAGCCAGCAGTTGTGTGCTGGAGAAATATATTCCCACATTCGCCACTTCGCCGGACCAACGGTACCCGCATCAGCTGAGATATCTGCTCTTGATTAAAGTATGTTTTGCGTCAGTCGCTAGCTGGTGGATTCATCCTTCAGGTTTTCAATTAGAGCGATTAATCGATTTCCAAATTTTGATCTTGCTGATATTATAAAATCGTAGGGTGAATTGAGCTCAATTACGTGTGAGCGTAACGAGATAGTTCGACATTACCTGTTTGATTCTAACGAATCATGTCCGAAGCCAATTAAATATAAAACATTGGACCAAGCGATAGTATAAACTTGATTTGTCATAGTTCAATTTGGACCGCTCGAAGATTTGATTTTTGAAAGTAAGAGTGCAGATTGGTTAACTTCAAGTTAATTTTGGGAATGAAATGCTGCGACATGAGTATGAGTGTAAGGAATCTTGATGATTGGAAATTTCATTTCGACATTCATTGCTTCATAGGTTTGAAAAATTCGTCTGCTCAGCGACGTAAATAACGCAATGAACTTAGATGAACTGTCAAAATGAAAGACTGCCATTTTATGTGTATTACGCAATCATCCCGCAGCTCGGCGATCAATAACTCGTTGCTTCTATAAATAAGTTTAATTAAAATACTTGTTTAAAAAAACACCGTTCAACTTATTTAGTGTTGGTAGGTAACGTAAATTAAAATAAACTTCAGCAGAATGTAAATCATTGTTTACCTTAACTTCACGTGATTTTAATTAAAACAGTGTGTATATTCTCTGCAATAGCACAGGCAGAGTTATTTATTACATTAAAATACCTGAACTTGGCATGTTGGGGCCCAATCTAAGACTACCTAAAACAATTTTTGGCCCATGGGGGATGGGGGGGTTTGTTCAGCGAGCTATGTAACAGGCTATGCTTGGAGTTTCTACATAAAATTCACAACGAGGTGATCCGGCAGAGAACTAAAGTTGTCGACATTGCTCACAGAATAAGCAAACTGAAGTGGCAATAGGCCGGCCATATTAGCCAAAGAACCGATAACCGTTAGGGTAGACGTGTTCTTGAGTCAAGACCGCGAATCGGCAAACGTAAAGCACGACGATCTTCGCTGGATGGCTGGTAGCAGCTGGATGAGAGTTGCCGGCAATCGAGTTGAATGGCGTGCAATTGGAGAGGCCTATGTCCAGCAGTGTACTACTATATGGGGCATGGAGGTGTGTTACTATAGACAGGCCGAGATATAAACATTACTTAGCACGTGCTTTGGTTAAGCGTTATTCCTGTCATTGTTGCACAACTGCCAAACTACAAGTGGAAGATAGAGACGGGAACATGTTAGCCAAAACACGGCTAAGTAACGTAGATCTCGGCCTGAGATACAAAGATGAATCTTAGTCTTACTCTAATTTCGATCTGTTAAAATCACGCCAAAATGAACTGATGTTGGCAGATCGAACCATAAGTTTGAGCTGAGTTTCGTCTCTGTATCTTACCATAGATTAATTTCATCAGATAGTTAGAAATGGCAAGGATAATCGACAGGCGATATGGTAATAAAAATAGTATCCACAAAAGGAGAAATAAATTGTATGAGGCCAATGAACGGTCCTATCTCAGCAAAACGAGTATTAACGATGGAGCAACATTTTATGCATTTTATTGGTGCTTGTAGAGTTGTAGCGTTATTCTTGACATCGATTCTATAAAGCACATGATTTTTTAGACGAGAAATAGGTCAAGAATAACAAAAGATCACGCCAGTATTCCCCGAAGGGTAGGGCAGAGGTGTACCTATATAGTACACCCATATTTTAATAGGGGGCGATCTTATTGCCATCTACCGGGCACAAATCCAGACTCCAGACTGCTGACTGACCCCCGGCAACAGGGCAACCGAAGGAACACGGGTGGGTTTTAGTCAGTAAGAGTCTGACACGCCCTCCCGCTCCGTCCAGAGCGGGAGAAGTTATTTGATAATTTCCCACGCAAAAAAAGAAGGCTGTGACTGAAAAAAATCAGATGGAAACACACAGCAACGTAAATTTCTAGTGAAATCTAAAGTCATCTGAATCTGTTTCAACCAAGCAACATTTTTAGTCCTCCTCTAATCAGCGTTCTAGTTCTACTTAATCAGTTATTCCATGCATTTTTACTTCATAATTTATCGATGTTACACAGAATCCGCGCTATATTAACTGTACCACACCATGACCTAGTTTAAACAATAAATAATCTAACAAACAATGTAAAATTGTGAAGTTATCCAACCATTCAATACCCGCAGAGCATAGCTGTGGAAATATGCCGAGTTGTCGTCACCCGTTATCAAAACGTTTTTGTCGAATATACGTGCCTGATAAGAGTGAGCTATATTTTTATTTACGGCAGGATTTTTACATCCGCTGCGTACAAATAGTTTTATTTATAGCTATGTGAAATGTTAGCTAACGTAACAAATTATAAAATGCCCAAAACTTTGCTAGAGAATTTGGTTATCTATGCAAACTTTTTACATAAACAGAAATAACCAACTTCCAAAAAAAACACTACAAAGTGAAAAATAGCTTTAATTTCGGAAGTCGACCTTCCGAATTTAAAGTTATTTGGCTTTGCTTACTTTGCGTACTTTCACTTTGTTGTGTATTTTTGGAAGTCGGTTATTTTTTTTTCTAAACTAATATTATAATAAAGATAAAGGATTTGATTTTTTATGTTTGTTTGATACGCTTTCATGCTAAAACAGCTGAACGGATTTAGACGAAATTTGGCACATGGCTAGACCATGACCTAGGTTAGAACATATGATACTTTTTATCCCGACTATAATGACTTACACGGGTGAAACCGCGGTGCAGCTAGTTTTTTAATAAAAGTTTTTGCTTGATCAGTTTCACAGTCAAACAGAGTTCATATTCATAAGCTAATTTCGGTGCGTAATACAGTTGTTCAAAAAATAAATACAATCTGTCACAGCTCAGTTACTGAAAAGATCGGTTGTCAATATACAATTTTCTTGAAATGTTTTCACAGAAAAAACACCTGTCTACACTTTACTGCTTAGAACATATTTACGAACAAACAAGCTGGTTTTCCATTCTCTCTCATTTTACCTTAAAGACATTGTCCTGTTCCCTAGAACACGATCGCAGCGCCTCCTACCGGGTCCCATTGTGAATCTAAACCATCCAGGGACCCACTCAAATACACTCCAAAAATTTCATCAAAATCCGTCCAGCCGTTTAGGTGGAGTACAGTGATATACACAGGTACAGAAGATTTATATACAGGGTCAAATTAAATTAGCTAGGGGAACTCTGCAGACGTGATGGAAAAAGACATGATAAAATAAAATAAAAGAAAACAGATTTTCTTAACTCATACTTAGAGTAACAACAGTACCAGACTATCAGCGGTCGTAAACACCAAAAAACTTCTAATCTTTTAATTTTATATAATAAAAGAAAGAAAGAAAGAAAATACATTTTTTAGCACAGATCAAAGAGCATATAATATAATCATACAGCAGAAAAAAAATCTAATAAAAAGTGTAAAGTGCAATGTAAGAAATTATTTTGTGTGTTTGGGTCCCTGGCTCCCTGGATGGTTTAGATTCACAATTGGACCCGGTAGGAGGCGCTGCGATCTGCGATCGTGTTCTGGGAAACAGGACAATGTCTGTCCGGTCAGCTCGTAAATTATAATTGAAAGGCGATTTTCGTGTTTGTGTGTGTGACCGCGTTGTTCTTCTAAACTGCGCAACGGATTTTGATAATGTTTTCACCATCACTTGAAAAATTATTCCGGAAGGTTTATGTGTGCAATACATGTATATTAAACTAACATATATGTAATAAAGATGAGGAGCTCGTGGCCAAGTAATAACAGCCGCACACGTCGATCCATCAAGTTAACCTACGCTTGCTGTGGTTGGTCCGTGGGTGAGTGACCATATTTACATACCGAGATTCCTCCGTGCCTCGGAAAGCACGTTAAGACGTTAGTCCCGGCTGTAATTCGTGGATCTTTGACAGTCGTTACGGGTCATCAGAAGCCCGAAAGTCTGACAACCAGTCTTACCAAGGGGTATCTTATTAAGGCTCTTTCAAACAGGCGCGACACGCGACGCGACACAAAGACACCGCTCGTCGCGCGACGAGCGGTGTCTTTGTGTAGCGTCGCGTGTCGCCCCTGTTTGTAGGAGCCTTTACCCAGTTACTGCGTTGTGGAGGTCAGATAGGCAGTCGCTGGTATTCAGCTGCAATCCGTTAGATAAAAAATAATAAATAAATCTCGACGTTTTGTAAAGTCGTAAAAACCGTGCGGAACAGGGGTAGGTCGCTAGTATATTTATATCTATATCTTTCCGTCAAACCCCCATTCTCGTCTATTTAGGTACGCTTCTGTAAATTTTCTTCCTCAAAAGAATATTTTAAGCCCGTCTTACATTGCGATCCTTAGGGCTATATTATATGGCTGTAATCTCCTTAAAAGCTATGGAATATTCCTCGACGGATTTAAAGTCTGGTTCGTATTTGAATGCGGCTCAATTTGAATTTATGGGACGGCTTATTGGAGTACTGTCGGCAATTTGAAAGAGACTAAAAGTTTTATTCGAGACGTAGATTGGCATGACCCGGCTTTCGCTCTTTACATAATAGGTATCTATTTCTGTTAAATTAAATTTTATAGCTAGAAAATTTCCTAATTTTCTAAGCACTCCTAATGTCCTCATTAAAAGGCACACAGTTAGCTAAATTCTCTAGTCTCTGTAGTCAATTACTCGTTCCCAATCCGCTAGCCTAAATTACAGAACTAAATTTAGCATTCTGTAAATTATTATGCTAATGCAATGAATAAATGCCCTAAGTTCTGGAGTGTAAACAGCTTAAATTTCCTTAAGTTGTAACTTATACAGTCTAAATTATTATAGCATTGCCTAAGTTATATCATTTTCTAAATTATAACATGCTTAAACTTAACTAAATGGCATCGTAAGTTGGTGCCATAATGTAAATTGCTTGCCGCAACTTATTAATACAGTCAAAATTACACCGCCCTAATTTAGCGTGATGTCAACGTCGCCTATAGTCTATGTCTATTTATCTTTCGAAATAAACGAAGCACCTCAAGCGACCTTTGTGACATCTATTGCGTCCTCTGATGTTGTTTACATCCCATCACTTTCTGCTTCAATGATACCGTCGCGTCACAGCGCCCTATCTTCATGAAAGGTCGTGCTGTCATGCGGTCGTTAGTCCGGGTAGTTTGAAGGTCTATGAGAAGCTATCGTCTGGCTGAGCTTTTGCATATAATTGCAATACATACATAATCTCACGCCTTCTTCGCATGGGGGTAAGCAGAAACTACAGAACGTCACTGATACGTTACATAGGTACTCCTTTTGCTTCATTTACGTTTATAAATCTGATCATAGTGATCATACACGCACGCCAGTTACGAGTACTACGCGCCTGACCTTTCTGAAGAACATCATCATACAGGGTAATATTTCGGCAGTCCATTAAGGGGATGTAAGAGCGGTCATATGCAACCAAATGACACCTTATGACCCCAATGCAAATGTCAACCATTTTCGAGTCATTTTATATTTTAAAATGTATAAAATAAAAATAAATACAATGTCAGGTTACTCGAAAATTGTTGACAATTTTATAGGAGTCAAGGGGTCATTTGGTTGTAAAATGGTTGTAAACGACCTCTCCTAAATCTTCCCTTAATGGATTGTCTACATATTACCAATAACCCAGTGTATCTTTCTAGGGCGTTCTTCCCGGCGTTTCAACTTACATCTGCCTTTTAAATACCTTTTGTTAGTCACTTTTCATGAATCCTCTCACCATGAATCACCATCTAAGCAAAAATGTTTAAAACTGCAATAGCACAGGCAGGACAATTATATGGTTCTTTCAAGTCTTTTGTGACCCTGTAGATAGCCATTTTTCCAAATGTCCAATCTTAAAAAAATCAATAAAATTCTTAAATTAATTAATTCATTCATCACTTTCTTTTTCGTGTGGTTAGCAACTAACCTGGTGTCAGAGTTTTTATACCACACATGGGCCTCTGACTTGGCTTCACATGCTGTCGAGAAACTTCCCTCAGGCATGCCGGTTTCCTCACGATGTTTTCCTTCATCGTTTTTGAAGCAAGTGGTAATTATACAATACGCACATGAATTCGAAAAGTCAGAGATGACTTGGCAATCCGACGGTTACACCACTAGGCTATCAGTGCATGATTCACTGACAACAACGCAACGCCGAACCGCTGGGCCTACATATATTAAATTTTGCACAATAATTAATACCATGTGTAGCGAAAGTGAGCACTAAGGAAGGATTTTTGAAAATTCACCCGCTAATGGGGTTAAATAGGAGATGACAGTTTGTATCATTTTTGCCGATGTGATGTGTACTCCCACAGCGTGTACTGGTATAACAAACATTAGGAAACTCAAAATTCAAAGCATTTATTTCAAATAAACCAATTACAGGCACTTTTGAATTGTCAAGGGATCGGTCAATCAGAGGGAGATTCAGTCAAGATGAAGCTAGTTGCCCATTCCAAAGCGTAGTAGGTACCTATGGAGAAGAACGGGCAAGAAACTCCATCGACACTCTTTTAAATCACAATATGGTTACAAAATATTGGTTACATCATTCATGTTAAAGTTATAAATGTGAGAACGATGCAGAACGATAAAAGCGTCCGTAATAAAAATAAAACAATTCAAAAATCAAATTAAAATAAGCCATGGCAGCTAGAAGATGACCAGTCCCTACTGACAGCGCCCGTTCACGAACATGACGCATGAATTAGCACCATTCAGCTCAACCATTTTGAAGGGAGCTAAATGATCCAGCACATGCCACCGTCACGTCAGCGAGACATTAGAGTGAGCAAGACATATTCTCAGCCGCAAGCAAGCATTGACATTGAAGTCAATGAAAGACGTACCTAGTAAAAGGTAGCTTTATAGTAGGTACATAGTACTCACACGTGTTATGCAATTATACAGTGCAAAGATGAGTAGTTTTTTAAATCTTCAGCAACTCAGCAACAGTATTTTCAAATGCTAATCAATTAGTTTATGCGCCCTTGTGGAGCAGGACCAGCGTTTAGCCAAGCATTTATATCAGCGATGTAATCGCTCAACTTATAATATGCTTGGCTGCATAGTGTGCGTTTTATATAAGAAAGGAGTCAAGACTACCGTCTGTTCGAGGGTAGGAAAATCATGAAGTTATAGTTATACAGTTTTAAGTAAGGAAAAGTCTTATCAAACTAATTAAGCAGTAATAATAGTAGTTAACAATTACCTTGTTAACGTAACTAATCGGTATCACGCTTCACCGCCCTCGACTTCTGCTAACAGTGCAGCAAGTCACTCATGCAGGCATTTCTTTACCGTTATTTTTATACTAGCTTGTGCCAACGACTTCGTCTGCGTTTACCGGGATCTTCTTCTTTTCGAGTCGATGGTAAAACATGTTTAACGAGTTGGGCTCAGTAGGTGGCCACGCCAATCGCGGCATTAGTGACACTCTTTAAGTCCCCAGAAGTGCAGGTGTGTGGACACTTTGGACACTCCAGCATATAGGACATGATTTGGTTACCGGGATAAAGAGTATGCTGATTCTCAGCCTAGTTTGAATAAATGACTTTTGATTTTGATTTAGTATGTTACAGTAGTTGAGGGAGTGAACCTCGATGAACAGAAGATGGCTTTTCATCTACCCACTGGTGGATATGGCCTATCATAGGAGAACTGTTATTGTAACCTAATCATGACGCTTGGCAGACAGTTCGGTCATCACATATTAGAATAGAATACTCCTTATTATGTACAGCATGTGAATTTCAGATGTAGTGTGTAATATAGTGCCCATTGTGTCACATAGAGTTACACAATGTAATGTCAAAAAAATTGCTTTCGATTCAACTTAGTGCTCCCGCGCATTAGGCAGCTCAGTAGCAACAGCCACACTGCGGCAGCCGGAATTTGCGAAAATTCTTAGCCTGCTACTAGGCAGCAAAGAATTTCCGCGCTCAAGCGCGGGCTCCAATTAGTCATTATATGTTGCATTGGCTGCCGTAGCCTGGCTGCCTAGTGCACGCCCCTTAGCCGTCACAGCTCTATCATTTACTGAGCTGAGATATTGCTAGCCGCAGGCGCAGGTTTGCCGCCCCTTATATCTGGCCTCGGCGAAAATCTCAACGAGAAGAGAGAAGATCTATCAAATAGAATCTCGACAAGACTCTCAAAACTCCCGACGTTATTCCTCAGTTGAATGTTACGACATCGACATTCACAGGCTTGAGAGAGGGGGTTCCTATTCCGACTTAGAAACCATACGGAGAGGCTGATAACTATGATATTGAACGCCAAGAGTTTCCCAATAAAGTCTAGTTTACAACGAAAAATACACAGAATGCCTTACAACCACAAATACATGTGTTTTTCAGACATCCAATGGATTTACCAGAATTCAAAAGACTCGACAACCAATTCCGAAGAGTGATCTAACAATAAGGTACCGACCGTTTGTCTTCCCCATCTGTTCTGTATATTATTCTCAGCTAGAGGAGCAACAATCAAACCTGACCTATTTATCTAACAATAGGGCTTGAGCTCATTCCAGAGCCAGTGCATCTTGTACCTATGCACAAAGAATGAATTGACGATGCAAATCTACTGCGGATTTGTACGGATGGCATTATGCTTTGCGCGAATTGCAAGCTAATTAACTAATTCGCTTAATAGGCGTGGTGATTATTCTCTGATGAAAAAAGGTTAAAAAAAATTATTTAGCTGGCAGTTTTTGTATGTGAGACTTCAGTTTGTAAGCGCATCCACAATACAGGAAAAATTCTTCGTGTGGAGCAATGTTGTTGTAGGGTTGTTGTATATTTTTTCACTTTTCAGGTAATTTTACGTCCAGTTCTTTATTGACCAGCGCAGCAGTATATTCAATTTCAACAGTAACCTTATCTATGATTAAACTTTCTATAAACAAAATAGTTTAAAAATATATATTATCTATGAAACCTATGTATTTAAAACTATCCTCTAGTTATTGTACAGTATGCAATTGATCAATATCCATTCGGTGCTATATTCAGCGATGATATTGGCTGGGTGCATGTTATTTTTTAAAACAAAATACTTGTCTCTCCTAATGGTACAATATCCTTCAAGGAGCAGTCAATTTCACCAGCAACCTTTTCTCTATGGCCTATATTTTTTTAAAACAGAGTAGAATAATAACTGAATACTACCTTCAGTTATTATTCTGCTCTGCATAATGCAATTGATCGCTCAAAACGAGTCTTCAGTCATCATAAATTGTACAGTGTACAATCTCCATGAATTCTTTAGAGCCCTTTGTCTATCGTGTAACAGACACGGACAGTCTTTGGTAAAAGACGTTCCATTTTTTAACGTGATTGGCACTGGCTGTCTATTCTGCAAAGTGCTAGTTAAACGTTCCATTTTAAAACGTGATTGGCACTGGCAGTCTATTCAGTAAAGTGCTAGTCAGACGTTCCGTTTTTAAACGTGATTGGCTTTGGCTTTGGCTCATTGGCTGTTCTATTCAGCAAAGTGCTAGTCAGATGTTCCGTTTTTTAACGTGATTGGCACTGGCAGTCTATTCTGCAAAGTGCTAGTTAAGTCATCATCTACCTAGCCTTTTTCTCAACCATGTTGGGGTTGGCTTCCAGTCTAACCGGATGCAGCTGAATACTAGTATTTTACATGGTGCGACTGCCTATCTGACCTTTACAACCCAGTTACTGGGTAAAACAATACGCCTTGGTAAGACTGCTTATTAGATTTTCGGACTTCTGGCGAACCGTAACGACAGTCAAAGATTCACGAATGACAGCCGGGACCAAGGGTATGTAAAGATGGTCATTCATCCACAAACCGACCACAGCAAACGTAGCTTAACCCTTTACCGCATGATTTTTAATTTATGTTTGGAAAAAATATATGTGGTAGGAAACACTAAATAAATGAATACGTGTTTCAGGATTTTTCTTTTTATTGAATAGTTTTAGAAAATTTTACACTTTTCCACTTTGGTTCACATTTGGTACATTGAGCAGAAAATGAACTTTTACACTTTTTCTCTTTGGATCACATTTGGTACATTGAGCAGAAAATGAACATAAAAAAATAAATTAATATGAAGAAAAATTATGTAGTATGGAATAATTCGAAACAATTTCTTTTATCGTTGAGGCAAAGGTTGACTTTGCATTTTCGGCACTCCACATGAGATCTACCTTTGCATTCCGGGACCTTACAACGTTGCCTAGTGGACCAGCCAGGCAAATGATCGATCTTATCTAAACGAACGTCCTGAGATGGCATTATTGCTATGGGCCCTCTCATTTTTTTTTGTTGAATGTTAGTTTCCATAACATTGGAAGATGGTCGACCACGTTTACTACTCATTGCAGGTTTATTAGCATTGCACAAATCTTCAGCTACCGCGCACTTGAAATCGGCTAAAGGCAGCCACGACTCAGCATTTTCAAATCTGCGCCTGTATAAAAGCCATGCGTTTACTGCAGTCATATCAATCATATGGAAAAATATGCGGTGATAAAACTTTTTGGATCTAATTTGGATTCTATAATAAACAAGAAGAGCGTCTAATAGATCCACTCCTCCCATGTGTCTATTATAAGTCATCACTGCCTTTGGACATGATACAGTTTGGTAACTCTTTTCCTTTTTATTGTAACGTCGAACTTCAGAAGCCGGTTTGCTTCCGACGTAGGTCGAAGCTAAGTTCACGACTCTGTTGTCATACCAAGTTACCACAGAAACATCTATATCTTCTACAGTGGCCAGTTTCTCAACAGTTGCACCTCTCCCCTTTTTTTTCAAATCTTTTTCTGCAGGAACTTTGTACCCCGGAATACGATTGGCCTTTATTGTGCCTATCGGTAAAATAGCCTTCTTAGTAAGATAAGTCAGCAACGGCAAAGACGTGTACCAGTTATCAAAAAATAGTTTATAGTTGACTCCCTCAGGAATAGTTCTTGCAAGGCGAACAACAACATCACTAGAAACACTAATTTTTGACAAATTGCTGACTGATTGTACAGGCCCTTGAGCTCCAGTATACATTTCGAAATCGTAGCTGAATCCTGAACTGCCGCTCAGCACAAAATTTTTATACCCCCATTTGTGGGGTTTTTTTGGGTTGTACTGTCGCATAGTTGACCTGCTTTTCGTCGGTATTATTTGCTCGTCTACTGCCATGTATTCTTCTTTAGGTACTGTCAGAAGTCTCTGTCTGAGTTGCTCCAAAAAAGGTCGTAATTTGTGAAGAGGATCGTGTCCTGGTTGACCTTTGGGTACTTGCGTCGAGTTGGTGTTGAAATGTATAAATCTTTTTATTTCCTCAAACCTATTACACGCCATAACATTGTTTATTTTTGGGTGTCCTAAGCTTTCATTCCAATAATGTCTTGTTGATGGCAATTGAATAATAGACATGTATAGACACATGCCTACAAACTGTTCAATTTCTTTTGCTGTGGTACAAAAAATCTTTCCTGGTCGTTTTTCAATCGCATATCTAACGGTTTCTTGTTCTATATACTGGAACATTTCATCAGTAAATAAAAACTTGAAAAATTTAATTGGGGTTTCTAAGCTCATTATTTCAGCAGGCAAATCTACATTACCGCTGAATGCGATTTCGGTCTCAACTTTTTCTAGAAATCCGTCCCTCCATCGAGGTTTTTCAGCTCTTGTTGCTCTAGTGGACGAAGACGGCAATTGGGACAAAGGAGTATTGTCGTCTGATTCTGAGTCAGATTCGTCAGATCCAGGAATATATCGTGGAGGTAAATGTTGAGCTCTCCTTACCCGATGTTCATCTTCGGAGAGGTCTTCGTCGCTGCTACTTTCAGGAAAATCCTGGATAATTGTATTAATACCTCCGTAAAATCGACGAGGATCCATGTCGCAAGTTTCCTGTAAATAGATGTTTGATTAAATATGCATAAAACCACGTAAATAACAAAATAAGAGGGTACATCACAAAATAAGCTAAACAATTGTGCATTATAAAGTATTACATTTGTGCATGTTGGTACAAATAAGGTACATAGGAAGAAAGAATATTTCTGCATGTTGTACCAAATTTGTTCCATTCAGTTAGAACCACTTTTAGGTAATTATTACTTGATAAAACAATAAAAGCTTACCTTAGTCCTGGAGTATTTATTTGCAAGCAATAACGCTGAGATTTGTATTTTTTATACAATTTCGAAAATCATAAACTCGCTCCGCACCGGTTCGTACCTGTTCACTGACTTTGACGAAGGATGTAGTTCAAACAACTTGCTCATAGATGGCGGTTTTATACATAAAATGAAGCTCGTATGGGACGAATTTGACACAGTATGCATAAAATACGAAAATCAGGTTGCAACTTTAAAATGTTTTAAAATATTTGGTTTGGTTCATTTATGAACCACGATGCGGTAAAGGGTTAACTTTTAATCGACCCGTGCGACTGTTATTATTTAGCCACGAGCCCCGTTAAACAACGTGCTACAGTTTGACCGATACCGCTGTTCCGCGCCTTAGGAAAGCGCGGCGAGGCGGGGGGCAGCGTTGACGAATGAGCGGCTTGCACTGCCCCCCCGTCTCGCCGCGCACATCCTAAGGCGCGGGACAGTGGTCCCGGTCAAACTATAGTTAGGTATCTCGTTTAAACGTGATCGACTAATCTGTAAAGTGCTGGTATCTCAATAGTATGGTGTTTGGCTCGCACGATGATGATATTGGATGGGTGAATGGGGACTGAGCTGGGTCCAATCCATTACCCAAAAATAGTTCTGGAGATAGATAAGATGGGTGGGTGTGGTCTGTCCTATTTCTTTTTGAACGAAAAAAAAATGAGGAGGTTCGTTCGCTTCTCAAGTCAACGCGTTTATTATACAAAAACACAATTAAGTAATAACTAAATACATGAATATAGCTACACAAAAAAAAAAAGACATTGTTATGACACAATTGACTTATGATTATGACATACACGTATTTTCAATTTTTTTATATTATACTTTTGTGTTTTTTTTAGGGTTTCGTACCTGAAAAGGGAAAAAAACGGAACCTTATAGGATCAGTCGTGTGTCTGTCATATTTTTGATATAATTTTAAAATAAATACTTTTAAGAATATTTAAGAAATTCGATGAAAATTGACCAATACCACCACTTATCTCCGAAACTAATGGACCTAATATTTTGAAAAAAAAAAAAATGCGTAGTATGGCTCTTTACTCACAGATTACAGGTAAACCTATAAGAAGTCTACTGTCTTAAAATAACATGGTAAATCTATCAATATTGTGCGTACAAACTTATATTTGCAGTTGGAATATATGAGGTAACATCTATTTTTACTACAATGTTAAGTTTGTATTTGGGATAAATTCATCCCAACTACGGAACCCTTCATTGTGCGTAGTCCGATATGCACTTGGCCGGTTTTTATGATGGTGTGGGATATCTGCTTTTATACGAATAATAAAATTGGCTAAACTTTTATTACATTTTTTTTGCATATTTTATTGGCGTTTAAAGAAAATGTAAGACGTTTAAAACGAAGAAATCCGGCACTGACCCTCGCCAACGCCTAAATGAGAAAATTCTTCAAATTCCCAACTTAGCTCTCTTTGTAACAATTCCGAAATTAAACCAGAAATTCTAAAGAACCGTTCGTTTTACCGACATTTATAAAAAATAATTTACAAAAAAATAATACCCTCCGAAAGTGGGTAAAAACATGTACCCACTTATACTTGTTTTAGTAACATGGCATATAAAGCGTGACATTCACGGTGCGACACAATCCGAGCTTGTCAATGAAAATTGAATGGCCTTTGTTTACGTGTGAAAACTGTTTTATGCGTGCGACTTGTTTAGTAATAATATTGTGTGATAAAATGCGGGTTTTATGCAACAATGATTATTAGTAGGTGACTGTAATATGACGTTAATAAAACAAACTACACCCCTCACGCCCTATTACATTGGACTCAAATATAACTGGCGAAATATGGGTTTACTACAAGCAATTAATCTGCCTACCCTTTTCCTAACTATGTTGGGAACCAACCATTATTTTACACGGAGCGACTGCCTATCTGACCTCCAGAACACAGAAACTGGGTAATACGATACGCCATGGTAAGACTGGTTGTCAAGCTTTCGGGCTTCTGACGACACGTAACGACTGTCAAAGATCCACAAATGACAGCCGGGACCAACGGCTTATCGTGAATTCCGAGGCACGGAGGAGTTTTGGTATGTAAAGATGGTCACCCATCCACGTACCAACCCCGGAAAGCGTAGCTTAACCTGATGGATCGACCCGTGCGGCTGTTCTTATTTAACCACGAGCTCCTGCTTTCTGGGTGTACTACAAAAGCTGTTAATAAAATGGAATAATTAATATCGTAACACTGAATATTTAGTTTTAGATGTAAGAAAAGTATTTGGAACCTTTCCAAATGCCTTTTTTACACCTAAAACGGCTACAACATCAAATTCAGTGTTATAATTGCAATTCATTATTAATATTCACTAGTTAGCTATATTTCTTATTTCCATACAGTAATGTTGCTAAATTAATCAAAAAAGATCAATATAAGACAAGTAATTTGCGACGTTGCTCACTTTCTGTATAAAAGCTCTTTACACAAAGACGCAGCGCCAATGGGCCGCCTTATTTTCGTTTCCTACCCACATCTTGAAAAAGCTAACATCCTCTTCTTTCCAAGTAATTTATACGATTCTTAGAGAATTGATTTAGCAGCGATGAGGTCTTGTGATTGTCAAGTTAAAGAAACGGTTTTTTGTGCTGAGATGGAGAAACTAGATGTAAGTTGGTTTTCTTTGCCAGTTTTCTTTCCCCGAAACGATCAATTGCCATCAATTTATATTGTAATAAAATAGTCAATCGCTTCGGTTGCATTTAGTAGACGATCAACTTGCGCATCAATGTGTATCAATCGGTTGATCGCTTCAGGGACCACAGGGTGGCGATTTAGTCACCTGTATCCGTCAAGGGGGTGATTCTACCCGTCAAACTGAACAACTTGCGCTAGGAGCATATGAAATGAAACACAATCATATGAAACATAATCATCGAACGCCACGCCAAACTGTGGTTCGAAAAAAGGCTCTCGAAGACATAAGAGGTTAAATTTTAGTGTCGGTTTTTAGCTTGATATGGCTTGTAATAATAGCCAATATCATGCATAAATGTATCATAGGATAAAATCTTGGTACGCAAAATGGTAACTAATATTTTTATTGCAAAAAAAAATGTATGGAGCTAATGCTTATATAATATTTCGGGAACGGAGAGAAGAACCGTAACGTCCTTGCACACGGTGATGTAACTATTTCTTTATGATTTTTTGGTATACGTGATTTTTTTTTAAATCTCATTTTATGAAGTATGTCATAAAATCATAATTAAATAGTTACATTACCGTGTGCAAGGACATTACGGTTCTTCTCTCCGTTCCCGAAATATAATATAAGCATTAGCTCCATACATTTTTTTTTGCAATAAAAATATTAGTTACCATTTTGCGTTAACTTAAACGTTATTTATGACTCATTTTGAGATATCATTGCCTCAGTTTTGTGGATGTGATATTATTCAGATAGCCCAATTTGAGAGATACTAATTTTCTTTTTGGTTCCTTTCTGCCTTTTGCCGAAAAAGCCAAAAAGAAGGGTGTTTTTAGCAGTATAAATATTACATTATAAATATTAATAGTATTTACGAATGTTCCATCATAGGGCCTAAACTATTCATCCGATTTTTGATGAATTCTGAGGTGTCAATGGATGTCCTCGCGCACATTTGGGAGTGGCGCGAGGAGGCAAGGCGCCGGGGGCTTAGCTCCGCTGCCGCGAGAAATCGCGGCTCAGCGGACAGAGCTCCGGCGGGATCTCATGGCGTCATGGAGAGTGCGATTGACGCAACCCAGCGCTGGGCACGCCACAATTGCGGCGATAAGACCCCTCTTTGAGGAGTGGCTAGAGAGGCGCCACGGCGTCCTCACTTTCCGCCTGACGCAGGTCCTCACCGGACACGGCTGTTTCGGGAGGTTCCTGCACAGGATAAGGCGGGACGAAACGCCCGGGTGTCACCATTGTGTGGATCGCCCGGAAGACACGGTGGAGCATAAGGTGGAGGTCTGCCCAGCTTGGGCGGAGCATCGCCGTGTCCTCGTGGAGGCGATCGGCGGCGGTGATCTCTCGCGTCCGGCCCTGGTTCAGGCCATGGTACGGAGCGAGAGGAAATGGGAGGCCGTCACCTCCTTCTGCGAAGCGGTAATGCTCGCGAAGGAGGAAGCGGAACGCGTGAGGGAGAGGCAAATTTCGCGCCCTCACGCCCCTAACCGCCGCAGGGAGACGCCCAGGGCGTCGGGAATCGCGAGGCGATTTCCGGCCACCGTAGGCGCGGGCTTGCGGGCGGTGAGCAATGGGTGGCTCACCGTCCGATAAGGACCAGGCCCGGGTCGACGGCGCGTTGTGTTCCACGCGCGCCTCAAAGAGATGTCAGCAGAATTGAAGGGGTCCACTAGGGCCGATGCCTGCCGGGGTTGCGAAGAAAACCGAAAGGGAGATCGTGGCCCCCGGCGACAGGGCAACCGAAGGAACACGGGTGGGTTTTAGTCAGTAAGAGTCTGACACGCCCTCCCGCTCCGCCCAGAGCGGGAGAAGTTATTTGATGATTTCCCAACCTCAAAAAAAAAAAAAGCTGTCAATGGATTCGATATGGTTTGTGTAACATAGGACATTTGATACGAACAAAATCAAAGTGACGGACGTTTTATTAAAAAAATAAAAAAAATAATAAGAACCCAATTACGACAAAATGACAATCAAAAGGAATAAACAAGATATTTTTTTTTTCGGTTTTCGTATAGCCGGAGCCATTAGTATCATTACTAATCAAATTGTTTTTTATACCGTCTAAACAATAGGTATCTATATATTTTTTTAAAGTTAAAACGTTTAATTTTCAAATCTTTTCGGTCAAAGTTGTCGGCTTGCTCGATAGATGGTGTTGGCGCCGAATTAGATCTCACTATGGTTTCGTTACCGCGCCACACGTAAGGTTCGCAGTTGCTTACTTTTGAAAGATGGTTGTACTCTTGCAAGTGAGTACAACCTATCCCACTTCTGATATTAATAATTTTTGAAAAGATCGGACTTTTGAGTAAGTTCGATCTTGTGTAAGTGTAATAAATTAAAAAAATAAAACTGGTGTGTTTAGTGTTATATTAGAGATGAGTTGACTGAGTTCACTGAGTGATGATTTTTCTGTATCAATGACTGCATGTTTAGTGTTATATTAGAGATGGGCTGACTGAGTTCACTGAGTGAAGTGAGTGATGATTTTTCTGTATCAATGACTGCATGACAAATGACAATGACAAAATCATCAATGATTTTTGAGTTGATCCCGTCACGTCAATTATGAATGCTGAAATGATCAGGATCGCGGAACGGCTTTGTAAAATTATCATTCGATATTTAGTAGGAAATGAAATGAAATGAAAAGTAGGCATGGGTTGTACTTGTAGGTTATCTATCCTGTTAAGTTAGCCCTCGAAATTAGGTTTTTCTTTCTTTGCGACATTCATGGCAGTGTATTTGTAGTATTGATCACGCAGCCTCGCAGTTCGCGTTCATTCAAGTAATGATTTAAAGGCATAGATGATTTTGTCGTTGTCATTAAATTATGTATCGGACCCAACTCTATGTTATATAAGAATACGATCAAATTGACGTAGGTTCATAGGCTTAACTGCTGTGTTACTCAGTGATAATACAGCATTCTGCTGGTGAAAGAATTTTTAAAATCGGTCCAGTAGTTTTTGAGTTTATTCATTACAAACCAAAAATATTAATCTTTTCTATTTATGATATTATTCGTGTAGATACAGGGTGGCAGGGACATCGACGCGAAAACGGTTACCATGGATTGAGTACATGATTCTGAACACAGCTGTTTCATAGAAAAGTGCAATACCTACGCGGTCCAAAAGTATGAAACTGCAGATTAAAAAAAACTGACGAAAAATTTCAACGCAGGGGGGTTCAGAATCATGTATTGAATCCATGGTAACAGTTTTCGCGTCGATGTCCCTGCCACCCTGTATAAGTTAGCTATAGGATGTCTCGGCAGACCCCGTAGAAGATGGCGGGACAAGCTGGAAAAAACAAAGGACCTGTGGTGCACACTAGCCCTGGATCGAAAGAGCTGGAAACCATAGGGAAAGGCGTTTGCCCAGCAGTGGCATGAAGCAGGCTAACAGTAAAGGATCTTAGGTCTTTAGTGTCGGTCGTTGGTCTAACAGTCCGCTAGTGCTCTTGCTCCGCTTGAGATCATGATTTGTATTCCCAGGTCGGACAAAGTGTCATTAGGATTGTCCATCGGAAATTTCTGAGTAGCAGCCCGGAGTTTGGATTTCTGCCCGGTTGATGGCAATAGGCTCGCCCCCCTATTACATTGGACTTCAAAATAACTGTCGAAATATGGGCGTACTATGGGTACTTACACTTCTGCCTAACCCTTCGGGAATTACAGGCTTATGTCATGTTAGAATTCCAATTTTGTGGTACTGACGCCTCATGTACTTATTGTCTTCAGGAGACCTACACGGACGTCCCGGTGACGCCTGCCTCGGATGTGGAGCACTGCCACTGGAAACCGCAAGCGGAGCCCCCGAGCGCCATCCCACAGCTGCTGACCGCGCTTGTGCTATGTGGCATTTTTATGGTGAGTGGTTAACCACCGTCTGGTAAAGGTATTCTTTCCTTGTTTTAATACCCACTGCTGCTCGCTTAGCATGACCACAATTGAAACGGGTTTTGTCGACGGAAGAATAGACAAAACGAACAGATAAACAATCACAATCTGTCATTTTGTCTATTCTGCCGTCGACAAAATCCGTTTCTTTGGTTGTCATGCTACGCGTGCAGAACACAAGCATCTTAAAGACTGCGTCCAAATAATGGTTTACTTCAATTTATACTTCATTTAGGAACACGCTGATAAAAATAATCGCTACAAATAGAGAACCTTGTTTTTAGGGTTCCGTAGCCAAATCGCAAATTGAATTAATAAGTTTTTTTTTTGTGTGGGAAATTATCAAATAACTTCTCCCGCTCTGGGCGGAGCGGGAGAGCGTGTCAGACTCTTACTGACTAAAACCCACCCGTGTTCCTTCGGTTGCCCTATTGCCGGGGGCCACGATCTCCCTTTCGCTTAATTAATAAGCATCTCTTCAGAATTTATGGTCTTTTATTATATATTTTATTAGTAAGTAAATGTTTAATTCTAAATAGCTTCTGCCAGCGGCTTTGTCCGCGTAAAATTTCTTGTTTTCCCGACCCACCCCGTCGCCTATCAGAATACCAGCGCTGCGACATTTTTTTTTTTTAATTTCGCAGCATATGCTGAGATAGGAGCCTTTTGGCCTCGTACAGGACTTTCTGTATTTTTTTTTTAATTTGTTTTTTATATTTTTTATTAATGTTTTAATCAGTGTGTTTTAGTTTAATTTGTGATGTCCTGTGCGAGTCCCAATAAATACTTTTTCTTTCTTTTTCGCGCATCGCATCGCCTGCGTCTTTTTGCTCGTAATTTAAGGGTCCTAGCGTGATGTAAAATAGCCTATAGCCTTCCTTATGAATTGGGCTATCAAATGAAAAAAAATTTTTTTCAAATCCAACTGGTAGTTCCAGAGAATAGCGCGTTCAAAAAACAAACTCTTCAGCTTTATTATTAGTTTATAGATAACGGAATTTAGTGCTTGAAATTAACAAAGTTCATATTCATTTCAAAACAAGTTATAAAGTAAGAATATCGCTCATTAGTAGCTCTGAAATTACCGATTTGTTCACCCGATTGTATGAACCGACAACCCAGAGGTCTATAGAATTATATGACCATGCCATAGACACGACCCAATATCGGACCAGACAATGGATAATGTCCGGATATATGGGTCTAAATGAGGGTAAAAGGCGGGCTGTCTCACAAAGGAAAGTGTTTGATTATCCGTGTTCTACCTACCCGAACACAGTCGTACTCATTATTGGGTCTTGTTATCAAAAAGGCAGTTGACAAAATAGATGAGTGTGTAGGTCTGACTATAACAATGGCCGTTTCTGAAAAACCAACTATAGAAAGAAAAACATAAAGAAACCTTTTCTGAAAACCTTTCTTTGGTTGACTACGTCCGGCACACGCTGGGCTGTCGCATATTTGCTCTAAAGTACCAAATTGCTCTAAAGTCTATTCAAAATTTCAAATCCTTGTTTCCAAATAAACTTTTAAATTAAGCTGATTCAGAATGACTATTGAAAAGGTCATAACAATGTTTGAAGTTGTAGACAAACTGAACTTTATGCGTTTGAAGTTATTATAGAAGCTGAACGTTGTGATATAGTTGTTTTTTTCCAAATTTATCTACAAATTTGGAAACTAAACAACGAACGCAGTATAACTGGCTAATATTTTATCTTGGCATGAGCTTAGGTATTCTTGCCAACATCTGAGAAGAATAAGCACACTACGGTTTACCTGACCTATTTATATCAGTAACTAACTCAGTTTATCTACACCCATGCGAAAAATCTTCAAAGATAAAAGTTTCTTAAACAGTTAGCTTATTGCCAACATTAAAACAGCCAGTGTCATAGTAACCATAATATCATCCAAACGAGTGTTATAATGTTGTACTTTCATTATGTAACTCCTTTGCTTTTTTCATGAATTTACATAGAGTTCTTACAATACTATACAGCACCCTATGGTTTTAAGAACGTTTTATAGAGGATTCATATCATGATTGTAGATAAAGTCTTGTATGCAACTGTACATAATTAGGTATTAAAACACTCATGTGATACTATTATCACATACCCCTTATTATGCAACAGTTGCATAAATAACTATTATTTGTTCTACTTGTCGATATTCATAGGCACTGTGTATGTATCTACGAGTAAATATATCCACAGTGTATGATAACTATCTGACCTATAAAATTGACACAAACTGTTTTCCATGCTCTTAGAATATTATAGAAAGTTCAAGTGGAAATGTTGTTTATGGATCAACGCACAATTTCCTCCAGTAAAATGTTATTGTGTCATAAACAATATATTGACGGTCCCTAGCTCCCTTATCTTATATGCTAAATGTACCTCTTTTTTATGTAAACTGGACTCAAGGGTTTAAGCTGAAAACCAGCGCTTAGCAACCAGCTAGGGGACTGGCCCTTAAACCTTTTGCTTCCGGTATTATAGTTTTGTGTATGCACCACTACTACTAGCTGTAATACTGGAGATAATAAACGTTACGTTACGTTACGTTACGTTAGGTATTCTATTCCTATCCCTTTCACAATATATTTTCACATATATTTTTCATATAACTGATTGACTGGATCTTCAGTTTAGTGCTCCCAAGCCACATGTCTTAGAATTTTGTGGTTTCATCTAGGACATACCGGTAAATATTGGTGTTCCTATATACTTTCGGGGAACACAAGGAAATTATGTTATAATAAATAAACATACCTAAGTAAAACATTTGGTGGAAAAAAAATGACCACTAGTATCGCAAACAGGGTCCATATAGGTGTTCAGGGCTCCTGAGAAAGTCCTTACAATACAAGCCGTGTCCAGAAGTACATCTTTCAGAATCAAGAATCAGAAAGCGGGATGGGTGAGGATGGGGATGATGGGATCAAGATCCAACTGCCTAACGAGAGCCTCGGCAGGTGCTCGTTGAGACTATTAAGCAATTATTATTATTTGTCCAGGTATGCGAGCTGATTGGTGGCTACCTAGCCGGGAGTCTGTCTGTGATGAGCGACGCGGCGCATATGCTGAGCGACTGCGGCGGGTTTGCGTTGGCACTGCTCGCCTTCCACTGCGCGAAGAGACGACCTGATGTCGCCATGTCTTATGGTTATAAACGTGCTGGTAAGTTAGGATAAATTGTGGAAAGTGATTCTACGGTTATTAGAAAAGGGTTTTTACCCGACTGCGTCACAGCAAAGACAGGGTACGGTTTTCACGAGTCTATATATTTATGTTTGTATGTGGAATTCTTAATACCCTTGACGCAGAGTAATGGCTGGATGGATTTTAATACATTAGGTATCCATCGACTTGTCTAGGTCGTGCGATGGATAGGCTATGTTTTGTTTTTATAAAATCAAAATGGCGGATTTTAGACGTCATTACAATAACTGCACCAGACTGCTTGAAAACTGATCTTGTTCTGAACTTCTTCGTAATTTTTTTTTACTGGGAATTCTCTTGATTCCGTACACCAGTAACTCACCTCAATAAGAGAGAAAGTTTTCTTCTAATTCAATTACTTACCTTTCGAAAACTTTGATTACTTTTGGACTTTGCCACATTGAACTCGTAACTAAGTTGTTTCCTTTATTATCACTTGTGTTTTACGTGGTAGACGTGCAATTTTTGACTTCGGCATTAGGTTATATCAAAGCGTTTCTATAAGCCAAGTAGCCACTGTTTGTCTTGTGTTATAGGCCTTTATGTCTCCTTTCCATATCTTTTCCTAACCCTGTCTAAAAATAGGTACCTTAAAAACTAATTGTTTTTATTAGCACAAGCAAAAATATATTTCCGTCTTTTTTATTTTTGGCAACATTATTTTTGCTCTTCACTCTTCAATAACACAGGCCAACAAAATTTAACCAAACTTCTTAACCAGACACTAGACAATACATTTCCGAAAGTTTTCGATGTGCTGAATCCGAATCTGGCCTCAGAATCGCTCTATCACGTCAGGTTTCTGAGATAACCTAACCTTAAAGTGCAAAAAGTACCGGTTTTGCCCGATTTTGAGGTTATGTAGACTCACCAATTATTTTTTCTAAAAAAAATAAAGGTTACCATATCAAAGAACAAGGCTTCCTTGAGTTCTCATATTTTCGTACACCTGAAAATCAATTGAGATCATTGACGTGATAAAAGGTGAGAACTTGAAAAAACGATATCTCAGAGAAAAAAAAAATATTTGACCAAACTCAACGGCATTTGAAAGAGGAAGACTTGTTCTTTAATAGGGTAACATTTTTTTTTTTTAGAAAAAATAATTCGTTAGTCTACATAACCTCAAAATCGGGCAAAAACGGTACTTTTTGCACTTTCAGGTTAGAATATCTCAGAAACCTGACGTAGTAGAGCGATTCTGAGGCCAGATTTGGATTCAGCGCATCGGAAACCTTCGGAAATATATAGTCTGGTTTCTGGTTAAAAATTTTGTCGGCCTGTGTAATTTTCTATTTCAACAGCTTGTAATTTTACTGCTTAACATCCAAATGCGATACCAAAACGTAACATCCAACTATCTTGTTACAGAGGTCCTTGGTGCCATGTTATCAGTCCTCCTAATCTGGATCCTGACTGGTATATTCGTGTACGTAGCCGTGGTCCGCTTACACACGGGCGAGTATAACATCGAGCCCGATATGATGATGATCGTGTCGGGTTGCGGGGTCGGCTTCAATGTCATACTGGCGCTAGTGTTGCACGGCTGCGCGTCTGATATCGGTGAGTTCGAATTTTGTTTTGTGGTAATGAGACATGTTTGGATCATTTTAAAATAACGTAATCTCTGAGTCAATCTCTTGAGCACTATATAATCGTTTAGCATTAAAGGTATGAATGAGGTAAGGTGAGTATGAGTGAGGTGAGTGTTAGTGACTGCGTGTTTTTTCGACTATCGAATAGATTTTGGTAAAGTTCTGGTCCGTTAAATATTTACAATAGCCATCTACAACATTATTTAAAATATAACATTTTAGAAAATAATATACAAGCCCGCTTATAGTCAGATTCGCAAATCGCTTGAATATTGAAACAACAATATCGAGTTGGTTACAAAATTTACAACGCATCAGCGAATTCTCTGGAGTTACGATTATTTTTACGCAGTACAATACTGACTATCAGCTGATACACTATATTATTTGCCCTCTTTTATAAAACTTATAGTTTCTTGTTCGTGACATAAATTAATTTATTTCCTTTTAGCCCACCACCATTCACACGGCGGTGCAGCCTGCGCTCACGCTCACTCACACGGCTCCACTGGAGGCGCCTCCCGCGGCTGGCGATTGTTCCGGAGATCACGAGAACATAAACAGACAAACGGCACTCTGGTCAACGGAGACTACACTATGAAGGACCTGGCGACTGTCGAGACCAACGTCGTGGGCTCGCAACCACGGTGAGTTAGTTTGATGACGTATTTGTCTTAAAACAATTGGTATTCTACTCCTAACTAATATTATAAATGCGAAAGTGAGTTTTTTGTTTGTTACGCTTTCACGCTAAAACAGCTGAACAGATTTTGATGAAACTTGGCACATGGGTAGACCACGACCTGGGTTAGTATATAACATATCCCCATATTCTATAGTAGTATCCCGATATTACCACGGGATCGAGACTTGCGGTTGAAACCGCGGGGCACAATTAGTTGTCCATAATCGGTAGTCTAGTGATGTGACCGTCGGACTGACTGCCAAGTCGATCGGTCGGTCTCGAGTTCAAACCCAAGGCACGCACTTCTGACTTTTCGGATTCATGTGCGTATTGTATAATTAACGCTTAATTAATTTGCTTAAAAAACGGTGCATCGTGTAATAATGCATTCCTGAGAGATATTTCTCGACGGTATGTGAAGCCAAGCCAGAGCCCCAGGGGCGGCTTTAAACTTCTGACACCAGATTAGTCACTCACCACACGAAAAGATGAAGAAATAGTTAGCTGACTTACGTACGTATAGCTTGTTTATTCTGGAATGACGCGCCCCACTACCGCATTTGCCGTACTAGCTGCGGCGCCGTGTACGTAAAATGCGGTAGTGGGGTGCGGTGTTTTGTTTTACCTGATTGATCAGTGCACTAGTGCAGGCTGCTCCCCTGAGCCCTGAAGGTTTCACGTTCGGGGTATTAGGACCAAACAGTTGATGCTAATGTTCCTTTTTTGAAGTCGGTATACACTTAAGATCTATTTAAATCCTTGTTTCCAATTGATGTTATTTAAATAAACATCAACTTTATATAGTGTAATTAAAGTTGATTTTAGATTGACTAGTACTGTTGAAAATGTCATAAAAATATGAAATTGTAGCGTAAACTGAACCTTATGTGTAAGCATTACAGTAGCTTTTCCTAAAACTCTTGTTTGTTTACATGTTTGGCAAATAAATAGCGAACGCAAATTAGGTTTATTGTCTTCAAAATCTTTCAATTTCATTAATATTGACATCTAACTTTAGGCTCCTTGCTGTGGAGAATCACTATTCTCCACAGTTCGCATCCACCAAAGTTTTCTTGATTGTTACAATTAAATAATAATTGTTGCAGGAACATCAATCTCCGGGCAGCATTGATCCACGTCATAGGTGACCTCATACAGAGCTGTGGAGTACTGCTCGCTTCCATACTTATTAAGTTCTATGTAAGTTTGATGAACATTTATGAAAAAACACGATTTCTAAAATAATGAACATGAATTATTTTAAAAGTATGTGTAAAATGGGGTGAAAGGGACAAAACTTTAAAAGGGATTTAAACGTTGAATTAATTTAGTGTGTTGTCAACAAGGACGCATAATTCAGTAAAAAAATGACATCTATACTAAACTTATAATAAAGCTATATTTTTGTTTGTTTGTTTGAACTAATCTCCGTAACTTACAATCAGAATTAAAATCTTTTTGCGTTTTGATAGCCCATTTCTTCAGGAAGGCTATAGGCTATTTAACATCATCATTGGACCTTTAGGAGCCGAGCAAAAAGAAAAAAAAGTCAGTTAGTACGCTAAATCAAAACGAAGTAATAGGCGATGCGATGTGGCGCGGTGCTTCGGGGGCAGTGATCGAAACCGGTATGATCAATACGGGTATTTTTTCGGTTACAACATTAACATTTTTTAAAGTTACCTTAAATTGACCAAAACTGGTATTAATACCGGTTACCGCAACGAAAATTACCTTTATCTTACACGTGCCGTCGGCATTAGTCAAAAGGCGCGCATCGCTTTTGTGCGTGTAACCGGTATTAAAACGGTACCCTAAAAGAGATAACATGTTTCTTCTTCTTGGTTGCACAGATAGCAGTAACCTTAGTCGTAGAAGTAACCAAAGTTCTTAGATACCTGTACAAACAAACTATGTTCTTAATGTCCCTCGGCAAACCTCGTGTTTCGTCAGTCGTCGGATTTCTATCAGTTGCCCTTTGCACTTGGTGCAGACCGGACGCTCTCAATCGACTTGGGAGTATGTATATAGAGTTGTTAATACTCTTTTAATTAATGTAATTTATTTAAAAATGGGAGGAAAGCCGCTAAAGTTGCAGACACGACAAATAGGAAAATAGTTTTACAGCTCCATATAGTTCACACGGAAATCAAAACAAAACAACAATAAAGTACTTAGTTCTGAATTCAAATTATTATACACGCTAAATCTAATAATTGATGGACATGGAAATTAGCATTCGTTTGTATTCGGAAGTCCGATGATACCCGAGGGACATTAAGAAAATATAAATACTGTACCGGAATTTACAAAAGGTTTTCGGTCCCGTTCGGGGTACAAGACATTTCACGCGGACGCTAGTTTAAATATATTTTATTCTGGCGTTAAAGTCCGGTTTGCACTTGTGAAAACTGTTTGCGCATGCGTGCTGCTGCCTACTACCGGACCTTTAAGAGTATTTCCTATTTGTTCCCAGCCTGAAGCGAAGGTGGTGGACCCTATCTGCACGTTCGTGTTCAGTTTCTTAGTTTTGCTGACGTCGGCGCAGGTGGTGCGAGACGCGCTCGCCATGCTCATGCAGGCCGTGCCCAAGAACTTCAGGTTTGTAGTACTTTTTTGTGCTGGCAACACTTTTTTAAGGCTAGCAACATCGGCCCAAACCAAGGTGAAATAGACCGTCTCGACGTTATAAATGACCTCTAAATATGGCTGTTCAGATACCAATATTCATAATAAATAATAGTTGTCATACAAATTTAAATTACGTAATGGTGGTCGCAGGATTTTATTGTTTTCAATAAAAAATCGTGTTATAAATATGCTAGCTAAAAAAAGGTAATTAAAAAAAACCGGCCAAGAGCGAGACGAACTCGTACGCGAAGGGTTCCGTACCTTATTAAGATCGAGCAAAAAAACGCCAAAAATAACACATTTCTTGTATGGGGGACCCCTTTAATTATTAACTTTATTATTATTATTTAAGTCTTTGACGTTTCTCGGGACCCTGGGTTCCCGGACCTTTGGAAGGCGTACGAGGGGCTGCAGCCAACTCGCAGAGGCCCCTTAGACTATTTTAAATGGAATGTGGCACCAACCGACGATTATCCCTGTATGCACTATACAAGTGTACCCAAGGACAACCCCCGGTTGGTGTAGGTCTATTATTATTTGTGATTATAGCGGCATTAGAAATATACAATCTATTAAAATTTCTACTGTCTACATATTACGGTTCATGAGATACAGCCGGACGAACGGACGGACAGCGGAGACTTAGTAAAAGGGTTCCCTTTGGCACCCTTCGGGTACGGAAGCCTAAAAAAAAAATTGCACCGTGATCGAACTGCCTCACGACAACTTCTATGGGTGCTAGGCCATTTGCTGTTAAAGCATTTGGTACAAAGATACTGAGAATTATTTATTTCCTGTTTATTATTTAATTATTATTATTCTTGCAGGTATCGTGAGTGCGTGTCCATGTTGTCTTCAGTGAACGGCGTGCGTCACGTGCACTCGCTGCACGTGTGGGCTCTGTCCACGCATTATGTCATCCTTACAGCACATGTAGCTATTGGTAAGTATAATTACTTAAACATTCATTCCATTTACTATTGTTGGCAAAAAAATACGGGGAAATTTAAAGTCAATTGTCAGCGCTGCTAGATAACATCCTCATGGGGAAAAAGAACACCCAGGATATCAAGTTTTGTCAAAAAATATTTATGGAGTTTAAACCCCGAAAAGATTTTCGCCAAGCGCACATTACAGTTACAACGGGTCGCAGCGCAATGCATTTTCATAAAAAAGTGCGGCCACCTGTAATGTAAATGGTTCATAGAAAATGTACGAAAGTGAAAAGGAGGATTTTTGCAATGAGTTGGGTTGCGTCGTGGCCTGCTCCAATCTGCACTAAGAGCCTTAAGAGCTTGAACGGTGTCACCACGGCGTTCTACATACAAATATTCATGATATTCCACACGGTGCGTTCCGGCGGCGCATCTCACGTATACCGGGCTTGCAGCCGGCGAGACTGAGGGGTGTATGCGTTGCGACACCGCTCAGATGTATGTACGTTGTCAAAAACATAGATGTTTGACGGATGACAATTTACGCGCTTTGCGGCGCGGCACCGCAACGCACCGTGTGCACAGGCTCTAATAGCTATATTCACAGAAATGGGACATAGAATGTGACATAAATACACTGTTACACTTCACGAAACTAAAGCTACACAGCCACAAGGATATATTGGCGCTGGAATGACGTTGCAAGGGTTCGCTGTTGGTAAACAACATTAGTACAATGGGGATAAAAACTGCCACTTGCTCATTTCAGATGGCGCTGATCTCCAGAGTCTAATAATTTGGCAGCTAGCCATACATTTTTTTGTAAACAAGCGACTTCTTTTACGCATAATTAATTATTGATATTCGTCTACAAAATCTCTCTAATTGTTAATGTCCACAGATGAGCTCACCGACCCCGAGGCGGTCCTGCACTCGTGCCAGCAGCTCGCACGCACGGAGTGGGGCGTGGCGTCGGCCACGTTCCAGATCGAGCGCTACACAGCTCGCATGCTGACCTGCGACACGTGCAGCCTGCAGCCCGCACACACGCCCTGACATCTGACCACGCTCACCTAGGCAGGTTGGTCAAATCACCATCATCGTTTCAGTCGAAAGTGTAACATATTTCACCCCGAGGCATAGAATGCATCGCAGGTTCGTTGCTATTTCAGTATGACTCCCATACCCTTCAAAATGGCGCATAGTTACGCTGCTTCGGCTTTGAGAGAAATAGGACGGTAGTATTACTTCACTGGGCTAGTTTCTTTACAAATAACCTTTGATCAACAATAGTACCAGATTTCCGATTACTGCATCAAAAACGACCGGAAAAATAACCACAAATAATTTTGTGGTCTTATTTTGCAACATAGTATTTTCAACCTTATTGCTTAGAAATTATGTTTGATTATTCCATAAATATTCTTGTTCTTATTTAAAAAATACGTTTACTTTTCAATGGAAGTTGTAAATATATTGCAAACTATAATAAACTTTATGTTTGAGTATTAAGGTTTATAATCAAGTTAGCTGCAATCGCGGCCATTTGAACAATGTGTTTTTGTTTGTTGATCGAAGCAAATAACTATCTACAACTTTCTACTAAAAGGCTGAATAATAACTTTGCTTCCATGGATTACCTTCTCGTTTAAGCCCATAGCACAGATGAATACAGATGGTTTACTCCGCAAAATCATTTACATAAAAAGTGACTCTTGCTACGACACAGTAAAGTGCAATTCAGGTCGCACAGCGCTTATTACCCACAGTTATATTCACCTAGAAGTTGCCTCTCTTTCTATCGCGTAACTCTTGTATCTTCTGACTACGGTAAGCTCACTGAATTGGCCCGACAAGACGAACCCATCGCGTACTTGTAGCTTCATACCTAAAATGCGGAGTGCGCCTTCTGTACTATTCTGTGCCCCTCGAAGGATAAGAACGGATAATTTTAGCCTTTTTCTCTCACTAACACCGTATTCTGTGACCGCTATATTAAATGGTCTTACAACAAAATATAATAATAAATAAATACAAATAATTCCTTTTTTTGCTTTTACAGGAAGTGACAACATAATAAATGAAGCTTCAGACAATTGATTCGATTGACGCAAATTGTACACGATGCATTTAAAGGGGCCAGCTATCAATCAACCACGTGATTGATTGAAGAACAGTGTTGATATTGTAAGCTAAGGACAAGGACAGAATAGTGTTGCTTATCAATCGTCAAATTGATTCATAAAAAAGTGATTGAGTGTTTGATAAAGTTGGGAGTTTTGTATTTTTTGAAACGGTTGAATAGTTAGGACCAAGTGATAAGTGGCATCAATCATCAATTTGATTGAAAGATTGATTGATTGATAGACTAAATTGTTGAATTAGTGTATTTAATATTGCTAGAACTTTTGAAATGGAAATATTGTAATAATAAAATGCGTTTTTGATCTCAAGAAAATAAATTTAAAAGTGTCGATATTAAATATAAAATAAAATAGGTTGATTTTTCTATCGTGTTTCTACAAAGCGCTTATGTAATTTAATTTTAAGGTATATTGCACACTATACAGGTATTATGTACCGGTTAATACCGGACTTGGTTGCCTGCCTAGTATAGTATGTCACTTGCCTTAGAATTTGTAAAGAGACAAATTACCTACAAACAGTTTTCTAACATAAATATTGTTTGACTTGTAAAAAGGAATTAACGCATAATATTATTGTTATTTTTTAAATAAAAAACGTAGAGAAAAACGATAAAAAGTAGAGTTTGTAAAAGAAAAGTATTATAATTCGTGCCAACATTTTGAAAAAAAATTAATATAATGATGCATTCCAAATCGTTGACCCGATGTATTAAATTAAAAAGATATATTATATTTAACTAATTTATTATTGAAAAATGTATGTTTTAGATTTTAAGCGAATTATTAAAAATCAATTATTATTTAGTACCTATTAATTAATATTTAATGTGTATAAATTTATATAATAATGCAGTTTTGTAACTTATTGACTGTTCAATGTTATAAAATATTTTTCAAAGTTATTAGGGGTCACTCATAAGTTGCGTAATCCTTCTAGGTGACATTTTAGGGGTCTGTAGCGAGAGGATGCCATTGGGATAACTTTTATCGAGCTTACGATGTGTGTCCCTCAGTCACGAGATTTTGTCTCCGTTATTAATATAAAGAGGACTTCCAAAGGAAGTTTTGTAAATAAATCTTATTTCTATTTTCTGCCCCTTAACCCCGCCTCCTAAGTAAAAGCGATCGTCGCGCGAATACGCGACCCGATGAACCGGAACGCGTTGTCGCGTCGACAGAGGGCGCTTTCCGGGTTTCCGAACAAAAAAGTGACATATGGACGCATATTCGCGCGACGTTCGCTTTTGATTTGAACGTGGCCTTAATCAGACAGAAATCGTTATAAAACGCACAATTAGATCTTACTTATTTTTATCAAATTACGATAAAATCGGCTCCTAGTACTTTTTTTATTTACTTTAATATATTAAATATGAATGGACTACGTAGCTTGTGTTGTCCTCAAATGCAATGAATTCCCGTATGTACAATTTATTCCAAATACTGTAATCTTAGTCTTAATTTATTTATTCAAACAAATGATGCTATTCGTTCATACAGGGTGGCTTGCTGTCAATTTGCCCAGTACTATTTGCTCAGTTATACCTTTATGTCATAATTGGAAACTTGTTGAAGGAATACAGTATACAGAGGGCAGGCAGAGTTACCATAATACAAAAAACTCTATCCCCGCGTCCTATTTAAAAGCGATCGTCGCGCGAAGACGCGATCGATCGCGTGCATATGTCACTTATTGTTCGGAAAACCGGAAAGCGCCCTCTGTCGGCGCGATGACACTTGCAGGTTCACCGAACAAAAAGTGATATATGAACACGATGATCGCGTATTCGCGCGATAATCGCTTTTAATTAGTACGCGTCCTTGTCTTGCCGGTCGTTATTATTATTAATTTGTTTGTAACTGAATACCAGTATTTTACATGGAGCAACTGCTTAGCTGACTTCTACATCGTAGTTATTAAGTAACACGATACCTCTTATGTAACCACAGTCAAAAAGCATTAAAACGATCGATTTAACACACAAAACGGGGATAGGGACGTTCAAGCTTTACTTACATCAATGGTGATCGTGCATGTCTTCTGTTGACGGGACATAGAAGAAGACCTTCTAAAATTTGTTGATTTTTTCGTAATGTGAACCTCGTTGCTGTTAGCATATTTTATATTTATCATAAAGTCTAAAATAAAAGTTAATTGACCTTTTTTTTTTAGACTTGATGTTGATATTTACAAAAAAATATACAGATGAACTTAGAGAGGGATGGATGGTGATTTCCGTTCAGAAACTCACCCCGTATATTTTAAACACGACCGAAAGATTTATTAATTTAAAATATAAAATTTGCTAGCAAATACTTGAGTAATCTTCGATTCACGTAAAGTTTAAAATAATTGACCTAATGCAAACTTGAGCTTATTATTGTTATTTTAGTTAATTTTATTTATTTATTCCGCTGTTTGAATTATTTCTAGTGACTGAATGTTGACGTTGCTGAAGCGTGATTTTGAAAGAAACTTATATTTATTAACTAAGCCCAGTGGGTAAGAGGCTGACTGGCAATCGACGGTAAGTAAGTTCAATATCTAGTACCTAGTACGATTGCGTTGATGTCAGTAACTGATGAGAACTTTTTGTTATTGCTCAAGGGACAACGAATATTTGTAATCTGTTATTTATACAAGGTCAAATAACATAAACTAGCGAAACTTCAGAAACTTTATAGAATCTGATGGTGATTGTCTTTGAATATGCAATAGACAAAAAGGGTAAAAAACGGGCGGAATATCTAGATCAAAGTGTGAAATATATTTAAAAAAAAAAAAAAAATCCGTTTTATTTACGATTAAAACAATTAACGCTTGTTTAAATTCCACTCCTCATAAAATTTCCATACTGGGGGTCGGGGTGGATTCTTAATGAATAACTCCAAAAAAATATGTTTTTCTCAACTCATAATTTCAAGTACTTAACTACATAACTGTAACATAATTTTGAGTGAAGTTAGCTGAAATTATGATTAAAAAAAAAAACATTATTGTATCATCACTAGATATCGATACCCGTCACTTCTGTGACGTTTTGCTAGTTAAATAAAATTGAACTTGTATTAATAAGTGATTGAATGGCTTATTATTAAACCACCTATTTACCCAATTCTATTCCATAAAATAAGTCGATTCTAGAGGCTACATTCACAACACGCTCTAGCAAATATCTTGTACTTAAACATTTACAATGTATGTAGCTTATGGTTGAATTTTCGTGCTCAAAATAGTAAATAATTGTGATAGCTTGTACACGTTGTTCATTGCATTCCCTTGTTGTAACGTAGTGTTATTTATATTGTATAGATGGACAGGGTACGCGGATGGGTAATCAACTAGATTCGGCAACGTTTTCAGAGGCTAAACCTCTGCTTCTGGATCATATCCACCAATTCGCTCTGACTAGGCCACGTGATGGATTATGGTCTCCTCTCACAGAGAGGAGGCTGTGTCCCAGCAGTGGGAACATTGTAGGCTGAGATACATGTAAGTTGACAATAGATTTGGCAATTTTTTTTTTTACAGAAACCGCAGCTTAGCCCAGCATTATTCGAATTATGTTCCAAAAAAATAAAACTGATTGAAAAATTTATAACTATTTAATGTTATAACATTATTTATTTCTGATGTATTTTTTCTAGTCTTCCGTTACCTACCTATTATTTAAATAAAGAATCAAGTTTGTTACCCCCAAACGCGCCTAAGAAAAGTATTTAGCTATATGAAAAGCGATTTAGTAATAAGCAAATAGTCGATTAGTCAGTTTTACTATGTTAACCAAAATGTATCGAAACATGTAGCTGTTGTATTTATTCGCTCAATTTTCATCTATTATTATAATATTGTAACGCTAATTATTTGTAGAAATTTAATTGATTTGTGATCTGTTTCTGTTGAAAATATTTAAAATGGCGTTTTTAGTTTCCTCACACTAATCGATTCTATCGGCTTACATCGATTATAAATAATTGTCTATAGCTTCCTTATCTTTTTAAGTTTTGTTTCTAAACTAATTATGGTGAAAGCTCCTGGTAATTCTAATCCCATATTTCCCATGCTACGCGAAATTCAGCTTAAGGGGGATGCGCTAAGGTAGCCCGCGAAATTTAAATTTTCTTGCGTTTTTGCAATGAAAATTATATTCATTAGAATTATTATTGCCAGTCTCTAAGTTAGAATTTACCTCAAAAGTCATGATTTTATGAAATAGTCATTGGGTGGGGTAATGTGAGCTTAGAGAGTTGTATTGATGATTTTAATTATTATAATTCTAGAAATTCATATTTGTTACGGTCGCGAATCATATTTTGATCAACATACAACCTTACACATGGCAAAAACGTAAGAAAATTTTAATTTCGTAGGCTACCTTAGCGCATCCCCCTTAAGCTGAATTTCGCGTAGCATGGGAAATATGGGAATAGAATTACCAGGCTATGTTAGCCACAAGAAGCTGCAACATTTCCTTTATTTTGGCGCTATCCTGGAAACTGTCACCACGTACCAGTACGTTCATAGAGGCTATTTAGAAAACTTGGACGACATCCAAGAAGCCTATCTATCTCATAATAAATTAGACTGGTCTACTCGGGAAGTTTGTGCTTTAGACTGGGGCGTACGAGTGCAGCGTATAATTTACGTCACGCAAAGTGACTCGCTGAAATTCTAAGGTTCGCTTGCACCACAAATCTCTAAACGTTAAATGAACTTAAAACACACACATAACATAACATCACGCCTGTAATCCCCGGAGGGTTAGGCAGAGGTGTACCTATAGTACACCCACATTTCGCCAGTTATGTTTAAGTCCCATGTAATAGGGGGCGAGCCTATTGCCATCAACCGGGCACAAATCCAAACTCAAAACATCGTTCTGTTTATGTCAATCGTTTGAAGATGACATAGACAGATTCGATTTGACGTTATTTATTCGTAATCGTGTCCAACTGAGAGGTGTCGGGAACGCATTCTCGTGGCAGCTGGAGTTTAGTTGGTTTTACAAAATCAGTTACAATGGAAATAATAAATATTTCTTGACTCATTTTGAACGACGTAAATTACGCTAGGTTACACTCGTAGGTAAGGCCCTAAGGGCTTGTCTAACCGCCGGATAAGTTCAGGACTTATCTGGCAGATAATTGTATACTAATTGTCTTAGTTTTTATTTATCGGGAAGATAGCGCCCACCTGGACACTGAAAGTGATACGTTATCACGTAAAAAAGGATATTTTCAAAAGAAACAGATCATTAGTTCTTGGAGCCAAAATGTAACCAAAAAGACGTATTTTTATAACTGATTTGTGTATGTAAATTAAGTATTATATTGGATGTTTCTTTACGGCCGTTTTTTTAGCGTTCAGTGTTGTTTCCGTCCCGTGCGTTTTGTTCTGTTGTAACGAATAAAGTCATTATTGAAAATTATATTATTTTTTATTTGACATAACATCACGCCCAATGGTGGACCTACAGTACAGTGTACACCCACATTTCACCAGTTATGTTTAAGTCCCATGTAATAGGAGCCGAGCCTATTGCCATCAACCGGGCACAAATCCAGACTCTGGGCTGCTACTGAGGAATTCCTGATAGAAAAACCCAATAGCACTGCCCGATCCGGGAATCGAACCCAGGACCTCAAGCTCAGTAAGTACTAGCGGACTGCTACAACAACGACCGACACTAAAAGACTTGAGATCCAATACCGTTACTGTTAATCTGCATCATGATTGAAGCAGGCTGGAAGGCACGGTGAGAGGCGTTTGCCCAGCAGTGCTACCACTAAACTAGATTTGACATAAAAAAGAAAGATAAATTAAAAGAAGTACCGTCAACTGCCGTAAACTCGCCAGGCGTCCTGTTTGCCTAAATGAAAAAGATGTAATAATATATTTTTCATTTTACTTGTATAGCAATCAAAACTTAAGCTCTCTATGAAAAAGTTGCGATTGCCATACAAGATAAATGAAAAATATACCACAGTTTTTCCATTATAAGCAAACATAGGACGCCAGGTGAACTTAGGGCATTTCCGGCCACCGTAGGCGCGGGCTTGCGGGCGGTGAGCAATGGGTGGCTCACCGTCCGATAAGGACCAGGCCCGGGTCGACGGCGCGTTGTGTTCCACGCGCGCCTCAAAGAGATGTCAGCATAATTGAAGGGGTCCACTAGGACCGATGCCTGCCGGGGTTGCGAAGAAAACCGAAAGGGAGATCGTGGCCCCCGGCGACAGGGCAACCGAAGGAACACGGGTGGGTTTTAGTCAGTAAGAGTCTGACACGCCCTCCCGCTCCGCCCAGAGCGGGAGAAGTTATTTGATGATTTCCCACCCTCAAAAAAAAAAAAAAAAAAGGTGAACTTAGGGCAATTTACCAGTATGAAATAAAACCACAAGCGACTTATTAATATTAATTTATTATTATAATGTGAAGGCGTCACCTCGTATGTACATCGTACACGTTACCGCTAACTTTTGTACACTTTATCACAACTGACAACATAATCACTAAAGCTGGTTTAAGGCTCAGACAGGCGCAACGCTACTCCAGTAGAAAAATGCCATGAAGTTTTCATAGAAATTGTTCCATCAGAGTCGCGCCTGTCTACGTGGGAGCCTTTAAGCAGCGTCCCCACTTGTAACATGTTCGCCAACAAAACCTCCACGTGTGAAGAGCAAAATCTGTCGTAACACAGCTATCCCTATTTCAAACTCTCATAGTAAAGGAATACATTCATGATATTTTCATAGTAAAGGAGCACATTAATGATATTTTTTTTATTTATGTTTTTACGATGCACTTGCAAATTCGCGATGCTAACGATAACTCTGTTAACGTTGCCTACGACATGGCAACTCTGCTATAACCACGATAGAGTCTCCAACCGACGACTGTGTTTTGACTGTTTCGAAGGTTCCCCGAGCGAAATGCTAAAATACCCGTCCACATTATGCGTAACATGTTGGTCACTTCATTGGGAGAGTTGTTGGCGTGTATATTACAAGTTGACGCAGCTTTGTGGATCGATGGCAGATAGAAATTTATTTTTAAATATTGCTACTGGATTTTGAATAGAAGAAATTTAAATAAATTACACAAAAATTGGCAGACATCTAATAGATCCTAACTAAGATTGATTTGTATTAAATTTAAAAAAAAAATACAAGGTCAAATAAAATTATCTAGCGAAACTTCTTATAACGGCTGTAAATTTAACTTGACCTTGTATATGGCTTTTCAAATATAAAAATAATCAAATACATGGCATCTATCTATCACCGATCCGTGAGCAAAACACTGCGACACAATAATATGATTCTTGTTATGTTATATAAACATTTTTAGTTACACTTGCACGTGTTTTTTATAACATTTATTTGAAAAATATTTTAATTTAATAGTTATTTCTCAGCTGCTGAGTATATGAAGGGATGGGAGTATTATATAAAGCTATGCAAGCACGTAAAAAGCAACAGTGCGTAGCACCATGATTGCATGGTTGGAATTAAACTTTTGGGCAAAATTATGTAAAAACTATAGACAAACGATTTCGATTTAAAATTAGCGATATATCGATTGAATGATGAGCAGTGATCGGAAATAGGTGAGCTTATATACTTAAAGTTCAAAGAACAGAGACAAAAAAGAAGTGGAGACTTCCTTACGACAATTTTTTTTTTTCGGGACATCTCTTAAGTACATTTAATATTAATGGTATTAATTTCTGTTTACATTTAGTTCCAATAATTGTTCAAAATGAATAAATAGGATGAAAAGCTATAAAATTGTTTTTTTTTACCTTTACCTTGTTAGTTATATTAAAGCTGGTATGTAAATTACCTTAGCTTCCGCGCTTACTTACATCGTTCAAACGAAGATAAGGAGATTACCTTTATTTTTTAAAACAATAAAAATCGTGCATACTCTTTTTTATAAACAAAAACAAGAAATTAATTCAATAGTTGTTTTACTTTATTCATTTTAGTTGTACTTATGTAATGTTCCGAAACCCAAAAAATATTTTATCGTAAGGCGTTTCCACTTTGTCTTTGTTCTTTTTCGAACTAAATATTTTAGCTTACCTATTTCTGATCACTGATGATGAGCGAAACCGATCTAAAAACAGTACACGAGTTATATCGATTGATTGATGGTAAAGCGCTCTTCTTTTCTATTAAGGGGGATGCGCCAGGGTACGTCCCTGTCCCGTCCCAAATTTAAATGTTCTTACTTGTTTTGCAATTTGCAGGTCAGTATCAGGTTGTATTTATGTTGATCAAAATATGAGTTGCGACCTTAACATATATGCATTAACAGAATTATAACCATGAAAATCATCAATACAACTAAGTTCAAATTACCCTATTCAATGACTATTTCATGAAATCTTCCAGACATTTTAGGTCAGTTTTAACTTTGAGAGTTGTATTGACGAATTTTATTCTACCCGGGCGCTTTCACCTTAAATATAAAAAAAAAAAATTGGCGAGTAAAACGAGCAAGCAGAAAATATTGAACATTTGTTGCACCGCTTACTAATCAATCAATCTTACAATCCATAATATTATCAACAAGATGGAGGTATAATTAATTTTGAGCTGCCAACACTGAAACTGAACTATCAAATCTTCAATATAATAACTTTATTAAGTGACATATTTCTTTAAAAAATAGCTGCATTTTTGAGTATTACATAAAAATAGGGTCATTGTGTAGCATTATACACGAAAAAATTAAATTACCTAGCAAAACTCCGCAGACGTGATAGGTTTCGACATAATTATATTTTTTTATCGTATTTACATATACCCATGTTTGCGAAGTTATGCTAGCAAATTTAAATTGACCTTGTATACTTTTCTTCCTTACCATCCTGCCATATATGATATTTCTTATAAAATATAGTGACTGTACATTGCATTGTTCTTATATTAACTACAATACCCGACCGTCACAATCACACATCGGGTTGAAAAAAAAGAGAGAATGTTTAGGCTTGTAGAGCGTCATCCCTGTCACTCATACCTGTGACAGTATCGTTCTAAATTCAAATTCAAAATATTTTATTTCACATAAACCTACATGGACATTTATGAAATGTCAGAAGCTAGGTGCCCGGTTCCAATTCGTGGTTTCCTATGAAGACCCGGCAAGAAACGCCACGGTTACTCTTAAAAATTATTGGCCTTTACAATGTTTTCAAATTACACTTTTCATAGGTATGGGAGGACAGTGTAGGCCTGTCAACAAGTACTAGGTAGGTAGAACCCGATGGGCCATATTTACGGCAGGTACTGTACACCATTTTGCTATACTTGCAAATATTTGTGCTACAACATTATATTATGCGTCTCTTCAGCTAAAAGCGTCTAAAATGGCGACCCTAGTTAACAGCTTAATTTATTATTGCGATATTTTTTAAAGTTTAGTTTTATTTTTTTGCAATGCGTAAGGCAAATGGCAAAGAGAAACGTTCTGTTCATAGTTAAATAAATCATATTCATATTTTTATTTAATTATGGAGCATATACAAGGTGTTCCTTTTGATATCCCATAACTCTAGGGTATTAATGAGACCACGTCAAAGAATCATATGAATTATTTTTCAATGAGTTTTTGTTTTCATTTTTTATTCAAATAATTTGACATAGTGACGATAATTTACACACACTCTTACGTGAAGTATAAAAACATTTAATTCAGACTATTTTTGTTCATAAAAAAATAATGACAACGTCGCATTTTCTTAGCTTTTAATATGAATGATTGGTTTGAATGAAAATTATTTACTCGTACTTATCAATGAAACTTAGATACACACATCGAGTATTATGCAATATAGTCAAGTGTTATGCAATCTTTAAAAGAAGGAAACAGTTAAAAAATCATATCATAATTTATACTAAGAAACACCTATTAAAAGAAACACCTTGTATTTAAATAAATAATGGTCTACGAGATTCACGTTTAGTTCTCAATGTCTCAAATAATCTAGCACATAAACGGTTCAATTTCATATTTCAAAAAAATAATCAAACCAACGTAAAAGTGAGTTAATTTGGTTGAACAATCTATTAATTACTGATAACATTTTATTTAATTTAAAAAAATTGTGTCTTATATTTTATTTACTTCCATTTTAATGCCATTTCGAGTTACGCATTGCAAAAAAAAAATTAACGATGTTTCAACTAGAGTCGCTGTCTATATCTACTTGCTGAATTACAACTTACAATAATCAACAACTTTCATTTACACAAACTAACGTTTCCAACCATTTCTATATACTCGTGTTCAAACATAATGTAAATGATTTAACAATATACTTTTATGATATATCAAACAAATATGGAAGACGGATGCTTTATTTACGCGAAGAAAAATATTGTTTTCATCAGGTTTGAAGGCAAAACAGGGTAATTAGGGATGCTGGCAACAAAATGTGTCAATTCAACGTTGAAATCCCCTTTCCAGTTGTGTCTCCATTCTCCCCGTATCTCTACGGTATGTATTTTATGAAAAGGCAGTGTTTTTCGACATGTTACATTTCTTGCATATATGGAAGAAATAGTAATTAAACTTCGCGTAAATAAAGCAGAGGGGGTTTAAAATTTGAACACAAAATTGATGATATTTTACGTATTTTTTGTCATATACAATTGTATAGGTAAATAATTTTTATATGGGTATACAATCCAGAACACTTCATGTTTTTAAAAATATTTCAAAATTAAACTAGTAATATAAAATTTTGTCATGATTTAGGAGATTATTACATCAAAATATTGATAATATCACTATTTTCTTTATTTATATTATATATTTAAACTTCTTATAAATAAAATTGGCGGGTGGATTGTACTTCGTACATGGCTATTCACAAAAATGTCGAGATTACAAAATTATTGAGAAATAATGTAAAAATATAATACTGTTAACATTATGATAAAATTATTTATAATAAAATTATGCCAATTCATGATATTTCAAGGGACACACAACGTCAACAATGACGTCTGCGAAAGCCTAAAATTAAAAATTAAATTTAAACTAAATCCGTCCGTGGCAAGAATTATATAAGGCTCAAGATCCATATAATACGAATTAATACTTATATTGCGTTGACACCAGCAAACCATTTGCGCAATTCTGGTTAATAAAACTACGACGACTCGGTAACACCGAGCAATTCTAATAACATAACATCACGCCGTGCTTCCCCGAAGGGTAAGGCAGAGGTGTTCTATGTAATAGGGAGCCTATTGCCATCAACCGGGCACAAATCTAGACTCCAGTCTGCTGCTGAGAAATTCCAGATAGAAAAACCCAATAACAATTCCCAATAAATTCTAATATTGTTTAGAAATTGCCAAGAATTGCTCAATATTAGTTGCCTACTTTCAACCTCTTGCAATGTATCTTGAGCCTCTAACGCCACTCGAAAAAAATTGCACTAGGCATTGCACAGCCGATAATAATACATTATAAAAATAAGTTGATAAAATAAAAACAATAAAATCTTTTTAATAATATAAATTGAGATAATTATAATGATGATCTTAGTAACATAGAGGGCGCTATTGTGTTATTGGGTGCATAGTTGAAAAAGTTAGTAGCAAGGAGCACGGAATCGCCGCGCCGGCAGCGTTTAGAGATGGCAGTACCTATAAAATTCCGAGCCGAGACGTCTTCGTCCTCTGCGATTAGTGGTCATTTAGAAATTCAGAGATGATGTTCCAATTTCAACTTTAAATTGAGCACCTCTGGGGTGTTTATTCGACGCAAAAACTTTCGCAACGTATAACTGCAGCTTAGCAAGGATGCTTTTGTAAAAATAATTATCATAAACCATAGATTTTATTTAAACTTAAAAAAAATAGAACCCACACAGTAGCAGACCCTCCTAATCTTTCAGTCATTCAACAAACATTCTACCAGTTACTTACGTCACATCTAACTGTTCTAGGACACCAAGTTCATAGGCAAGTGTTAGGCAATGCTTACATTATGCTAGGAGTACGTAATACGTTATTATCTGTACTTATTGCAAACGATCTTCATTTTACTATTAATCTACAAATTGGGGAGGAGATACGATACTGAATTAAACATTATTAATATTACTAGAAAAAAAAAGAAAATTGAAGCATTTTTCTCCTTGTTGTAAACTCTCCGGAGATTTCACGTATTGTAGTTGGTCAAAGAGGCAAAGATAACTCTTTTATCGGCAAGAAATAATATTATACCTTCCTCTGGGAAGCAAATGAATAAATGTTAATATGTAATTATAGTTAGTCAAAATCATAAAAATTCTTTTGCCTTTCCGGACATACTATAAAGACACTTTAAATAGTATTTAAAATTCGTTTTACCTGAAAATCTTGTTTTAACCAAATTATTATTGTTTTTCACTAACACAGTGCTAGTAAACAAAGGCAAGAATAAGCTATAGTTCACATAGATATCACAAAGTTAAATATCTCCTCCTCATATCAATTTAAAACATCATTGCAACTCTTAAGATTACGTATTTTAGCAACAATAACATAGGTTATTCATATTTGTTCAAAATTAAATGTACTTTTGTACGAAATTAAGGGAATATTAAGCTGTGTTCACTGGGCGACTTTTGGGCAACAAATGTAGCAAGTAATTTGGCCCAACGTTGCCTATTATACGGGTGTCATTTGACATATTTGGTAGTTCTATATTTTTCAGATTTCTGACCTCTGATTCAGTCTGATTCTCTCAAGCTCAAGGAACCAAATCGATTTTGAGATGGTGAAATATTTACAATGAAAATAAATTGTAATGGAATGGAATTGTACTGTAAAATTAGTTGACATTTTATAAAAATACAGATAATTATTTGCAAGTGCAAAACAAATAGCTTCTAAATCGGATGGTACCAGCCATACTGTTTTTGAATATTATTGATCTAGACCAGTACAGTATTACTATTTTCTTAATGTCTCTCGGCAAACTTCGTGTTTCGTCAGTCATTGGATTTCTATCAGTTGCCATTTGCACTTGGTGCAGACCGGACGCTCTCAATCGACTTGGAAGTATTTATTTGTTAATACTCTTTTAACTTAATGTAATGTATTTAAAAAATTGGAGGAAAGCTGCTAAAGTCGCAGGCACGAAAACTGTTTTAAAGCTCTATATAGTTCACACGGAAACCAAAACAACAATAAAGTATTTAGTTCTGAATTCAAATTATTATACACGATAAATCAAATAATTGATGGACATGGAAATTAGCATTCGTTTGTATTCGGAATTCGATGATTCCCGAGGGACATTAAAAAAACGAAATACTGTACTTAGTATTTCAGGCATCTGTGTGCCTGTTTTTGACAATATAGAGCAATTTACAGACATACAGCCCACACTTCGGGCAATATAGCCCCATTTTCGTCGCCTAGTGAATACAGCTCCACGCTGATATGTGTACTAATCGACGAATAAGCGTTAAATTGAGTAGCTTTCTTTAACATAATTTATATCGATCTTAGAATTAAACGAGACCTCTTACGTATTGGCGTATTTCTGCTTAAAATATTTTTTTTGTAAAAGTGAGATCTTAATGTCATGTTGGTTGCATTTAAATATGCTCCGTGTGTTGCGATACATCTGTCAAACGTTCTATGGCCAAACGTCGGAGCATAAAGATTCAGGGCCCGCAAAATTTCTATGGTCTGTTCCAAAAGTGTATGATGAAAATGTAAACAAATGGATACGGAATCGTAACTGTGGACGCCAATTTGTTGTGCCACTTACAAATTGAATGCCTTGATTTGATAATTTGAATACTTAAACCCGAAATTCTAATTTGAAATCACCTTAAAGATGTCTTTCAATTGACAATTGAGGTTAAATAACCTCTTTTTTCGTCGATGATTTTTCAAGTAAAATTTAATAATGTTGAATAATTATTTAAAAATGGTCAGATATAAAGTTGACACCTAAATACAGATGAATGTTCTACTAATTCCCTTTAGTGAGTGATGGCGTAAGAATTTAAACCGTACAGGGTTTGTTTACAATTTCATCAGATAGTTTTAAGAAAGAGTAATTAATTTTACAACAGCATGAAATATTCTTAGATAGTTCATACCGATACGAGAGGATACCAATGATTTCATTCTGAATGCCATGTTAAATGTGTGCAATGTGGCACACAGACTGTTTATAACCTGGATTAACACACAGGGTAGGGTTCCGTGGGATATTTTCCGACATTCACGTGGGTGAAACCGCGGGCAAATTTTATATTTGTAAATTCGCTAATACTTAAGAAGTATACCTAAACGCAGATTTTAAGCGTTAGTTACAGACTAGTTTAATTTGTGTTGGTGTTATTATGTTACTTGCCCGCTAGAGGGCGTTATTCGTCTATTTCACAAAAGAGTGAGAGAAGTATTGATATCTTTCTCTTGCAAGTAGAAAAGGAAAGAGACGGCACGAATATGTGCATCATCACTCCAAACTTATTTCTAAGTAATCTATTATTTAGTTATGGCACTAACACTTAATATTGGTTCAATTTCAAGGTTTTTTACCGACGTGTTAAAGTGTTCCAAAAAACCAATTTACAAAAATAAATATTACTTATCATTTAAACAATGAAATGAAGTATGTAGCTTCCATTTATACAGCTGCCTAGTAGTTAATATTTTATGATTTATCAAAAATTATCAGAAATTAAAGACAATCAAGCGAAAAACACAGAGCAGTGGTAACAGCCGCGACTAACGAGTTGTAGGTCGTAGGTTCGAACACAGACAGGCGCTTTACTTTGTGTTAATTATTTCTTCACCACTGCTCTCAAAACGGTGAAGGAAAACATCGTGAGAAAATCAGCATGTCTTAGAACCAAAAATTCGTAGACATGTGACATCGACCAACCCGCACGGGGCCTGCGTGGTTGATATTACAACTCACTCTGTCTCACAGAGAGAAGGCCTGTGTCCCAGCAGTGGGAACATTATAGGCTGATTATGCTAAGAAAATCGTATTAATTTTTTAACTTGCTTCGTGTTGTCTTGCTTAGAATTATCAAACTATCTTTGTTCGTACCAAAAAGTGTTAGTGCCACAACTATTAGTCGTCACTAACTGGAATGCATTACTCGATGTACTACACGGTAATTAAGCGTAACTTTTCAACTGTGCTTTGTATTATGGTACTAACTATTGTTTGTTTTCACTGCACAGATGACCTGAAATAAAGTTTTTTTTTATAACGCAAAGTTTACGGTTTATGTAAGATGTGGAGAGCCTGTTGCTATTTACTGGGCACAAACCCAGACCCCAGAGTAATAATTTGGTAATGGAGAAATTCATTATCACATTTGCTGACCCGGAAATCGAACACAGGTGCAGCAGTAATGCGAGAGACCAAGGACACAGTCATGATTTATTTATTTGAAATTTTTAGGATGTATTCAAATATGAGAATATCTTAACATGAACAGTGATGGATGGTGTTAAAAGCAAAGGGTTCTGTTCTAAAGCAGTACAGAATTGTTCGGTTTGGCATACCCGATTCGACAGTATTTGTTGAACAAAAAACCCGACCTGGAGCAATTACTACAATTATATTCGGCTCGTGCCAACCGGCAAACTTAGTTCGGCATCTAGCTTAGCTAAAATTGAACTGTTGCAATTGATTTTTACCGCTCAGCATGGCTTAGCCACAAGAATACAGCGAGTTGGACTCTTTCCTGAACATATAGCCAATCTACATATCATATTCGATTTCACCGCCCGGCTGTGCCGATTAATGCCGACCCGAACAAATGTTTAGCACGCCTTACAAATGAAACCTAATCCATAATAGCGTTAGTTACCATGTCAGTATCTGTGCTCGGGCGAGTGCGGCGAGCGCGGCTGTCGCACGACGACGCCGGCTAGTCGCTCGCAGACCGCCTCTAGTTGTGCGTCCAACATCAACGACGCTATCTGGTCGTCTGTTAGCATTTCCACGCTGAAATAAAAGAAAAATTGTTAATTCTATTGATTTCTGTAAGTAGGTTTGTACAAACACTTTTACACGTCAATCATATTTAAAAAAATAGATGAGTTCGGCGTTTCCTATCTGACTACTCTGAGAAGAAAGGCCGAAACAAACTCAGAGGTCACAGTCTCTTTTAAAGTCCAGACATTATCTTGGTAAGATCATTTGAAGACCATTATTAGAGAATAAGACCATATTAAATTAATTCTTAAAAATAAGGATAATTAAATGGGCGTTAGGCGTAATATCGTTTAGTAGTAGACGTTAGTAGTTTATCGTATATTATGGGCGCCGGCAGGTTTATTTTCGGGAATACATCTTAGGCTCCACGAAGCGAGCTCGATAAGTTTTGTACTTCACTTCGAATATATTAGGTTTTTGTTTGTACTCTCATACAAGGAAATAACTTTGTCAATTTATGCACACACGCTAATAACCTATTTAAACTTGAATGCAAGAACGACCGAAGCGAGCTCGAAAATATTACATTATTAGCTACTGGCTACAGGGCATCCTGGCTGCCGCAGCCAGGCTGCCTAGTGCGCGCCTGCCCTTAGCCATCACAGCTCTATTATTGACTGAGCTGAGATATTGCCCGCCGCTGGCGCAGGTTGGTCGCCCCTTATATCTGGCCGCCCTAGGCTCGGGCCTCTGTGGCCTTAGGGAAAATCCGCCACTGGGGAGGGTGCAATAATTCACAGCAGGTCTACTAGCTGCGAGCATTTTCAAACTAATTTAAAATTACGCCCATATTCCCCGAAGGGTTAGACACAGGTGTATCTACAGGACACCCATATTTCGCTAGTTATGTTTAAGTCACATGTAATAGGGGGCGAGCCTATTGCCATCAACCGGGCAATAATCCAGACTACGGGCTGCTACTGAGAAATTCCACATAGACAACTCTAATAACACTGCCCGACCCGGGTATCGAACCCGGGACCCCACGCTTAAGCGTTGCGCTTGTGACCCCGAGACCAACGGGGCAGTGTATTTGACAGTTATTTATTTGTGACGTTGGTAGGTTATAAAATGCACACTGCCTAGCTTTAAGCACTCACCTAGCGAGACTATCGGTATCCGAGTACCGCTCGTCGCTCGCGCACGACGCGGCGCGCGGCGACGCGGCGCGGCGCGGCGTGCGCGGGGCTGACGACGAGCCGCGACGCTCGCCGAACAGAGATAATCCTATACACAGTATTACTTATGAATTATCACAAAAAAATGGTAAGGAAATGCTGCGAGATATTTCTCGAAGGCATGTGAAGCCAAGTCAGAGGCCCATGAGCGGCATAAAAATTCGTGACACCAAGTTAAACCACCACACGAAAAAGAAAGATCAATACAACCATGTCACCATATCAGAGATTTTGATCTTAGCAGCGAGTCAATGTTCATATGTATTTAATCGCGTTAACGTGTACTAAATGTTTACTGAAACTGAAGTAACGCCGTCTGGTAATAATAATGGGAACTACAATTATTCCATACAAATAAGGGTTTTTTGAAATGACGTCCACTAGATGGCAGCACTGAGACGTCAGGTCCAGGCACCTGTCAAAATGTCAAAGTACCTATATTTTCTTTAGTCGTGACATGGTCATGAACTCAAGAAAAAATCACCAGAAAATTATCAACAGTCCCATACAAAAGTTCAATACCTACTAGACCTAAATGTATGGGACGGTTGATTATTATTTCTCGATTACTATGTCGGAGCCATGGAGAAAGCTGGAAAGTTGTTCAGTTTGATGATCAGTACCACACCTTTCTGATACACGCTGTAGATAAACTAAAGGATTGTAACTGCCAGTCTATTCAGTAAAGATCTCACCGTGAAAACTTAGGCCGCATTGTGAGTTACGCCTTAATCGCTCGCAGCGCTCCTATTGATACTTCGCGTTCCTATTTAGATAATAATATCACGATTATGATAGCTCAGATCTGTCAACAATTCGGAATGCTCGTGAACGCGCTCACACTGCTCATTGACCCCAATACTTGCACAAGATGGTTTGATTACAGTATTTCTTTGAGTATACACCACAAGTTTCTTCTTCTTCTTCGGTTAGGTGGCGACTGTAGCCAGAAGCACAATTTCGAAAATACCACGATAGTATAAAATTATGATGCAAAACAAAACAGCACAACTGTCATTTTTGACAGTGCTCACGGTGTCATGACGTCATCTATGACGTTTCACGGGACATCGTTATCGCGATCACGCTAATTCGGTACGGGTGTTATCACGCTCAAATAGATTACAACGTTACTCGGAACACAGCTTTAGATGAAGTGAGCTATTATTCCACCTGATGGTATGGGTTGACACAATTAACAGCTCACTTCATCTAAGATAACACGATGAGACTTTTATAGAATAGGTTGGCTGGTCTTCCTTAATTTCCCTATCACAGCAGACTCACCTTGGAACATCTCCTTGACCTTCTCCCCGGTGTCGTGCAGCAGAGCGTCCAGGCTCTGCCTGCGCGGCCGCTCGTCCTGCCGCAGCGCGCGCGTGCGCGGCGCCGTGCGTATGATGCGGCGCGGCTCCGCGGCCGAAGCCCGAGATTCTACGGGACTCGGTGGGGACCACTTTTCCGGGGTTGAACGGGCGCGGAGTGAGCATTTTTCGAAGCTTACCTGCGATAGTGAGAAAGGTTTTTGAGACGAGACTACGACAACTGTAGAGCAAGTATGAATTGGATAAAAGTAGTTTGTAAAAGACCATAGTCTGGCCAAAAATGATAGAGCGATATTTTTGCATATATATAAGTAATTCTATATTATAGCAATGAGAATTAATGTTACAAAGTTTAAAATGAAATACTGCAACAAAATGTTACGTGGATAGTGAAAGGGTATGGGTATTTTTATCAATTTAAATTTTTTAAGCATAATCAGAGTATAATGATCCCACGGCTGGAACACAGGCCTCCTCTCTTCAAGAGGGAGTGGGCTGTAATCTACCACGCGAGCCCAGTGCGGGTTGGTAGATGTCACGTCTTCGAATTTTTGGATCTAGGACATGCCGATTTCCTCATGAGGTTTTCCTTCACCATTTTGAGAGCAGCGGTGATGAAATTATTTACACAAACTATAGCGCCTGCCTGGGTTCGAACCCACGACCTACAACTCGGGCCGGGGGTCGTTACCACTGAGCCACCACTGCTCTCAATTATCTTCACATAACGTTGTTGAACAATAAACGTTATTTTATTCTTACTTTATAAAGAGTTTTCTTTCTGTGTGTGCGAATCTCACCTCCTCAGGGCTGGAGTAATCCAGGTCTATTTCCGTCCAGGTGTCGTTGTCAGGCAGACATCTTGGCCTCTGTGCGTCCGCGGCCCTTCGCAGCCACTCCCTAACGCTTGCGTCGGTGCTGGTCTCGCATAGCTCCTCCAGTTTGTCGCTAGATGTCGTGTTGGTGTCACTCGCTGTGTCTGTTATCGTTGAGCGGTCTATGTCTAGAAAAGAAACAATCTTATAGCATTTACTCATACAGATCGCGGCACGTAAGTTTATCCAAAATGGCGGTCGTCCGCGCAGGTAAACTTTGATTACAATTCGATTGAGACCCGAAAATGTTTTTCTGCATATTTAAGGTCATAGTTCAACTTACGTGGCGCGATCTTGTACTAAACTTTTATATAATTATTTTTTAGAATTATTAAATTTTCCTCTTTTGATATATAAAAACCGTCCAAGTGCGAGTTATACTCGCACGCGAAGGGTTCCCTACCATCGTGCAATATTTGAAAAAAAAAAGGCCAAAAAAACCCACGTTTCTTGTACCCCCTTTAATTTTTCACATAATTTTATTTTTATAGCGGCAGTATAAATACACAATCTGTGAAAATGTCTATTGTGTACCTATTACGGTTAATGATATAAAGCCCACTGACAGACAGTCAGACAGCGGAGGCTTAGCAATAGGGTTCCGTTTGGCACCCTTAGGGTACGGAGCCCTAAAAAGTTGCGTTTTATCTGAAGAATAAATATGGCACTTTGACAGCGACAAAAATAAGCCCTCAGTACAGCTAGATTGGAATACGGATTTAAAGTCCATTCGTCTTGATACTTACGCCCGTCAGGCGTATTTTGGGGCCCAGAAGGTAGGCCAGTGATAGTGGTGCCGCCCCACTACTCACCATGCTTTATAAACTACCTGTATTTTCCCAAATATGTTAGGGCCTGCTTCAAGTCTTACTGGCAGCAACTGAATACAAGTATTTTACATGGATCGAATGCCTATTTGACCTCCACAACCCAGTTCCCTGGGTAACACGAACGATACCCGTTACTGAATGTGAACTGGACCTGTCATTACCAACCGTGCTTAATGGCTAAAATTTCACCACAGCTTAAAGTAATTTTCGAGGACATGTGAAGGGTATTTCAGCTCACCGTTTCTAGTCGATTGCCTTCTAGACCGATGCTTGTGTATTTCATCGGAGATTCTCTCTAAATTCCTCAATGCTGAGGAGTACTGCTGCTTCGCGTCAGCCACCTGTACCTCCAGGGTCTGGATCCTCGCCTTTTGGCCTTCTAAAGCCGTGTTGATTCGCGCTTTCTCCTCGAAATAAGGTCTGGAAATTGATGGGTTGTTGGGATAAACAGATCGTGGCGTGGGTTTGAAATAAATAGGTTTTTATTAAGGTGTAGGTTTTTCTGGCGCTTTTATTTCCCTTATGTAAAGTATCACAGTTGATGATACTTTATTCACATTAAAATCTACCATATTAGCTAATAAGTCATTTAAATATTACTTAAACTGTTAAATAACTATAAAACTAAGAAATCGTCCAATAACGTCTTTCTTATTCACTTAAGTTCAGGAGAAGACACTTGATTTACGTGTTTTTCTTGATTAACTATTTAATTATTTTGTGGAAATAAACGAAGTACTACAAATAAGCATAATAAAAAATAAAAAATAAACATGAATACTAAACCACTGTTATTAAATGGAGCCCAGTTTCACATAACTACCTTTCTTGGGGCATTGTAGTGGTCATGCAGCAAATTTTAACTGCTTTAAAGATGCCCATGAAATTCGTTTGACAATGTAAAGTTAGCATTATTTATTTTTAAATAGGGAGTAGTGCCTCTGCTGCCAGCGCCGGCTCCCATACATAACGCCATTGGGAATCGGCATGACACTATTGCCGGCAGCAGACATAAAAACATCGGCTGCCGACACATTACATACTCTGTGGCTCCCATAATGAACACAGGCGGCGCAGCGTTTATGGAATTCCTCCAGTATTTAGAACTCCAACTAACTAACCCTAACAAAAGTATTATTTTTTTTCAATATATTCTAGTCGTTTTTGGCAGTCGCCGGCCGCTGCCGCGGCACCGCTCGCTTCGGTCGCTCGGCTCGTGCGTAGGGGATCACAGTTCTTACCTAACCTAAATACCTTTTTTTTAGTAAAAATATTTAACCTAATCTAACTAGTTCGATTCAGGGATGGCTGGAATATGGAAATGATTGGTTATGGAAATATAATACTGGAAAAAAATTATGCTTTATTACATGATTTTTTTTTAATTATGTCTACCCCGCCTGTCTACTCCAATATGCCAAATTGCCAACCCCGTTTTCCGCAATTTTTTCTAAACTCAGCGCCGGCAGCCAATACAGCAGCCGGCGCCGGCAGCGGAGGCAATCCCTTTTAAATATTTTTTTTATTCATTCTTATCATACTAGCATGCAAGCATAAGTAATTAAAACGCTGAATACTTTCTTAGGTCCTTCGAAATATCAAGAACAGTTTTGAAGTAGTAACTATTCTACAAATACCATGCATCTAAAAAACTCACTAACGCCCAAAATTAATAATGTATTTTATAATTCCAATGTTTGACAATGCCTGTGATTTCATAGTTTGGTTATTGGCAAGCTTTCCCCAAAAAAATTTTGACAGAGTATAGCAATAGATAAGTCATTAAACACTGAGACAAGGACGCACTTATTAGATTCAGTAGGAAGAGTAAACGAGACAGAAATAATAGAATATTTTTTCCATCCCCTTCCCGTAACTATTTTGTTTGCCCCAGTTGTTAGCCAACAATCGGAGCCCAGCAAAACGGCTCACACAGTACGATTTCTTGGGTAAGACCTGACTACATTAGAGTCACTTGTAAACTGGTACTACAGTTTACAAGTGACTGTCAAAGACTGTATCTATGGAAAAAATGGAGTGGAATATAAATCTGAACGTCAAAATATGATCCAAAATTCATGATCAATTTCGGGGGTGCAACCTATAAGTTTTCTGTAACAGTAAGGAAGTGACCACACTTATCGACGTGGAATGAGCCGGTCAGAAAAAGCTTTATGTCCATGCAATAAAAGCCAAAATGAAATCATCTCATCGCCTCGTTTCGGCTCGACACCGGTCGGAATCGACTTTGCATCGTACCGAATTTCTGATCGCCGAAGTAACCGAAATGTGGTGATACGTGATCGATAAGTGTAATCACTCCCCGAACTTCAATATTTGCTAAAACATGCATAATAATAAAATGCAATACCAATAGTGTGCTTGCTGCGCCGGCGCGTGCCTGAAAGAGAGAGCACTGTGCGACTAGTCAAGCAGATATAGTGCGGGGTTAGTGTTCAATGGTGGGACAGGCAAATGCTACTTTATAGGCCTTTTTTACCCGTCTGAGACAAAAGGAAAGGATATTAAATCTATATTTTTCAAATTTATGGTTGAGAGTTCACAGAAGTGGTATGGTTTGGGTATTCCTTAAAATCAATCCATAAACACCTGATCGCAGGGTCGTGTGGTTACTTGAAATTATACATTTTTTTGTTTTTTGCTCTTTGATATATACGACGTCTGTAAAGTTTCGCCAATTAATTAAAAAAGCCCCAGTATATTGTTATATATTTTTCGGGGGCGGGGGTAGCTAGGCACGTGTAATGTAAACGTGAGTCAGTGTCTTACTTGTTTATTCGTCGATCCGAGGGCGCGCGCGTCCCGTCACACACACACACACACGCGTGTCGTACGCACAGTTAGTACAATTTACAACATATATCAAATTGAAAGCGATTAATTCAATAAGACTTATAGTCAGAATTGAAAAGGAGTCGGTAAGTTACTGAATAGAAGCTTTCATATCAATAAGTTTAGAAGTTGAGAATATTTCGGTTTATTCTTTCGGTCAAATCATTTTGCTGAGACGGTTTATTTCCACCAGTTAATGTTGCAGTTTGTCAGTAATTAACTGGATTAAGTTAAAAAAAAAAAAACAACATTTTTCGCGCAGCATTTGCCGGTACACCATACAAACTACTTATGTTAGTGTTAAGAGTTTTAAACTAAGCTAGTTTCTCAACTACAAAGTATAGAAAATAGTAGAAAAACTTGCATTAAAAGGGAAATAAATTGATTTGCACTGCAAGCATTAAATGAAGCAATTACTAAATAAAATAGGCATTTTAAATTGTTATTAGAATAATAAGATTAAATTTTTGACTACAAGATATGTGAGACAAACTAAATGGCTAACTAATTCCTGTAAACTCGAATAATTCGATAAGTCTGTTCTCAAATCTCATTTTAGATGATGTAATTGGTTAGCAGTGGTTGTTGAGCAGTGGTGGCCCAGTGTAAATAATTCCATCACCACTGCTCTCAAAACGGTGAAGGAAAACATCGTGAGGAAACCGGCGTGTTCTAGAAACAAAAATTCGAAGACATGTGACATCTTCTAACCCGCATTGGGCCCGCGTGGTAGATTTCAGACCACTCCCTCTCGAAGAGAGGAGGCCTGTGTCCCAGCAGTGGGAACATTATAGATTGACTAGCTGCGCCCCGCGTTTTCACCCGCATAAGTCTCGATCCCGTGGGAATATCGGGATAAAAAGTATCCTATGTTCTTCTCCGGGTCAAAGTCTATCCATATCCCAAATTTCACCCAAATCCGTTCATCCGTTTTAGCGTGATGCCGTGACCAAGGGAAAGAGGGATTCATTTTTATATATATAGATTATGATGATGATGATACTACTCTGTCTAGTATATTATTATTCATTTTCTTTCTTTCTTAAAATAACAACATCCAATCATGAGAATTGACAGCAGAATTAGTCTATTCAACTATTTGTTTCCAATTGACGTTATTTCCACTTAAGCAAATACCAACTCTAAAATTGCGTAAATTAACTTGATTTTAGAATTATTAGTATTCAGAAAGCTCACGCACTATGCAGCCACGACCACGACTGGGCGCAATCTTGAATAAAACTTATCGGACGACCCATTGTGCCTCATGCGGCCATAGTTTCAACTTCGTCGGAGCGACTGCGGCTATTTGTACAACAAGTTGTGTTTGTGACCGCGTTATATGCGAGATCGCTAAAAGAGTTATAAAAAAATGTTGTAGCGGAAAGGACACTAAATGGTGTAAGCATTAAAGTAATTTTTTAGAAATTACGTAAATTGGAAACTAGACTATAAACGCAGTTTAAGTAGTCTTTCAAAAACCCTCGTTATCCAGTCTAGCAGTCCACTAACCTGGACTTAGCAATATGCCTCTTCAGTCCATTCTGCAGTTGTTGCACCAGCGTGGTAGCGGCGCGATGTGCGGCCGCCTTAGTGCGCTGTGTCACCGTGGCGCTCGCACGGTCGCATTCCGCCTGACGTTACATTATATTATTACATCAAGATCTCTTTATTATATTTAAGTTTAATATTAAGTACCTGGTCGACTGAGCTCTGCTCTGGTGAAAATAGAGAATGCTCATTTTATAGTATAGGATAGTACCTAATAATTCCATAATTACTTATTAATACCATGCTGCCATACTCATTATTCTAATGTCAATAATGTCATGTCATAATTCATTATCTTGTTTTAAACTTTGAGCGACCGAACTCTGCTCGGGTGAAAATACGGAGAAGAAGAATTTTCCCAGATATGAGACCTCGCTAGATCGATTTTTCGCCCCCGAAAAACCCGTATATTGCAACTTTCACCGAAATCGTTAGAGCAGATTTCGAGAACGTGTACATAGGATGTATTATACACATAAAACTACCAAAATAATGTATCTAAATGATGATGAAATCTGCATCAAGATCCGTTATGTAGTTTAGAAGAACCATGTGTGTGACCACATGGTTCTTCTAAACTACAGATAGACACGAGAACCGATTTCAATTTTTTATACGTATAGATTAGCTATACTCTCGCTGACAGAAGACAAAATATAGTCAAATCAAATGAACTGGCAAAACTTCGCGTACGTGATCGGGCGAGGTAGGTCGGAAGTTCGGAACTGATCCCGTCATCAGCTATAGGTAGTTGTTATATGAGCCACAGAATAGTACAGAAGGCGCACTCCGCATTTTAAGTATGAAGCTACAAGTACGCGACGGGCCCGTCTTGTCGGGCCAATTCAGTGAGCGTAACATAGTCAGAAAATATGAGACTTACGTGATAGAAAGAGAGGCAACTTCACAAAAAGCCGTGTTTCGGGAGGTTCCTGCACAGGATAAGGCGGGAGGAAACGCCTGGGTGTCATCATTGTCCGGTGAGGACCTGCGTTAGGCGGACGGCTCTAGCCACTCCTCAAAGAGGGGTCTTATCGCCGCAATACAGTTATATTCACATAGAAGTTGAAGAAATACGGCTGTTTCGGGAGGTTCCTGCACAGGATAAGGCGGGAGGAAACGCCCGGGTGTCATAATTGTGTGGATCACCCAGAGGACACGGTGGAGCATACGGTGGAGGTCTGCCCAGCTTGGGCGGAGCATTGTCGTGTCCTCGTGGAGGCGATCGGCGGCAGTGATCTCTCGCGTCCGGCTCTGGTTCAGGCCATGGTACGGAGCGAGAGAAAATGGGAGGCCGTCACCTCCTTCTGTGAAGCGGTAATGCTCGCGTAGGAGGAGGCGGAGCGCGTGAGGGAGAGGCAAAGTTCGCGCCCTCACGCCCCTAACCGTCGCAGGAGGAGACGCCCAGGGCGTCGGGAATCGCAAGCCGATTTCCGGCCACCGTAGGCGCGGGCTTGCGGACGGTGAGCAATGGGTAGCACACCGTCCGATAAGGACCAGACCCGGGTCGACGGCGCGTTGTGTTCCACGCGCGCCTCAAAGAGATGTCAGCAGAATTGACGGGGTCCGCTAGGGCCGATGCCTGCCGGGGTTGCGAAGAAAACCGAAAGGGAGATCGTGGCCCCCGGCAACAGGGCAACCGAAGGAACATGGGTGGGTTTTAGTCAGTAAGAGTCTGACACGACCTCCCGCTCCGCCCAGAGCGGGAGAAGTTATTTGATGATTTCCCACCCAAAAAAAAAAGAAAAAGGTAATTAGCTCTGTGCGACCTGCACTTGCACTTTATTGTGTCGTAGCAAGAGTCACTTTTTATTTAAATGAGTTTGCGGAGTGAAACATCTGTACTATCTGTATTGATGCCCAAGACAGCGTGCACTTTCACCTGTTCATTTAATCGGAACTTTTATTCTATATATCATGAGGAAACCTGGACTTGTAGTTAATGCCCTGCGTTGCCCTCTGCCAGCCATTGTTCTGTTTCACTGTCTATAACTAATTCTGACCTGGTTGACTCTTTGCGTGGCATGATTGAGCATCTCCTGCCAGGCTGGGTCAAGTGTGAGCCCAGCATTGCCTTCTGCCAGTCGAGCCAGTCCTTGCTCTGCGAGGTAAACCATTTCGCGTGCGGCTGCGTGCGCGCTGTTAGCTTTATCGAATGCGATTGTTGCAGTTTGTAGATCTTGTGATGTCTGAAAGTAAATAAAAGCATTATTAAGTTTAAATAATTTATTTTCCAGAAACAAGCAACCATATTTTTGTTACCTATTGTTTTTTTTTTGTTTGCTAAAAACTGGTATTCTTTTACATAACTATACTAGCGTACCCGACGCACGTTGTCCTGTCCGAACAGCGCCACCTACCGGGTCCAATTGTATTTTCAAACCATCTAGGTACCCACTCAAATATACACACAAAATTTCATCCAAATCGGTCCAGCCGTTTAGTAGGAGTTAGGTGACAAACACACATACTGAAGAATTATATATATTAAGATATGTCCTTCTCTAGTTTAAAGACAAAAATTGCACAAGCCAGGCCCAGTGGGAGTTGCTTTTCAGGGTTCTATACCTTTGGGGAGCCAATGGAACCCTATTACTAAGCTGCTCGGCTTTATCCTTTTAGCTGTATTGTCAGATAAATCTGTTGTTATTGTTGTTACTATGGTATCTATCATGGCAAATAATTAATAGATTTTGTGGTATGGTCACTTGTTGTGGCATGCATTTCACCCATTTTTTACTTACAATATTAGCTCTAAACCTGGCTTCATAGTATGGTCTTGCTTTATGGACGCTGGTGCCCAGCTTCTTCGTGAGCTGCTGTATCCGCAAGTGCCCCTCAGCGAGCAGACGACGGAACGCCAGCCTAGCCTCGTCCAACTCAACCTCAAGACGGTTGATCTCATCTGTTGAGGTGTTTAGACGCTCTAGCTCAATCTGAAAAAAAAATATAAGAATATTTTATGGGTGTGGCTTTAGAAATCACTTCACTATCATGTTACGACTGTCATATATTAAAAAAAAAAATATAATAGGCATGGTCCATGTTGGCCCAGGATTGAGTCAGTAAAAAAAAAGGAGGGCAGCCTTTAATATACAATGGGACAACAAAGGCAGATTTATTATATTATTAGTAAATAATTAATCATCTTGTCTTAAACGGTAAAGAAGTTAGACTGCCTCGTTGTTCCAGTGGTTGCAAGTGCTACTGCTGGGTATGATTCCCGGGTCGGGCAAAGGGTTATTGGGTTGATGGCAATAGGCTCACCCTCTATTACATGGGACTTAAATATAGCTGGCGAAATGTGGGTGTACTATAGATATACCTCTGCCCAAGCCTTCGGGGAGTACAGGAGTGATGTTATGTGTTATGTTAGGACGCTGATGATAAGCCTGTATAATAGCTTACGCTATTATCATTTAAGTTGATGCTGAATACTAATATGTACAAGAGAAGATGATTGTCTTTCATTTAGTAACCTTAGTTTATCCCTATGGGAAAAAGGGATGTGTTTATGTAATAATATTGATAGTGAATAAAGGAATTGTTTCCATATTTGCACAGAACTTTAATTTAGATAAAAAAATATGATTTTATTTGATGCGGCCTATACAATATCTTAATAACTCTGGCTATTCATTAATATATAAGTACCTACCAAATCAATTCATATTCTTTAATAAATAAGTGGAAAGTTCAGTACTTTGGTCAGGACAAAACGATAAAAGCATTTTGATACATGAAAAGCTATTCATAGGTAAATAGTTTACAGTTTGATTATTTAACATTTTATCAATAAGTACTGAAAGCTGAAGCTTTTATTGTACTGTAAAGTGTATCGAGGACAACATTACTCAACTCTTTCATTGTTTGATTGCCCACAATTCTGTTGCATAACAAAAACATATGATCGAATCGCAGATTAATTTTAAAATCTCATTATTATTGAGATTTCAGAACTTTTTTGATAGAAAACTTACGGAGTCATCATATTTAATGGTTAAGTATTCACGACTAGATAAAACCAGGATGTATTTATGCAAAATACATTCATCTTCTTCGTAAATTACCTATGAAAATATCGATTACCCTACCTGAACGCGAGGATCCAATGCTTCAGAACATTCGGCGGCGGTTTCGTTCATTGTTTCCTCAAATCGAAGGCATTCTAACATAAGCTAAACTCAACACAACCTTTCCTCTTGTTAGTAGTTTTATTCTGAAGAATAAACATTATCACCGCTGAAAACAAAAAGAAAAGAAATACCAACTTTGGTTTTTTTGTTATTTTTTTTTTTTTTTTTTTTTTTTTTTCTCTCTTGGCAAGTCGCTATTTGCGCATTTGCCACTAACAAAAACGGGGGAACTTATAATAATTAAAAAAATGGTATCTGAACGGAATTTGGAAATATAAATTGGTCAGGATCGGAAAAGGAATAAATTTTCAAATAAAATATATAATAAACTAAATACGGATTGAGTTAGAATTAATGAAAATAGATAAACAGTTGTATATTATAGGATCATTAGATGCTAAAAGAGTAAGAATGGAAGTAGGAAGAGGAACTTCATGACGATTTAAGGAGTCCATAAAAGGAGAATGATTATAAAGAGAACACGAGAAGAAAATGTGGTTCAGATCCCCCACACTTTCGCCACACTCACAAATATCGTCATCTATGATATGAAGCCGTGCAAGGTGAACTGGAATACAAACATGTCCCAGTCTCATACGGATAATACAACTGGTGGAAGTTTTATTTAACTTTAATTTAAAAAACCAAGGTTTTTTTGGAATACACGTTTGTATGGTAGAATAAAATTTACCTTTTAATACTGAACTGTCTGACCATAAGTCTCCCCAAGACTCCCGAAGGAACGTCATGGGGAGACCTGCAAGATCATGACAATAATTAATGTACGGAAAACGATCTCCACAATCAACAGCCTCATTGGCAAGCTGGTCAGCCCTGGTGTTGCCCAAAATGTTGCTATGTCCCGGAATCCATGCAAAGCTGATTACAAGCCCTTGCTGATAACATTTGTACAATAAATTTCTTATAGATATTACCAAGGGATAAACTGTTTTACATTTTAATGGAAATTTGCTAAGAGCTTGCAAAACACTCAAAGCGTCTGAAAATATGACCGTCTTTTTTAATTTCATAATGTGTATATATTCTACAGCTTTGAATAAACCAAAGCATTCTCCTGTGAACACTGATGATTCAGGCGGAAGTTTAATCTTTTGAACTATATTGTATTGAGAATGAAAAACTCCGACTCCTACACAACCAGAATTATCGTGTTTGGACGCATCAGTGTAAATATGATGCCAATCTTTCCAATAATTATATTTGATTGAATTAAATAAGAAACTCGTAAAATCATCCCCTTTATTTAAACCCAAGGAAAAATGTATGTCAGGAATAGAAACTATAGATTCATAATTACTGCAAAAAAGAGGATATAAATTTGAGCTGTAGCTTGGAGCCTGTAAGGCAATAAACTTTTTGTAACTCTGAATAAGACATGGTGGATTTTTATGAGACCAATAATTAGAAGAATTTATTTGATTTAAAAGTAATGGAAGTTTTGTATGTAGAGGATGGTTAGCAAATTGCAATGAACGAAATAAAAATTTATCGCAAAGGAACTGACGGCGAAGTGAAAGAGGAGGATCCACACATTCAAGTTGAAGGGCATTAATTGGACTAGATTTCATAGCTCCCGTGATTATTCTTAGTGCTTTTGACTGTATATTGTTAAGTTTTTTAAAAGCAACAATACTCCCTGGTTCTAACAAAAAAGACCCATAATCTAATACGCTTCTAACTATAGCATTATATAGCAGTTTTAAACAATAAGGATGGGCACCCCACCATACTCCAGCCAGGCATCTTAACATATTTAACCTTTTTTCGCATTTAGAAAAAATATATTCACAGTGGGGAATACCAGTAAGCCTGGAGTCTAAAATAACTCCTAAAAATTTGACCGAAGATTTTTCTGGAATCGGTTGACCATCAAAATATATAGAAAAAGGAGGAGGAAGCCGCTTTCGTGAAAATAAAACAGTAGAGCTTTTCGAAGATGATAACTCTAGTCCATTACGATCAAGCCATGTTTTTAAAAGATTAAGAGAAGAAGACAGTGAAGAGCAAGCCGTTTCAATAGAGCGATGAGAACAGTATAAAACCAGGTCATCAGCATATTGGAGAACTTTTACTTTACTGTCCAAGGAAGATTCGGAGTCATATGTATATATATTATACAATATAGGACTTAAAACAGACCCTTGAGGAAGCCCTTTCCACACTAATCTAGATTCATAAGTAGAATCATCTAATAAAACATTAATACGTCGCTCAGATAAAATATTCATAATGAAATTAAAAAGAATTGTAGGCACATTTAACTTTTGTAATTTATTTCTTAAAATCGGAATAACTACATTGTCATAGGCGGAAGTAATATCTAAAAACGAAGCTATAAGGTGACTATTTACAGAAAAACTTAACCTAATATCCGTGACAAAAATACTTAAGCTATCTAAAGTACTTTTGCCCCGCCTAAAACCGAACTGACTGTCACTCAATAAATCATTGCTCTCAATAAACCATTCTAAACGGTTCTTTACCAAATGCTCGGTAACTTTTAATAAAACTGAAGAAAGTGCAATGGGACGATAGGCATTACTATCTGACGGGCTTTTGTCAGGTTTCAAGATTGGTAAAACTATTTGGGATTTCCAGGATGTGGGAATGTTGCCAGTGACCATAATAGAGTTTATAAGATTTAAAAAATAGTCAAGTGACGTTTCGCTTAAATTTGACATAAAGGAGTATGGAATACCATCAACTCCAGGAGCAGAATCTTTTAGGTGGGTCAAAATACCTTTGAGTTCAGCAAGAGAAAATGGACTATTGAGTTCTGCAAGATTGACATAATCGGAAAGAGGTATAGAATAAATAGTTATTTCCTCAGGGACATACGAAGGTGATAGCTTATCTAAAAATTGGTCTTTCATTGAAGAAGGAAGCAAAGATGAGGGAGACTCCTTAAATGCAGATCTAAACCTACGAATGTTTCGCCACACAACTGATGGATGAATATTGGGTGATATGTTCTGACAAAAACGTCTCCAACCTTCGAACTTCTTTTGTTTAAATAATTTACGAGTATCAGTAATGGCAGAACATACAACATCAAAGTTTTCATCTGTAGTGTTGGCATAATATTGAATCTCTGCTTGTTTCCTCTTTTTAACTGCAATTGAACAATCCCTATCCCACCATGGAGGGGATGGGATATAACCTAGAGCTGTATTTTTTATAGGAAAATGACTATCAGCAGTTCTTATTATTAATTTTGCTAAAGCTTCAGCACATAAGTGTTCATCACCAAATTTAATTTCAGGAAGTTCCGAAATGTAGAAATCCAACTGCTCCTTAAACAATGACCAATTGGCATCTGCAAGTCTATACTTTAACCGTGGAGGAGGTTTAGAATAATGCTTATTATAAAAAGGAAATGAAAGTAATATTGGAAAATGGTCACTACCATGAGTAGAAGTTAAGACTTCCCAAGATAAATAAGGTGTAAGACTGGGAGAGCATATTGACAAGTCAGGAGCACTTATTTCCTCGTTGGGAGCAGTGCGTCGTGTTGGAGAACCATTATTAAGAATGCAAAGATTACGAGTGTCAATCAGATCCAAAAGATTAACCCCATAGCTATTGGTCAAGGAACTACCCCAACATTGATGCTGAGAATTAAAATCACCTAATAGTATAAAAGGTTTTGGAAGAATAGAAAGAATATTTACAATTTCATCGAAAATCAGAGTAGATGGACGAGGAATATATATAGAAACATAACAAACTTTATTTACAACTGCTGCAATAATAGAAAAATCACTATTATGAGCAGGAATGGAAAAATGAGTAAAAGATTGAGGATGTTTGATGAGTAAGGCTACTCCACCATACTTATCAAATCGATCCTCTCTGAGACATGCATAACCCGGAATCCTAAACAAAGAGTCCGGACTAAGCCATGTCTCCTGTAAAGAAAAAATATATGGATTATATTTATTTATAAGATAAATTATTTCAGTTTTTTTAGAAATTGCACTTCGGCAATTCCATTGGATTACCTTGGCTGGACTGTCCATTATTATTATTAGAAGTGCAAGTAACTGCTTCGAGTGCAGAGGCAACGTGAGACGGTGAAATTAAGTTAGACTGTGACAAAGACTTAATTAATGCTATGATTAAATCTCTTGTAGTTTCAGATAGATTGTCCTTAGGAATCAGAGCAGTGCCATTATTTAGTGAAGAAGTGTTATTATAGTCCTTAATAAGGTCATGATGAGATTGACGATCATAACCTATAGAGGATTTTGTAGGTGAACGAGGTTTAGTGTAAACAGTTTTTTTATATGAATATGACTGATTAGATGTAGGATTAACCCGTGGAGCTGAAGGAGTAAAGCTATCTGACACATGAGTGGTAGTTAAGGCGTCAATATATGACTTCTTAGAAACAAAAGGATGTAGTTTTGATGCTTCTGCATAAGAAATGCAACTTTTGGACATTGTTTCTTTTATCGATTTCTGTCTCTCAAATTCAAGGCACTTCTTACTAGTAGCTTCATGAGACCCCCTGCACAAACAGCAAGAGACATCATCATCTTGAACTGAACAGGACTCGCCTGAATGTCCATCACCACACTTAAAACATCTAGGCTTAGACCTACAAAGACTTTTTACATGACCATACCTACAACAATTATAACACTGAATAGTTGGATAAATGTATAATTCAACACTCAAGGCTGTGTAACACATAAACACCCGCTTTGGTAGAACTTGCCCATCAAATGTAATTATAATTGTTTCCGTGTTCTTGAATACATTATTACCATCAACCATTACTTTCCTTCTAATCCTCCTAATTTTTAAAATTTCTCCACAGCCTATGGGAACAGAAATAGCCTCCTGAACCTCCTCATCAGACCAATCGGCAGGAACGCCTCTTACAACACCCATACGGGTTATGGAGAAAGCAGGGATAAAAACTTTATAATTTTCTTCAGCTAATTTAGTATTATTTAAAAACAGATTCGCATCATCATAGTGAGAAAATGCCAATGAAATTCGATTTCTGCCGATTTTTTTCAGACTACCATTTATCACATTTTTAAAATTATTTCTTTTCAAAAAACGGCCAAAAGAAATGGGATGTAAAAATGTTTTTTCAGTGACTTGTTCACGTTGCACATGAACGACATATGGAGCAGCATCTGATGACTTAAAAGTCAACCTAGCCAACTGAGTTGCAGACTGTGGAGATGTTTTATTTTGTACAATGATTGATTCATGAGATACCTGAGTAGTAATTTTTTGTGAGGGGTCTGAACCATTCTCGAAATGAGAAATTTCCATCTCCTGATTCTCTGGTTCACAATTGCAATCCTTTTTGCCGCCATTTTTACGCCTTTTTTTGTTGCAATGTTTGCAAATTTTGGGCCGAGCTGAAACCCTCTTCCTTCTACTATTATTTACTGTTGATACTGAACAATCAGTATCAACACTGGTTTCATTATGTGAAATTGTCACGTAGTGAGCTATGACCGGAGATATCGACCCCCCAGGATCCCCTGGAGGGTCCATAATAGAAGTTTTATAAAAAACTTACCAACTATTAATACACACTAAAAAAAAAACTAACTACTAGAAATATATAAACAAAACACTAATTATTTACACAAAAAGATCCCAACAAACTTATTTTAGGAAATTAAAATTCACTTAGAAAGAAAAAACACGACCGCCGTATTCAAGGTTTCCCGCGCTTTTTTTCAGTTTGGTTCTTTGATTCAATACCGCCCGCTGCCAGAACACAGATTATTAATTTAAATGTCATTGAATAGTTTTTTTTAGTTAGTCGATTTTCCAGCCCATTTTATTATTTAGAGCCAGCTTTATGCGCGTTCGTTTTAGTTTCCTGTTTGTTAATATTTATTATCGTCATTTTTTTGGCATTATTAACGTTAAACAGAACGATAAACTGAGTTCTGCAATCAGCAAAAATTGCTCAATGATTGTGCAGTCATCGCGCTTTACGTTATTTTATGTCCAGCCTAACTAATGTCTCTGGCTTAATTTATTGATGTGAAACATCTATAGCGGCGGGTCAGGCCATTGAGATAGTAAAAACACGGAGGCGCCGCGATATTCTATACATAAGTTTGCTTATACAAATATGGGTGAAAAACGAACTAGAATGTGAAATATCGTGTTATTTCACTCTTTCTAATGTGGTAACCGTATTTGATAAAAGAGACAACAATATTTCAGTTGATAATGGCAACATTTTGTTGAGACGTAGTAACAGTTGTAGGTAAGTGCCATACTCGCCATATTATGCGACAAGTTCATGGTAGTTCTGCTGTCAAGTGGCTGTTTACTTTTTGTTTTATTGAGATTTGTGAGAAAATTACGTGGAGTTTTCCTTTAAAACTACATATATACGTTGGAAAACACCAATTCAAGATGCCTGTGTCTTCTATTGTGAAGTGTGGTGCAAGAAAGAAGGAAAATCAACCTCAATTATCTTTGCACAGGTTAGTAGCCGGTTTTCATGCAATAGTACATAAAGTGATAAGCTTTCGATGAAAAAATTGCTAGGCGATCATTAAATACGGCTTAAATTTTAATATATGAGTTTATTTCCGTCCAACAGACCTTTTTATTATTTCATAATTTCATTCGTTTGTTTACAATGATATGTCATGGTGAAATAGTGTTGTACCGTTGCCGTAATAGTTTCTGATACTAGTTCCTTCGCTGCGCTGAAATGATATTGCTAAGTCCGGCCCGTGGTTTACAGCAAACTGTACTCTTTGGTTCATAGCACCGAGAGACCGTTCCGCAGAGTTTTATGTAGTGTATACGATTTATTTGTTGAAGTTTTTAAGATGAACAATACTGTAGAACATACATTTTATGTAACTTTTATGTTTCCGCGGCGCACGCTAATAAAGTTCCCAGTCCGCATGATTTTATCCGACATCTTCAACAATAATCGTCAAATTTCAGCCAATTTACACAAAACCTTAATGAATTATACACTAAAACCTTCCGCATGAATCACTCCGTCCATTAGTGAAAATTGATTGAAAATCCGTTTAGTAGTTTTTGAGTTTTTCGCGTTCAGACAGATAGAAAAACAGACAGACGCGGCGGTGGACTTTGTTTTATAATATGTAAGGATGCGTATTATTCCGAATGTTCATTTATGATAAAATTGTTAAAAATTTAATTCACTAATGCCCGTTTTCACCGACAGCTAAGTGACACTTAAATGAATACCTAAATAAAACTGCATTGTTGGATTTTCAACTCTCAGCGCTGAGTCCACCGTTGAAAATCCAACAGTGAACTTTTATTAGGGATTCATTTAAGTGTCACTTAGTGAAGGTGAAAACAGGCATAAGACTTGCATGCTCGCTCGATACTAAATATTTGGCTTTGTTTAAAAGTTCGCTTGCCAAACATAAGGTTTGCGTTACAAATATTTGTGAAAACTTTATTTGCTAAGTAATAATTCTATAAATGAAATTATAATTATGCGGAAAATTGTTTGGGAAGTGATAAATTGTCAATACTCGTTTTTTTCTGTTACAACGGACTATTAGCTAATATTTTTTTTAATATGATTCAACCGTGATATCTAGTAAGATTCGTTATACTATTACGTACTAGTATCGATACTCGAAATAGTAACACTATGTTCCCTGAATGACACAACCCTAGCATTGGCAGCCATTTTATGAGACATTTTGAGTTGTAGGTATACACATTTTTTTTGTAGGTATTTCCAGTCCATACTTATTATTATGTCTATGGGTCAGGCCGACTGTTGGCGTGGCCACGCGTCACCACTCACCACGCTAACAGTCACCATATTTATTTTCTGTCATAAACTATCCTTTTATATTATATATTACTTGTACCTATCTAATATATATTTGTAGTCCGCGTATCTAATTTCGATGTTTTACATCTGCCAGGAGTCCCGTGACGGTTTTTTTTTTTTTTTTTTTTTAACTTGTCATCTCGCAGTTTTGACCACTAAGCTCTTGGCTGCTTAACCGGACTTTCCTGTGGGTGCCTTAAGCTGCTACACTCAAAGCCTCCAGCCAGGGGCAAAAAACTAAACTAAATTAAAACTAGGCGAACGCTCGCTAAGGGCACCCCCTGTGGGGTACGAACCTCGGCTTAGGGCGTCGCTGAGGGGAGGACAGCAAGAAGGGACAGGCTGGATCAAAAATGGTTTAAATCATGATTATTATGCGGGGTAGTTTTAAAGCTACGTGCTCAGCGGCAACAACTTGCTGGCACCTCGTTTTCGAGCAAGGGTCGGGGAGGAGTATCATTTACTCAGGGACACGGTCGCGGTCGCAAAGGACCTCGGCGGCGAGGTCGGAATGACGGGAGGCGTCTGTTCTTGTGTATTGTGCTGGTGGCCCTATTCTGCTCTTGGAGGAGTGTGATGGGATCATCAAGGTCGGAAAGGCCCGTGACGGTTTTTTTTTTATTATCAGTTTTATTTGACAGCTGTCTCTTAATATCGTTCAGTCACTCATTCATTCATTTCATAATTTCGTAAATCGCAGGGTTTGTCATCAATTTGATATCACAGTGAATTTTTAACAAAATGGTATTTACTTTAACTTGGTCATTTTTGTTTATAAGTGTTACGATTGTTATACCGTTTTAATGTGTATTCCAGGCGACTGAAGTTGAGGACACAATCAAGCGAATTCAAGCCCATAAGGGTGTTATGGGAGTCATCATTGTGAATCACGAAGGTTTGGTCGATTTTAACATATTTCCATGGTTACAATAGCATATTGAGCAAGTTTCAAACGTTCTGCCTCTGTAGCACCTCGATCAGTGCTAGTTACTTACAGCAAAGAAAAGCTATCTGATAAATTGTGTTTCTACTTTCTAATTTCAGGTATACCGATAAAAAGCTCGCTGGACAATGCTACATCTGTGCTGTACTCTGGTCTGATAGGTCAACTTACTGAAAAAGCAAAAAATGTTGTGCGCGAAATGGTAAATTGTGCTGTTTATTAATTCACATCAATACTCATTTAGCAGTAAGAGTTGTTCTAAAATCTATTTGTTTTGCTACTATCTTAGGCATCAGGTTTTAGCTGTCTCTTAAAATAAATACACTACTATCACAGATAATATACCTACTATGAATACAATTTTTTATCCTTCTGAATGCAAAAATATTGTTGAAGATTTAGGGTACCATATTTATTTTTCTCATTATTTTGTTTCCTTTGCAGGACACTACAAATGAGCTGACATTCCTTCGTGTGAGGAGTAGGAGACATGAGATCCTAATTGCACCAGATCGTGAATTCATACTTATTGTCATACAGAATACTTCAGACTAGGTTCACCATGCAAATATCTAGCACATAATTGGAAAAAGGGGCCTTTTAAACCACAAGTCTAAACAATTGAAATGAAAACAACTGAAATTGGAAATTCAGGCCCTATAATTACAGATCCTACGCAGCTGACATTATTTGACTATAAATTCTAATGGAAATTATGCTAACAAAACAACTATGATAATTTTGTGGCACAATACTGTGGTGGCCCCTAAAATGACACATTGCTCTAGTAGAACTCACTGAGTGTACCTAGATTAAAGACTCATTTAATTTAAGCTTTCAAGATTAACATATTTTAAGGATAACTTATTGCATCGCTAAAACTTCATAACTGCATTATGGCTACAAAACTTCTAAAGTGCCATTCTTATGTGTATTTTGTAAATCTCTACATAGCCATGAACTGGTTATGTGCATTTTGATAACAAAATAGTCCTGTTACGCAGAGCTTTGCAAATGTTGGATACCCATCTCTACTAGTATACCTAGTCAAAGTATTGTGTGATACTCCCAAGCCGCGTCACCAAAACGTTAACTCCTTTAGGCGCGTTGGGCATTTTTGAGATGGGAATAAACCATTGATTTCGCGACACTGTGATGACACCACCTTTTGACCATTAAAAAGACATCCAACGCCTTGATTGCCGCGGTGCGTGGAGTAAAAAACATCAATGTGTTGATTACCGCAGTGGCAATTTTTTTTATGCTGTAATTCTCTTGTCGAGGGTTCATAAGTAGTACCTTCAAGAATTAAAATATATAAGTGGTAGGGATAACATATTTTATTTTATAATATTTACAACTTAATATCTTGCGCAAGGTTTTTTTTTTGTTATAAGCACATTTTTGGATATTTTTGAGTCAAAAATAGTAATTCTAAGTATCTTTTTATTTTATTTTTTAATTTATGTATTGTAAGAACACTAATAAATACTTATACACCACTATGAATTTTCGTTTATTCTGTTTGTTGACCAGCATTTTTTTAGAAATCCTTTGGGCTCCCTACGCCAGGCAAAGGGTTGTGACATTTGAAGAGTGATCGAAATCCTGTCTAGCTGGTAGACCAATTTGCGACCGAAACAAACTAACCTGGACGATCTGAGCTCTTCTAGTAAATACTTTTCAATATGCTGTATCCGAATTTCTTTGCGCTATTAGTGGGACTGACACTGGCATGGCTACCATCAGGGATTTTATATAGATCTTCGCTAGGTGCCCTAGCTTTTGAGATTCAATTGGGCCAAGCTGGTGAGATGCTCCCCAGATCGGCCACCTATAAACCCTCATAACTTTTGAACCAGTGCCCGACAAATTCTGATATTTGGCGATAAATTTCGTTTTTTTTTTTTTGTTTTATCAAAATTAAAATCGCTTTTATTACTAGAAGAGCTCAGCTCATCCAGGTTAGTCTCTAGGGTGTGGACAGCACTTTTTATGTTGTGGGTTAAAAATAAAACCATGAAAATACTGTTAAAAAATATATTTTATTCTTACCGTGGAAATATTGCAAATATGTACCACATTATTGATTGAGGAACACTGCACTGCCAATATTATATATTATTGTCATCTGTGGCTACACGCTCCTTGACACACACGGCCAGGGGTTGAAATACCGGTATTTTTGGGATCCAGTATCATTGGCCTTGTGTGATACCAGTACTAGACGACTACGTCTGGTACTGGTATCACACAAGTACTAACCTGTACTATTGGTATTTCCAATCAGTATTGGTCCCAAACAAATATTTCCTTGCCAACCGTACGAGGTTCCTCGTACAAATACGAGATTTGTGGTACGCGGGGGGTACTAAAATTTGGCACCGGTACCCGTCTGGAACTGGTACCCAGGTACCGAAATGGCAAGTCTAAAGCACGGACTCCACCAAAGCAGCGACGAGACGAGAAGAGAGGAGAGATGTGTTTTAAACAACCAATAGAATTTCGTTATTCACACATCTCGTCTCCTCTCAGCTTCAGTGGAGACCACTGAGAGGAGATGTATCATGGCGCGATCGAAGCGGAGATGTGAGCTGTGCCTCGCCGAGAGCTGGGCGGCGGTACAAAGCGAAGATGTGAGCTTTGCCACGCAAGCTGGCGATGGCGCTTAGCGGAGACAAATGTGAGCGGCGCTGTAACAGTTCCGCTCTAGCCAGCAAACATCTCCGCTCCAGTCTTACCAGTACGCATCTCCGCACAGCTTCGGTGGATACATCCTAGCTGAAAAACATCTCTTCTCGTCTCCGTTTCAGACATTTCCGCACATCTCAGCTTTGGTGGAGTTCGGGCCTTACTCATTTTTCACTCTGTGAATTGATAACGAACGAACAATAATACGAAAAAAAAAAACTGATCAAGAAAGCACTACTTATGGTATGAGTTCAAACAACGCTGCACGCCGCAGTGCTGCCTGCTACGTGATTCAGAGCATCGCTGCGCGGCACTACTGCACGCGTAGTATCACAACCTTGTTGATTGTGATTGTTTATCTGTCGTTTTGTCTATTCTTTCACCGACAAATCCCTTCTCTATTGTGGTCATTCTAAGCGTGCTGTTCGTGGTTTACTTCTCAATATTCACGTTTTATCGCTGTGATGAACGCCGCACTACTGGTCTGCCGTGGCGACAGGGCGACACTACTGGTTTGCCGTGGCGACAGGGCGACATTGCCGCGCAGCAGTGACGCCGCAGCAATGTCGCGCAGCATTGCTGCCGTGCTCGGAATGTAATCTCATATAAACCTATAGAAAATGTATGGGGACTAGTAGTGACGCTGCAGCACTGCCGCATGCAGCGTTGTTCGGAATCATACCTTTATGCATGAAAATATGCAGACTGAGGATTGAAATATGATTTAAACTTGACTGAAAGTAATGTATTCTTACAAGCGTTTAGTTTCGATTCGATCGCGCTATTCAAAACAATCCATATTAGTAACTACATATACGGGGTGTAAGGGACAACCCTCCGCAGACTGATAGGGTGAAGTCATATCATACTAAGATGACCGGTACATGAAATTATTTCAGAAATGTTATAGGAATCCAATTAACCTGATTTGTTTTATTACCTTACACGCAATGTATCGCTACCGTGGCAAAACGCACGTAGGTAGGTAGCGAACGGCAGCGCAGCGAGAAATTGAACAGCTGATTTCGTTTGTTCAACATCCATTGCTGTTTTACCTGTTCTATTTACATTAATGGAGTACTGCGTACAGAGAATGTAATTTTACATTGAAAGACAGAAGGAAACAGTAAATGAAAAAACGCAAAAAAAAAAAATTCCTAGGAAAATTTTCGGTGGAATATGATTCAGAATAAGGAGCTGAATGTACCCTGTTAGTTTGCGTAGGGCTGTCCCTTACACCCTGTATGTACTGCTTGCTTTCTTGATCATAGTTGCCATTTCTTCCCTTGTGCTGTTGTGCATAAAATTCGGCTCCTCCACGCGTTTTCTCCACGACTGCAGAAAGGGTAGTCGAAACGAAAACACGTTTTTGGGAAGGTACTTACTCATGACCGCTTATGTTGATTTCTCCGTTCGAGTTTGATTGTACCAGCTTCAAAGTCCAAGCAAGATCATTTGATTTTGTTTATCATTTAGTTACTTATATAGTTCCCATGCTACTTTAATGTCATGCTTTAATGAATTATATATTTGTATTTAAATGAATACTTAGGATTTTATCAGTCCAGTCCAGTCTTCAATCAGCTAATTTCTTCATGTTTTGTATTGCAGTTTTGAATACAAAAATAATATAATGATTTATATTTTTACACCAGATTGAATTGAATTCAGTGTTGAATGCCTTGAATTAATGAATTCAGTGCCTCCTTTCATTAATTAGCTCTTTGTTTGATTAACGTAGCCTTTATTTAATTAGTCTTCAATGCTCTATGTGCAATGGGAATGTCCAGCATTTTGATTTCAATGTTTATATCTGTGATTTGTTTCAATGTCTGAAGTAATCCACACTATAATGCATTTAGAGGTGGCTAAGATCTTTGTAAAATTGGTAACATTTTTTTTTTCATCTGGGGCATTTTTGTAGGTGTGTATTTTGGAATGATTTATCGCTTTACCAAACATGAGTGCCTTATTAGATAAGCAAAACCATAGATTTTGCTTTGAGAAACTAATGAGTTTGCCTCGATAGTTTATAGTTTTCAAAAGCTTATTTTTTTAAGTTTGTAGCTGCCACTTACATTTTTGGGTTGCCATACCAATTGTATACTATACAAATTAAAGATTTATTTTTTTATTATTTTATTTATTTCATAGTCACACAAAAATTGAATACATTTTATATTTTCTGTTATTCAACATGTTTCAATGTAATAGCTTATTTATTTAAGAAAGTGCAAAACCTTTTTGGATACTTTTGTAACTTTTACGGTTAGCAGCTTTCTCTTGTCGTCTAGTCTATGTGCATTAACGTTTACTAATTTAAAACATGTTGAAGTCGTTTTAAGAATACTAATATTATTAAAAATTACTTACTAACAAAGATATTTTTTATAAAATTGCTTTTTTGGAATTTCAATACTTTTATTGCGATTCACCTAGTTAAATGCGTGTACGCATTTTACATTTTTTTTTTGCTGGCAGCACTTTCATGCTTAAATGCTGTTTGTATTACAAAACAAAAAAAGTTATCCTTTTGTCAACATAATAGTTTTAAAATGATTTATACCATGACAGTATCTATTTTTTTCAAATGAAAAATACACCAGTGTTATGTTTGGTCCATAAAATAAAATTAGTTTTAGCAAAGTGGAAAACATTTTGTGTACTTTGAAGTTGTATTGTTTTTCTTCTGCAGAGTTTAGCTTTTTAGTCTTCATTTTTTTTCCGTATATTTTTATTTATCCTGTAGTTTTAGATCCAATACAACTTTATTACTCACCGGTTTAATGGGAGCGCTTTTTTACCGTCCTGAAAATAGAAATGGAGAATATTAGTACAGTGACGACGTTGTGCATGATGGAATAAAATAAAATTACATGCAACAAAATAATAAATGTGAATCCCAAAACATTGTTAATAAAGCAGAACTAAAAAGGTGTGCACGGGCGCTTATCCAATTGAGTTTGTTAATTTTAATGGGATACATGTAATTTGATTGAAACTAAAAATGTGTGGTTGTGAACATAAATACTTGGTAATGAGCATGTTTTATGGGGTACAAAATGACAATGAACATCAACTACGAGGTGACAATAATGCTTCAACTTTTTGTTCCGGTTTTCATCTTATGTCCGAAACTTTTCTTTACAGTAAGTCTTAGTTATCACTGGCAGCACTGGACTGCTTATGATGGTCTTAGCAAAATCGTCACCTCATAGGACACCTGAAGGATTGGATTGCGCCGTCGTGCACTAAAACAAGTACGAACGGCAAGTTGCTCTACTTGGGCGGACGCGCGTAGGGCTCTGGGCGCGCGTAGTGCCTGGGCGCGTGATGCTGCTGTTGCGCATGCATCGGGTTCTGCCTGCGCGTGCCCACCGCGCGCGCCGTCTTGTAGTCGCGATTGTCGTCCTTGTAGCCGTAGCCCCCTTCATCTTCGTAGCCGTAGCGGTCGTGGCTACGTTCGTAGTAGTAGTCCGGTTCGGGCGCTGCGCCTCGGACTGGTCCACGGATCTGTGGATTGGGAGGGTTTTTATAAGTACTTGGTTAAGACCGACAAAGCTTGTCTGGAAAATACACAAGTTAACAATTTTGCTGTTTGATTTATATTTTTTGAATATAAATCTAACCAGTTTACTTTTATAAGTTAACATATTTAGGGCCCTTTATAATATCTTAGGATAGTTGCTACTCAACTGAGAAATTCTGAAACTGGATAGAATTTGTATGAAATAATAATAATAAGGAGTGTAAGGCCGCGATTACACCAAGCGTATAGTCTGTCGCCAACAGTGAAAATTTAAGAAAAAAAAAAAAAAAACTGGCACTCCGAGAGTGCCGACAGAAGTGAAAACTTGAAAAAATCGGCACCGCGGTAATTAAAAGCTGGTGTCATCATGGTGTCGCGAAATCAATGTTTTAGACCCATCTCAAAAATGCCCAACGCGCCTAAAGAACTTTTCACTTCGAAAAAGTGGTGGCACTCTGGGAGTGCCAACAGAAGTGAAAACTTGAACAAGGTCATGTTGGTCCATAGCCTTATCTAAATAAAGAGCACAATCGCGTTTACAAAAATGAAGTGTCGTCATGGTGTCGCGAAATCAATGGCTGAGTCCCATCTCAAAAATCCCCAACGCGCCTAAAAAAGTTTTCACTTCAAAAAAACGAATGACAGTAATCAGTTGAAATTCGTTTTTTCATACATTTCGTACTGGATGCTCACAATCAGCGGCAGATTGTACTGCTTTGGCGTGAACGCGGCCTATCAAGCAATTAGATTTTATCGTGATAAAGATTTAATTGACAAAAATGTAAATGAATGTTACCTACTGGTTATTTTACCATCTTTTTATACAATATTTTCATGCAAATAAATATTTTATTATTAATATAATATAATGTAGATATATTATATTAATAATGTATGTCTGTATATTCTCACATGTATAATTTTAACATAAATGATGTAACCAATTTTTTCTAACAATATTTTGGTTTAAAAGAGTGTCCGTGGAGTTTCTTGCATAGGTACCTACTAAGCTTTGGAATGGGCAACTAGCTTCATCTTTCTGACTGACCAACCCCTTGACAATTCAAAAGTACCTGTAATTGGTTTATTTGAAATAAATGCTTCGAGTTTGAGTTATTACAAGTTCATAACCAATTTATGTACTTGTGTACTTATTTAATTTACAATTCATTGTTATCTTTTTTTAAATATTATTATCTCTTCTCAAACAGAGCACCTGCCATCTAAACTCTTCACCACCTTTGTACCATTTAGTGTGCGAGAAGTGTAAGGAAGTGAATAGGCATCTGGGCTTGCTTGTTCCATGATGGAAAAAAAAGCGATGGATGAGGTCTATGATGGAACTTCCATCATAGACCTCATCCATCGCTTTTCATCAGACGAGATCGAGGTCAAGAGCTGGCCCATAAGGCATTTAAAAAAAAATGCTACGTACCGGTGGCTCCGGCGGCTGCGAATACACGTCATCGTACGGATACGTCTCCATAGCAGAACGCGCACGGTCCAGAATGCTGATCACCTTGTTCTTAGGCGGCATGGAGCGCTGCATGGGCGGCGCGGGTGCCATGCGGGGCGGAGGCCTGGCGCCGCGCGGGGCTCCTGCGGGGGGAGCGCTAGAGGGAGGCTCGAACGAGAAAGAGCGCGGGGTCACCGTGCAATTGAAGCCGCCAGGGCCGCGCGGGCCGGCCGGGAAGCCTGCCAAAACGCCATTTTATGTGCATAGTGAGACCCACGCTCATCTCGCTGCTTAACTTAGAGGTACAGATTGGCCACAACTTGTAACAGGATTACAGAAGCTAAGTTAAATTAGTGGCCATTAATAAAAAAAGAAAATTGTGTACCGTTGTAGTTTATCTACAATTTGTATGCTGTTGCTGTTTCAGAGCTAACTATATATTTGATTTTAAGCATGTTTCTAATATTTTAAAATGGGCAAAGAAATTAATATATATATGAATGGTTAGCAACATTTGTCATTCCTGACATGTTCATGAAGAACAAAATGTTTTTAGTGAAACAGTGATGTTCTTTTCAGATAACAACTTAAAAAAGGCTTCTCTTTCATAAAAAGATGTTTTCAGTTTGTACTTACCACCTCTCTCAATGTCCCTCATCTGGGTCTGCCAGATCATATCATTAGTGTCAGGCAGGAGGTACTTCTTGACCTCGGCGAGAGCGTACGCGATGCGCGCGTGCGCCTCGGCCGGCGGCGCCAGTGCACTGATCTCCACGTGAAGCTCGTCGGTCAGATGCGCGTACTTTGGGTCCAAGGAGGTGCGGAGCTCTTCCTCTTTTTGTCTATGGGAAGGAAAGAGTATTTAACTTGTGTATAAAGACACCTAATAAGGAGTGCTGTTGAGTTACAGAAGTCCAGGTCCAGTAAAAAGTCCAGTAAATTTTGACATTCAAAAAGTGCTTTTTATATGCCTAATTGAAATAAATGATTTGACTGCGAAGAACTTGTAGGGTTTATTTTCATAGATGTAGGATTTCATTGTAGTAGGTATGTTTTAAGGATAGTTTTCATAAATACCTGTCCCTCATGGATCCTCGTCCTAGAACAGCCATTTTGCACATGGTCTCTTCTTGCAGATGCTTCATTGTGTTGCCCTTAGGGCCTAATAGCTTGCCAACGAAATTAAACTGTGGAAAAGATTTTTGTAAGTCTAAATGAAAAGTAGGAAGTAAGAAAGTATGTAATAATAATATAGCCTCCATGAGTGGTAAAGTATCAAACATTTTTGAGAACTCTCTCAGTTCTGCTGCTGCTATCATGACATCAATGGCATGTCCAAGGGATTCACAGATGGCCATTTTGCGTTTTTCCTTTTTGTCATGTAAACAAACTTTCTTTCTTCTTTTCTTTCTATTTTTGTAATAGATTGATGGATAATATTGTTTACTGTACACTGAAGGAATAAACAACAGGAGGATATACACTAGAATGGTACAAACGGTACTCATATAGCTAAAAACATACCAAATTTGTGCTAATAATAATAAAGAAAAAAAAATCTTGTTTGTTATATTTGTAATAAAATTAGTATTCAACAGATGTCCTACATTGCAAATATAGGCTAATTTAGTACCTTATTTTTTAATAGCAACCTCTCCTAACTCCATCTGCCTCAAGGAAAGCAATGGATGAAAATGTAGTTGCAATCTCAGCAAAAATCCTTTAAAATTGTTGACAGATTGAGACAGAGATGAGAATGCTACCGTTCTTAAGAATACAGGAATTGGTATTCAGAAAATCTTTAAAAAAGATTGGATTGTCTTACCTTAGGATGCTCCTTAACAGGTACTAAGACCTTAACCGTCACCTTTGTTGGCTTGTCACGGAAGACATCTAGATATTTAGAGTCCTTGCCCGGTATCCTACCAGACGCTTGGACTTTTGTGACCTCTGTAAATAGAGAATAAGTTAAAGGAACACCAATCTGGAACCATATGGCATGTTACCATCTTTTAGTGTAAGAGAGATGAGTTATCCAGGATGAAGAGCACCATCTCTCATTTACATCAATGTTCCAATATGACTATCCCTTTCCCCACAATAATGAGGGCTTTAGGGTCATTTATTTATTCACAACAAAAGCATTATAAATATCTAGTTTCAGTAATGTGAGCTGTTGTTATGGATACAATAATAATTACATTTACATAATTTTTATAGCTATAGAATTCCCAGAATCTGGATTTGTGCATGGTTGACGGCAAGAGTAGTGGAGTGTAGCCTGGGAGAGGCCTATGTCCAGCAGTGGACTGCAATAAGCTGAATTAATTGTTGATTGATGGCAATAGGCTCGCCCTCCACTAAATGGGACTTAACGTAACTAGAGAAATGTGTGGTACACCTCTGCCTAACCCTTCTGGGACCACAAGTGTTATGTTGTGTTGTGTGTGTCATTTAGAATGCAGAGTTGACTCATCTTTGCAAGTTATCATGATCTTAGTGTCACTGACCTTTTGAAAGATACAAAAAAGTGCCACAATTAAGCACCTGAGTTGGTAAAATGGTTATGTACCACTTATTCACTGAAGACTTGCCATCTAATCACTAGAGATTGTAGACAAATGAGGCTTGGCACTTATTGCCACATAGTTTGGCAACAACCACTCCAATGGGTTCAATGACCATGAATAAATTAAACTACAGGATATTTTGCGAAGACATTTTGGAAAAAATAATGAAGGTAAATGTTTAATGATTTCATAAAATACTTATCATATAATTGACTTATATTTTCGGAATAATTAGATAACCGTGTTCTATTTTTTTTTTAAAGCATCTTAGACCCTTAACTTACTGAGTAATTAATACTAAAAGAATTATTCAGGATGAAAACAATATTATCTATGAATTATATTGGAACAGAGCTCACAACTATGGAATATTTGTGTGATGCTTCATGTTTGTAGCTAACTTTCAGAAGATGCAAGATGCATCGTTTTACATCGTTCAATAAGTAAAAAAAAATCTCAATTTATAGGTATTTACCTTGGTCAATAAGTTTTGTAATAATGGGAAACTTTGCATTATTAAGTTTTATCTTCTCGCTCAATAGCTCTCTCATGTATTCACCGGCTTTTTCATTTATTTTAGGATTATCTTCGCCATCTTGTTCTTGTTCGTTTGCATCTTGCGGCGCATTACGTTTGAAGTCACTACTGTTATATCCGTTTTTATCGTATTTTTCTGCCATTTCTAAATAGCTTTACAGCTACACACTATCAACATGCACCAAAAAAATTAATTACTTCAGAATTACACAGAATCAGCGTCCGCTATGATAAAGAAATCAAATGACACGAAGGACGACGATCGGAGAGCCGGTATGGAGATGGATTCATAGATTGAATAGAATAAACAATGTGTTTATTGTCTACGGTTTCAGCGACATCCGGTAAAATAAGGCATTTCGATTGGCTCATGATTTTTTCTTAATGTTGGTACTTTGTTGTTAAATATTGTCTATTGTGTTAAAAGAGACCCTAGACGATCAAACGGAAACAGTTTCAGTTGGATCCGGATATGGATCCTGGATCCAAATAATAGGCCACTTTTTGCATAACATACCGTATAACGCGTAATATAATAGCGTCTACCACTGTTAAAAAAGTAGTGGAAAAGTCAATAAATTATGAACGTTTTATATTTTATAGGTTATTTTGTGTTTGTTGACTTTAAGTTCATATTTTGTTAAGGTGGAACCTTCGACCATGCCCGCGAAATTCAAATTTTCTTATGTTTCTTTCATTTTGTAGGTCAGTCTCAGATCTCATGTTAATGATTGATTGATTGGCGGTCATAAAAGATGGCCTCCCTCCATTTCTTCCACATCTCACGGTTACCTAAATAACATATAAAATTATTTGCTGCCAAGAATGTCAATTTCGTGAATTTATGACATTATACACCTGTAAGGTCCCGTAGTAGTTGGTACCTTACACTTGTAGCTTTAAGTAAGAAGTGGTAAGTCAGTACTTGGAGTTAGGCGAGTTGATGTAAACACACACAGATTCGGTAACACTAAAGGTTTATTAGAGTACCGATCACAACAAAGTAAAAGTGGGTTGGATGCTAATCCGCGGTGTTCGCGTGAGTATGTAATTCGTCAACTAACTTAAAATCATATTAAACATTGTTTTAAATACCAAAGAGAAAAGTAGGTTGCTGCGTTTGCAGCCTGACGGAATGTACGTAAACCGTACATGCTCCCGAGGGAAAAGGCGGGATGAGCATCCAGTACATAAAACGTTTTAAAGTAAAAATTCCAAAACGCAATAATAAAAGTATAGACCGTATAAAAGTAGGTTAAGTAAGTAAAAATATAAAAGTAAGACATCCCAGAACGTCACAATAAAAAGTAAAGACAGTAAAGTAAACATTAGTAAGTAAGTAAAATTAAACATGTACACATAAAAACAATAAGCTTTACTGCTCCTCAAAGTGAAACAGTTGTTTCGGCCTCGCGTCGCTGTATAGTGGCTCCGGCGGTGTCGAATGGCGTATTTCTTGCATCTCGATTTCGACTTTGTTGTCGATTCCTGTAGGTTGTCTTGTAGGTGGCCTTTTAGTTTTCTTATGCCATAGTCTCCTAATCCAAATGTAGACAGCAAACGAAGCAGCTCCTCCCAACAGCAGAGAAGTCACAGAGTAGAGATATATGTCGTGACTCGATATATCTATCCCTTGTAGTAGTCTTTCCTGCTCTTTCTGCTGAATTATTTGCTTATCTATGTTTCTGATATTTATTGCAGATGTATCCAGTTCTGTCATATTCAGCTGTGCGTTTTTCCAACTTAGATCAAATAAATTGTTGATAGTCGTGTTAAGTGTAGGTACTTCAATATCCGCCTCCATGTGAAATTTGCTTCCTAAGTGGTTATAGGTGAATATTGTCGCATCTTTCTTTTGTAGTATGCATTTTGGTTTCAAGGCAATCACCCCAGTACCGTTGATGACTGCTGGCGTAACTTGATCGCTACATATGACGCGCATCAGCTGTCTGTCGCATAATGTAAACAACCACCAGTTAGGTTTATGTAATTGGATCCAAGTTTCTTTGCAAGTTACATCATTGATGACGCAGGATAATGAACTTTGTTGACTGAATGAATACCTTGGCCTCGCAAGGTGCGTCCTTGTCTTGTAAGCTAAATACCGGCTGACGTGAAATGCATGTGTACTCGTCTTCTCCGTATGGCGTGCATTGGCGCATGTCTTGCTCTTCCATAGTGATGTACGAATTTTTCTCGAAGTTTATGGCGATATAATTGGAGAAAGGCTGCACGATTCTCAATTGTCCTTGTTTCTGGAATGGTATAGGTATTACCCGGTATATTTTGTAGTCCTCATCGCTCAAAAGTGGAATATGCAATTCGAAAAGTAGAAAGTTGTTTGTAATCCGAGCCTTGACATGGATTAGTTCGTAGATGTCACGGAAATCTTTTTGTATGTCCTTTATCGGTAAGGCTAGTCCCTGTGGAAGTTTTCCAGAGATGATGTTCAGCTGTTCTATTATTTGAGATGCAGGAAACAAATGTGTATCCAAATGACCTCGATAAATGTTGGCGAGAGCATTCATTAGCATTTCTTGAATTCTATGCAAGTCGCTCAGAATTAAAGTTGATGATAAAGCGGCAGTGTTCACGTCATTTGCTGTGTATAAAATTTGTGCTCTGTTCTCAATTTTTGTGATTATGTTGCAAGTCTGATTTATGTAGGTTTGTATTGCGTGGAATTGTTTGTCCATAAATTCCGTATTGTTTTTAATTACATTGTTTTCAGCCTCTATGATCAAAGTTTGATTCTTCATCAACTGTAACAAGTAATTATCGTTGATTTGCAAGTTTTGGATATCCTTCTCGTACTTTTGCGCAAAGTCTTCATCCAAAACCCCGAAAAGTGTTCTGGCTAATTTTCCGATTCCATCAAAGTAGCCTCGTTTTTGTCGCGAATGCTGAGAAAGTAACATAGTGTTATAATTCTCAAGGTGATGCATTTCATGACGTAGGTGTCTGACAACTGCTTCGCATGGTGTAAACTCGTGCGCGATTCTTTGACAGAGTTTATCAATTTGGTTTATGTAGTCGTTCATGTTATTCGCAGCTTGCCAGTAGGACGTTAGGTTGTAATAGATCAGTAGAGTCCATTCATCATGTATAAGTTGCAGTTTTCCGGCTTCATCGAAATAAATAGGTTGATTGTTGGTTATAGAGGTCACCTTATAGTTGTTTGTTACTGGTGACGATTGTGCAGTTCCTAACATTCCTATTAAAGTTATAAGAGCGAAAGTCAGGAAACTGTACTTGTTGGTTCGCGTGCTCCTTTTTCTTCTTTGGTTTTCAGTTATTGTATCTTCTTCTCTTTTGTTATTTGTTGTTTCTTCGGTAGGTAGCAGTGTTTCTTGCTGTGGTAATGGAGTTAGTTTAACAGTGGGTCGTTTTATCACTCCAGTTTTTGTTTTAAGGGTGGCCACTCGTACTAGACCATCCTTACCGGGATGAGTTTCCATCACTCGTCCCATGGCCCATTTGCCAGGAGGTAAGTTTGTTTCCTTGATTAGGACCACGTCGTTTAGTTTGAGGTTTTGTACAGTTCTGTTCCACTTGCTTCTAGACTGTAAGGTGTTCAGGTAGTCATTGGACCAAGCTTTCCAGAATTGATCCAGCATGTGCTCCGTTAGTTGCCAACGTTTTCTCAGATCCATCTTTCTGTTGTCAGGCTCCGGTTGAGGTAGAGACAACGTAGCACTGCCAGTTAGAAAGTGGCCAGGAGTGAGAGTGCTGTAAAATTCCTCCGGATCTTCTGTTAGCTGACATAGAGGCCTCGAGTTTAGGCAGGCTTCTATTTTCGCTAGTAACGTAGTGAATTCTTCCCAGGTCAGTTTTTGATCCCCAAGAACCCGCTTCAAGTGGTGTTTTAATGATTTGACGGCTGCTTCGAATATCCTCCCCGCACTAGGCCAAGCAGGGGCGTTGAAGTGCCAATGAATTTCTAGTTTCCCAATCTCGTCAAAGAACTCAGGAGAGAGTAGCTTCTTGAAGTTACTGAAATCCTCTCTCAGTACTTTGGATGCTCCAACGAAGTTCGTGCCGTTGTCTGAGTACATGTGAGCAGGCGTTCCGCGCCTCGCGCACATTCTCTGAAGGGCCGCAATAAACGCTTCCGTGCTTAGTTCTGAGACTAATTCGATATGTACAGCTTTCGTAGCCATACAGACGAAGACCGCGATGTATGCTTTTGAGGTCTTCACTCCTCTTCCTTTGTTAAGTTTCACGTCTACGTGACCAGTAAAGTCAACACCAGTGTGAGTGAATGGACGGCTTGGTGTTACTCTTTGTTTTGGCAGATCGGCCATTAGTTGAGCATTGTCCGTAGAATTGTAACGATGACATTTCACACAGCGTCGTATTCTTCCCTTTACCGCCCGATTTCCAGAGACTATCCAGTATCGTTGCCGTATGTAAGTAAGGGTCAGACGGGCTCCTCCATGAAGCGTCATCGAATGTGCTTGGTCGATCAGTAGTTCAGTGAAGCGGCTGGAGTAGGGTACCACTGCGGGATTCTTCATATTTGCAGGAAGATCAGAGTGCAGTAGTCTTCCGCCTACGCGAATGATTCCCTTGCTATCCAGATAAGGTTTGAGTTTGTAAATGTTGCTTTTTGGTGACACAGTTTTATTTTGTTTCAACTGTTTGTGTTCTTGCGCAAACTCGCTTTGTTGAACATATTTTATTATATATTCTGCTGCGTATTGTAGGTCAGTTGTTGTTAGGTAAGTAGCGCTTGGTCGTAATTTTTGCTTTAGTGATGCAATATATCGCACAATTCGAGCAGTAATTCTTATTACTGAAGTCAGCGAACTGTGGTTCTTCAACAACTTGTAAACAATATTTTCAGTGTTGTAGTTTTTCGAACTGACGTCATTGGGTTCGACCCTGTTTGCTTCGCTTGTAGTAAAGTGGCAATTCACATTATGAGGTGTTTCTGTTTCTGCAAAGTTTTTCAGAAACATAGGTCCGTTCCACCATAAGTTGAACTTGACTACTTTGCTCGGTAGCAAGCCTCTCGAAGCGCAGTCAGCTGGATTAAGTTCCGATCGTACATAACACCATTGTTGAGGTGGAATTACGTCTTTTATTTTCCCCACTCTGTTAGCTACGTATCTTTCCCATCTTGAGAGGTCTCCCTGAATCCAAGCTAGCACCACCTTGGAGTCACACCAACCATAAGCTGATATCTCATGCTCCGTTAGTGATTTCTTCACTTTTTCCATGAGTTGGGAGAGTAGTAGTGCTCCGCATAGCTCAAGTCTGGGCAATGAAGTTTTTTGAGTAATCCGCCCTTTTCGTCGATTACTCGGCTGTATATGACGCAAGCGTATGCCTTTTCGCTTGCGTCACAAAATCCATGTAGTTGGATATTTTTCTGCGTACTGCCAATCCATCTGTTTATTTTAATGTTTTTAATTAGATGTAGTTCTTTGTTTAGATGCCGCCATTCGTCTTGTAACTCAGTAGGTAGTTCAGCATCCCAGTTTATTTTAGTTAGCCACACCCTTTGGAATAGTAGTTTAGCTGACACAGTTATAGGCGCCAGCCAACCCAAGGGGTCGTATAGTTTGGATATTTGTGATAGCAGGTTTCTTTTAGTTAGTGGTTCGTTGTTGTAGTCGTCTATGGACCAGTTGAATATGAAAACGTCATCTTTTGGATTCCAACTCAACCCCAACGTTTTCATTGATTCGTCGCCTCTAAAATCAAATGTACTTTTCGATATTTGATCTTCGTCTAAGTGTCGTAGAAGCTCAGGATCGTTGCTTGACCATTTTCGCAGATTCATTCCGCCTCCCTTCAGTAGTTTTATGATCGATGTTTGAATTTCCTTTGCTTGTTTTGTAGAGTTGTGGCCGCTGATTAGGTCATCGACGTAGAACTGATTTAGCAATATTTCAGCGGCCTTTGGGTATTTGTGGCCGTCATCGATAGCAAGCTGTTTGAGTGTTCGCATTGCTAGCCATGGAGCACTTTTTGTCCCATATGTTAATGTTTGCAGTTGATATTCTTGTAAATTGTCTTTTGGTTGCTTTCTCCATAGGATCTTCTGTAGATGTTGTTGATCCGGATGACACCATATGGAACGGTACATTTTTTCAATTTCCGCTGTGTAGACGTATTTATAGCCACGCCATTGTAATATCAATGCTTGGATGTCCTTTTGCAGATTAGGACCTTTTTCCATTACGTCATTTAGGCTACATCCACCCATGGTCTTCTGGGAAGCATTAAAAACAGCTCGTAGTTTTGTTGTTGTTGATTGTTCTCTCAGTACTCCATGATGCGGTAAGAAGATTGCATCTTTGGCGGGTGTCGTGTTTGAAAGCTTCATGTGACCTAAATCAATGTACTCGCGGATGAAATCTTTGTACATTGATGCAAGTTTAGGGTTTTTGTCGAATTTTCTTTCCAGTTGTAAGAATTGAGAGATTGCGATCGACTTTGAGTTTCCCAATTTTTCTTCATAACGAGGAATCAGTGGCATCTTTACAATGTATTTTCCGTCGCGATCTCTTTCAGTAGTCATTTTGTAGTAGTTTTCGCACCAGTCGTCTTTAGATGTGTCCTCAGTGTTCTGAATGATGTCTTCTGTCTCCCAGAATCTCTTTAAGTCGTTCAGGTCGACAAGAGCGACATGGCAGTTAAAAGTTTCTAGCTTGCCGCATAAAATCCATCCTAAACGGGTTTGCTGAGCTGTCGGCGTTTGGGCATCTCCCTTTAGGACCCCCTCTAATATAACTTGCGAATAGATATCCGCTCCCAGCAGCAAATCCACGCTCCTTGATAAGTTGAAGTCAGGATCCGCTAGTTTCAGACCTTGTAGCTGAGGCCAGTTTTCTTTTTTAAATGTTTTGTTAGGTAAGTTGTTCGTGATCCTTTTCATTATTAGAGTGCTGACTGAAAATGCAAAGTCAGTGCATCTTGATTTACACTCTAATTCTAGTCGTCCTTTACAATCTCCCGAAATCGTACCCACGCCGGAAATTGTAGCGTTCATCCTTTTTCTAGGTAGTTTCAGTCGTTGAGCCGCGTTCTCCGTGATGAGGTTTACTTGAGATCCTTGGTCCAGTAAAGCTCGTAACGTTATAAAGTCTCCTGTTGATGTCTTTACTTGAAGTTCTACTGTAGTAAGTAATATTTCCATAATGTAGTTGTTTGATAAATGGTTCGAACTATGTTGGTTTGTTGATGTTGAAGGTTGATGTTCCCGTTGTTGAGAACGTTGACCCATATTGTTCATATTGGAACTTGGCGACAGTTTTTGCGCTGAATAGTGTAACATCGTATGATGTGGTTTATTGCACTCTTTGCAAGTTTTGTTCGACGTGCATTCTGTGTCTCCATGCTTATACAAACAGTTTTTGCATATTTGTAATTTCCTTACTGTGTCATTCCGTTGCCGTGTGTCCATTTCAATGAACTTTGGACACTGCATGATCACGTGAAAACCGCTGCACAGAAGGCATTTACCGTATGACGCATGGTATATTCTTGATGTTTCTTTTCTATGTGGTTCATATGATGGTTTATTGGAGTTAAATTTCGTTTTGTTGCTGAATATTTGTTTATGTTGGTTAGATGCATCTTTTTGGTAACCCTTTGCTGCTTCCAACGCCATGAATTTGGTCTCCAAGAACCCCAAAAATTCACTCAGCTCCGGGACTTGCTTTGGATGCTCTAATTCTCTAGTGTATTCAGTATATGATGTTGAGTCCAACTTCTGTGCCATCAAGTACACGATTATTGGATCCCAGCTTGATGTATTTAGACCGATGTTATGTAGGCCATTCATGCATTCGTTGATTACGTCATGCATTCTCTTCAAGACAGCAGCATTGACCTGCTGGATGGATGGTAACTCCATCAAAGTATTCATCAAGTTCGTAAATTGGAGTCTCTTGTTGTCGTATCGCTGAATAAGAATATCCCAACAAGTTTCATAGTTTTCAGCGCCGACCAAATGTTGAACTAATCGTTCCGGCTCTCCTTTAAGCTTAGATTTTAAGTGTTGCATTTTCTGCGCTTTCGAAGAATTTGCATTGTTGTGGATTGTCTCCAGAAACATATCCTTGAACGTAATCCACTGACTGTAGTTTCCAGTGAATTCCGGTAGTTGAATCCTCGGTGCATAGTTTTGGTGGTTTACGCTTGTCCATAGTTTCGAGTTGAGAGATCTTTTCATGACATCGTACTGACGTTCTTTGTTTGCGAACAAGTCGTTGTATATTTCGTTTGACCCTTTCAAAATAGCTTCTAGCTCCCAGTGACATTTCTCTACAGTGTCCCACTTGGTTTTCAGGACGCTCAGGTGATCCTCTAACTCCCATTTTTCAGTTATGGAGTCAATTTCTATTTTGGACATCGCCCGTTCTAGTGCTTTAATGTGACATTCTTGTCGATCAAGCAGTTCCTTGGTCTTGGTATCTACTCCCGTAGGATGAGGAATGACAACTTCAGCCTGTTTTCCTTCCCAGACCAACAACCGCTGCAGTATATCAATCCTGGTGGATTCATACATATGTTTCGTCTTTTCATAAATGTTTCCAGTAAAATATTGGATTTCTTTGTCCTCTCGTTCAAGTAATACATTGTGTCTATTGCCAAAGTCTTGCCAGAGGTTTTCCAATGACACTAACCTTTGAGTCAGGTACTCCTTTCCTTTCCGAGACGCGCTGTCCTTTTGGTAGTTAGTACAGAGACGTTTGATTGACTCGAAGACTTCGTTTTGTGCAGTGATTTCGCTCATCTTGATGTAGTCGTTTCGGTAATCGAAAGTAGTAGTAGCAGTAGTCGTAGTAGTAGTTGGCTTGTTGCCGCAGTTGAGTCTTGTTTTTCCGCTTGATTCACGAAGAAGTTCCAAAGTATCCCCTCTTCGTTGATTGCTCAGAGCTCTTGTACTCTTTTTACGAATATGCGCGCTTTCTCAACTTGACTGGTGAGATCCGCTTGTGGAAGGCCAGCCAAGCCGATTCGCTGTCGTTCCAAGAGATACAATTACCCCAAACTGTGAAATACTCGAAGGACCATTAAATGTAAGGTCCCGTAGTAGTTGGTACCTTACACTTGTAGCTTTAAGTAAGAAGTGGTAAGTCAGTACTTGGAGTTAGGCGAGTTGATGTAAACACACACAGATTCGGTAACACTAAAGGTTTATTAGAGTACCGATCACAACAAAGTAAAAGTGGGTTGGATGCTAATCCGCGGTGTTCGCGTGAGTATGTAATTCGTCAACTAACTTAAAATCATATTAAACATTGTTTTAAATACCAAAGAGAAAAGTAGGTTGCTGCGTTTGCAGCCTGACGGAATGTACGTAAACCGTACAACACCATCACTGAGAATTGTATTTACGATTTTAATTATTAACATTCTGTTAATATATATTTATTATTTTTACGACCGCAAATCAATCAATCATTAACATGAGATCTGAGACTGACCTAAAAAATACAAAAAACGTAAGAAAATTTGAATTTCGCGGGCAGTGTCGGCGCTTTCACCTTAAAGGCTGGAGGCGTACGATAGAACTAATCTGATCAGAGTTGAAAATCAACTCAGGTTTTGTTTTTCTCACTGAAAAACCTCAGAGATAGCACTTCTAGCACTGGATAATATAAACATACTTTACTCTAATTTACACAACATCACATCACAAGTGCCTGTATGTAATGAAAACAGACTTAGTTCTCTTGGGAGTATCACCTTTAAACCACTTTTTACCATAAAAGGCTTAAAGGATAGCACATTGTCTCGACGAAATATCGGATTCCAATATTTTTCGGAGAGCTTTCTCCCACAGTTTTCTTGTTATCACATCTTTGGCAAATACATGGGGCCCCGTATTTTTGCAGTAAACAGCTGCGCAACTGGGCTCAATAATTAATTATGCGTAAAAGAAGTCGCTTGTTTACAAAAAATGTATGGCTAGCTGTCAAATTATAAGACGCTGAAGATCAGCGCCATCTAAAGTGAGCAAGTGGCAGTTTTTAATACCATTAAAAAAGGTGGACTTAATAACAATCTAGTACATACTAATTCCACGCGTAAAATCAAATGAATGAAACAGAACCTCAAACCGATGTTGCTATCGTTGACATCGTATCTCGACGCGACGGTGGATTCGCAGTAGCACTAATTTTCGTACGTTTTTTGCAATTTGCAGGTCAGTGTCAGGTTGCATGTTAATTAAAATATAAGCGACCGTAACAAATATGGCTTTACAGAATTATGATCATTAGAATCCGCCAAAAAGTTGTTGTGGGGTATGCACGGCATCTATACTCGGCAGACCTCTTTGGAGTATTTCCCATGCGTTCTCAATGGGGATAAAAACTGCCACTTGCTCATTTCAGATGGCGCTGATCTCCAGCGTCTAATAATTTGATAGATTGCCATAATTTTTTTGTAAGCAAGCGTCTTCTTTTACGCAATATAATTGAGCCCCGTTGCGCAGCTGTTTACTACAAAAATACGGGGACCCATGTATTTGCCAAATATGTTATAACAAGGAAACTGTAGGAGAAAGCTCTCCGAAAAAAATTGGAATCCGATATTTTGTCGAGACGATGTGCTATTCTTTAAGCCTTTTATGGGAGAAAGTGGTTTAAAGGTGATGCTCCCAAAAGGACTAAATCTGTTTTCATTAAATACATGCACCTGTGATGTGATATTAAGTAAATTATAGTAAAGTATGTGTGTGTTTATATTAGATCAGTGCTAGAAGTGCTATCTTTGAGGTTTTTCAGTCAGGATGATCATGCTCGAGTTGGTTTTCAACTCTGATCAGGTTATTTATATAGTCAAAAAAAAAAACTGACTTTAAAGCCAACAAACACAAAATAACTTATAAATTATAAAACGTTTCGACTATACGACTTTTCCACTAAAGGTGCTATTTTACCAAAGGTAGACGTTTCCCCTGTTCTTAGCTCGTCTTTTAATAGTGCTACAATCCAAGTCTCATACATAATTATCTAGTTTTCGTATAATTTGTGATCGACACAAAAGTAAACAAACACAACAATGGCGGTTTAATGTCGTACAACTGTGATGCCGCCTGTTATGAGCTATTAGTTTTTAACCTCATCGAGTTGAGGTCTGGCGATTTAGCAGGCCACGGCAGAACGTGGATGCGAGTATCGGCAAGAGTGTGTACGTGCATTGTCGTGCATTAGTCGAGACGAATCACCCAACCAGCTTCGCAAAGGGATGATCACTTGTGAAACAATTCTCTTCGCATAAATCTGAGCATTGAGGTTGCCCCTGATCCAAATGAGATGGGTTTTTCCACAGATTCACCTTAAAACCATTATTGTTCCCCACCTTATGAATGAACTTCCTGACAAAACTTCAGACGTTCTCGATGTTCAGAGGTCCAGTCTTCCTCCCGATTTCTGTGTTCGCGAGCCCATTGTAAACGGGCCCTACGATTGCGGAGTGTTAAAGGTGGAACTCTCAATGGCCTCCGGGAACGCAGAACCACTTCACTTAAACGATTTCGGGATGTTTTGGTCGCTTATCAGCAAGCCTGAAGAGCTGTGGAGCCTCGTAGCCAACATCATGGCGGTCATGATACGATTCCGTCAAGCAGTATTTTGTATGTACCAGTCCTGTCTACGAGTGGTGATGCGAGATCGTTCTCCATGTCGCTCGGCCACGCTGCCCGTGATACGATAGCGTATCCGGAGGCGGCTTATGGCGCTCTGTGTAGTACCAAGAGCAACAGCCACAGTACGTTGCCCGCTTAGAATGTTGCCTGGAACCAGCTTGCAGCATTCCGACGTCTCTCATCATCTCTTCTCGTGTTAAATAATGTAGTCCTCCATGTCGATCCAGCCCGTCCCATCCTTGACGTCCTCCTACCGGTTGACGCCTTAAGCCAAGTTTCGTCCCCCGTCACCCCACCGGGGGTGCCCTTAGCGAGCGTTCACCTAGTTTTAATTAGCATAGTTGAATAACCCCTGGCTGGAGGTTTTAAGTGTAGTAGCTTAAGGCACGCTTAAGGCAGGAAAGCCCGGTTAAGTAGTCATGATCTCAGAGGTCAACTACGAGATGACCTACCTAAAAAAAAGTTTTTTTTTTCAGTTCCGATGCAGAAGTTAATGAGTAATTAATGTGTAGTAATTAAAAATGCTGTTACACACTTTTATAGGAATCCTGATTGACAGTACTTTGATTTTCTATTTTTAAATTCAAATACCTAGCGTAATTCACAAAAAAAGAAAAATAATAACGATCCAAAAAAGTTAAAATAATAATCCTCAATCGCGGCGATACCTACTCTAAAACATACTTGATCCCTAGACACTTTTGATGTGTGTAGTTTGTCTTCTATTTTTGTTTTTTGCATCGTACTGGTAGAAGCTATAGTAACCAGATAGATAACCACCGCCATGTAGGTACTCTGTGAAAATTGCCCTGTGTGTCACAGCAGATGAGCAGACAGATGTGAAAGATGCATAAGTTTAGTAACAGGGTTCTGTTCGTTTGGTACAGGACTAAAAAGACTAAGACGCCTGCCTACCCGTTTTCGAAATACGGGGGTCATATTTAATGATGGTGTGACCTCAACATTCGCTATTGTTTTTATCCACTTTTTCCTTAACACCACTGTTGCGCAACTTCAGTAGTTTTTTAATACAAACCGAATTGACCGACTGGTTTTTATGTTACCTATCGAACCGTCTGAACTTATCGAGCTTATTTTTAATATTTCTTTTAGATATGACGTGTAAAATTCCGATATTTACATTACATTGGTTAGTCCCGCCTCCTGCCTGTAATACCAAAATTCTATAGATTAGGTATAATCATGCTTTTTATTCTCTTTTCAGTTATGTGCTTTTGCAGTCGGTTTTTTTTTTTGTTTTTAAATTACTATTTTTGGTTGTGTTAGTATCTAAACTTTTTTTTAAAGGTATAAAAAATACAAAAACAATCACAAAAAGTGTACTCATCGGAATAATCTAACGACCAGAGGGTTTTGGGGCGTTCGCGAACTGCCAAGCTGTGATATATTGATAGTTTGGTACATCGTCTAAATAGCCGGTCTTTTTTATGGGCTGCTTAGCTCCTTGAAGGTAGGTATATCGTGATGATTTTGTTACATTTGATTCGTCTTACTACAATCCGCACGGTGAACTGTAGAAGTACACACACATGGTGCATTATTGGTCAGCCCCATAGCAAGACGCGCCTTAAAAGTGGAGTCCCACCGCTGCGCACGGAGAGGCTACGCACGCGTCTAGCTTCGCTTTGCAAGAAAATGACTGTGATAACGTCCACTGCAATCTACGAACACGATACGCACGAATACAAGATTAATGGAGTTATTACTACACGCGTGGCTTGCACGAATATAAGGCGCCCACGCAGCTCAACACTGTCAATGGTGCATACTGTTGACAGTGTTGTTGCGTTACATGGATGCGTGCGTCTGCATAGCTTCACTGCGAGAAGTGGGACGTGGTGACATAGTCGTGTGTTAATATTTGATGCTTCTAGACCCAGTGGTTTAGGTTATGCGTTGTCTGTCAGTGAATTTAAGATTCTTATTATGTAGATCATTAGAATCACCGCAATGCAGCTCTTTATTACCTACAATACCTACGAGCGTATTACGTATATAACGGTTGTTTTTTTAGAGGTTTGGTTTTTAAATTGGCAACACTGTTTCTAGTGATTGTCAATTTGACAGTTGGCGGTATATTTGTGATCAGTACGTTTTGCCCATTGAGATAGTAAAAACACGGAGGCGCCGCGATATTCTATACATAAGTTTGCTTATACAAATATGGGTGAAAAACGAACTACAATGTGAAATATCGTGTTATTTCACTCTTTCTAATGTGGTAATCGTATTTGATAAAAGAGACAACAATATTTCAGTTGTTCCTCATAATGGCAACATTTTGTTGAGACGTAGTAACAGTTGTAGGTAAGTGCCATATCCGCCATAATATGCGACAAGTTCATGGTAGTTCTGCTGTCAAGTGGTTGTTTACTTTTTGTTTTATTGAGATTTGTGAGAAAATTACGTGGAGTTTTCCTTTAAAACTACATATATACGTTGGAAAACACCAATTCAACATGCCTGTGTGTTGTATTGTGAAGTGTGGTGCAAGAAAGAAGGAAAATCAACCTCAATTATCTTTGCACAGGTTAGTAGCCGGTTTTCATGCAATAGTACATAAAGTGATAAACTTTCGATGAAAAAATTGCTAGGTGATCATTAAATACGGCTTAAATTTTAATATATGGGTTTATTTCCGTCCAACAGACCTTTTTATTATTTCATAATTTCATTCGTTTGTTTACAATGATATGTCATGGTGGAATAGTGTTGTACCGTTTCCGTAATAGTTTCTGATACTAGTTCCTTCGCTGCGCTGAAATGATATTGCTAGGTCCGGCCCGTGGTTTACAGCAAACTGTACTCTTTGGTTCATAGCACCGAGAGACCGTTCCGCAGAGTTTTATGTAGTGTATACGATTTTTTTGTTGAAGTTTTTAAGATTAACAATACTGTAGTACATACATTTTATGTAACTTTTATGATTTCCGCGGATCACGCTAATAAAGATCCCAGTCCGCATGATTTTATCCGACATCTTCAACAATAATCATCAAATTTCAGCCAATTTACACAAAACTTTAATGAATTATACACTAAAACCTTCCGCATGAATCACTCCGTCCATTAGTGAAAATTGATTGAAAATCCGTTTAGTAGTTTTTGAATTTTTCGCGTTCAGACAGACAGAAAAACAGACAGACGCGGCGGTGTACTTTGTTTTATAATATGTAAGGATGTGTATTATTCCGAATGTTCATTTATGATAAAATTGTTAAAAATTTAATTCACTAATGCCCGTTTTCACCGACAGCTAAGTGACACTTAAATGAATACCTAAATAAAACTGCACTGTTTTTCAACTCTCAGCGCTGAGTCTACCGTTGAAAATCCAACAGTGAACTTTTATTAGGGATTCATTTAAGTGTCACTTAGTGAAGGTGAAAACAGGCATAAGACTTGCATGCTCACTCGATACTAAATATTTGGCTTTGTTTAAACGTTCACTTGCCAAACATTAGGTTTGCGTTACAAATATTTGTGAAAACTTTATTTGCTAAGTAATAATTCTATAAATGAAATTATAATTATGCGGAAAATTGTTTGAGAAGTGATAAATTGTCAATACTCGTTTTTTTCTGTTACAACGGACTATTAGCTAATATTTTTTTAAATATGATTCAACCGTGATATCTAGTAAGATTCGTTATTCTATTACGTACTAGTATCGATACTCGAAATAGTAACACCATGTTCCCTGAATGACACAACTCTAGCATTGGCAGCCATTTTATGCGACATTTTGAGTTGTAGGTATGCACCTTTTTTTTTGTAGGTATTTCCAGTCCATACTTATTAAATGTCTATGGTTTTGCCATTTCACAATGGATAGACTTACTTCAGAACAACGTTTGCAAATCGTGCAAATTTATTTTGAAAACCATGGTTCAGTTCGCCAAACTTACCGTGCAAAATTTTGTTTAGCGATGAGGCTCATTTTTGGGTAACGGCTACGTCAATAAACAAAATTGCCGAATTTGGAGTGAAAAAAACACAGAAGCCTTTATTGTGACGCCCTTACATCCATTAAAAGTCGCTGTTTGGTGCGCTTTATGGGCAGGTGGAATCATTGGCTTATATTTTTTTTTTAATGATACCGGTCACAATTTTACCGTCAATGGAGAGCGCTATAGAGACATGATTGCCGACTTTTTTATTCCCCAGTTAAATGGTATTGATGTGGCAGAGCTGTGGTTTTAACAAGATGGTGCAACATGTCACACAGCGCGCGACACCATCAATTTATTGCGAGAAACATTCGAAGAGCGCATAATTTCGCGTAATGAACCTGTGAGCTGGCCTCCACGATCGTGTGATCTCACACCTATGGATTACTTTCTTTGGGGATATGTGAAGTCGCAGTCGTCTACGCAGATAAACCACAGACGTTGGACCACTTGGAAGTCAACATTTGCCGCGTTATTGCCGATATACGGCCCCAGTTGCTCGAAAAAGTGGTCGAAAATTGGACTTCCCGATTACGCTTCATTCGAGCCAGCCGTTGCGCCCATAAGCCCGAAATCATTTTTAAGTACTAATGGCATAAGAATATCTTTTAAATAAAACCAATACCATGATAATGAAATTTATTTTTAGGTGTTTTATTTCATTTTGAATTTGTATACCTCTAAAAATACACCCTTTATTAGGGAAAACGTAATGTTTTTAATGAAATAGACATATTTTTCATATTTGCCCAGCAATTCGGTCATATTTTCAATGTCCAAGATTGAAAAATTCGGTCATATTTGATTGACAATGTGAAGATATACAACCTTTATATATTATCGATGGTTTGTTGCTTAGCAATGTTTGTTATATTTGTTGTCACTTAATATATAAAAATATGCTTTCTAAATAATAAAACAAAGTTTTATTAAAACGTTTATTTCTGCATCTACGGCAACTAAACAATTATAAACTTTAAGAACATAATAAAAGTTTAACATGGTAGCAGAGCGAAAAATGTAAGATTAGAAGAAAAACGAAAAGGTAAAAATTCAAAATGTCTATTGTAAAAATTCAACCTTTAGGAAAAGAAAACTATGATACATGGTGTATACATGCAAAAGCATATTTAATAAAAAATAAACTATGGGCATGTGTAAAAGAATACCCAAAGGTAGATGCGTCAAAAAATGATCTTGACGATGACGAAATGGCAAAGTCAGAGCTAATGTTGTTGATAGCGCCTTCAGAACTAAAACAGATTAAAAACTGTAAATTTGCCAGAGATGTGTGGACGACTCTTGAATCCATCTATGCTAGTAAGGGTCCAGCCAGAAAGGCTACCCTACTAAAACAACTAATATTAGCTAAACTAGAAGAAGGTTCAGATACACGCGAGCATTTAAAGAAATTCATGGATATTGTAGATAAATTAAAAGATATGGATATTGATATCAATAGTGATCTGTTATCAATCATGATGCTCTATAGCCTTTCTTCGGAATACGAAAATTTCAGGACTGCAATTGAATCACAAGACTCGCTTCCAGATCCTGAAAAGCTAAAAATTAAAATTATAGAAGAGAGTGATGCACGTCGTCGTGACGTCCCTAGTACTAGCGTAAAGAATGTTTTTTTTTTTTTTTTTTTTTTTTTTTATCCTTTATCATAAAGAACTCCGTTCTTAATAATTAATTACAATCTAGTCTATAAGACTAATAAGCAATTTAAATCTAACTTAATTTTATACAAATGATGATTATTTTAAAACTTAGAATAGTGTCCTTTGTACTTTACACAAGTCCGTTCCACTTTCTTAGAGTCTGATATGATGATATTATAAACACTTTGTTCATGTGTTATTATGTGTGTCACTGTCACTGTTATTTCTACACTTTTTACACTACACTAAATCAAAAGGTTTTGTTCGTTTTAGTCTTCGCACTATATTCGTTTGGTCTAACAGCTGAATCGCCTCGATGTTCACATGATGATGGAGTCGTTGTTCATGGGCTTCAGCATATTTTTGTATTATCTTGGTGACGGGTTCCATGTTCAGGTCACGATGGAGGTCGTCATTTCTTATATACCAGGGAGCATTAACTATACTCCTGAGTACTTTGTTCTGGAATGTTTGGATGATTTTGATGTTGGTTGGTTTAGTACATCCCCACAGTTGGATGCCATATGTCCATATTGAGAATGTTATATTAAAATTATATAAAGAATGATGCTGAAGAAAGTTTCTACACTTTTTGCAAGATTTGTAAAAAGAAAGGCCATGACTCGTCCAAATGCTGGTGTAAAAATAAGAATACAGACAAGAAAAATAATTATAGGAAGTCTAAGAACAGCTATACCAAAAAGGATGATAAAGAAACAAACCTCTTCAGTAGCTACTTCATAAATGACAAAGCCCAAAAATGCTGGATACTTGACAGTGGATGTACGTCACATATGACATTTTCGGATAAGCCTTTTATTGAAATGAAGAAAATTTCAAAAACCCTTAAACTCGCTTCAAAGGAAAAAACTGCAGAGATAAAAGGGTTAGGGCCTGCAGAAATAGAAATTGAAGAAGGAAAAATTGGAATAAGTGATGCACTTTATGTACCAAGCTTGTGTGCTAATCTTCTATCTGTTGGGAAAATGACAGATAAAGGACTCACTGTTCTATTTACTAAGAAGAAGGCAATAATTAATGATCACAAGCGAGGAGTACAAATGCAAGCAGTGAGAGAAGACGATGGTCTATATTATCTCCAAACGAAAAATAATAATGTTGACAGACATAGAGCCAATGCTACAGAATGTAGTAATGACGTAGCAAAAGAAGTGGAGTCAGATGCTATTAAACAATGGCACTGTAAAATGGGGCACATGAGCGAAAGGGACTTGAAGCTCGCCTTAAAGAATGAAAGCCTGATTGGATTAGATTTCAACCGTAATAGTTCTTTAGGTGAATGCGAAATATGCATAGAAGGGAAATTGAGCAGAGTGCCTAGCAAGAAGAGTGAAAAAAATAATTCACGTACGAGTCAGCGTCTTGAGATCGTACACAGTGACGTTTGTGGACCACTGAAACAACCTTCACTGAATGGCAACAGGTATTTCGTAAGTTTCATTGATGACTACAGTAGATACTGCCGAGTATACTTTATTAAAAATAAAGACGAAGTTTTACAAAAATTCATAGACTACAAGGTAGAAGCAGAGAACTTCACAGGAAACAAAATTAAATGCCTACAGACCGATAACGGTACGGAATACAGAAATTTGAAGTTTGACACATTTCTGAAGCAAAATGGTATAGCAAGAAGATTGACAGCACCGTACACTCCACATCAAAATGGAATCGCTGAAAGGAAAAATAGAACCCTTATAGAAAAAGCAAGATGCATGATGTTGGAATCAAAAGCGCCTATGTGTTTATGGGCAGAAACGGTTTATACTGCAAATTACTTGTCAAACCGAAGCGTTAACCAGAGTATTGAAAACCAAACACCATTCGAAAGATGGGTAGGAAGAAAACCCTGCGTTAATCATCTATATGTATTCGGTGCTAAAACGTTCATCCTAAAGAAAGGAAAACATGAACACAAATTTGCTTCAAAGGCAATTCCGGGTATGTTCGCTGGTTACTCGGAAGTTTCAAAAGCGTTTAGAATATACGTCCCATCGAAGAAAAGCATTCTTGTTTCCAAGGATGTTCGAATTTTAAAGAAAATGTTCTACGAAGATGGTAAAAATGTGATTTCTGTTCCTTTTCAAGAATTAAATGATCACAAGCGATCAAACGAGACTGACAGTGAACTGGATGAAACAGAAATATATTTAAAGGGTACTACAAAAGAAAATGCTAGTAGACAGCAAGCAGTACAAGATAATGTTATTGCAAGTTCTAACGAGGTACCTATACAAAATGAAAATAACGAGTTGTTTTATGACTCTCTCGGGATTGATGACGGCAGTGAAACTGCTGATCAACCAAATGAAAACGACATAGATGTCGATGCATCTGTTCTTGTCCCAGAAGAACGGAGGTCATACAATCTTCGTGATAGATCACAGATTGACAGACCTAAAATATTTGAGGATTATGTTATGGCAGCCATGGATATGAATAATGAAACAGAACCTCAAACGTTTAATGATGCTATGAATAGCAAGGATAAGGTCAAATGGTTAGAGGCTATGAAAAATGAAATGGAATCATTGAAAGAAATGAAGACTTGGGAATTAGTCGACTCTCCGAAAAATCGTAAACCATTGCCATGTAAATGGGTTTACAAAATAAAGAACAATCCAGATGGTACAATTGAGCGATATAAGGCCAGACTAGTAGTAAAAGGTTTTTCACAAAAACCTGGCGTTGATTATCAGAAGACTTTTAGTCCGGTAGCCCGCCTCAGTACTATAAGAGCTGTCTTAGGAATAGCTGCTCGAGAAAACTTGGTACTTCAACAGTTCGATGTATCGACTGCGTTTCTAAACGGAGCTGTAAAAGAGGAGATCTTTATGAAGCAGCCAGAGGGATTCAATGATGGCACTAAGAAAGTGTGCAAACTTAAACGCAGCCTCTACGGGCTGAAACAAGCTCCTCTATGCTGGAATGTCTGCATATCAGAGTATCTTATAAATTCAGGATTCAAGCAAAGCACTAAAGATCCTTGCCTTTACTTACTTGAACAAGTCTTAATTGCACTTTACGTAGATGACGGTTTGGTGGCTTCAACTAGTGAAAATGCTGGAAGGAAATTTATTGAAGAACTGAAAAATAGGTTTAAAATAACCACAAAACCGGCGTCATATTTCCTTGGACTTGAAATTAATAAAACCAAAGATGGTTGTATTACTTTAAACCAAAGGTCTTATTCTAAGAAGATACTTGAAAAGTTTGGAATGACTAATTGTAAAGTCGCTGCAACGCCGGCAGTAAAAATTGGCATAGATGAAGAACAAGATGTTGAATCAAATGATGAATCAAATTCGTCATTTCCCTATCGTCAAGCTGTAGGTGCCCTAGCATACCTCATGGTCGCTACAAGGCCAGATATAAGCTACGCTGTGAGTGTTGCGTCAAGGCATCTAGAAACTCCTACTAGGTTTGATGTGATGAGAGTTAAGCGAATTTTTAGATACCTTAAGGGTACTATAGATAAAGGACTTGTCTTCGCGAAAAGCCGGGAGAAGAGGCTGATATGTTTCAGTGATGCTGATTTTGGTGGTGACATAACAACTAGCCATTCGACGTCAGGGATGATTTTCCTATTCTCCGGTCCCATCATGTGGAAAAGCCAAAAACAACCAAGAGTAGCAATCTCTTCAACGGAAGCCGAACTCGTAGCCATGACAGAAACTGCGAGAGAAGCCTTATGGCTAAAAGAACTCCTGGAGGAATTAACGGACTTAACAGACCTGAACGAAAAACCGACAATTTACGTTGACAATGAGTCTGCTATAAGGTTGTCTGAGAACCCACCCTATGAGTTCCATAAGAGAACAAAACATATCAAGATAAAACATTTCTTCATTCGAGAATGTATTCAGAATGGAGACTTCGCTGTCAAACAAGTCTCTACGGAATTGCAATTGGCGGACATGTTTACGAAGCCATTGTTTGGACCAAGACTGAACATGCTAAGCTATAGAATTGGACTTCAAGATTTGTCCAAGCTCTAAAAGTATCGTGGATGTGAAGATATACAACCTTTATATATTATCGATGGTTTGTTGCTTAGCAATGTTTGTTATATTTGTCTTGTCACTTAATATATAAAAATATGCTTTCTAAATAATAAAACAAAGTTTTATTAAAACGTTTATTTCTGCATCTACGGCAACTAAACAATTATAAACTTTAAGAACATAATAAAAGTTTAACAGACAATCATCATCTGCCTAGCCTTTTCTCAACTATGTTGGGATCGGCTTCCAGTCTAACCGAATGTAGCTGAATACCAGTAGTGTCATGGAGTGACTACCTATCTGACCTTCACAACCCAGTTTCTGGGTAATACGACATGTTTGATTGAGAATATAAATGAAATAAAACAAAATGACTAGGCAATAACAATTTATATTACTTTAAAGATAGGCAACAGAAAATATTATTGCATGGCTATGATGGCTATTGTGCCTTTTTAAAGCTAAGTTCACATTACAGCCGCGTCGAGCCGCAAGGCATCGAGTTTTGATAGGTCTCTCTGGTACGGGCAAGACGTTTCTGGCAGAGCGTGCACTACGCAGATCTAGTCTTTTTAAAAGCTGGCTAGACCACAATCAAAAGAAAGAAAGAAATAAATACAAAAATGTTTATTTGGCACATGTCATAAGTACACACAATGTCAAATTATTATTTTAAAAACCGGCCTAATGCGTGTCGGACTATGCAGAATGAAGAGTTCCGTAGTTAGGATGAATTTATCCCAAGAACTAACTACATTGTATGAAATTGAAAAATATGTTCTCCAGTACATCCGCACAATATTGAGAGATATACGATACCGTGAATTTTAAGACCATAGACTTCCTATAGAGGTTTTCCTGTAATCTTTAATTCATTTTAGTACTATTTATTATAATAAAAAAAAATGTGCTCATTAGTTACGAAGATAAGAGGGGTGGAATGGTCGATTTTCATCTTCATACTATTTTTAAATTATAAAAAACAATTTACGACCTTCACAGTAAGCCCTTTCATTTGATATGTCACACGGTAAAGATCGCATTTTTTATAATTTTCATTTTTGCCTCCTAAACAGTCCGTTTTGGGTCACAGAAATTCATATGTGTACCTAATTTCAATTAAATTGGTACATTAGATTCGGAGGAGAAAGCTGTGACAGACGGACAGACAGACAGACACATTTGATACGAGTGGTCCTTTATGGGATCCGTTTTTTCATTCGGACGTATGGAACCGTAAACAAATAAAACACACTGTTTTCCATACTAACAATAACGGATAAGACAAAAAATGAACCTTTACATTTTTTTTTCGATTTGTAACAGATTGCTAATCCATTGCTTCATAAGTTGGAAAAAAAATCTCCTCAATAACGTAAATAACGCAATGAATGTTGTTGAACTGTCAAAATGTGTCACGTCAATCTGTCCTTCGCTTTTGAATGGGCAACTAGCTTCACCACTCTGCCTGACCGACCCTTGACAATTCAAAAGTGCCTGTAATTGGTTTATTTGAAATAAATGCTTTGAGTTTGAGTTTGAGTTTGAATGAAACAAATTAGTCATAATCGTTTACGAAAATAAGTTACGCAATTAGGGTACTGATTATGGTTTTATACAAAAACTGCCGTGCAGCCCGCCCAGATGTGCGTCAGCTTTAACTTTGCATGGCTTATCACTTTTCTTTTCCTTTCTTGTCCTTTAACTTGTGACGCGCCCGGGAATGTTGTATGACCACAATGTTGAACTCACTGTCCGGTGCCATCATTATTTCGTTCTTTTTCGTATGAATTCGTAATATCATTATTTCTTCCAATGGATTCTGAAAAAAAAAAACAAAAGATGTTTGTTTCATTTTTTTTTTATAGCTAAGGAGCTCGTTATAGGGGTATAGTACGGTCAATTGCACGTCGCTACGGTAGCCGGCTAAATTCATATTTTCTTACGTTCTGAGAGAGGTGTGTTGATAATTTTAATAATTCAGTAAGTACAGTATTTCTATTTGCTTAAATTCCCTCGGGAATCATCGCATTTTCGAATACAAACGAGTGCTAATTTTCATGTCCATCAATTATTAGATTTATCGTATATAATAATTTGAACTCAGGAACTAAGTACTTTATTGTTGTTTTGTTTTGATTTCCGTGTGAACTATATTGAGCTGTAAAACTATTTTCTTATCAGTCGTGCCTGCAACTTTAGCAGCTTTTTCCCCATTTTTACCATTTTTTAAATAAATTACATTAAGTTAAAAGAGTATTACCAACTCTATATACTTTCAAGTCGATCGAGAGCGTCCGATCTGCACCAAGTGAAAAGGGCAACTGATAGAAATCCGACGACTGACGAAACACGAAGTTTGCCGAGGGACATTAAGAAAATAGAAATACTGTACATATTTGTTAGGGAACATACCTATACTAATTTTTTACAATTTTATATCCCCTTCGGTGACCACCCGTAGTATATGCCAAGACCCCACCTCCCCCTCTAGTTTTCACGTAGTACTTCATAAATATAGTTTTAAGTAAATCATTTTTTGCAGTCAGAAAAAAAAAAAAATCATTTGGCTCATATTTGTCTTTATTAATACAGCGCATGACGCCAAGAGTGCGTATATAACTATAATAACAAGTGAGTTTGTGGGAGTTTTCAATCAGCTGACGTCTCGGCGTACGTATATGTACGTCAGTGTTGCCACGTATGAGTTTAAAAAGCGCTAAATACTGCTCGCCATATTTGAATATAGCTCGAAAAAGCACGAGATTTCCCTAGAGGATATTGACAAAAACCTAAGCCCCCCCGCCCCTGTAACCAAGTGTGGTATTTTGAAGACCCCGTCCCCCCTCAGAATGGGTCACGTAGTATGGGTACGTTCCCTTACTGTCGCGAGTCATATTTTGATCAACATACAACCTGATGCTGACCTGCAAATTACAAAAAAACAAAAGAAAGGTGACACAATATGGCGCAACAGAATAACCATAGCAGAATAGCCCAATAGGCGTGGGTCTTAAGGCTCATGACATGTGATAGGGGTGAACCTACTGCCGTTAACTGGGCACAAATCCAGACTCCAGCCTGCTACAGTAACTGTTGAGAAACTAATGTTAAAACCTAATAATGGTGCCGATTCTCTTGTACACCGAACTAAACTAACTAAACCCACAACTCCTGTACCGTTGCATGCACCCAAAAGCAACGTTTTGCGTGCGTTACATTGCGCGCTGCCGTAACCAGCGATTTTTCATACCAAAAATAAAAGTATTTTTCAACGATAATTTTTGCTCAATGTTATGATGTACAGAATGCGTAGATAACGGTTATGTGATAACTGTTAGGTCGTTTTACAGCCTGTATATTTATTGTTTGAGCCTACAACGCGTAGCATGTCCACTATAGACCCGGGTTTTTTCTACGGAAGAATAGACAAAATGACAGGTCGTCTTAGGTCACTTTAAAAAAAAGAGGGTATGTGCTTACAATAGTAGAGAAGACTTAGGTACGACTGGAACTGAATATATGCGAATCAGCGTCACCGACCGACTTCAGCCAAGTATACCCGATTCAACGTCACCGACCCAAACGTGACAATTCAGTTCTTTGACTGTTCAGAAAGAGCGCAAAGTGTGCATAAACAAGTTTTCAGTTTAAAAAGCAAACCGTAAATAAAATCATACCAGTTCCTTGACATACATTTGTGACAGGACACCGAACTTATGAAGAGCTCTTCCATAATTCGTAGCGCTCGTGACACTAACATTCGTCAATATCGGAGCCCCTGGTGGAAAGCACACTTCATATTAATATTAATACTCGCGACATGTTTATTCTGTCTGATTTGCGCTTGATATCGTCCTCGGAGATGAAAATGTAACTCGGGGACGAATGCCTATGTCTTCGGGTGAATAATACAATGCAGATTGTTTTTGTAACATATCAAAATGGTGGATGATATTGTCGATGTATGCTAGGAGTGGCGATCGTGGCAAATAACTAACATCCGCACGGGTCGATCCTGGCGACGATAACCAACTTTTAATGATTTTATACTGAAGATGACGTTTAAACGAGTAGTGTTAATGATTTAGAAAAAATATATATTAAATTAAAGGATTTTCATAATATTTTAATATAAACATATTTTGGATTATGTTTATATTACATAGTGAAATTATTTTTTTAAGATAGGTCTAACGCTGATAAAAAACTGAGAATCGCGCAAAATCTATCAAGCGTATTTTTCTAAAACCTTTACCATTTTAAAGATAATTTAATTATTAATCTTTTAGTATACGAGTTTTATTAAAATACCTTTTGTTTTATGTATAATAAATTAATAATGCGTTTAATTTGGGACAGCGCTCCTTGATGGGCGAGTCCTATTACTGGCTGGACGACGCGTTGCGTGAGCTCAGTACAGAACACGCAAGCTAACCACTCAAGGCCAGCCCGTCCCATCCTTGATGTCCTCCCTCCGGTTGACGCCCTAAGCCAAGGTTCGTACCCCACAGGGGGTGCCTAGTGCCAGCGAGCGTTCACCTAAATCTAATTAGCATAGTTGAATAACCCCTGGCTGGAGGTTTTAAGTGTAGTAGCTTAAGGCACCCACAGGAAAGCCTGGTTAAGTAGTCATGACCTCAGAGGTCAACTACGAGATGCCCTAGCTAAAAAAATAAAAAAAATAAACCACTCAAGGTCACTGTCATATATCTGCGTCTTAAGCAACGCTTGCCGAGGTGGTCGGTCCATAGATGGGTGACCATCCATTACGTACCAAGACTCTTCCTTAAATCGCATTAAGCAGTTCCTGTTATTGGTAGATTTTTGAAGTCGTGGGTAGTTAGAAGCCCGAAAAGACATCTATAATTGTTAAGACATGTTAGCCCACGGTCGCAAGGACGTAATAAAATCGCGGCGATTTTTCTCGTTCAATTGATTTTCAATGCTCTGCTCTGCGTCGAGAGTTGAAAATCCAATTGTGTGTTTTTTCAACGCGATGGGACGAGAGTGCATACCAGCGCGTTGGATTCTCAACGTTCGGTAAACACCGAGAGTTGAAAATTCAGTGCGCGATTAAATCGCGCCGCGATTTTATTACGTCCGTGTGAACGTCGGCTTACTGTTACCTAGTAGGAACTGGCTTGTGGACGTCAGATAGACAGCCGCTCTATGTAAAACACTGGTAAAAACAAGAAAAAAAAGTTTGTTTATGGTAAACATGACGCTAAAAAAGAACACAAAACAAAAAAGAAACAAGTTGGAGCAGAATATACGTCACAACCACGTAAAACGGTAACGACGATACGGTACGGTGGTATTCAACTGCATGCGGTTAGACTGGAAGCCGACCCCAACATAGTTGGAAAAAGCTATTGTCGATGTATGTTGATTTTAGGCTGTGGTGTTATTATAAAGATATGCAAAATTGCACATCTTTTTTTACTTATCGTACTACCTTCTCTGTTAGTCATTATCACTCCTTCTACGGAATCGTCGTCCATAATTCTGTCCACAATTGGATTTGATGTGTTTATTGCAGCCGTCTGAAATCAGAAAAAAAGTGTGTTAAGATTTCCCCGATGATATATTTTATATGATACCCCCGTTATCCCATGGGCAAAAATTACGAACTTCCATACTTTCATCCTCAATTTTTTTTTTTTTTTGCAATTTTTTATGCTTTTATGTGCGTTTTCAGAAAAAGTACAATCACATGAAATAGAAATTGAACATGTATATTTGCGTAGAATGTAAGTATACAGGTGAGTTGCTATAAAATACTGTTTCGTTCCAGTACATTCTACTATTTGGCATGTAAACCATCCATTGTTTTTTACACCACTCACAAAGGGACAGTAAACTGCCAAGTTTCACCACTAGAGGCGCTAGTAGCAGAAACATACAACCTGTCATTAAAAACTGAGTTCTGACTTTGTTCCAAGTTTAAATCTTGCGCCAGTTTTTGTATTTCAAACCTAGTTCCAACTGGGATTGTATACAAAATTGACAATTAGGTACTAAACGCTACCGAAGCTAGATGATCGTGCCCGAAGATGCGGTCCATTGTACGGTAGTATTATATTATCTGTGGTACGGTTCAATGCACGTACGGATTTGCTCACACATTGTTTGTGCGTTGTGTGTTCCATATTTTCCTTATTGGTAGTTCTTTTTGCCGCTTATTTCTATTATTCAATAACTCTAAATAGTAATTTGATCACGCTATCCAAAAGGGTGCCTTGCCCAATGAGGTATTTTCTCTGGTTCGGCACCAAAAGATAGACATAAGCTATCAATATTCACCAAATTTGTTAGACATAAGCAAACAAATAATAAAAATAGTAGCACTCCGGGACTGCCGACAGAAGTGTAAATTTGAACAATTTTATTTTGCAGGAAATACTTTTAATGAGGTGTCGGTAATGGTAACGGTAACAGTGTTTTTTCCCGTCTCAAAAATGCCCAACGCGCCTTTAGAAGTTTTCACTTCAAAAATATTTAAAATTAAGAATAATAAAAATAAAAATAAAACAGTGGCACTCCGGGGGTGCTGAAAGAAGTGAAAACTTAAAAAAACATCGGCACCGCGGTAATCAACGCGTTGATGTCTTTTTAATGGTCAAAAGCTGGTGTCGTCACAGTGTCGCGCAATCAATGGTTTAGTCCAATCTATTACTATACTCTATGGTTTAGTCCCATCTCAAAAATGCCTAACGCTTCTAAAGAAGTTTTCACTTCAAAAATATAAAAAAAGAGATTTTAAATTTCTTGTTGGCTCTTACAACAATTTCTGAAGTTATTCAATGTCATTCAAGAGTCAAACGATCCTTGTAGCGCTGTTCTTCATTTATTGAAGAGAAAACTTATTTAGGCGCGTTGGGAATTATTGAGATAGGAAAAAGCAATTGAACACGCGACACTGTTACCGTTACCGACACCTCATTAAAAGTATTTCCTGCACAATAAAATTGTTCAAGTATTCACTTCTGTCGGCACTCCCGGAGTGCCACTGTTTTTTTTTTCTCTACTTACTGTTTTGACCAGCCATTCATCTCTCGTGTCTTTCAATAAGTTAGTTATTATTTTCATTATAACGACGACACGCGAACTTTCTGTAACATAGGTAATTCAAAACATAGGTAATCATCCTATGGAGGGCAGGGAACGCTTCTCCTTCTTAAGGGTAGGTTGTAGGCAAATTGTGTTGGGTTTTGTATAAGTTTATAAAGAATCTAATTAGCCACTGAATCGAATATGTATTAGCCACTGAATCGGATTGAGGATAAACCTTGAAGATAATTGTAAAAAAAAAATGAATATCATTAAAAACATACAAAAAGCACTGCCTGCACTGTCTTTAGTTTAGGTGACTTCTTAAAGTTATCAAATACGGTAGCGCTTTTTGCACGTTGTTAGTGATTTTTTTTTTGACATTCACCTTAGCATTCATCATCGACGCAAAAAAAACGATCTAGAGAAAAGCAGCCACATTCCTCTAGATCGTATTTTGTTGCTTTGTGTCTCAATATAAAAATTTTATAAAAGGTATTAGAAAATTCTAGACACAATTACTGAGGGTACCTACATAATAGCCGTTATTTATAATTCCTTCTCAGTCACGAGATAATATTTTTTTAAAGGAGTGGATGGCGCTAGTGTACCGTTGTACGCCCTCTTAAGAAATAAAACTGGCCAAGTGCGTGTCGGACCACGCACAATGAAGGGTTCCGCAGTTGAGATGAATTTTGCCAAGAACAAACTTAACATTGTAGTTAAAAAACATGTTCTCCCATACATTTCGTATCGGAGAACACATTTTTACAACTGCAAATGTAAGTTGGTCGATTATTACTCGTTAACTTGTAGAGCCTACTTAGCTATGATTCCTTTTATTTTCGTTATATATACTATTGCCGTGAATTTTTTCACATATCCAAAACCAACCATTTAGCTGGCAGGGACACACACACACACACACTTGACTCTAACAAAAATTAGCACTTTAAAGCTTAATATTTCGCTCCCTGAATCCAAAAATAGTTTTCACACACTCCCAATATTTTTGAACGACCTTTCCAACGACATTACACTATGGGATAAACGAGAAAAAAAAAACCATCCCGCTTTACATGTAGGGGAGCTATACTTAAAAATATTTTCTTATTATTTTATTTATCACTTTGTCGGCATAATTAATATGTATACCCAATCCAAATTACAGCTTTCTAGTACTAAGGGTCTCTGAGCTAAGCCGCGGATAGACAGACAGACGGACATGGCGAAACTATAAGGGATCTTTATTGACTATGGAACCCAAAAAAAGGAGATGGAAAACGGTGGACCCAAATTTAATAAGTTGAGACATGATCTAAAAAAATTGTCAACTTTCCTTAAGTATATCAAATCAAAATCAAATCAAGATTATTTATAATGTGCTACCACATTATAAATTACAAAGATGGCGGAATGTACCTACATTCTATATGTAAGAATCGTAGCAGGTGGTGTTCTGTAGTTTCTGCCTACCCCCATGGGAATAAGGCGTGAGGTTATGTATGTGTGTTTGTGTCATAATTACCTTTCTAACGAAGGAGTACCTACCTAAGATTTGAAGTGGTATATCTTGTTAATCTGCTTGATGTTTTGCCACACGCTCACCGCGAACTTGTCGTGCGTCGTCGCAGCCATCAAGAGCTCATTCGTTTTAGTGACCATTCGAAATGCGACCAACTCGTCGACCATATCCTGTTGGTTATGAAATACTTACGTAAAAAGTTTATATGCGTAAGGCTCCAGCGGCCACAACAACCGGTGGCTGACGCGCGCCACATCTTTTGGTACCGCGCAAACGAAGGTGATCGGTGGCTGCTACAATTTATAACACTCCTGCTGTCTTCGGTCGCAAGTCGCTCACAGTGAATCGCGAGTGGCCGCCACCGGTGGTGTGTCGCGGACACTGAGTCGCGAGTGGACGCCACTCGCTACACGTGTGCGGCGATAAATGTTTTTTACATTTTCGTTGAAATAAAATACCATGGAAAAAATACACCGAACAAACAATATTCGCTAAAAAATGATTCTATTGTTTGATAAGTTTGTTAAATAAAAAAATATGACTATAAAATTAATTGAATTGTGTTTCAGTGAAATATGTTTAATTGAATAGTCTTTAAAACGGAAATAATAATACAAAGACCAAATATTATATGAAATATTTTCTGCGAAACGAAATTTTGTGAAATTTCTGTCTGCGAAACAAGGAGACACCCAATATAACTTTATATTAACATGGAGGCGAGTAGTTCGTAGTTAGTAGAAATAAGCGCTATTATGCTTAACACGCTCTCAGTCAAAATCATTTTTAAATATGGCGAATATTAGATAAATCAGATTGTTATAAATTTATTAAAACAATCGTGTAACGGTCAATCTTTAGAAGCGCTTTAAAAAAATATGCTAACATAGCATATTTTAACATTGAATATTATTTCCCAATGATTTCACACCCTATGTTCACATTCTCACATACTATGCTACCATAAAATTAAATAGTAATAAGTAACACATATGATAAAAAAATAGTTAATTTCAACGATGCCGCGATGACTCACAAAGCAAGCACTAAACAAAAACACATAATTCAAGTTTGGCAAATGTACTTAAAACCAACAACAAAGTAGATTACTAGCACATTATAAACAACATTTGTTTGGTAAGGAGCTTGTAACAGAAGCTTATAAATGTTATCACCTACTTATAAAGGTTGTGTGTCTATAATTGTGGGACTCATTATACTTCTGTAATGCTATTACAAGTACATCATAGGAGTTAATAACGTTCTGTAAGTTGATTAGACGATTTTTATAAAAACAAAATGCTCCTATAAGTACTAAATCCCTTCTTTTAGGAGTGGCTAGATAGGCGCCACGGCGTCCGTCCTCTCTTTCCACCTGATGCAGGTCCTCACCGGACACGGTTGTTTCAGGAGGTTCCTGTTCAGGATAAGGCGGGAGGAAACGCCCGGGTGTCATCATTATGTGGATCGCCCGGAGGATACGTTGGAGCATACGGTGGAGGTCTGCCTGGCTTGGGCGGAGCATCGCAGTGTCCTCGTGGAGGCGTTCGGTAGCGTGATCTTTTGCGTCCGGCTCTGGTTCAGGCCTTGGTACGGAGGAAAGGGCATGGGAGGCCGTCACCTCCTTCTGCGAAGCAGTAATGCTTGCGAAGGAGGAGGCGGAACGCGTGAGTGAGAGGCAAATTTTGCGCCCTCACAACCCTAACCGCCGCAGGAGACGCCCTGGGCGTCGGGAGTCGCAGACCGATTCCCGGCCACCGTAGGCGCGGGCTTGTGGATGGTGAGCAATGTGTAGCTCTCCGTCCGATGAGGGCCAGGCCCGGGTCGACGGCGCGTTGTGTTCCACGTGCGCCTCAAAGTGATGGCAGCAGAACTGACGGATTCCGATAGGGCCAATGCCTGCCGGGGTTGCGGTTTTGTCCGAAAGGGTTACCGAAGCCCCTGGCAATACAGGCAACTGAAGGAACACGGGTGGGTTTTAGTCAGTAAGAGTCTGACACGCCCTCCCGCTCCACCCAGATCGGGAGAATTTGTTTGATAATATTGCAACCAAAAAAAAAAAAACAAAAAAGTGTGCTGCCCAAATCCAAGCTATAAGTATCTAATACCTAAGCGTTAAAAAAATAATCTTGTAGATAGTTACAAGCACAAATTTTGCCAGTTGGGTATATATTTCATGATTGAGTATGGGTATATAAAGCGTGATGATAATTTGGTGAGTATCTGCAATATCCTAACCTTTTGGTGCTACCTTTTACAATTTGCGGAGAAGAATACAAACATAATGTAATATTGCTCTTCCCCCATAGCAAATAGCGTGATAATTTATACCCTACAGTTTGACCAGCCTTTTATCGAAAAACTTTGTTTTCAGACATTTTGCGTGTCACATGTGGACAGAGCACATTTTCAAAATTGTCAAATAACTTTTGAACTTGAATTGGAATTTCAAAAAAATTAACCGATGTATTTCATAGCAAACTGGTTAATAAAAAAAAATCTTTCATAACGAAGTTACTGAAAACCAGTTTTCTGAAATTTTTATGTCACCTATAACTCCAAAAACCAAAATAACGTTTCGGAGTCGTCCAGTAAACGCACGGTGCTTGTTACGCTCATATCCCTTACGACACCGATGAGGAGTCCGACAATTACTTAAAATGATGAATTTTATTTCAATAACAGCTATTTTCAAACGTTATCCCAATCCCGTGGTGGAAACCACATCAAATTCCATCTGTAGTTTAGAAAATCTAAGCGGTCACACAAGCAGACATGCAATTAGCTATACCTACATCCCGGTTGTAAAATACTCCACCATTTCTCCATTTCAGTTAAATCACAATACTTTTTTAAGCTTGCATTTAGAACAATGGATTTGTGCGTGTGTACAACGCGTATCGATCTTAACAAAGGTGATCGCCAGCGCCACCATGACACTCACAACCCCATTCGGTGTTACCCGCCCTAAATAAAAAATACCAATAAAGAAATAAATTCTAAACCACAGATTAAAAATAAATCGATTACAACTTTTTAAAAAGTGTCACAATAAATCGCGCGCCGTCATATACAAGATATTTAGAGTAGAAAAAATGTAGTTCAGTAGTTGCAGTAGGTATTACATGGGACTTAAACATGAATGGCGAAATGTGGGTGTAATATAGGTACACCTCTGCCTAACCCTTCGAAGAATACAGTTGTTATGTTATGTGTTTGTTGTTATTTAGTAAATTAGAGGGTTGAAAAAAAAACTTATATTACGCAATTGATAGTTTTAATTATTTCTAAGATAGGCTCGTGTTAATGAATCTGGCTCGAAGAGATTTTTTTTTTACCATTGATATATTGGAACTACCGGTGGTAGGACTTGTATTTTGTACTTCCAAGCGCGGGGCCTGTAACATTTCCTACACCTGTTACTCGGGTAATCCAGCCCTCATTTGACATATTGAATGATCCACCACCTGGTCCCGCGCCTGGTTGCGATGTGTAGCTGTAACTATCAAGGTTTTAATAATTTCTATATCACTGCGTATTTTATTAATGTCTTCAGCTAGTTTATCCAACGCGTTATTTGGACCCTGCGACTTAGGTGGTTCACCACCATCTTTTTTGACAATAACTTTATGTATTTCATCCAATTTCATTTGGTATAGCATCGTGCGTTGCTCTTCATCCGATTGCCATTTCTGTAACTGAGCCTTTTCAAAAATGGCTTCTTTTAAATGAGCCGGCAAAATATGACCGTTAGTGCGCGTAGCTTCACGTGGTCGTAAAACGATGCGGTTCTCCCATCTTATGTTCTCAAACCATCGTTTGAATAGACTCGTTGGGAGTGTTTTTTTAATGAAATTATTACAACCGATGTCTTCAAATGATGTTATGAATTGCACCTGTTTTTCCAATCTGTTTATGTTACCTATAATTTCTAAACTATTGACATCATTAACGGCAACACCCACTAAGAGATTCATTAGAATTATTGAAACAAGTATCAAAAATGATACAAATATTATACGGATCATAATAAGAGATGCTGATGCATGCCCAACGCTCTTCTCATTAATTATCTCATTATAACCAAATTCAGATGTCATCATGACCATCGTCGTAAGGAAAGAAGACCAAGGACCCTCAAATGGTGGTTGTGAATGGAACTGTATCATAAAGCTTATGGAGAAACCAAATATGAGGAAGCCAAATGATCCAAGAATCTAAAAGGAAAAAAGAAATGAAATATTACAAAAAATAAAAAAATAACAATATTGCATTTGTATGTACTCGTAACTGCGTGTGAGTTTGAAACTAGTTTATATAAAATAAGCTCACCTTAAATACTTTCATCGCTACTTTTCCATACATCAGAGCATAATACCCATAGCCCGGGAGTCTGGAGAGCAGGAACATCATTCTGACCCAGGAGAGGAGCAGTGTGGCTGAGCTGAAGAGCCGCACCCACTCTGGAATGGGTTTTGGATCCCACGACACAACTTGAGGCAAGATAACCGCAAGCGTAGTGGACAACCATTTCAGAAACGTCTCTAAACATAGAAGGTACCTCTTGCTTATCGTATTAATGACGATGATCTCCTGGTGACAAAAATGAGTTTTTACCTGTTAAATATATTATTGACAACCAATAATATATGACAAACTTGCATTAAGAATTGATATTGATCATTTTACCTGTATTGTAAGTAAGCAGGCCGTTAAATAAATTATATAAATCCAAACACTGTTAAGAAATATATTTGGCACAGGTTCTATTTTTCTGTCTTTAGACCAGAACAAAGACAGGGCAAACACGTTGAGAGACAACACAAAGCACACATGTAATGCCAAAGAACAATAGAAAAAAGATAATAATGATCTCCATTTTAGGTACAAAAAGCTTTGCACCAAAGGGTGAAGGAGTAGCCTGTCCTGGCCATGTCTATTTCCGGTATTATTCAGAGCCTTGATAACCCCTATGTGTATCATGTCAGATTTAGGGAATAAAACTCTATAGTCTACTTCAACCTCACTGTTAGATTCCTGACCTATGCTAGTTATATATGAGTCGAATATTTCTTGCATGAATTCAGTTGGTTTTGATACGTTATTCATCAAGAGCTCGATGGGGACAAACTTTCTTTGTTTCGCAAAGTAGTAACTTTCATTTACATTTTCGCCACCAGAAAGATCAGCTCCGTTGCGGAGTAGTAATTCAATAATTCTTTTGTTTCCACGACTACAAGCTTCATGCAAAGGTGTTCGACCCGCGACAACAAAGTGAACAGTTTCAATGTCATGTTTTATAATCATTTCTGCTATTTCATAATGGTTTATAATTGCGGCTATATGCAGAAGTGACATCCTTGTTATGTTATTATTACATTTAATATTGTAGCAATCCAGTAACGTATTTACTTCAGCACCTTTGGAGATAAGTAATCTTGCACAATCGGGTCGGTTATATACCAAAGCGTAAAACAACGGTGGACCAAAGCAGTCAGATGTGTTGATTAGTTTTCTTGTATTGGTTTTCTTGTATGGGTAATTAAGTAAATATTCTAGTATATCCTTGCTGCCTAGTTTGACAGCTAAATGTAACACGTTCGTTTCACCCGAGCGCTGTTTAATAATACGCAGTTGGTTGTGATTTATCGATTCGTTAGTTAGTGGGTTGTCCTCTTGAAGTATTTTTTTGTTGCCCAATTGTGTTGCAATATTATAGTCCATTGGAGATGCTCCACTGGCCTGTAAGTCATTAAATTTAAAATAAAAAAATTGATGATATTGATATAATCCTTTTTTAGTCAAGATTTCAATTTGAACAGTATGTAAAGATCGTTCGGAATCATAATTTTGAACTAAGAATTTTTAAGCGTATATGATACTGATTTTATACATCATTTGATCTTTAACGGAATACCTTCATGTTGGTAGCTCCTGCTCTGAGAGCTATACAGACTCCTTCTATCCACTCTGCTTCAACTGCCGCGCAGAGCACGGTGGAGCCCATCCCATCTTTCGCGTCAACAGTAGCTAAGTGCTGGATTGCATTGCTCCGTTTATGATTTGCTAACAACTAAAAATATGTGTCATATTAGTTCAGAATAACTTACTTAATCTTTCTTAAAGACATCAGATCAAATAACCGAAATAATTGTTATGACAGAACTGATGAATGAGACATTTCTGAGATCGGGATTGGCCCTATTTCCACATGTGTCACCAAAGTAACCGCAGTAGGTACTATAAAGATTATTAAATTTGCAAAAAAATATTGCGTTCGATCATTCAAGTTAATTTAGAGTCACTTTCAAAATGGTACAAAAGAAAAAAAAATGCTAAAATTCAGTTTAAGTTCTTATTTGCACCGCCATATCTAAACGGTACCAGAGCTTTAGTAGGCAGCAGCTTCTCCATATACGCCATTGTTTGTAAAACCTAACTATATAAGCATTTTGTCTTGTCACTGAAGGACGAAGGCCTTAACTGTACCTTACTTACTGTGACTTAGGCAAAACGGTGCTATACAAGTGGGAATCCGAGTGCTGGACGCCATCATTCTGTTCAGTTTACAGTTGACAGTCTGTTCTAAATTGCCCTCATTCAATGGCGGGGCTCCATTGAAAGAATGAATGAAACCGGTTAATAAAGATAGTTGTAAAAATCTATAGGGGTTGCTTAAATGTTTTTGTCGAGGAATGGACGTCTTTCGGTAATACATATTATGATGAGGAGGTCAGGTATAGTTAAGGGCAACCGAAGGAACACGGGTGGGTTTTAGTCAGTAAGAGTCTGCAACGCCCTCCCGCTCCGCACAAAGCGGGAGGAGTTATTTGATAATTTCCCACCCAAAAAAAAGGTATCGTTAAGATTACCCAAGACATTTTATGCTCAATTTTAGAACAGCTACTAGTGCTTCCCTAGTAGTGCGTCCTTAAACTTCCAGGATACCTGCAACAGTCCTTTGTTCCGTTTCTTTACGCAAACATGCATGGCAGTGAGACCCTGGCTGTTCCAGACGGTGGCAGATGCGCCACCCTGCAGCATCTGTTCCACGGCAGCTTCGCTCTCAAGCTCAACCGCTGTATGTAGCACAGTGTCAGTCTTTTCTTCACAGTATCTCAGGAACTTGCCTCCGGCTTTTAATAGTATATCTACTGTTTCCTCGAAACTGAAAATAAATGTCGCATCCATTAAACATTTCTTAGTCCACTTTTTAATTGTTTGGAACAATTACTTTTTGTTAAGTGACTTACTTGTTTATATCAATTTTGTGTCCGTTGTAATGCGCACAGCCAGCAACGTCCAGTGGAGTCCTGCAAAGCAGGTCTTGCGCGCACGCGTCAGCGCCGGCGGCGAGTAGCAACTGCACACAATGGTGCTGCGCGCGGGCGCTGGCTGCATGCAGTGCTGTCCATCCTGGCTGGAACGGTGGCAACTGAAGGCACGGAGAATATAATAGATGAAACGACAATTTGACCACTCCAATCGGTAGATACACACAGTTTTGGCCGATTTAAATTGTGAAGAATGTTGGTGAGTTCAGATGTGTTTGTTCTGCAATGCTTAAGACGGTGCATTCTAAAAGTTGTCAACGTCGTCAAATATTCGCTGTTTTGATTAATTAATCATCATTAATACTAAATTAAATTATGAAATATTGCTCTGTGTCGTACTAAAATATTAGTCACTTATAGTTTGTCCGTGGTTCGCTCGCGTAGATTAATTATTTTTCTGTAGTAAAATAAAAGTAGCCTAAGTTATTCCTTATAACATCAACTATCTGCTAGTGATGGTCCTGTCAAAACCGGTCCAGCCGTTTCGGAGATTAGTCGGAACAAACAGACAGAAAGACAGACAAAAATTATAAAAATAGTTTTTTGTTATAAGTATCGTATACAATTACCTTATATACTTTCATAAATATATGCATTTAGCAAAAAGCTGTTATTTTGACATTACAAACAGGCACTGCAATTTTATTTATTTGTATATAGATCAGATGTATTGCAATAATTTATATTATGACACTGAATATTTCGTTTAAGGTATAAAAATTGAAATTACTTTGTGATATATGATGTGTAAAATCGTTTGCAGACACCCACCAGTTTCATAACGTTCCTGTGTGTGTGGTCTACACCATCTTTCCAGCCATCAGCCAGTGTAAGTATTTCTTTAGGATTACAGCGTTTGTTTATAAACTCATATACTGGTTCACAATACTTCTCTACTTCATTCACGGTGGATGAAATAAATAATACGTAATCTTCGACGCGTTTTCTCAGATCTGAAAATATGTTCCATAATCATAAATGATGACAGTAGTATTACTTTTGTTCTTCGTCTTTTATTTGACAATAAAAGATTATAATTAAGCGCACGGGGCGTGATAAAGTTCGGACACAGCTATAATCAAACCTAAGGCGTCAAAAAGACGAGCAGCACTTTGCTGTCGACAGAGCCAACTTCAACTGTCGACAGAGCCAACTTCAACTGGCGACAGAGGCAACAGCTAATTGTCGACAAAAGCAACTGCTGCAGTATTGGACATGCCGAATGCTGCCCACCATGTTGACAGCATTGCTGTAGCGCGCCGCAAGTCGACTGACGTGGCAGCGCGCGCGCTGCGCTCATACTGTTGCCATGAGGTGTCAAGTCGAACAAATTATAATACTGGCAGTAGCTTTGTTTTATTAAGTTTCATACCTGTTTTTGTATGATTCTGCCACGCTGATTCCAAATCTGTTGTCAGTTTTTCTCTAGCAGCTCTAGTTTTTGAAATATTAACGTATTACTGTTTTAGTGAAAAATACTCGAATTATAAAATGACAAAAAAAAAAAAAACAGAATTCTCTAACCTAACATGAAAAAAACTTTCTTTTATAAGATTTTCTTGCATAAATCGAGCCTTGTTTTGATTGCTCCAGCAGTAATCAGCCATCATATTTGCATTCCAACGACCCTGGTATCGCTTTTCCATCGTGCGAATGTCGTGATGAAACCGTTCTCCTAGTTCTTCGCTTAAATCGCCAAAATTTTCTCGGAAGCGGTCTAAATTTCTGAAGAGGAAGTGCATCTTGATGCTCATGTTGCATCCTAGTCTTTGAAAGTGCAACATGAGCTGCTCAATGTGTTGAATGTAGTCTGGAGACTTTTCATTTCCTAAGAAATTTTGCACAACCCAAACAAATTCAATTCATGCAGATTTATCTGTATCTGTCATACAGTCAGTAAAACTCTGATCCTTTATTAGTTCCCTGATTTGAAGACCGTCAAAAATACCAGATTTTATTTTTTCTGTGCTCAATTTCGGGAATATTTAACTGATTATTTAAAACATGGGGAATGTTCCTCCTTGTTGAGAGCTTTTACAAATTGTTTTATCAAACCTAATTTTATATGGTGAGGGGTAATATAATACGGTCTCTGGCTACTAGAGGTACATTTATCACATTCATTCTACCCGGCACTAAAACCACTCTCAAAGGCCAAACTTTTTTAGTCTAGTGTTCTGTTTTGGCTCGGTTATCCCACAAGCACATAAAACAGGGGTTTAGGTATATCCTTCTTGCTGACCCAAAAGAAAATTGACCATTTTAAGATCAACGCATATCAGCCAGTTATGTTCTATGTATTTTATTTTCTCCATAACCAAGCCTATTGTGGGATATTCCTCTTTATCTTTTATTGAATATGCAATGGGTAAGCAACCCATTTTATTGCCATTATGTTAGAGCACACATTTAAGACTACGTTTCGATTAATCAATAAATAAACGCCAATTTCTTAGATCATAGTTTGTTAATCTCATTTCAGCCATCAAACCGGTAATATTGTTGCAAAAAACAAAATCATCTTCAGAAAAGAAAGTGATCAAATGTTTTTCTCTTGTACGGTAAACTGATACATTAGTCTCCAGGGTTATCAGATTTCTTTCTTTAAGCCGTGAATCTAGAAGTTCTGATCCTACTTTTGATAGACCAAGATCTCTTATCAACTCATTTAGGTCATTTTGGTTGAATGGTTTAGGTTCGGATGTACTCGGGAAAGAAAAGTATGACAGTGACTTTTCTTTCCCGAGTTTCATCATCACTGGCTTTTGAAACAACTTGTAGTGTTACATTAGAATTACTAGGTTGCGTATCAGCCACAGGTTCTTCGCTGGTATTTAGAATTGGTCTAATAGCTGATTTTAAATTCAGGTAAGTCGTTTTGAAACGATTTTTGGGGTTTATTCCGGTAATATTCACAAACACAAAAATGACAGTCATCGTGATGATTAGTCGGTTCACGCCAAATCATAGGACTTTTACTTTCAAAGTAGGTCTTTTTTTACTAGCCTATAAACGCAATGATGTTACGCAACTGACTCCATGACTTACTAAACACTTGTAATGGCGCCCCAAAGAAGTCCAAGTAGGCCTTTTTATAAAGTCAGACGCACTTAAACGACATTCTCGAAACATATATTCACCCAAACAGCACAAAAATTATTTTAATCGTTTAAGCAAGTTCTTCTTAATGTAGACATATCGGTTTATTTATGGAATTTAATAATTTTTGCACTAAAAAAATATATTAGTAAGCCGTGTGACGAAAGAACAATGGCAAATCTCCTTACTTTAAATTGTCTGGAATTAAATTGAAGCATCCCGTAGTAAAAAATATGTCTAAAGATTCGGCGTTAGTAGCAGAATCTACAAGCGAGTCTATTTTGATTCGGAAAAGCCGGAAAACAAAGACATCGGAGTTTGAATTTTTAGGTTATGAATGAAGTGAACACGACTATTATAGGATTTGTAACTTAATAATATGATAAAATGATACCAAACAATGAGCCAAACAAAAACTAATATAGCGGACAAATGAAGTAAAAGTAATTGATTTTTTACTATTAAGAAGTTTGTTTGGACGCACTTATCTCTGGATTTTCCAGTCTGATTTTAAAACTTATTTTTGCATGTCGTAGCCCATTTATTGAGGCAGAAACCTAGCTGTATGACATCACGCTATGATACGGAGGTAGAGTGGGGATGGCTTTGCACATCATAAACCCGTAGTAATACTTACACTCACTTCTGCCGAAGAATCAAGATCCGTGCTGGTAGGTAGGTAACTATACCGAATATTAGGAAAAATAAAAAAATAAACATTTTGTAAAACAATTTATTCTTCACCTTCTTCAAATATCTCGTCAAGAAATTCTGCTGGTGCTGAGATATATTCTTGATGTCTGGCCCATCCCAAATACCAAACTAACGTCATTGTGTGGGCGCAGCAGCCTATAGTGCGCCGACCAACCAAGCAACTACAGCAATATTCTATTATGCCAGTTCTGCCAGGAATATTATTTTCAATTAATAAATATACATAATATTGCTTACGTGATATGTGACGGGATTTTATTTTTCCTCTAATTAGGGTCTTTTCACCACTACCTTCTCTAAGGTTATATTCATTTTGAGTAATGGCTTCGCCCCTGTTCACCTCGATTAAATACCTGCCTTGGGAACGTATATGTTCGCCGTAATAAGAACGAGCTTGTCTTATTTGGTACGTTCCCAAGGCGAACAGAATCAAGTCCCTATATTCCAATGTTGGAAAAAATGATATATTATTTTGATCAGCACATATATTTTCAAAGTGGGATGATCGTCTATTCATATTAAGAGCCTCTACCATATTTGCCAAATTATTTTCCAAACCCATTCGCTCTCGAATGATTTGAAGTATTTCAGAACTGTATATATTGTTCGTAAAGCGGACACCAAATCTATTTAACAATGCTGCAGCTATTTTGAAATTCTGCATCATGTGTGGTAGAGACCGATGAAAATATTCTTGTCTGAGAAGCTTAAAATCTCTTTTAAAATGCCCATTAACGGCCTCTACCACCCACCTGCATATTGTAACGCATCGGCTTCTATTCGCTTGAGCAGTTGTCAATTGGTGTTCACCCTGTGATAAAGATTCTGGCATACATGCTCTATAACCACATTCCTCTAAGAAGCTTATGCTGTCTCTAAATCCTCTATCTAATATGAACACATCATCACATACAAAATATTCTCTTAAAGCAGAACCATCACAAAACAAATTATTCATGATTTCAGCATCTGACTTAGTTGCTTTATAGGGTCCAAAACAATCAAGAATATATCCATCACAAGCAACAATCAAAAAAGGTTTTACCAGATTTCTATACTTATGAAGCGAGTATGTTTGTTTTTGAAATGAGTAGTTTGAACTCTTATGTATATAAATATAGGTACCATCGCAAATGACTATAGCATTTGTTCCATTTCCATAGAGTCCATTTGGGATCATTAAACTATGATTTAATAATTCGTCTCTGGATAAATGATTAATTCCCACATTAAGTGGGACAAAATCTTGGAGAAGTATTTCCCTTACTTTGTCCATTAAAACTTCTAACGTTCTCCGTGGAACATTCACTAATGTGGCAATTCTCTCATCTGAATCTCCTGTTCTTAATTTGAGTAAATATACTAGGAGGCCTAATGTGCCTCTATGAATATTTCTTATTTGAGTTACTTCATCTAATAATAAGTTAAAGTTTTGTTTTGTACGCCCTATCCAGAACTCAAATACCCTATCATCCATTTCTTCAACATTTTCAAAATCAACTGATGCATTAAAAGCATTTACAAATGAAAGCATATGTTGTATATGCTGAACAGTAAATGTTGAGTAACTATTTGGGGAGTCAAATAGCGTATCCCACATATTGCCTGTCATATGGTCATCACAAACCCGAGCTTCCCAGGGCAGATAATATTTATAATTTGATAAAATTATCGCTCTTAATTTATCTGAAATACTGCGCAATGTCGTGCTTTCACAATTGGGAAATACACAGTGATGATTAGTATTGGCGGCTCTTCTGTAATCTGGTAAAGTGACTTCATTGACTGAATATGTTGTTTCATCAGACTGCGTAACTTGCGATTGCTCCAACACTTGAGGCTCCTCTTGCTGTGGTGATGCACTCGACTGAGATCTAGTAGCATCAACAGTAGTTCTGCGACGAGCTTCTCTTTGTACTCGCAGCCAGCAAGGATGGCACACAGAATCATTTTGTGTAATCTGAAATTAATTAGATTTTTTTATATTTGCTGTTTATAAATAAATTCCAATTCTAGTCATTTAAATTGGATTAGTTTTAATTTGGCATAAGTCTACTTGCCCAGTCTAAATAGGTTAAATATACATATCCTTGAAATATCTCACAGGCATGATACTGGTTTGCTCACTTTTCTTTCACCAAAACAAACAAGTTATGATTTATTTAGAATATGCACATGACTTGTACAAAGTCAAGAGGTGTGTGCTGGAGAACTTAAGACTATGCTTGTTAGTGTTAACCTATCTATAGTTACCGGCTTCGATCTTGAGCACTGGCTTCGGCAGAAAAGTGAATAATTATTCTGTTTTAATGTGAGATTACAATGTGCAGAGCCATTCCCACTCTACCACCAACCGCTCAAGATCCATGCTGGTATCTGTAGCTGGCTATCACTACTCTTAAATTATAAGATATTACTTTATTTAAAATAAATCATACCTCTCGTGGTGCTACTCTGCTTTCTATTATAGCAATCATGGACAGTTGTAATTCAGAGGGATTGTTTCGTAATATTCTATCACTCCGTCTCCTTAAAGTTGATAATCCACACAATAGACACACATTTGTGTGGCCTTGCTGGCTTGGACCAGCTTGTTGATTATCATTGCCAGAGTCCTGTTGTTGTAAATTCTCATTTACTGCGAACATTGCCAGATCTCTGCACTCTTCACACACAACGTCTTCTTCTAAAACCTGACAACAATATTAGTAAGTTGTTATAGATACTACTAACGCTATTTTTTTTTAGTTTTTCCATTAAAGAATAGAACAAATAGTTACTTACAACTCTTGGGTATGCCCAGCTGCAAAGTAAGCCAGCAACTCTCGAGTCAAATGCTAAGACTTGGTACCGGCGCAATGTGTTCACGCATATACGACAGTTTACGCATAAAATGCGCGTGCGGCGCTGACTTCTATTGGAATCTGCCATTTTGCAAACTAAATCCAAATCACTCGGCACAATCGGGGTCCAGTTAAGAATGAGCACAAAGTCACGCAAAAGCAATATCGGAGTCCTATGGGCAAGCAGTAGTCACACGGGGCAATATCAATTAGTCCATAAACAGTCCAGGTCGGGTAGAAATAAATAGAAAACCGAATAAACACACAAAACACGAACGAAACGGAATACGCAGAGGAATCCTGTAGCATCCAACTGTCAATCGGTCACTGTCAAAGACAAAAGTAGAGCTGTGCAATTCAAATCGATTTAATGTAAAATCGATACAACGTTTAATCGATCCTATGCTCCTTTTTTTTGGATTTAAAAGTAATATTACATAAAGATCAAATCAGGTTCATTAGAGATAGAATAACTGCATTTCAATAATTATTTTAATAATTCAACCAACCCTAGAATGATCAATTGAATCGATCGTTCATTTAATAATCGATACATTCATACTGATTGTACGAGTATGTGTAACACCACTATAGATGAAAACAATTCGCGTATGTATCTCATTTTGGCATAAAGGCCTCGTGGCTATGGCATAAACATTAAAAAAAAAAAGCGTATCTCGTTCGGAAGCAGTTGATATACTTTTAATATTATAAATTAACTCCGGCTTTTACGAAATAAAGTGAAAAATTGATAAATCATAAAAAAATAATTCAATTTGTTTCGTTTTTGTGATATTTACGGTCGCTAAAATAAAACCAGACAAAATTCGGCCCTTCTTCTTTTAAGTAGTACCTGTGTCACAAAAACTAAAGCTGCTAGAAAAAAACTGAGGGTAAATATGAAATTAGTGAACTCAAATTACTAAGAAACTTCAGAAGACAAAAAAAGGTATATTTTGTTTATCTGTGTAATTAGTCTTGAAAAAATAAATCATAGGTAACAATTATGAAATTAACAATCACTTAAAAGCGATAAACGACAGATTTTGGCTGAAGTAAGATTAGTAAAAATCAAAACTTCCTTCTTTAAGGCTTATTTATCTATTTAAACTCATAAATCATGTATTTTCAACAAAAAAGAGAAATGAAACCTTTTGCTTCAATTCGAACCCTTAGAATGATAAATTTAATCATTCTGTTTAGAGATCTTCGCAAAAGATGGCGTTTTACTCAATTTGTCACCACAATCGTTACAAAATTTACGTTTAGTAGGAAAATCATACGATATTTTTGAAGTGAAAACATTAGATGCGTTGGGCATTTTTGAGATGGGACTAAACCATTGATTTTGCGACACTGTGACGTCACCTCATTTTTTAACGCGATTGTGCTTTTTATTTATATTACCTTATGGGTCAATTATAGAACATTGATCCGTAGTATTTTTATTTTTAAGGTTTTGTAAACGCGATTGTGCTCTTTATTTATATTTTGATACGGATCAAGGTTCTGTGCAAGTATTTTTACTTTAAAGGTTTCTGAAGTATTTTGCAAGCAAGAAAATTGCTAGTTCACTCACACAAATGAAACTATTCCGCCAACTCGAGTTAATTTTGTGATATTATTATTACTTGTCCTTGAACGCACAGTGCGATGTGCGATGTAGAGAAACGCCATGAGTATCTAAGTCGACTCCTAGATGGCGTTATAAAATAACAGTCTCTGGCAATTATTGAGTCGGTGATGTTGATATCTGTTGAAAAAATGGGGGAAGAAAAATAGCCAGCTCGATAGCCAGACTTAGAGAGGTATCATTTCTTTGTATGAGATTCTGTACGTAGTAATCTATTATCTGTGCTGTAGCTGTCGCCAATGGTCGGCGTTTGCAGTCCACGTGTCGATGGCAAACGCCGCGCGCCGATCAATGGTGGCAGCTGCAGTTGCCTATGTCGACAACTGAAGTTGGCTCTATCGACAGCAAAGTGCTGCTTGTCTGTACTCTGCCTAACCTAGCGAGTGGAGTTCCCGAAAACAGCCGATCTAATCCGGAAATATCTCACCATGAACACTTAAGCGAAGAGAGCTCACATCAAGCTCAGTTTGCTTACGTCCGATACTTAGCATCAGGTAGAAATACAGCTCACTTCACCTTAGTTTTCACGGTAAGTTTTTTAACAGAATCGGCCGGTAGATGTCAAAAACACGTTTTTGAGAGAGGAGATCGTGGCAAAGTAATAACAGCGTGTAACGTTATTACTCCAATGATCGATCCATCAGGTTAAGCTACGCTTGCCGGGGTTTGCCCGTGGATGGGTGACCACCTTTACATACTAAGACTCTTCCGTGCTTCGGAAAGCACGTTAAGCCGTTGGTCCCGGCTGTCATTCGTGGATCTTTGACAGTCTTTACGGGTCGTCAGAAACCCGAAAGTCTGACAACCAGTCTTACCAAGGGGTATTGTATTACCCAGTTACTGGGTTGTGGAGGTCAGATAGGCAGTCGCTCCATGTAAAATACTGGTATTCAGCTGCATCCGGTTAGATTGGAAGCCGACCCCAACATAGTTGGGAAAAGGCTAGACAGATTGATTGATGTCAAAAACATGTTTTGTGACCCTCGACAGTTTGATATCATCATCATTATTATCATTTCAGTCGAAAAACGTCCACTGCTGGACATAGATCTCCCCCAAGCATTGCTACTTCGACCGCTGCTTCTCGCATCCAGCGGATGATACCATGCATAAAAATATTGCTATTCTGAGTTCTTATTATAGCGGTGGCCATCATATTAAAACGGCCGTCATGAAAATATTTCACCAGTGTTTGATACCTGTCAAAGAACGCTCTGTATTTGGACAACCGTTTTTGTGTGACCGTTCACCGCTTCCGGAAACCAAGCCTCTACCCAGCAACCATGATTGTTAGGTCGTTATTACAAAAGCAACAAATTAATTTACCTTCCGGAAAGTTCAGCAGTGAAGCTATTTGTTTCACGTTCCCTGTCCAGGCAGCTAAGTGGAGGGGTGTTCTGCCCTGCTTGTCAGACCTGGAGCCGTCAGCTCCTGACCTGAGCAGCAGGTCTAGGGCGTCATTGTCGTGCATGGCTGCGATGTGGCAGGCAGAAACGTGGTTCAGACTGCACGTCGCGTTTGGGTTGGCACCCATTGTCATCAATCTATAACAAATAGTGTTTCATTAATCTGTCTTTGGCCGATAAGGCTCTTAAATCTTTACAAATTGTTAGTATCCGACTGAAATTGGTTTTCACGACTGAAACCGAAACCGAATTTCGGCAACAGTCTCAGTTTCGGCCGAAACGGAAACCGGAAAAATAAAAAAAAAACGTTATTATAATCAGTCTGTCTTTATTTTTTAAAAATAAATCACTAAAATCAAACGAAAACTCACAACAAACAAAACGAACTGCAAATACAAGCTTGTCACGACATCATTAGGCACGTGGACGCGGCAAAATGTCTTCGTCGCTTACTCGCTTGGATAGAATTTAACGCGCCGAATATGACCGATCACAATTCGAGAACTTCCGAATGCAGTTTCGGTTTCGGTCGAGTTTCGGCAAAAAAATGAGTTTCGGTTTAGTTTTGGTTTCGGCGGCAAACCTGCCGAACCTTCGGTCGGACATTACAAGTTGTTGTACAGCAATAACCAAAACCCGACTACGGAAAAATAAAAGTGATCCAAAAAGTACGAAGCAAGAAAATATTTCAGACATAAATCAAGACATAGGTACAAAAATAGTCAAGGTAAAGTCATCGCTTGCCATTATAATTTTGTAGTTTGATTAGGTCCCCTTTTGTACCTTTAACTGTGCCATGTGCTCGTCTTTAGTGAATGATGAGTAGGACTCACCTCCTCATGTATGTAATATCACCACCCGGAATCGACTCTATAAGTCGTGTGTTCAACATCACATGCGGGAACACATTATTCGTATCAGAGCGCCTTCTAATGTCGCGATCTATAATTAAAAACAGTCAAAACAATACTATTAATAACAATTTCATTCTAACGATCGATCTATCATCACTGACAGGACTATTGTAGCCAATAAGCCAGACATAGTGGTGATAGATCGATTAGAGCGTTGCACAATGATTTTATTGATATAGCGGTCCCTCATCACGGAAAGCTGAAAAAGATAAGCAGATTAACTATCTTGACCTGGTTCGCGAGGTTATCGACATATGGGATGTAGATAAAGCAATCATTGTGCCGATAGGCGTGACGGCCAATGGCATAATAGACAAGACCCTCGACCAACACCTGAGGAGGCTCTCGTTAGGCAGCTGGATCAAGGGCTTGATTCAGAAACCGGTACTTCTGGACACGGCGTGTATCGTTAGAAGATTTCGCTCTCAGGAGCCCTGACCGTCGGTAGCTTAATTGATACTTGTTTTAGACATAAAAGCCGAGTAATCTTCATTTTATTTAAATGATCTTTAACCCATTGAATGCCGAAACTAACCGTCAAATCAAAGTCGGTGGCCACCATACAAATGGCCTACTACGTAATATTTCGTAGTTGGCATCACGGATACCAATTTATAGAAGGATGCCGGGGTACGTAATATTACGTATACGTAATAATGCGTTGGTAGGCACCACTAACATTTATTTTATCTAGAATGCTTACCTACGCAATATTGCGTATATGCAAAATTACGTACCCTTGGCACCGCAATCAAATACAGCTTGTTAGCTATCCTGCTCACTTCTGTAAATTCAATAATCGCGTATTCTCGCCATTGCCCTTTTCGGTGTAATTTGTGCAGTATCTACCGCTTAAGGCCCTTTCCTCACTGTTCGGTGTGTCAGCGGTGCGGGATCAGCATGCTTGGTATACTCGGTACCGAAAGCTTACCGAGCGCCTTTATTTCATTGAATGATGCGGTACTGTACAAATTATACCGAAAATATAACGTCAAGTCCGTAAATGAAAGCGGTGTGGTATCGCTTCGGTATACCGAGCATACTATACGTAAAACGTATGTGAGGTGAACTGCCAATAGTGTCTATACACTATTAGCAGTTCACTTCACATACGTTTTCACGGTGAGAATAGATCGGCGAAAACTGAGTCGTACATCACGTAAGATCATAAAGAGCACCTGAAATTCGTCGAGTCCTTGTCGTCGAAGTCGATTGTTGTGCGGTAAAGCTGGTCGGTCCACATTCCCTCTTCCAGTGTCTCTTTATTATTAAGGTATTTTTCCTTGTGTTAAATTTGTTAATTACGCAATACATCACTGTACTTAATAGGTAATTGTTACAAGGAAAAATATCGTGACTCATGAATGAGGAATAATTTTTAGAAGAACTCAGTTTTTGCGTTGAAGATGGCGGGTGAAAACTTGGGATTTTCATATAAAACAACAATCTAAAATTGAGAACCACCAATCTATTTCATGTTAAAACAACCAGCTGCTGGATGTACTAATGGGAGGGTATAATAGAACATTAACACATATACATAAAGACAACAAGCGGTGGTCTGATACATAACCATCTCTTTCTGGGAATGTTCTGCTCCCGATGCATGAGAACGAGAGAAGTCCGATCCGACTCGCAAAGGATGGCGCCTAGGCAACTAGCTCAGTGCCCTGCCCCGTTGAGCCGTAAAGCCAGCCAGGATGCACGCATGAACATCAATGATTTTATCAATTGCATAATCTATTTAAAGTATCAATATTCTAGTAAAATGGCTATGTGACATCCGGACGAACGGACAGACGGACATGACAAAATTATGAGGATTCCGTTTTTGCCATTTGCATATGGAACTCTTTTTTTTTGGTCTGGATACCCTCACGTTTACGCTACTTTTTAATGTGGAATAATCCTAATCCTAACTAATTTTATATAAATGTGGTAGTGAGTTTGTTTGTTACGCTTTCACGCTAAAATGGCTAAACGGATTGGGATGACATTTGGCACAGGGGTAAACCATTACCTGGGTTAGGACATAGAGTACTTTTTATCCTGATATTCCCACGAAATCGAGACTTAGGCGGTTAAAACCGCGGGGTTTTAGTTATTTAATTTTTGTTTTAGTTATTTAATTTTAAACGCAGTCTAACCCACGTAGTTAGTAAACATAATTTATTTTACTTTCTTACGTTCAATTTAAAATATGTTACCTGGATCTCTCGGCATGGGATGTGTTACACGACGATCATAATTGTTGTTATTGGTTCTTGACATCTTAACGATTCGTGTGTAATGCACTCTCAACACGCAAGTAGGTACTGATTTGGGTAAGTATTTCAAAGAGTTGGCGCAGGTCTAGAAACCAATTTAGACTATTTTCCTTATTGAGACTTTTCCTCATCATTCTCGCTGCAGGGGCTTGTGACTAAGTACAGCCGTACGGGTCGATCGATCTGGTTAAGCTACGCTTACCGCGGTTGGTCCGTGGACGGGTCACCATCTTTATATACCAAGACCACCCCGTGCCTCGGAAAGCACGTTAAGCCGTTAGTCTCGGCTGTCATTTGTAGATCTTTGACAGTTGGTACGGGTCGTCAGAAGGCCGAAAGTCTGGCAACCAGTCTTACCAAGGGGTATCGTGTTACCCAGTAACTGGGTTGTGGGGGTCAGATAGACAGAAGCTCCATGTAAAATACTGCTATTCAGCTCCATCTGGTTAGAATGGAAGCCGACCCGAACGAAGTTGTGAAAAGGATAGGCAGATGATTCTTGCTGCAAATATACTTATTGAAATTAATCGAATTTTAAACATGCATATTTAATCAAAAAATCACTTTGATTACATATTATATAATACACATAGGTACATATTATCACATAACCATCATCCTGGGATAAGGGCAGGAGAATGATAATGATGATCCCTCACACATATTTCAATAAAATTAAAAAATAAATATTTTATATCATTCATTCGCAGGAGGACGGTATCCTTGATCTGCAGAATGCGTGGCAGCCGCAACGAAATCTTGAAGACAATAACCAATAGGATCTCATCCCCGCTTTGGAAGTCACATGTTAGGTCAGTCAACTGACTTACTTTGTCTGATTCTGACTTTATATTTTTTAATATTTATGATTTTAAAATGGTTTTCTGAACTTTAATTGACATTAATTTTTAATGAATTTAAAGATTGTAAATGATTTTATTTTATATTATTTTAATTTAAAATTTTAATGCATTTAAAGATGCAGTTAACTTATTAATTTATTTTACAATTTGATTTTATGTACCTATTTCTATGTAATTATTTATTTTAGTTATAGTAATTATTATTGTGGCATGTATTTTAATCTTTGTTTGCTAACGTAATTTTTAAGTAGGTATACTAACATAAATATGGATCACTGTATCTGAGATAAATAGATTTTTTTTTATTAAATATATCATATTACATATTATATTCATTACATTTTTTTCATTTATTTACAGTCATTATTATTTCATTTATTTTTCATTTACATTCTGTTTTCTTTCTGTTTGTTATAGTTTTAAGGAGTTTTTAGTTTAATACCAGTAACCGCATTTTTCCTTCTTTTATTATTCCGTATTAATGTTACAAAACTGTTAATCGATCAAAACAAGTTTTGTTTGGTAAAATTATTTTAACAATTGATACTAACATTTACACTAAGTAAATGTTAGTATCAATTGTTAACCTATCAGGTTGGTAGGGTTTTTGGTAATTCTAGATATGGTGGCGGCATCTACAACGCGACATGGTTTGAACTACGTTTCATACCTGACGCTGCATCGCTCAAACAAAGTTATCCGCTCGATTAGCATCATACAGGATAATTGGTAATTCTATGCGTTCCTTGAAATGGGAGATACTAGAGCTAATTTGCGACTTTTATGACTGCGGTAACTTGGAAGTACTAAATGTTTTTTTTTTAAGAAATCGGCATTTTTTTTTAATATTTTCCACCTCTCGACTATTAAGTTCTAATTGGGAGAAATCTGCTCCGTTAAGGACTTTAAACTGATACTTTACTGATAGGTAAACGAAAATGAACGAACAAACGTTTCGAAAACCAATGAATCAATAAAATGCCCATACCCTTTTGAAATTAAGCGTCATAATGTTATGATGTTTTTCTTACTGCTTTTGTTTCTCGTGTATTTTTACTCAAATAAATGTTTGGCACGTGACGTACCTACAAATTTCAGAAATAACTTTCTTGTCTTGTTGCAGGTCGTGCTTGTTGCGGATGTGTGGTTGTTATGGTAACCACAAAATCTGCAGTATGTTGGCAGATTGACTTAATGCAACTAATCCAGGTCGATCATATCTATCAGACAGTTAAAGCAGTAACTTTCTTCTGTTTGACCGCCATAGGGTCGGAATTTGCATGGAGGTAGGGCTTCGGTACCTATCTTCTGGGCTAAGCGCTACTCTCCCCCACTGTCATTAACAGGAAGTTTAATTTTTATTCGCATCAGCTTGTAGTCATTTTTAGTGCAACCAGAGAAAAACTACACAGTCACCTTACAGGTCCTGATGCCCTAAAAATCTCGACATCAACTTTCAGGTAGTGGCCCACCAGACTCAATACCCGTCGGAGGATCCTCCTTTTTCTATGAAAGGTTAAACTTCTCACCATGATCCTCATACCTTTATAGTATAACTAAAGAGTTACGATAATAGAGAATTTAAAATGTGTTATAACTTAATAACGATTTTGACCGAAACCAGTCAAAACTGGTTTTGACCCATAGACAGTTTTGACTATAACTTTATATATGTACGCTAGTACAATACGCGCCACGAAAGATGAGACTTGACCGCGCCTCCCGCCGCTCCTTCCGCCGCCCCGATGACGCCCCGGCGCGGACTTCATACCACTAAAGAGACCCATAAATCGTCTACTGCGCAAGTCAAACCACGTGGTGTGTCAAGTCTCATCTTTAGTGGCACGCACTGTACATGCTAAAACTTTGGTAAAATTAGTATTATGCTAGTTGGCAGATTTTGAGAAACTAATTAGTAATGTTCGTGGTGTTGTAGGGACAATGTAAGTATGAATGTTATGCGTCAGCGTTTCACAGTATGAAAGAGAAGTATGTATGGGCGATCGCCAGTTACTGCGCACTGGCCGATCCGCGTGCTCCTGTTTACTCGTGGGACCCTTTTTCGGAAATAAATAAGTATATAACAGTAGTCAAGCCAGTGTCTTTTATTCGTACAATCAAGTGTCGCGGTAACTCCCGTGGCAAACCCCGTAGGCATAAACAGATACCTACAGTGGTGACCCCGACGTGATTTCGGATCAAAACCAAGAAAAGTGCGTAATTGAGGGTTTGTCACGGCAACAAAAAAAAAAAAAAAAAAACTGCAGGATGGCTCAAACCCCAGTGAGGATGCCAGAGGCAGGAGAACACAAGCCACCGGGATTGTTGAGTGGCGCGGCCGCAGCAGAAGTAGCAAATATCTCGGTAACATCACGCGTACCGATGATGTGGGTCGATATGCCAAGGATGTGGTTCGCCCAAGTGGAAAGTGTGCTAGCACCGCAGAAGCTTGGTGATCAAGCTAAATACGACTTTGTAGTTGCAAGATTATATCGGGAAGCATTACAGCAGGTCAGCGATATTGTCTTGTCTCCTCCGCTAACAGATAAGTACAAAACATTAAAGGAGCGACTGTAGCACATAATGTATTGCAGAAAAATGACCGACATATTTTGCAAAATATGTATAATTGTAAAAGTAAAACATACAATAATATAAATGCAAGAATGCCAAATTGCACTGATCACTAGGTCACATGCGCAGTATAGAAAAAGAAAAGTTAATAAGAATACAAGTCTAGTGGCGACAAGTACACAGTGTTAAAAAAATAAATCACAGTTACAATGGGAAAAACATACAGCAAGGAAGAAGTGATAATTGCCCAAAACGGCGCAGTGGAAGCCCAAGCATATAAATATAACATGACAATAACAATAATAGGGGTTTTCATGGTGATTATAATATTCTTTGGGGTCGTCACGTACTGTCGCAATCGTATCAAAAATTGGATAAATAAAATGATGACGACAAATGCTTGGAATGCAGCACAACGGCCGCAGCCACAGCAAGCTAGTTATGCATAACCAGACACCCGACACTCATTCATGGAACAGTGTAATAGAATTCCATGACGCATGATAAGCAGTGAACAGTGCAACTTAGTAAACAACATTGTAACGTACTAAATGATAATGTGACCATGTGGTACAATTATTTAAAGGACATGTTAGTGTTAAGATTTTAAAATTAAGAAAATATATGTAAAATCTGGGGGGAGTAATGTAGGGACAATGTAAGTATGAATGTTATGCGTCAGCGTTTCACAGTATGAAAGAGAAGTATGTATGGGCGATCGCCAGTTACTGCGCACTGGCCGATCCGCGTGCTCCTGTTTACTCGTGGGACCCTTTTTCGGAAATAAATAAGTATATAACAGTAGTCAAGCCAGTGTCTTTTATTCGTACAATCAAGTGTCGCGGTAACTCCCGTGGCAAACCCCGTAGGCATAAACAGATACCTACAGTGTTTTATTGTATTATTATCGGATTATGACCAGCTCACCTCATCGACACGCTGCCAATGCCAACTAGACAGTAGGAATGAAGTTTCATGGCGATGCCTATTCGGTGTTAAGCTGAAATGCGGCAAACTTTACTTAATGACACCGCTTATCGTTACAAACCCAAGATTTACCGTCAGAAGGAAGAGGTGATCCCATGATCGGTAACTGGGTAACGTGTGATGTCGATGCATTCCTAATGATGCTCAAAAGGGCAGTGAATTATGAAATATCTAAAAAAACATATTACGGTATTGCTAAAATTGAGATGTTTCGTACATTATAACTCTGAACGAACAATGATTTGAAATTAGGCGCCACAGTAATTTAGATTCAGTTTAAAAAGAACTATCCAACGATGTATTAGGTACACATGGCTATTGGAGGGGGTACTAAAATGGGCATCATCGTCTGCAAATAAACACCGATTATTATAATTATTTTATTATAAACACAACTTGAAACACCATGCTAGTATTACAAAATGTGTGTATGAGGGTGTGTGTGTGAAAAGACATTATGAAGTAGGGATGCACGACCGATACGATGCCGATACGATGCCGATACCGATATTGATAAATACGTATCGGAGATAAATCAAAACGAGCGAGCCTTGGTGATAAGCAACATTAAAGGGGAGGGGCCTCGTCAAGGTCGTTTCTGACGGCCAATTCTAGCACCGCGCGCGCTTATTGGCAAATCCAATAGCGTGCACTTCCCCGGCCTTCTGTTACATACTTCCGTCCCTTTTCACTTTTCACTCCCACAGATTTTAGGGTATATTATTTTCTGTGCACAGATTCAAGGAAAGCGAGATGAAAGATGTTATACATGAAAAGGATTAAAAAAAAAATATATACAATATGTAAAGAAAACCCTGTCTAATCCGAAAGGGGCACATAGGTACTGCAATAACATTACCAAACAGTAATATTAAAAAAAAAGCGGGCGTGGAACACAACGCGCCGTCGACCCGGGCCTGGTCCTTATCGGACGGTGAGCTACCCATTGCTCACCGTCCGCAAGCCCGCGCCTACGGTGGCCGGAAATCGGCTTGCGATTCCAACTTGTAGACACCCGCTAAACGAGGGCCGCGCCCCATGTAACCGGTAAAAGTCACAATTGAAAAAAATTGTAGTGAATTTTTTTCTTGAAAATTACCACATAAATAGACTCTCACTCAGTACGATACCTTACAACACCCTCACGGATCGGACAGGGTTTTTTTACAATAATATTTTCAGTTCATAATTAAAATTAACAAGTATTTTTTTATTTTTAAAATTAACATTAGCAAGTCCGTTTGACTGAGGTCTGCTGTAGAAAATAGTCTCTCGGATGTCGAACCATATAAATTCGAAAGTAACTCCGTCTGTCTGTTTGTGTTCAAACATTAAGAACGAAAAAGAAAATTTATTTAGCACATACTAAAGCTAAACTACACAAGAGTCAAATAACTATGTTCCTTGATCTCATAATACTAACAAGTTATATCACCGAAATGAATCTCACACTCACATCCATCAACATTTATAACCTGAGCATCAAATTGTATAAAAAACTTCATTTTATAAATTTAAGCGTTATTTAACAAATGCTTTTATAGTGTAGCACTGTGTGTGTGGGTTGTGTGTGTAGTGCTTTTGTGTGTGCCGAGTTCTTAGATTATATATGAATTAATTTAATAATCGGTGGCAGGGATATCGACGCGAAAACTATTACCATGGATTCAGTACATAATTCTGAACGCCCCAGCGTTGAAATTATTACTGGGAATTTTTTATTTGATTTTATATTTCATTTTTTTGGGAATTCATGAAAATATTATGGTAACGCCAAATATTAACTAATTAGAATAATTTTCCTTGTTGATTTTATTGAACACCAAAATGTAATCCTCACAGATTATTCCTCAAATTTTACCTAAAATGCCGTTTCCTCATTGGTGCGGTATCGTTTCGGTGCGGTATGCTCTGTATGCCAAAACGATAACGCACTGCAACATTCATTGCGTTATTTACGTTGGTAAGCAGATTTTTTTCCAACTTATTGAAGCAATGGATTAGCAATCTGTTTCAAATTGAAAAAAAATGTGATTGGTCGTATATTACGCAATTAGGGTACAGGTGCTTTTCAATTAAACCGCGTTATGTGTCTTAAACCACCAAGTGGGCACTGGATGTTTCTTCCGAGACGCGGTATACCGAAATGATCCCGCCCCGCTTCCACGCATACCGAGCCAATCAGGAAACGCTTATTGAAATATAGGCGCTCGGTGAGCTTTCAGTACCGGGTGTCCCGAGCATGCTGATGCCGTATCACTGATGCACCGACTAGTGAGGAAAGGGCTTCAGATACTGCAAGTTGGAACAGTTGCTCGGTATATTTTGTGGTTACAGCAGGCAAATGTCAAAATTAGTGTCGTGATTCTGAATGAATCACAACACTGATTTAATTTGATGTATTTTAATTTTAAACGTTTTTTTTTAATGTTTCGAAATGTTTCGATTATTTTTAGGGTTCCGTATCTAAAAAGGAAAATACTGAACCCTTCTAGGATCACTTCGTTGTCCGTCCGTCCGTCTGTCTGACTGTCAAGACGCTATTTCTCAGGAACACGAGGAGGTATCAAGTATCAAGTTGAAATTAATATAAAATATATTCAACACTTTTATTTCATTGTTTTATAAATCTATACAGACCCTGAATAGATAAATAAAAATAAATTAACATACTTTATTGTGTGTATTACAAGATATAAAAATAATACAAAAACTGACGCAATTTATAGTTTTAATAACAAAATATAAGCTAAAGATGAATATATAGGTGGGTCCGTCCGTCCGTCTGTCTGACTGTCAAGACGCTATTTCTCAGGAACACGAGGAGGTATCAAGTATCAAGTTGAAATTAATATAAAATATATTCAACACTTTTATTTCATTGTTTTATAAATCTATACAGACCCTGAATAGATAAATAAAAATAAATTAACATACTTTATTGTGTGTATTACAAGGTATAAAAATAATACAAAAACTGACGCAATTTATAGTTTTAATAACAAAATATAAGCTAAAGATGAATATATAGGTGGGTCATACTATTGAAGCAAAAATGTTTCGTAAGTTTGTACATTAATTGCAGTTAAAACGAATTACAATACACTGGTGACTACGAATTGACCTCCCTATGGTACTTTCTAATTATTATCACTTATAACTAGTAATGGTGCAGACTGATTACTACTAAAGGATCGACGTTTCTTTGTATCTATAAAGTTTTTAATCATTTCTATATCACTACGTATTTTATAATTATCTTCAATTAATTTATTAATATCTTCCATTATTTTGTTCAACGCGTTATCTGGGCCCTCTGACTTAGATGGTTCTTGTGGATATTTTTGGACAATGACTTTGTACATTTCATCCAGTTTCATTTGGTACAGCATCGTTCCACGTTCGTCGTCCGATAGCTTCTTCTGTAACCGAGCTTTTTCAAAAATTGCTTCTCTTAAGCGAGCCGGCAATCGATTACAGTTAATACACGTAGCTTCACGTGGTCGCAATATTATAACGTTCTCCCATTTTATGTTCGTTAACCATTTTTTATATAAACACTTTGGAAGTATCTTTTTGATAAATTTGTTACAAACGATGTCTTCGAGTGATGTTATAAATTCCACCTGTTTTTCCAATCTCTTTATGTTACCTATAATTTCTAAATTATTGACATCATTAACGGCAACACCGACTAAAAGATTCATAAGAACTATTGAAACAAGTATGAGAAATGACAAAAATATTAAACGTAATATAATGATAGATGCTGATGCTTCTGCAGCGCTTTTCTTGCTCAATGTGTCATTATAATCAAACTCTGATGTCATCATGACCATCGTCATCATAAAAGCGGACCAAGGACCTTCAAATGGTGGTTTTGCACGAAACTGTATCATGAAGCTAACTGAGAAGCCAAATATGAGGAAGACGAATGAAACAAGAATCTGTAACAAATACATAAATATTTATTTCGTGTATATTACGATGATAGTCAAATAAAAAAGGATGTCTGAATTAGAAAAACTAATGCATTTAGATTTGAAACTAATTTATCTTGCATCAAAAATTGTAATAATACAAACTCACCTTGAATACTTTGCTTGCAACTTTTCCAAACATCAGAACATAATATCCCCAGTTAGGGAATCTGGAGAGAAGGAACATCATTTCAAACCAGGATAGGAGCAGCGCCACCGTGGCGAAGAGACGCGCCCACTCCGCACTGGACTCTGAATCCCACGACACTACTTGAGGCAAAAACAATGCCAGCGAAATAGACCAGAACTTTGACCACGTTTCTAAACATAGAAGGTACCTCTTGCTTTTAATGTTGATGAAGATGATCTCCTGGTGATAAAAATAAATCAAGCATTATTATCCAGTTGAAATTAAAACTGATTGAAACAGTTGCATTAAGAAATATATAGATAGTGCCATCCACAAAGACGCGCCCACTCTTCTTCCTAATCGTTTACAGTACAGTAATCGCTTTTAGGAAGAAGAGTGGGACGCGTCTTTGTGGATAGCACTATATGTTTGAATTACCTGAATTGCAATTAAGAAAATAGTCAAATACATAATATGTATCCATATACTACTACGCAAAATAAATGGCACTTCTTTAATTTTATCTTTATAATAGAACACAGAAATTGCGTACACGTTGAGAGACAACACAAAGCACATATGCAGTACTAAAATAGTGTAAAAGAATGATAACAATGATCTCCATTTTAGATACAAAAAACTTTGCACCAAGGGATGAAGGAGTAGCCTGTGCTGGTCGTATCTATTACCGGTATTTATCAGAGCCTTAATCACCCTCATTTGTTTCATGTTTGATTTATTTGGGACTAGAACTCCATAGTCTACTGCAACTTCACAATTAGATTCCTGGAGACTCACACCTTGGCTAGATATATATGAGTCGAATATTTCTTGCATGAACTCAGTTGGTTTTGATAAGTTATTCATTAAGATATCTATGGGGGCCACCTTCGTTTTAATAATTCCATTTCTTCCGGCTCCAGAAAGATCAGCTCCTTTACGAAGTAGTAGTACAATCATTTCTCTGTTACCGTGGTAGCAAGCTTCATGCAAAGGGGTTCGCCCTGCGGAATCAGGAGCATAAATAGTTTCACTGTCATTTTTTATAATCATTTCTGCTATTTCATAATGGTTTTTTCTTGCAGCTATATGCAGAAGTGATGTCCACGTTAAAATGTCTTTATCAATTAAATTACGGCATTCCAGAAAAGCGTTTACTTGAGCACCTTTGGAGACAAGTAGTTCTGCACAAATGAGATGATTATTTGATACAGCGTAGAGTAGCGGTGGACCCATGCTGTCAAACCTGTTTATTAGTTTTGCTGTTACGTTGCTATTATATTCAAGTAAATGTTCTAGTACATCTCTACTGCCATGTTCAGCAGCCACATGGAACACGTTGGCTTTATCTGATATTTCTACTTCTATGCTGGAACCTGCTTGGAGCAATAATTTGAGGGCATCTAACTGATTGTTACTGATTGCTTTAAAAAGTGCAGTCTCTCCTTTTTCATTGCGAAAATCGAGTGTGTTGTTATATTTCGCGACAGTTAATATTTCTTGAAGTATATCTATATTGCTCAATTTTGCTGCAATGTGGAGAGGCGATTCTCCTTTGGCCTGTAAGCAATCACAATAATATTATGAAGTCTTTTCTAAATTATGATTACGAGCAAAATTACTGTCACAATGTGGAAGTACCTTCATGGTGATGCTAGCACCTGCACCCAGGGCTATACAGACTCCTTGTATCCACTCTGCTTTGACTGCAGCACAGAGCACGGTGGACCCTGACCGATCTTTCACGTCCACAGTCGCCAAATATGGATCTTCATTGCTACATGTATGATTTGCTAACAGCTATAAAAAAGTGGAAATAAAATATTATTTTGAGCCTAGGTGCCACCTTACTGACTGGCGTCTATATAGGGTGGCAGGGACATCGACGCAAATATTGTTACCGTGTAGTAACAGTACATGATTCTATAGCCCCTGCGTTAAAATTTTTCGTCGGTTATTTAAAAAAAATCTGCTGTTTCATATAAAAGTGCAATCAATACCTACACGGTCAAAATGTATGGAACAGCAGATTTAAAAAAAAATAGAATAGAAAAGTATTTTTTTTTAAACAGTTTTCGCGTCGATATCTCTGCTACTCTGTATAAACGACAGCATGGGCTGTTGTCATTGTTTCAATACGATGGAAGAAGTGATGTCAAGTCACAAACTTTATTACATCACAATACAATCAACATCATGATATTGATTGGATTTGCTAGTTGAAACAGTTGCCCATAGTCAGCCCTTTTATTCAGTAATGGACGTCACTCTGCTGATAATTACGAAAAGTCTAGAAGTGTTGAAGCTAATCTTAGACACGAATGGAAGAAAGCTTTTCATAGTTTGTTTTTTTTTTTTCGTACGGTTTTTTAAGAAGAAGAAAATAGAATTTCAAATTTTAGAACCAGAAAACTAGCACTATAGAAGTTCCTTGGTTCTTGGCCTTAAACTTTCGGGAGTCAGATTACCTGCAACAGTTCTTTGTTCCGTTTCTTTACGCAAACATGCATGGCAGTGAGCCCCTGGCTGTTCCAGATGGTGGCAGACGCGCCACCCTGCAGCATCTGTTCCACGGCCGCCTCGCTCTCAAGCTCAACCGCTGTATGTAGCGGAGTGTCTACCGAATTACTTTTATGAGAGCACTTCTGGAATTTGCCACCGGCATTTATTAGGAATTTTACTGTTTCCTTGAAACTGAAAATAATATTTTACATTCATAACTTTTTCTTTAGTCCAGTTCAAATTCTATGGACAATAATCCATCACATTTTGGTTAGGTGGCTTACTTGTTTACGTCAATTTTGTGCCCCATGTAATGCGCACAGCCAGCAACGTCCAGTGGAGTCCTGCAAAGCAGGTCTTCCGCGCTCGCATCGGCGCCGGCGGCGAGTAGCAACTGCACACAATGGTGCTGCGCGCGGGCGCTGGCTGCGTGCAGCGCTGTCCATCCTTGCTGGAATAGTGGCAACTATCCGCACGGAAAAAATAATAATGTTTGAATAAATAAAGGCAAGATGAAAATTCCTTCTGATAATTGGATCTGGAAAAAAATTTCAAAACGATTTTATTGTCATATCACTCCGCTTGGTGCAAAAGATCATTCATAAGCACCCACAATTTCTTTAATATTCCTGCAGTTGTGCTCCATGCCATCGCTCCATTCAACCGGCAGTGTCGACTCGACGTTAAGTCGACATGGTATGTTTGTCAACTCATTCACTGGTTTACTATGCCTCTTAACTTCTTCCACGGTTTCAGGTAATAAAGTGAGATGATCTACGACGCTTTTTTGCAGAGCTGAAAATAACGATTTCCACGTAGAGTATAAGTTCCTTAAGTTGACTTATTTAGCAAAAATTCTCGGGGTAATTGCGCAATACATTTAATTTTGACAATGCAATATCATTCATTGCGTTATTTACGCTGGCGAACAGATAAATTTTCAAAGAAATGAAGCAATGTATTAGAACCTTCCTTCAAAATACTTGGGATTGTGATAGAAAGTATGTTACCCAAATAAAGTGCAGGTCTACTGTATCTAGGGTTGCCACCTCTTGTTAGTCTAAATCCGGAAGAAAAAAATACGGCAATTTTAATTCTAATTTTGTTTTGAACTTATATTTTCCATTTGAACGTAAAGACTTCAAAATATGTGGACATAATTGAACTAACAACTCACTCTTTTAAAATTGAAATTCGTTTGTATTTCTGCCTTCACATGTTCTTCATTTAAGCAGTTTCTTCGTTTTGTCCATATATCGAATACTTTACTAAAAACACGGTAGATATCCGTGAAAAACACGCTCACAGGCGGCGTTTAATACAATTTTCGACAAAACGTAGTTTCGTTTTGAGGGTCGCCAGTTTGCGACTGCAATGGGCAGTAGCGCGCGTGAATTTTAAATTCCGGGAGAATTTTGATACTTTAAATTCCTTCCGGGAGCTCCCGGCTCTCGAAATTCTTTCCGGGAACCGGGAGATTTAAATTTTCTTTGCTGAATTCCGGGACATTCCTGGGATTCCGGGAGAAGTGGCAACCCTAATTGTACCCTATGCTAATCTTACCTTCCGGAAAGTTGAGCAGTAAAGCAATTTGCTTCGCATTCCCTGCCCAGGCGGCTAAGTGAAGAGGTGTTCTGCCCTGCTTGTCAGACCTGGAGCCGTCAGCTCCTGACCTGAGCAGCAGATTTAGGGCGTTATTGTCGTGCATGGCTGCGATGTGGCAGGCAGACACGTGGGTTAAGCGGCACGTCGCGTTTGGGTTGGCACCCATTGCCGTCATTCTATAACAAACAATCAAATGATAATATATGAATCACACAAACTGACAATTCATAATATTATCTGCGTTCAATTCATATTACGTAATTCATCTGTTTGGCAGTTTTGTGTTATAATGATATAACATTTAAACTGTAGAAATAAAAAATAAAAAATCTCATTTGATTAATAAATACTGTAAAGAAAAAATATCCGGTAAAATTACGGTCTTAATTTTTTTCATGCGATAATATTTAAGAAAGAAAAAGAAAGAAAGAAAAATTGTTTATTCTGCACAAACTAAACGCACATGCCAAAAAATATTACTTATATTATGTACTTTCATAAACTAGCCAAAAGCCTCCTAGCCAAGCAATAGAAAACATGTCAAGATTGTCTACCACTTGAATGTCAGAGCCATAGACTATTACACCAAATATGATTCTGAAATGAAATGAATTGAATATGATTCACCTAAAATATGTGTCACCATAGAGAAATTGCTGGGAATTCAGAAAATTAATTGCTTCAAAAGGAATGCTTAATGTGACCGTTTCAGGCCCCCTCTACGATGTCTGGTCGAAATTGTAAATCGTTGTTTAAAGCTTGGTTCATGACAACGAGTCCTAATACTTGGCAGAAGTTCTGATATATGTGTCGTTACATTGGATAGACAAGAACTGCCACGTCAGCTCAGCCTATAAGTCTTTGCCACGTTACAAAGATGCGAGTATTGGATTTGACAGAGTTTGGCAAGGCTGATGGTGTCCATCTACTCTGCTCCAAGTTCTCGCCCCTATTTTTTGACGTTTGAATTGTTCGCTGATTTTGGTGTTGTGATGAGAATAGAGTTATCTGTTATATCACCCAATCACAATGCTAACATAGTCAGATTTCATGCACAAACATGATGGAACCATTGTTGTAATTGTAATGTAGAAAACAACCCTATCCGATTCGATGGGTGTTGTTGAGTATGGTGCATTTTTAGAAGAAAAAAAATACCACATTTGTCACAAGGGGGTAATTTTTACCCGATTTTTTTTTATAGGGAATTCTGCATGGCTATACATGGGTCGTGAAGGCGATGTCTGCAAGTCATAAAATATGATCTTTGTTGATTTGCAATTTTTTTATTGATTTGGGGTAATTCTTGTACCAAAATTGAAAATTTCAATAGCAATGACTTGTTTATTTTCAATGATAATAAGATTTTTTGTAATTTTTGGCAAGTTTATTGCAGTTCTTATGTGCTCATTTTGGATCGGACTGGTTTTTTTACGCATTCTATTATTTGGTGCAGTCGACCTCGGTTTCCAGCTGCTTGTCGAAATGCATAACATGTGGATTTGCTCGACATGCATCAGCTGGCCTCAGTACCACTCACCTGCTCATAAACGCCGTATCACCCCCCGGAATCGATTCTAAGAGTCGTGTGTTCAACCTAGTCACGTGGGTCGCACTTCGTCTCAACGTTAGCGTTCCTTCTAGTATCTCCAAAGAATTCATAGTTAGGTTCGTTGCAAAGGCTGCTGGGAAGAAAGGTTTAACAGCCGCACTGTATTTGCTAGCTGTTGGAATTTCCAATCTGAAAATTAAAATGTATATAAGGTAAAATTAATTTAGCGACAAAACTCCGCAGGTGTCATAGATATCGTAACCTACGTAAAGTACCTCAGGTTGTAGCACCTAAAAAAAGAATATATAATCTTTCTTTTATCATGTTTACATATCACCGTTTGCGTAGTTTCGCTAGCTAATTTTATTTGAAACTGTATAAAAATAGCACATAACGTAGTTGAAATATTAGTCAGTCAGCAAAGTGGTAGCGGGAATCGCGAGCCAATTTCCGGCCACCGTAGGCGCGGGCTTGCGGACGGTGAGCAATGTGTTGCTCGCCGTCCGATAAGGACCAGGCTCGGGTCGACGGCGCGTTGTGTTCCACGCGCGCGCGCGCCTCCAAGAGATGTCAGCAGAATTGATGAGGTCCGCTAGGACCGATGCCTGCCGGGGTTGCGAAGAAGACCGAAAGGGAGATCGTGGCCCCTGGCAACAGGGCAACTGAAGGAACACGGGTGGGTTTTAGTCAGTAAGAGTCTGACACACCCTCTCGCTCCGCCCAGAGCGGGAGAAGTTATTTAATAATTTTCCACCCAAAAAAAAAGGACTATAAAGTGTGAGTCGGAAGGACATTTCGTGTTGGCTAGTCAGCTATCGACAGAAATGCGTAAAAGAAAAACAAAATATAACGGTGTACAATAAAGAACAAACAATCTCTGAAATACTGAAGTGAGACACGTACCGGTCTCCCTGCCTATTGTCCAGACTCCTTGTCTTCAGTTGTCGTATGAGTACTGGGTCCAAGTAATTTTGGCCATCATCCTTTGTTTCTTGACCTGAAATAATAAAAATATCAATCCAGCATAGCCTTATGCCTTCGAACTTATGAGATCTTTTAGAATTGTATGCGCATATTAAAATTGTCAAATTCATACATACAGTATTTCTATTTTCTTAATGTCCCCCGGGAATCATCGCATTTTTTAATACAAACGAATGCTAATTTCCATGTCCATCAATTATTAGATTTGTCGTGTATAATAATTTGAATTCAGAACTAAGTACTTTATTGTTGTTTTGTTTTGATTTTCGTGTGAACTATATAGAGCTATAAAACTATTTTCCTATCTCTCGTACCTGCGACTTCAGCTGCTTTCCTCCTATTTTAAAAATAAATTACATTTAGTTAAAAGAGGGTTAACAACTCTATATTCTTCCAAGTCGATTGAGAGCGTCCGGTCTGCACCAAGTGCAAAGGGCAACTGATAGAAATCCGACGACTGATGAAACACGAAGTTTGCCGAGGGACATTAAGAAAATAGAAATACTGTACATACATAATACATCACGCCTGTAGTCCCTGACGGGTTAGGCAGAGGCGTGTGTGTCTCACATATCGCCACTAGCCACAGCATTAGTATTTCAATAGCGAGGTTTCGATACCCATCACGTCTATGGAGTTTCGCTAGCTAATTTTATTTGACCCTGTAAATTTGACTCTGGAGACCTTGTTTACCTTTTTGACAAGTTTTCTGCAAGTTTTGTATAAAGTCTTTACAACATGTTTTAGTTGTAAACGATAAACAAAACTAGACACAACATGTACGTGTAGAATACATGTTTTATACCGTGGTGCAATGAATATATGTATGTATTTGGCTTGGCAAGAAAATACTGGCTTATTCAATGCAAAAGTTAAAGGCGTACGTACCTACTATAATGTTCTTTGTCGTCTATCAAACGGTATGTTGTTTTCCTCTCAATGAGATTCAAATCATGACACATTATAGACCACAAATATTAATAACCATAATGAACATTAACTGCTTATACTGCGATGATTGCATTAATATTTGCAAATTTTCAATAGATGAATAAATAAGTTAAATTGTCAAAAATGGAGAGATCTATCAAAAAATTCTTCCGCATCGCTCCCAAAAGGCATGGTATCTTTATAATTTTATATGTTCTAATATTTAAAAATATAATTTATAAGTATTTAAATGAAATAAAGGAAATTTTATTAATAATCATTTTATTATTATTTTTTTTTTAATTTTGTAGGGCCTTGTTGTCTTGAAAACATCGCAAGGAAATCGACATGTCCTAGAACCGAAAATTTTAAGAAATGTCAGATCCAACAACCTACGCTGGAACCGCGTGGTTGATTAGGGCCCGTTCCCATTCACAGAGAGGAGGCCTGTGTCCCAGCAATGGGAACATTACAGGCTGATTATGATCTGGCCTTGTTGTTGTAGCCTTTAGCCAATGTAAAAGCCAGCCTTGAAATCAGGTTATACACAATCTTTATTTTATTCTCCGAAAAATAAATTTTGCTTCTCTTGTTTAAACATCAAGCTATATAGTGCGACATAAACAATTGCTTTACACGGTGAACTATTGAGACGTGATTGGGTGAAAGCGCTCTGAGCAGTGGAACAAAGTAATATCAAAAGAAACAAACCGCTCGATAAAGATGAAAATTAAAACCTCCTATAGTTTAGCCAGTAACTAAACTGCAAATTAAAAAAAATATATACTACCCTGTATTGTTACACCCAGAGATAATGCTGGAGTGGTTATGGAAAATATAAGTTTGTCACGTTAACCAACACAGCGGGTTGAAAAATAACTAGAATACCATACATATCGAGACCTAATCGTGCCTCGGAAAGGACGTTAAACCATTCGTCCCGGCTGTCGTTCATGGATCTTTGACAGTCGTTACGGGTAGTCAGAAGCCCAAAAGTCTGACAACCAGTGTCACCAAGGGTTAACCTGTTACCCAGTGACTGGGTTGTTGAGGTTAGAGAGGCAGTCACCATTGTAAAACACTGGCATTCAAGTGCATCTCGTTATTAGTCTTTACTGAAAGTTGACCCCAGGATAGTTGGGAATACACTAGGCAGAAAACCAAGACGAATTGACATTCTACCAGTGATAAAGATGATGGAAAAAAATATGTTGGATTGACTTATGCTACCGACAAGCTTATGTCAATCTTTGAAAGCACAATCAGCCGATTACGTTTCTTTCTTCTCTTCTCTTGTCTGTGAGAGGTAGTGACTCGTAATCCACCGCGCTGGCGCAGCATGGGTTGGTAGATGTTCCATGTCTTCGAATGTTTGGTTCTAGGACATACCTGTTTCCTCACGATGTATTCTTTCACTGTTTTGAGAGCAGTGGTGGTAAATACACAAAATAAATCCTGTTGTAAATCGTTGTAGAAATACGAAACGCTATGAAAGGGATTACCACTTGTCTAGGTCCTAGGATGATGATGACCATATAATAAGACATAGGTATTTACAATATTACCTGAATCGCGAGGAGAATGATATGTTACACGTTTCGCCTCACGGCTATTATTTTGTTTGGCTCTCAACATGGTCACAAGCCGTGCGCAATGCTCTTGAAGCACGCAAATACTGATTTACTCAAGTTAATTATTATGTATTGTTATACATTATAGGTATATCCATAATTTTCCTCATTAAAACCATTTGAACACAAATAAAGTGATTCATAGATATTGTTACAAAAACAGAGGAGTAATACGAAATAAAGGTTAAGAAAACAAGATGACTTTGTAGAAAAAACTTTTGTTATTCTTTTCTAAAACAGTCTTAAAAAATATAATGTCTTCTTAAATATACATAATAATTACACACAAGTAATTTTTATCATCTCGACATTAAAACAACAGTAAAGGTGGTTTTATATCGGCGAGGCGGGGCGTGAATGGGATGGGCGAGAACTGAAATTTGTATGGCATAATTTATATCTACGGCCTGCCCATATTTGGTGTAAAAGGTCTAGAAGCACGAAGATGTGCGAAGCGAGAATTGAAATATTTGGTAGTTCAATATTGAACTTTATTGCTGTATGAATAGAGCATTTATTTATTTTGTAAAACAAATAAATGCTCTAGGGGGGGGGGGGGGGTATATTTATACTGGATACGCACAACTTAATTGGAAGAATAACCCTAGAAGAATTATTGCCATTGAAATTCCAAAATTCAATTCCAATCGTATAAATAAACTTCAGTTTGTAAATAATGTAATTAAAATGATGATGTGGATATATTTAGTAGTCTAAAGAGTCTTGAAAAGACCCTGGAAGAAATCGACACGTGTTTCACCTCTCAACGAGGCATCCTGCGTCCTGTGTGTGTGTGTGTGTGTGTGTGTGTGTCCTGTGTGAGGCATCTGCGAGGCATAATGTAATTTACAACTTAAGCTCTAACATAAAAACTATGTGTGTTCTTGAGTCTTTAGAGTACCTACCTATTCACCTAATTAATTGGTCTTCTTGGATTTAGAATTTAGACAGATTTGTACTAATTATGTGTTTAATAATGTCTTAATAATGTCTTAATAGTGTCTTAATAATATATAAATCTCGCACCGGCCATCGAGGACACGCACGGTCTCTTTCCGTCAAGCGCTTACTAGCGATGTCTCGCAATGTTTCGCGCGCTGGTACGCGCTGGCACGCGCCGGCTCTCTTCGACCATCGCGAGACATCTCTGTATACTAAATTCTCGGCTGGCCGGCGCGCCATACACGGCTGGTCGGGCAGCGCGTGATAGCGCGAGCCGGCGCGAGAAATCGCGAGCCGGCGCGAGGCAGCGCTGGCCATCGCGAGACAGCGCGGTATAGCGCTCGATATCTTTCGGTATAAAAGGGTAGGCGTGATTTCAATTCTTGCCTATCCCATCCACGTCTCGCGTCGCCGGTATAAAACCACCTAAATATACGTAGTTTATATTTCTTAAATATTTAGTAGTTTATGAAACTATTGCATAATGAGGGGTATAATAAGCCGCGCCGCAGGTGAGGTTTTTAATAGTAACACACAAGTGTTTTTATACCCAGTTACGTACAGTTTCGTAAACTACTTTATCTACTCTCATATATTGGGATTGAACCCATTAAATAAAAGATCAAAGTTAAAAAGTGTGAAAAAAAAAATCTCACTTAATTCAGTACAACAAAACATATGAATGGACCCCACCACATTATCGTGCAAGCGTTAAAGCGGGTGCTGCCATGGACAAGTAAAAATTGGAATCAATTTTTTTTTGTAATACTATAAAAATGGCGTGCCCCGCGTAATTATGCGTTCCATTAGAAAATAAATATTGATGGAAACTCCTTGGTGATACTAACTTCTTGGATTTGCCATGTGAGAAGGTAAAAAAGCTAAATAAAAAAAAAATATATATATCATTATTTTGTAAGAGAAAAAGTGTCATAATTATATTTTTAAATTTCGGTATTCTGTTTTTAAAGTATGATAATATAAACTCGTTTTGAAATTTATAATTATTTACGATATGAGAGTAGATAAAAATACGATATTTCAAGCACACAATCCATAACCATGAAACTTCAGTACATATTCAGAATCAAACAGAATTCAAATGTTTATACATTCTAATAATTAACCCGTCAAACGATCGCCTTCATTTTCCCCATTATATTTATTTTCGTTTCGAGTGTACTTATCTTATAAACAATCGCTGATTCATTCGATATTGTCAGGTTAAAAGATAATCTATTTATTACCTTGCAAAATTACTAACTAATACTATTTCCACTGTCTTTATTACTTTTTTTTACTTTTACTATCTAATTTGCTTAAAATCAGGTCCATTTTAAAACTAAGGTCATCTATAGACGATTGGATTTGGTTTATAGATGCTTTAGTTTGGTTTTTGATATCCACAAGCGCGCTATCTAATTCTATCAGATGTTTTGCAACGTCTTTATTATTTGTATTACTTTTTAATATGCCAGCTTTAAAATTCTTCAATGCCAAATTATCTTGTTTTATTTTAACTGTAGCTTTATATATTGCGTCCAATTTTTTTTTATAAGTTTGTGATCCTAATTCATCATCCATTTGTTTCTTCCGAGATTGAGCTTTCTCAAAAATAGCGTCCCTTATATGAGATGGTAGCGATCTATAACATTTAGATTTAGGTACACTCGGACTAAGGACGACGACATTTAAATTTTTCTTCCTATTTGTTAACATATCTTCTAGCCAATTCGGCAAAAATTTCTTAAATAGTCTATTGTAAACTAGATGTTCTAGAGATCCTAAAAACTCGACTTGTTTGCATAGTCTTCTAACATTTCCTAAAACTTGTAAATTATGTAGATCATTGACAGCTACACCCACCATAAGATTCATGAGAACTATGGATGCTAGTATTAGAAATATTAAAAATATGACGCGAATTACGAGCAATGAAGTAACGAATTCTTTGGACTCTTTTGGTTTGACTAGGTCTTCATAGTTGAATTCAGAAGTCATCATAACTAAGGTCTTGATGAGGGCAGCCCAGGGAGACTCGAAAGGCATTTGTGAGTGAAACTGTATCATGAAGCTGAGGGCGAATCCTATCACCAGGAATGCAAAAGTTAAAAGAATCTGAAAAGAAGAACAGCTAATTAATTTACTGCAATTAATGTTTCTAAAATTGGTGCTCCTACCAACCAGAATAATTCTGAGGTTGATATTGTAATTTTATTATAAATCTAATACAAGCATTTATAAAATGATCACCTTGATGACGTTTGTGGACACCTTCCCAAACATCAGCACGTAGTATCCCCAATTGGGGAACCGGGACAGTAGAAACATCATCTCAAGCCAGGACAGAAGCAGAGCCCCCGTGGCCACGTGTCTGGGCCAGTCCACTTTTGTCAGGGTCGTCTCCGTGGCATAAGGTAGAATCACAGCCAAACATACGGAACTGAATTTTACCCAAGTTTCTAACTGAAAGAAGTATCCGTTGCTAACGTTCATGTAGAGGACTTCCTAGAACAAAAATTAATGTTATATTTAACTGGATTTTAACCAGGCAGAGATAGAGAATTGAAAAGTATGTGAAGTGTTGTAAAACAAAATGAGTCGAGGAAGTAAGACGACACAGTTTTTAGTTGAAAACTTGTTTTTAATATATACATGCAAAAAGAGGGTTGTAACAAAAATGTATTTATCAAAACAATAGAAGATATGAATCTTCCGTTGATTGCATGAGTATTTTCATTAAAGACTCACCTGAACAACTATCAAGATAATAGTAATATATAAGACTATTGCCCACCCAGTAGAATTTAGAATCGCTGGTGGAGGATTTTTAGTATCTTTGTAAAAAAATACTGATATAATAAACGTTGTCAACGATAGCACAAAGAAAGCATTAAAAGCTAACATCGTATAGAAGAATGGCAAAAGAGCTTTCCACTTTAAGTACAGAAAACTTTCTAGCAATGGGTGTACCAGTAGGCGCCTCTGTCCATACCTATCTCCTGTCTTCAGAAGCGCATCTATGACCTTCATGTGTACCTTCTCTTCAGCTTTAGGTACTAATATTTTATAGTTCACTGTGACTTCACACTTGGGATCATGAAGATTTGAATCGTTGGTAGAAATACATGTATCAAAGATATCCTCCATAAATTCTGTAGGCTTTGACAAATTGTTCATAATCATATCTACTGCAGTATTCCTACATTTATTAGGACCATTTGTTGTGCGAGATATATCTGCCCCTTCTTTGAGAAGTAGTGTGATCATATCTCTGCTTCCGTAGTGACTGGCTGTGTGGAGTGGAGTCCAGCCCATATCATTTATGATATGTACAGTGTCTTCATTATTAAACATGATCATTTTTGCAATTTCCACATTATTGTGTATTGCAGCTATGTGCAAAGGCGTCGAACCTTTCTGAATTCCGTAAGAAGTCCTGAGACTCCTGTAAGCGTTTTTGGCTAAAAGTATCTTGACACATTTGGGATGATTGTTCTCTACAGCAAAATGTATGGGACCATAACCTTTTTTGTCATCAGCTGTAAGGTAATTAATCATTCTCCTAGTTATTGTATAGTCGTGATCTAATAATGCTGTGAGTACTTCTAGATTTCCTTTTTGGGAAGCTACATGAAAGATGTTGACTTGTCTCGTCATTGTTTTTGTTATTAAAGCTCCTTCTTTAAGGAGTTTTTTAACGCATTCTAAGTGTCCGTGGATAACTGCTTTGAACAAAGGTGTTTCTGTTTGAATATTAGTTGTATCGATGACGTTTTTTTGTTTTGCTACATTCAGTATTTCATTTAGTATTTCCACGTTACCCTTCATTGCTGCAATGTGGATTGGTGTCTCACATTTGTTATCCTGAAATATAATTTGATATTTTTGGAAAACTTTTTAATAACGTTCAATCAATAGGAGATGTGAACTTATAGTTAGCAATGATATTTATAATGAGAAGGTGTCGGAATATGATGTCTTAATTTAATTTAAAAGTTAGCGTTATGATTTAGTAAGTAACAAACTCTTGCTGTGATGCTGGCTCCTGCTTCTATCGCGACGCTAACTCCTGCTCCCCATTCCTCTAGAATGGCTTCATGGAGTACAGTATGCCCATCCTTGTTTTTAACATCTACAACATTTGGAATATCTATATCGCTGACCCCGTGTGTTGCTAATATCTGGAAAGATAATGACTGATTATTTAATATTAAAAAAAAGTATATCAAGTCATATGCTGTATAATGATATATCATACATTTTCATTGGAGATGTTTAGTGTAGCATATTTAAGGAAACGGCGTTTGATTTGATAAATATTATGGTGTTATTTATGGCTTTATGGCACCTGTTCCACCGCCGACGAGGAAGTGACTCATTTTCTTGCTCAAGAACCCAGAATTGTCAAAAGATTGAAGGTCCCTTGTAATTAAAAGAGAAACATATAAATATGAATAGTATCACTACTGTTCATAACCTTGATTTATCAAGGAGAGTACTCACTCAGCGACGCTCGCTTGGCGCGCAGACCACTCGCTAAGAGACTCACGATTGGTACATTCGCATGGTTGCCGAGAAACGGTAGAAGGAGCGTTGGCAGACCGTGACCCAAGAGGGTGGACGACCTACAGAAGATCGCAGGAAAGAACTGATTCAGACTCGCACAGATCATGACAAGCAAGCATGGCACAAAAGGGAGCAGGCCAATAGGCCTGTACACTCAGCAGTGGGTGGAAGAAGACTGCCAATGATGATGATGATGACATCATAAAATGCTAACAGTCATGACAGTCAGCAACTATATGCCTCACTTCCCGCCGTGGTTCTTATTCTCACCTGCAAATGTTCCTTAAGTTTCTTTTTAACACAGATATGCAGTGAGGTTTGTCCTGCGCGGTTCAGCCAATTGACAGGCATCTTGTTGGCCACTAGCAGCAAGACGGCGTCCAAACTACCTAGTTCTACTGCGGTATGTAGAGGAGTGTCAAGTGTCTTCCTATTCTTGATTTTGAAGTTCTGGCAGTTTGAACTGATGAGCGTATTGATTAAATCTGCGAAACTATAATCGGGTAATATTTTCATGTTACAATTGTGTTGGTTAAAGCTAAGCGCACATTTAAGCCGCACATGCAGCTGCAGCGGGCCGCTGCGCGTCACATTGCAAAAATGCGTTAAAGCACATTAGGAGCCGCGGCGAGCCGCACCGAATCACGATTAGAATTTGAACTGTATCCAATGAGACTGCAAACATTTGATACATAGGATTTTTGCTATGCGTTGCGATACGGCGAGGCCCGCCCAAATGTGCGACAACTTGACAAAGAATTGATATCTGTAAACACATATCATGTTTTCTGGGAAAATTGTTGTGAACGAATGTCTCAAATGTAAAAGAATGGCTAACTGTAGGTGTGAAATACTTCAAATTGTTGCTTTGATGGACATTGTAACGTTGCCGATCAGTAAGTTTACTTTTACAAGCCGCAAAATAGAAGATACTGCGTCCATAAAGTTCATGAGTTGAGAAAATACGCGGTGAGTTTCAGTAAAGTTAAAACATACTTCTGTGGATCTATTTTCTGATCAGCATAGTATGCTGACCCAGCGATGTCAAGGGGAGTTCTGCCGACGAGGTCGCGCGCACATTGCTCTGCGCCTGCGGCGACCAAGAGACGCGCACAACGAGACTGACCACGTGCGCTCGCCGCGTGCAAAGCTGACCAACCTAGTTGGAATATCGGCAGCTGATGGAGAAATAGAAAAAAATCCTTCATGCAAAAAATTTCCACAAAAAAATTACAAAGATGCTAGATTCATAAAATTAAACTTTCAATGAAACTGAAATCAAGAAACAAACGAATGCATTGTCTAAGCTTTTCCGTCGGTGCTCCATGAACCAATTGAAATTTAACCCATTGGTCTATGGGGAAAATTGCATGTTTCCATCGTCCAAATACCAACTGGGTTATGGAGAATTGAGAAATGTTCCGCTGCCTAGTTTAGTAGTATGGTAAAGTCTTGTCCATATAAAAAAAAAATATCATGAACAATTTTTGAAACCGTTTAATAATCGTCTTTGAAGAGATTACGTAATTTTCTACCGACTGCCACCAAGATTGCGCTTGCACAATCGCTACTTCTACCCATCCATGACTATGCTGATGCCAGCTATCTTGATCTTACCCAAGACCAACTCGATAAACTTGAGCGGCTTCAAAACGTTTGTATAAGGTTCATATTCGGTTTGCGCAAATATGACCATGTTTCCGAATTTCGCGTGAAGCTCAAGTGGTTACCAATTCGTCCATTCCAAGGTTGCCTGGAAGAGATCGCGGAAAGCGATAAGGCCGCCCATTGTATATTTTGTAGTGTTTGATTTATTTTTTGTTATGTATTTTTGTGGTATACAATAAAGTATATATAAATAAATAAATAAATCACGACAAAACCGACGTAAACCATCAACCCGGTGCAAATCCAAACTCCGGGGTGCTACAGAAAAATTCAAGATAGAAAAACCCAGGAACTCAGGCGCAGCTTAGCGCTTTCAACCACTAGACCAACTTCTTTTTCATTAACCTATATTGTCCCAACCAAGGTTTTGCCGTCGGCGTCGTCACAAATGGGCTTGCTGCAATATAAATTGTAGAAAAACAAACAAAAAAAATTACGCTTTTTTCAAACTCCTTGCAGTTATGGTCTACTGCATTATCTTTCCAATAGGTCGGCAGCTTTGCCTTGCTCGTGCCAAAGTCACACTTCATGTTGACCAGCTCCTTGACGTTATGGCTCAGTCTCTTGACTTCCTCCTCCGTGGCTACAGTCATGTCTTCTGCCTCCAGTCTATTCTGCAAATCTGTAAAAAAAAATTGATATATTGGTCATGATTCTATCTTTTTCTATTTTTTTTTTATGTATGCAAGTCTTGATTAATTCTAAAGCTTCGTATGCACTAGTGACAACCACCATGGATCGGTGCGACGCCTCAACCCGAGGCTGTTCAAGTGGAGAAATTGCCTCAACTTGAGGCACACTACTCAATGAGGTAAGAGTTGTTCCAGGATTAGCCATATTTCGATGATGTATTATTGCAATCGAAAGAAGCATAGTAAGAACGTTTGGTTAACTTCGTATAAATTATTAGATGCAGCCTCAGTTGGTGTCAAATCAAGGCTGCATAAGTAGATACTCTGCTTAATGATACAAAGATTCTTGTGGCCATGGAACATACCAACATGAAGAGGTATCAAAAATGACTACTTCTTCACATTAACAATGCTAACGAACCTTCAGAAAATCCAAGTAAAAGAGCAATCTGCCTCACATTCCCTGCCCAAGCGGCTAAGTGTAGCGGAGTCCGGCCAAGTCTGTCCAACCTCTGTCTTTCTGCCCCAGCATTGAGAAGTATAGTCAGGGCATCGTCAGACCTCATCGCAGCCAGGTGGCAGGCCGATACACAGTCTATACCACAGGTCGCGTTGGGGTTAGCTCCAGCTGTGATCAGTCTGGAAAAATCAATTACATTTTATCAGTACAAAGAAAAGGATGAAGGGAGTACGGGTTACATATCCAAAGTAGGCAGTGTTGTTGCCATTAGAATTTTTTTCATCTGAAGTTGTGCAGTTAATAGCAATAGGATTGTAAATTATGGAACTTAAGCCAAAAATTTGTGGCAACGTTATGCGGATATACTGCTTGCCTTTGCCTGTCTTTTCGGGAAGAATTCTCATAGTTGTCTGTATGGCAGTAATGTTACTAGCTACCCTAGAGTAGCCTAGGGTAAGTAACATTAAATTATCAGGTAGAACTGACTACTATTTTAATCATAGAGCACAGAGTTTTCGTACTAGAAGTATCTGGAGGCGGCGGTGCAAATAAAATAAGTGTCATCGAAAGTGCGTTCGCACAACGCATGACTCCTGTCATGTTTCACCTTCATAGCCTTTAGGTTATGAACTTCATTTGTATCGTAGTGCGAGTAAAAGGTGACACGCTTAGTTCGTATGGAAAGTTTTATTAATGCCGCCTCTAGCAGTGTCTACCGAGGCATCTCCGTGATCTGTGATTTGAATAATGTCTGGGTTAGTGTGGGTACAAGTACATGCATAGAATAGATTTCTTTACCTCTCAATTTCATTTACATCCCGATGCTTGACTGCTTCTAGTAATAACGTGTTTAATCTCGTGAACCTTCGGTTGGCTGAGCCAAATTTGGGAAGGGTGAGTGCGGGGGCCATCAGCTTGTCGTCAGAATGCAAGGCTTCTGATGGGTCTTCATCATCCAGTCCAGATCCAGAAGTTGTCAGTTTTAGAATGGGCTGGCGATCTCTGGAATTTAAACGATTGTCAATTAAAGTTTGGAAAATACCTTGAGAGTAGAGAAGTTGAAGTCGTGCCACAACATAAACTTCAAGTCGTTTGTGGTGCGGGTTCAACTGTAGAAACCTTTATGAAAGAAGAGTTTTAGCCGAAAGGTGGTGGCGTACCGACTATTTCGTGGAAGGTTACACGTCACCACACAGCGCAACACGACGCCAATACAGTTATTACTTCGTGTACAATCATTATTCGTTGTTATTATTATTGAAATATGTATTTTTAAGTTAAGGTATTTATCTATGGGCCTACGTCGCCTGAATTAAATGGATTATTATTATTAAGCAGACGTCTAGTAACTGCTGAAGATTTCTTTAAGTTATTTTAATCACACTTATTTTTCCCCATCCCTTTTATAGATTTGTGTTTGACCACTACCCCACCACCACCCCACCCCACCATACCCCACTATGAAAGAGTTTTGCAAGGCCTAATAATAAAAAAATTAAATAAAAAAGTATTACGGTCACACTAAATTTAGAAAAACAAAGTGTTTCATGTGTGTTGTCTTCAAACTGATGGATGTTACTGATGGCGCCAAACTCGTGGGGGAATTTTGAGCCACCATTTAGGTTTCCATAGACGTGCTAAGTCTTCGTTCACGGCCTCGAGCGATGCGACTTGACTCGAGCAACACGCGCGCGCGTCACCTGTTTCCGTCCGTCGCGTCGTGTTGCCTCGTGGCATGCACTTAGCAACTTTTTTCACTTGTTTTTTCAAGGGGTGAGAAGACGAATAATACTTACGGTACGGAACGGTACTTACTCCACTGTATCGAAGAGGCTTATACTCCTGGGTCGAAGCAGCGCTGCACGCTGCATATCGGTGTCGGTGACATTTGGCTGCAGAAGTGGCTGCACACTGCACCCCTCATCTTTAGCTGAGTAGTGGGCTAATTTCAAATTATCAAAATCATCATTCAGTAGAAAGACGTCCATTGCTGAACAAAGCCCTCTTACAAGCTTCGCCACAATGACCAGTCCTGAGCTTCTAGCTCCCAGGACCTTGATCAGAGGGCCTAGAGAAACTGACATCCTATCAGCGATAACAATTTTCAATTCTCAGTGTTGAGCCGAGCATTGAGAATCCAACAGTATACCAGCGCGTCAAAAAACACACTGGGGGATTTTCAAATCTCAGCGCTAAGCGGAAAAATAAATGCGCGGAAAAAAATCACCCGTGCGTACCTGGGCTTATTGGAGGCAAGCTTATTGCTATAAACTGTATATAACTTCATACATACACACACATAAATACACAATGCATAATGTATTAATAAATGCAGTTTTGACGTCATAATATGTTGATTATATATAGATAACGCTGCAATGTAGTACAGGAGACCCCTCACTATGCCCCCCTCACTTAAGTACCCACAGATTAAAAATAATTGATAATTATTTTTAATTATTATACATTTTTGTGGAGGCGTTTCACTCACATAAAGCGTTAGAGTTCTATTGCATTACACATACTGATACAAGCCACAACAGAAAACTTCAAACTTTTTCATTTTAAAACTACTAACACTATAAAAACAAAAAAAATAAACTAGGATAGCAGGTTTTTATGAAAAAACTGTCACTGACTTACCAGTAAAAAGTATTTTTTTATCGTTAATCACAGAACTGTTGTTATTTGACATGTTTTTCACACAATTTAAGTATCAACATGGATTCTTGCGTTCTCAGTGAACCGACTACGCATAATAACAAACTAACTTGTTTATTTTCCTTGTTTTGCGTCTGTGTCTAACCGGTTAAGTAGGAAATATCTTTTTTACGCTGATTCATTCTGTGAACTGGGTTTAATACTAAAATAAACGTTAATTTATTAGATTGAACATGTTCATGTCTTGGGTTAGATTCCGAGGTCGTGCACTGTTATTGATTTTTCCAGGATTTTCAAAATTTCTCAATACCAACCTTTTTTTTTTTTGGGTGGGAAATTATCAAATAACTTCTCCCGCTCTGGGCGGAGCGGGAGGGCGTGTCAGACTCTTATTGACTAAAACCCATCCGTGTTCCTTCGGTTGCCCTGTTGCCGGGGGCCCTTTCGGTTTTCTTCGTACCCCCAGCAGGCATCGGCCCTAGCGGACCCCGTCAATTCTGCTGACATTTCTTTGAGGCGCGCGTGGAACACAACGTGCCATCGACTCGGGCCTGGTCCTTATCGGACGGTGATCTATCCATTGCTCACCGTGCGCAAGCCCGCGCCTACGGTGGCCGGAAATCGGCCTGCGATTCCCGACGCCCGGGGCGTCTCCTCCTGCGGCGGTTAGGGGCGTGAGGGCGTGAAATTTGCCGCTCCCGTACGCGTTCCGCATCCTCCTTCGCGAGCATTAACTATTCGCAGAAGGAGGTGACGGCCTCCCATTTCCTCTCGCTCCGTACCATGGTCTGAACCAGGGCCGGACGCGAGAGATCACCGCCACCGATCGCCTCCACGAGGACACGGCGATGCTCCGCCCAAGCCGGGCAGACCTCCACTGTATGCTCCACCGTGTCTCAGTACCAGCCTCGAGTTTGGATTTGTGCTGAATTAACAACTTCGTTCAGAACATCCCCTCAGACGACCCACCGACCCATGTTGTATATCTTTTTACACGAGCAGCCCGTGAGTCTTTACACGCGAAGACAAAACAAGGCCCTGCGTGTGCAATATAATAATTCGTTCAGGATGCTGATGATGTTGCTCCGATTCTGTAATTCATCACGGATGTTTACCGAGTCGCAAGTAGACTGTTTTTATATTACTAAACGGTGCACTTCCCTGGTGCACAGGATTCGGGCTAGCTCCAGCGGCATCTTGCAGGTATTCGCGCAGTAGTTCGATTGTCGGTATCTGAACCATTGTTGTATAATTCTACTGAGCAACCGACGTTTGTTATCAATCAATCAATCAAAATATTTATTTCGGATTAAAAAAATATATCCATAGATGTTAGTAGTAATAAACTTAGTCTAATATTAGTACAGTTATATGTCCTGCCGGGGTTGCGAAGAAGGCCGAAAGGGAGATCGTCTGACACGCCCTCCCGCTCCGCTCGGAGCGGGAGAAGTTATTTGATAATTTCCCACCCAAAAAAAGTACAGTTATATGTTTATGTGTATGTTCAATTTTATGTTTTTAATTTTTGTACTATGATCCCTTGTTGGTCGAAATAAACGTCTTTATTTATTTATAGGCTCGCCCCCCCACTACCGGGGACTAACAAAATTCGGAGGACACAGGCGTGTTGTGATTTATGTAGGTAATTAAACTGAACCGGATTAAAAATTTGCTCTTTTTTTCTTATGCTGATATAACAATATAAATACATAAATATGTATTCCTAATAAGTATTGGTGTTGGTTATGTTAAGGTAAACTGATCTTCCCTATATTTGCACACAACATTGAGCGATATTTCATAATTTAATTTAGTAATAATGTTAAAATTAATCAAAACAGTGAAATCTTTCACAGCTATCTGCGACGTTGCCAACTTTCAGAATGCACAGTCATACGAGCGTTCATTCTAAAAGTTAGCAACGTCGCAAATAGCTGTCAAATATTTACCTGTTTTGATTAATTTGGCAATATTACTGTATGGAAATATGAAATATTGCTATCTAGTGATCTAGTTCACTATTATTACACATACTAGTAATGAATTGCAATTTGAATTCTGAATTTGATGTCGTAACCGTTTGAGATGTAAAAAAGACATTTGGAAAGTTTCCAAATACTTTTTTTACATTTAAAACTAAATATTCGGTGGTACGATATTAATTATTGCATTTCATAATCAATATTTTAGTTCCCTAGGTAACCACATTTCTTAATTCCATACAGTAATATTGCCAAATTAATCAAAACAGGTAAATATTTGACAGCAATTTACAACGTTGCCAATTTTTAGAATGAACCCTCTTAAGTATATCTATGTATTATTTTCAACACAAAATTACAACTGAATTTAGATTTAAGATAGGATTTAAGACAGTCAACGGCACGTCTATGCTAACTCACTTTGAACTTGAACTGACCTACCGAATTACGTAGTTTCAATAATATTCTATTGAAACCTACGTTTCAAATTCGTTTAGCGCTAACATCGTTTGTTTCTGGCTGTTTCTGTTTCAGGCGAGAGAGACAGAGTGATGTTTTGAATATGTTTAGGACTACACACATTGTTATGTGGTGCAAGTGGGCCAAAGTATGGTTCAAATACGCTACCTGTCTATTTTTGAATGCTATAAAACAATGTAAAGTGCGACCGATGGCCCATCAAAGGCTTAATACCACTCAGAATGGACCGTTCCCCAGGCAGGAATTTGTTAATATGTACACAGTACGGGGAAATACAAGTAGGTCAAGTGTTAAACATTGTCAGGATCAGAAGTACGTGGGCGTTTAGTGTTATAAGTATGTAATTCCGAAATCCGACAAACAACGCCCAATCACAATTTAATTCTATAATTTTTTTGATTCGACAACATATTTATTGCGTTATTGCGTTGACGAGCAGACGGGTTATTCAAACATGTACCAAATTCTTGTGAATGCTCTCATTTGTGACAATAAACATTTTACTTTATTATTTTTATTTTACTATTATAAAGCAATGTGTTAATGATCATGCACGATCAATAGCCGCTCATCAGGTCAACATAATAATTTGTATTTTTGTCCAAAGTTGTACACGACCTAACTAGATGGCGTTGGCGTCAAATTAGAAGTCGCTATGGTTTCGTTACCGTGATTTGGCTAGGGTCTTGTTTTAGTGAGTATAGAACCATCTTGAATCAGTAAACATATAATTTGATTATTATATTTTAACCTCATCTTGACTAGTATGCACAAAAGATCAAAAAATCTAAGTACTGTGAACCATTCCCGGTGTACGGTATTTAACACAATGGATTTATGACCCTATCGAAATGAAGAGGAATTGTGATTGTTTGAAAGTTAGTTACGTAATTGGAATGCTATACCTATCTGTAACTGTTTATTTAAACAGACAAATTAGACATATTTTTGTTCGAGGAAGTACAATTAATAGTTCTAAATACGTTGAACAAGCCAACTACGTACTGTTCCAAAATTTTAATAGCAAGATACCTCTTTAGCATAAGATTTTCAAAACTGAAAAAATCCAAGTTTCATTTTAACTTAAAGTTGATATGAAATGGAACTACTGCTCTATTTTCTACATGTTTTATGAAATGTACCGTCACGGCACCGGAGACTCGGACACAGAGGCATCTTAATATTCCATCAATACAGGAATTCCACTGAAATCCAATACCTATACAATCTTGGAAAAGTTTCTGGCGTCCACCTAACTACAGAGTTATAGGTGCTGCAAGATGCAAGGGTGAAAATGGAAAAATAGGGAAAATGTTTACTTTTGGTTTTGGTACTTTTAAATTAAATGCTTTCAGAAAAATCTAAACATTTTATAAAGAAGGATAAAATTCTTTTTTAAATATATTTTTTTAAGTTTAGTATGTCATCCTAGTTCTCATTCAGAATTAAAATAATATGTACGTAAATATCAACTTATACCTAATTAATTAATAAAAATAACAAAATTATATCCGAACTTAACTAAAAGTATTCATAAACTAAAATATGGCGTCGACCAAATTCGCCCGCATAGCTGTCGACTGGTAATGTACCCAAAGAGACTTGCGGCATTCAATTGCCACGTTCTGTGGCAATGTTTAGCCACTGGCCAAGGTAAAAGCCAGCCTTTGGGTCCTGGAAAGTGTCAAGTGTTTTAACGCTTGTGTGGGGCGATGTATAATGAAGTGCATGCGTTAATCCAGATCCAAAATCTTTAGATTAATAATGTTACGAGCTGGGTATGGGATAAATTATTTACTACCAATCAGACAATTTAAATAACTTTATTGAACACAAAACACTTGAAACTTAATCACAAATACACTACTGATCACTATTCACTTAGATATCGCACTTATAGTTCACTTCGATTCGCTTCGTTGTATCGCCTAAATCAGACTGACTCGTCGTGTGTCGGCTCTCTGCTTTTATACCGCCAATATTCAAGAACATTCCAGCTATGTGTAGAACGGTTCCAGAAAAACATCAACAAATAAACATTACCAGGAAATACAAAAGTAGTAGGTATAAAAAATAATAACCTACTTGTACCGAATAAAGAAATAGGTACTTTATGCCCTCGGCGTACGGTCGAAATTACAATGACGAGTTCTAATATTGTTTATAAGTAGTTACCTACTTAACTTCAAACTAATAATAATGGAATGCTTCTCGAAGTTTTTAGCGCAAACACACTGTAATCCGTGCTTTCTCGAAAGATCTCGTACGTACGACGTAACACTGCCCCCTCCTTAGACATGCTCGTCCCGAGCATCATTAGCCCCGTAGTATCGCGCCAATCGGTCTACATGAACAATCTTAGGCGCACCTCGTAGACCCTTCTGTATTCGGTAGGTGACATCGTTGATCCTAGTCACGACTCGGTATGGTCCATCCCAATTTGCTTGCAATTTCGGAGACTTCCCCTTGCTCCGCACTGGGTTATGTAACCACACCAGTGAACCCTCGTCGAAACCCCTACTGTTTGCCTTGCGGTCATAACGGGTCTTCATCTTCTCAGACATCTGTTGGCCGGATTGTCGGATATGCTCATAAACATCATTCAACTTGTTACGCAAATCATTTGCGTAATCTGTTACACTACGTGGAGCATCAGGGGGAGTTCCAGTGATTAAATCTGCAGGCAACCGTAATTCCCTTCCAAAGTTCGCGAAGGCTGGCGTCACAGTCGTACTTTCGTGGACTGCGCTGCGGTAGGACAGCAGAAACGGCTGTATGTGCTTGTCCCAATCCTTCTGCCTATTTTCCACGACTTTTGCCAGATATCTCTCTAACGTTTGGTTGAATCGTTCCACCATTCCATCAGATTGTGGGTGGTAAGAGGTGGTTCTGGTTTTGTAGGTACCCATCAATCGACAAGTTTCCTGAAATACTTGCGATTCAAAATTCCTTCCTTGATCGCTGTGTATTTCTAAGGGTACTCCAAAACGACAGAAAACTTCCTGAACTAATTTATCTGCGACAGTTGTAGCTTCTTGGTTAGGAATGGCGAAGACTTCTGGCCACTTTGTGAAGTAATCCATGACCACCAGGAAGTACTTGTTCCCGCTCTCACTTTCTGGAAATGGTCCCGCAACGTCTAGTGCTATCCGTTCCCAAGGGGCTCCAACGTTGTACACTTTTAATGCACCTCGGCTGCGTGTGTGGGGTCCTTTCACGGCCGCACAACTGGTACATTTGCGACACCAGTCCTCCACATCATCTCGACAGTGGATCCAGTAAAAGCGTTCTCGAATTTTTAGTAGAGTCCTTTTTACTCCCATATGTCCTCCTGAACATCCATCATGGTAGAGCCGTAGAACTTCCGGCACCTTAGCTTTAGGGACAACCATTTGTAGATGACAGCTGTCCCCTCGAGCGTTTTCCCATTTACGGCACAAGACTCCATCCTGGATCATCAAGCTGTTCCATTGCGCCCAATAACTCTTTGTGATGGAACTCATCGCAGCCACATCACTCCACTTAGGTTTAGGAGCACCAGCTTTGACCCACTCGAAGATCGGTTTGATGTCCGAGTCATTTTGCTGAGCCTGCTGTAGGGTTTCCTTCCATTCATCGCTGAGATCTGTTCTAAGCATCCTCACGGGCACTACTTCCTTAGTCTCTTGCCTGGCACAGTGCTTACAGTCTTCAGGACAAGGTCTTCTTGACAAGGCGTCTGCGTTACCGTGAGTTCTCCCACTGCGATGTTCAGTTATGAAGTCAAACTCTTGTAGTAGTTCAATCCATCTCGCCACTTGCCCCTCTGGATTCTTAAACTGTAATAGCCACTTCAATGCAGCATGGTCAGTTCGTAATTGGAATTTACGTCCCAGCAAATATTTACTGAAGTGCTGCAATGTCTTTACTACAGCGAGTAGCTCCCGTCTTGTAACGCAGTAATTTCTTTCTGGTTTGGATAAAGACTTGCTGAAGTAAGCTATCACAACCTCTTGGTCTCCTTTCCGTTGAGACAGCACGCCCCCAATTCCAGTATTACTTGCATCGGTGTCAACTATGAAGTCATTTTCAGTGTCAGGATATCCCAAAATAGGTGTATTGCACAGACGTTTCTTCAATTCCTGAAATGCGACGTCGCAGTTTTCGTCCCAACAGAATTGCCGCTTTTCCTCAGTGAGTTTGTGCAGAGGTTTCGCAATGTCGGCAAAATTCTTGACAAACCTTCGATAGTAGGAGCACAAACCCAGAAATGCTCTGACCTGTGTCTTGTCTTTCGGAACTGGCCAATCCTTGACGGCGATTACTTTTTCTGGGTCTGTTTGAACACCTTCCCCCGAAACTATGTGTCCTAAAAAGTTTACTTGTTGTCTGAAAAACGAGCACTTTTTCGGACTTAACTTGAGATTTGCTGTTTGGATTTTCGACAGCACTCGGTTGAGGTTTTTAAGGTGATCTTCAAATGTACGGCCCACGATGATAATGTCGTCTAGATATACAAGACATGCGTCTCCAATCAATCCGGCGAGTACTTGCTCCATCAACCTTTCAAACGTCGCAGGAGCATTGCACAAACCGAATGGCATAACTTTAAACTGCCACAACCCTTTTCCTGTTGAAAATGCAGTTTTCTCCTTATCCTTGGGATCTATTTCAACTTGCCAGTAGCCACTTTTCAGGTCAAGTGTGGTAAACCACTTCATACCAGTCAGCGTATCCAGTGTGTCATCGATCCTAGGCAGCGGGTAGCTGTCCTTCTTCGTGACGTCGTTCAGTCGTCGATAATCCACACAGAAGCGCATACTGCCGTCTTTTTTCTTTACCAGGACCACAGGAGAACACCATGGACTCGATGAAGGTTCTATAACACCGTCCTTCACCATTCCCTTAATCATGGTTTCCACCTCTTTTTCTCGTGCAACTGGCAGTCTTCTTGGTCGCTGACGGATTGGTAACTCGTTGCCTGTATTAATCTTATGCTGAACAAGTCCAGTTCTCCCTATGTCAGCATCGTTTGAAGAGAAAGTGTCGGCGTACTGAAGTAACATCTTCTTAGCCTTGTACATTTCTCCTTTAGTTAAATCGCAGTTTTCCAAAAGCGTTGACACGTCAAATTTTGCACTACCAATTTTATTTCCGGTAGGCGGATCCTGCAATTGACGCATCCAAGCTACTTCCTCGCAAGCACCGATCAAGGTGCCCTTCTTGATCACATGCTCCTTGTCACTTGGATTCAGTATGCGTACTGCTGAGACGTTGGTGGCCTTGACCAAAGTACGTGCCATCTTCCATGGGAAGTCATTGTTCACCCTTTCTATCAGAACACTTCGATCTTTGTGTCTAGAATTCTGTGGTAAACTAATTGGCACAATTGTTTCTGATCTGCGAGGAAGAACAATCTCTTTCAAGCAGTACACTTTTCCTGATGGTGCACCTTCCATGAAGACTTCATCTGAACCACATTTCAATACTCCTTGATCAACGTCGATCTCGCAACGATGTTTCCGCATGAAGTCCAAGCCCAAGATGCAATCGTCCACTATATCGGCCACGATGACATTGTGCTGGTAAGTTCTATCACCCAATTTTAACTCCACCTCCTTCTTGCCTCGGACGATTATGTGCTGACCGGTAGCTGTTAGTAATCGTATACGGTCGTGGTTATCGACGTAGTCCCCAAGAAACCGACTTGCTAGGTGAGAATTGACGACCGTGTGAGAAGCTCCAGTATCCAACGTCAGTTTGCATGGTGTTCCGTTGACTTCGCCTTTGATGGTCAGGCTGTTCCCATCATGTGCTTGCGAGATCAAGATTCTCGGGGCTCTTTCAATACCAGCCAGCACCCGCCCCCCAGTCCTGGCATTTACTCGTTTCCCTGCTGTGGCTGGGCAGTCACTTCAGCCACCCTTCCCTGCTGGTCTTCTCTCGGGGTGCTGCGCTTAGGACAGCTTGACCGAAGATGACCCCTTTCTCCGCAAGTGTAGCACCTAGGACTGTACCCTTGCGGCCGGTCGCGTACAGGTGATGCTACAACCTCCCTGACGCGGTGCGTTCGGTGGTCCTGCCTCACTGCCTCTACTTCTAAGGCATGGGCCAAGGCGTCTTTCAGCGTCTCATGATGCCCAAGTCTCACAGCGGCTCTAACTTCTAGGTCGCGTATTCCATCAACGAACGCTTGTACCAGATTCCCATCGATAAGTGCAGGGGCAGACTGGTATGCTTTCCGAACCAGCTTTTCAACTTCGAGGGCCCACTGCTGTAGGTTCTCGGCACTACGTTGAACACGATCCTTCAACTTAGCACGAAATACGTGCTCCAGGTGCGCGTCGCCGTATCTGGACTCTAACGCCTCCAGCAGCTGCTCGTAGGTTACATTCTTGCCGAGCGCCTCAAGAATGTTTAGGGCCTGGTCTCGGAGGCCCAAGGTGAGCGCGGTCATGGCTTGCGGTTTTGTCCATCCATTCGCCTTCATAACGGCCTCAAATTGAATTTTATAAGCCGACCACGAAGATGTGCCATCGAATGGAGGCACCTTAAAGCCCCGCGCTGAAGGTGCAGCAACTACTGAAGCTGCAGTCACGTCTCCAGTCTTCAGTTCCCCCAAAGCCTTCTTCACCCCAGCGATCTGAACTTCGGCTTCTGAGAGGCGATTCTCGTGCTGCTGTACCTGATCCTTCATCACCTTTAGCTCTTTGCCAAAAGTTGCATGAAGATCCTTTATGAGGAGCATCTGCTCGTCTTGGCGGCGGACCTGCTCCTCCTTGTCTCGCTGCAACTGCTCTTCCAACCGGCGAGCCTGCTCCTCTTGACGGCGAGCCTGCTCCTCTTGACGGCGAGCCTGCTCCTCTTGACGGCGAGCCTGCTCCTCTTTGTCTCGCTGCAACTGCTCTTCCAACCGGCGAGCCTGCTCCTCTTGACGGCGAGACTGCTCATCTTGACGGCGAGACTGCTCCTGTAGCAGCGCCATTAAAGCTGACAAGTCTGGCGCCATTGATGCTGTAGAAACTGCGGATGGGCCAGCGACTGGCACTGACGTAGGCTGGACACCACCCGGTGTCTGTGTTGGAGAATGTCCAAACCGCCTTTGGTCCATGTCCTGCTGTCGCTGACTCCTGGTACGGATACCGTCCGTGTCGTCCTTCGGTAAAATTGGCATAATTTATCCCACTTCTGACACCAAATTGTTACGAGCTGGGTATGGGATAAATTATTTACTACCAATCAGACAATTTAAATAACTTTATTGAACACAAAACACTTGAAACTTAATCACAAATACACTACTGATCACTATTCACTTAGATATCGCACTTATAGTTCACTTCGATTCGCTTCGTTGTATCGCCTAAATCAGACTGACTCGTCGTGTGTCGGCTCTCTGCTTTTATACCGCCAATATTCAAGAACATTCCAGCTATGTGTAGAACGGTTCCAGAAAAACATCAACAAATAAACATTACCAGGAAATACAAAAGTAGTAGGTATAAAAAATAATAACCTACTTGTACCGAATAAAGAAATAGGTACTTTATGCCCTCGGCGTACGGTCGAAATTACAATGACGAGTTCTAATATTGTTTATAAGTAGTTACCTACTTAACTTCAAACTAATAATAATGGAATGCTTCTCGAAGTTTTTAGCGCAAACACACTGTAATCCGTGCTTTCTCGAAAGATCTCGTACGTACGACGTAACAATAATAACTATATAATTATATATTTTCCACAGATGGTTTCACAGATTTACATAGAGCCATTTCGTGACCGGAGTATGGGACCACCTTGTATTGAAACCTATGGACCTCAGGACAATAATTATTTGTTACTAACACTATAATTACTAGGTAATTTTTCTAATCATCGTAAGTCAAGTCAAAACAGCGTATCTTCTATATTTATCGTAACATTTTCTCTAATATATTAGCCTTGGGGACGAATAACTCTATCTGGTGTTAGTAAACCATCCATCCATCCACAAGCATGCCCCACCGCGTGCCATGAATTTTAAAAACAATAAACTTCAAGTCTGGAACACGGTTTTATGTTGAAGGTTCCGTACAGTATAGCGCCATAAACTTATCTGACCCCGTGGCTAAAAGTGGAACTAATGAAACCACATTGTAGAAGGAGGGGAAGAAAATTAGTTTATAAGTGTTTGTTCGGTTTCGTGTTGTTTTTTGTTTTTTTGTGTTTTTTCTAGGCGTAATACTACCACCGTACCTATTTCTGCCGCCAAGAAGCTTTGCTGTGTTCCGGTTTGAAGGATATGTGTGCCAAGGGAAGAAATGCTGAGCGATAGCTGATTTGCGTGGATGTGACGCATGCTTCCCCAACCTTTCTCATTTGTGTATTTAAAACTTTTTTTTTGCTTCATGTTTACCGCAAATAAACGTTTTTTCTTTCTTTCTTTCTTTAAATACACATGAGGACCGGGGACTCGGAGCTTTATTTTTTATAGTTTGGCTTTTAGGCGTTGCAGTGGTTGGTATGGAAAGAAAGAAAGAAAGAAAAAGTATTTATTGAGACTCCACAGGAAATTACAAACTAAACTAAAACACACTCATTAAAACCAACGCGCGGACAGCGCGCGCGGCGGTTTATGGCGGAGCGGACTTGTCCCAAAAAGATACCGGTAAATTGCCCTCTTCGCCTAGCGTTCTATGTTTGATCTTTGCTTCGTCCTATAATGAAAAGCTGTACTAAATATCTTTTTCATTTACTTGTATGGCAATCGAGACTGAGTTTTTACAGAAAGCTTTAAGTTTCGTTAGCAAGTTGCGTTACATCTTTTTCATTATAGGCAAACATAGGACGACAGGCGAAGTAATGGCAGTTGATGGTACATTAAGGCCTATCAGCTTTGTCTCGCAAGGCAAACGTTAGGCTATGTCGGTTACCTTAGTTTTCCAGCGAATCTATTCGTTCCTGGATGTGTTTTTTGCACGTTGTAATTGAAATAATACAGTAAAATTAAATTTAAATTCAAACTTATCAAACTTTAAAATATAGGTATTTGTATTTTTAACAAAACTTCCAATGTTTCTTTATTAAAAAGCTTATATATTATGTAAAAATTATCTTGCTAGCAAAAAATAAATAAATGAATTAATCTTATTTTCTTACTTTCAATTCACCAAAGCCCCATGGAACCCTATTCCACATGCTTTCAAAGCACATACGTCGAGAACTAACGCTCGCGTCGTGTGATCGATTATTTAAGACGGTGAGAAATTATTAGCTGTGCTTGTAAACTTCACTGCCCAAGTAAATTAAAAGTAAACCGTACCATTTTGTAAATTGTTTACGTGAGGTAGAATGATGTAGAGGTGCACTTTAAAAAGAGTTAAATGTTTTTAAGGGGATGAAAGATACAAATGTTTTTTTTTAGTTTTAAATATCGTCTTGCTTTTGTATACTGGTATGCAGCTGCATTCGGTTAGATTGGAAGCCGACCATAACATAGTTGGAAAAAGGCTAGGCTGATTTTTTAATTTCTGGTTTTGATATTTTGATTGGTGCAATATCCAGTGATTTTTAATATTGTGGTTGAAATTATGTTTTTGGTTCAATAACTCAGGCACTCTGACTGATCACAGTATCCATATTTTAAAGATTTTATCAACACTCACTTGCATTATTTATATCTCATTGCATGCTGCATCGGTCGACGTCATCTCGTCAACGCCGGCTGTCGCTGAAAACCAGCGCTGGGGCTCTGTCTCGCATAGGGTCGCAGTATTATGCTAAGCGATGGCCGTTTTGTGTGGATCTGACGCATATTTTCCCCCACCTTGTTCTTTTTTTGCGTAATGTTTACCACAAATTAACGTGTTTTCTTTCAATGCAAAAATACAGTAACTTAGCTCCGTGTAAAATAATTAGATTAGAATAGAAGAAACAGATGCTGCGCCGAACCTCTTATAAATTGGTATAAGGGCAAGAAAATGATTATGTCCTAATAAAATGACGGTGGCCTAAGATAATGATTATGTCCTAATAAAATGACGATGGCCTAAGAAAATGATAATAACCTAAGAAAATGATGATGACCTAAAAAAATGATGATGGCCTAAGAAAATAATGATGACCTAAGAAAATGATGATGGCCTAAGAAAATTCTGATGACCTAAGAAGATGATGATGACTCAAAACTCAAAACTCAAAGCATTTATTTCAATTAAACAGGCACTTTGAATTGTCAAAGAGTCGGTCAGTTAGTCAGAAAGTTGAACCTAATTGCCCATTCCAAAACGTAAATCTCTATGGAGAAGAACGAGCAAGAAACTCCAAGGACACTCTTTTAAATATATTAAATATAATTATATTAATTATTAGTTTGTAACGAAAATAGTGTCTACTTTGCAATCAGTATTTTTTTTGAGTTTTATTATTAAATTATTATTGTTTATTTATAAGCTGTCAATGGCCAGTGTTGTAACACTCGTCGGTAATATTACGCAATATTAATAGTCTATGGCTCTGACATTCAAGTAATAGACAATCTTGACATGTTTTCTATTACTTGGCTACGAGGCTTTTGGCTAATTTGTGAAAGTAGATTATAAGTAATATTTTAGGCATGTGCGTTTAGTTTGTGCAGAATAAACAATTTTTCTTTCTTTCTTTCTTTCTTATATTACAAAATCTTGGGTACATCATTCTTGTTGCTTCTATATGTGAGAGCAATGTACAAAAAAGAAAATGATGATGACCTAAGCCAGGTAACAAGGGGGCTGACGGCCCAAAGAGCGCCGGATGTACAATTGCCCATTGCTCACCTTTAATGCGATAATCGCATAGCACGGTTTACGACTCGATCGCCCAATGCATGCGTTTTGACCAATAGGATGGATACAAGAAGCGTATTTTAATCGTGTTTGTATTAATATAATGATGTCTAGACGTGTGATACTCACACAAAAAATGCATATTGTCTCTAATTGGGCGAAACCAGGAAGGGGTGTGATTTGTCACTAGCTGCGCTGCCGCAGAAATATTTTCTTAAACTGAGCATGCTTAATTTTTATCGACTGTACATTTAAGAATAAGATAACGCATTGATAGGAACTTGAGAAGGATTTTTTAATGCAAAGCGGTTTTGTGTATTTTTGGCCATCCCATTTCTTGAATATAGCATACATAACATAACATAACGTAATATAACATCACGCCTGTTATTCCCAAAGGTTTAGGCAGAGGTGTATCAATAGTATCATGGAGTTTCTTGCCGGCTCTTCTCCACAGCAAACGACCAGTTGGAACCGTGCACCTAGCTTCTGACGTTTTATAAGTGCCCGCATGTAGGTTTATGTGAAATAAAATATTTTGAATTTGAATTTGAGTTCGTATACCTACATTTCGTTAGTTATATTTAAGTCCCATGTAATAGGGGGCGAGCCTATTGCCATTAACCGGGCACAAAACCAGACTCCGGGCCGCTACTGAGAAATTTCTAATGGAAAAACACAATAACACTTTGCCCGACCCGGGAATCGAACCCAAGACCTCATGCTCAGCAGTAGTGCTTACCACAACTAGACCAATAAGGCAGTTATTATCATTGGATTTAATTTGAGTAAAAATAGGACAAGTCCTCAAAATTTTCAACCTGGATCCAGATTATCTCTGTCCTGATAACGGAGAGCTTCAAAGACAAGCCGATAACCAGCATGCGGGTCGTATTGTGCCTAGATACGGCTACAATGGACGGCCGATATTACGCCATCTTCGGTTTATGAAGACGTCGATGAGCGGTCCTAACGCTTAACTTCGAACTAAACCGACTAAGTTTAAAGTTACCGGGTTTGTAAACATAGGGCTTGAAGTAATGTGCGGAATCGTTAGCAATTATTTTACTTGTTTCCAACTGTCAAAAAGAGAGTTACTATGGACTACCTCGTTAATGTAGAGGTCCTGGGTTTGATTCTCAGGTCGGGTATAGTGTTATTGGGTTTTCCATCAGGGAGTAGCAGCCCGGAGTCTTGATTTGTGCCCAGATGATGGCAATAGGCTCATCCCTTATTACATGGTACTTAAACATAACTGGCGAAATGTGGGTGTACTATAAGAACACCTCTGCCTAACCCTTCAAGGATGACAGTCGTGATGTTATGTATGTTATGCCACCGGCTTATCCAGGTTGGATTAATAATGGTTATTCTGATGGCAAGCACGGGAGCATGGCCAGTGGCTGTACCTCTGGAATAGTGTAGATCGGGAAAAAAATGAAGACCGGCAAGAAAATTATAAGTGCTAATTGTTCTGTAAATTCGTTGCTGGTGACTTATCAAGTGATTGCCCACTAATCCGCCAGCCAAGCGTAGTGATCATAACTTTAATTCCGTATGAGGGACTTTGTGATCTTTGTGATTTTCATGTTCAGTTGATATTTTTTGTGATAACAATGATTGTCTTCTGAGATTTGCCAGTTCGCTACTGCAGTTAATAAAGACACACGCACCTTTTATAGGTAGTTAAATACTAGGTGTATACTGTTTAGAAAATGTAGCATAGTATATTTGTACCTATTTAACTTGTAACTAGAGGGGACATTCTATAACCTAACTAGGAGAACACCACTTCTTCTAACCTAACCTGTTTAATGCTATTATAATTAACGAAAATTCTAACAGCGCGTTGGCGAGACAGTGTTTATACCGCGTATACCACTAATTCCCCACAGTTACCCCTTCCAGTTTAAGCGTGTGCAGTTCCCTGTGAGCGTATGCTTTGCAATGATTGTCAACAAGTCACAGGGGCAGACACTGAAGGCTGCGGATGTCGACCTCAAGATAAGCTGCTTCTCACTCTCTCACTCTCTCAGTGCAATTTTGTTTTTGGTATTTGTCAGTCACCTATAATAACAACCGTCATAGGTATTTGTTCGCCGCGACTGCATAAGATATCGGCTCGTAGATCCCCCTGTATCAGCCACCTCGGATGGATTAACAGGGGCGTTGATGGAATACCTGTGTTTTCAACTTATTTTCTTAAAAACTTTGATTGTGTTACAACTCCCGCTAACTAGATTAAAACTTCTAATTAAACGTTTCAATATTAATATAGCAGTAGTTTATAATATTATAAGAAATTAATATTATCATTAATATTAAGAAAAGAAATTAATATTAATATTATCATTTAATATTATAAGACTTTCTCGTGTTTCATTTACTTCATTGGGTAAACAAATTAATATCGCAAATAGCATGACTATTACTTAATTAATTTGGGTTATTATGGTCTTAATTTGTGATTCCATTCGATTTTGATTTAGTCAAGTATTTTTTTTTTTTAATTATCCTGCCTAGGCTTTTATCAACTATGTTGGGGTCGGCTCTCAGTCTAACTGGATGAAACTGAATACCAGTATTTTACATGGAGCGACTGCCTATCTGACCTCCACAACCCAGTTACTGGGTAACACGATACTCCTTGGTAAGACTGGTTGTCGGACTTTTTTTGGGCTTCGGACTACCCTTAGCGCATGTCAAATATCTACGAATGACAGCCGATACCAACGGCTTAACGTACTTTCCGAGGTACAGAGGGGTCTCGATATTTAATCGATGGTCATCCATCCACAAACCGACCACGGTAAACGTAACTTAACTTCTGATCGATACATGTGGTTGTTATCAATAAGCCACTAAGGGGTTAGCCCTTAGTTGGTTAATTATAATTCAGACGTTAATTAATATCATCTCTAAAGTCGAAAATGTTTCGAGATTCATCTAGGCATTGCAGGTTAGGGCTACATCTATCTATTTGTCAAAATAGAACACAAAACTTCTCTAACCTTTTACCACTGTGGCGGAATTTACAATGTCACATGTGACCGGGACGTCACGCAAAATCCTGCATCGCGCAAGCAGAGCTTTCCGTGCAACGAGTATATATACAACGTCCCGACATCAGTCGTCGGGCAATCCGTAAGCGAGTCGATCTGCAAGCGGGGCGAGGGGGAGACTACATATTGACCTGTAGGAGCGTCGAGTCGGCATCCCTGTCGCTGGTCGTTCTCATCGAGCCCCCAGGCAACTGGGGGTCTCACTTGGCGGGGACAGACCGCCGGGATGTCGTGAAGAGAGCGGCGCTACAGTAGCTAGCGCCGTGGCGTGCCTACAGAATTATTCATAGCAACCATTTACATAGACGCATTTTGCCTCACAAAATGCGTCATACTTTCTTTACGCCGCCCGAGGCGAACCGAACTAAGGGGCCCATATTTATGGTGCCTCCGCGGGCAAAGGGCGAAGCCCTGACCCCGCTCGCCACGCCCCCTTGCGGGAGCGTCGCGACTTCCTCTAGTAATCGTCGGGCAGTTGCTACCAGACACAACTCCCCTTTTCTATAGAGGATGAGTGAACTTTACACCCTGTTCCTCATACCTGTGTATTCGTAGTACGAATGACCCACGGGAAGAGAAAACGTAGCGTTTTCTACACGTCAAACAACGTACGACTCTACTCTTACAAACAGTACCTAATTTCAAACAAATTCCGCCGTCAAAAATAAGTGCTTCGTTTTAAAATGTACCAAGACAAAGGCAGGGGTCGCTCGGATCAAATATTCAAAGGTCCTGCCTGTGTTTGTACATAAATTCGGATCAAAATTCCGTGAAGTGTGACACCGAGTGTCTGATGCATGTTTCATTCGTGTTCGGCCGTGTGAGAGGTCGCATACTTGCAGAACCAAAGATTTATAACGCTAGAATTGCCCTCACTTTACTTAGTCAGGCGAAAAAGTGTCTTTTTGCGATTTTGCGTTTCTATAACAATCAAGTCAAGTCACTGCCTCATTGTATGTCAGAGGTGTCAAAACGAAACAGAAACGCGATTATATTTTGACGCGGTAGGGCGAATCTAACGATTTAAATCTTTGTGCAAAACAGTACATATTTTAAAGTGTCCGATGCTATTTGATCAGAAAGTCTGTTTCGTTTCGCCTCGTGGGCGTTTTTATGGGATATTTAAAGTTGTAGAAGTACTGGAGTTTATTTTATTGTTCTTTCAATACTTTATAACCAATTGGACACTTGTTGTTGAATATTGACAACCATACAGGGTTATTAGTTATGTGTCGGCAATCCGTTAAGAGAATATAGGAGAGGTAATTTGCAACCAAATGACCCCTAATGACCCCTATGTCAATTTCAACAATTTTCCAGTAATTTGACATTTTATATTTTAAATTTATAAATTTATATTTAAAAAATAAAAGTACAAAATGTCAAATGACTCGAAAATTGTTGAATTGCATAAGAGTCAAAAGGGGTCATTTGGTTGTAAATGACCTGTCCTACATCCCCTTAATGGATTGCCGACATATAACCAATAACCCTGTATATAGAGACTTCCGACGCGTCGGCGGCAGCCGTACAAGCGTCGGCGGCTGCAGTTGCCTCTGCCGTTGACGGCTGCCGCTCGTGTATATGACTTAAATTAGCACTAAATCTCATGTACACAACAACTATACTCCATTTATACAAATAAAAAACAAAAATTAAACAGATAACGGTTAAATAATGGCAGGTATCTAATCTTAATTAATTAATATTATAAAGAGAAAAGATTTCATTTTTTGTATGGTTTGTTTTTTACGCCTAAAACGGCTAAACGGATTTGGATAAAATTTGGCACATGGGTAGACCATGACCTGGGTTAGAACATAGGCTACTTTTTATCCCGATATCTTACGGGATCGAGATTTAAGGCTCTTTCAAACAGGCGCGACACGCGATGCGACATAAAGACACCGCTCGTCGCGCGACGAGCGGTGTCTTTGTGTCGCGCCTGTTTGAAAGAGCCTTTATGCGTGTTGTATTAAATGGAGTATAAACAACAACAATTTATTCTCTTGGTAATATTAGTTGAGATGACAACTAGCTTTTGCCCGGGAGTTCCGTTCGCGTGGAATTCAATTATAGGTACCATAAAAAATATTTCTACAACAAACATTCAATGGCACTTGGTGATGATTTTTGGAATTGGTACTTCCAGAGATTACTTGTAACAATCAAACAATTTTACCGCTTTGTAATACCGTTCTATTAATTAAAAAAAACACTTGAGAGTCTACAGAAGTTAATCACGCCACAAGACGTAGTTTTCGTCTTACGCATCCGATCCAGATTTTGGAAGAAAGTTTATTTTAATCAGAGAAGGTCTTCTTCTTTTCGTGTGGTAAGTGACTAACCTGGTGTCAGAGTTTTAAAGCCACCCATGGGCCTCTGAACTGGCTTCAGATGCCGTCGAGAAATATCTCTCAGGCATGCCGGTTTCCTCACGATATTTTCGTTCACTGTTTTTGGAGCAAGTGATAATTATAAAATACGCACATGAATCCGAAAAGTCAGAGGTGCGCGTCTTCGGTTCGAACTAGAGACCTATGACTTGGCAGTCCAACGGTCATACCACTAGGCTATCATTGATCAAGCGAGTGGTGTAAGGTGGTTCTTAAAAAGCTGCTGCTGCTTTAGCTGCCTGATGATCGAGTCTGTTTAAATCTCACCGTGGAAATTTAAACTTACGTCTCCCACCATAACTTAAGAAACGATTTTCAATTAAATCTCTAATCGCTTCTAGTGCTTAGAACACCTGTCTCAAATCCAGAGGTCGAAGATTAAATTCTCCGTGTGGGCAACATTTTCTGCTCGGTTTGGTTGGTGGTAGGGCTTGTCCTAGGTACGCCTGGCTAGCTACCACCATCTTATCTAAGTCTATTGCCAAAACAACAATGTTATGTTTGCAGCATTGTTGTGTTTCGGCAGTTCCTCTGTAGTTGAGGATTCCGGGTGTATTTCGCTTCTACCTATGGCCTGATCATCACTTATCATCAGGTGAGATGCAGGCCAAGAACTTCCCCGTTGCAGACAAAAAATAAAACACAGTGAGGTCAACGCAAAAACTGCAGCAGTTCCAATAGATTAAACTTTACGTTTAGAGCTAACATTGAAAATATATAGTGTGGTTAGTAGATGCCGATCTTAAGGCGAGTTAGATTAAACTAGGCTAAAATGTCCAGTGGGTTTAACTTCAGCCTGCCCCCATCATTGCGGTTTGCTACTATGGGAACAACTCGGATTAGAAGTCACTTATTTTTAGGGTTCCGTACATCAAAAGGAAAAAACGGAACCCCTATAGGATCACTCCTGTGTCTGTCTGTCTGTCTGGCCGTCTGTCACAGCCAATGTGCTCCGAACCTAATGGACCGATTAAGTTTGAAATTTGGTACACATATGTATTTCTGTGACCCAAATACGAACGTGTAACGTAAATAAATGAATTTTGAATATAAGGGTTACTTTTGGGGGGCAAACAAGAACATTAAAAAAAAGTTTTGCTAACAGTACCGTGTGACATATCAAATGAAAGGGCTTGTTGCGAGGTTTTTAAAAATATTTTTCATATAATTTTAAAATAAATGCTTTTAAAGATATTAAAGAAATTCAATGAAAATCAACCATTCCCCCTTATCTCCGAAACTACTGGACCTAAAACTTCGATAAAAATACATAGTATGAAATTACAGAAAAACCTATAAAAAGTCTATAGTATTAAAATAACATGGTAAATCTTTCAATATTGTGCGTACAAATTTACGTTTGCAGTTAGAATGTATGGGAGAACATCTATTTCAACTATAATGTTAAGTTTGTATTTGGGATAAATTCATCCCAACTACGGAACCCTTCATCGTGCGTAGTCCGACAAACACTTGGCCGTTTTTTAGTTTAAACGAGTGACTACCTCGTTGGTCTAAGTGCAACCATAGTAAGAATTCTCTTCATGTTGTTGTTCTTCATATTGCAAAAATTACTAGCCTATACAGCGTGTGAAAAATACAAACCTATACTACACACTACCACACCCGACTACACCTTTAACCAGAAATGTGTGGTTGGGTGTGGTACAAATCATCAAACTGCACAACTTTCTTCATAGGACCAACATCGTAATTGCGAAAAAATTAACAGTTTTCTTTCTTTTTCGTGTGGGTAGTGACTAATGTCAGAGTTTTCATGCCCCCATCACCCATGAGCCTCTGACTTGGCTTCACATGCCGTTGAGAAAAATCTCTCAGGAATGACGAGCCGATAAACAGCTGTCCCTTTGCGTCTAGTAGGTATTGAAGATTTTTTTTAAAATTTTGTATTGATAAAGTTGTTCAGTTTGGTGGTCTGTACAACACCCGACCACACCTTCTGGTACATGCTGTGTAGGCTTGAATTTAACTTACCAATATCTTTACCAATCCTCTAAATATGACCACACCTTTCTGATACATGTTGTAGATAGGGCAGCAGACCTTCTCCTTCACCCTTTATTCGACCTTCTTTTTTTTCTTTTTTATTGCTCTAATGTCAGGTCAAATGGGTCACTCCTTGTGAGATACTGGTATCCAGTAGCAATGTATTAGTTAGACTTTAGCTGCGAACCAGTTGAACAGAGAGAGAGAGATGGAGATAGTGAGTTAGAGCCTTTTTTTAATAGGCTCGAGTTTGTTCACTATCTCGCCTCTTCTTGTTCTTGTCGTGTGATTAGTAACTAACCTGTTACCAGAGTCGCCATTTCACCTGATGGTAAGCAATGATCCCGTCGGCCATCATAGTGCACGCTTGATTAGAAGTAACCTATTTACTTGAGTCTGGAAGACTACCAGATTTTGGGTATTGGGAAACAGGTGACATGGAGTGCCAATTTAAAAAGCGGTACCTACGCATGTCGAAGGAGCGATGGGTGGTGGAACAGATAAGTTTTAAGTGGAGACCGCGTATCAGCCAGCGTAGTGTGGGAAGCCCCCCAGCTATATGGACTGACGACTTTAAAAAGGTGGCTGGGACAGACTGGATGAGGAAGGCGGAAGACAGGGTGTTGTGGCGCAGCTTGGTAGAGGCCTATGTCCAACAGTGGACTGCGATAGGCTGAGTTGATTGACCTTTGCACCACAGAACATAAATAAAAGAGGTTAGAAAGGAAATAGTTTCGGATTTGCATCAGAACGCGTGTCGCCGTTTGTCTCCCACTCTTTAACTTCACTACAAGCAAGAGAACAATGCCTACGCGGATTACGCACACAAATAAACAACACGCACTTAGATCGTGAGTTTGCGATTGGTTTTCACACTAACGCAATCTCTGCGTTTGACATAAATTCATACACGCGTAAAAGCTCATGTATGGTAGGGCGACTAAACTGTCAATTATTGATATCGATAAAATTAATGTAATCTTGCTTCTTTCTTTACAAGTATTGTGGACTATGTGGACTTCTGTAATGCATGTTGTAAACATGTATTCATGCGAATATAGAATCAAATAAATAAAAGTGAAACAAATAAAAAATACAAAACTGAATTTTAAAACCAATTTAATTATTAACATGGACTGATGACTTTTTTTTTATCGTGGTATAATCATCAAATGAGTTCTCCCAATGGACTGATGACTTTCTCTAATAAACAAATAATAAACATGGTAAATATTCCATGTTTTTTATTTGTTTATTAGAGAAAGTGGGTTGCCTCTCAACCTTACATTTCCGGTGCTTATCACGTTCAAAAAGAAAAAAAATATTGGCCCTGAAATAATACGTATTTATTAAGTAGCATACGCCTGCTCTCTTTTAAATTGACGTTTTTCAAAATGAAATGCAATCTAACACTAATATACTTATGATTTACCGTGACCCCGGTACGTAAAGGGCTATTGAAGGACACTGTGGATTTTAGTCAGTACGAGTCTGACAGTCCCTCCCGCTCTACCCTGGGTGGGAGGACTCATTTGATGATTTTACCACGTTAAAAAAAAGTAATCAAAGAAGTATAAAAAAAACGCAAGGAAAAAGGCATAATTTTAAATTTCCTTCATTTTCAACCAGAAGTTTTATAAAAATTAATACGAAAGATGATTTTGATGTAGCCATTTTTAGACAAAAAACTGATTAATTGATGAGACTAAAATAAATTTTCTAAAACATAAAATCAGTTTACTTACTGAACAACACATAACGATATATTTTTGCGAATAAGCGCATGATTTTAAGTTTCTTTTCCCTGACTTTGTTGTTATGTAATTATCATCATCGAAATGTTGCGAACAAATTGTGCTACATTTAGTAGGGATCCAATCAATTCTACCAGTTGTCTCAATCCACAGTTTTCTTATACCTGGATCTGTTGGAAACCTAAAATATATTAAATTATAATATGTCAGTTTCAATTGTAAAATTACATAAAACTTAAATACAAAAAAAATACATAAACCTCATAATTGGTCGTAATAAATAATATTATTTTAGTTATAAAGTGTACTATTGATAATAATCAATTGTATCATAGTAATTATCGACATTGTTTACAAATTGGCACAGCACTATCGATATGCCTAGATTCGTGGAATTGAACCTTTGGTTCGGTACTCGGGACTCTCGCAGTGAACGTAATACATTGCGCGATCGCTCACGTAGTGCAAAATGGTACCCATGTATTGCAAGCAATGTATTACTATTCGTCTACTTGCGATTATGTCGTTTTTGTCTACAAACTTCATAATGGTAATGTTAAAATTACAAATATCACAAGTATTTTAATGTTTTTGGACTTACCGGTGGAAAGAAATCCCTTCTCGTGCTACACTACACACCTGACTTCTTTGCCGACACGTTATAATAGCGCAAGACGGCATAATTTAATATTTTTGCGGAGCTTACGTACGCTGTCAAAACAAGAGCGAGTTAAGGAACCCCAACCTACCAATATTAGCTTTGTCAGACAATAAGTATTTACTAGATTATTATTTCCCAATTTCCCCACTGCGCGATCAGCATTTATAATTATCTAGAACATGCGTCAATCTGATCACGCTGTGCATGTACTACGTTAGCAATTAAGTTAGTATATAAGATCAATATTTTGTTAGATTTAATTAATTACCGTTGTCGCTTACTTAATTGGCGCAGCCGGTAGGATCTCTGTAGTCAGTTTGCCGTGTATACAATTCTACGTGGAGTAGCCGACGTCCGTGTCTACGGTTTAGCAGAGATCGCCGAACAAATAAATTAATTAAGAAGCCACTTCGAGTTACGGAAGAGGACCAGCCACAGCAGTAATTCAGGGAGCATGGAGCTAGCTGCGGAATTGTGAGTAAATCTTTTTCACCTTCCTCTCAGCTCTTCCATCTATATCCCAACCTTGTAATAGTCTATGTGTTTGTGTATTATTAGGGATTGGACAACGCCGTGATAATATTTGCATAGATTTTAATTGTACTAATATTTTAGAGTAGTGATAGTTTAGTAGCACATTAGTGTGATTTTTTTTTTCTCCGCGTTTGTTTCTTTCATAACTTTTCACAATGGAAAACGTAACCCGTGTCCCACAGGAATTGGTTAACATCATACCAATATTCAGCGGCGACACTAGAATGTTGCCTTTATTTATAAAAAAATGTGAATACATTTTGTCTACGTTCTTAGGAACCGCAGCCCAAAATGAATATTTATTTCATGTAGTAACAAGTAGGTTATCAGGCGAAGCAGCCAGTTTGGTAGGCGAAAGAGAAGCTATAGGTACGTGGGACGAGCTGAAGAAGTTGTTAAACCAACACTTCGGTGATCCACGCACAGAGGATTGTTTAGCAATGGAGTTAGAATCATGTAGAATAAATAAGGGTGAAAGTTATTTAGATTTTTGCCATAGAATACAGCGGATGAGAAGTGTTTTATTTGCTAAAATATCAGAAACTATCATTGATGAATCTCTACGTAAGGCAAAGCAAATCATTTATAGTAACAGAGCAATGAATGCTTTCTTGTTTAATTTACCGCCATTTTTAGTTAGATTAGTTCGTTTGCGCGACGTCACAACGTTAGAGGATGCATTAAAAATAGTTTTAGAAGAACAAAACTTCCAGGCAGTCTATGAGTCGAAAACAAACGACAGACGTAATTTTAGCAGAAATAACAGACCCAATTTGCCTAATAACCAAAATGCAATTGAATCTAATAATCAAAAGAAAGATTCACATAGCATATCAAGTACACATGTACCGAATAGTGCTACAAACAGCGCATCTACACCGAACAATTCGCATCAGCCCAGACATTATAAACAACATAATAATATTCAAAGAAATCAAGACAATTTTAATCGTACAAACAACAATAATGCGTCACCGCAGTCAAGTAGGTCATTTGTTCCGATTGCACAACCGAACCAACAGTTCGCGGCACATGCACCGAGCACGCCGTCTTTTGCAGCGCAAGCATCTACGTCGGGTGCGAATACTGATGTCACCATGCGTACTGCAAGTTCGCGACGTGTTAATTACATAAATAATTCTAATAATAATGAACAGAGTTCAAGTTATTCGTACAATGAGTGCCAAGAATTTTCTCCTGAAGAACCCGGGGCGGGAAATTTTTGCATAACGGCCTCTACCCTAGAGAACGAATAAAAATAAATTGTAATAAACGCTTAAATTTACCACATATAGTTATACCAGAATTAAAGGCAGTTTTTATGATAGATACGGGGAGTGTTAGATCGTTTATAAGCCCGTATATAGCGAATAAATATTTTAAAAATTATTTACAGTATGAACCCTTCGAAGTTGTTAGCACTCACGCATCGAGTGTTCATGGTGAAACGGCTATTATTCCATTACCGGTTACCTTTGGAAGTCAAGAGTTCCATAAGTTTTATGTCTATAGTGTCGACGATAGGTATGATGGGTTAATAGGTAGCAATTTGCTGAAGCAATTACAGGCAAAGATTAATATGGAAAATCAGATATTACATTTAAAAAATACTGATATTCCTATCATATATTCACCGCCTATGAGAGAGATATATAATCTACCATCTCGTAGTGAACTTAGAGTAAGACTCCCAGTCAACTTACTGAACGGGGAAGCTGTGTTAGATTTTAAGCAATTTACGGAAGGGATTCGAATGCCCGCCGCATTAGTTACGTGTATTGAAGGCTATGCAACAACTGTTATTCAGAATTATAGCCATGAAAATAGAAAATTAGTAGTTACGGGACCTTTTCAAGTGGAACCATACATACAGGACCCATCTGTTAGTGTTAATTTCATAGATAATAATATAGAAGTGGACAGCTTGCTAACAAAGAATTTAGACAAATTACAGTTAGATCATATGAATTCAGAAGAACGAACGGTTATTGAGGGACTTTGTAAAGAATACAAAGATATATTTTATTGTGAAAATATTCACAAATCAGGTTAAACATAGAATAAGAACAAAAAATGAAGACCCAATAAACATTAAGGCACATAGATTGCCACCTATTCAAACAAAAGAGATCAGTAGTCAAGTCGAGAAAATGTTAAGGGATAACATTATCCAGGAATCTCATTCCCCCTGGAGTGCTCCCGTACATTTAGTGCCGAAAAAATTAGACGCGTCAGGCCAACAAAAATGGAGGATGGTAGTTGACTATAGACGGCTCAATGAAATCACAATTGATGATAAATACCCTTTGCCCAACATTAACGATTTATTTGACATGCTAGGTAATAGTACATACTTTACAACTCTCGACTTAGCTAGCGGGTACCATCAATTAGAGGTTCAGGAGAAAGATAGAGCTAAAACTGCGTTTAGCACACCTTCACGTCATTATGAATTTAACAGAATGCCGTTTGGGTTAAAGACCGCACCCGCAACTTTTCAGCGAGCGATGGATAACGTCTTACGAGGCCTTCAAGGCTTACATTGCTTAATATATCTCGATGACGTCATTATTTTTTCTAAAAGCTTGCCTGAACATGTAGAAAAACTTAGAGCAGTTTTTGACCGCTTCCGTCAAACAAATTTAAAAGTTCAATTAGATAAGTCTCATTTTCTTAGAAAGGAAGTACTCTACCTAGGGCATACTATTACAAGTGAAGGTTTGAAACCAAATAATGATAAAATAGACGCTATTCTTAGGTATCCTATACCGGAAACGGTTACACAGATTAAAAGCTTTTTAGGACTAATCGGTTATTATAGGAAATTTATCAAAGATTTTGCCAAAATAACTAGACCATTAACAGCTTGTTTAAAGAAAGGTCGCAAAATTGTAATTAATGGGGAATATAAAGAATGTTTTGAGACATGTAAAAAGCTTTTAACAAATGCACCTTTGTTACAATTTCCTGACTTTAGTAAAACTTTTATTTTAACCACGGATGCATCCAATTTTGCGATCGGGGCTGTATTGTCACAAGGAACGATAGGCTCAGATAAGCCTGTAGCCTATGCTAGTAGAACCTTGAGCGACACAGAAGTAAAATATAGCACTATCGAGAAGGAACTTTTAGCCATAATATGGGCAGTTAAGCACTTTCGACCGTATTTGTATGGTAATAAGTTTACCATATTTACAGACCATAGACCATTAGCTTGGCTGTATTCATTGAAAGAGCCCAATAGTAAACTCACGCGATGGCGGTTAAGGTTAGAAGAATACGATTTCGAAATAAAATATAAGAAAGGCCCTCAAAACACGAATGCAGATGCTTTATCTAGGATTAAGATTAATGCAATTGACGACGATTTAGATTCAATATTCATAAATATAGGAGATAGGCAGGAACGTATACAAAAAATTATAGAAAACGAATTGCAAGACCTCGAAACTCCAATAGAAACGATAGAACTTTCGGATTCTGATGATGGGGTCACTGCCAACTCAGTTTCAAATAGAGAACACGAAGGCATTCCTAGTTTAAACGAAGCTGTCGATACTAAACCAAAACAGATTTTAATTCATTCATGGTTTAAAAATAAATTAGACGTAAAAGATATTTCAAATAATAAACAAAAAATTCTCGAAGTTCACTTACCGACAAATAACGATATATTAGTTAAAGACTTTTTGAAAGAGTATATTGATCCAAAACATAAGTACTTTATATACTTCGAACACACATCTTTTAGAAAAACTTTTTCAAACATGGTAATTAAGTTATTTAAAAAGGATTCAGTTAAGTTAACCGAGTGTACAGAAAGAGTTATAAATTTGACAGGATCTGAAGAAGATCAAAAAGAAGTTATTTTAAAATACCACGACGGGAAAACATGCCATAGAGGTATTAAAGAAACTTTAACCAAACTTAAAAGACATTATTGGTGGGCAAACATGAAAGAGACAGTCACGGCAATCATAAATGCTTGCGAAACATGTAAACGCATGAAATATGATAGAAAGCCGATTAAACCCCACATTCAGTTAACACAAACCCAGGATGCCCCTTTTCAGGAAGCTTTTATGGATTTATTATATATTGAAGGGAAATATTATTTAACTATAGTGGATGCATTTAGTAAGATAGCACAAGCCATAGAGGTACCGAATAGGAGTACACCAGAGATAGTTAGGGCATTGATTAAATATTTCAGCATGTATGGTCTGCCTAGGAAAATTAGTTGCGATTCCGGTACAGAATTCAACAATACTTTGATTAAAGAAATGTTAAGCTTTTACAAAATTGAACTTCATATTGGGACGCCAAATAATCCCAGTTCAATGGCAATAGTAGAAAGGTTTCATTCTACCATTATTGAGATTTATCGTATAGCAAAATACGATAAAAGCGATTTAGATGCAGCATCAGTTATGACTTATGCCATCATGGCTTATAACAACACCATACATTCAGCAACAGATTTTACGCCTTTTGAACTAGTATTTGGCCACACTTATTCCGATAATGTATTTAATGTGGATAGAGAGAAGAACTTAACTCAGAAATTATTGTTAGATCATAGAAAACGCCTTAAAATACTCTATGAATTCATAACAGAAAAATTAGAATCAGATAAAATTAAAATAATTAATAAAAAAGGTGGCGAAACGACACCGGTACTCGAACCAGACGATAATATTTACATGAAAGACACTAGGACTAGAAAAGCTAAAGAAAAACCTCGATATGAAAAAGCGAAAGTAATAGGTGAAGTTGAAAGAAATATAGTCCCAGTAGAAGTAAAGAAAAGGAAAACTAGAGTAGCCTTAAAAAATGTAAAACGTCCTCCACAGATCGTGCCTGGTACTTCTGGTACTAGTGGTGCCAACACTCACGCTGGACCTCCAAAACCTCGGTCAGAATCCGGGGATAGCAGCGATGAAGCGGGGAGTAGCAGTGAAGAGGAATAGTTATTGGACAATATACAAAAGTGTAGATTTAGAATCATTACACTTACAAATAGATAATAATATTCGGGATTTTATTAACTTGAAAATTAAAATTAAGGAAAATAGTCTTAGTAACGAAACTATAGGAATAGAAAGCCAAATAGAATATCTTATTAAACTAACTAAGGATAGATTCTTTCAAATCTTACCTTTCCATTATAGAAATAAAAGAGCTCTGTTTAATCCATTAGGCTCACTTGTAAAAGCTATCACAGGAAATTTAGATGAAGACGATGCAATTAAATATGATAGAGAAATCCAAATGATACAGAACAAAGAGCATGTGGTCGAACGTAAAGTATCATCAATGCAAAAAGCTTTTGATAAATTAGTAAATGACTCTGAAATAATAAATTCAAATATTAAAAACTTGGGTTTACATACCAATGAAATGGAAAAATTAGTTGAACATGAGTTCAGGTTTAACAAACTTTTCCAAATATTAAATACTATGTATCAAATTTTAAATAACTTTCGGACCTGTTACGAAAACATACAAGAGATTGAAACGGCAATAGCCTTTAGCAAACTGAATACATTGCACCAATCCATTATAAATAGTACAGAATTATATAATACGTTAGAAGTCATTGCTAAACATGCTAGAACAATATACCCAGTAAGCAAACATAATTTAATAAAATTAGAACGTAATATCATACTTAAATCATATATAAATAACAACAAGTTAGTTTTTGTTTTAAAAGTTCCCCTAATAAATAACGAAACATATAATTATTACAAGGTTATACCCATCCCTATATTCCATTCTCCAAATACCTTTACAATAATACCCAAATATCCTTACCTGATGGTGAATAGATTGAAATACATGCCCGTGGTAAGCCCATGTACTGAGATTGAAAATGGAAAATTTCTTTGCGCTGAAACTAATTTAGCCCAGTTTCCAACCGAGACCTGCATTGAACAAATAATGCTGATGAAGAACAACTACAAAAACTGCATACAGAACCATATTGAAATAGAAAAAACTAAGATACAGAAAATAACCGACAACCAATGGTTGGTTTACTCAGAGGAAAATCTCATCATCACCGAGAATTGCAATACAGAAATCCTGAAGTACACTATTCTTGGGACCTACATCGTGACACCTGGCCAACAATGCGAGACACAAATAGGCGAAGTCATCGTTGCCGCCACCACAAACACTACAGTTTCCAGTCTCCAGCTGCCATTGATCCAGATGCCAGACCTACAACAGGACATTCAGAGAAGATCAAAGAAAGTGGATTTAAGAAATGTGGACTTCAGTGATGTGAAAGAAGTGTTACAAAGTGCAAAATTTAGTGAAATAGACGATACGACACAAACAGTGACAATAGAAATTAGTATATGGACCATCTTAGAGTATGTGGTTATTGTAATAGCAATAGTTATCTTTATAATGTATAAATTTCAGTTCATAAACTTTTGTCGAAATTCTCCGAAACCGTCTGCGACACCTTCGGATAATTTCTCTCTTAGGGAGGGAGGAGTTAAGGAACCCCAACCTACCAATATTAGCTTTGTCAGACAATAAGTATTTACTAGATTATTATTTCCCAATTTCCCCACTGCGCGATCAGCATTTATAATTATCTAGAACATGCGTCAATCTGATCACGCTGTGCATGTACTACGTTAGCAATTAAGTTAGTATATAAGATCAATATTTTGTTAGATTTAATTAATTACCGTTGTCGCTTACTTAATTAGCGCGATTGCTGGCCGGTAAAGTAAATTTCGGTTGATATTGAGCATTTGCTCATAACCGCGGCGCGCGTGCCCCGCCCACAAGGCCCTTCTAACCTCTTTTATATGTTCTGTGCTTTGCACAATGTGAGCGCATTCGAAAAGTTTATTTTTCTCGAGATTGTATCGAGTTCCAACAGTAACCCCCAGTTTGTAGTACAAAGTTTACGCTCAAAGGCCGATGTTTGTCTTTACAACAAATAAAACGGACTAAGTTCCCCGAGGGTCTCTTATAGTTAACTGTGAACTACAAACCTTTTGTTGAAGCACGCGATTCTCCCGTGAGAGTGGTACAGACTATATGTATAAGATCCCCTGCACCCTGATCCCCTGCGTTTGAAATTTTTTGTCGGATCTTTAAAAAATATTAGCTGTTCTATACATTTTGACCGCGTAGGTATTGCACTTTTCTATGAAACCGCAGATTTTTCTTTTAATAAGCGACGAAATATTTCAACGCTCTGCGTTGAAATATTTCTTCGGTTACAGAATCATGTATGTACTGAATCCATGGTAACAGTTTTCGCGTAGATGTTCCTGCCACCCTGTATATCCGTACAATATAAATGTATTATTTTGTGCGTTATATCTACGCTCCCTGCTAAGATTATTTAGTTAGTAAGTACGCCGTATTGCTGTTATCTTGTATGACTACAAATTGGCGATTTGCAGTTCGCAAATATTTAAGTGATAATTTATTATGAACGCGAATGAAAACCTGTATGAAAGTCATTTCAAAACAAAAAGTAGGTAATTGTAAAATGAAGTGTTTACGTATGAAAAGAATGGGCAAAAAAAAATTAAACAATAATTTAATATTTGCAGTTCGCAAATATTTAAACGATAATTTATTATGAACGTGAACCTATATGAAAGTAATTTCAAAACGAAAAGGAAGTAATTTTAAAATGAAGTTTACATATGAAAAGAATGGGCAAAAAATAAAAAAATAAACCATCATTTAAGATTTGCAGTTCGCAAATATTTAAACGATAATTGATTATGAACGCAATGAAAACCTGCATGTACAAAACAAAGAGTAGGTAATTGTAAAATGAAATTTACACATGAGAAGAATGGACAAAAATTAAAAAAATAAATAAACGATAATTTAAGATTTGCAGTTCGCAAATATTTAAACGATCATTTATTATGAACGCGAATGAAAACCTGTATGTTCAAAACCAAAAGTAGGTAATTGTAAAATGAAGTTTACATATGAAAAGATGAAGTAGAAGTATGCCCTATGTGGCGGATCATGGCATGAACATATTCTATTTATAAGATCTTTATACCTGTGAATCACAAATAAACGATTTGATTTGATTTGATTTGATTTGATTTGAAAAGAATGGGCAAAAAATCACAAAATTTATTTTATAATAATCAATCAATCTGCCTAGCCTTTTCCCAACTATGTTGAAGTCGGCTTTCCGTCTAACCACATGCAGCTGAATACCAGTATTTTATAAACATCAATTTATCCAAAATAATTTGCCTTATTTTGGATAAATTGATGTACGTACATTTTTTTTTATAAAAAACTTAAAAGTTAAACAAAAGACGGATGTGCACAGGAAGTCACGTATTATTAACATTTAATCTGTACTTTGTTAAATACACATGAGATTAACAAAATGGTAAAGATATCAAATAATTATATTTTCGTTACAGCAACGTTTAAATTCCTTTGTAATAGTATCTACTAGCCCTTATCAGTTGATAAGGCTAACCGCAAACAGAGTTACAAGCCATTTAGACATGACATGGTTCTGGTTCCTACTTTATTAATTATTGTAGTCAATTAAGGTAATTATAGGTGATTATGAGAAAGAGATAGCAGCATTCATTTAGTCATATGAGCTAATGAGAGGAAGATAGAGTGATGTACATAAATGTATAGATGGTGACATTGTTGATTATTTGATATTTAATTATTTTTTTATACGATTCTGACATTTTTATAATTTTTTGTCAAATTTAATAATTATTTTTTAATGAGTTGTTGAATATTTACATTGATTAAATCTCAATCTTATTTTGGGTTTTTAATTGTTTAGAACTTAAAATAGTTTATAATAAATAGTTTATAATTAAAATGTATAAGTGTAAAACTGTGGATTAGAATTAAGGCTGAAATAAATAAATAATTATATTATTATTGTGTTAACGGCTTGTGACTATGATAACAGCCGCACGGGTGATCGAAAGTCGACTTAATCGAAACACTCATTTAACCTCTTATACCTACAATGATAGACGGTGATATCGTGTCGACACGGCGACGTTACCATTGATTGATTAAGACCATAATCTGACAAAATTAATTATAATTATGATGTATTTATAAAAGACAGAACCAAAAACTACTATTCATAATTTCAGTTGCATATCAGTTTTACCACAGAATTTCATATTTTTCCTTAATATAACTATTATTCAAATAAAATGTCAGAAGCTAGGTGCACGGTTCCAATTGGTCGTTTCCTATGGAGAAGGGCAGGCAAGAAACTCCACGGTTACTCTTTTAAAAATAAATGGCTTTTACAATGTTTTCAAATAACAGTGTTAATAGGCATGAGAGGACAGTGTAGGCCTGTCAACAAGTACCAGGTACGTGCCAATGGTCAATGCGTGAAAACCTCGTTCTCATATTAAAAAAAATATAAAATAATAAAAATAAAACCTATTAAACCAAATGATATGGTTGCCACTACAACTTATCCTGTTCACAAAAGCCAGTACAAGTTTTCAAAGTTATTTGTTCAATAATTGTAGATATAAAATGTCGTAATAGACCATCATGACATTTAACCTACAACACCTATCCTTTTCCTTAATATGCATACCTATACCATGGTAGTCGAAGCGTCGCCTCACATGCACGAGGTTGTGGGCTTAGATTCGGGCAAGTACCAAAGTGACTTTTTCAATTCATTAATGTACGTTCTGAGTTTATCTTTGATATTAACGACAACTGTGAAGGAAAACATCGTTAGGACACCTGCACTCCAATTGCGTAACACAAGATTCCGAAGGATTTTGAAGGAAATTCCTAATCCATTGCTTCATACGTTTGAAAAATTCGACAACGTTAAAACGCAAACATGTTGTCGAAATGTCAAAATGAAAGACATTGCAATAGTTAGTGTGTTACGCAATTACCCCGCTGGACTTATCTTTTCTAATATTATTAATATAAAATATTAATAAATTAAATTAAATGATCGTATAGACATTTGCAAATGCAAATCTTCAATTTGTAGTCTTCCTCTATCAAAGTGAGCTTGTTTGTTACGCTTTCACGCTAAAACGGCTAAACGGATTTGGATGAAATTTGGCAGAACCTTGGCCCGGGTAAGGCTACTTTTCATCCTGGATTGCAGACGAAATCGCGGGCAACTAACTGCTAGTAGTTAATATACGTTTGAAATCGCAAACCCATCTTGAGCAAGCATGGTGATCAATGCTCGTGCGTTCTCTGTATGAGAAGAGGCGTTTCCCTTGCACTGGGACAATAATAGGCTGGTATTAATTGTAGGTACTTTTAGGACTTAGGACTTTCCTAATCATATGAAGTGATGTGTCGTACGTGGACAGTCCACGACGGTCACGGTTTGATGCGTCAATAAGACGTCATAGGAGTGTCGATAGGTCAGTTATTTACTCTTTGCTGCTTGTCAAAGTTCAATAAGTTTCCTTTTAAGTAAAACGACCGTGACTAGTATTAGAAAAATACCGTCGGTTGAGAACGTGTTTTGTGTGAGGTACCAACCCAATCTAAAATCTACAATTGATTGATTGGTTATCGACCCGTTTTAATAATTTTTTTAAAATCTCTTTCAAAGGTAACGCCGGGCCCATCTCTTAGCCCACGTTCGCACGGACGTAATAAAATCGCGGTGATTTTTTTTCGTGCACTTGATTTTCAACGCTCTGCTTAGCGCCGAGAGTTGAAAATCCAACAGTGTATTTTTTCAAAGCGTTGGGACGAGAGTGCGTCCCAGTGCGTTGGATTCTCAACGCTCGGCTTAACACCGAGAGTTGAAAATCCAGTGCGCGATAAAATCGCGGCGTGATTTTATTACGTCCGTGCGTACTTAGGCTTACTCGTCTTTCTTTTTTTTAAATATTTTAACACTTTTACAAAAAGTGCACCTACATTTAGCCAACAGTTGTAAGATTCCCATACAATGATTTAGTAGCGCCTAAAAATAAAGTAAAACTAAAGGTGCAAGTAATGGTAGTTCGGAATCAAAATTTCAGGTAGCGATCTGTCCGATCTAGGTTTATTTAAACCTGTGTTTACATGTGGGACAGTAAAATTTAAAATAAAACTGTAGTACACACTACAACTTCAGTGCCGAAACAACGAAAAAAAAATCGTCTTGTCACCTCTATGATATTATTAAGTCTGCCTACCGATATTAGGAAAGGAAATTGATAATGATAAGGTGCAATCATCGGCTGTAGACGTTCTGCAGTGTCCGAGTGTGGAGTTACGTGACTGTGTTGTGACTAAAATGTGTTTGGATTTGTAGCCATGCCTATTATTAAAGGTAAGTTTTTTTTTGTTTTTAAACGGCGAGTAGCAGGTGCATATGCAAGACGTTTTTTTTAAACGTTCTTCTTTTTTTTTGTGAATACTTTGTTTACACAATGATGGTGTCCTCTGTCGCAAGACATGTATCGTGATTATAAGTCATATCCAAATGTTGCTACAGTCTGGTAATCGTTTGAGGTCTAATTTTGCTTGCTCTCATCGATCTACTCCATATATAACACAAAAATTCCATTATCAAAATCAACATCAGAATATTTTATTTCACATAAACCTACATGGACACTAATGAAACGTCAGAAGCTAGGGTAAGCTAGGGTCGTTTCATATGGAGAAGAGCCGGAAACAAACTCCACGGTTACTCTTTTAAAAATAATTGGCTTTAAAACTACAAGGGTACCTATGAAACATCAGAAGCTAAGGGCACGGTTTCTATTGTTCGTTTCCAATGGAGAAGAGCCGGCAAGAAACTCTTTACTAATACTTTTAAAAATAATTGGCTTTTACAATATTTTCAAATATCAGTGTTAATAGGTATGAGAGGACAGTTTAGTGTAGACCTTTCAACAAGTATCAGGTACTTAAAAAAAAATAGAAAATGGTCAACAAGTCTACTCGGCCTAAACTACTCGGCTCTGACCCCTAAACTCTCCTTAGATTTAAGAGCGTTTATCCAAAAAGTTGGCAACGTCGCAAATAGGTGTCCAGTATTTACCTGTTTTGATTAATTTGGCAATATTACTAAGAAATAAGAAATATTGTTTAAACTTTTTTTTTTGTTTTAACTTCGCAGACTTCACGTCTGTTAAAACAAAAAACAAAAAAAGTCTTGGGTATCGGTATCTAAACACGATAAAATAAACGAAAACAGTTTTTCTCATTTTATACTTTAAGTAAGAACACTGGCAGCGGTCTTTGACCCCTGAAAAACATCAAATCTTTTTGTTTTTATTATATCGTGTTTAGATATCGATTCCCATGACGTCCGCAGAGTTTTGCTAGCTAATTTAAATTGACCCTGCATTATAGTGGTCCATTTTTGAACTTTGTGAAGATAGGTACTTGGCAATACATTTACTTTCATTGTACCATAATATCGGCTGTATCCTTTTTATTTTTGTATTAGGTACATTATAACTGTTCTGCCCATAGAAATACATAATATACTCTTATATATATGATTCTGCCTTAACCAGCCTGAATCCTTTACTTGTTAATCTTGTAAATTAACTATTAGGTCTTAAATTTTGCTATTAGTTCAAGAATCTGCTTGACCATTCAGTTAGTACTTTAGAGAACCTACCTACAGTTACTAACGTATAACTGTAAGTAGCAGTGAAAAATAATGTTTTGTTGAACTCTTGAATAAAACTTAACAGTAGGTGGTCTTCATTCGTTCTTTTTACTGCATTATTTGAAATTAAATAGTTATCTCTGATAAGTATTGCTCTTGATGACACAAAAAATACTGTCATAGGTTTTAATAAGTGGTGCAATGTTTTTTATTATGTTTGTGAAATGAAATGAAATTGTTTATTCTGTAAATAGGATATCGGAATCAGTTTTACACGTCATAGAAAAAATTAAAATGAGCTAGTTGAGTTCGGCGTTTCCTATCTGACTACTCTGAGAAGAAAGGCCGAAACAAACTCAGAGGTCACAGTCTCTTTTAAAGTCCAGACATAATCTTGGTCAGGCCATATGAGGACCATGTAGATTAGTGTCTGAAATGGTCTTTTGAGGAAAGAACCACACAGATTTGAGTGGACCTGTCCAGTCAGTGCAAGCATTTGTCAGTAATCGTGGAGCTCAACTCAGAACTTAAGGAGCTCAACTCGACGAACAATGTGTGTAAGTCCTATGTCCTATGTGTTATTTCTGTAAAAAATATTCATGGCATAAGCATATTATGCATAATCAGCCTATTATGTTCCCACAGCTGGGACACAGGCTTCGTCTCAGTGTGAGGAAGTGGGCCGTAATCCACCACGGCCCAGTAAGGGTTAGTAGATGTCACTGTCTTCGAATATAAAAAATATTCATCAGTATTCATAATATTAAATAATAATCGTTTATTTGGAACAAAAATAATACCTATACCTAGGTACATACATGAGAGTATAATAAATAATTGAGAAATTGGCAGGAAATGGCCGGATAAGCGAGCCTATCGATAAGAGGGAGATTTATCTACATTATCAGATCTTTTTACACAACATATTTTTATAACCATGACTAATCGAAGTTTCTTAGAGAATGGCATTTATGGCTTATCTGTGTTCCATATAATTATGACTAATTTTAAACTAAAAGATTAGTTACTATTTTTGTACCACGAAGGAAATGATATCATCATCTAGCGTTTTGCTAACTATGTTTAGGTCGACTTACAGTTTAACCAGATGCAGCTGAATACCAGTATTTTACATGGAGCGACTGTCTATCTGAAATCTACAACCCAGTTACTGGGTAATACGATACCCCTTGGTAAGACTGGTTGTTAGACTTTCGAGCTTCTGACGACCTGTACCACCTGTTGAAGATCTACAAATGACAGTCGGGACCAACGGCTTAACTACCTCAAGAGTCTATCGATTAGGTTAAGCTACGTTTGGCACGGTTGTTCCGTAGATGGGTGAACATATTTACATACGAAAACCCCTCCGTGCCTCACAGACAGTCATTACGGATAATTAGAATCTCGAAAGTCTGACAACCAGTCTTACCAATGGGTATTACCCAGTAACTGGGTTTTGGAGGTCAGATAGGCAGTCGCTCCATGTAAAATACTGGTATTCAGCTGCATCCGGTAGACAGTAAGTCGACGCCAACATGGTAGGGAAAAGGCTAGGCAGATGATGATGAGTTATTTGGAATGATTCGTTTTTATAGAGTTTAGTGATATGATTTATAATTTTCATCTATTGCATAACGCCTTCCTCATTTAGGTACTTCAACAATAAACGGTTCCCCTTAATCACAATGCTCACTGGACAGATGTCTAACGTGATCACAGTTCCTATGTCGGTAATTCGCCCGAATTAACTCGCCCGAATCCGGGCGAATCGACCATTTTTAATAAATATTAGTTATTCTAATAATGCGTAAATTGTGCATTTAGCTTAGAGAGTTAAAGATTACAATTTTAATTAAAACGCATAAATTAAGATAGATGAATGTACGAATTTAAGATGTTGAAAAAATAAATTTAGAAATTTTAAGAGGTGCTTTAGACCATAGAATAGAATAGAATTTTGTTTTGCAAATATGGGTAATATACATAATAGTTCTTAAGATTACATTTAGCTCAGCAACATTTTACCAATCGGCATGCAAACATTTGAAATTATTTATATCACTATTATTACATTTATTTAGATCAATTTATAAATTACCATTATAAAATTCTTAAATTATCAACTTAATTAAAAATATATGTTTGTATTAGAAAAATATAAATTAGTATCATAAGATTAAATATCATGTCATTACTATTCCAAATATAATACCATTGTCATTACATCATTTAACATGTCATTACCATCTACCATCGAACTGAATAAGTTTTACTATAGTATAAACTTTGAAATCGTGAAAAAAAAAACATCTGTCCCATACAGTTTAGAACAGCAGGTAGAGAACCAGGGGTAGGTAGTATATTGGGTAGGTGGGGAACTTTACTATGGAACAGCAGATTTTATTTTTCGCGATTTCGAAGTTTGTCCCGTAGTAAAAGTTATTCAGTTCGATGGTCTAAAGTACCTCTTAAAGTTTCTAAAGTAATTTTTTTACCACCTTATATATAAGAACATTCATCGATCTTGATTTATGCGTATTAAAATTGTAATCTAGAACTCACTGAGCGAGATGTACAATTTTCACATTGTTATCTTAAAATTATATTTTAATAAAGATATGTTTGATTAATTTACGTGTTTCATTTTATTTAAAAATATTTTACCCTAATCACTTATGTGCGCCAGTGTACTTTACCATACGTATTGCTGTTGTCGATTCGTCCGAAAATAAATTGAATTCGTGCGAATCACTTCAAGAAAAACTAATATTTATTAAAATGGTTGATTCGCCCGGATTCGAGCGAGTGACCAATAAGCCCCTAGTCATTGTTGCTAGACAGTAAGACATTACACACTAAGATTTAAGATTTTATTTCTTTAGTATGATGACCCAAGCAGGCACTTTACTCCGTAAATTATTTTATCAGCACTGCTCTCAAAATTGTGAAGGAAAACATCGTGAGAAAACCGGCATGGCCAATAACTAAACTTTCGAAGACAAGTGAAATCTGCCAACCAGCACTAAGCCCGTGTGGTAGATTACGGTCCATTCTTTCTCACAGAGAACAGGCTTGTGTCCCAGCAGTGGGAACATTATAGTCTGATTATGATCGTTATTTATGTGTTTACATATCTCGGGACCATGGGGTCCCGGTCCTTTGGAAGGCGTACGAGGGGCCAAAGCCAACTCGCAGAGGCCCCTTGGATAATATGTATGTATTTATGTATCTATTATTTAGGATATGTATACATACATACATACATAAACTAACGCCTTGTTCCCATGGGGGTAGGCAAAAACTACAGAACGCCACCTGCTACGATCCTTAGATACTCCTTTTGCCTCGTTTACGTTCATACATCTGGTCATACACTCCCGCCGGTTGCGAGTACTACGCACTTGGCCTTTCTGAAGAACATCACCAATAAGGTCAGTATATGTCCTTCTAGGGCGTCCCCGACCTGCCTTTCCCTTAACATCAGCCTTGTAAATACGTTTTGTTACGTTTTGTTATATGTATATATCTGTGTATTTATTCTAGTTTATTGTATACTTATTTGCACCGACGACAGCCCCATTTTATGTCCAGGCAAATCACTGTCCATTCCAAGGTTGCCTGGAAGAGATCACGGAAAGCGATAATGTTTGATTTTTTTTTAATGTATTTTTGTGGTGTACAATAAAGTATATATAAATAAATAAATAAATCTAATGAGGTACCTACCGACAATTATCCCTGAATGCACTAAGCAAATGCACCCAAGGACAACCCCCGGTTGGTGCAGGGCTATTGCAGAATATGGAAACAAAACATATTGGGCTATGGGTTTGGGTGGCTATAGTGGATTGGATACCTAGAACTATGGAACGCTTATGTCCCCTGCCTAATCAAAGTTATAGGATACATGGATAAAATGGCAGGGGGTGACTTGCACACTCAATAATGGGCCCTAGCACATAATGACGTAGTGACAAGGGGGCAACACTTCCTGAGGTGCTTGAGTAGTGGAGAGGTATTCCACGGATGTCAGGACAATCCTGGAAGTACGATAAAGTTCCCTACCAGCATCTTACTGGAATACTTCCTACCTCCGAGCACGTTTGCTCTTGCGAGTCTCCACTCAAGCCGGCCAATAAAGGCAATGATGAGGTGGGAGCTCTGTTCCTCGTCAGTGTTCACTCCAGCCAGTCAATAAAGGCAAGCCAGAGGTGAGGAACAAGACTTCTCTTGGGAGATAGGGTCTATGGGGTCGCTACTGCCCAACGGCTCGCCACATGCTGCCCTGCGGGTTTTTGAATCTCTCTTGGTTTGGCTCCTCATCCCAGACCAGTTCCGGCAAAGTAAACTCTACCGGCACAGGCCTAGAGTTCGGAGCGCGCAAGCCCCACCACGACGTCAACGTAGAGATACGACGGTGGGGAATGTAGTCTGATTATTATTATGAAGTGCATGTTACACATTCGATAAAAAATAAGTGAGCATTATGTTCAAGTGTTTTATAAGGTCGTTTTCAAGACAATTGCAGGCAGATTATCTGTAGTACCTATGTACTTCTATTGTTAGCTTAGATTACTAAGTCTTAGATAATATATCACGCACGGGGAGTTCCCATAAGTTACTTAGAAAGTGACGCCCCGTATTATAGTAGCGTCGGCATGACGCATATCTATTTATTTATGTATTTATTAGGGACAAAAACAGTTACAGAATACAGAGAAATAATTAAACTAAGATTTAACAGACATGTTACCCACACCATTGTCCACGTTTTAACAAAAGGTTAAAAGGCAGATAATTGCTGTTTTTAGCTGTCTGTGTAACCGCTCAACCATGCCATTGCAGGCAGGGTGGTAAGCAGTTGTCTTTCTGTGTTCGAATCCAGCTATTTCCAACAGGTGCTTGAACAGGGTTGATTTGAATTGTCTGCCACGATTCGTTACAATTTTTATAGGACAGCCGAAGCGTGCGATCCAACCGTACAGAAGGGCGTTAGCCACGGTTTCGGCTGTGATATCCTTGATTGGTATTGCCTCAGGCCATCGCGTAAAGCGATCTACAGCGGTGAGACAATACCGGAAACCCTGAGAGATTGGCAGTGGCCCGATCATATCTATGTGAATGTGCATAAAACGAGATCGAGGCAGTTTGAAGTTGCCAAGGGTTGCAGAGACATGGCGAGTGATCTTCGCTCGTTGATATGCCAAGCAATTTCGCGTCCATTCTTTGCTGTGAAACTGACAGGATGCGAGCCTTTTACCGAGTCATCTAAAAGCTTGTTCAGCGGTGCCTAGTGTTGAGCCGCCTGTAAAAGTTGTCCATCTCTAGCAACCTTCTTAGTTTTGGCACTGTTTTCGGAGTTGGGAGGCTGCTGATCGTTTCAACTTTTTCCTGGTAATGGTTCAGTGCCGCCTGGTGTGATTTGGTAGCCTTAAAAAATTATCTATGAAACTCCAAATACGCATTTTGATGTGTTTATCACCATCTCATAATCTTGTAATCTGGAGAACAGCTGACATAGGTGATCCTCCATACCCAAAACAGAAATCCAGGCATCACAGCATTCCGTTGACAAAACGTTGGAAAGTTTGCCCCGCATTGCGCAGTCCAAACGTCATGTACAGATACTTATATAGCCCGAACGGTGTGGTCATGGCTGTCTTCGGAATATCCTCGGGATTGACGCGTAGCTAGTTATATGCTGTCACCAGGTCTATCGTCGAGAATACTTGACATCCAGAGAGATTGTGAGCGAAGTCATGGATGTGGCAAATTGGGTAGCTATCGGTATTGTTCGTGCGTTCAGCATTCTAAAATCACCGCACGGACGCCATCCATTATCCTTCTTAGGTACTAGGTGCAAAGCTGAAGCCCAAGGTGAGTCAGAGGGTCTGGCTGTGCCATTAGAAAGCATAGATTCAAACTCCTCCTTAGCAATTTTAAGTTTGTCTGGTGCCAACCGACGCGGTGTGCACGATACGGGTGTTGTACGTATATAGTGTAAGGTATTGTGTAGGTATACGCTGTATACTCGATGGCCAGGTTATGTCAGAAAACTCCCGGAGTATGTCGTGATATGCAGTGTCACCAATTCTTACCTTAACCGAAGAAACAATATCAGAAGTACGAGCAGGCAAAGAGGGGTCGCAAGCGTAGTGTTAGCGTCGATTAGCCGCTGCATCAACACATAGCGCAAACCTATATTTAATTTTAAATGCGCGTAACCGTAGGTGTTTATCGCACTACTGTTAGCCGCACATAGCTCGTAGCTAGTTTTATTACGGCGCTCTTTCACTGCTGACCTTGGAAAAACACAGACGTCCCTACTGGTGTCGACGAGGAACTTCATCTTGGTGTTGTGGTCAGTGACAAATAAGTGACCAGTGCTACGACAGTCGCCGGTCGCTATTATCGACTGTCTGTTGCTTTTCCCGACTGGTCGCAGGGTTTTATGCACTTCGTTGCTTTATCCCCGAATTTGTAAAGGTACCAGCAGTTCGGGATTTTTCTATGATTCGAATTTGACCTTCTTGAAGGTGAGCATCCCCGACTGTCGCTTCTGTTCGACCTTTGCATCGACCGGGATATTCTGTCGACGTGCGACGTAAGGGCTTGCACTTGTCGTGTCAATTCGGCGATTTGACCACTCATCTGGTCGCCGTGTGTCCTGTTGTCGCTGCTACTTGATGAGATGCTGGCACCACATCTTGTATGCGGTCAGCTAGGTCGGCAACTTCCTCGAGGCTCGCCTTGGCTTGCGAGGCAGACGGCAGACGGCGGGTCCAGATAGTCCGCAAAAACTCCTCTGGCACGCTCGGTTCCGCCAGGTGGCGCAGGTTTCGCAAGAACTGCGAGGGCCTGCGGTCGCCAAGTTCCTCATGAGTCAGAAGCTGTTGCACTTTCTTCTCTCTCGATGTAGACAGCCTCTTCACTAACTCACTTTTTATCCGCTCGTACTAGTCCGGCGCTGTAGGTGCCGTGAAAATATCCTCTACCTCGGATGCATATATGGGGTCCAGGCTTCCAATAGCGTGGTGGAATTTCGTGGTGTCAGCCGTGATGTTCGCGAGCACGAACTGGCTCTTCAGCTGCGCAAACCGCAACGCCGGTTTTTCTGGATAAAATGGGGGTACCCGCACACCGACACGATATACATCGTAGCTCGGGGCGTCCTTAGTTTGACCTTTCGCATTGGTTCCTTGTGTCTCGGACTCATGGTGTTCTTCCGAGGTCACCAATGAAGTGGGTACGTACGGGAGATGAATGAAAGCTGGTATGTTTTCTTTAGCTTGGTATAATGATAAAAGTCCACACACGACACACATATAAAAGTTTGAAGAATGGAAGGTGAAAGTCTACACAAGGAGAAGCACAGTAAGATAGATTTACGATAGCAAAAGTAGAAGGCAGGTAGGCAGATTACATATATTAGCGTTGGTAACAAACGCATACGGCATGCATACGGTAGCGAAAGCGGTAACGTGTGGTTAGCCCAGTGGCATCTAACGGACTGGCGAGGTGGCGAGGCGCGACGAAGCGGGAGGGGCCCCCTCGCTCGATGCGCGGCCAGCGCTGTCGATCGGTGACTCACGCGCTTGCTATTGACATATTATTATATACTATGTAATAATAAAATCTGTACGTCCGTGACATTACATACATTTTGTGATATTATGTAATAGTATTCAGTTTAATTATGTAAATATTTATTTCGACGTAAGGACAAGTGACGTTACAGTAGCATAGTAATAGTTATAATTACTATTTGAAAGGTTACACACACACCCCTTTTTATAGCGTTTTGAAGGCGTAGTATTTGGTATTATTATTCGGGTTGAGTTGACTCAGGGTTATCACTGATCCACTATAGCAGCATATTATTATTTGAAAACGTTTAATTTGTAAGTAATTACCAATTGTTTGGGTTAACTTAAAATTATTGTTTTCCTCATAGGAGATTTGTAAGTAAATGATATTATTTTCGATTAAAATAAAGTATCTTAAACGGTAGTGTAATTATAACAAAGTATGAACACATGATGGGTAAGTAAAACTTCCAATGATTAAAACAAAAAAAACATTGGCATATGGCCAATTATCAGAAGTATTTTGGAAACAATAAATAATAATAATAATATTTAAAAAAACTTGTATCCAAAAAAGACAACAATTAACATTACAGGCCAACAGATATCCCATTCATTCGAAGGGGAAGATTCCATTATCATCTCACACACAGATTAAAAAAAAAACAACATATTCGTCACTCTGTGACCTTCGACTGGTTTGCCGACACTCTTAGCATAAGCATAGTCTGTATAGTTTATATTCCCAGTACAGATTGCTGTCACGCGTTATTCGGTAATGTGAACTGGCCTAAATAGAGTTAAAAAACAAGTCATCTAAGAAAAATGGAATAAAAATAGTGAGTCGTGGGAAGTGAATCAAATAGAATACTAAAAGTTAAAATTAGATGAACATCAGTTAGAATTAGATGAACATAGTGAGTCGTGGCGTCAATGTCTTAAACCTACAGGAAAAGTAAAAAAAATACCATTAAAAATTTATGGGTGTGTTTGTGTGTGTGTGAGAAGTTTCTCGTGAATTAACCGGATAGTGTCAACATTGTTAGGCAATTTTAGAAATGTGAAAATTGTCTGAACATGCATTTATTTTTGGGATTTCACTAGTTGGATTGTTTTGGCAAGTCGTATGTTGATTGAAAAGCTTCCGCAGACAGGCGCGACGCGACTCTGGTGGATCAATTTCTATTTCTATATCACGGAAATTGTTCTGCCGGTAATGCGTCGCGCCTATCTGCGGAAGCCTTAAGTAGATGAACCATTTAGAACAGTCGTTCTTAAACTTTTAGTGATAAGGGATCATTTGACAAAATTTCGGTCTGGCTTTGGACCACCAAATGTTTGGAGTTCATTACAGTAAATGAAAATGAATATTTAAAACGTTGTTCTATCTATAAATAAAAAAAACGCATAACGTTTTTTACAAAATGTTATTTTACAGGAGTATAGCTATAGTAGAAGTAAATAATTTTAATTAATACCATTTGAGTGACTGCATACTCTTTACTAACTTCTAGATCTGCTCAAAGCCAAACGAATGGCGGCACTGGCATTCGGTGTTTGTTTTTAATTATCAGAAGCGACGAGAAGGGGCTCGCATAGATATGTCGATGAAAACAAAGTTAGGTAACGTAGGTATATATATCAATTTCTCGAATCTTTGGGAAATAAATTGCCTATTGGCTCCAAAAATCTTCAAAATAAATACCTGTCTCGAATGAATCTTTTAAGAGCGTTTATCCTTATAGTTGGCAACGTCGCAAATAGCTGTCAAATATTTACCTGTTTTGATTAATGTGGCCATATTACTGTATGGAAATAGGAAATGTGGCTAACTAGCGAACTAGAATATTGATTATGAAATGTAATAATTAATATCGTTAAATCGAATATTTAGTCTTAGATGTAAAAAAATATTTGGGAAGTTTCCAAATCCATTTTTAACACCTTAAACGGTTACAACATCAAATTTAGTATTATAATTCCAATTCATTATTAATATTCCAGTTCGCTATTATATTTCCATAAAGTAATATTGCCAAATTAATCAAAACAGCGAAATATTTGACATCTATTTGCGACGTTGCCCATTTTCAGAATAAACGCTCTTAAGTTACTATCATGTTGCAAACACGTGTCAAGACGTCCTTCTAAATTTTAGAAGGACGTCTCGACAAATCTTTATTGAAATTATACCGAGTTAATTCCAATATTTTGAGAAATGATAACAATCTCATTGTTCTTACCGCGCCCGCCCGTATTAGTTTATCTTATAAAAAAATCCTGATTTTTAGTGCTTCGTTTTATTAATATACTAGTGATCCGCTTCTGCTTCGCACGGTTTTTACGACTTGTCAAAACATCGAGATTTTTTAAAATATAATAAGTAAGTTTAATATTAAAGTTTTATACACATATACCTTCCGGAATAAATTCTCTAAATGATGGTAAAAACCGCATCAAAATCCGTTGTGTAATTTAGGAGAACAACGAGGTCACACAGACAGACATGAAAAATGTTTAGACGACAAGCTGTTGCTCCACTATCTCTGCATCCTACTAAATTCTGTTTAGCAGTTTTTAAGGTTATGAATGAGTAATAAACATTTATACTAGGTTATGATGAGATGATTTATTAGTATTATTTGGAAATAACTGTGAGTGTACTTAGCAAAGGATTGTCTACTATCTTATCTCTGAATATATAACCAAATGTATAATAAATCCATTCGCAAGTACATCGACCTAATTCAGCCAGAGATAGCCATATTTATTTATAGTAATGTAACTGATACTTATATTTATTCAGGAAAGTCAGTAAAATTCAAATTATAGAGCAGTGATGGCCCAATGGAAACGGCCGCGACTTACAAGTTGTAGGTCGTGGGTTCGAACCTAGACAGGTGCTTTCGTTCATTCATTCAGCCGAAAGATGTCCACTGCTGGACATAGGCCTCCCCTAAGCATCGCCACTTCGACCGATTCTGTGCTTCCCGCAACCAGCAAATTCCTGCGGCCTTCACAAGGTCATCGGTCCACCTTGTGGGAGGCCTTCCACCGCTACGTTTTACGGTACGCGGTTGCCACTCCAGATCCGTTGTTCTAGGAAATGCCGGTTTCTTCACGATGTTTTCCTTCACCGTTTTGAGAGCAGTTGTAATGAAATTATTTAGACAAAGTAAAACGTCTGCCTGGGCTCGAACACGCGACCTCTCGACTACCGACTCGTATGTCGGGACTGTTACCACTGGTGGCCCACTGGGAACAAGTTAGAAGATAGTCATTCTTGATGAGACTCAAATTGACCTCAATTGATCTTTTAGTGTTAGTTTTTTTTTCCTATTTAATTCCGCCTACATGTAGGTACAGACAAATTATGTTCTCAATGTCCGTCGGCCTCGGCAAACCTCGTATTTCGTCAGTTGTTGGATTTATATCAGTTGCCCTTTGCACTTGGTGCAGACCGGCCGCTCTAAATCGACTTGGAAGTATATACTGTTGTTAATACTCTTTTAACTTAATGTAATTTTTTTTAATGGGTTTAATGCCGCTAAAGTCGCAGGCACGACAGAAAAGAAAATATATTTACAGTTCTATATAGTTCACACGGAAATCAAAACAAAACAACAATAAAGTACTTAAATCTGAATTAAAATGATTATACACGATAAATCTAATAATTGATGGACATAGAAATTAGCATTCGTTTGCATTCGGAAATCCGATGATACCCGAGGTACTTTAAGAAAATAGAAATACTGTACCTACATGCTCATTTTGTTGTAATGAATGGTGTAATTAATTAATTGCAATCCGGAAAACCGGATCCGGTAATCCGGCAGATCCGGCGTCATTTAAATTGCTAAATGCTTGGTGCGTGTGCGTGCGGTTCGTATGACGCTGAGCCGCTCCGCAGGGGGCCCTCGCCGCGGCGCCGCCCGCCAAGACGGACCACGTGACTACGTGCTCAGTATTATTCCACTCCTCGCTCGGGTCACAAATGTGTGTTTTGTTTTGTTTGTCACTGCATGATTATTAATTGCTGGGTACAAAGCCAGTGTAGAAGCTGAAAGGACGTTTTCGGCCGCATGCTATATTTTTAGCTCTATTAGAAGTCGATTGGCAGATACCACAATTAAAACTATTTGTTTTCTATGATTAAAGTTATTTTTTGATACTGTATGTGTACCTAAAATAATTATTTATCGTAAATTGATTAAACCAAAGAGTTATATTTTATAATATAAACTCATTATTGTAATAATTGTTAACATTCTCAAATTATTGTGATCTCTGTAGATGTTGACGCAATGTTAAATTATATTAGACTTAATAAAGCTAAGTATAATTTTAAGTTCTAACATAAAAAGTAAAAGTTGATTTCATTTAAGTTTTTTTTTAAATGAACAATCTATTTATTACACTTACTCAATTAACTCATTAACAGTTTTGGAACGAAAAGCGAAAATTGTCCTGATTTGATCAATCCGGTCGGATCCGGCCGGATTGAAAATGACGCCGGATTCCAATCCCTAGTAATTACATAACTTACTTTAAAAAAAATAGTTTTTAACAATAGAGGAGGTCCGAGGAGTTAGCCAGAAAATCATTATAAAATATATTGCTCGTGAGGCTCATTGACGTTAACTAGCGTCTCGGTTTAACCCATAGAATTATGGATTCATCTTTGACATCTCTAATGACTGCCTCGATGGTCATGTTCAGTGGTCGGCAAACCGTGGCTATTTGGCCTATAGAGTGCGGTTCTGTACAAATGGCAATGAGTGTGAGCGTAGATATTATACGCGCGGGGGTCGGGGGTCTTGGTCATTAAAAGCAAGATATCAATAATTCGTTTTATTAAAATTTCAAACTATATTTCGAAGACTTATTCCAAAGTATTTTCACCAAAAATTAACAGGACGTAAAATTAATCATTTACTGTACTTTCTGAGTTTTCTAAGGACTTTTTGAAGGGAAAACTTCTTTAGGCGCTTTGGGTATTTTTCAGATTAGACTGAACCATTGATTTCGCGACACTGTGACGATACCAGCTTTTGACCATTAAAAAGACATCAACGCGTTGATTACCGCGGTGCCGATTTTTTTAATAAGTAAGAAGTCTTCATCGTATTATTATAAGCCGATATGATGATGATGATGAGGGCATCCTTCTGCAAGTTAATTTTAGGAAGCTTTGTGGAGTGAAAGAGGATGGGAGTTTTAAGGATTAAGTAAACTTTATTGAGACAGTTTGGACACAGAAAAGATCGGCTCTCATAAGAAATCCTAGTAGTTATAGTATTGATATTTGGCTCTATAGACTAATGAGTTTGCCGACCACTGGCCTAGTTGGTCGCATGCGCTTTTGCTGAGCACGGGGTCCTCGGCTCAATTCCCAGTTTGGGCAAAGTTTTATTTGCTTTTTCTATCTAAATTTTCTCAGTAACAACGTGGAGTCTAGTTTTCTGCCCTGTTGATGGTAATAGGCCATCCCTCTATTACATGTGACTTGAAACAGCTGGCGAAATGTGGGTGTAAAAAAAAAATGTGGGTGCAAAGGGTTAGGCAGAGGTGTACCAATAGGGTACACCTCTGCCTAACCCTTTGGCGATTATAGGTGTGATGTTATGTTATCTCTAATTATTAATGACTCTATCGTTAATCAGAAATATTTGTGTGACCAACAGCGGTAAATACTTAAATATTTACATGAGGATCTTTGATAAATACACCTTGCGTTATGTTTTGCCATTAAGATTGAAGGGTTAATGACATCCTTGTAATTAACACATACGGAGCAAGTAAAGTACAGGCCACACTGGGAACGAATCGAAACGAAGCTAAGTTCGTTTAGCTTTTTTCCGCGTGTTTTCATATTTCGGTTCACACCGCGTACTGAGCGAAAACGGAGGTATGAAAAGACACGGAGGAAACAGTTCATTTAATATTTATTACAATCCATAGCTTACACATGCAGGTGGCAAGTATTAATAAAAAATAATAAAAAATATGGACGCTGTTGAGCATGGCAAAATATTAAATAAATCGGAGAGAAGAAATGCGCTTTAATGGTTTTTCTTATGACTAAATATTAAAATTATTTCCTATCTGTTACAAAGTTAGTTAATATATGTACGTACGTATTATCACTTATTTATTTATTGCCTGAATTTTTTTTTAGTATTTTTTAGTTTTTATTTTGCTATTTTATTAAAATACGTACCTATAATTATTGCCTATTTCATTAATCGCTTAAATATTTTGTATTGCATTGGTATATTATTTAATATGTCGCTATACATTTAATATTTAAATTAATACTTAATAATTATGTTTATATTATTTTAACTCATTTATTTATATTTATTGTTTTACTTTCTGGTAAACAGTTTTATCTATTAATTGGTTTTATAAGTTTTATCTATTACCGGTCTACTGTGTAATAACTTGTATAAATTAAGAATTCTTTTAATTTATTGAAAACCTAGCTTCGTTTCGCTTCGTTCCCAGTGTAGGCTGAGCTTTGGGCATTTGTTTTAATATGCTTCTAAATTAGAACCATACCTATCTACCTAAGTTTACAAGTGAGAAAAGAAGTACTAACATATTTATGCATAGATACAGTACGACACAAGTTAAATGTAGCATTTTGAAAATTTGCATTCATTCATTTCAATTTTTCGAATATATTTGGTTATATGAAATTTCACCTTTTTTTTTTTGGGGTGGGAAGTTATCAAATAACTTCTCCCGCTCTAGGTGGAGCGAGAGGGTGTGTCAGACTCTTTCTGACTAAAACTCACCCGTGTTCCTTCAGGTGCCCTGTTACCGGGGGCCACGATCTCCCTTTCGGTTCCCCCCCCCCCGTCAATTCCAAGTCCCGACCCCGTCAATTCTGCTGACATCTCTTTGAGGCGCGTGTGGAACACAACGCGCTGTCGACCCGAGCCTGGTCCTTATCGGACGGCGGACGGCAAGCTACCGATTGCTCACCATCCGCAAGCCCGCGCCTACGGTGGCCGGAAATCGGCTCGCGATTCCCGACGCCCAGAGCGTCTCCTCCTGCGGCGGTTAAGGGCGGGAGGGCGCGAATTTTGCCACTTCCTCACGCGTTCGGCCTCCTCCTTCGCGAGCATTACTGCTTCGCAGAAGGAGGTGATGGCCTCCCATTTCCTCTCGCTCTGTACCATGGCCCGAATTAGGACCGGACGCGAGAGATCACCACCGCCGATCGCCTTTACGAGGACATGGGCATCGGCCCAGCCCAAGCCGGGTAAACTTCCACCGTATGCTCCACCGTGTCCTCCGGGCGATCCACACAATGGTGACACCCAGGCGTTTCCTCCCGCCTTATCCTGAACAGAAACCTCCCGAAACAGCCATGTCCGGTGAGGACCTGTGTCAGGTGGAAGGTGAGGACGCCGTGGCGCCTCTCTAGCCACTCCTCAAAGAGGGGACTTATCGCCACAATTGTGGCGTGCCCAGCACTGGGTTGTGACAATCGCACTCTCCATGACGCCATGAGATCCCGCCGGAGCTCTATCCGCTGTGCCATGATTTCTCGCGAGAACGGAGTTAAGCCCCGGCGTTTCGCCTCCTTGCGCCACTCCCAGATGTGCGCGAGGACTTTTGCCTCCAGATCACATGGCGGTAATCCGGCAAGGAGGCTCGCCCCCTCACAAGAGAGCGTGCGGTATCTTCGGGCCAGTCGGATGGCCATGACCCTCTGGTTCAACCTGGCGCAGCCTCAATGAACGCGCCCACACCGGCGCCCCGTAAAGGGTCATGGACCACACGACCCCCAGGATAATTTTCACCTAAAGCTGTAATAAAGATTGGTGATACACACACGACTGACACACTGAGTTCGGATGGTGATCGGTTTTACGAATTTTGCCGATGCTACATCTAAATTGTGTCGTACTGTAATATTTTGTTTCACAGCGAGATAGAGCGATGATAAAATTATCTCGCGTGCGAATTTTAGCTTGGCTGGTCGTAAGTCATAATTAAAACCAACTAGGTACCTAGTCAGGGAAGTCAAAAACCATCGACGCAATAAATTCACGAGAAACTTCCGAACATTTCATTCACTTAAGCTAAGGTTTCTTAGAACATTGGTGGCTGCTACACAACGGCCGCATTGACGACTGTCATGAAAATTATGGCAGCGGAGTTTGATTTTCCGGTGTGAAAAAACGCTCTCTAGGAAAACATTTCTTTCATAAATAAACTTACAGTGACGTCATTCGCCGGTAAATTGCAGACGCTACGTGGCGGCCACCGCTCTTCTTTATGAAACCATAGCTTTAAATGACTAAATTCATGTTCAATAGCAAAAAGAATAACTCAATTTCATATAAATAAAATATCTAATCAATGTAGACACTACCCGGTTAATACCCGTAGACTATCCGGTTAATATCCGGACACTATCCGGTTAAAATCCGGATACTACCCAGTTAATTCCCGCAACACCACCAAAACGTAAAGTGCCCGACGTAATGGACTTGAAAGTGGACAGTAAAAGCTGTAAAAAAATTGCTTCATTATTTTCTGAAGGCAAGTATAGCGCTATAACTCATAGAGGGGTATGCAGAGGTGTGAGAGCTGTTATTTATGGACGTGTTCACATATGTATATTATACCTCTGAGATAGAATTTTAGGTAATATAATGATCTTATTTTCCTTCATTTTTTATCCTACTAAGGCGGCGCCCAAAAAGAGGGTAATATTCTTATTTAATTTGTTCAGTATTATAAAAACTTAGATTTTTATAATTTATAAGTAGACAAAAACTTTTAAGTACCTATTTTTTTTGTTCTTAGAATTTTTGATAGTAATTAATAAATGGCTGTCAAATCTAATCATAGCTGTTGAGATGTTTTGATTGATGGGCTTTGATGTTCCATCACTATTGTATACTGTGGATATTAAATGGTTTTCATTATTATGCCAAGTGCCAATCAACCTTTAGGTAAAAAAAAAATAATGCAAAGGTCAACATTTAAAAAAAAACGATACCTGAACCTGATACAGAACCTTTATAAAATGAAATAAATAAAATTTTAAATAAATAAAATAACACAAAATAAAATAATAAATAAAATAAGCAAATAAAATAAAACAAATAAAATAAATAAATCTACTATACAGGATCAAATTAAATTAGCTAGCAAAACTTCGCAGACGTGATGGATATCGTCTTCGTGGTATTTTTGTCTAAACACGATAAAACAAAAACAAAAAACAGATTTTCTCAACAAATAATTCAAGTAAGAAACACCAACAGCGGTGTTTGACCCAAAAAAGGGTCGTGTTTAATTCAAATCATTTAATTCGAGTAACATAGACTAGACGGCGCGTCTAAAAGTTTTACGACGGCAAATTTACGGAGTTGATTTTAGAACGATTATGACAGCTGTCAACTTGACATAACCCCGAAAGCGGCCCCCTGTCAAAAAAATAGATCACGGAGGTAGATCGAAGCCGGCATTGAATAATGAATGACTGTGTTATGGCGACTGAGATAATGGTGATCGTGGTGGCTGTTATGGCGACTGGGATAATGGTTATCGCCTCACATACTCCGGGAAAGTCGTTTACATTATTGTTCATTCCACATTATCGTGATCAGATATTTGTGATTATTCAGAAGACTTTCATTTACCTATGTCTCCACGCATACCCACGCATAAGAGACAATAAGGCCTCTTCTGATAAAGACGACGTATTATTGCCTTTAGACTCATAATAGAATAGCGTAATACAAATTAATAAATAAAAATTAAATTAAATAAAAATTAAGATTAAAATAAAATTAAAACTCAAATTAAATTAAATTAAACATTACAAATAAAGTTTGATTAAATTGTGCGTCAAAGAAAGCGACACGTAACGCGCTTGGAACGACAAATTTTATACTTCCAAGCGCGCCACGTGACGCTTCCAACAGTAAGTTATGATGGCACAATCAAGCCTTCTCGCGGGCGCTCCCCCGCACTCGCCTCACGAGCGAAGTGCTTCGCTTGTGCATTGTTGCGTAGAAACAATTAACGCGGGGTTCAGCAAACATTGTCATTGCGCTGCAATAGCGGGGGAGCCCCAAAATCATCCTGAAAGCGTTGTTAAACTGGACACGAAGGGCGCTGTACGATTTTTGCGTGTAGTCAGTTCACAGACTGCATGTGTACATTTTGGTGTAGTATGCTCTAAAAAGAGTTAAAAAGAGAGTTAAAAAGAGCCGTCACGTCTGCGGAATTTAATTTGACCCTGTATTATGAGAAAATGAAGATAATTAATTAAATTAACCACTTTTATGCAATCCTTTCATCGCAATTTTTGTAAAGACTATCTTTTATATTGTGTATTCATTCCGTGGAAAATGTGGTTCCGTACCCAAAGGGTAAAACAGGAACCTATTACAAAGTATCCGCTGTCCCTCCGTCTGTTGCCAAGCTGTATCTCATGAATCGTGATGGTTATATAGTTAAAATTTTCACAGATGATGTATTTCTGTTACCGCTATACCAACAAATACTAGAAAACAGAATAAAATAAATATTTAAGAGGGCTCCCATACAACAACCGTTATTTTTTTGGTCGTTTTTATAGATAATGGTACGGGACCCATCGTACGTTACGCGCTAAAAATGAGCGCTGCTATTTTAAGACAGAAAACGCGCACCGTGCCGCGTCCAGTCGACACGTGTTACATTTCATGGAACGCGCATAAAAAATCTACTTGTCACAAGCGCTACTGCTGAGCATGAGATTCTGGGTTCGATTCCCGAGTCGGGCAAAGTATTATTTAGATTTTTTCATCAGGAATTTTTCACTAGCAGCCCGGAGTCTGGATTTGTGCTCGGTTGATGGCAATAGGCGCGCCCCCTACATGAGACTTAAAAGCTGACAAAATATGGGGCCTTAAATAAGACGCCGATTAGACCAATGATGATAACATGGCCTTTTCTTCCCAGATATAGAGCGAGGTCAAGAGGATGAGGCTACTCATCCACTACTCAATCCCACTCAGGGGGGCGACCTCCGAATCGGGATACCGAGGCCGAGGCATCTCGGAATTTCCGGGAACCAGTACGTAACATAATTTATTTATATAAATAATCATGTTCCATTGAATGACTTTTTCATTAAATCATGACATTTCAGACCAATTTTAACTTAGTGAGATATATATCTATATATAAATGATTCTAATGATTATAATTCTATACGTAAATATATATTTGCTATGGTCGCGAATCATATTCTGATCAAGATAAACCTGACACTGATCTGCAAAAATGCAAAAAACGTAAGAAAATTTGAATTTCGCGAACTACCTTTGTGTAAACTCGCAAACAGCTGTCAAATATTTAGCTGTTTTGATTAATTTGGCAATATTACTGTATGGAAATAAGATGTATGGCTAACTAGTGAACTAAAATATTGATTAAGAAATGCAATAGTTATTGTCGTAACACCGAATATTTAATTTTAGATGTAAAAAAACTATTTGGAAACTTTCGAAATGCCTTTTTTACACCTAAAACGGTTACAATATCAGATTCAGTGTTATAATTGCAATTCTTTTTTAATATTCTGTCTAGTTCACAAGTTAGCGATATTTCATATTTCCATAAAGTAATATTGCCAACATAATTAAAACAGGTAAATATTTGACAGCTATTTGCGAAGTTGCTAACTTTTTGTATAAACGCTCTTAATGTCAAGCGACATCGCGGTAGGCCCAGACAAAGGTGGTTGGATGAGCTGGACTCCTTCAGCAAAAACTGTTCTTTAGCGGCTGTATCTAAATAGAGAGAAGTGGAAAGAAAGTAGGGAGGCTTTTGTCCTGCACATTACAGGCTTTCCATATTAAAAATATTTCGTTTATAGTGCCGAACGTCCACCGCTTACCAAGCTGATGATGCCAGACCTCCAGACTCCATCATCAGTAGGGTCCACAGTCAACAGCACCCCGATCCTGGAGTCAGGAGTCATGATGTCCAAGCCCTGGAGACGGGGAGACAGGCGGCTGCAGAGGCTGAACACGGAACTGCTGGAGGCTATTGAAAGCCATGACCTTGAGGAGGTGGAAAGGTGAGAGTTATGTTTTATGTATAATCGAACAAAGAGATTGGTTTGTAGGCAATAGTACATTACTGCCACGGCCTGCAAAAGGGGCATTGAATGACAAAAGTGAAAATGAGGGCCGAGGCACATAGGTGAGTCCATCAATGCCTGGTTGCGGCCAAAGCTTGTATATTACTTTTCTCAAATAATGTGCGGTAATTCAAACTAAGTAAATTAAAGAATCAATGATGAACAACGATAATTTTTCACGCGCTAATATGTTCATTTGTTTCTTTTTACTCTATACAGCTCTTTTGCAAGCAAAATCGAAATTTAAATAAAATCTTAGTTGTTAGTTACTTCCTTGGTTGTCATGACGTCGAAGTAAAAAGTTGGTTCCATTTTTAAATTACACGACAGTTATGAGTTTTCATAGTAATTTATTCGGTCGCTAAACATGACAGATTAGATATGGATTTTCATACTAACATTGCCGGCCGCCTACTCGCATGTATTTGTACTGGACAAATACATGCGAGCAGCCGGCCGGCAGGTACAGGTACAGCATTTTCGATTAATCTTGTCAAATAATGATCGAACTTCCAAGCAGTTTTTGAAAAAAAAAAAAAAAAAATTTTTTCTGCTACCTGCTACGTTAATACTTAATTAAAGACACTCTTTTAACTCTAGAAAGTAAATAATAATTATTGAGATATAATCGATAAAGATCTCCATTAATTTGTTATTTTATACGGATTTTTTGTTGTTTTTGTTATGTTATTGAAAAACAAATGTTATAATCATACATAGATGTATTATTTAAACTAAAATACAGACATGGATGTATTATTAAAACTAGCGTTATATCTATGGTCACATATTAATGTATATGTTTTAAACATATAAACGTACATACGGTCTAACTCTAAACCCAAGACTCAAATCAAATCAAATATTTTATTGGAACAAAAACAGGTTTACAATTTTTTGTGTTTGTGAACAGCTACAATAGTAAAAAAAAAAAACTGTGTTGCACCCATTAGCGCCCACCCCCGAGAGGGGAGACGTCGGCATTCTAATATTAATAACATTTATAATACAAAAACAATAAAATTAAAATAAATTTGATATAAAAGAACCTAAGGTTAAGTAGGTATATCAACTGTTTAACTAAACTAAAATATTATTAATTATGATAACATATAATTAACATTATTAAAACATTCAGAATAAATTAAAATAAAATGTTCCAGTTCTTTAATCTGATATGTGTGTGTGTATGTATGTATGTATGTGAGAATGCAGGGTGTATCTGTATGGGTCTGTATTGTATACTTAAGTTCTATTGATAGGTAAGTATGTGTCACCAGATTTTCTAACTCCTGATACGTCAGGCTTTGGAGCCATTTGTCCGTAAGCGCTCTATACCTCCGTGAAGACTTTAAAACAAATCTACGAATTTAGCATACATTTTTATTAATTATCGCACAAGTCAGTGTTAAGTTCTCTTTTTTCCTTGTTCTTATTTTGGAGGGGCAATATGTAAAGTTAGTACGTTTTTTTGTACAGGGGTGTCTATGAAAGAATCTTCCAAATCGCTCAGCACGTCATCTTCGCTCTTATGGTCTCCCAATTCGCTTAATTTTTGTCTTTACCAACTAAGCCACAGGATAGTTTAGTGAAAACTTACGACTGGAGCCGAATATACGGGATTCAGCACCGAGTATCCCCGATTCAGCGTCACCGACTCTTTTTTTTTGTGTGTGAAATTATTAAATTACTTCTCCCGCTCTGGGCGGGCGTGTCAGACTCTTAATACTCTCTCTGACTAAAACCTACCCATGTTTCTTCAGTTGCCATGTTGCCGAAGGCCGAGATCTCCCTTTCAGTTTTCTTCGCAACCCCGGCAGGCATTGGCCCTAGCGGACCCTGTCAATTTTGCTGACATCTCTTTGAGTCGCGCGTGGAACACAACGCGCCGTCGACCCGAGCCGTCCTTTCCGGACGGCAAGCTACCCATTGCTCATCATCCGCAAGCTCGCGCCTATGGTGGCCGAAAATCGGCCTGCGATTCCCGACGCTCAGGGCGTCTCGTCCTGCGGCGGTTAGGGGCGTGAGTGCGCGAAATTTGCCTCTCCATCACGCGTTTTGCCTCCTTCGCGAGCATTACTGCTTCGCAGAAGGAGGTGACGGCTTCCCATTTCCTCTCGCTCCGCACCATGGCCTGAACCAGGGCGTCACCGACCCGAGCGTGACGGTTCAGTCACGTTCACTGTTCAAAAAGAGGGCAAAGTGCGCCAAAAGAAGGTTCCACTTAAAAAAAAAGATTGGAAAATAACCCATTTTTAAACATAAACTTGATACAGGCACAATTTATAGTATATCCTTTTTTTAGTTTAAGCACAGATAATGAGATTCCGCACATTTATTCATTTACATACTGCTAAAATAAGAAGCTTGGAAGAAACGTTTATACGAAATTGAATTCATGGGCATTCTCATAAGGGGTCATTGAACTCATCATTATGAACAACTTTCACTATGGGACAAATCCTGAAACCGTGCAAAAAAATGTGCTGTTTCCTACATTTTGACGAAGCTATGCTAAAATAAATTTAGGGAACAGCAGATTTTTTTTCTTAATTTCAGGGTTTCTCCTATAGTGAAGGTTGTTCATAATGATGAGTACAATGACCCCTTAAAAGGTTGCCCATGAATTCAATTTCACCCTTTAGATATGCGTGGGAGTATCTTAGTACACAACTATTAATGTTTTATAGAGATGTGTTATACTTCGTGTGGTTTTTTTTGACTTGACAAAACCTCAAGATTTCTTTATTAAATGTTAGTTTAATAATACACAATATAAACCTTCCGGAATAAATTTTCTAAATGATCGTGAAAACCCCATCAAAACGCTTTGTGTAGTTTAAAAGAACAACAACAACGCAGTCACACAGACAAACACGAAAAGATAATTTAATCTAAACTAATATTGTAAAGAGAAAAGATTTGATTTTTGTATGTTAGTATCTTTGTTTGTTATGCTTTCACACTAAAACGGCTGGACGGATTTGGATGAAATTTGGCACATGGGTAGACCATGACCTGGGTTAGGACATAGGATACCTACTTTTATCCCGATATTCTCACGGGGTCTAGACTTATGCGGGTGAAACCGCGGGGCGCAGCTAGTTTATAATAGGGATGATGCCTGGGTCAAAAAAAAAAGAAATTCTATTTAGCCTGTCAGTCATATAATAAAAAAATATCAGACACGTATTTCTTGTAAAAAAATATTTAGATAAAACGCATTTAAGTTGGGGATTTGGGGTCGCTATGTCACAAGTTAGTGTAAAATCTACATACTCGTGACGTCATGGCACATTTTACATCCATTATTGTTTAATAACCTACCCTTTTTTTTGGGTGGGAAACTATCAAATAACTTCTCCCGCTCTAGGTGGAGCAAGAGGGCGTGACGGACTCTTACTGACTAAAACCCACCCGTGTTCCTTCAGGTGCCCTGTTGCCGGGGGCCACGATCTCCCTTTCGGTTTTCTTCGCAACCCCGGCAGGCATCGGCCCTAGCGGACCCTGTCAATTCTGCTGTCATCTCTTTGAGGCGCGAGTGGAACACAACGCGCCGTCGACCCGGGCCTGGTCCTTATCGTAATAATCTACACTGACGGACAAAAAAAAAAAAACAATTTTTAATCATCATCCTTATTATGTATAGAAGAAAATTTCCAACCGGCGGCGGCGCAGCGTGCGGTTGCGCAGATGTATGAACGTAAACGAAGCAAGAGGAGTATGTAAGGATCGCAGTAGGTTGCGTTCTGCAGTTTCTGCTCCAAGGGGAAAAGGCCTGAGTTTATGTATATGTGTAGAGTTGAACATTCGGCTGTTGTAATGTCACCAGTACTTTTCAGACTAGAAAACGGTGCTGTGATAATTTTTATGGCAGTTTATAATGTTAGTACCTGGGACCGAATGCTCATTTAATAGTATAGGAAAGTTCATACTAATCCATGTACAGTACTGTAGTTCTATTTTTTTAAATGTTCCTCGGGCCTCGGCTACTTCGTGTTACGTCAGTTGTCGGATTTCTATCAGTTGCCCTTTGTGCTTGGTGCAGACTGGACGCTCTTAATCTACTTGGAAGTATACAGAGTTGTTAATACTCTTTTAACTTAATGTAATTTATTTTTAAAAATGGGAGGAAAGCTGCTAAAGTCGCAGGCACGACAGAAAGGAAAATAGTTTTACAGCTCTATATAGTTCACATGGAAATCAAAACAGAACAAAAATAAAGTACTTTTAGTTCTGAATTCAAATTATTGTACACGATAAATCTAATAATAGGCATTGCAACTTTCATCAAAATCGTTAGAGCTGTTTTCGAAAACGTGAGCACAAATATATATTCAAATATTGCTCGTTTAGTAGTATAGGATTTAATTGGAACTTATGGGTCACGTTATGTTATAATTTATCAAACAGTACTACTTGGTGCACCGTGGTGCATCATGGTCGCACCAAAGTCACTTATTCGGTAACAATTCAAACTCACGATTGAAATTGTTTTATCAAACGTAATTTAATTGTGATCAATTAATTCACTGTCCCCGGCAAATAAAATGGTAATGTGCTACTACGATAGTTTTAAGGTTATTGCATATTCGATATTAACAGGTCCGATTACACTCTGCCAATTTTTTAAATTCATTTCCTACGGTTATTTCATAAGTTACAAGATTTTAAAGTGTATTGTAATGAATGTAAAAAAAATACATTCACTTTTTTATATTTGAAAAATTCCGCTATGTATTTTTATTTTATTCGTCGGGGACAGCGGATTAGACACATCGATGGCCTTCACAACACCTTTTTTTTTTTGGGGTGGGAAATTATCAAATAACTTCTCTCGCTCTGGGCGGAGCGGGAGGGCGTGTTAGACTCTTACTAACCCACCGGTGTCTCTTCGGTTGCCCTGTTGCCGGGGTCCACGATCTTCCTTTCGGTTTTCTTCGCACCCCCGGCAGGCATCGGCCCTAACGGACCCCGACAATTCTGCTGACATCTCTTTGAGGCGCGCGTGGAACACAATGCGCCGTCGACCCGGGTTTGGTCCTTATCGAACGGCGAGCTACCCATTACTCACCGTCTGCAAGCCCGCGCCTACGGTGGCGGGAAATCGGCCTGCAATTCCCTCCCATTTCCTCTCGCTCCGTACCATGGCCTGAACCAGGGCCGGACACGGCGATGCTCCGCCCAAGCTGGGCAGACCTCCACCGTATGCTCCACCGTGTCCTCCGGCTGATCCACACAATCGTTACACCCAGGCGTTTCCTCCCGCCTTAGCCTTCACAACACCTAAGTCTAAATTATCTAAGATGCTACTACAATGTAATAATGATCTCTACGTCTCGCAAACTCAATGTAATTGCGTTCAAACATGGCGGGCTTATAATTGTCGAGCTTCTTCTAATAACATCAATTATTAGGGAAGGTCAGTGTGTATGTATAATATGTCGTAAGTTGCCGACTTTCGATGTATCCGTAGACTTGTCACTCATAGATTACTCCTTTGATACTAATATTTACAAAAAAAAATCTCGTTGATCAAGTGGTTGCAAGCGTTACTGCATGGGCATTAGGTACTGGGTTTGATTCCCGGTTCGGGCATAGTGTTATTGGGTTTTTCGATCTGAAATTTCAGTAGCAGCCCGGAGTCTGATTTGTGCCCTGTTGATGGCAATAGGCCCGTCCCCTATTACATGAGACAAACATAACTGGCAAAATGTGGGTGTACCCACTATAGATACACCTATACCCAACCCTTCGGGGAAATAAACCGAGATGTAATGTTATGTGTTACAATTTTTGAAGAGAAAACTTCTTTTGGCGCGTTGGGCATTTTTGAGATGGGACTAAACAATTGATTTCGCGACACTGTTACGACACTAGCTTTTGCCCATTAAAAAGACATCAACGCGCGATACATTATTTCTTACACAATAAAACAATAAAATTGTTCAAGTTTTTACTTCTGTCGGCACTCCCGGAGTGCCACTGCTTTTTTAACCTGTGTTGCCGCACTGCTAGGACAAGATCTCCCTAAAGCGTTCAATACTACCCTGTGTTCTGCCTTCTAGATGGTTCTAGAATGCTGAACACAGTTCTATGAACGGCTAGCGGCTCCAAGTCATAATGCCAGCATTTTCACTGTGTGACGACTCTAGCCTATCTGTCCCAATGCATACATGGCCCGCCCAATCCCATTTAAGCTTCGCAGTATCTTAAAAATCTTTAAAAAAAAAATTGATGCAGAGAATAGAAAAAATTGGGAGATATATTCTTTGTCAGGAGTTCAATGAGGCTTGGAAGGATGATGAGCTGCTGAGCGATTTTCTTCTTTCTTGTTGTTCTGTCATCTCTTTCAACTGACTGAAAGAGATGACAGAACTATTTCTGGCGTGGTTTATACGCTAGAGAACATAATCGTTCTTTGTAAGGGTCGCTAGGAGACTCATGCCTATTTTTTACCGAAAATTCTCCAATTACTCGAAGACAGCTGGACCGATTTGAAAAATTCTTCATTTGGTTGAGAAAGCGTGCGGGGTGGTAACATTGTACGAGTGTCTGTGTACCACTGATTATTAGTAAGGAGAGTTCAATGAAAACAACATATAATTTTTATTAACTTTTCTGGGGTCGTTTCTGAGTTAGCTTCAATAATAACTACCTGTCACTGTCATTTACAGTGACAGGAATGTTAGTGGTGTTTAAATCTGTGTCGAGTAGGTACCACTACTGAAAACTGAAAAATAAAACACGACTTCCAAAAAAACTAAAATACAAAACCAAAGACACAGACTTCCGTAATTAAAGTTATTTTTCACTTTTTAGTGTTTTTATATTGGATATTTACTGACTACCAAAAACGATGATCACGCATATCCCGATACTTTACCAGATCTCTGTCTACCACAGGTTACTGAACGCCGGCGCCAGCCCCAACGCCACATGTCGCCTAAGCTTCGTCTCCGCCTGCCACACCGCTGCCCTCATCGGAGGAGACGCCCTGTGCCTGCTCATCAAGTTCGGAGCAGAGAAGCTGAGGATCGACAAACTTGGAAGGACTCCGCTGCACTTGGCGGCTTGGGCAGGGAATGCAAGACAGGTTGCTATGCTGTTGGACTTTCCTGAAGGTGATTTGAGCCAATAGCATTAATTAAGGAATAGTCAACCGTACTTCGATGGTAACAAAACCAGTGGCCTCTTCGGTCAACTGCAGGAGCGGTTATCAAAGCGGTACCGACGCACGGTCGACTGTAGGAGCAGTTGTCAAAGCGTTACCGACGCACGGTCGACTGTAGGACCGGTTGTGAAAGCGTTACCGACGCACAGTCGATTGTAGGAGCGGTTGTTCGCAGTTTTACTCGCATTCTGCCATCACTGTTTTCCGTTGGTCTTTGATAACTAAAACACAATTTTCGATAACCATGATGATATATGTTACGATAATAAACTAAATAAGTAGGCATAAATACATTTAAAATATAAATTAGATAGACCAGTAATTTTGTAGAACCAATTCCGAAAACACTTTGAAAAACTATTCAAAACTTCTTCCTCTTCTTCCAAGACAGGTTCAGTCTGGTTGGTGCTATTGCTTCTGTCTCCTCATGACCACAACTAGGTGGAACTCCTCATCAGGCGCTACCACCGCTTCAGACTTTTTGGAAACCAACCGTAAGACTCTTAGCTCGTCAGTCACATCCTGAAATAATGACAAAATGCTTCAATAATCTACGCAGCTATTCTACTCCATCTCGTTAGACTGGAAGCCGACCCCAATATAGTTGGGAATAGGCTAGCAGATGGTGGCTCCTGAGCATGTAGTCCTTTCGAGCTCCTGGATAACATGTACTGGATTTTCCATCAGGAAATTCTGAAAAGCAGACTGAAAGACAAGAGCCAGCTACAGGTAGTCAGAAGGACGAAAGTCTACCAAAAAATCGTACCAATGTTGCCTAGGTAAAAAAAGAAATTCTATTTAGTCCGTCTTTCAGATAATAAAAAAATATTAGACACGTATTTTTTGCTTAATCATATTAATAAAAAGTAACTTAGAAAACACGCATTAAAGTTGGGGAGTGGGGGCTCACAACGTCACAAATCAGTATAAAATCTAGCAAGCAGTGACGTCATGCCACATTTTAACTCAATGTATCGCCGTAATCTTTTGATTACGTCAAAATATGAAAAATACGGGTCCTATATTTTTTATTAATCTACCTTCCGGACTAAAAAAAAATTTTTATGAAACAAGCCTATTGGGTTGTGGAGGTCAGTAGGCACTTGCTCCATGAAAAATACTGGTTTTATGCTGCATCTGGCTAAGACTGGAAACCGACGTCTTAATTTCAAGGTTGGAAAAAGGGAATATGCCCACCCACTACTGCAATGGGGTTTATATGCAAAACAATTTCAAAATCAAAATCATTATAATATTTTATTTCACTTATACCTACAAGGGCATTAAGTGATGGTATGGGACGACAGTGTAGGCCTTACAATGGTTATGATGGGTAATACACTTTTGCTCAATCTCTTGGGATACACGTGAGTCATGACGTAATTTGTTCGATTGAATGCTATAATGTCGCAAAACTTGGGAGCAAATAATTATGCCTGCAAAGTTCTAGATTTAAACAATAAGCTATACGTATCGGTGGGTTAAATATTTAAAAGTTTAACTCTAGGTTTACCTCTAACTCTTGGGCCCACTAGCACGTTTACAAACTCCGAGTTTACAAACTCTAATTAAATGTAGAGTTTGTAAACTCGGAGTTAAGTAATTACCACAAGACATGTCAAGTTCCAGGCTATTATAAAACATAGTTATATAACATGTTTATAAAGAGAGATTAGCAATGATAATGTGGACGAATTATAGTTTATAGAACGTCCACGTGAACGTTTATCAAACGTTTATGTGTACATTACATAATCTGGACGCACTCTTAGAGCCTGTGCACACGATGCGTTGCGGCGCCACACCGTAAAGATTTCGCCGCATTGGCGGTCACATGGGCGCTGCGGCGCCGTCATGTTGTAATGCCGCAGCGGCGCCGCGCCTCAAATCGCGTAAATTGTCATCTGTCAAATATCTGTGTTATTGACAACGCACAAACAACTGAGCGGTTCTGCTCCGGTGTCCCAACGCGTACACCCCTCCCCGCCTCGCCTTGAGGGCAAGTCTGGCATACCACGGATATTTGTATGTAGGAAATCCCAGCGACACCGCTCCGGCGCCGCAACGCATTGTCTGCACAGGCTGTTACTTACAATTTCTTTGAGTGCATTAGATGCACTAGCCGAGAGGTTTCTCATGTGGTTCGAGTAGGTAGCAGCCGTCAAGCTGTCCAGGGTTGTGGTCTCGGGGAAACCTGTAAGCAGAGTTAAATCATATTTTTTATGTAAAATTTTAGCTACCTGGTTGGTTGGGCGTTTAGACAAGAAGCTGACCCCAACATATACGTAGTTGGGCAAAGACACGGCGTATGTTAATGCCCTATCGAAAGGTATATGTAACACCCAACATAGTATACTTACAGGTTCTGAAACCTATAAATATACTATGCGACGCGATGCGATACCAACTTTAGATATTTGTTTTAATTAAATTAGAAAATGTCCTCATACCTTCACAGTTAACTATAATGGTTCCAACAACACTTCCATTTTCGTTGATACGTACCATCGTCTTGGTGGCACCAGGGCCCTGCAAAGAAAAAAGTTTTCTTCCGTAAAAGCCATAGACGCGAGAGTCATTTAACTGTGTCTGGGATGCCCACGCATCTGCGTTCTTCTGTCGTTATCTCGTGGGCCGTTGGGTTGTTTGGCATTCACTTTTTGCGGTATGAGGAACAGGGTGTTAAGTTCACTCATCCACCATAGAAAAGGGAGGATCCTCCGATCAGACAGGTGTTGTGTCTGGTGGGCAACTGCCCGACCGTAACCGCTACACAATAAAAAAAAAATAGGCAGGCATGGGGACAGCCGACAGAATTGAAAACTTAAAACAACGTATTAGCGCCATCTAGCTTCTATAGTCAACACTATAGAAGCTAGATGCGAATCCATAAGTTTATCCCTTACCAATTTTTTTTACTGGCTTGCATGTATGACTAGATATGGGAACGTAATCTAAGCAAATGAAGTATTTTAAGGATCATAGTTAGGCAAAGAACTCACGGAGCAGTTTTCAGCCTACTTAGCATAATTAGCCTATAATGTTCTCACTGCTGGGACACAGGCCTCTTCTCTGTGAGAGGGAGTGGGCCGTAATCCACCACTCTGGCACAGTGCGGGTTGGTAGATATCACATATCTACGAATTTTTGGTTGTAGGACGTGCCAGTTTCCTCACGATGTTTTCCTTCACCGTTTGAGAGCAGTGGTGATGAAACAATTTAAAGCGCATGTCTGGGTTCGAACCTACCATCTACAACTCTTAAGTCGCGGCCGTTACCACTGGGCCACCACTGCTGTTATAACTTAGCGCAGCTGCTTAAAATAGGGGCCAAAGATTACCTACGCACCATAAAGTTGCTGGCAATCTCCATGGTAGCTGTGTAAAATTATGTTATAAATGATCGAACTTTCTTCCAATATTTATCGCTTCTTGAAAAATTATCTCAAAACAATTGTCAACAAGTCAACGTTTGACAGAAAAAAAGTTCTTTTTCTAAAGTTTTTTTAAAGAAAATTATTATTTTGTGGCCAGGATTATTCTTTGATTATTAAGGTTGAGATTGAATTTTACTTCACGGCGATCTGAAATATAATTCATTTAACAAAGTAGTAATTCTTATGCGCAGCGTAGACATCGCGTTTGTTTAGATATATAATTTTTTTAAATAGAATTATCGTCCTTGGTGGCAACACATACAGGAATGTCACTTTTCTTTCGCGCGCGTTTTTTCATCGCGACGAAAAAATTTGCTCTCCTAAAATTATTCATTTAAAATAAGTTTACGGAACTTTTTACTAAAATAACAAATGTTAATTATGTTAAGTGATAGAAAGTGCAATAAGTGCATCGTTAGTGAAAACCTGAGACGGACAAAGCGTCCATCAACGATATTAACAAGAAAGCTGATAAATTACCTACATCAGAACTAACTAGAAGCAGCTTTAGCCTTGAGTTCCTGACCCACATTAGATGTACTTAGATCCGGAGGCCTCCCACAATCCTAATGCGCGAGAATGCCTGGCTTTAACTGACCACTTTGTACGTGATACTGACAGTGTTTTACAAGCACTATGGTGGACATTAACACAACACAACTCGTTAAAGCATTACCTATCTCTCCAGTGGACACGAGATGTCGTTAGTAACGTTGTCTCCACGTTACTAGCTGGATGAGAAGCTACCAGAGAGGCACGTGATGCCCTTAGCGATGTAACTGTACATAGCTAGCTGGTACGCGCTTGTCAGCATTACCCCTCCAGTAAGCACGAGATGCTCTCAGTAACGCAAATTCTACGTTACTAGCTGAATATAAAACTACCAATGTAGCACGTGATGCACTTAGCGATGTTATTCTACATAGCTAACGCTGGTATGTACTCGTCACCAGGGGTAAGTCACATTTCTATGATCTTGGCTAAGGAATTGTCAAAGGTGGTTCTATATACTTTTAATTGACAAGCATGAAGGTTGCGAGACAGCCTTACTTAACCCTGCACACTGTCTGTGTGTTATAAACTTGCAAAAGCATTATACTTCCTATAGTGAGCGTGGAATTCTGCCTCGCTAACTAGATTGTTATCAACGAGTACAAGGTACTCTCAACAACATTGATTCTATGTTGCTAACTGGTACATATCTGACATGGTGTGCACATGCTTAGCACGAGATGCTTATAGCATGTTATCTCAATACTACGTGATCTAGCTTTCATATCGAGGATTGCCATTTTTAACAAACAAAATATAGCTAATTAAAAGATATCACTGTGTACGAGATACTCAGTGACTTATCTAGCTCTAGGTGGCTTAATTATCCTGCCAAAAACTGATAAATGATATCTATTTTGTAAACTAAAACAATAATGCAAAATTGTGCAATTTTTACAGGCATACATTTAAATACACAAGATACTTTGTAAACATGATTCTGTGATACAATGGCTGACGACAAATGCTACCTCTGGAAACTCTTGATTTCAGATACAAGTGCAATGGACTAAACCATAATTGGACTAATACAAAGTATTATTCCATGCTCCCATACTTATTCACCCCATTTAGATTCCTCTAAACTGAGGAAACAAGGGATTGAGATATTCCAGAAACAAACCATACTGGTTATTACCCCTATCATAGGAAAAGCAGTAACTGACCCTATGCTTATGAAGAACATAAGACAAACACAAATTGTTGATTAACTTGGCTGATGCAGCAAAACCAGCTGGCAATGCCCACTGCCACCAAACTAAAACCAGAACAAAAGTTATATAATCTCTAATTGACATTAACTTCAATTCATCCTATTTGATAAACAAACTGAAACAATCACAAACTTGAGTACACAATGTTTTAGCTACAAACAATAACAACTATTCAATAAATATTAAAACCACAAGACATTCTCATGATAATAGTGAAACTTACCAGTTCTATGGCGAAAATGTAAAACAAGCACAACCTTAGTTGATTTACTTACTTTTGTAAATAGCAAAATAAAACATCCTTCTACCGGGTTAATAACAGGAATCACACCATTGAAAACCACCACCACAATATCTTATGATGTCTTGGTTTAATCTAATCGGTTGGAATGGACTATGTCTGAAAAATAAATGAACTATTTTTGTCACTGAAAATAAAAATCAATATCTATGGTTGACCTCAACAACAACCCGGCTTATATTCCAAAATAACAATTCAAGAAGACCAATACTGGAATAAATGCTGGCAAAGTAGTTATTTTCCTCTGATTCTGCTATTGGCTATGGACATAGATAGAGAAGAAAATATTTGATACCTACCAAATTCAATATCTTAACCTCTCAAAGCCATTCTCTGGAAGCTGACCCCAACATAGTTGGGAAAAGGCCAGGCAGATGATGATCCTCTCAATACCATCAAAGAACTTGTTAAATATTGAGATGCATTTACAAACAATACAAGATAGATCTACAAAGAATTTATCTGAAAAATACATTTCAGTCAGTCCCAAACAAAATATTCAGTTTCACTATGAACAAAAAATCATCAAGACTGTCTAACCCAATCATACTGAAGGAAAATAAAAATAAAAATCCCAGTAATAACTACAAGTATGTTACAAACTGACACCTTGTACACTAATCAATCATAGCTTAGCATATCAAAATAGATAGGTATAATATACCATATTACCTTTATGAAATCATATTATGATTTCATCCTATAGGTACAGGGGTATCACTTAGGACTACCTGGAAGATAACATTACCTACCAAATAACCAATAAAGGGTTAATTACATATACATGTACTAATAGTTTTCATACTTGAATAGCCTCTTATCTCTGTTTTACCTACTAAATTACCAGTAGTGAGTGCCACTTACAGAAAACAAGGTTTTCTTACAATCTAACTTGACTGTTTATTTGGTAAAATATAGAGACTGCGATAAGACATACCAATAAATACCACTATAATTGTGTTTAAATGTTTGGGCTTAAAAACTAACAATGCTATTTTTTAGGCTTGATTATTAAGTTTTATTTTTTCACTTTAAACAAATCTTGAAATAACAGTAAAAAAAAAAAAAAAAAGTTGTAGTCAACTTAGTCGCATTATTTAACATTACGCCCGGACTTCCCGAAGGGCTGGGCAGAAATGGGTGATCTTACTCAAAGCTTATAAAATCAAAATACCTAATTAATCATTTGATTGCCAACTACTAGTCTACATATTTAACAGTAGATTTGAATGATAATTGCAGCACTAAAGTGAAATTATCAAGGAAACAAATAAAGGAGGGGGGGGGAGAACATTGTGAGGACAAAGTAGGTATTGATGGATTGTGAGTAGAACATGAACAAGATAAGGTATAATACAATAAATTTAGGTACTATGAATGAATTATCTACAAATTGCTTTACTCTAAAACTCTCCATCTGCTCACCAAGTGCACATCATAACAAGTTCAATTATACAACTCCCTCACTTAAAAATGCAACTCATTACACAATCCCAATTTTGGACATATTATGAGGTCAAGGAAAAGAGTTCATATCTTTATTATACTTCTAAAATGAATCTAGTTTCGATTAGCTCTAAAGTCGTCAAGTAATGACTGCTAGCAGAATACGTGAAACTCATATGGAAATTAGTATTGTTGAGGAAAAACCCTAAGCATCTGAAATAGACCCTTTCACCTCAAATTTGTTCAAACCTCTCTTCTATCAAGGGCATAATATACTGCCCTTATTAATTGGTGCTTACAAGTTAAAAGCCTATTCCGTATTTGAAATCCAGTTTCCAAAATACCTTTAATAACTAAAGTTATGGAAAACTAGTCCATCCTAAAATGAAATGAAATCACATCATAAAGTATATACTTACCTAAGCAGAAAAAACATCAACTGATCACAAGAATTTGACCAAACAATCCTACTACATTTTTCAAAAAAAAAAAAAAAAAACTACGTTTGTCTGTCAGTACAATTTAGGTACAATACAATTCCACAAATGCTTACCAAAAATACCTCCCTGCTTACAACATTCAGGGGCTAAAAGATCCTGTTACACCCTATGAAAGTTTAACAACTAAGGACTTCACAGCCATGGTGCCTCTTATTCAGATCACTAGATAACTGACATTCTTTAAAATACCCTAATGATAATCTTTACAATTCATCTTCTAGACCCACTGAGCTCGACACTTACCTTGACAGCAAGATGATTGTGCAATTCAATACTCACTCATTAAGCACAACAGTATCCCAAATAATTTAACTATTTACAGACAGATCTGAGAATGCTATTCTCAATCATGAAAACTTTTAAAGTAACATCATAACATTACCCCTTGTTTCCCCGAATGGTTGGGCAAGGTGTCCCTGTAGCAGGTTCACCCAGTTTCACACTTTTAAAGTATTCATATCATAATATCATCCTGGTATATTAATTCAGAACAACTTTATAAAATTTGTATAAACACAAGCTGGGTTAAATGTGGTAGGAAGTGAGAGTGATACTAATAATTCACCTCCCACAGCACAAAACATACAGTAGCTCAACTTAGTGCATCAATTGAAATAGACACAGTGCCAACCAACATTGTGTTGATGATTATACCTCATTACTGATGAAAAATAGTTAAACACTATTAATTAAGCAACGTTATTAAGAATTTATTTAAAATGGATACGCCAACAGCATATATATTGAACATTAAATATTAAATGTTAACAGTATGGACTTATATACATACCAATTACAGATGTACATGACATTCACATAAAACAAAGCAACCTTCTTAAATTACATAAAACTAAAATATTGTATTCAGAAAGAATGATAAAAGTACCTAATAAATCAGAATATGCCGTAATTTATTAACTAACTAAATTATTGATATATATTGAACATTAAATATTAAATGTTAACAGTATGGACTTATATACATGCCAATTACAGATGTACATGACATTCACATAAAACAAAGCAACCTTCTTAAATTACATAAAACTAAAATATTGTATTCAGAAAGGATGATAAAAGTACCTAATAAATCAGAATATGCCGTAACTTATTAACTAACTAAATTATTGCAGACAACTCTGAACGTCTACTTTGTTAAATGAATTATATTTCAGATCGCCGTGAAGTAAAATTGGGAATCAAACGAGCTTACCTGTTAAGCGAAGTCTTGATTCTAATTTTACGAACGGCGATCTGAAATATAATTACCCACCCGCCACCAGCTAATAGCCCCAAAGCTGCAATAATTAGCCTACTTTATTCACTTATCTTTCCAGGAAAACCTAGTGAATGTAAGTATGCGGAACTACTCTGTACAGAAAACAGAGCTTGTTCTCCATCATAAGGATCTCTAAAATTAGTGACATTCCTGTATGTGTTGCCACCAAGGACGATAATTCTATTTAAAAAAATTATATATCTAAACAAACGCGATGTCTACGCTGCGCATAAGAATTACTACTTTGTTAAATGAATTATATTTCAGATCGCCGTTCGTAAAATTAGAATCAAGACTTCGCTTAACAGGTAAGCTCGTTTGATTCCCAATTATTGTTGTTATAAAAGTAAAAGTATTTCGGAGTTATGGCATATTTAGACATAAGCGATATCGCTGTCGAACTCGGTAGCGATACTGGCCCGTCTTCTGGTTACACCGATTCGGTATCGCTACCGAGCGCGACAGCAATATCGCTTAAATATCTGAATAGGCCATTAAGGCCCCTCCACACAATGCCACCGGGCAAGCCGCGGTGCGCTCGGCTTGCCGCACAAAGGAGCCGTCAAACAAAGGAGTGCTGCTCAGCAAAAGCTGGCAGTCCGTGCCGCCAGCTCTGTGTGTAGCCTTTAATCAGATTCTTTGTGTATCAGTTTTATATAAATTAGTTACATTCGTCTTCTTGTTTTCACTGGGTCTCATGGCCACTCCAAAACCATGTCATTTTAGGTATCACTATTTTATTGTACTGCCTCGTTGGTCTAGTGGTTGCAAGCGCTACTGCTGAACATGAGCTCCTGGTTTCGATTCTCAGGTGGCAAAGTGTTATTGGACATTTCCATCAGAAATTTCTCAGTACCCGCCCGGAGTCTGGAATTTGTGGCCGATGGTAGCAATAGACTCGCCCCCTATTACATGGGACTTATACATAACTGGCGAAATGTGAGTGTACAGTAACATCTGAGGGACGTAGGGGACGTTAACTAAAATATGTCGTGCCTAACTGTGTAGTAAGGGCAAGAGGGAGGATACTAAAGCAATACGCAGTACTCGTATGTTATTCCCCAACTTCGAGTTCAATATTATATTTTATAAATATATGTGTATTATTCCATAGCTAGCTTCCTTCTACTTTTTATCAAACTAAAACATTATTCCAATTCTATTTAAAAATAAAACTGCCAAGGTAATTCGAATGCTGAGCCTTACCAGCTTGCATAACATAAGGTTGCATATTGCATAAAACCTCACATGAGCTACGCCCCACTTAAATAAAAGGATTGGTCGGAGACTTTTATTCAAAGCATTCGAACAACCGGACCCTTCCTGCCTATACTATACCTATAAGAATGATTACCTAACGATGGGAATCAAATTACTTAGTGAGGTTTTTCTCTTGCAAGAGAAGGCGAATGAATCGCGAAGTTCTGACACCGGGACAAGTGTCAGCCAAAATAAACAACAATATGTGCTATCATGCACCCAGAAAATCTAACGTCATCATGCTTAAACCTCACCGCATCAAAACCATCCCAAAAGGTACGGCAAGCCTCAAGGAACAAACAAACTGATGTGACAGTTCACATCAATCCAGAAAGGGTTTAGGAAAAATAAGAACTTAACATCTTATATGCTGAGCTGAGGCCCTTTAGGCATTACAATAATTGTTTTCTGTTTTTTATAGTTATAAGGTGTATGATCTCTGCTGTAATGCCAATAAATGCATTTTCTTTCTTTATCTAAAACTTTAACCCATCGGACAGTATTGAGCCAGAGGGAATGAAGGATCAAGAGGTAAGTGCTCCGCAAAATAATATCTCACGATTATACTCCAGAGGGAAAATCTCAAAACCTTCCTCACAAAACTTAATTTCCAATGAATGTCAGTCAGCCTTGACTAAACTGTGGGACCTCGGTCGTAAGTTGAACTTGGACACTTCACAGAGGCTATGCCCCATCAGCAAAGGTGGTGTCAGCCTAGACAGAGTGCCATCGTGACTACGGTACCGGAACGATGTTGTATGAAAGGTTAAAACCGTCAGTATATTGGATTCAATAGTACATCTTTACATTTCAAGATGCTTGACAGTCTGGGACTCGACCCTCTTGCAAATCAAATCATATTTCAATTCTATTTAAATATAAAACTGTCAAAATATTTCAATCATACAGTACTATGGGTACAACTCTGTCTAGCCCTTCGGGGAAACAAGGCGTGATGTTATGTTGTGTTATTTTATTGTAAGTCCATAACTTCGTTCAGTTCTACTTATTTCAAAATCCATATTAATATTATAAATGCGAAATAAACTACGTATAAATCTTTTTCACGACTAAACGGGTTAACCGAAACCTACCTGGTTACCTGGGTTAGAACATAAGATAGTTTTTATCCAGTACGTTTCGTGGGATAATTTTCGTACTACACACAGGTGAAAGCTAGTTCTTGACATAAAAGTTTTGTCTTTCATCTTCAGATATCCAAGAGAGGGTAGGCACAGAGAGCATGTCCTCAGAAACAGAGGAGGACGTGAGGAAGCTGTGTCCCCTCATCAAGGAGATGACGAACGTGCGCTGTGACCTGGGGGAGGTGGACATGACGCTGCCGAAACCCTGGAAGGACAATATTGACCATAACTGTCGAGATATTCGAGGGAGTGTGAGTAAAACTATTGATTTTAGAAGGGTTTAAGGCTGAAGCCAGGTATTCTATCAACTTTTTACTAATTAAGACAAATCTTTAACGATCTCCGGTCAACATAAGAAGGGGCCTGCGAGCGGCGAAATTGAGTTGTGTCGTCGCTCGAGCAGTCAGGCTCAAAGAGGTGGCACGCACTATTATATACGCGCCTTGGGAGGACGTGCGCTCATGGAATCGGCCGCACTTGGTTTGGTGAAGGGGCCCGTTAGGCATGACGGGCTCATACCAGTCGGGGGTGCGGAGAAGGTACAAGTATCTCCCGGGCCCTCGACTCATGGCACTAGAAGTAACAATGGGGTTTTTAGTCGGTAGGAGTCTGACATAACCCTTCGCTTTTCCCAGATCCACGAAGATCTCCCGAGAGAAAAACAAAAGGCCTTTGATTATGAACTGTTGTATAACTTACAGAAGTTCCTATTAGTACTTATCAACCGTTCTTGGACGTAATAAAATCGTGCGGGAGAAAATTGCGTGCCGCGCTTAGATAACTAGAAAGCGGTCGCAATTTTTTATCGCGCTGTGTTCGATTTTCAATGCTCGGCGTTGAGCGTTGAATGAATGCGACGTACGAAGTTCTGTACTTATGCTCCCACGGACGCGAAAAAATCGCGCGCGTTAATCAGTACGGCGGCGCACCGGCTCGTAGAGTGCGGACGTGCCGCAAGCTCAGGCCTTATTAAAACATTGGAGTAATCTGGCGGTTCTGGGCATAGGTAGGTATTTGGATAGGGTATTACATAAAGAAAATAAGTAAACATTAAACGGGTTTAATTTGAGAAAATATTATACAAGAAACATGCTATTAAATTGATAATTAATACAAAAAATCAGGATATTTCCTTAAATAACTGCTTGGCGTCCAAAATTGGCCTTTTAAATATAGTTCATTATTCAAGGGATGCATATGGGGTGCATCCAAAATTTTCTTTGTGGTCACCTGGCCTCACAAGTAGCTACCGCTAATCATTTTGCGGAACCCATCATACGTCCGCACTGCATGAGGAGTCACTTTCAAGTGATTTTTTAACGCTCGTTCGAATACTGTTGAAGGCGGAAAAATCGCGCCAGGTGTTTTTATTCCGTGCGTGCGGACGTGGGCTAACCCAAGCTTTGTATTAAATGTTGATATTGTCACTCTAAAACCGCGGAGTAAATATAAATAGGACTGTATAACGATAGGTTTTTTTTATATTAGGACCTGTCAGGTCAATGCACGCATTTGTCAATAATCGTGTATTCGTGACAACCCATTAATATTAAAACAAAGAGTTTAGCTGTAAGAAGTACCTTGTTCTCACGTGAGAATAACATCGGATCCTGTATCCAAACTAAAACTAACTAGATTAACTAAGTAGAATATGTAATTTAGAGAGTAGTTAGGAACACACAAGATTGCAGGCTCTATTAGAGTGTGATGGGTAAGTTTTAATTATGTTTGCTTTCGAGGTTCGTGATTTTTAGACCAGACCCTTTGGGTCTGTTCTGTAGAAGATTGAAAAGGTTCCGAAAACAGGGAATACTGTTGATGTAGGAATGAATATTTTTAAATAACGCAAACATTACAAACATAATGCTCCCCACTGCTGGGACACAGGTTACACAAATCTTCTCTCCGTACAAGACAGCAGGCCATAATCAGCCACGCGGGCACAGTGCGGGTTTGTCTTTGCTTTCATGGTATGGCAGTTTCCTTGTGATGTGAAAACTGTTACGACTGCCACGCATCTGCAGGGCGTCAGAGATTTTTGCCGACGCGCGCACTGACAGCTTTGACGCAGTATGGCACAAGAAATCTGCCTCGTTACTTCGCAAAAATTAAAAAAATGCGGGTATAACCTGGATGACACTAGCACAGGAGCGTGGGTATTGAGTAGCAAAGAGATGCCTATCCCCAACAGTTGGTGAAGTCTGGTTATGGATAACGATGTAAGTGCATTCCTGGGTTCGAGCCCACGACCTACAATTCTTCAGACGGATCGTCAACACTGGGCCACTATTTTCTCTAATTACTATTATTACGTCGTTTATTTATTAACATTTTAAATTATTTCTTAAATAAAAATAATAAAAAAGCAAAAATATTTAGAAATATATTTAAAAAAAAATAGAGGTCCGCCGGTGTCATGAGCGGGTATGTAGTATATGGCATATTAACAGATAGTATAATATCACTTGAAATAACGTTCACATGATATAATTTTCATATGCTATAAAAACAAACAACCCAATTGGATATGATCTAATGTTATATTTCATATAACCTTTTTTTACTCTAATGACATTTTGTATAACGTTCATTTCATATAATTTTCAATTTGTATAATGCTCTTTTTATACATATAACGTTCATTTGACCTAATTTTCATATTTACTCATTTTCAGCCAAAATTTTGTAATGAATAAGTAAATATCAGGAAACATCATACTGTTATAACCTCATCTAACCCAAATGATTCACGAACAATAAAGGGGATCTGGCGCTCAGCGGCCGCTCCTGCGGCACGCTCGCTTCGCTCAGCGGCCGCTCCTGCGGCACGCTCGCTTCGCTCGCTCGCCTTCGCGCGTTAATGGTCACTGTTCTAACCTAACCCAAATGCTACCCAACCCAACCTATACCCAACTAACCTAACCCAAATGGCAGGCGTTTTAAATCTAATCAGTTTTTGCAAAAATATACAAAACAAAGTACACGTTTCTTAATTATATTAAACGTTACTTATAGATTTTGAATATTATAGTACCTGAATATTATACTAATTGAATATAAATTCTAATGTTCATTATACCATATATAATATGTAAAATGAAATTATGTCATATCATCGTTGTATAAAAAAAAGTTATATTAAATGAAATTAGATCATATGATCATTAGAACTTTTGATGCTGTAGAGACAGGAACTATTATTAATTCAGGGTTATTAGCCTGAATCCAATTCATCAATACAAAGTCAGAAAACACGTTGAAATCTACATATTTTCGGGCCCACTCTAGTTAAGTGAAACACGTTTCATCGATAAACTGTACATCACACGCATTTAATCACTGGTGAATAATTTCGACGCACATTGCATGAATAGGTATTGAAGCGCAATTTGCTGATGGCTTTGTCCAACAAATTAATTTTGGTTGGAAGCTTGAATGCGTACTACGTATACCTAGAGTAATATCTAGAGAATCAAAGGCACAATCAATATTTTCACATAGGGACCTTATTGGTGATGTTTTTCAGAAAGGTCAGCTGTTCCATACATTTTGAACGCGTAGGTATTGCACTTTTCTATGAAACAGCAGATTTTTTTTTAAAAATAATCAACACAGGGGTTCAGAATCTTGAACTGAATCCTTGGAAACAGTTTTCGCGTCGATGTCTCTGCCACCCTATATGGTCTTCGCGCGGTAAACTCTAATTGTGCGATGCAGGATTTGTGTGACGTCAGGATTTTGAGTGACGTCAGGTCTTTGATGCGTAGTTCGCATGTGGCGATGTAGATCCCGCCGCAATGTAAATAATATTTTATAATTAAGGATTCCTGCTACCTTCAGTTTCTTGATATCCAATTCCTCTGTAGATTTATCAGTCGTTCATTCGTTCTGACCATTTCCAAGGCAACCGTATTTTTATTTTCGTAACCTTAGGGTGCGACCTTATTGGCGACCCAAGCGGAAGCATTAGCGGTTTGGTTAATTACGACGCGAAACTGCCCAAGTATTTTCCCAGCAGTGGTGATTAGGAACATGAATGACACGTTATTTTGAACTGGGATTCTAGGATATTTTTGACTTAACCCTCCACCAGACAGACGCGACTCTAGTAAAACAATTTCAATTAAAAACTTTATGGAAATTGTTCTACCAGAATCGCATCGCGCCGTGTCGCGTCGCGCCTCTCTGTCTGCCTGCTTGTCCTTTAAGCGTGTTAGCTTGACGGTGAGCAATGGGTGGCTAACCGTCCGATAAGGACCAGGCCCGGGTCGACGGCGCGTTGTGTTCCACGCGCGCCTCAAAGAGATGTCAGCAGAATTGAAGGGGTCCACTAAGGCCGATGCCTGCCGGGGTTGCGAACACGAAAACGCAAACCGGGGGGTGAAAACCGAAAGGGAGATCGTGGCCCCCGGCAACAGGGCAATCGAAGGAACAAGAGTCAGTAAGAGTCTGACACGCCCTCCCGCTCCGCCCAGAGCGGGAGAAGTTATTTGATGATTTCCCACCCAAAAAAAATAAAAAAAATCGTGTTAGCTTATCTTAAACCACAGGCTTTGATCTAAACCCGGTTATTCATAACAGTAAGAGTGTAATGGAAATCATTTTCATATTATTTGTTTATTTATAGTCAAATGATCTTTAAAAAATGTAATAGAAGTGGATATATTTAGTAACCTGTTCCGTTTAGTTATTTCTAAAGAGTCTTAAAAAAAACCCTGAAAGAAATCGACACGTATTTCACCTCTCAACGAGGCATCCTCAGGATGACGATTGACTTGTCGCAAACTCGAACACGGCGTGTTGCCACACCAAGCACTGAGCGCAGACAAAAAGAATGATTGATGATGATGATGGATGATGGGAGAAATTATTTCAAGCCAGTGGACACAATGTTTAGCAGTCCTTGGTTGACATGACAGTGTTCAAAATATTTTCTTTCTTTCTTTCTTTCTTTCATTTCAAGATGCTTTCCCACACACATACACACATACAGATACACACATCCACATCATTAGTTACCCCGAAACCTGCGAAAAATCAGAAATATTTGTATAAAATAAAAATATCTTCTTCCCGCTTCCGCTTAATCCACCCTGTTCGCACTCTCCCACTGAAATAATTTCGTATTAAGCCAGGCTGCGGCCACAGGCTAGTTACCGCCGACATGTTTGATGAATGGCGCGGGAACGTGCTTCAATGTCTCGGATACAACCCCCGGCTAATGAAACCACGGATATTACGGATACGGAATACCCGGATCGTCAGATGAAGATTGAGTTAGTTCTGCGTTGATTTGAATGGGAGAAAAAATGTGGAGGTCATCCCTCCGAGTGTTTAGGTTGTCATGTTTTTTTTTTGGTAAATTATTAGATAGGTACCTATTAAATAAGGGGGAAAAACGAATAGTGCTTTTGCCGTGAAATCGCGTACTCGCGCGATGTTTTTGATTGGACTTACATAAAGCCATTGTAAATTATCTCCCTTCTGATCATAGTGGTCAAACGGTTACTTTCAAGTCCATTACACCATTACAAAGAATTCAGATTCAATCTAGACAAATAACAACCAGCAATCTAAGTAGATTTAATAATAACTTAATTAGTACTTTAAGTATACCGGGTCATATTATAAAAAATGCAAATGAATTATATGAGGAATTCTTTTCGGTAGTGCGCACAGAGTTCAATAATACTTTAAAAAAGAAAACTAAAACTATTTGCCCAAATTTTTTGTTCAGTGATTGGGCAACCAAGGGTATTAGGAAAAGTAGGGAAAAATTGTTTGAGCTGTATGGCCTTAAGCCTTATATTAACTCTGAAACTTTTAATAAATATGTTGCTACTTACTCTAAAACTTTTAAAAATACCTGCAAGGTAGCTAAAGCCTTGTACATTAGCAACAAGATCAAATCAGCCGATAATAAAATAAAGACTGTTTGGAAAATTATCAATGACGAGACTAACAGGAATAAAAGACATAATAATGATTTCACACTAGAAACTTCAAGTGGTCTCATAAGCACTAACAAAGAAGTTGCTCAAGAATTCGTAAATTTCTTTACCAGTATTCCACTTATAACTACTGAAACCTTAAATTCCTCGCCCTCGCGTTCTATTGATTTATTAAGGGCAAACGTTTCATCCTGTCCGATTGAATTTAAATTCAAACATATAAGCCCTATAACAGTAATAAAAGCTTTCAAGCAAATAAAGATCAAATTAACCGAAGATCTATGGGGTATGTCAATCAAAGTTTGTACCTCCATTATTGAGACTATAGCGCCGTACTTAGCCTTAATATTTAATTTGTGTGTGGATCAAGGAGTCTTTCCTGATCTAATGAAATATAGTAAGGTAATACCACTTTTTAAATCGGGGGACAGTAAAGACACCAATAATTATAGACCCGTATCCGTATTGCCGGTTTTCAGCAAGTTGTTTGAAAAAGTAATGCTTAATCAAATGCTCAATCATTTTAACACCAATAAAATCTTACATGAGCAACAGTATGGTTTCACCAAGGGGCGTTGTACGACTGACGCCGGTGTCACCTTATTAAAGCACATATTTACGGCGTGGGAAGAGGCCCAAGACGCCATAGGAATTTTTTGTGACCTCTCCAAGGCATTTGATTGCGTTGTCCACGAAACCTTAATCTCGAAACTTGAGCATTACGGACTTGGAAAACTTGCGCTTAGTTTAGTAAAATCTTATTTAAATGGTAGACAGCAGCAAGTTCAAATAAATGGTGTCAATTCACTTGCTTTAAAAGTAAAAATGGGTGTACCACAAGGATCGATATTAGGTCCTTTCCTCTTTTTAGTATATATTAACGATCTGCCCCATTTGTTAAAAACCCAACCGCAAATGGTGTTATTTGCTGATGATACTTCCTTAATTTTTAAAATTAATAGACGTGCATCAAATCTTGACGACGTAAATAACGCCCTGTTGCAAGTCCAAAATTGGTTCACTGCTAATAATTTAGTATTAAATGGTAAAAAAACTAAATGCATAAGATTTTCTTTACCAAATGTCAAAAGTAGTAATTGTGAGATAGTATTGAATCAAGAGAGACTAGAATTTGTCGATAAAACTGTTTTCCTGGGGATCACGCTCGACTCAAGGCTTCAATGGGGTCCTCATTTAACATCCCTTTCAGGACGGCTAAGTTCAGCAGCATATGCTGTGAGAAAAATACGTCAGTTTACTGATGTAGATACCGCGAGGCTAGTCTATTTCAGTTACTTTCATAGTATTATGTCGTATGGTATTTTACTATGGGGTCGGGCTGCAGACATCGAGTCTATTTTTATTCTGCAGAAAAGAGCCATCAGAGCCATATATGGCCTCCGCAGGCGCGACTCTCTAAGGGAACTGTTTAAAGATATTAACATCATGACGGTACCTTGTCAATATATATATGAAAACATTATATACGTAAGGAAAAATCTACATCTTTTTAGTAAAAGAGGTGCAAGACACAATTATATCACTAGAAATAGGGACCAATTAGTTCAACCAGGTTTCAGATTGGCTAAAGTGGACTCATCTTTCATGGGGTACTGCTTAAAATGTTACAATAAAATACCTCCCCACATACTTCAACTGAATGAAACGAAATTTAAATCTTAGTACGCTGGACTGGTACACCGTCTAAATATTTGTTTGCTGCACCGGTCGACGTCATTACGTTGGCGCCGGCTGTCGCTGAAAACCAGCGCTGGGGCTCTGTCTTGCATAGGGTCGTAGCATAATGCTGAGCGATAGCCGATTTGCGTGGATGTGACGCATGCTTCCCCAACTTTTTTTAAAACTTTTTTATGTATTTAAAACTTTTTTATGTATTTAAAACTTTTTTTTTTGCGTCATGTTTACCGCAAATAAACGTTTTTTCTTTCTTTCTTTTCTTTCTTATATAAAACGCACACTATGCAGCCAAGCATATTATAATTTGGGGGATTACATCGCTGATATAAATGCTTGGCTCAACGCTGGTCCTGCTCCACAAGGGCGCATAAACTAATTGATTAGCATTTGGAAATACTGTTGGAGTTGCTGAAGATTTAGAAACTACTCATCTTTGCATTGTATAAATTCAATCCCTTTCAAATTGTATAATTTCATAACATGTGTGAGTACTATGTACCTACTTTGAAGCTACCATTTACTAGGTACGTCTTTCATTGACTTGAATGTGCCCTTGCGGCTGACAGTATGTCATGCTCACTCTAATGTCTCGCTGACGGTGGCGTGTGTGTTGGATCATTTAGCTCCCTTCAAAATGGTTGAGCTGAATGGTGCTAATCCATGCGTCATGTTCGTGAACGGGCGCTGTCAGTAGGGACTGGTCATCTTCTAGCTGCCATGGCTTTTTTAATTTGATTTTAGAATTGTTTTATTTTTTAATACGGACGCTTTTATCGTTGTGCATCGTTCTCACATTTATAACTTTAACATGAATGATGTAACCAATATTTTGTAAACATATTGTGATGAGTGTCCATGGAGTTTCTTGCCCGTTCTTCTCCATAGGTACCTACTACGCTTTGGAATGGGCAACTAGCTTCATCTTTCTGACTGACCGACCCCTTGACAATTCAAAAGTGCCTGTAATTGGTTTATTTGAAATAAATGCTTTGAGTTTTGAGTTTTTTGAGTTTTGGACGCGGCCTTGAGGTCGGCGTAGATAGAGGAGCAAGATGCTTGAACAAACTAAATTAATAATTCCAGTTAAAATAGAGTTTGAAATAGCGTGTTTGTTGTTACCGTTACCGTGATTAATGGCGCCGGAATGTGCGTCAAAGTCTCGGATACGAGTCCCGACTAATGAAACCACGGATATTACGGAATACCCGGATCTTCAGATGAAGATTGAGTCAGTTCTACGTTGATTTAAATGGGAGAGATAAATGTGGAGGGATGGAAGGTATTTAGGTTGTCATTTTACAAGTGAAAACTTCTTTAGGCGCGTTGGGCTTTTTTGAGATGGGACTAAACCACTGATTTTGCGACACCATGACGACACCTTATTTTTGTAAACCCGCTTATGCTCTTTGTTTATATTACGTTACGGATCAATGTTCTATGCAAGTATTTTTACTTCAAAGGTTTTGTAAACGCGATTGTACTCTTTATTTAGGTAAGGTTACGGACCAATATTCTATACAAGTATTTTTCTTCTACCAAGGCGATCTTGTTCAAGTTTTCACTTCTATCGGCACTCCCGGAGTGCCACTGTTTTTTTTTAATTTTTTTTTGTGAAATTATGCGGTTAACGAAAATTAAAAAAAAAGGAATAGCGCCTTTCGTATTCTAGTCAGCGCAGACAGCAGACAAATTCAATTAATAATGAACTAATTAAGCAATGCCAAATTTGTATCAGTAACCGATCTTAGAAGACAGAAGACACTTATGATTTTTCGACTACGTTTCACGTTAGTTTTACACTGAGTAGGAAACCTTTTCAACTTATAAACCTTCCATTCTTATCCAGATGCCGCTCTTCCAACCCGGCTGGACACCTCTCCACGTTGCCAGCTCATGTGCTCGGAAGCACTGCACCCGTCTGCTGCTAGCAGCTGGAGCCGACCCTAACATCACGGACGTGGAGGGACGGACACCGCTGGATGTGGCCGGCTATGCGTACTACTATGAACAGGATGTCAATGATAAGCAGTAAGCATTTTAGTTCTGTTATGATCCTTAAAGGTGGTTTTATACCGGCGAGGCGTGGATGGGATGGGCGAGAGTTGAAATCACGCTTACAGTTTTACACCGAAAGATGTCCATCGCTATTCTGTGCCGTCTCGCCATGACCAGCGAAGCCTCGCGCCGCTTCGTGCTGTCCGCGCAGAAATTCGTTCACCCGTCTCACCCCGTCGCATCGCATCGCCCGCTGTCTTTCGTTTCTTCCATTTCTCCATAGGACACGCTATACGTACAAAGCAATAGCAACAGTGTTAAATGATTACATTATTAACTTGGATTTTGCAACAGTCGTGTTCAAAAAAAGAATTGTATTTGCCATCAGTCACCTAGAAATAACTTTCAAAGCAAGGACTACACCCTAACCTATATTCCCCGAGATCTATTCAAATTGGAACCTTGTGAGGAAACCTCCTCCTCGTCCCGTCCTATATTCGCCGTCCATTACAGCAGCTATCCAAATACCTAGCAAACGAGCCACTTTATCTTAAATGAAATCCTAATTAGACATTCGCTTTGTAATTAAAACATTATTCCAGCTTTAGTAGAATTTTGTAAGCTGAGGCCACACTGTCTGTCGTCACGAAGCACCACGATATGACATAAGACAGTTACACAAATGGTAACCAACCATTATCAGCTGTCGTAGAGAAATATTGAGCTGCGTCGCAGTTAAGCCACCGTTCTCAAGCAGTCCAAGGCTAAGCTACGTACGTACTTAGCTTGCTTCACTTTATATGAAAATGTAGGCGGGATCATCCACTCCCACAACAAATGCTGAAAAACAAATAAATCGTGGCAAATCTTTTCGTGCAACGATTTTCGAGTGACGAAATTCACTCGCGCTGATTCAGTCAACTCACTTGAAGGGTAGACGAAGTGGTTCAAACTGGTGCGAATAATCGCCGACACGTGCAGTCCCGTGCCGCTTACTGCGCGGGATTCAGCAAAAACAGTTTAAGCTTCGGAACCCATTGATTCGTGCACACGGACTCAAGTGTGGCCCTAGCATTTTAACATTCAGTTCAGTGTTAAACGTAGTGTAAAATCTAGTATGAGCACAGAACATTCTAATTATACTAAAATATTCTTCAAGGAAATATGAATGGTGCTCTAGGGAAATCGAGGTTATAAGATTTTTTTTAATTTTAATTTAGGATATGGAATAAAAATAAAGTTGAAAAAATATTAAAAAAGGCGGCTTTGTTCGGTGAAAGTAAATTCCCGTGTGTTTACCTAAATGTCCCCAGAACGGTAATTGATTTTAAGTAGAGGAAAATGTTGGAAGACTTTGGGTACTGGAAATGTTTTTAGGTAATTATGTTTTCATGACAACGTATTTTTTTTCCATTTTTCATTGGGAAGTTTTTAAGGTTTGCAATAAACATATCAGGCGCATTAGAGCAAAACCTAAACCAGATCTTTTAGGAAAATTTACTTGAAAGTATATAATTAGTAGCTACGAGATTAGGTAATTTAAAGCTCTGGTCAAACAGGTGAATGCAGTGCGGGATGCGGGACAAAATTCGCTCACGCCGGTTATATCAACTAACAAGTGTGGAGGTGACCAAACTGGCGCAGTTAGTGGCATGACTTCCTAGTTCCAAAACATTAAACACGTACATTCGCGTCCCGCGTCTCGCGCCGGTTTTGCCTCAGTTTGACCAGAGCTTCAGTACTTTGAACCGTGAGAGTCAATGAAGCTTCTCTCTCCATTAAGGTAAAAGCGCCACGGTAGTCAAGGAAATTCAATTTTTCTTAGGTGTTTTGCAATTTGCAGGTCAGTATTTCTTTTTATGTTGATCAAAAGAATTTTAGTCAAGTATCATAATGATTAATAAGACTTACAACTATATTAAAAAACTGACACAAATAGTAGTGGATCACCGCTGTGGTAACCTATGTGAGATGGCACAACAGCAACTCACGAAAATACAGTCTAGGCGACTTGAAATCATGCTTAGGATACTGTTGGACCTGCTCTACACCCTGCACACCATGGAAGCGCATATTTTGCGCATGGTTGTGTAGAAACAATCAACACGCGCTCCGCAAACATCCCCGACGCACTACAGAAGCGGGGCAGCCCCACCAGCATCCTAAACGCGTTATTGTACTGAACGCGGAGAGTGTTGTATGATCTTTGCGTATCCCACAGGTTGCTCGTGTAAAAACACGTACAGTAGGTTCGAAAGAGCGTTATCTTAACAGGTGCAAAGTGAGCATCGTGCAAAATGAGCGAGCCAGTATAAAAATAAAACAATCTTAATCATATAATTATAATTCACTACCGTAACAAATTGCTAAAACTTAAAAATAGTTGAATATCGCTGGCTATCTTAGCGCATCCCCCTTAAATCACTGAAATAATACTCACACCAAAACAAATAACCTCCGTTTCCAGCCTAGTAGAAGTAATCAAAATGCTGCTCAAAGCTGGTGGAAACTTCAACACGATGAAGAGCAATAACCTCGACAACATGGACACCCCCCTCCATACAGCGGTGGAGATCGAAAGTCTGGAGGCTATACAAGAGCTGCTGGATGCAGGAGCAGTTGTGACCTGCCTAAACAGAGCTGGGCAGACGCCGCTGCATGTATGTGTGAAGAAAAACTTGGAAGAGCATTTGCAGGTGAAAGTCGGAGATAGAAAATTGATTTAAGTCGGCGATGAGCCCATGTAAAAAAAATATCTTTTGGAATCCATTATTTGGATTTCTTCTGATGACATACAAAGTACACACACTATTATGAATCATTCGTTGGAGAGACAGAACTAACGTTTTTTAAGTCGTTTCAATAAGTTGTCGCTCAGGCATTGGAATTTAGCATTTTCATTTAATAAATACATTTTTGAAACTAAATTCATTACTTAATTTAGTTTCAAACATGTTCTGAAAAATTAAATTGGTTATTTATTAATAAGAAAACGGCCGAGTCTTTACATAAGCATTTAATTGGTACCTATATTAGACGAATTTGATGGTCGATCCATCAAATTCGTCTAATATAGGTACCAATTGAAGTAATTGGTACAAAACATTGATTTGACGTTCAACTTAACGAGCAGAAGAATTCCAATAAGCGAATTCAATGTAAAATATCTGATATTCAATTGAATAAAATAATAAAACTTATTTAAAGGAATCTTGAAATTTCTGCGCAGCTTTTAGCAAACTACGACTACATGAACGCGAACCCACTGTTAGCCATAGTAGATGTGAAAGACAAGGAAGGTCATTCAGTTCTGCAGGCTGCTGTCGAAGCTGCTTGGGTTCCAGGCGTATGCATCGCTTTAGAAGCTGGAGCTGATGTTACTTCTAAGGTAATTTTGCAAAGTTTTTCCGAAAATATCATTCCACATTGCCTTGGAAATTTCGTCCCTTGCAATGCAAACTTTTTAAAATACAGGGTAGCAGGGACATTGACGCAAAAACTGTTACCATGGATTCAGTACATGATTCTGAACACCCCTGCGTTGAAATTATTCGTCGGTTATTAAAAAAAAGCAGCTGTTCCAAACATTTTGACCGTGCACGTATTGCATTTTCCTATGAAACAGCTGTTTTTTTATATGATGAATGAGAATCATGTACTGAATCCATGGCAACAGTTTTTGCGTCGATGGCCCTGCCCCCCTGTTTATTTTCCAGTAACAAATAAATATCTTTTGGCAATCGGTCCTCCCTTATACTGTTATTTGAAAATATTGTAAAAGCCAACTATTTTTAAAAGAGTATCCGTGGAGTTTCTTGACGGTTCTTCTCCATAGGAAACGACCAATGGAACTGTGCGCCTAGCTTCTGACGTTTCAGAAATGCCCATGTAGGTTTAAGTGAAATCAAATATTTGGAATTATTTTTTTGCATTCTTTTTCCGTGTAATTTTTTTGACAAATGATAATGATTTTCAGGCTAATGATGGAGAAACTCCAATCCACTCGGCGGCTGCACTAGGTAACCTGGATGTCCTCATTGAAATCCTCAGCATCGCCAAACAAAGAGATGCATTAGACTATCAAAATGAAGAAGGAGAAACTGCTCTATTCAAAGCTATTATACATGATCACATAAACTGCGTGAGGCAAATCCTCAATGAAGGAGCTAATTTGAAAATAACTTTACCAGGAGAAGTAAATATATTTCACGTAGCAGCCGACAATGGCCATCTTGAAATTCTAAGATTACTTCTAGAATTTAATGAAACAGTAACTGAAGCTTTAATCAACACTTTAACAGCAGCAGATAGAAGAGGCTTCGGTCCAGTACATTTTGCAGTTTACAACAACCACCCAGCTTGCGTAGAATTACTCCTATCAAAAAGAGCTGATATCAGACTAAGAACAACTTGCAGTCCGCACAAATCTTCAACTCCATTGCATTTAGCTGCTGTAAAAAATACCGTAGATATAGCAAAAATTATCCTCAAATTCGACAAAACAACAGTACATGAAGTTAATAGTATGGGGTGGTTCCCACTACATGCAGCAAGCCATCATGGTAGTAGAGATGTTATAACCCTGTTGCTACGCGAAGGTGCAGATCTTTCAGGATACACAGATGGCCCAAAGAAATTCAGAAGAACAGCTATTGATATGATTATCAACAATCTATCGAAACCTACAGAGTTTATAGAAGATGTTTTTGATTCGTACATATCAAGTAATGGTCAAGATTTGCAGGATCATAACTGTGAAGTGACTGTAGATTATGGAATCTTGATGCCAACAGTCTGTGAGATGGCACAAATGAAAGTCATTGAAGCACTTCTGAAGACTGGAAACAGATATGGACAGACAAAATTACTCGTCCATCCGCTAGTAGAGAGTTTTCTGTTCTTAAAATGGAAGGCACTGTTACCATTTTTCTACACCATCATAGGTTTATATGCAGTTTTCCTGTCGTCATTGACAATCTTCATTGTGTCAGTATTCTTTTTTAGAGATACGAAAGAAACCACGCCTGAATGGTTGAATCCTGAAATCTGGAGTTATGTAGTTTATGTCACGATAGCGTTGATACTCTTGCAGGTTAGTAATTAATGTACTACAAAACACCAACTCATCATCTGTTAACTTTACATAAGAAGTAATTTCAAGATTACTGTGTGATTGCGCAATAATTGAACTGGCAGATACTAAGTACGGAATTTAGTATTATTGCCGATGGAAAATCCTTGTTTTAGTTTGTAGCCTTTTCCCAATTTTGCTGGAGTCAGCTAGTCTATACTTTCAAACCCAGTTTCAACAATTGTACGTCCTAGAAAACTAGATGAATTAAAAACAAACTTTTAAGATTATTATCAAAGAAATATGTCCCATTTATTGTAAAATTTCTCGAATTCTTCATCATTATCATCTATAGCAACTCCACTTTTTTATTACAGGAACTCCTCTACATGAACGTTAAAAGCAGTAGATACTTTTTACAACTTGAGACTTGGGTGAAGTTTGGATCCCTAGGCTTTGCAGTCATCCTGCCATATACGGTGGTCGTGGTGAACTTGGATAACGATCAGTGGCCTCGTCACGTGGCCACAGTGGCCTTGCTACTATCCTGGCTGGAGATGATGTTCCTGCTGTCCAGGTTTCCGAACTGGGGATACTATGTGCTGATGTTTGGCAAGGTCGCGTCTAATGTTGTGAAGGTGAGTCTAGAGTTTCTTTGAAGGTTATTGATTAGTTTTGTTTATTTTATTACTCAGAGATATTTGTATATAGGTGTTTTAAATAATCTTTTCGTGGTTGGAAAGGAAACTGATGCCTTTACTTAATAAAAATACTTCAGCGCCGGCTTTTTTAAAGTTTGTTTTGTCTTTCTCCATAATATATAGTTTGCCTGTACATTTTAAGATCTAGTGTTTCTTTGATAAGTTCAGCGTTATCATTGCAATACCTTTTAACCATTTCAATTTTGTTCCAGATCCTTCTAACTTTCATGTTCCTGGTCGTCGGTTTCTCCCTTAGCTTCATGATACAGTTTCGTTCACAAATACCTTTTGACGGACCTTGGGCTGCCCTCGTCAAGACAATAGTCATGATGACGTCAGAGTTCGATTACGTTGCCCTTTTCGATGAAGAGCATTCCAAAGAACTGGCTACCTCCCTCATAATCGTCAGGATAATCTTCCTCATTTTCCTCATTTTAGCAGCTATAGTACTTATGAACTTACTAGTCGGTGTTGCAGTCAATGACATCAATGATTTAGAAGTACTCGGTAACATTAGGAGATTAGTCAAACAAGTAGAATTCTTAGGCACTTTAGACACTTTAGTTTATAACAGAATATTTAACGCCATATTACCAAAGAGAGTGAATACAAGCTTGAAAAATAAACGCAATGTCGTTAACGTAATGTGTTTAAGACCTGGGAAACCTCGGTGGAAGCACTCGAGATCTCTCCCATCAAGGATTAAAGATGCCATTTTTACCAAAGCTCAGGCACAAAAGAAACAAATCGAAGATGAAATGGGTCTCCAAGCCTTTAAAACAAAACTCAATGAAATGCATGACGCAATAATGAGTATCAACAAAAAGAAAGAAGAAAAAGAAGAGCGAAAGAAACCTGAATGTGCGATAGTACCTGTAACTGAGTTACCTAAAACTAAGAAGAATAATAATTTCGATGAAGTGGCAACTACATTACATGAGTTAGACGATATTGTTATAGAAATGAAGAATCAGAATCAAGAATATGTAGAAGACTCGAAGTCAGCGATGGAAACGCTGAATGTTAAGATAGATCAGGTGTCTGTTGAACTTGAAATGATTAAGCAGTTTTTGAGTAGATTAGAGAGTAAGCTAAGTAAATAATAATTGATTATTGTTTTTAATAAAATGCTAAAAGCTTTAGCTGACTGATATTATTTTTTTTCTTTTGTGCTGCGAATTGGATATAAATGGACTGAAGGCAGGGTGCTGTTACGTCATGTCTCTACAAGCCGCCCCTGCTTCGAAAAATTTCGCAAAGATTTGTTTATGATATGTTCGTTTTATATATTATATTGGGTGACTGGTAATTAGAGACCGATACTTAAACACGTGACTTCACTCAACAGTATTAACAACTTTCTATGGGACCTAACTTAAAATCACGAAAGAAAAAGCAGCTGTTCCCTACATTTCTGTTCGCATAACTCCTCAAAATATAGGGAACAACAGCGGCAAGGGTGATATTTTGATGAACAAGTGTGTACGCAGGTGCACTCTCTCTTCCTCACTCTCATAGTTGCAGTCCGACATGACTGGAGAGAGATCAGGCGTAGGACCAACGACTGTATAGTACGTAGTAGTACAATCTTAGTAACAGCCCGGAGTTTGGAAGTTGGCGGTGTGATACCCCCGTGCCTCTGCAGCTGCTCTCTCTCCGGTCGTGTCGGATTGCGTCCCATCGGACCATGAGAGTGAGGGAAGAGAGAGCGCACTTGTGCACTATTATAACACCCTGGTCAGTGACTAGTCTCCGCTGAGAGCCTTGGTCAAAATTTGGTCCGGAGGACTATCATTACTAAGTACACTACACAAAATCCTTTCGAAATAAAATTTCTTAATGATGGTGAAAACCGCATCCAAATGCGTAGTTTAGAAGAACGACGACGACTCTAAAATATGATGAATGGAAGAATGGCAGAAATGATTGATATATCCTTAGCTACGGAGAAAAACTAACAGCCTTCTTCGTTTCCTACATTCCTGTCCCAATAATGCGTAATAACAAGGAATATCACGTTCCTAACAGAGAAATAACTTCAAATTAATTAGGACTTGCACAACACTTAATACTGTACTGCTATAAGAATCAAAATGATTTACTCCAAGCCCACAGTTGCTAAACAAACCAATTTTACTCGACCCCTGACATACCTTGTAAACTCCCTTTTGTCTGTATATTTTCTTATACAGAGAGAAGAGTGGAAGGTCTAGTTATAAAAGACATGAGGTGCGACGCCAGCAGAATAGTGATACATGGTTTTGTTGGCATCAGAGGAAAAATATGGTTTATTTTGATACTGAGCCCTGATTGGCTATTGTTGTTTTGTGAAAGGTTTGTTGCTATATTGAAAGGTTGTCTATGGCTGATTTTTACCTTATCAAGATGGCTAATATTTTTTCCATGACACGCGGTAAACTCATTGTAAATAGTTTGTTTAACATACTTCATAAAAGAAGGAGGTTCTCAACCACCTGTTTTTTTTTATTGTACATAGTATGATACTTACCTATTTCTAAACCAAAATGGTTTACCATGTTTAGTTCTACCCATTGTAGGCTTAGTGGACTGTAGATATGTTAACCATTTTCTATTTTTTTAAGTACCTGGTACTTATTGAAAGACCTACACTGTCCTCCCATACCTAGTCACACTGTTATTTGAAGAATTGTAAAAGCCATTTATTTTTTAAAAAAGTAACCGCGGAGTTTCTTGACGGCTCTTCTCCATAGGAAACGACCAATTGGAACCGTGCACCTAGCTTCTGATGTTTCATAAGTGCCCATGTAGGTTTATGAGAAATAAAAAAAAAAATTGAATTTGTATTTTGAATTCATTTAAAAGGTCGTATAGCGAAGGGGAATTAATATTATGGTATTATGGTGGTATTAATATTATGGTGGTGGTATGGTATGGTATGGTATATAACAATACAGGAATATTGATAATCTTCACCAAATTATATAATTAAATAGATTTTGAACGTTTTAAATACAGGAATTGGCCTGATGAAAACATTCGTAGATTAGTAGAGTAAATAAAATTGATGTAGTTATTAATCATCTTATGCTTTTGAAATAAAATCAATCACATCTAAATTACCACTTGACATTCGAAAATAAAGTGAGCGGAACTAATTTATTATAAGGTATATTTGATTAGTGAGTGAAATTATTGGCACTAACGGTTCCGTAATGAGCAGCGTAATGGAACTGTTGTGTTTGCAATATTAAGGTGAGGTCCTATGAACAAGTGGGGTGCCAGTTCTAGCCTAGTAGTAGGTCTAGTGGTAAGACCGCAAGATGGTCTCAGAACTAGAGGTCCCGGGGTTCGATTCCCAGTGAGGGCAAAATTTCCAGCTTCCAGCTCTAAGTCCGCTTGGCTAGCTCCCACCATTTTATCTAAGTCTATCGCCATAAGAACAATGAGTATTGTTGTGTTTCGGCAGTTAGAGATAAGATAGCCAGTTCCTTTATGGTTGAGGATTCCAGGTGAAGCTCGCTTCAACTTTGGCCTGATCATCAATTACCATCAGGTAAGATGCGGGTCAAGAGTTTCCCCGTTGAGGTTAAAAACAAAAAAACAAAAAACCAAAATTGCATAAACTCAAACTCAAGCATTTATTTCAAATAAACCAATTTCAGGCACTCTTGAATTGTCAAGGGGATGATCAATCAGAAAGAAGAAGCTAATAGTTGCCCATTCCAAAGCTTAGTAGGTTGGAGAAGAACGGGCAAGAAACTCCACGGACACTCACGGCAAAAAGTCTGCAAGTATAGCTTGCGTTTCACTATGCCATTAAAAAACTTTTGATTGGTGAATGTCACAATGGCATGCTAGCTACTTGCATTCATTATGCAAGTAGATAAAAGTAACTAGTATCTCACTTTAAGCTCACTGCGCCCTAACTTCGGGCCGTCTTCAATCTTTGAAGGAGGAATGAGGGGTCACACGGAGTTTAGATTCTTCTCGCTAATTATATGAAAGCTTACAGTATTTTAATTAACGAAGGGCGTTCCTGTTAACCCGCAATAATATAGCGTCCATACATGCAAAAAAAAAAAAAGTATAAATTTAATATTTTTTGTGAATATTTTATGATTTATAAAAATAAAATATCGTAATATTTTTTTGAGGGTGTATAAACGCTACATGCAGGACAGAAACGCCCATCGTTACTTAACAAACTATATTTCCTTAAACTCGCTTGTCGCTTATAAACAAACCACACCACAAACATCATCTTAATAGTTTGTAGGTATGTGGTTTATTTATAGACGACGGTATGTATAAAGTACTAACATAGTTGTAATAGGTACTATACTCCATTCATTATAACAGAAGATAAATAGCGGTTATTTCCCTTTCGTTATTTCGATATAAATTTAAAATAAGTTCCGTTATTTCAGCATAAGTACAAAGCAATACAGTTATTACTATTTACCATTTATATTTTAAAAAATCACGAAAATGCTGTCATTTCAACAATATTACACAATAACTGTTGTTTTTTGCCGTTATTTTTCTATTGCTATAATAAATGGAGTATAACAAAATATGTAAAAAAATTGTCTGAATTAAATGAATTTATTTTTTATTTATTTATAAATAAATCATCAGTGAATTAATGATAGAAATATAGGGAAATATTAAGTTATATGACTAGTTTAAAAAAGCGGCCAAGTGCGAGTCGGACTCACACAGCCACTGTTACGATAGCGACTGTGGGACTCACGCTACTTTTTAATTACTTTAGTAAAACATTTTTTTTAATAACTTTTGTATGGGGATTGGGACCCCCTTAAATTTTTTACTTCATTTTATTTTTATTATTTGTTGTTTTAGCGGCCATAGTCGTACACATTTTGTGAAAATTACAAATGTCTACCTATTCGTTTCTTGTATGTATAAATATGTAACTTTATTTGATTGAATTGAAAACTTCTTTAGACGCGCTGGGAATTTTTGTGATGGGACTTAACCATTGATTTTGCGACACTGTGACGACCTGGTGTCGTCACAGTGTCGCGTCGTCTTTTGACTATTAAAAAGACATCAACGCGTTGATTACCGCGGTGCGTGGAATAAAAGACATCAACGCGTTGATTGCCGCGGTGCCGATTTTTTTTCAAGTTTTCACTTCTGTCGGCACTCCCGGAGTGCCACTGTTTTTTTATTATTATTATTTAAAGCGGCAGCAACACAGATTGCTTATTTGTATAAGCAATTCACAGATTGCTTATTTGTATAAGCAATCTGTGAAAATTTCAACTGTCTACCTATATTACGGTTCATGAGATACAACCCGCTGACAGACAGACAGACGGACGGACAGAAGGGGCTTAGTTATATGGTTCCATTTGACGCCCTTTGGGTACGGAATCTTAACGACAACATATATCTACTATCTTCAAAATAATAAAAAGTGACTCGCCCATAATACGGTAAGAAAGACGTACTTTTCATTAGACCATTCGTGAAGATCTAATAAAAGGTATCTCGTGCAACATGGAGCTTGTAATGAGCTATTCGTTCTGATTTACCGGCAAATATACGGGATATTATTGCCTTCTGACTGTAGTTGAGCTATTTCTTATGGTTAGTAGCAGGTACTGAACTACTAATGGGCTTTTTACGTTTCTATTTTTTATTCACAACGGTGAATCTCTTGGCCTGCATCTGATGGTAAGTGATGATCAGAACGAAGGTAAAAGCGAGTTTCTCCCGGAATCCTCAACCACAGATGAACTGGCTATCTTACCTCTAACTGCCGAAAGACAACAATGCTGTTAACAATGTTATGGCGACAGACTTAGATAAGATGGTGGTAGCTAGCCAGACGGACTTAGAACAAATCCTACCCTACCACCAACCAAACCGAGTAGAAAATAAAATAGTAGTAGTAGCAGGAAAATTAGGTTTAATCACGGAAATGCCTAAAGGCTCTTTCAAACAGACGCGACACGCGACGCGACACAAAGACACCGCTTAACGCGACGAGCGGTGTCTTTGTGTCGCGTCGCGTGTCGCGCCTGTTTGTAAGAGCCTTAATTCGTAAATAACTGTTAAGAGCATTTATTCTGAAACGTTGCCCACGTTGCAAATAGCTGTTACATATTTCGCTGTTTTGATTCATTTGGCAATATTACTGTATGGAAATAAGAAATGTGGCTAACTAGCGAACTAGAATATTAACAATAATATTGATGGTTTTGCCGCTATTATTCGAAAAAGATGTGCATCCCTGATGTCACGTGTTCGCGGCAGCACCAACAGTATTCTCAGTGTGTTCGCAGATCGGTGGGATTCCCCGATGTTGCGGAGGTGGATGCAGCTCCACGCTGAATTTTTTTTTTTTTTTTTTGTATAATCTGTGTGGTACCTACTAACACCTTATGGACTCCGTCTGAAATAAAAATATTCTATTCCATTCTATTCTATTAATAATGAATTACAATTAAAACACTGAATTTGATGTTGTAACCGTTTTAGGTGTAAAAAAGGCATTTGGAAATACTTTTTTTTTACATATAAAACTAAATATTCGGTGTTACGATTTATTTATTGCATTTCATAATCAATATTTTAGTTCCCTAGTTAGCCACATTTCTTAATTCTATACAGTAATATTGCCAAATGAATCAAAACCGGTAAACATTTGACTGCTTTTTACAACGTTGCCAACTGTTAGGATAAACCCTCTTAACTTTCCTGCCTCGTTGCTCTAGTGTAGCTTGGAATCTAGGTTTTGTACCTAGTGTAGAAGTTATACGTTTTCTACCTACTTCTTTGTCCAAAGATATGATGATAAGTTATGATAAAACTAGCTTCTGCCCGCGACTTCCGTCCTCGTGCAATAGTGTAGTGTATCAATGAAATATTTTTTCAAATTGCTTCAGTACTTTCAGAGATAACCTCTTACAAACAAACAAACAATTTTACTCTTTTATTTTAAGTACCGTGTAGTTTCTTGCCGGCTCTTCTCCATAGGGAGCGACCAATTGGAACCGTGCACCTAGCTTCTGACGTTTCATAAGCGCCCATGTAGGTTTATGTGAAAAAAAAAAAATGAATTGAAGTAGATAGATAGATAAATCGAATATTTCTTGCAGACCAAAGACATAGCACTAAATACAAAAGCACGATTAAATAATAATTTATTAAGAACATGAATATTAGGAAATAGCTGCAAATGCCAATATAAAAAAAGGAGAAAACAAGACATTGTGAGGACATATTGGGTACGACACACTTTAAAATAATGAATCAACAAATATACAAGATGCGGTGGGTGTGTAAACCTTGCGAAGGTTGCACCAAATAGGAAAGAAAGAATGCAGAAGAATGTGAAAGTAGGTGGTATTCGTTTAACCTTCTAAAGAGCAGAAACGAAATTTGTATAGCGCTTGTGACCACCCAACAAGTCTAACTCTAAAGTTGACTTTTAATTGATAAAATCATAACATAACATCATGCCTGTATTCCCCGCAGAGTTAGGCAGAGGTGTACCTATAGTTCACCCATATTTCGCCAGTTATGTTTAAGTCCCATGTAACAGGGGGCGAGCTTATTGCCATCAACCGGGCACAAATCCAGGCTCCGGGCTGCTACTGAGAAATTCCAGATGGAAAAACCAAATAACACCTTGCCAGACTCGGGAATCGAACCCAGGACCTCATAATCAGCAGTAGCGCTTTACGACCACTAGACCAACGAGGTAGTCCAAGAGGCAGGAGATTGTTAAAATCGTCCTTCAATAATAATCATTGCAGCAGACCACGGGACGAGTTGGATAGATTCCGTCGAAACTGGAAGGACGCACGGGCTGGCGAAAGATGGAAGAAATGGGGGGCCTCCCCCATTTCTTCCATCTTTCGCCAGCCCGCTTTGCCAAAGAGTGGGACAGGATAGGTTAGTAAAAAAATAATCGTCCATAAGCCAACTAGAAATTTCGTTTCTGCCCTTTAATATAAAAGGTTATACTATAATACTAGCGGACGTCACGCGGTTCCACCCGCGTAGTTCCCGTTCCCGTGAGAGTAAGGGGGTAAAATATAGCCTATGTTACTCGCTGATATTGTAGGTATCCATTGCTGAAAGAATTTTTCAAATCGGTCCAGTAGTTTTTAAGTTTATTCGTTACATACGAAAATATAAATTTTTCCTCTTTATAATATTATTATAATTATAATATATATTATTAGTATAGAGTATAGATATAGAGTACGACAACATCAAATATGTAACTTTATATAGATAAAAAATAAGTAAATCATAATAACTGAAGCTTCACTCACAAAGGTTGAAAATACTACACTTCAAAAATCCTCGCATTACAAATGTCACATTGAAAAACCTCCTTTGTGAAACTACTGAATTAAAACACATTTGTAAACATTATTACAACTGCAGTTTAAAACATTATATAAGAACACATTTCTCTCATAAATTACGACTTTCATAGACAACTCGCTCGTTACCAGCAGTTTAATTATTTTACAAACTGAAAAAACTTGTTGTATGAACGTAAACGAAACAAAAGGAGTAAATATGTAAAGCCGCGGTCTCACGGCTTGTTGAGGCCTGTCGCGGTCTGGCGCGCGGCCACGCCGGTCGAGGCCTGTCGCAGCCTGGCGCGCGGCCACGCCTGTCGAGGCCTGTCGCGGCTCGTACAGACCATTCTCACCACAGGCCTCATCGGATCGACTATTCCCACGGCCTGTCGGCCGGGCCTGGTACGATCTGGCCTATGAGAAAGCGGGGTGTGGGATGGCAGCAGGTGGCGTTTTGCAGTTCCTGTCTACCACCGTGGGAGGAAGGCCTGAATTTATGTAAGTGTTTTGAAAAAACTTTAAAATGCAACCAACATTTCAGAGGATTTGTAGTAAAAAGGTAAACAAAAACGGACTTGTGCATTATATGTTCGGTCCACCGAAACCACTAATTGTTTACATTATTTTTATTATGGATAAATTTCATCGATCTAGTAGTTGCAAGCGCTATTGCTGATCATAAGGTCCTGGGTTCGATTATGTGGTCGTGCAGTGTATTTTTCCATATGGAATTTCTCAGAGTCTGGATTTGGGTTGATGGCAATAGGGTCACGTCCTGTTACATGGGACTTAAACATAACTGGCGAAATGTGGGTGTACTATAGGTACAGCTCTGCCTAAATCTTCGGCGTGATTTTAAGTCACATTATTTTCATTATTTGCCATGATAAAAGTCATAAAAAACAGGTTAACTGTGAAATGTTAAACTGTGTACGGGTAAAAGATATATGTAGCTTAGTGACAGATGGACAGATAGACAGACAATGTGGGCTTTGTTCGTTGGGTTCCGTTGGCACACTCTTTTTACGGAATCCAAAAAAAATTAAAGTAAAAAACCGCTAAATGTACACATGGCTACACATCAAGCTATAAGTGTCCAGTATAAGCTGACTTCGCATTTTACGGAAGTCTTATACAATGCGAGATCAGCATAAACTGGAAATGTATAGCTTGATGTGTAGTACATAACACTTGGTATATTTCAGTTTTAATAAATGAGTGTGCGTTTAATTCGTGCAAGCCTGGTAGCGATACAAATACAAACGATACAAATACACTCTCTGTATTAATACAAGTGTTACAATTATTTATGTTACTGCCTAAAAGCAAATTAATTTTGGTTCGGGTGTTTTTGTGTGGTGTGAGTTACAAGACTGTAAAGGCGTCTACATCGCTACATGCGAACTACACATTACACTGACGTCACACAAAATCCTGCATCGCGCAATCAGAGTTTACCACGCGACTAGGATATATACGACGTCCCGACATCAACCGTCGGGAAGTAGCCCACCAGACACAACACACGTCTGGTCGGAGGATCTTCCCCTTTCTATGGAGGATGAGTGAACTTTACACCCTGTTCCTTATATCTCTACAAGACCATCACACGAACCTAAAAAAAAACTAACACGTTAACTGCTGGACATGATTGGTTGAGTATAGAACACAAGAAATAGCTGGGCCCTATAATAGTACACTAATGTCGCGGTCAGCAAGGGCATTGATGGACGATCGTGAAAATGTTGGCCGAAGGGAAGCTGAAGCACACATACGTGAGTCCATCAATGCCTAATTGCGGCCAAGGCTTGTATAGTACTTTTCTCAAATAATACGTGGAAATTCAAACTGCGTAAATTAATTATAAATTCCAGAATCAATGACGAACAACGATATTTTTTCACGCGCCAATATGTTCATTTGTTTCTTCTTTACTTTAAACAGCTCTATTTGCAAGCAAAATCGAAATTTAAATAAAATCTTTGATAAGTTACCTCCTTGGTTGCCATGTGTTGAAGTATAAATCTTAGTTCCATTTTTAAATAACACGACAGATATGAGTTTTCATAGTAATATATTTGGCTGCAAAACACGACAGATATGGATTTTTATAGAAACATACAACAGCAATTTAAATTTATTTAGAAGAAGGTTGTCAAAATAATGTTTGAATTTCCAATTTTTGTATAGAATTTACAATATAATTTACAAATTGTAGTCCGTGTACCACAAAACACTAAGCCACAAATAAATAAATTGTAATGGAAAAACCTAACAATATTAATACCACAGAATTACATTCTCCTTCTTCTCTAAGTCTGAGCGAAAAAAAAATGTGACACTGAGAGACACAAATATATTAAATTTTATAAAATGACTAGGCCATTAAAAATTCGCCCCCACAGGGAATGAAACCCTGGACCTCTGGGTCTGAGACAGGTGGACCACTAGACCGAAGAGGCTTTTGGTCGTAATTCATTTAGCAGGCCCGAGCCATTCGTGCCACTTGCTTGCATGTCTGTCCAATGAGTAGACTATGTTAGCAGTGAATAATCAATTAGTATATAAAAAAGAAAAACAAAACCTATTCGTTAAATTAAAACCACACTACATAATTATTCAAAAACATTTCATTAACCGCTTCATCCTGTGCCTTGCCACCAAAACAGCACTGGATTTTAATCAAACCCATACGAATTTACAAATGGCTGCCGTATCGCTTACGGTTTTACTATACTTTTTACGACTTTCGGATTGATTCGCGATTATATACTTCTTAAAAGGGACTGTTAATAAAATTAGGGTTGAAATGAACGGATGCTTTTTGATGTGGTCGACGAAAGGGTTCCAAAAGGGTTGGGATTAGTCTGGTTTGTAAGACTGCTAATTGTGAAATCCAGAATTCATTCTTTCTTTTATAAATAAAACCTAAAAGGCTTGAAATAAACCAAAATATTAAAAAAAAAACCCGACTGCAGAAATACATAACTGAAAAGAGAAAAACAAGCATTTGGCGGCCGGCAACGTTACTATGAAAACTCATATCTGTCGTGTTATTTAAAAATGGAACGAACTTTTTACTTCAACACATGGCAAATTGGCAACCAAGGAGGTAACTTATCAAAGATTTTATTTAAAATTCGATTTGGCTTGCAAGTAGAGCCGTTAAAAGTAAAGAACAAACAAATTAAAAATATCGTTGTTCGTCATTGATTCTGGAATTTATAATTAATTTACTCAATTTGAATTTCTGCGCATTATTTGAGAAAAGTACTGTATAAGCCTTGGCCGCAATCGGGCATTGGTGGACTCAATGTACTATATTGATGAGTTTTTTGTGGGACCATTAACCGTAATTAGTTTAGTCACTTGAAATAGGATTAGTTTAAAAAATCAGTTTTTTGAAGTGAAAACTTCTTTGGGCGCGTTGGGCATTTTTGAGATGGGACTAAACCATTGATTTCGTGGCACTGTGACGATACCACCTTTTGAACATTCAAAAGACATCAACGCGACGATTACCGCGATGCCGATTTTTTTTCAAGTTTTCACTTCTGTGGGCACTCCCGGAGTGTCACTGTTTTTTTGAAGTGAAAACTTTTTTAAGCGCGTTGGGTACTTTTGAGATGGGACTAAACCATTGATTTCGCGACACCGTGATGACACCAGCTTTTGACCATTAAAAAGACATCAAAGCGCTGATTACACCGGTGCGTGGATTAAAGACATCAACGCGTTGATTACCGCCGTGCCGATTTTTTTTCAAGTTTTCACTTATGTCGGCACTCCCGAAGTGCCACTATTTTATTTTGTGTAAGTATATTTTAAAGACATGATGGATATTCATATCTAAACATGCTAAAACAAGAGAAAACAGATTTCTCAAATCATACTTCAAGTAACAACACTACCAGAGGTCGTTGACCCCAAAAAAAAAACAATCAAAGCATTTTTTGTCCTCTTTAGATATCGATACCAATCACGTTTCGCCACATAATTTTATTTGACCCTGTATAACAATACGTAGAATCATTTATTCCTACTCACAGTACAAATTGTTCCATGTAGCCGCAAGCCCCTCAATGCAGCAGGAAGTTAATGTGCCATGGATAAATTCGTTTAATTAAATTATAGCATTCCATTAACGGGTAATCCATTAACTCTGTCAATAAGATTATGCAGCTTATCATTTAATGCCCAATTGAGTATGCCGTTTATATTTAATTACATACGACCATTGTCCTGTTGAGTAATTAATTAATGTAGGTTATCTCTTAGCTTATATGTACTTCCTACTGCAGTTTCAGATAAGATATGTAATCAGGCGGTTTACGGAAATTCATCACGCTAATGTTATTTTTTTCTGCAAATTGGGTAAAAAATACTGGCCAAGTGCGAGTCGGGCTCGCACACGACGGGTTCCGTACCGTATTAAAATAATGAAATAAAAACGCCTTTTATTTCTTGCAAAAGTCAACTGCATTAATTTCTATTTCCTATGTTAGTAAGACATATTTATAAGTTAGGTAATGTGTGAATTTAGTGTTAGATTTTACTATTATTATATTATCGTATTAAGATAGAGCAAAAAAAAAACGCCGAAAAAGGAGTTTAATAATTAACTTTATTTAATTTTAATATCCTGTACTATTAAATGAGCAATATTTGTATGTATATATATTTGTTTCTATCTATATTTGTATTCACGATCTCGAAATCGGCTCTAACGATTTCGATGAAAGTTGCAATATGGGCGAAAAATCAATCTAGCTAGGTCTCATATCTAGGAAAATTACTTTTCTCCGTATTTTCACCCGAGCAGAGCTCGGTTGCTCAATTTTCACAGGTTGTGTTGCCGCTGTAACAACAAAGTACCTGGGCGACCGAGCTCCTGCTCTGGTGAAAATAAAGAATACTCATTTAATACATAGTTTAGGGAAGTTCATACTTATCCATGTATAGTCCTTACTAATTCCATACTGCCATGTCATTATTTTAATGTCATTGTTCATTATCTTGTTCTAAACTTTGGGCGACCGAGCTCTGCTCGGGTAAAAATACGGAGAAAACTAATTTTCCCAGATATGAGAGCTAGCTAGATCAATTTTTCGCCCCCTATATTGCAACTTTCATCGAATCGTTAGAGCCGATTTCGAGAACGCGAGTACAAATGTATACCTATACAAATATTGTACGTTTAATAGTATTGGATATTTTTACATAACATATTACTACTTCAGCTGTTTGGTTTATAGTTCAGTCATGTAGAACATCGTAGGTCGCAAAAAAATGCACTGTACTGATTTGTTGGGATGTTTTTAGGTTACCAATAGTGTAAAGCCATGTTTGCAGCTTTGAAAGACCTGTGGTAACTGCGTGGTGCCCGATAAACCTCAAAATTTTCTGATATTTTCAGTTTTTTTTTTTGCTTAAAACTTGTAAAAGTGCCTCTTTCGGAAAAAGTAATCATTAAATTTTTAAAGTATACAAACTTTGAAATAATTTGAGCGCATCCAAAGCTCTGTAGGTTCAATAAAACCCTAGGTACAGCACTTCAAACATTGACCATTTTTCACAAACTGTTTAACTTAAAAAAAAAAACCCCAATGTTTGAAGTGGTGTATCTCGGGTTTATACACCAGTTGATCCTGTAAATAATTCAACAAGCAAAGATATTAATATTCGCGATCGAGAGCCAGAAAACGCTACAAACATCCTACATAGAAAAGTCATCATATTTTTTTACAGTTTTCTGCAAAACTTGGTAACATCTCGGACAGTGATATAGGTCAGGGTAATGTCAAATTCATTAGATGCATGGTCGCAGCGATGCAAGCAGATGGAATGGTAAGCAGCCTTCTGGCGCCCATCAAACATTCACTGTTTCAACTGACCTCGGGCTGACAAAGTTAGGTACATTTTTACCAATTCTGTACGAATGAAATATTCTGTTATTTCTATAGTAGATATCAAATTTCAAACAGAGAAGGAAGAATTAATTATTTCTATAAAAAAAAATCGGTTGTTTTAATTTTATTTTTTTTATCCTAATGATGAACGAAGTTCACATTGTGGTTGTATTTATACTTTTGAAGTGAAAACTTATTTAGGCGCGTTGGGCATTTTTGAGATGGGACTAAACCATTAATTTCGTGACACCGTGATCACACCAGCTTTTGACCATTAAAAAGTCATCTACGTCTTGATTAGCGCGGTGCGTGGAGTAAAAGACATTAACGCATTGATTACCGCGGTGCCGATTTGTTTTCACTTCTGTCGGCACTCCCGGTGTGCCACTGTTTTTTTTTAACCGTATTCAGTAACTTGACAGGTTGAGGGATATCAGTTTCTGACAAATAAAAGGTAGTGAGGTGCAAAAAGAATGAGTGAAATTGAATGAATCTTATAGTGTACTTATCATGTAAAGTTTTCATTGCATTTCATAACGACACGTTTTATTTTTTGTTTTGGACTGTCAACTTACTGAATACTTTTAAATGTCCATTGGAATAAATACTTATGAACTTTACGGAGTATTAAAAATGTATGTAACATCATGTAGGTATCCTAATACTGTATTATATCAGAACATCAGTCGGTATTAGCTGTTAGTAGGGCAAACTAGGGTACATCCACTGCCGCTGAGCCCAACCGACGGAACTGACGACCGATACCAGTTCCGTTAGTTCGGTCCGACCTGCTCCCGATACCGGAGTGAACCGATATTGATGTTTAGCTATAATATCATTGAGTTTTATATCTCCTCCTTGTAATTATTATTAAGATCTTGATAACACATGTGATATGCAATAAAGATTTGAATTGGAATTTACCCTGTATCGTTTTGAATTCATTTATATAGTGGGTTTGACGGGCGATAAGGCTCAGTCTACGTTTAGCGCTTGGTATGGCAACACGCCGTGTTCGAGTTCGCGACATGTCAATCGTCATCCTGAGGATGCTTCGTTGAGAGGTGAAACACGTGTCGATTTCTTTCAGGGTTTTTTATGGCACTTTAGAAATAGCTAAGCGGAATAGGTTACTAAATATATCCACGTCTATTTTATTTTGTAATGGATTTCCGCAAGGTCACGCCTGAATCAATTAACACTTATCACTTTCACAAACAAAAAGGTTCGAAGCAATTAGTTTTAAACAATCTTAATATATTTGTTCTGTAAGGGAATCGAACCCGTATCTTTGTATAATTTTGCATTTGTATTCCTCCTTTTAGAAATACCCGAAAACTATGTTTGTTTTGTATTTATGTCGAATGTCACCGATGAAACTGAACGCGATCAGCATATCTAAACCACCTTAAAGAGCTGTCAGGGTATTCACTGTTGTGGAATTTTGACACTGACAGTTCTTGATTGCGTGATATCTATCACGCAATCAAGAACTGTCAGTGGCGAATTTCACTAATGGAACATCTGTTCCATTAGTGAAATTCGCCCTTAGTAATGTAGTTCATAAATGAGGTTGTTTGGTAATAAAAAATTCATCACTTCCGTATCAACAAAGGACTTAAATCTTAACTTACAGATCGTTCACTTTTTCTTGTTCCTTGCAATCATGTTGGCACCATTGCTTGTCAACCTTAGTTTCCATACTAATAGAGTTCAAAATGGCGACTGACAGAACAGTACTACCAAGCGCGTCACGGGTCTGTAGTTATTCAGAACGCACTGTACATATTCAGTTACGAGCGCGTTCATTTTAATGTCAAAGAGACCATCTTTGTGGCCATTCGAACACGCCTAAACGAAGCTCAAGCATTTTCGGCGATAGTAATCAGGATTCGTCGACGAATTCGAAACCAAAACGTGCTGCGGTCGCGTTGTTGAGAACTGTCTTTGAGTTGAATGTATTGATACAGTGAAAGGCGAAATTACTGTACAATCTAGATTGAACTGGTTTAGGAATATTTGGGGGTTTTCGATTAATAATTCAGTTTAGTAATAGTTAAGCAATTTTTGACAGTTAGTCCCGGAAAGTACTATCATCGTAAATATTATCGTCCTCTGTGCAGAGAAAAGCATCCCGCCAAACATTTGCTCACTTGGTACGTATTGATACCGTCGGTGACGGTGACATGGGTGCATAAACTTGAAACTTTCGACTTATATCTACACCATATAAAAAGCCCTCGTTATTAGGTCTCCATTATAACTTTGAAATCTTGCGGAGGCGAATGCGGATGCGCAGCTACGATTTCTTGCTAAAGTCTTGCATTTGCGGAGGCGGATGCGAGGTTTCCTTACAATTACTTTATAATCATCATCTTTGAGTTGCGGTGAAGTAAAACATCATGAGGAAACCGGCATGTCCTAGAACCAAAAATCGTAGCAGACTCTCGTGTAGACTGGCGCGATGCGACACCGGTACCGTAAAGATTTCTTAGAAATTGTTTTGTTAGAGTCGCGTCGCGCTTGTCTGAACGAAGCTTTAGTCGTCCACCAAACCGCACTGGGCCCGGCGCGTTGTGGATTACGGCCCGCTCTTTCTCACAGAGAGGAGGCCTGTGTCCCAGCAGTGGGAACATTATAGGCTGATTATGTTATACTAACTTCTGCCGTAAAATATACCGGACACTCGGCAATACTGTAGCTTATCATTAAAGTCAAAGTCAAAGTCAAATCATTTATTTTAAATAGGCCCATGTATGGCACTTTTGAACGTCAAAATTTACAAAATAATATAATTGATTCTAGTCGCCCCTTCCAAAAGGTAGTTTTCGTATGGAGAACTCCACCGTTACTCTTTTAAAATATTTTACGATAGTTTGTATAAGTAGTGAAAGAATTTCCGGAATCAGATCAGTATTTCCGAAGATTAGCCCTACAAACAAACTCACAAATACCTCTTCATAAAATCAGTACAGATTAATCAAATCCTTAACTCTAACTATGAATATGTCTAAAACAAACATGAACATAGACCTATCGCCAATGTCATCACATATGATATATAGCAGTCCGGGTTGACCGAAACCTATAAATCGACTCATTGTCTCAAATGATAGTACGATATTAACAGCTTATCATGTCAATGTATAGGGTATTGTGGTATTTGAGCTATAATACTGTAACTTATTGGTTGAGGAAGTGCCACTTGAGTTATAGCGTTGGGTCTGAAGTACCTACGATTGGTGGTTGGGTTAGTTGGTTGGTTGGGTTTGTGGCTGGCATATTTATATTTATTTATATTTATATATATACTCGTACTTTATTGTACACCACAAAAATACATGACAAAAAATAAATCAACCACTACAAAATATACAATGGGCGGCCTTATCGCTTTCCGCGATCTCTTCCAGGCAACCTTGGAATGGACAGTGATTTGCCTGGACATAAAATAGGGCTGTCGTTGGTGCATATAATAAGTATACAATATACTAGAATAAATACACAGATATATACATAACCTAAATAATAGATACATAAATACATACATACCTACTTACTAAATACATAAGCATCAAAAATAAATGAAAACCATAGATAATTACAGTTACAAGAACAAGATCACAACGACAAGTAATGTTCCTTCACGAGTCTCTTAAAAACAGGTAACGATTGCGCGCGTTTTATTTGAATTGGCAATGCATTCCACAAACGAGCGGCCTGGGCAGTAAAGGACTTGTCGAGGAATATTTTTATGTAAAAGACTGTCCATGGAGTGGCTTGTCCGAAGTTCTTCTCCATAGGAACCTATTAAGCTTTGGAATGGGCAACTAGCTTCATCTTGCTAACTGACCGACTTCTTGACAATTTTATTAAAAACTAGATTCTCCCCGCGACTTTGTCCGTGTGAAATTTCGGCCCCAGACCCACCGCATTGCATACCATTGCCCGCTTGCGGTACTTCTTCATTTTCGCGTAGCATTCTTTGAGACTTTTTTTTGTGTTCGCCTCTTAGTTGTCGTAGCGTCATTTTACATAGCCTTCCTCAAGAATTGGGCTATCCAAAATGAATGTTTCAAAACCGACTGGTAATTCTGGAGATTACCGCTACATAAAAACTTACAAAAAAAAAACAAACAAATTTGACCTATTTATAATTCTCTATAGTATAGATTGCCTGAAAATATGATTTAATTGAAGTAAATGCTTCATTGCTTGCATTGTGGGTCATAGCAGAAAAAATAATCAAAACCAACCACGCCTAAGGCAGTTTACTGCTGGAAATAGGCCTCTCCTAAACTGGGCCACAATGCCCGGTCCACTTGCTTTAGCATCCAGTCTGTGCCAGCCACCTGAAGACATCGTGGCCCCCGGCAACAGGGCAACCGAAGAAACACGGGTGGGTTTTAGTCAGTAAGAGTCTGACACCGCTCCGCCCAGAGCGGGAAAAGTTATTTGATAATTTCCCACCCAAAAAAAAACCACCTGAAGACACTTAAAAGAATACGCTAATCAAGTTTAATTCACAAAGAGTCCGAAAATAATTGATTTGATTGTTGTTTTTGTATTTTGTTTAGTTTAAATCACATGAAATGTTTTATTTGTTGAACTTACTTCTTTCAGTCAATCAATCTTTCTAAGATTTTTTTCGACTACGTAAGTTCGGCTTCCAGTCGAACCGAATGCGTCTGACTACCAGTATTTTTAGTGGAGCGACTGCCTAATTGATCAATCTTGTTAACTTTTTTTTTTAACAAGCTGTTTTTAGAGTTTAGTTCCAGAAGAGTGCTAAAAGGAACCCTATTACAAAGCCTCTGCTGTCCGTCCGTCTGTCTGTCTCTCAGCGGGCTGTATCTCATGAACCGTAACAGGTAGTAGTTTTCACAAATGTTTTATTTCTATTGCCGCTATAGCAACAAATAATTAAAATAAAAAAAAAGTTAATAATTAAAGGGGGAGCAAGAAACGTTTTTCGACGTTTTTTGCTAATTATTGTAAGGTGGTACGGAACCCTTCGTGTGCGAGTCTGAATCGCACTTAGCCGGTTTAATTTTCGCCTATTTAAACTTATGACCTTAATTCGAATCGGAGCTACAGGACTTAAAACGTTATAACCAACACAGCACGCAGATAACAATTCTGTGACATACATACATGACAAAGCTTCGAGATAATACATCAAGATGCAGCCATAAACTTAGGGTCTGAATAAAGGTCCTCGTAAAAGTGCCATCAGCAACCCTTTGACAGGAAGACGAAACGATCAGGGCTTTATCACATCACAGGATGGAAAGGCACCGGGGTTTTTGTATGGTTTTGTGTAAAACCATGCAGCTAAGCCTCCATTTTGGACTATATCTGTCCGTCCGTCCATCCGTTTGTCAAACGGATTTTTTGAACCGTAATAGGTTCACACTTAAAATTTTCACAGAGTGTGTCACCGTAATAATCAGGCCGAAGGTGGAAGCGAGCTTCACCCGGAATCCTCAACCACAGAAGAACTGGCTATCTTTACCTCTAACTGACGAAACACAACAATGTTGTTAACATTGCTGTTATGACGACAGACTTAGATAAGATGGTGGTGACTAGCCAGGTGGACTTAGAACAAGCCCTACCACCAATCAAACCGAGCAGAAAATTTTGCTCCCACTGAGAATCAAAGGGTTCAGACAGGTGGTCTAACCACTAGAGCACAAACGCGGTAAGTTTCCAGTCTGAAAAAGATGAAGTACTAGTAGTATCCGCCTGCTCGGTATACCTGCAAATGCTCATCACTTAGATAGTAAAAAATCTTATTAAGTAGGTCAACAAGTAATTCAAGTTATCTCCAATATTATTGGAAACCTTTCAACTTAATCACTTTTGATTAGATTTATCTATAACTAATTCAATCAGCTCAATAAGATCCAATCAGATAAAAGAGTGAATCCTAACTAATATTATAAATATATAAATGTATACTTGTACATAATTTATATAATTTAGTGTTAGATGTAAAACTGTAAAATACATTTGCGTTTTACATTAAAAAAAATTAAAACATATTATAAATGTAAAGTATGTTTGTTACGCTTTCACGCTAAAAAGGCTAAACAGATTTGGATGAAATTTGAAACATGGATAGACAATGACCTGGATGAGGACAAAGGATACTTTTTATCCCGACATTCCCAAGGGATCGAGACTAATGCGGGGAAAACCATGGGGCGCAGCTAGTTCCATATAATTTATGAAAATATTGTTTTTGTCTACCTCGTTGGTCTAATGGTCGCAAGCGCTACTGCTGAGCATGAGATCCTTATCTAGCCCGGAGTCTGCATACGTGCCCGGTTGATGGCAAATAGGCTCGCCCTCTATTACATGGGACTTATGTAATTAGCAAAATGTGGTGTTACTATAGATACACCTCTGCCTAACCCTTCGGAGATTACAGGCGTGATGTTATGTTATTTTACTATCAATATTCCCTCTTCATCGGAAGCGAAAATATAACATTCCCTCACTTCCCGATAACCATAAAATTTTATGACTAACAGGAATAAGTTTTTATCATAATATTTGATTGTAGTTGGTCCCTTTTTATTATATTTCGAGAGTTTTCATAATGGTACTCACTGACGGGCGAATATCGCCAATTTGTCACCGAATGGCCGTTTTCACACTGCGACAATAACGACAACAACATATCGTCATCTCGGACGACAACGATATCGTCCAACGATCTCGGGACGATATCGGTATGTGACACGATGTAACCAACAGCTTATTGTCATGTGGTATGTCACACTAGTCTAGAATAGTCGCATTGCGTCAGAAAAAGTTTATATCGCCGCGCGATTGTAAAAGTGTAATAGTGTATTCGAAGTAATAATGGCAGCAGTCAACAAGTGCACTGTGTCCGCCGACATCGGCGCGACAATCAATATCGACGACGATACCGTTGACTACAACGACACAGTGTGAAAACGATTAGTAGTAATTGTATGAAACTACCAGTCCGACGATATCGTGCCGATATTGTTATCGTCCAATATGAAAATAGGACATTTGATAAACACCCATTTATCATTATGCAATTAATTTCAATTATCATTAGCTTACCTGCAAGTCTTTAGACAGGGTCAAATTAAATAAGTTAGCAAAAGTTCGCAGACGTAATGGGTTTCGTAGTCATAACATTCGTGATTTTCTAAACTCATTCTCCAAATAACTAAACTAGCAGCGGTCGTGGACCACAATTTTTTTTAAATTAAATCATTTTTGATGGGTAAGTACTTTCCTCTCGCTTTCCTGCAAAGCTTTACTCTCGCTGTCCTGAAATCTGTGGAGTGAAAAATCTATGGGAGTGATGTCATGAAAAGGGACAAAAGTGTATTAACGGAAGCCGGGGAAGCGCACGCGCTTTTTTTTTCCAATGTGCGAACGCGGTGCTAGACTTGGCCATCACGAACGACCTTGACGAGGCGGGGTTTAATGTTGTTTATTACCAAAGTGTCATACGATGTGTAACAGTAGATGTTACACATCATACGCATTTACTGTAAGACTCCCTCGTTTTTTTTTTGTTTTATCATGTTTAGGTATCGATACCCCTCACATCTGCGGAGTTTCGCTAAATAATTAAATTTGACCCTGTATCCGGAGTCTATTACTCCGGATCCAGGTTGGTCGATGCAAGGAAACCTGCTCTGGTTGATTGACAGATGACTCCGCCCTGCTGTGTGAATGTGGTGCTGTTCGACAAACAATGGGGCACTGAGACTAAGCATAAGCTGAGATGCAGGTGACGCAGGTCCACGCAGCGCAGGGCAGAACAGATTTTGAAATGCATGAACGTATTTATAGCTGCGTTCGCTGCGACGCAGACATGTCTGACCTGCTCTGCGTCTCGTTGTAGAGCCGGCATAGATTTCTACTAGCTAGGTCGTGAATATGTCTGTGTAGCTGCGTCACAGCATGCGCTCGCGGCCTATGTCTGCCTCGCCTGCCCTACCCTGCAAAATCTGTAATATGCTGTGCTGCGTCAGCTGCGTCTCAGTATACGCTTAGCCTTAATGTCGTGTCCAGCCTGTTGTTAAGGGAGCGACTTTGGATGCTACTGAAGGTGCTAGACTTGTAACCAAATTTTGGACTAACTCTATAATTTTCATCGACACGCTAAGAAGATAACGACTAAATTGATTGCTACAAAAGCAGCATGTGCAAAAATGTTCCATTTTTGCAGTTTCTAATACATAGGTACATACATACATAATCAGACTATAATGTTCCCACTGCTGGGACACAGGCTTCCTCTCTGTAAGAGTGAGTGGACCGTAATCCACCACGCGGGCCCAGTGCGGGTTGGTAGATGTCACATGTCTTCGTGTTTTTGGTTCTAAGACATGCCGGTTTCCTCACTATGTTTTCCTTCACCGTTTGGAGAGCAGTAATTATGAAATAATTTACGCAAAGTAAAGCTCCTGTCTGAGTTCGAACCTACGACCTTACAACTTGTAAGTCGCGGCTGTTATCACTGGGCCACCACTCTAGTTAACATTTTTGCCGAGCGGCACTCTTTTATTTGGCGGCTCCTATGTGCGGCAAGGTGTGCGCACCGCGGCTTACCCAGCGGCAAGGCGCCGCGGTGTGAAGGAGTCTTTATGCTGTTTTATTCTTAAAACCTAATAAAAGATAGAAATAAAACACAAACTCATCTATGATCGTATTTATTACTACTCATGTTCAGTGCACACTTGTAAACAAACAATCATAAATTATAGTGTCTGAAACAGTGTTGTTATGATAGAACGACATTAATGGAACAATTAAGAGTTCAGCTCTCTCATGATTGAACAATATAATAATAGTTTTGATGATTAAGTTGAATATTGATTGACTAATATTTTAATAATATTTAACACGAAAAGTCGCGGACAGCATTTTAATAATTTTAAGTGTATGCAAGATTTACCTCCGTCAAGTTAGCCCCTTTGAAACGAAGTTCCATATCGAATGTTACTCTGGACACTTGGCGAATGACAGCTAGACCGAAAAAGTATAACGTTTTGACCATCATGACACTTTTATGACGTAGTTCGGTCTATCTCACATTCACCAAGTGTGCAAATTCGTTCCATCTGTGTGCCCCACAACGCCTATTGACTGTTTTTTTGGTGAATTTCTACACATAATAGCAGTAAGTAACAATTTAGAATAACACACAGTGCCGGCGGCACGGACCGCCAGTTTTTGCCGAGCGGCACTCCTTTATTTGGCGGCTCCTATGTGCGGCAAGCTGTTCGCACCGCGGCTTACCCAGCGGCAAGGCGCCGCGGTGTATAGGAGTCTTTATGCTGTTTTATTCTCAAAACCTATTAAACTATTAGAGCGCGCTATCAACACTGCAATTTAAACAAGTAAATAATTAATTGATGCCATTCTATCATAAACACTGTTTCAGCCACCAGTAGGTAACCCGAAACAAACGCAAAATAACATTAATTGAAATTGAATCGCTCAAATAAAAACAAGCATCGCTTTGCATTTAATGGAAGACTTAATTAAAACGATTAATTTTTAACAATATTATAATAAAATATTATATTATACAAGGTCTATTAAAATTGTTGTAAATAATTGAAAAAAATATATTTTGAAGTGTTTTTTTATTTTATTCTGTCAAGCCTCTTGTTTCATGTAATGTAAGAGATAATAATATAGGAATAAGTATATTTACTTAAAGATTTCGAAAAATGTGTTTTCATTAACTATTTTAATTTTTTACTCCTTGTATCATAATAATATGTATAATAATTTGGCATAAATAATACTATAGAATTATACAAAACATAACCAAACTTGAACTTAATTATAATTTGATAATGATGAAGTATTTTTTTTTCAATTATCAGCGAATGATATAAAAACATTATTCAGCAATTTTTATAATTATTACATGTCGGAATTAGGATTATCAAAATACAAAATAGTAACAAAATCATAATATTATATTTTACTGAAATAGAAAAGTTTGATAAGGTAACTCATAATAAAATCAATTTTATAATAGGTCCTGTAGCGATGAATACGATGGAAATACAGCATGTATCAGGTGTGTACATTTAGGTCGAATAGGTATTGACGTTTTGTATGGGACAGCTGATAATTTTTCGCGATTATTATGTTGGTCCCATGGGAAAAGTTGTTCAGTTTGATGGTCTGTACCACACCTTTAAGGGCGTTTATGCTAAAAGTTGGCAACGTCGCAAATAGTTGTCAAATATTGACCTGTTTTTATTAATTTGGCAATATTACTGTATGGAAATATGAAATGTTGCTAACTGACGAACTAAAATATTGATTATGAAATGCAATAATTAATATCGTAACACCAAATATTTAGTTTTAAATGTAAAAAAGTATTTGGTAATGCCTTTTTTATACCTAAAACGGTTACAAAATCAAATTTATTGTAATAAATAATTGCCATTCCTTATTAATATTCTAGTTCGCTAGTTATCCACATTTCATATTTCCATACAGTAATATTGCCAAATTAATTAAAACAGTGAAATATTCGACATCTATTTGCGACGTTGCCAACTTTCAGAATAAACGCTCTTAACTTTGATCAGGCTTTTCCGATATATGCTGTATATTATATTTATATGATTATGTATACAAAAATAATCCCTAATTCAAACATGAAATAAAATACTTCCAGCCGAGATCACGTTCAAACTTGTGATTTTTTCTAACTACCTAATATTATCACAAAAAACAGACGAGATTTTTAAGCGATTAAACACCATAATTATTTACATCAATGTGTAATACTTCATTGTTATTTTATTATTTACTTACGATTTAAGCTTAGGTACATTAAGTTAAAACTTAATTTTATAATTATTTGACACACATTTAAAATTTTAATTTTACAAATATTATTTTTATATTTTTGAAAATGACATTTCTACGTGGTGATTTTCATCATTTTGAATTTGATAACTTGTAGTTTCCCCAAAAAATAGTGATGTCGATTGGCAATTTAAATTGCACTGTTGCAGAAAATGTAAATACCTAATTAATTATAAATAAGTTTAAAAAGTAAGATACACAATACGGCTGATGAATCATGGTCGGTCCAAACTTTGTGCAAGAAGCCACGCAATAATTTTTTTTTAGGAATCAAATGGTGACATGAGGCGAGTGTGAGTGAGAGAACATGCATGAACGTTCGGAGAGCCTATGTTCAGACCGGCCATGATTCGTCGGCCGTTTTTTACCTATGATTACTTTTTGGGGGAAATTCATGTGGCGTCAAAATTCGTTTCGTTATTCGTGCGCCATTTTCAAATATTTCGTTTCGCAACTTATTTTAATCGATACAATTTGAACTACACGTGGACGTTGCCTTTATCGTTCGTTATTTTAACTTTACAATCATTACTTCGCGTCGTAATAGATAGCGAACGTTGCGCGAATCTGCTATCGTTGCGTTCATACTTTTTCAGAAAACCGGAAAGCGCCCTCTGTCGGCGTGACAACGCGTTCCAGTTCACCGAACAAAAAGTGACATATGAGCGTGACAATCGCTATCTGTTAGGAGGCGGCCATAATCTCGTAATTAATTACATTCGAATATTTAAGAATAATTTTCTACCATTTAAAATTAATTTTTAAAGTTCCACTACACGTCAATAAAGTTTCATCGTAATTTTTTAACAATGACTCTAAAGCAAACCTATGGAACTTTTAATTTTATATTACATTACACATTAAACTTTTAATACGTACTTATTTATTTAAATATTTCGAACTTGCTATTGTTAAAAACATGTGCCTTTAAATGATTTTATTGTGTGCCTGACATATTTTTATTTTATTTTAATACTGTAATCTGACAAAAGAATTTTCAAATCATGTGCACTGTGCTGTGAATCTGTTTTTCTTATTAGATACTGTGATATTAATTATCATTAAAATATAAATATTATTATGATTATGAATCGGTTGTATTTCAAATTATGTTCTCTGTCAAATTAATAATAATGTCAATTCCATTTTATTAATCCAGTTGATAATTTAAAAAAATACAGGATGTTTTTAATTTGATCGATACCAGATTGTGTCAACGGAATTATGTCACCAGCAGATTAGATCAAAATGAGTGGTAATTTTTCATTCTTTTTTTCCATCCGTGTTTGTGTAATCCTCCGGGTTTGATTTATTGGGACATTTTGCGGCTTTCAAGTAATTTATTTGACACTTTTAGATACTTAAGCGTGAAACTCAAATGCAGTGACAGGTGTGAAAATTTATGGTTAAAATGCGTGTGTGTGAGTTAGTGATTATTTATGTATGTTTTTGTGTGTGCATTAAGTGTTTGTATTGCATCTATTTTTTAATTAAAGTAGACAGCAATTATAATTTGAATTAAAACCGACATTTAAAGTTTTTAAAACGTTTTATATTCTGAAATATAATTATATCTTCGTCTGCTAAAATTTGGCTTACTGCTATAATATAGTGATATATTCTCTATATACAATATTCCCCTAAAAGGCATAGGATAATAAATACACAGTGGTCCGTTAATTATTATCTAAAAGCCCTACTTTTATGGGGTTTTTCAAAAATAGATACATACACTGATCAAATTTTTTTTTTACACATCCTGTGTCGGTACGGGGATTTTTTAACGCGGCGATTATGTATTTTCAATTCTCGGTATTGAGCCAAGCATTAAGAATTGAAAAGAGAGCAGCGCAGTGCATTCGTAAAAAAAAAAATACACTATTGGACTTTTAATTCTCAATGCTAAACAGAGGGTTGAAAATCCAGTGCGCGAAAAAAAATCGCCCGTTAGTTGTTAATTTCACTAGATTTATATGTTTTTGTAATCTAATGAATTATGATAATTATAACTAGCGTAATAATTTTTGGATCAGTGTAATAAGCCCGCCTAGAATTAAATTATTTTAGGGAACAAAAAAAAAACTGCGGGTTATTTGTTTTTTGCAAATTTCTTGATATTGATCGATGAATATTATAAATAGTGCCTCGTATTTGAGGTCTCAAATATGATTTTGAGGTTGTGCAAAAGTGCATTAAGATTTTTTTTTAAATATAATTTCTGAGATGGTCTTTTTATCTCAGCTTAGCTGATTATTTTTCCTGTCCCCACTGAAAAGTCATCAATTTATATTTATTTTCCTAATGATTTTCATTTTCCTTTCCTTCCGTAGAACACATTATGTCCTAAAATAATATTTATTTATTTCTACAATTTAATTATAATTACATACATGAAAACGAAACAAAACACAACTGCTTATTAATTAGGCTCTAGTTATAACAGGCGACCGAAGTGCGCGTCTTGTACCTACGCTGCGTTTTGGACGCTCAAAATTTTTTAAGAATTTCTTTGTAACGAATTACATCAAGCGCTGCCGTCCAAGGGCGCGCGTCATGTAATTCGTTTTATAGAAATTAATAAAATTTTGTTGGGCGCCCAAAACGCAGCGTACAAGACGCGCGCTTCGGGCGCCTGTTATAATTTGGGCTTGACATAAAACATAGGCAATTTCGTAGAAGCCAGAAATGTTGTTCTCTTTTTTAAATAATCAATTTCTTGTCATTCAGTCCAAGTACACCACAAATAATTGTCTATGATATATACATACATGATATACACAGGATGATTATTTACTAAATAGCACATTTTATCCTGGCATCGATTTTTTTTTTTTTTTTACTTAAAATTATATATATAAAAGTAATCACACCCTTGTGTCCTTGCACAGTGAGCAGAGCTACATAATCGAGAGTCAAAATATTTCGAAAATGAATTTAGGTTATTTAAGTAAATTTCAAGTTTGATAGGAAAAAACTGCCGTGACATACAACACTGAAGTCCTGTGAGGGTTCTGTTCTGATATTTTAGCCAGTTCGAAGCTTAAAAAAGAAAAGCAGGTGTCAGACACTTTATAATAATCACAATTATTTATTTCACTATCAAACTTATTAACATAAATACACAAATATAAATAGTGCATTAGGGAGGAAAAATATCCATGAAAATAGTCAACTTTTTGGAAACAAAGTAGGTACGCGTAAAAATACCACATGTATGGATTGGTAATATGTTTTTGTGTCGTTTATTTTCGCTGTTAATTTCTCTAAAGATGGTTTTACACCGGCGAGGCGAGGCGTGAATGTGCGACGCGAGATTTGAAATATTTGTTAGTACAATATTGAACTTTATTGCTGTATATATAGAGTTGTCTTAGTGCGACTAATTTTGTACGCCATGATTGGCAAAACATGTAGCTACCTTTTATTATTTTTAAGACCTGTATAATTCTACACTCATGTTTTACAAAATAAATATCTTGTATCTTTATTTATTTGTAAAACGGATATATAAATCTCGCACCGGCCATCAAGGACCCGCACGGTCTCTCTCCGTCAAGCACTGACTCGCGATTTCTCGCGCTGGCACGCGCTGGCATACGCCAGCTCGCTCCGACAATCGCGAAACATCACTGCATACTATATCCTCGGCTGGCTGGCGAGCGGCAGCGCTGGCTATCGCGAGATGGCGCGGTATAGAGCTGGGCATCTTTCGGTGTAATAGGGTAAGCGTGGTTTCAATTCTCGCCCATCCCATCAATGCCTTACCTCGCCGGTATAAAACCACCTTAATGTATTTCTTGGTATTGCACAAGAATGATCAAAATTTCAAAATATTCAACACTCGATTCAGTATTCAGCTTCCATCTCATAAAACATTACATTATGCATATGAAAGAACACTTAAAACAATATAATTAAATAAATATAATAATAATACAATAAATACATATTTGTCATAAAGCAGGTACAAATTAACATTTACTTTAAATTATACTAAAATTAATTCGATTTATTGATTCGACTAGATATAGACTAGGTTATCATTTGACTAGATATTTATAATTATGCTAGGTTGATATTGACACCCACGCCAGCCACGAACTCGTCTCTTATAAGTGGTAGAAGGGCTGTGTGCCTGGAACAAGAAAATAAACATTTAAAAAAATATTTTACCCACAAAAAAACTTCATCAGCTGGCAAAATGTAGATATTTATGCTAAGTAACACCTCTGCATAAACTTTCGGGGATGTTATGTTCACAGGCGTGATGCTATGTTAAAAAACGTATAACATTGCGTGAAAGTTTTCCTATATTTTTTAAACTTGTAAATAAAAACAAAATTGGGCCTTTGTATAAAAATTGTTGGCTCAGCTTAAATGACCTAAAAAGTCACATAAAAATATAGTTGAAAAAAAGAAAAAAAGCAACAACATGCTGTATCTGCCGCGCTAACTCAAGATTTATTAAATGAAAATTTTGGAACTGAAATAAGCCCGCGCGCACCGATTTTAAATCTTTGATAAAGATTGATTTAGCACCTACTTGACGGCGAAAATAATTACCTCCTTTTAAATAAAAATAATGGAACTGATTTTACAGTCTAAGTAATCTGTCATCGTGTGTCGTAGTCGTATAAACTTGCTTGTAACCAATTGCTCGTAGCTAATTGCTCTTAGCCAATAGCTCGTAGCCAATTGTTCGTAGCAAATTGCTCGTAGCCAATTGTTCGTAGCAAATTTCTCGTAGTCAATTGCTTGTAGCAAATTTCTCGTAGTCAATTGCTTGTAGCAAATTGCTCGTAGCCAATTGCTCGTATCGTATCGTAATCATAGCTGAATTATCGTAAATAAATGCTCGTTAAGGGTGGTGATGAGGGAAGATGACGTGTGGGGCGTAACTTCGTTAGTACCCTTGACGCACTAATGCATCATCGGTTGAGTGTGAATTTTATTATCTACATGTCCGTTCTAATGCCATACAACTGATGATACACGACGCAGCTTACAAATTAATACCGTTCCCATCTCTAACTTGGCGACTACCTATTTATAATCAACCACAGGATGGAACACGTGTCATAGAGGAACGTGTATGGAGATTATACTGCTGTTGCTAAATCATAATGTATTCGAAAGAAAGTTTCGGAGTCTATTTTGTTTTCCGTCAGTCAGGAGTTGGAAATTGTTTCTGATTTCAAAATAAGACTGAAATAATTTATTGTTATAGAAACTAGGGTATATCTACAATCATGTATATTAACAAGCATAAATATAATATTACTAAGAGATCTTTTTGAATTCAATGCAGCATCCTACTTTTGGCGTCGCTGATCTCGTCAGATAGTTTTGATGTTCCTTCGATGTCACATATTTGTGCTGTCACTTGTCATGCCTTCTTTCCTTGACTTTTATGTTTTCTGTCGGTCGGGAGTTAGAAATCGTTTCTGATTTTGAGACTACTTAAAAAAGGGATATAGTTTAAAAAGATTTTTTTTTTTCATATATAAGATAGTCTTGCATATCAAGTAAAACTAACGATTTAACAGAATATTAAGCACAAATAAAAATCTACTGCTTCATACATTTATTTATAAACATCACGCCTGTATTCCCCGAAGGGTTAGGCAGAGGTGTACCTATAGTACACGCACATTTCCCAGTTATGTTTAAGTCCCATGTAATAGGGGGCGAGCCTATTGCCATCAACCGGGCACAAATCTAGACTCCGGGCTGCTAATGAGAAATTCCAGATGGAAAAACCCAATAACACCTTGCCCGACCCGGGAATCGAACCCAGGACCTTATACTCAAGAGTAGCGCTTTGCGACCACTAGACCAACGAGGCAGTACACATTACATACATTACACACACACACACACACACACCATTAAACATACCACCATACTACCACCACCATCCACCATCCTATACCATTTATTACATTTGGCATTTATTTATGTTCGCGTAAATCGACAAAATGCATGGAACAGCAGATTTTTTTTCATTTTCACAGTTGGTATAATAGTCAAACTTGTTTATTTTCATGAGTACTTCAAAGTATGTCCCTCGTACCTCTATAACCTAACGTCAACAACATTAACACACTGCAACTGGCCATATCACACTGGCAATTTGCAAGCGTGGTGCCAGCGGAAAATTGCTTAACGCGCTCGCTGCGTATTCGCCGCGGTTTCGTAATGAGTAATTGACGTCAATGTACAAGAGTGAGCGAGACAAGCGAGTGTATAAAATTATGAAAACGCGGGGAATACGTCGCGTAGTCGCGGCTAATTTGCTCCGCACCCGTTGAGAGCACGTTCACAAATCATTTCGCTGGAAACACGCTGGCAAATCGTCACTGTGTTATTCAAGTAGAACACAGAATTCAGAACAATCGCCTTGCAAGGATTTTCCCTTCACAAAGTTCAGTTCCTGCCGTCCTGCGGCCTGTCAATCAAAATCGAGAAATTGTCCAACTGGTTGACAAATCCCATTCGGTTCGTGGGCCAAACACTTCTATTACAGAAAACAATACGAATCTGTGTTTGGACAAAAGCTAGCTAGAGTAGATTTGTCGTGTCATTGTATGTGGTAAAGCAACCAATCTAGCAACACAACATCAACATGAATGATGTAACTAATATTTTGTAACAATATTTTTATTTAAACGAGGGTCCGTGGAGTTTCTTGTCCGTTCTTCTCCATAGGAACCTACTACGCTTTGGAATGGGCAACTAGCTACATATTTCTGACTGACCGACTCCTTGACAATTCAGAAGTGCCTGTAAATAGTTTAATTGTAATAAATGCTTTGAGTTTGAGATCCCAAACTAGTCAATAACGCGTTAGTAAGTTGCGTGGTTGCGTTGCGTGGAAGGGAGCAGTGGCCCAGGGGTAACAGCTGCGACATACGAGTTGCATGTCATGGGTTCGAAACCGAGTGGACACTTTACTTAGTGTAAAATTAATTCATCACCACTGCATTCAAAACGGTTAAGGGAAACATCGGAAGAAAACCAGCATGTCCTAGAATTGAAATAACTTACACAAAGTATGGCGCTTGTCAGGGTTTGAACCTACGACCTACAACTCGTAAGTCGCGGGCTTTTACCACTGGGCCACCACTGCTCCAGAACGAAAACATTGTTTATAATTTGGCTGGGATAGAACTCAAAATGCGAATTGTAGGGATGTCACGTTCTGTCAGCCTTCAGTCTAGTCGATCATACGCGTTGAGCCGCGAGTCGTATGGGGAGGCACGTATATAATGTTTGTTGACAACTTTATCATATGGTAGGGCTGTCAAGCGTATTTATTGCCTTATCAATCTAAATTTAATGAGCAATTTGTGACATATATATTATGGAATCATAAAATTGATTTACAATTAAAAACTTTTTTTCTTTACCACAACAGGGAAGTGATGATCAGGCCGAAGGTTGCAGCGAGCTTCAGCCGGAATCGTCAACCACAGAGGAACTGGCTATCTTACGTCTAACTGCCGAAACACACGAAACACGGCGACAGACTTGGATAAAATGGTGTTAGCTAGCCAGGCGAACTTAAAATAAGCCCTTCCACTAACCAAACCGAGTAGAAAATTTTGCCCCCGCTGGAGATCGAACCCGGGACTTCTGGGTCTATAAAGGTGATCTAACCATTAGGCCACAGAGGCGGTTATAATGACGTTTTATAACGATTACTATTACATAACGTAAATATCTAAATGCTGCAGAGTTTTTATTCGATTATTTTTCTTTTTATGTTCTCAAGTACGTGAAATCTTCGATATGTCTTTAACTATAAAACAACGATTTTTTCAGCTTTGTGCTTTGATTACTTAACAATTTTTAGAGCGGTGAATAGCAATTTCTTTTTTCGAACCCGCGACACGCAGCGCCGCAGTCAATCGCTTAACCACTGCGCCAACCGTGCCGTAAAAAAAAACAACGTAAAATAAATAGCATACATTTTCATTTGGATAGGTTTATAAGAATACCATTATGTAGCTACGGGTACCCACATGATGGCAGCGTAAGTCACACTGGGAACGAAGCTAAGTTCGTTTAGCTTAGCTCATGTAGCTACCGCGTGTTTGCATGTTTCGGTTCACACTGCGAACTATGAACCGAGGTATGACAAGACTCTTTACATGAGCGAAGCTAAACGAAATTAGCTTCGTTCCCAGTGTGCCCTACGTTAAGTGATTTATTTTTGTTTATTTTCGACTGAGAAACGTTTTCTTCCTCCTAGCAGCCCTAACTAACTTAAGCATACAGTGGAAAACTAAACAAGTTTACCAATAAAGCGGTATCAACTCCCAATTGTGCTTGGTAATTTTAGTTTCTGGTATTTATTGTATTTGGTGTTTATTGGTACAAAGTCTATCATCATCATTATCATCTATCTACTCTTTTCCCAACTAGGTTTCGGTCGGCTTCCAGTCTAAACGAATGCAGTTGAATACCTGTATTTTACATGGAGCGACTGCCTATCTAACCTCCAGAACCCAGTTACTGGGTAAAACACAGACAAAGGACAAAGTCTATCAACACGAGAAACCATCGGATAGTACCGAAGTACAAAGATTTCCAGTTCGAGATCCTGCGATAGTGTTTCAAACAGATCACAACAAACATTTCTAAAGTCAAAAATTACATCAGTGTCAATTTTATTACAGAAAACTATTGAACCATCTCACTCTAGTTTCGACCGTCATTAGATGTGCATTTGTAATGTACATATTTGAATGCTGTAAATTTGTTAAAATGCACTCCGAATTATTTCAACGTTTTGGAGACACTGTTACGTTTAATACAAGATTCCTGATAGGCTAATTATTCCTCCAATGAAAAGCCACTTATATCACAGAAGTTGCTTTCCAATGGTTATAAGGATATATAATAAATTACCAAAATCATATAGGGAACTGTCAATCAATCGTTTTAAAACAGCGTTATTCAAATGGCTCATAGAAAAACTTTCTATTCTGTGAATGAGTACCTAAATTTTAAAGATTTACACTGACATTTTACAATTATAATTTGATAAATGATTGACATTTTTATTATATATATATTTTTATTATATATATATATGGCAATAGGCTCGCCCCCTATTTACATGGGACTTAAAACATAACTGGCGAAATGTGGGTGTTACCTGCTACAAGGACACCTCTGTCCAACCCTTCGGGGAAACAAGGCGTGATGTTATGTGTGTATTTTTATTATTATTAAAATAATAGTTATTTTATTAAAATAATAGTTATGTATGTTCCAATTTTATTAGCTTATTTAATTTATGTAATTTTGCATGCCAGTTTTAGCGAATTGTCTTAGAATTTGTTAAAGAACCCACCATCTGTATATACTACAATTCTTGCAAATAAAATTTCATTTCATTTCATTAAAACTAAATAAAATCGATATGATAAATTACTAGTAGTTAGTTCGTAGAAATTGGTTTCGCTTTCTGCATTAAACTGTTGACTTAACTACCGAACGAGAGCCTCTTCAGGTTTTGGTCATTGCTGTTGGCTATTAGACCGTTACAATTATCGATATCTACTATGGCGGCCCTTTTTTTTTTTTTTTATTATTATTTTTTTTTTTTTTGGGTGGGAAATCATCAAATAACTTCTCCCGCTCTGGGCGGAGCGGGAGGGCGTGTCAGACTCTTACTGACTAAAACCCACCCGTGTTCCTTCGGTTGCCCTGTTGCCGGCTATGACGGCCCTGGGCTACCTTTTGTGTGTTTTCAATCTATAGTTATTTCTGGGTTAAGTTAGTGAACTTAATTATCATTCATACTTTAATATAAGGTATAACAAGACGCATCTCATACCCGTTATTTACAAAATCTGTACATCAAACTAAGTCAGGGAATATTCATGTAGAACGCTGGTAACCGGCGCCGATATGTCAGCGCTTCTCGGCGCCGACAAGCGCTGGTTGGCGACGCTGGTCGGCGCAGGAAGTTTTGATACTTTTTGCTAAATCAGCGCGAACCGTCGCCGATAAGTTCCTATCTGATTAGTCTGCCTAATATTGAGCAAACATTCGTGCTGGGAAACGACTTTTATTTTAGGTGTGAAATCGCTGTTTACGGCAGCGCGCAATGTAACGCACCCTAAAACACATTGTGCTTACAACGGTACAGGAGTTGTGTGGGTTTTTAAAGTTAAGTTATAGTTATAACATTTAAAATTCGTATTCACGAAAGTAAAACCGGATATTTGACCTTTAATATCTCCGTAACAGAACGTTTCCAGGTTTGGTATAGTACAAAAAAATATTACAATGATGAGGAGTATTAAGAGACTCTCGGCTTCTATAAGCGACTTTTTACACCCATTATATTATGGGTAGATATCTAATAATTGTTTCTACTTACGGTGCCCCTGGCGATTTACGGTGACCATTTCTAAGGAATTCGATCTTACTTCAAGTGGGTACAACATGAACTATCTGCCATAAAGAAAATGGAGGCGATGTCCGTCTCGAGTGATCTTTTCTTTTCATTGAACATTCTTCTTATGGCAAAATAACCTATCCTTGAAGACCCCATAGTACCTACTACCTAGCCTTTTCCCAACTATGTTGAGGTCGGCTTCCAGTCTCACCACATGCAGCTGAATACCAGTATTTTACATGGAGCGACTGCCTATCTGACCTCCACAACCCATTTATTGGGTGACACGATACCCCTTAGTAAGACCTCATAGTAACTCTTAAAATTGGAACTCCTTAGGCTTATTGCAAGATCTTACTTTCTGGTACAGTTGGCAATCGACAACGCTAACTAAGGCTTCGTTCACCAAACTATCAATTTGTGGAAGAAGCCACGACAAAATAGGCAGTTTGATTCTTAAAACAAGGCAGCCTTACCTTAGAAGATTGAAGAAGGTATCTCACCCAACGCATGGCAACTCTAAATGTGCTAGAAGGGTCATCATTCGCCCTTTTGAGCAACATGATACCAACCAGTAGCCACTTATCTTTTATCAAAGTTATCTAATTAAATACTCACATAATCTACATCCCTTTTTGGAAGAGGCTCATATCCAGCAGTGGACTGGGATACGCAGAGTAGTATGTCAGCTGCGGTCTACATAGAAAGGTTTAAAAACTGTTAATTTCTCACAAACCATGCCTGATAAAAAGCCACTCTGAAAACGGTAGCCAGCCCTAGATTGGGTTGGGTTTAATACTCACTCATGGGGAGCGGGCCACGCGGGCGCGTGTTTGTGTGTGGCGGCCCTAGCGCGCGCAAGCAGGGTCATCACGGCGCGCTTAGTCGGCGACATTGCGGCTCGAGCACCGCCAAGCAGAGGTCGCTTGCGCGCTGTGCTCGCAGCCCCCGGACCAGCCGCACCTGACACATTAAAACGTCTACAGTCCTCTCACAGTTATTTTACCTCAGTTTTTGCATCACCGTCAAAATCACAGCGATCTTTAATGTCTTTTAATACTCAATCGTTTATTGCATCCACAATATATACGGGCGGTAAATTAAAATTTTATAAGATCATTGTGGACCTTGTCGGGCACAGCAAAATAGTAGGGGTGAGGAAGCTTTGAAAACTCAATTGATCAGTCTTCTAAACCAATAAGCAACAAGATAACGCTCATCTTTACAATAAGGTTGCTGTTAGGTTGCTGCTATTGAAAAATCAGAGTGATCTATATCAACGTAACAATAAGGTTGCTATTGGATTGCTGCCGTCAGAGATAAAATAACTGTGAGGGGCCTGTACATGCGTTCTGTTGAAGGGTTCGGTTGGTTGTTCACGAAAGTGGCAACCAATGTGGGGCCTAGATGAGGTCACTGTCCACAATGGCGCAAATTCAATTTTTCTTCTGAAGTTTTTGGTGAAAAAAGTAGATGTGAAATGTTTTGTAAAAAGTGACTTTGTCTTCGGGGGCTGGGAGCATATAAGAAAGACATAAAATCACGCCTGTAATCCCCAAGGGGTTAGGCAGAGGTGTTGATGTAGTACCTACACCCACATTTCACCAGTTATGTCTAAGTCCCATGTAATAGGGGGCGAGCTTATGGCCATCAACCGGCACAAAACCCAGACTCCAGGCTGAGAAATTTCTTGATGGAAAAACCCAATAACACTGCCCGACCTGGGGATCGAACCCAGGATCTCGTGCTCAGCAGTATCGCTTGCAACCACAAGATGACGAGGCAGTCGAATATAAGAAAGATAATGTAAAATAATGTTAGGGCGATACCTTCTATAAAAATCTAAAGGCCCTCTCTCCCTTCTCTTGTCCGTCTTGAACCTAAAACCATAATTTTGGAAAATTTCGGCATAACCTATACGCATTCAATATAGGTATACGGAAGATAGTTACTATCCAAGGACGTAATCCAATTCGATGGATTCACAACACTATTAGCCAATCACATGCGGTCATGCGACGTCACGTTACATGAGATTCAATTGCCTGTCTTAACTAACCTGTGGCTGATTCAATATAGCCTTGTGAATTGATTAACTGGTTTGGTTGGATTATTGTCATTTATAAGCTCGACCAATGTGGGCAAAATTTTGAACGAGATTTCAAGAACGAGATTGTCTTCCTACGAGTTTGTATTTCGAAAAAGAGGGTCGAGATCTCGCGAGATTTAGATTGCATTCCCTTATCACTATTACCTATTCATATTTTTCTTCTTTATCATGTGGTTAAGGACTAACCTGGTGTCAGTTTTTATGCCACCCATAGGCCTCTGACTTGGCTTCACATGCCGTGGAGAAATATCTCTCAGGCATACTGATTTCCTCACCGTGTTTTCCTTCACCGTTTTTGAGCGATCGGTCGCACCACTAGGCTATCACTGCTCACCTCTTCATATAACTTAGCCTAACACATTTAAATCAAATACGAATTAAAATATGGTTTATTCAAAATATCTTTCAGCTTTCTGGGTTTATGAAAAACATTTACCTTTTTTAAGACTTACACGATCCGAATAAAGAACCGCTAATTGATTTCCTGATTACGAATAAAAACCACAAAACGTAAAATAATATAATTAAGCTAATTTATAACAACGACCACTCATCTGTAAAATCAGAACGAGAAAATACAGAAGCAAATATTAAAGTAGGTACTTAGTTTTGTATTCAAAGTATTCATTAATTACTAAAACCTTCTGTCATCCTAAGATCACGTCACAACAAACAATTTAGTCAACTGTATTAATAAAATGCAACTGAGCATTGTCTTAAAGCACGACTAAATGATGTCTAGACGAATTGCTGAAGTTTGCTCAGTTTACGATGTTCCTTTTTTTTTGCTCAAGTACGGAACGTTGAGCGTTTTGCAAGTTGAGAATTACTGTCGTGATATGGTTAGTGTTAAATTGTTCAAGGCTTTATTATATTAAGGGTGCATTCTACCAGCGCTAGATATGTACCACAGCCCACTATAATATAATCTAAATTTTAACCAATCTATACTTCTATATTATATAATATTATAAAGAGGAAATATTTGTATTTTTGTATGTAACGAATAAACTTAAAAACTACTGGACCGATTTGAAAAATTCTTTCAGCAATGGATAGCTACATTATCAGTGAGTAACATAGGCTATAGTTTATTCCCGTACTCCCACGGAAACGGGAGCTACGCGGGTGAAACTGCGTGACGTCCGCTAGTAATATTTTAAAGAGAAAGTATTTGATTTTTGTGTGTTTGTTTGTTACGCTTTCAGGCTAAAACGGCTAAACGGATTTGAATTAAATTTGGCACATGGGTAGACCACGACCCGGATTAGGACAAAAAATAGTTTTTATCCCGATATTCCCACGGAATCAAAACTTACGTGGGTGAAAACGTGGGGCGCAGCTAGTCGTAGAATAAAATGGACGTCTGACAGTTTTTTTTATTGAAAATCTGTCAAAAATTCAAAATTATTCGTGGGATAAAGACGTCAGAATTATTATAATTTAAAACGCTGATGACTGTTGCGAAAAAGGTATGGTTCTGTATATCTCCATATTTTTCACTGACCGATACAATGCCTTAGTTATTACACGGACCCTGATGGGCGGCATTTCAGGAAAATAAACTTCAAATGAAATGAGAATGAATGAATCTTTGACCCCGATCTGCAGATCAAGTCACACGAACATACAAAAACAATTTTCTTCAGTGTGAAAAAAAATCAAGAAATGTTTTAATGCTTGTGACATAAACCAAACGTCAACCCTTCAAATGTCGTTTTAACTTTACAATAAACAACGGTATACTTTGAAATGGTTCCCAATTAAGGCTCCGTGGTCTCAGACGTTTCAATTAAAACCTTGGCGTTCTGAATGGGTTCAAACAATTAGCTCAGATTTAGATTTAAAAAATATACAGAATCCAAGCTTTGTTGCGGCTATCTTTGTAGTTTTCGAAGTAACCTTAATTGGTTTTCCGAAATCATTTTGAGCTTAGTTTTGGTTCTGTGGTTCTTTTGAATAACGTGTTGATAAAGGAATTTGAACGAACTTGGAACGAGTGCTGGTAAACAATAGATGCTGGTAAATATTTTCGGAAGAAATTGTTTCGAAACTTTTTAGAGTAATTGTTTGTCCTATTTTTTTTTGTAAGCCTTTGCGTCGCATGACAGATTACTACACCTCATTATTAATAGGAATTCATCTTTTATATTTAGAAGTCTCTAAATACATACATTCTTTTTACTTTAAATATTTCAAGATAGTTAATTGATTGAGGCGTGAACTTGCGAAAATCCATTAACCAAATACAATAGAAGTGGATATATTTAGTAACCTGTTCCGCTTAGCTATTTCTAAAGAGTCATAAAAAAACCCTAAAATGAATCAACACGTGTTTCACCTCTCAACGAGGCCTCTTCAGGATGACGATTGACTTGTCACGAACTCGAACACGGCGTGTTGCTACACCAAGCGCTGAACGCAGACTAAAATAGCTAAGCGGAACAGGTTACTAAATATATCAACTTCTATTGTATTTTTTAAATATTTAATTTATTTATATTAATCACCAACGCCTTCCACTATTTGGTGCTAGTTATCTTCTGAAATAACTGATTCCGAAATGAAATCTCTTCGACTAAAATGGAATAAGAGATCGCGCAGCAATTACTCTCAAATTACCGCTCCTTTTAAAATACTCCGCCAATTCTAAATATCAATCTGAATATAACGAGCTCCAATTTGAATTTCATAGTTACTATTGTTATTTTATTTATGCCATTAGTAACACAGACGGTTAGGTTTCAAAGCAAAGCTGTTTTAATTGTAGGCAACTTAGGGCTTAATATTTCTCTTTGCCATGGTAATTCTGGAATAATATTTCAGATTTAATAAATTATTACTAAGATTTTTAGACGAAGATTTATTCAAATCCTTCAAAGTATTATCAACAGTACTTAAGACGGTGAAAATGTTACGTTGAATTAGTTTTGCTTTTCAAAACTTTAGCCAATTTATAACAAGATTTACAGTTCGATTGTGTTTAGATCGTGTATTAGCAACTGTTTCTAATCGCAAATCCAAACTTTGATAATTAGTTTCAAAAGGACCAATAGCTGTTTTTATGTGAAATATGAAGTTGAAGTTTCAGCCATTTTGTTGGCCCAACACCGATTTTCTATTGTTATAAATTAGTATTCTTTATGAAGTTCAGTTTAGGGCCTATTTATTAGTTAAAAACCAATTGGTATACGAGTCCAATTTCTACTTAATTTTTCAATATAATTTTACTCGCAATGGTATTTTCTGTGATCGACATAATTGAAGTGCTTACTCAAAAAAAAAAATTCCGGTAAAATGTTTTTTTTCTACATATTTGAGCTTAGTCTGGGAGCTTAATAAAGTGCGACGTACCGACCTTGCGTCGCGAGCGCGTGGACCGCGGCCGGCTTTACGCCTCGCAGCGCAGGGTGGGCATGCAGTACGCCCCCCAGCACTGGGCTGCTGAGCCCCAAGATGTCGCCGCCACCTGGTTAGTTACGTTAGTGGGTTTAGTTTTGGTATGACTTTTAAGGGTTAAAAATTTAATGTGTTAATTTTTGGTAATTTTGACCGTTACCATGAAGTGATATACCACGCAACCAGTGAAAGTGTAATTAATAAAATAGCTTTTATTTTAAATAATATTTTACTGTTGATTAAAGAAAATGGTAAGTAAATAAATAAAAGAGAATGGAGCCAGGTCGGACGATTACCGCAAACTAGTAAAATAGATTTCGCAGCGCCTAAAGAAATTTTACCCAAATTAGTTTATTAATAGTTAGATAAGTTCTGTCGAAACCGCTTGGCATAAGCCGAAACTGGCTGTTATTTGTTCCATGTAACTCAGCTCTTTATAATAGAAGCTAGATGTACAAATTGGTAATACATTTCGGGGGTATTTACTATCACCTAATTTGAAATCCCGAAATATACATGTAAATAAAAAAACAGCTCAAGTTGAGTCTTAAAAAGTAGTTTATTTTGTACCGTAAAAGTTTTAGTTACTTGTTGAAAACCCCTTTTAAGCTTTCGTGTACACACTATATTTTCCGAGCTTAGTTCTGGAGCGCTGCTTTGTGCTTAGTTTTTGAACTGTGCTTAAGTTTGGAAAGTATCGTTGCAACTAATGATCAACAGTTGAAAGTTTGTTCGGAATTGTTTAAAAGTTAATGGCCCGTTGTTTTCTTAGAGGTGCTACACGTTCGGGTCGGTATGATTCGACACAGCCGAGCGGTATAATTGAATATATGTAGATATTATATATTCGGGAAAAAGCCACTCTGCTCAGTTAGAATTGTGCTGACCAAACAAAACCGATTAACCTTTCGTATGTACAGAAATTGCCGTAATTACAGAAAAAAGCCATTGTCTCGCGTGGATCTACGTTCCACATCCATCATCTCTACATTCCATAAGAAGGGTTAAGCGAGGGTAGACACCGAATGAAGTGTGCCATGGCCCGAGCCTAATGAAAGCCGAGTTTGTGTAGTAATTGCTTCGGGTCGGTTTTATTGTTCAACAAATACTGCCGAATCGAATGTACCGACCCGAACATGTGTGTCGCACCCCTAAAAATACTGCCAAGTTTTGTAGACTGCGGAGAAAGAGGGTAGTTTTCGTAAATACCGTAGGTTATTAGTATTGGCTTTGAACCTTGAAGGGGAACTTTTGTTGAATGTTATAACCAGTGATCGGAGTAGGTAGATTGATTTTACGTACTCGCATGACGAATACTCATAGAAATCATAACATGGATAAGCCTTTTTTCCGGGATTTCATTTTGGTACTTACGGGATTGAATCAAATATTGTAAAAGTAAGGATTTTTAAACTACTACATTAGAAATTTATAGAATGCTATAGATAAACATTTAAAATTGTTTTTTCTTATTTATCAAGTAATAAAGTAAATCTTACTGTTTTGCGTCCATTCGAAACTTACATAATATGACTAAAAATATATTTTTATACTTCTTAATATTTTTTTTGCATTCAATGCAATAAACTACAGCAAAAGGGTTAAACATTTCTTATTCATATTGATGTATTCTTTATTCTACACATTACAGCATTTGAAATTCCTTAAAAAAATCTTAATAATTTCAAAATCCCGAAATCCCGGAGGCATATCCATTATAGTATATACGTACCAGTTCATTGAACCCAAATCAATCTGCCTACTCCGATCACTGGTTATAACGAGTTAAATTTAAAACTTGATTTTAATCATTATTGTAAGGTTTAATATTTTGAGCAAGACATTTGGGTTTTCTAAGGTAATGAAGGATAGACTAGAGTGTAATAAAATTGTTGTGTGTTATTGCTACCGTTAACCACTTGTCAACAGTGAAGGCTCCCGCAGTCAGGCCCGATACGATACAAACAATTTCTATGAAAACTTCATGGAAACCGTTCAACCAAAATCGGGTCACACCATCGCATCGGGCCTGTCGGTAAGAGCCGTGACACTTGAACTAATAAACCACTTTTTCTGCTAACAAATGAAGGCACTGTCATCATAATAAATTGTTGTCTTCCAAATGACCGCAAAATGTAATTTGTGCTTTTCAGCTGCTATCCTAAACAAACGTAACTAAACTTCGCCCACAAGTTTATTAGTATTATTTCCTTAGAAATATGAAATGCAAATAATGGTCGTACTAAATTTATAATTTTAGTAAATACTCATCGAAATCAATATTATTAATTTAACTGAATTCGCCACAATTTTTCGTCAGGCCCGATGCAAATAAACTCACGTGCTTATAGTAGATATTTACTTACACATACACACTCACACAGCAATAAAGAAAATTGTCTCTGGCCCCTGGTAGCCACGATTCAAAAACTCTGACAACTTGCCTCACAAGAGGCTCACACTACAATTAGGGAAATCAATTGTTAAGTACATTGACTCCCTACATTAATTTGCCGTGTTAAAGTCATTTTATACAACCGTCAAAGAATGACATTTGTGATTTGAATATACGAACAATCTATGTAGGTAGTCTAATTGCATAACAATTAATTTTCCTGATTTCACTTCAACTTACCAAGTATCGAGTTCTGTGTGAGCAGGTGGTGTGTGGGAGGCTGTTGCAGCACCCCCCCTCCGACCAGGACACCGTGTCCTGTGTGACCTGCTGCCAGCTGTGAACAGATACGGGAATAGTTTGTAATATGTCACTGTATAAGACTTGTCTCGATGGATCAGCCTAAATACTTTAATAACGTGAAGTAAATAAAAACGTGTGCGGTCTGTCAGGAACGAAGTTCCTTCTCACGTATGATTTAAAACAAAAACAAAAGTTTCACAGCCGCCATCTTGGATTTTCATGTTGAGTTTACTATCGGCTTTAGCACCCTCGAAAACCATGAAAACAAAACCCAAAATGAAAAATTTGAAAGTTTTCGCAGCTGTGATCTTGGTTTTTAATTTTGAAAAAATTCATACTTTCTCTTTCGAATGAAAGAAAGAGAAAGAAAGTCGCATGGAAGGGGCATATCGCTTTTACGTTATGATGATTTCTACCTGTCAACTCCTGCCGGAAGCCACTTGACAGAACTTCGTTTCAATAAGTTTGTATGATCAAAAACATGGCATTTGAAGTTAAAATAAGTTTATACATGTTCAAACATTGTAGTATTATTTGTAAACATCTAAAGGTGGCAGCACTAAAAAAAACCGTGGGACTGAAAATGCGTTGAGCGCACAACTTCTGCCACTGACCGCCGTCTGTTTTATACGTATGAAAAGGGTTGACAATGCCACCTCTAGCAGTTGCTCTATGGAAAACATCTACATGAATATAATTATCAAAATTATTTGTTGTTCCTCCAAGAACTGAGCACTGCAACCCTTGAGGATGGACTGACGATGAATCGGTCAAAGACTAAATAAAGTCATGACCAATGCCGCAATATAGGGTCGAGGTCGATGAGCAGGAAATACACTATGTCGACGAATACCTGGGCCAGCTAATTTCCTTTCACAGCAGACAAGTCAAAGAGATCAATCGTCGAGTCGAAATACCTGGAACAGCTCCTGGTCCATGAAGGCACTAATGAAGGGCGACCTATCAATCTCTTTAAAGCGCAAGGTCGTCAACACGTGAATCCTGCCTATACTAACTTTCGGCGCTCAGACTTGGTTTTTGACCGAGGCTCAGAAATCCAAACTCAAGGTTTGCCAAAGAGCAATGGAGCGTTTTAAAGAACAAACTCATCGACAAAATTTGCAACAACATAGTGCGCTCCAAGACAGGTAATGTCGATGTTGGCGATGAGTCTGCGAGGCTGAAATGGGACAGGGCGAGTCACACCTGCATGCATTAAAACAGATGGGCCAGGATTGCCACACAGTGGGTGCCTGATAACGGGCGTCGCCACCGCAACAGGCCTAAAAGCGTTGGCGTGACATAAGGAAGACTGGAAAAGTATGGAAGAGACCTTTGCCCAGCAGAGGGACAAAAGAGGTTAACCAAAAAAAAAAAAAGTTTTTGGTGAAATTGTTTGTTGTTGTTTTTGAATTTGACTTCATGGAAGGAGCCCTTAAATAGAAGCGGTTCATAAACAAGAGCCATATTGTATTTTACGTATGGATAAAAGTATAAATTTACTGAGTCAGAACTTTAATTAAAAACAGGTAATAAATTAAATGAAAAACCCAAAAGGTCTTCCAGGTTTTTGACCAATAAGGTTTTATACCCACCAAAATCTAACTTCATTGGAACAGGAAGTCGTCCAATAAAGCTCTGCCTTTTATGATGTTCACTGCACTGAACAAATATGCTCGCCTCTGCTGTATTTCAGGACGTGACAATATTTCAGTAGCCAAAAAATACACCGTAAAAATTCAAAACGATTTTTAAATTATTTTTTTGTATTCTGAAATCTGCAAAAGGAAGGACCGGTGCCATAGCCCTAGCACAAACGCGCAACGTAAACGTTACATGAATTCAAAAGATTTTTGAAACGTAAATACGTACATGGAAATACGTGAACTCCGGGAAAAAAACAGACAGAAAAAAACTTGAAAAAAATCGGCACCGGCGCAATCAATGCGTTGATGTCTTTTTAATGGTCACAAGCTGGTGTCGTCACAATGTCGCGAATTCAATGGTTAAGTCCCATCTCAAAAATGCCCAACGCGCCTAAAGAAGCTTTCACTTCAAAAAGAGTCTTCATTTTACTTCCTTGTGTTATGGTACTACTGTGACGTGGACGTCCACTATAATATCGTCACGTCAAAAATTAAATATGCGAATAATTACTATCCTATAGCATTTTGGTATAAATGTTTGTGAAAAGCACAATTAGGCCCGCTTGAACCATAAATCACTAAATACATTTAGCGCTAAACGTATTTAAAACATGATTCTTTCTTTGTCAACTTCTAATAATTAAGAATGAAATAGCATTTTTTAGGATTCCGTACCTTAAAAGGAAAAACGGAACCCTTATAGGATCACTCGTGTGTTGTCTGTCTGTCCGTCTGTCACAGCCAATTTGCTCCGAATCTAATGGACCAATCAAGTTGAAATTTGGTACACATATGTATTTTTGTGACCCAAACACGGACGTGTAACGTAAATAAATGAATTTTGAATATGGGGGTCACTTTTGGGGGCAGAAAAGAAAAAAAAAACATGGAACCTGTACCGTGTGACATATCAAATGAACGGGCTTGTTGCGAGGATCACAATTTTTATAAAAAATAATTTTAAAATAAATACATATAAGATATTTGTTTTCGTATCAGAGGTGTAACAATTAAACCAAAATGTGTTGCTGTAATTAAAGAAATGTATTTATAAGCTAAGTATTACTATGTACATAAAATATAAACTAAAAAGATGTAAGTATTTATAAACAAAAACAAACCTGTAATTAAAGAAACGACATTTCAAGCGTTTTATTACACCAGTCGATTCTTGTTATCATAAAATTATTAAAATATTTAACAACGAAAAAATCTATTTTACAATCTGCTATGTCATCTTGACATCTCTCTCTGCACACGTACAACTATCATAATAAACTCTTTGGTGTTACTGACCAAAGAGTATTAAATCAAATAATAAGAAATATATTTTCTTTACATCTCCCCCCTTAGAGAAGAAAATTTACAATAAATTTTCGTTTTATTGTATACTACTCATCCTCTTCTATTACTTCTTCTTTATTTCCGGATGCAAGAACTGGAATAAGTTTTGTGATATGAAAAAGATTTGATTCCTTTTTTCTGTGTCTTGTTCCTATTCTGTATATAGAGTTTGAAATTTTTTCTATAATCTCATATGGGCCAATTTTCAGTTCATCTAATTTTTTTCTGTTTATTTTGTTTCCATTTTCTACATAAACCATGTCTCCTATATTAAATTCATAGTGCTTATGATTTTTATCAAATAGTATTTTGTTGTAGCTATGTGATTTCAATGTATTTTCAAGTGCTATTTTTCTATCTCTAATCCAGTCATTATTTGATTTTTCTTCTTTTAATTCATTCGGTAAAATTTTGAAATCTTCACCATATAAAAGATAACTTGGTGTAAAACTAGTGACCGAATGATTAGTTTTATTATATTTATTGACGCATTCTTGTGCGATTGTTGCCCAGGCTTTCTTTTTTTCTGCTCCGTTTATTTTGCATCTGATTTTGTTAATTAATGTTTGATTTAACCTCTCATTTAGGCCATTTGAAAATGGTGCATTTACTGCTGTGAAGACCATCGGTATCTGCTTGTCATTTAAAAATTCCTTAAATTCTTTTGAATTGATTCCTGGGTACTGATCAGTGAGAAGCATACCAATGTGATCCGTTTCTGTTATATTCTTGACTAGTTTTATGAAATCATTAGCACTTTGCGTCTTAGAGGTAAGAATAAATGCGTACCTAGTGAAATGATCTACTAATAGATGTAGATACCTTTTTGTCGATCTTGAACCTCCAAAACCTCCAATTGTGTCCATAGACATTATTTCGAAAGGCTTTGTGGCCGGACCTAGGTGAGACATCAAGCCAAACCGATCGTGTCCTCTTGATTTATTTTTAATACAAATTTCACAGCTTCTGCAAGTATTTCTTATATTTTTTGTCAAATTTTTGGCAGTGTAAAGTGGACTTACCATTATTTGCATTTGTCTTATTCCAATGTGGCACAGATATTCATGTATATGTTTTAGGAGTTTGATGCTAAATTTTTCTGATAGCATTATTTTTTCTTTTCCTCTGTCTTTTCTTAAATATACACTATGTTTTTCTATCAATTTGTTTTTGTTACTTTGTATTTCTTCATTCTTATTTTGATCTAATATAATATCCTGTAGTTTTATTAAATTTACAACTTTTAATGGTTCATCTCTATTTTCATCTGATTCTAATACTGGATTTCTGCTTAGACAGTCTGCTTCTAAGTTATTTTTTCCTGGAGCATATTTTATTTTAAAATCATATTGCGATAGATAATATGTTAAATCACCTAACTCTTCGTCAGTTCTAGATTTTAGATTCATGTTTTCTAGTGGTTTGTGATCTGAAAAAACTGTAAATGATTTGCCTATTAACCAGTATTGCCAATATCTCACCGCTTCTTTTATAGCTAAACATTCCAAGTATATTGCTTTTTTTTTTCTTTTGAGCTTCATTAAGTTTTTTTGAAAAATAAGCCACTGGTTTCTCTTTACCATCAGGCTGTGTCTGTTTTAAAATGGCTCCAACCCCTTCTAAAGAAGCATCTGTATAAATATTGATTGGTAAATCTTGATCAAAAATTTCCAAAACGGGTTGAGAACATAAAAGACTTTTTATCATCTCAAAAGTTATTTGACATTCATCAGACCAAACGAATTTTTGATTTTTCCTGAGTAAATTATGCAACGGATCTAATATTATTGCACTTCTTGGTACATACTCATGGTAAAAATTAATCTTTCCAAGAAATTGTCTTATGTTCTTTTGTGTTTTTGGAACAGGAAAATTCTTTATTGAGATCAATTTATCCTTTATGGGTCTGACCGAATTATTTTGTATTATATGACCCAGATATTTAACTTGGTCTGTCGCAAAAGTACATTTTGTAAACTTTAACCTGAACCCCTCTGTTTTGATTGCTTCCAGCAACTGTGTTAGATGATTCATGTGTTCAGAATATGTTTTAGAAAATAATAAAATGTCATCGATATAATTTACAGCAAAATCAGTAAGTTTATATTTCCTCAATATGTTGCTTAATATTCTCTGAAAAATTGCTGGTGAGGTTTTTAATCCAAATGGTAAGCAGGTCCATTGGTAATGTCCGTCCTGTGTTACAAATCCAGTCTTTTTCCTGTCTTCAATTCGTAAAGGGATCGACCAAAATGCAGAATTTATATCTAGACTTGAAAAAAAATTACAATTCCTCGCTTTTATCATTAGATCATCAATCAACGGAAATGGTTGAGCTTGTGGTACTACTATTTTATTCAAGTCTCTGAAGTCTATACATAGTCTGGATTTTTTGTTATCCTCTTTTTTGAATGCTAAAGTAACAGGTGCAGCAAATGGACTGTATGATTCTTCTATTAATTTACTATCAAGTAATTTTGCTATTTGTTCTTCTATTTCTTTTTTATCTTCAACAGTGCATCTGTAAGGTCTCTTACTACAATATTTGTCCACCAATAAGTCTATTCTTGCTTCATATCCATTAACCGTACCCACGTCATATTTATGTTTCGCAAAATTCGAATCATATTTGCAAATCAGTTTATCTATTTCAGACTTTTGAAACAGATTCAAATGATTTATTTTTATTTCAAAATCTTCTTCTTTTACATGCTCATTAAAATTTATTTTGTATTCTTGTGTAGCGTCATTGCTTTTTTTATCCGTAGAAATTTCTTCCACATTATTTTCATTGTTTAAACTCTGTTTACGAGTTATTTTTAAATCTTCATCTTGAATTAGTTTGAACTTTTTTATCAAGTCCAATCCTATCAAAAAATCGTACTTGAAATTCTTGTCATCAATAATGTATACATCAACACTTTTTTCTAGATCAAATATTTTAACCTGTAAAGTTGTCAAACCACTTGTTTTTTTAACACCATTAATCGTTACTAAATCTGCTTCGTTTATTATATTGTTTCCTTTTCTTTTTATATTCAACAATTTTGAATTTATCAAAGAAACATTTGAGCCTGAATCATAGACTCCATCAATTTCTACTTTTCTATTCAGCAGTAGTTTGACATTTATTAATGGTGTTACAATTAGTTTTTTTGATCAGTTTCATTTAACTCCGTTTCTATGACTGAATTGTTCACATGTTTGATAAAACTTTTCTTTACTTTATCATCTTCTTTTATTCTAAACCAACAACTAGTCTCAGGGTGATACCTAGTACCTTTATTTAGCTTTTCACAAATTTTACATGGATTTTTATCTTCATTTTTACCTATAGTTCTTTGATACAAACTTTTTTTCTTATCCGCAAAGCTCTTTTTATTTACCAATTGTTCGTATTTGCTCACTTCATTAAATAAATCAACAGTGTCTTTTAACGTTTCTCTATCAATTTTATTAAGAATTAATTCCGGTAAACCAGCTGCAATAAGATCTATCAAGGTACCGGTGTCAATTGATTCTCTCATATCTAATAAGAGTTTTTCTTTTCTCATAGCATAATCCAACAATGAACCATCCTTGTATTTAAATAATAATGCATAAGTAACTGGAATCCATCCCTTGTTTGCAAAAGTTTCACAGAATTTATTTTTCCATGTTGACCATTCAGATTTCATTGTTAATTTTATAATCATTGAGCCGTACCAATCCATACAAGACTTATCCATGAATAATCTGAGTATTTCTATTTTATTTTCATCTGTTGTCACATCAAAGCGTTTACATTCTTTTTCAAAAATATTCATCCACTGGTTTGCATTCGAAGTTTTGCTTGTAAATTTTTCAATTACAAACTGTTCTGCAATGTGTTTTAAGTTCTGCTGTTTATGTTCCTGTGAATTTGCTATTAGTTTCTCTAATAATCTCTCCAATGTGCCAGGTTCAGTTTGATGTACATCAGCAAATTGTTCTTGATTTATCTCTTCCAGAAATTGATCCCCAAATTGTAAATTATCATCTTCATCCATGTAAATTGTTCTAAGTTCTTCTGTCATTGTTATCCAAACTCTTCTTGTCTGGTACCTTTTATTTAAACTATTTTTAATTTTACGATAAGCATTCGTTTTTATTATTTCCACATGAAAAGAAGCTGGTTGTAATTGTTCTGGTATTGCGTATACTTTATTATCACTTGTGCCTATTGCGCTTATAGACAAAACATTTGTTTTTCCATCACTTCCAGGCAACAGTGTGAATTCAAAGCGAAGTTTCGCCATTGGACATATTTTATAACAAAAAATGTCGTTTTATAAGATATTTGTTTTCGTATCAGAGGTGTAACAATTAAACCAAAATGTGTTGCTGTAATTAAAGAAATGTATTTATAAGCTAAGTATTACTATGTACATAAAATATAAACTAAAAAGATGTAAGTATTTATAAACAAAAACAAACCTGTAATTAAAGAAACGACATTTTAAGCGTTTTATTACACCAGTCGATTCTTGTTATCATAAAATTATAAAAATATTTAACAACGAAAAAATCTATTTTACAATCTGCTATGTCATCTTGACATCTCTCTCTGCACACGTACAACTATCATAATAAACTCTTTGGTGTTACTGACCAAAGAGTATTAAGTCAAATAATAAGAAATATATTTTCTTTACATACATTTAAAGATGTTTAAGAAAATTGATGAAAATTGAACACATACCCCCCTTATCTCCAAAACTACTGAACCTAAAATTTTGAAACAAAAATAAAGCGTAGTTAGATTACTGCCCGACCTCAAGCACAGCAGTAACGCTTCAAAAAATAATTATGAGTTCTGAATACAAAGTCTGTGCTAAACAAGTATCATCATCATCATTTCGGTTGAAAGACGTCCACTGCTGGACATAGGCATCCCCCAAGCACTGCTTCGACCGGTTCTGTGCGTCTCGAAACGAGTATTTTCAAATTTAAAATCATTCAAATTATTTATGTTTTCTCCGCGCGTTCGTGCTAGGCCCACAGAGCTATTGAAGCGAAAATCCAGTTCGATACACTTGTTTACTTTTACTTTGCGGTCTGGGACTAATTAGTTGGCTTTAGTCAAAGATCTTTTTTAGGCTGCGAATTTCGGAGGTAGTCTATTTTATGGAAAGCATAAAATTATTTTGGAAATGCTACAATATGTCTGCCAAACCCACAATGGTTATAAAGGTGTGATGTTTTTATGATGTACCAATTACGACCATTAAAAGCAAACCAGTCTTTATTTTAATACCACATAAAACAGTTGCCTCAGCTAAAGTCAGAAGCCTACGTATGAGCTACGCCGTAGCACTACGCGTAGCGCAAGCTACGCCGCAGCTCCACTACATCTACACCTTTTGTGATCTATGTTATATTTTGATTGAATTTAACTTAAATAAATAGTGTGATTTATTTGAATGCATAGTTTTAAGAACTTTTGCAACTAACAATTAAGGACAAATAATCAGTTAGAAATAAATAAATTTTATTTTACATTTTTCAAATTGCTGTTTTAGGTTAACCGCGAGCATTCAAACAAACATTCGTTCGCGAGCACAGCTATAATGGAACAAGTTGTTCTTGCCGCGCATGACCAAAAACGGAATTAACCCCGTATCTTATATTTTTTGTGGTTGTGTTTTTTGTTTTCGTCATATTATGTAGGGCAAATAAATGTATTTTATTTCTTTTTTCTTTGTAATAATTTTTTTTGTGACAATTTCTCAAATGTTTACCATTAACGATATTCAGGCCCCCCTGTCAATGATATTCAGGTGCAAAAACTCCACTAGACCAACGAGGCAGTCCTACCTTACTTAAGGCGACGTATTAGCCATAAAAGTTTATCTTATATTGTTTAACACGAACTTATATTGTCTTAACGAAGTAAACTTTTAATGACAACATATACGAGAACTGCCTCGTTGGTCTAGTGGTCGCAAGCGCTACTGCTAAGTATGAGGTCCTGGGTTCGATTCCCGGGTCGAGCAAAATGTTATTGGGTTTTTCTATCTGAAATTTCTCAGTAGCAGCTCGGAGTCTGGATTTGTGCCCGGTTGATGGCAATAGGCTCGCCCCCTATTACATGGGACTTAAACATAACTGGCGAAATGTGGGTGTGCCTGCTACAGGGACACCTCTGCCCAACCCTTCGGGGAAACAAGGCGTGATGTTATGTTATACGAGAAAACGAAGTTATTTTGTTTACTAAATTGAACCAAATGATAGTGGATACTAACTTAGTTGGCAAGAGATTTGGCAGCGCCGGAGAACTTTGTGAGTAAGTACTATTTCTGTAGTTGACCGATAAACTAAAGAGTATTAAAGGCTATGTTAGGGGAGCTAGGTATTCAGATTTAGACCAAAGAGCTTTACGTGCAATGGCCAAATTTATGGGAAACTAGGCGCCCTAGGTAACTACTGGATAAGAGAAGACGCCTTCTCTTCCAAAAGGTATGGATGGATGGAAATTGTGCTGAGTGCGGTGGTTGATGGAGTAAAACATCATGAGGAAACTAGTATGCTCTAGATCGAGAAATTCGAAAACATAATAAGTGACATTTACAAAGCCGCACTGGGCCCGCGTGGTGGATTACGGCCCACTCCCTCTCACCAAGAGGTCTGTTTCCCTGCAGTGGGAACATTATAGGCTGATAATGCAAAGTGACACTGTGACGTGTGTGAACTCAGGTTTTTTTAACCACTTTTGGGTCAGACATATTAATAGAATAGAATAGAATATTTCAGATGGACTCCATAGGGTTAGTAACAATTTTACTTAACATCTAGTGTTAGTAGGTACAACACAGATTATACAAAAAAAAAATCAGCGTGGAGCTACTTGATTCACAGTGCGACATGAGGGATACACGAATATGTCACGTTGTCTGCTTTAAAAACTATTAGCTCGCTCTTTGTGACGTTATATTTGAGCCCATGATTCACCACATAACATTCGCAAATATCGATCAGCCGCCTCAGAGCTCCGATCGATGGGCTCAGCAACACCATATCGTCAATAATGCCTGGTAGCATGTTTTTTGTTTGGGGGAGGGTGGATTTGGGTCCGGTTGATGGCAATAGGCACACCGTCACGCCCCGCATAAATCAATGCTTTTCGATCGACTTCCTCGATCTTCATTTGTTGTCCGTTTTGACGGGCCGCCACCTCAGTACCCGGGGCTACGTCAATTTGACAGCTGTCTTTGTATTAAAATCAACTCTGAGTTTAGCGTGGCCAAACCTTTATACGCGCCGTCAAGTTTAATGCTCATTAACAATTATGGTTTTCTGAAATAAAATGAAAATTATTGACAAGGTTTCCTCACCTGATGATGAGCAGCAGACAAATGATCAGGTGCTGGAGTTGGGGCTGGTGGTGAAAAGTCCCGAGCATTGGCGACGTGGTTGATGGTGATACCACCAGGCAGGGCGGCCGGCGCTGGTGACGGCGGGACTCCTGAGAGCTGGTGATTGAAAAGAAAGGTTAATTTTAGGTTAGGTGTAATAGTTAATATTATTTTAATTTTATTGTGTATGTCCCCGCATAAGCATGAACATAATCATCCTATAATGTTTCCACTGCTGGGACAGAGGCCTCCTCTCTATGAGAGAGTGGGCCATGTATGTCTTCACTTATATAATTATATTTAAATACTATTTCAGTTTGATCTGTTTTTAATTAAAAGTCATTCTTTCTTCCTCACTGCCTCGTTGGTCTAGTGGTCGCAAGCGCTACTGCTGAGTATGAAGTCCTGGGTTCGATTCCCAGGTCGGGCAAACTGTTATTGGGTTTTCCATCTGGAATTTCTCAGTAACAGCCCGGAGTCTGGATTTGTGCCCGGTTGATGGCAATAGGATCGCCCCCTATTACATGGGGCTTAAACATAACTGGCGAAATGTGGGTGTACTATAGGTACACCTCTGCCTAACCCTTCGGGGATTACAGGTGTGATGTTATGTAATTCTTTCTTTTTTGTATAGATCGTATCAGACTTTTTATGCTGCCCATGGGCCTCTGACTTGGCTTCACATGCCATAAAAAAATATCTCCCATGCATACCACGTTTCCTCACGATGTTTTCTTTCACCGTTTTTGAAGCAAGTTATAATTATATAATACGCAGATGAATCCGAGCGAGCCTTGGATTGGAACTCGTGACGTATGACTTGGCAGTCACACCTCTAGGCTATCACTGCAGCATTTAATGTGCATTATGGCCCATGTCTCAAACAAAGGAACTAATTAATACCATAACATCATGCGGTCCTGGGTTCGATTCCCAGGTCGGGCAAAGTTTTATTGGGTTTTTCTATCTGAAATTTCTCAGTAGCAGCCTGGAGTCTGGATTTGTGCCCGGTTGATGGCAATGGGCTTGCCCCCTATTACATGGGACTTAAAACATAACTGGCGAAATGTGGGTGAACCTGCTACAGGGACACCTCTGCCCAACCCTTCGGGGCAACAAGGCGTGATGTTATGTTATGTTATGACATCATACCTGTATTCTCTAAAGGGGATGGTAGAGGTATAAACACAAACGCCAGTTATGATTATGTTTCATGTGCGAGCCTATTGCCATCAAACGGGCATTAGCCGGACTGAGAAAGGGTTATAACAACATGTCTTCAGTATGGCTGCTATTGAGAAATTGTATTATCAATGTTTCTTCAGTGCCACAAAGGATATTTTGACGTTTACATGACATTGACAAGGGGAACTGTTGGTAAAGGTTTGTGAAACTTTATTGAAGAAAATGTTCCGATTTTGGCCCTAAGTCAAAAGATCCTTGCATACCTATAATATTGGAGTGTCCTGGAGTGGCAATGAAGAGTATTGTTAGAAGGTTGCGTCTCCCATTATCAATACTAATATTGTACATACAAACTCACAAACAAACAAATTTTACTTCTTTAATCTCCGGAACTACCAGTTGGATTTGAAACATTAGTTTTGCATTAGATAGTCCAATTCTTGAGGAAGGTTAAAGAATATGTGACATCACGCTACGACCATAAGCAGCCGAGCAAAAAACAAGTCTGAAAGCAAGCTAATCGATAACGAAGATATACCGTGGGCGATGGTATGCGATGCGATGGGTCGGGGGCCGAAATTTCACGCGGAACACGCCGAAACCGCTGCCTTTATTTCTTTATACTAATTTGTGTTTTATATAAAACAAACCAAAGTTTAGTTTCAATTGTCTATTAAAAATTAGCTTCATCACTTCGATAATATTTATACTCTTTCTTGACTATTGTGATTAAAATTTCGTACTCGTAACGGCTGGCGGCGACAATTCCGAATAGGCGTCAAAAGTATTCATACAAAAAATGCCTGAAAATAGAATGTTTTGTACGAAAATGGTACCTAATAAACGGGTCTATAGGCCCTAACTAACAGATAAACCTTTCTTGCCTTATATAAATGGATCACATATGTGACTACCATCAGTATATTCTATCAAAATAATCAATACATCAAAATTCTCAAAACGAAACGCAACCCTGTGACATTTGCGAATCAGTCCCAATTTTTACATAACTTCATACAGCTCTATATAATTTTTCATCCGACAGCTTTGAATGCCCTAATAACAGATCGCTGGACCCTTATCCATCAATACGGAGGGTCCAATCTACGGCCTATTGTATTCCGAACGAACTGTTACAATTTTGATTTGAACGTGGGTGTCTGTATTACGTTTCGCTCCATAAATAGTTTAGCAGAATGGAGTACAGTGTTGTGTAATTTTGTTTTGTGATCTCCGTTTTAGGATCCTCAGATTGAGCGATTGATATGCGGACTGGTCTTAGGCTACTATGGCATACATGAGTTGTAAATCTGGTCTAATTATTTCATCTAATAATAACACAAAAACATAGCACTTTGCACTGTATACATTGTTTGAGATAATATTTACATTATGATGCAATAGTAGACTCTATCTTTTAAACCTTACCTTACCTTACTTTTATCTTTTACCTTCCTTTTAATCTCTAAGTAGACTGAAGTAATTTAAACAAATTTTCAAAATGTGTAATGCTAGCCACACACGTAACGATTTATTTGCGCAAATTTTATTGACTACACACCGCTCAAGTTTTCTTGTAACGATATTATTTCAGCGGGAGGAAAAGTTTACTTCAAATTAGTACTTTCATTGTTGATACAAAAATTCTACTGAAACTTGAACGCATGTCCCACACACGCTCAAGCAAATTTGCGCAAACTCATATTTGCACAAGCTTGGAATCGAAAATTGAAAATCATACTGTTGGCAATAAAGTAATACGATACAATGTATATGTAGATTGGCAACACTACCTTACTATTATTTTGTTCCGGTCCCCTTTTAATATGGCTACCGGGTGATTGCTTTTTTAATGTGTGTGCCTACAAAATTAAACAAAAGTTCAAGGTTAACCTTTTTATTTATAAAACAAAACATACAAGCCTAGAAATTTGCGCAAGTCTAAATTTGCGCAAGTCTAAATTTGCGCAAGCCTATATTTGCGCAAGAAAATCGTTACGTGAGTGGCTGGCATAAGTTTACGAGCTTTATGTAGCATGAAGTGACCAGTCAATAATGTCACTTTATTTCCTTAAAAATATTCTTTTGGTATATTGGCATCATAAAAGTATTTTATTTTTGTAATTTTCTTATCATTTATCTGTATTGTTTCGTAATGTGCTATTTTTTTGTGTGAATACAATTGAATAGAATATCGTTACAAAAGAATAGACTGCCTCGTTGTTCGCAAGCGCTACCGATGAGCATGAGACCCTGTGATCGATTCCCGGGTCGGGCAAAGTGTCATAGGGTTTTTCCATCTGGGATTTCTCAGTGGCGTCTGGATTTGTGCCCGGTTGAAGGCAATAGGCTCGCCCCCTATTACATGGGACTTGAACATAACTGGCGAAATGTGGGTATACTATAGGTACATCTCTGCCCAACCCTTCGGGGAATACAGGCGTGATGTTATGTTATGTGTTAGAATATCTTAACTTTTCATTAAATATGGAACATAAAAGGTCTTAATTATAAATAGTTCCCTATATTTTGCTTGCTTTTTTCAGCTTGTAATCATAAGCGATCCTACTAATATTATAAAAAATGTGAATGTTTGTATGTTTTTGTGTTTGCATGTTTGTTACTCAATTACGCAAAAACGGCTGAACTCAGTCAGTTCAGCCGTTTTTGCGTACACGAACGAAATTTGGCACATAAATAGTTTACAACCTGGATTAAATATAATACTTTTTATTCTGGTAGTATGTTCCAGTGGGATCATTTCAGACAATCATGCGATTGAAGCCGCGGGCAAAAGCTATATTATCAATATATCTATAGTAGATACTTGAAGAAAGTCGTAACATACACATACGAGACTATTTTCGTATAAATGTATGCATTAAATCAGGCCAATTGACGCAGATTCGTTCAGTGTGCCCTCTCCATATGTAGTAAGCTTTAGGTAACATTTTGCCTCTAACACCAATGTTCCATTAATGAACTAACATTGTTTATCAAACAAGACCGGAATAGTGAAGTAGTGTATAGTGAATACGTATACAATTTGTGTGAGTTAATAAAGTTATTTTGATTGGATATTTTCTTAATTATTAATCGCATTAAGATTTCTCGGATTAGTTTGAGTGGTTACTTAATAAAGACCTTATATAAACCCCGACCTTTGAGTTTAGATAAGGTCTGCGGAGTTTTGCTATCTAATTTAATTAGACCTTTTTAAGTTAAATAGTTCTTTTGAAAATCGCAAATAAATGAAGTCATAAACAGCCGATTTCAGTGGGAACCTTCAAATGAACATAACTTTTTTACATATTTCATTCAAGATAAATTGCCTGAGGAGCTCGTGGCTAAGTAATAACAGCTGCACGGATCAATCCATCAGGTTAAGCTACGCTTGCCGGGGTTGGTCCGTGGATGGGTGACCATCTTTACATATCGAGACTCCTCCATGCTTCGGAAAGCACGTTAAGCCGTTGGTCCCGACTGTCATTCTTGTATCTTTGACAGTCGTTACGGGTCGTCAGAAGCCCGAAAGTCTGACAACCAGTCTTACCAAGTGGTATCGTATTACCCATTTACTGGGTTGTGGAGGCCAGATAGGCAGTCTCTCCATGTAAAATACTGGTATTCAGCTGCATCTGGTTAGACTGGAAGCCGACCCCAACATAGTTAGGAAAAAGCTAGGCAGATTGAGTCAAGATAAATTTGTCCACAAATAAAACCTTCAGACCTTTTATCTCTAAAACTTAGAAACAGAGAGTATGAGAGTATGAGATGACATCTAATCAAGTACTAATACTTACTTTCTGCACGCGTAGCATGATAACTATAGAAACGGATTTTCTACGGGTTTTGTCGACGGAAAATAGACAAAATGACAGATTGTGATTGTTTATCTGTCATTTTGTCTATTCTTTCGTCGACAAAACCCGTTTCTAATGTGGTCATGTCAAGCGCTGTCTATGTGTAGTGTCTCTAAGACGGAGAGCGTCCATGATACCACTCCTGGAAGACTCGGGAGGAGTGAGTCGACGTTGCTCACTTTAGGATCATATTCTACTCATACTCACTCTCTGTTTATGTGTAGGGTCTCTGAGAGGAAGAGCCTCTTCGCTGCCACTTCGGGAGGACTCGGGAGGAGAGAGACGACGCTGATCACTCTGGGAGGACAGGATTTGCATCTCCAGCATCTGTTCCTGTCTGATGTCATCGTTGTAGTCCTGGAAAGAGGAGGAAGAGTCAGATATAGATTATACAAGTTTCATGTATATTTCTGGATCGATTTAATTTAATTTGTGTTCTTGTAAAACACAGGTATATAGCACGCGTCAAAAATGGCGGCTCTGAAGTGCGCTTATCGCTCCACACCACTCACACAGGAATTTGTTACTGCTGCGCAGTGACTTGTCTTATGTCCCAAGCCGCCATATTAGTTTGAATCGGGCTGTACGGAGATGTTTAAAACGATGAAAAGGTTTTTGTTTTTAATATTAATAAATGTTTAGAGGCAGAGAACCGAGTGAACTGCGACATCGGCTGCGTTGAGGGGAAAAATGAGTGTTAGTAATACTTGCAATTAGGTCATGGGTTCGAACCAAGCAGGAACTTTATTTAGTATGTTTTTTTTTCTAACGGAACAGATAACTGTGCTGCTGGGGAGTTTGTTGTGCCACTTCTTCTTTCCAACTAAAGCACTAGGAAGTGGTGAAGGGTGGGCGTTTTGAGGGGACTGTCTTATGTCATTTTGACGTTCGCAAAGTGCTGATTCTCAGCCTAGTTTGAATAAATGACTTTGACTTTTGAATTTGTTAATGATTTCATCACAACTGTTCTCAAAAACGGTAAAGGAAAACATCGTGAGGAAATCAGTATGTCCTAGAACTAAAAATTCAACGCATGTGACATCCACCAAACCGCACTAAGCCCCCGTGGTTTATTACGGCCCGCTCCCTCTTAAGGAGAGGAGGTCTGTGTCCCAGCAGGGCGGCAGATGTAACATAATAGGCTGATTACGCTATTTGTATTTTTTGGAAGAAGTGCCTTCTTTATAAATATGTGTCGTTCTCAAAAAAGCACATTTCTTCCATGCAATATCCGTTTCCTAAACAGATTAGTTTGTGGCAATATAAACTTACACCTAGCTTGAAAGTTGACCTAGAAAGACGAGCATCTACTGATATTTCAATCAGAATGTCGATGTCTACTGTTATTACAAGTCAGTAACCACCGGACGAAATGTATTGGTATAAAATAAAACTTTCCTCCGTCTAAAAAAATAAGCCGAATAAAAAAACAATTGCCTCTGAAACCAGACAAAGGTCCACCGCATACATAATCATGAACAAAGTCCGTCCATTCATTTTCGGCTATTTGCACAACAACACTGTTATAAATTCTGACTTAATCGCTTCTTGTCCAGACTTTTTGGTCGTTACGAATATTCTACAAACGTAGCCGTCACCCGATAAGGAATACTTGGACTTATTTATTGCGTTCAACAATAATATGAAAAGAAAGTTTTGTTTCGATTTACTTAGTAACAAAAAGTGTGTATGTAACATGAGACATACGTGCAGCTGCTTCTGACGTTTCACAAATGCTTTTTTTTGTTTATTTGCTAGCTGTGCCCCGCGGTTTCACTCGCATAAGTCTCGATCCCGTGAGAATATCGGGGAAAAAAGGATCGTATGTCCTAACTCAGGCCATGGTCTACCCTTTTTTTTGTTGGCTGGGAAATTATCAAATAACTTCTGCTGCTCTGGGCGGAGCGGGAGGGCGTGTCAGACTCTTACTGAATAAAACCCACCCGTGTTCCTTCGGTTGCCCTGTTGCCGAGGGCTACAATCTCCCTTTCGGTTTTCTTCGCACCCCATGTGCCAAATTGCTGCGCAATAGGCATCATCTAGAGAGACGCTGCCGATTGCGCACCTAATGTTAATAATAACCTAGTGAACATGAGCATTTCATTTGATAGTTTGTTAAAAAATGCAATTGAAGTGGATATATTTAGTAACCTGTTCCGCTGAGCTATTTCTAAAGAGTCTTAAAAAAACCCTGAAAGAAATCGATACGTGTTTCACCTCTCAACGAGGCATCCTCAGGATGACGATTGACTTGTCGTAAACTCGAACACGGCGTGTTGCGACACCAAGCACCGAGCGTAGACGCCTGAATCAATGAACTATTTTATAGTTTGTTGTTAGAATTTTGTAACGTTTCTTTTAATTGATTACGGCTATGTACCTACATTGCTACACTACGGGCTATGTACTTCACTGGCTATGTATGTATGTCTGCTGGTTTGTATCTTCAAACAAAACAAACGAATGAAGCAATTTCATCATTTGATTTCGAAAAAAATAACTTCACAGAAAAATTGAATATGACAGATGTTGGTTCCTATAATTATAGGGTGTTTAGGTACTGATATTTCATCTAGATAAAGTTTATAATTTGGTTTCTGTTTAATAATATTCTACTATTCAGTTTGCCTCGCACCTGCATGGACAACTAGCCTGTCTTTGCTCGTAATGAGATGTTTAACCAACGATGGATAACTTCGTTTTTACTTAACAGACAGACAATCCATCTTTTTTTTACAAATCCTGTTCTTTTATCGAATTTATCTATACTCCATTTGAAATAAGATTAGACATTTAAACAAACCTTTTTTATAGTCCGTTCAACCGATTTTGACTTCAATACCGTAGGTATAAGGATGGCATTAAAAGCAAAAAAGTGGTTACAATACCAACTGTTTACTACAGCTGCCATTTGTCACCAACGCAATAGAAGTCAAAATCGGTTGAACGGACTGTAAAAAGATTTATTTAAATGTCTATCTTATTTCAAATGGAGTATAGTAGAAAGTGTTTATCCGGCTGGGAAAGGTCGAACAAGTCGATGCCCAGGACCTCTCAAAAAAGTCGGAATGCGGTTATTTTTAACTGAAAAATTCTAAGCATTCAGTATTCTTATTTTCAGTACCCATTACTACAGCTTATCACTTCCAAACAACGTTCTCTGATTTGAACGAACGTTTATGGCGATTAAGCTATAAAACCTCACATTATAGTCCTGTACGTAATGTACAGTTTTATAGACCTCCTATCTTCTGATGGGTTTCTGCATCCCGTCTTATATGTAGGTACTTGTGTGGATGTTGGTGAGTTGATAAGTACTTGTCTTTACATACACTACTTCAATAATATTTATCTACTACAAATAACTAAAATTGAAGTGTCTGTTTATAATGTCAAAATAACAGCTTTTCACTCAATGCGTAAGAACGGTACGGATACGGTACGTATAACAAAAACACATTTTTTTTTTCTGTCTGTCTGTTTATTCCATCTAATCTCCGAAACGGCTGGATCGATTTTGATGGGATTTTCACTAGCAAATATATGACTTTTATTAAAAAAAAAAAAAATAAGGCTGCCTGTCCACTGGATCAGTGCGAGGCAGCGGAGCGGAGAAATGTGCCAATATTAACCAATAGAAGAGGAGCCCTGAAGCGGAGTTTAGATTCTATTGGTTAATATTGGCACATTTCCACGCTTCGCTGCCTCGCTCCTCTCCAGTGGACAGGCAGCCTTAGGGACCACGCGAGCGAAGCCGCGGGCAACAGCAATAAACGTGGATGAACATTTGGATGAACTTTCAACATAAAATAAAAACATAACATCACGCCTGTATTCCTCGAAGGGTTAGGCAGAGATGCACCAATAATACATCCACATTTCGCCAGTTATGTTTAAGTCTCATGTAATAGGGGGCGAGTTTATTGCCATCATCCAGCGAGTGTATTTCCTATTTTGGGATAAATTCATCCCAACTACGGAACCCTTTCTTTGTGCGTGGTCTGACACGCACTTGGCCGGTTTTTTAGGAACGAAGTGCCTTAACGCGGCTTGCAGTAGGAGTTGACTGATAGAAATCGTCACGTAAGGAAAAGGCGTTATCCATGTGATCTATCTCTTTATCTGACTCTTTCTATTATATACGAGTTGTGTGTGTGCGCGAGTATCGAGACTCGAGCAGACGACCATTGTGCGCGGCCTGTTAAATAACCTTAATACTGAACGCGTGGAGATTTTGTTAAACTTAGTTGTTTTTGTTTGAAATCATACGTGAGAAGGAACTTTATTCCTGATGGAGGTTCGCCGACCGCACACGTTTTATTTTTTCATTTGAGAACTTCATTTCAAAGTTTCAATATTCCTCAAAAATATGTTCATCGTCACTATTGGCAGCCTAGTAACATGCACTGTTGAATATAATAATAGGCCTCCTCCTTTTTGTTCCATGCTTCCCTGGTTTGTGCGAGTCTCATCCAGGTCCCAGCGATCTTCTGTAGATCGTCCACCCACCTGGGTGTTGTTCTGCCAACGCTCGTACTACCGTTCCTTAACTATGTTAGCTCTTCAAAACCTATTAGAATATATTAAAGTAATTTCACAATAATCTAGCTTTTACGAGGAGCTGACGATGAAGGATTTTACGGCATTTTCATAACATTTGATGGCGCCATCAACGGAATTAATGTTAAATTGATTTTTAACTTTATAGCTATTTTATAGTAAGACCAGGTTCAGAGCTATGCCACGAAACTACCGCAGTTGTTTCCAATTTAGGAGGATCCCTCAAGGAAGCCCGCGAAATTTTAAATTCTTTTGGGGTTATCCAAATTGCAGCGATGTTTCACATTGTTTGTTAAACAACGGGAATAAAATAACAATTAAATAAAAGATAATTTAAATACTAAATTATAATATATTGTAGCATTCACAGAGTACGTAGCAATTTGTGATTTCCTGTGCGAGTCTCAATAAATACTTTTTCTTTCTTTCTTTCTATTATAATTTAAATGATTATAATTTAGTAATTATTTTATCATAATAATCATTTAAATTGATGTTTTAAATTATTATAATTTAGTAATTATTTTATCATAATAATCATTTAAATTGATTCTTTAAATTATTATAATTTAGTAATAAAATGATATAGTAATAAACATAAAGAAATAAGTTTCGTAAAAATATGTCGATTTGCAGCAAATATAATTTCGAAAGGCCTAAGGATGATTTTAATCAGGAGTCACCAAATGACGGTGTACGGTCTGGATCCGGACCGCCAACCGATTTTGTGTATTTATAACTAAAATATAAAATATTACAATACCTTTAACATTGAGTTTTAGCATGCATCAACTAGACTTCAGACAGATTTTTTTTTTCACTTTAATATTAAATAAGTCCTTACTTTGATATATTTGTTTATAACATAATATTTCTTTATAAAAAAACCTACCTACTTAATAAAAAAAAATATTTTCTTTTTATTTCTTAATTGATATTTATAATCTTGGTTGCTAGTAATGGCCGACAGTCATATTATTTTTAAAAACGAACCCCTAATAAAACTCGGTGATCCCGTATTTTAATAATTACGTAATAATGTATCGTAATTTCCATGTAATTTTTATCTACGTACAATCTATAACAACCCCACAATTTGCAAAAAACTTAAAATATTTTGAATGACGCGGTCTACATTGAAGGAATACCTTAACAAATAAAACCTTTACCGTTGTGTAAATAAAGTTGATTTTGCTTTTGCCGCTTGACGTTGTCTTTTAAAGCGCAGAGCAAGGCGCCGTGAGCATTTGTTTCGTGCCCTCGGCTAAGAGTAGTCATAAATACACCTATATTATTCTTGGAGAAGTTCTACAGGTGGTTGCGTCGTAACAAGATGGCCTCTTATGTATACTTTAGATCTCGTTAATAGCCTACTAGATGAGCTGTAGGTTGCCAAAGAATTTCCAAATTTAAGTGGCATTCCGCTCGCAGAACAGATGGCCGATGCGACCGAGTGGTGACCGCGTGCCAAAAGGCGTTGCGTTGGAAGGCGTCCCACAAGGTGGATCGATGACATTGTGAATACCACGGGAATCCGCTGGATGCGAGAAGCATAGAACCAGTCTAAGTAGCGGTGCTTGGGGGAGGCCTATGTCCAGCAGTGGACGTCTTTCGGCAGAAATGGTGAGATGAGTTGGTTCTCATTGGGCTCACTAGGAACTAACATTACCTACGCAACCTAGCTGTAGGTAATATTTTAAGCCACTTATGTCATCTTTTGTGTTAAAACTTTGTTCCTGCTTATATTCTTCCAAGTTAATATAAAATTTTCTGTTTTTTTTTTTAACCACAGCTGGGCAGTTTTCAGCTCACCTAATGGTAAGTGAAGATCAAATCGAAGGTGGAAATGAGCTTCACTCGGAGTCCTTAACCACAGAGGAACTGGCTATCTTACTTCTAACTGTCGAAACACAACAATGCTGTTAACATTGTTATTATGGCGACAGATTTAGATAAGATGGTGGTAGTTAGCCAGGCGGACTTAGAACAACTTCAACAACCAACTAAAGTGGACAGAAAATTTTGTCCTCGCTGGGAACCGAACCAGGGTCAGAGACAGGTGGTGTTACCACTAGACCACACAGAGACGGTTAGAATGTATTTATATTTCAATTTGGTGCGGTCCAGAAGATGTCCTTGTGGCAAAATTAAAATATCTAATCATAAATAAGATGAGAGTGGCACGTTAAGGTAATATCATTGCGACCGTATTTTGGCCACGGCGGCCAATCTCAACGGAGACTAGCCAGGTGCGCAGGAGATATTATATTGCACAAGTGTGAGCACTATAATATCACACACACACAGGTGCACTCTCATATAAAGAAGACCACAATATCAATCCTACGTGTTACTAAGGCCTTATCACACTGGCGATTTGCGAGCGAGTTATTAGCGTTTGTCAACGCGCTGGCTGCGTGTGCGTAGCGAGCGCGCGAACTTGTGCGCTACTTGTTCGCCAGGTTTGCGTAACAAGAGGGACGTGAGTGTATAAGAGGGAGAGCATGTTTACAAATCGCCACGCTATATAAACACGCTGACAAATCGTCAGTGTGCTCTTAGAGTTCAATAAAGTTCCTACAAACGAATCCTTAAAGTTCAATATGCTCTTAAAGTTCAATAAAGTTCCTACAAACAAAGCCGTTAGCCATTATGGCATTTTATTATAAAGAATTATGCTCCTTCGGAACTTAACCCCGCCGAAGCTGTGTAACGGAACCCGGCTCAAAGTCGTGCCTTTGCAGAGAAACGTCATCGAGGCGGAAATTCTAACAGGTTGTGGTGTTGGCGAGACAGTTGCCAGTTTAAGTGCGTGCAGTTCCCTGTGAGCGTATGCTTTGCGATGATTATAAAAAAGTCACAGGGGCTGACACTGAAGGCTGAAGGCTGCGGGTGTCGACCTCAGGACAAGCTGTAATTCACATGGACAATTGTACGTCGTTTGCTCCCGAATCACCACTCCTGACGCTCTGTATATTTTGACTGCTGAGAATAAAACTACAAATGTAGTATACAGGGAAGTTTAATAAAAATGTGGCTGTTATTGTAGTATATTGTTGTGTCTTACGACTTCCACGCGAACGAAGTCGCGAGCAGAAGCTAGTAAGGAATAAAAGAATCTCATTTTATAGCAGACAACCACCTAGGTAAGAAGATCTCATCATAAATTCAACGTTAATATCTCCAAAAAATACGCAGTCACTAAAATGTATGAAAATACGCAGACGGCACCGGCTGTCACACTAGTATTAAATATACAATACGCACGCAGGGTACGCGGCGTATTAAAATTCACGAGTTAATATCTCAACAGCGTTTCGCTGCCTCTCTGTATGTTCCAAATGCATTGGTGGTGTGATCATTTATGTAGTGTGCGCGTATTGGTACGTGGAGGTGAAAATATGGATGGCGAAATTGGACTTGGGTTGCCAAGTACTTGTTTCCATTTTTTATTTGCTTAGGTTTGTTTAATTTTTCAATGTTGGATAGAAAATATTGTTCTCAGTAACTCAAAATGATAAAGGCTCTGTATTTCTGTAAATTGGTTAAAAAAAAATCTTTTACGTCATAAATAAATTATGTTTTAAAACTAGATGAGTACGGTGTTTCCTATCTGACTACTCTGAGAAGAAATACCCAAATAAACTCAGAGGTCGCAGTCTTTTTTTAAGTCCAAACATAATTTTGGTCAGGTCTTATGAAGATCATGCAGATTAGACTGGTAATTGTACGTTCAATGAAAACTCAGGACATGAGCTAACGACAAATAAAAAAGAGGCGCACACATACATATAGTATAACTATTTTCTTAATTTCCCTCGGCAAACTTCGTGTTTCGTCAGTCGTCTGATTTCTATCAGTTGCACTTGGTGCAGACCGGACGCTGTCAATCGACTTGGAAGTATATAAAGCTGTTAAAACTCTTTTAACTGAATGTAATTTATTTGTGTTATGTTAACTGAGAACCTCCACCTTTTTTTTAAGTAAAAAAAGGAGAGTAAAAATAGTTTTACAGCTCTATATAGTTCACACGGAAATCAAAACAAAACAACAATGAAGTACTTAGTTCTGAATTCAAATTATTATACAAGATAAATCTAATAATTGATGGACATGGAAATTAGTATTCGTTTGTATTCGGAAATGCGATGATTCCCGAGAGACATTAAGAAAATAATCAGGCTGCACATGTTGTGCTTCTTTTTAGTTTAGTTTTTGTTTCCTGAAAAACAAATAGGTAACTGCGACCTTCTAGAAACTTCTCAATCACCTTATGTTTCATTTGGATGTGAATTATGGTGCTATAGATCGTAAAACTGCAAACTACAAGAAATGAAGATTTAACGACGTCTTGCCTCAATTTAGACTGAAAGGCCTACACTATTCTCCCATACCTCTTAACACTGTAATTCGAAAACATTGAAAAAAAAAATGATTTTTAAGAGTTACCGTGGAGTTTCTTGTCTGCTTTTCTCCATAGAAAAGGATAAATCCTGCACCTAACTTTTGAAGTTTTAAGTGCCCATGTAGGTTTATGGAATTTAAAAACTTACCGGTACTAAGAATCTCCTCAACTCCGCCAGCGCGTACGCGATCCTGGCATGCGCCTCAGCTGGCGTGGCGAACGCGCTGATCTCGACGTGCAACTCGTCGGATAGGTGTGCAAACTTCGGGTCCCCTGATACACGCAGTTCTTCCTCCTGTGGGAAAACAAATTGTTTACTTGGTTGTTGGCGTTTTGGTTAATTAATTATAGCAGTTAATGAGATTTGAGGTGATAAACTGGGGTAGCAATATTAAAAACCGCTTTGAAAACTTGGCAAGAAAGTGTCAGTCGAGGTTTTGAACGTTTTAAACTATGTGGAGTTTTTAACTCGAAAACCTAATTGTTCATTCTTCAATTCAAGATCACCAGACTACATACCGAACCTTCGTGTCTCGGAAAGGACGTTAAGCCGTTGGTCCCGAATGTCATTCCTTTAACTTTGACAGTCGTTACGGATCGTCAGAAGCCCGAAAGTCTGACAACCAGTCTTACCAAGGGGTATCGTATTACCCAGTTACTGGGTCGTGGAGTTCAGATAGGCAGTCGCTTCATGTAAAATATTGGTATTCAGCTGCATCCGGTTAGACAAGAAGCCAACCCCAACATAGTTGGAAAAGGCTAGGCAGATTGATTGAATTCAAGATCACACATAACATAAACATAACATCACGCCTTGTTCCCCGAAGAGTTGGGCAGAGGTGTCTCTGTAGCACGTTCACCCACATTTCACCAGTTATGTTTTAAGTCCCATGTAATAGGGGGCGAGCCTATTGCCATCAGCCGGGCACAAATCCAGACTCCGGGCTGCTACTGAGAAGTTTCAGATAGAAAAACCCAATAACACTTTGCCCGACACGGGAATCGAACCCAGGACCTCATGCTCAGCAGTAGCGCTTGCGACCACTAGAGCAACGAGGCAGTCGGAAGGTTTATGTGTATAATACATCCTATACTAAATAAAAAAGCCTTTTTAGGTGATTATGCTTTAGTTACTGGGTACGTCCGTCGCATCTTAGGCAGGTAACCCTGCATGTAAGGTACTTAGCTGACTGGTTACCGATTCTTTTGTAATAAATGCTGACACTGGAGAAAAATAATAGTACATACAATATGTAAAAAAAAACCCTTCCGATCCGAAAGGGGTACACAGGTACTGCAATAACATTACCTAAAAGAAATAAAAAATCTCATTATTAAAAAAGTTATTGTTATTTAAAAATCACACTTTTTGTAACGAAATTACCCTAAAACCATTAAAAATTTGCAAATCAACAGAGGTCTTAAGTTATGACTTGTAGACACCCGCTAAACGACGGCCGCCCGCGCCCCATGTAATGACCCGGTAAAATTCCCCATTGAAAAAAAAAAATGTGACAATTTTTTATTTATTTTTTCCTGAAAATTTGCACATAAATAGACTCTCGGTACGATAACTAACAACACCCTTACGGATCGGACAGGGTTTTTTTACATGTTGTATAGAGAATATTATAACTATAACTTACCTTAAATATTAATTACGCAATAAATAAAAAATAATAATAACTAAATAAAACAATAATGAATAATTTTTTAAAATAAATGATTAGTATAATGTTACAAAATAAATAAACGTATATAATTTATAAAAGAATAATTATAATTTTTTGATTGAATTCTGTATTAATAAATATATAACTTACTAACTACTTAACTAATAATACAATTTGTCACATTAAACGACCAGTGCTCTTCCTCCTCTCTCCTACTTGATCTATGCTGTGCCCGACAGGGTCCATAATTGTGACTAATATAATTACTTCCCTACCAACTATATACATTATGGTACGCAATAAAGAATTTGAGTTTTAATAATAAGGCTATAATCAAAGGTTAAATGCATATTTTTGTTTACCTTCTGTCGATCCTTCATAGATCCCCGACCTAGGACTGCCATCTTGCACATGGTGTCTTCCTGTAACCTCTTCAACGAATTGCCTTTGGGACCAAGCAGCTTGCCGACGAAGTTGAACTGTAACAAACATAATTTAAAATTTGTAATCGAATTATTATTTATAAGGAAGAGGAGGAATCTTTAAAAGTTGGTAGTCTTTAGAACGTATATTATTGTTGTATACGAATTGTCGTGATACCCCAGTGGTTAAGGTCTGGCCTCTCGTGCACTAGGTTGTGGGTTCAAATCTGAACTATTTAGTTTATCTTGGACTGACATCGGTAAAAGAAAACATCGTGAGGAAACTTCGACTTATAGATTTCATATATAATTGAAATCGCCAACCCGTCTTAAGACACAGATATATGCCAGTGACCTTGAGTGATCTGTACTCACGCAATGCTTCGTACGTCTAGCCAGTAATAGGACTCGCCCATCAAGGAGCGCTGTCCCAAATTAGACGCATTATTAATTTATTATACATAAAACAAAAGATATTTTAAAATAAAACACGGAAATGAAAAAAATACGCTTGATAGATTTTGCGTGATTATCAGTTTTTTATCCGCGTTAGACATAACTTTATAAATTAATTTCACTATGTAATATAAACATAATATAAAATATTCCTATATTAAGTTATTTAAAAAATGCACTAATTTAACATATATTTTTTCCAAATCATTAACAGTACTCGTTTAGATGTGATCTTCCGTACAAATCATTAAAAGTCGGTTATTGTCACCTTAAGCAAGCGTGATTATCAATGCTCGTGCCTTCTCTTTATGAGAAGAGGCCTTCCCTTGGAGTGGGACAATAATATGTTGGTATTATTATTGGGAGTGTTTTATTTTTCTCAGCTCTTGGGTTAATACCCAAGACCTACCACCTAATAACCACCTAATATACCTAATAACCACCTGTCCAGATGGTTGTCATTAGAAGGTAATATCATTCGAATGGCTGTTACTTAATTAATATGCGTTCGCAATTTATTTGCCAAACATGTAAACAAATATGAGTTTTATGAAAAACCACTTTAATGCCTACATTCAAAGGTTCAGTTTGCGCTACAACTTCATATTTTTATGACTTTTTCAACGGTACTAGTCAGTCTAAAATCAACTTTATTTACACTTGCAAAAAGGAAATAACATCAATCGGAAACAAGGATTTGAATAGACCTTAGAATTGGATATTATACCGCCTGTTACAACATAACGACGGACTGACGGATGGTCTGACGGACATACCATAGAAAAGTTCATTTGCAATCTTCATCAATTTGTGATAACCTACACCTAGTCATGACCTCTATAATAGTGAGGCAGATTGCTGCTAGTCAAACTCAAACCATTTGTTTCAATTACAAGGATTTTTTGGAGTGAAAGATGAAGCTAGTTGCCCATTCCAAATCGTAGTAGGTACTTATGGAATGGGCAAGAAACTCCACGGACAATCTTTTTCTTTATATTTTCAATGTAGACGATAAAGGCATCGCTTCACAGAGCAGTCAACCGTTAAGCTACGCAAGTGTACTTAGCTTCGCTTTTTATAAAAATGTAGGCGTGATCAACTACTGCGATCCAAAAAAAAAAAATGTCGCAGCATATGCTGAGATAAGAGCCTTTTGGCCTCATACAGGACGTTCTGTTATTTTTAAAATTTGTTTTTTTAATTTTTTATTAATATTTTAATGAGTGTGTTTTAGTTTAATTTGTGATTTCCTGTGCGAGTCTCAATAAATACTTTTTCTTTCTTCTTTCTATCCATGATCACGTTACGCAGGAATGTCTGGCTGGCAAACAAATGAACCGAACAGCATACATGGTAAAACTCACCATGCGCAATTGCATATCCTATGTAGCAGTGGACGGTCGACTTTACTCAGAGCGTTATTACAGCTTCCAAATAAGTTTGAGGCGGCATCTTCATCGCCACATGCGAACTACGCATCACACTGACGTCATGCAAAATCCTACATCTCGCAAGCAAAGTTCGACGCACGACTAGCATACACAACTTCTCGGTATCAATTGTCGGGCAGTAGCTCACCAGACAGTCGTGTCTGGTCATCTGTTTGGAGGATCCTCCCTTTTCTATGGAGGATGAGAAACATTACTATGCTCCTCATACCTTTACTAGTTTCTGATAATAAAGACCACATAATCAGAGGTTTCGTTCGACACTATCTAATAACAAGTATTTATTCTATCTTGCTGCTAGTTCAAACAATCATCTCCACTTCACTTATTTCTTAGCTTTTTTTGCTAACTTAGAAATAACTGAAACACGGAAAACGACTGTGTTTGAATATTCCTTGAAATAACAACTGGAAGCTGGAACTTTCCACGTCTGTTGTGTTTAGCTCTGTTATTCATACTTTTACTTCTACAGTGACATCTGACAGTTTTACTGAGAATTTTCAATTAAAGTTGTTACATACATAAACTCACGCCTTCTTCCCATGGGGGTAAGCAGAAACTACAGAACGCCACCTGCTACGATCCGTACATACTTCCTTTTGCTTCGTTTACGTTCATACACGCACGCCGGTTGCGAGTACAACGCATCTGACCTTTCTGAAGAACATCACCAATAAGGTCACTATAGGTCATATTAGGTCTTCTCCGCGTTTTCACTCACATTTGCCTTGTAAATAAATTTTGTTAGTCGCCTTTCATTTATCCTCTCAACATGATCAAACCATTTTAGCATAACCTTTTCAATTTTTGTCACTACATCTTCTTTTAAATCATACCGTTGTCTTATCACATCAATCCTCAGTCTATCAATCATAGTCACACCACACATACTTCGCAAGGAACGCATTTTTACAGCATTTATTCAAGTTTCATGCCTTTTTTTGCCACGCCCAACATTCTCTTTGAGCTCCAGCACAATATTGTGAACAACCAGTCGAGCAATTTTGGACATCAAATAGTTGGTCACAATCGTATGTAAGCATTCACTTTATTTCCCGCATTTATTCTCCTTTCCATATCTTCATCAATCTTCCCATCCGTAGTAAACAAACTCCCCAAATATAAAAACTCACTTAGTTGCTCCGCACTCAACTCCCACATAGTTGTTAATGTGTTGTCAATGACATTTAAAGATAAACTAAGTGTGAATGCTATGTAGGCTAGATAAAATACATAACTGTCTGACAGTTTTGAGTACTATTATGTGGCCTTCACAAATTTCCTGCAGATCTGGTACCGTCGCGTGACGTGGTCACGTCGTTGAGCTCCCTAGAATAGGGTTGAGCTCCACGATATATGTATGCCGTCTGTCGGGACTGGTCAACTCGAAGCTGCAATGGCTCTTTCTTTAAAAGATTCTTCCCTGCATTGTTTGACTCACACATCTTAATAATATAATGTTTGGACCATAGAAATTATAAAAAAACCGCTTTAAAGAGAGCATGACCTCTGAGTTTGTTTCGGCATTTCTTATTATCAGGAATCAGTCATCTAGGAAATGCCGGTGCCAACTAGTTTTAAAATTTTGACCAATTTGACTTATAGTTAATTGATTCAGGCGTGACCTTGCGGAAATCCATGATAAAAATGATGATGTGGATATATTTAGTAACCTTTTCCGCTTAGCTATTTCTAGAGTGTCTTGAAAAGACCCTGGAAGAAATCGACACGTGTTTCACCTCTCAACGAGGCATCTTCAGGATGACGATTAACTTGTCGTGAACTCGAACTCGGCGTGTTGCCACACCAAGCACCGAGCGCAGACTGAACTTTATCGCCCGTCCAACCCACTTATATACTGCTCGCCCCACCTCGGCTCGGACCGAGATCAGCGCGATAAGGGGCAAACAATCGCAGTAATGGTGACCTTGGCATACTCGTATTTAATTCGTTCAACAGTGTAACGTTTCCTGTATTATTTTTCACTATTTCTAAGCTCTCTAGTATTGACATTCTGAAACCTTTATCACATGTGTGTAAAATTTCGAAAGTGTTATTATTATTTAACGAATAGATACAGGTCATTCGTAGCGATCTCGGTCAAACTATAATACAATTATAAAATTATAAACCAACAAGTACAAAACGGAAAGAATCAACTCAGCATATTGCAATACACTGCTGAACATAGGCCTGAAATAATTTATTTCAAAACAAAATGATGTTTTACAACACCGGTGAATTCGCAAGTATTATGAGTGCCTTGAAAAGAAACCAACATGACACGTCACCACCTAATATTTTAAATTCGAATCAAGATAGAGATAGTAATTTCTATGATATAACTATCCTAGCGACACGTCGCCTTCATAGTATTAGAAACCAGTCGAGTCGCGGCGACACGTCGCCTGCAGTTGCCACCTACGATCGGCTACGGAATTGTACCGTTAATGAGTTGGTCAATATTATGCGACGATTATGCAACGAACAACTTACATTTTTATTTACGACCGGCTATTCTTTAGAATATTCTACGGTTAACAGCGGATATTTTTCAACATCACCAAGGGAATATTTGCTGGTCGTTTTTGCTATTTACTAAAACATTGGTGACCAACAACCCTGAGATTTTTGCCTGTTGGCACAATGAATCGCAAATACTCTCGGGAATTGTACGGAACAGAGACAACTATGGACACGACTATACGATTATATTTTTTCAAGACTTCATTTTTATATACAACTTTGAACATAAATTTATTTGGAACATATGGTCAGTTTATCAGCTGGCTTAGATACAATGGAATTTTAACCTATAAGACTAGAATATTGTCGAAATTATTTTAATATGTTGTACCCGACAATGGCGGTTGTAGTTAAAATTATGACGAAAATTCCGGTACTGGCTACCAATAGCACTCAGAACAACAACGATGGGTAGCAAGATTGGGTGGTAAGATTTGATTGTAATCAAATCTTTGTATCTTCCCCACGAATTCTCTACAAATTCAAGACAGTTTCTGGTACCTCAATTACTATCGGAGAAGTATAAATAAGGTACTTTGGAAGCGTTTTCGTACGAACTTCACTCGTGTGTACACGTACGAACACGCACGACCGATCCCGACTTTCCAAGTACAAAGGGATCGCGCAGACTGGGTGCGACCTAGTTGTACGTATAGTTCCAACGTTGGATAACAATCCGAACTTGTTGGGATTTGTTTTATTTGACGGAGAAAATCATATCCAGTGTTTGCACTCAATTCGTACGACCATGTTCGTACGTGTACGCACGACTGAAATTCGTACGACAACGCATCCAAAGTGCGTGCGGCCTTAATGAAGATCATTTATTAACTACGAGCGACCCTTCCCTGCTTCGCTCGGTTTTTACGACTTCACAAAGCATCGAAATTCCTTTATTGTAATGTAAGTTTTGTATAATACACATAAACCTTCCGAAATAAATTCTTTGAATGATGGTGAAAAGCAATATCAAAATCCGTTGCGGAGTTTAGAAGAACAACGCGGTCAAACGGACAGACACGAAGTGCGACTTTGTTTTAAACTATTTATAGATTCCGAATAATTGTGTATCTCTATGGCTAGGAGTAATTTGGAGTGCGCTGCACCGTATAATTATTAGTGGGCATGAAATACTAGATGGAAACAAAATGTTTATTGATGAGTTAGGTACTTGAATATGCTGTGTGACAGAAACAGATGATAATTTCTGATGGAGGATTATTTTAGGTGAGTAATAGTGAACTTTGGTATTGTAATAAATGCTGATGACTACAGAGCAGTGGTGGCGCAGTGGTAACGGCCGCGATTTAAGAGTTGTAAGTCATGGGCTCGAATCCAAGCAGGCGCTTTACTTAAAGTAACTAATTTTATCACCGCTGCTTTCAAAACGGAAACCGGCCATGCTTGAGAGACATTTCTCGATGGCATATGAATCGAAGTCAAAGGATGGACCTTTGACTTCGGGCGGCTTTAAAACTCTGACACCAGGTTAGTCACTAATCACACGAAAAAGAAAGAAGTACGGATTGCTTCAAATATTTTTGTTCTACATGTTAACCTACCTAAAAGAAAAAATCACAATCTCTAAATGCACATATACTCGAGCGATACGTTGCCAATGGCAGAAGCAACTGCAGCTGTCAACAACGAGCCACCGTGTATATGAGCACTTACAATGAACACAGACTATAAAACAAACATTTTTTTTTTAAATCCAAGGCCGTCTCCATTCAAATCTTATTCCCACAGCACCAGTGCGGAACGTCGTCACTAATTGTCGGTCAGGCAACAGTGTACACACAGCTTCCCGCTACTTTTTGCACTACTGGCGGATCGATCAATTAGTTGTTCACAACTCTTCTAGTCTGTGACCCTAATTGGATGGGACCTTAGCGTGTCTAGTAATTGATTTCTGAAAGCCTGCCTAGTTTTGGTGTCAAATCTCGTGTGAGTTGTTATGATTGGCTGGCCGAAATTGCCATAGATAATTAAATTAACTGTCAAAATCAATTCATTGTTGTGGTTGAATGTAATAACACAGAGAATGGACTGAGCGTTAGCCTCACAAAATTGACCACTCTCTAGAAAGAGACAAAGCGACTGCGGCCAATACCTGTCTCTTTTGGATTACATTTTTAGGTACGCGGACACTGGCGGTGATCACTTTGCGACTTTATTACTAAAGGCATAAGGGTGAAAAGTGGTTCACCGTAAATATCCACAGTAGTACATACATGCAGCGCAGTATGATACACTCGTGACCGCTAGTCACGTGGACCAATCAGAATTCTAGAAAGAGACAAATACTGGCCGCACATTCGCTTTGTCTCTTTATTATTTTAAGGTTTGTATTCACTACACAACTAAATACGAAACGCTTAAGGCGGGGTTACCCGTATAAACGACGTTTTCTATTGTCTTTTATTCGTAGATAACACGGATTAAAATTTTGAAAAAACCATATTACATATTTCACACTTTGATCTAGATATTTCAGCCGTGCGATACACGATTACTTGCACTTTACTGCATCCAATTAAATCGCAAAAACATCTCTAAATTATGTTCAAATATTTTTTTTATTTGCGTTATATTAGGCTTTGAATAATAAAACTTATACCATAATAAAGGTCGTAAAAAAAGTGATATAAACTGGCCAAAATAATGTGAAATATGAGAATACCAATACCACTAATTCCAAAATCAAGCGTTTTCATCTTTTCATGCGCTCGCCCCGTGCCATTTAGTCCCGAGCGGAACGTGTTGGAGGTCGGACGTGTGCCAATTTTTGCAAGACCGCCACCCCGCTAAGTTTTATTACCGGCTGAGCCAAAAAACATATTGTAAATTATAATAGGTAACTAGGATTAGGATATCTGGATAAGGAATTGGCTTAGGTATTAGGATAGTTAATTATTATAGTTAAAATTTTTAATAGTTGTAAATAGTTAGTTTTTATTAGATACTTTTAGTTATATTTTTTAAACAAAATGGGCAAAACTAAAAAAAAAAAATAGTTGTCATCGCTGGGCTGTCTACAAAGGCTGAATAAACAAAAAAGGTAATTGAAAATATTATTATACACTACATTATATAAAGGTATTATATTTTACTTTACTAACGAATAGATTTACAAAACGCAAATATGTGTGTAAATCAGTTGAATTTCAACCCGATGACAATGTTAATAAAGACGCCACGCACGCAAAAATTATTATGGTATATTTTTCTCGCTGAATAGATTTACCAACCGCATCAAGGTGTGTAAATAGGTGAATTTGAAACCTATATCGCAGTGCATAAAGCCGCCACGCGCACTAATGTTGTAATGGTTTACTATTTTCAAATGTCAAATAGGTAGTTAGTTCATCCCGCGCTGAGTTGGTCCGGGTGGTTTTTATAATGTTTATTAGCGTAGGTAGGTACTGTACAGTCGGCCACACGTCGCGCGTCTGTGGTAAGTGATAAATAACACTATAATCTTGAGCTGGCCCAACGTACGGAGTTTCATTAGAATAAGAGACCAGTTTACACTGGTTTTGTTTCCACTGACATGACGTGCGGCCTACTGTACGTGTTTACGCGACTCGCAGGACAAACTGCATAAACGAAGTTGATAGGTAATAAAAAGGTACCGAGCGCCTGCGTAATATTTCAACAAGGTTACAAAGTCCTAATAAAATCTCAATATGTATAATAAGAGCCTTTGCCTAGTCTTATAATATTTGTTATTTACTGCTGATATGTCCGGTTTCACTTATCGTACATCTAAATAGGTAAATGCCTAAATAAAAGCGCGTATTTCCTACGTGAGAGTTGAAAATTCAACAGTGCAATAATACACACATCAAAAGTGTCTAGGGATCAACATATATTTTTGCAATAACTTTTCTCCTGATTGATATTAATTAAAATTTTCTTTAAGGATTCATCAAATACAGTGTTTTCGTTTGTCACAGTAACGATAAACCAAGTCACCTTTGCATTAATAAAGAAATTTGCCATTTTCCTAATAAAGGGATTTTTGACATTTGAACCACTAACATTAAAGTTCGAAAAAAAGACTGAAATAACAGTTTTCTTTAAAATTTTATTGGGTAACTTAAACAATTAATAATCCGTGTTTCTACCGCGAACACTAACAACACAAGAACATCGGTTTGGCATACTCAAAATGAGTTCATCCAAATCACGCTGTGGAATGGCCGCCCATGTTCGTTGCAACAGCAAAAAAAGGTCTTCTTGCGACTGGATACCCTCCATATTCGGCAGAGCTCTTCTCTGTAGCATATCCCATGCATGCTCAATCGGGTTCAAGTCTGGCGACTGAGCAGGCCAGAGCAGGACATTGATGTTAGCTGCGGCGAGAGTCTGTCTTACAACTCTTGCGGTGTGCGGTCGTGCATTATCATGCATTAACTGAAATAAGGGACCGATTTGCACTTGTAGAGGAACGATGACGTCAGATACAATCGTCTCAGCATAAATTTGAGCGTTGAGGTTGCCTCTGATCCAAATCAACTCAGTTCTTCCGCCGATCCAAATACCCGCCCATACCATGATGGTTCCACCACTATAAGGATGGACTTCCTGGCAGGATTTTAATCGCTGTTGGCGTCCAGGGGTTCTCCAGTGTCGTATACGTCTTGTATCCGGTCTCATACCAAAACGAGACTCATCAGAAAAGCACACGAAACGCCATTGTTCTTCTGCCCAATTTCTGTGTTCAAGAGCCCATTGATATCGAATCCTACGATTGTGCATTGCTATAGGTGGTACCCGTAGCGGTCTTCGGGAATGAAGGTTCACTTCATGCAAGCGGTTTCTGACTGTTTGGTCGCTAATTAAGTTCCCTGAAGAGTGATGAAGCCTCACGGCTAACATCATGGCGGTTATTGTTGGAGCTCTTCGAGTTAAGATTTGAATGTATCGGTCTTGTCTCCGTGTGGTGCAGCGATACCGTCCTCCATGGCGCTCAGCCACGGTACCAGTGCTTCGGTAACGTGTCCAAAGTCGACTGATAACACTCTGACTTGTATTCAGAGCTAAAGCCACAGTACGTTGCCGGGAACCAGCTTCTATCATTCCCACGGCTCTGAGCATTTCTTCCCTGCTTAAATGACGTCGCCGCTCCATAATAACGTTGGTTTTAATCAGTAGTAGGGAAACAGTAGCACTAATAATGTCTTCAATGCGTTGTATGTTTTAATAGGGAAAATATTGACAGCTGATTTTCATCTTTTACTCGAATTTGATTAACAGTTCCTGTTTCAAATTATGAAATGCACCAAAAAGGATCCATATAAATTTATATAATCATAAATTTATTACAAAGCCACATCTCAATCTCAAGAAATCCGCATAAAAATGCTTGATCCCGAGACACTTTTGATGTGTGTATTTAGGCGTTCATTTAGAAGTAAGCTATGTATCCCACAGCCACCACAACACAACAAATAATAATATTTACACTTTTTTACACTCGTGCCATAGTGTAGAAATGTACAGTATGACCATTTCCTACAAAAATATTATTTATTATTTTCGGTAACGTTTAGGCACAAGCTCGCTTATGCGCAGTACACTACTTACTAAAAATACTGTATCAAATTATGACAAATAAATAAATAAAAACTACATATATTTAGCTAGTTTGGCTATACACACGTTATCCAAGGCATAACTTTATTCAGTGTTTAGAAATTGTAAATTACATTTATCAGACTGTTTTTAATCGTTTTTGAGTAAATAAATATATTATTATTGTAATATATTTATTTGTCTTTGATACATCTCGGGACCCTGGGGTCCCGGACCTTTGGAAGGCGTACGAGGGGCCGAAGCCAACTCGCAGAGGCCCGTTATACGTTTCGAATGAAATGAGGCACCAACCGACGATTATCCCTGTTCGCGCTATGCAAGTGCACCCAAGCACAAACCCCCGGTTAGTGCAAGACTATTGTAGGATATGGAAAAAAAGATATTGGATTATGGGTTTGGGTGGCTAAGTGAACTGGTTATCTAGAGCTATGGAAAGACTATGGCCCCTGCCTGACCAATATTTTATATAAAATACACAGGTAAAATGGCAGGGGGTGACTTGCACACTCAATAATGGGCCCCTGAAAACGATCGCTAGCACAAAGTGTCAAAGCGACAAGGGGGCAACATGTCCTGAGGTGCTTATGAGGAGTGGAGAGGTATTCCACGGCTATCAGGACAATCCCGGAAGTACGGTCAAGATCCCTACCAGCATCTTACTGGAATACTTCCTTCCTCCGAGCACGTCTGCTCTTGCGAATCTCCACTCAAGCCAGCCAATAAAGGCAAGAAAGAGGTGGGAGTTCTGTTCCTCGTCAGTGCTCACTCTAGCCGGCCAATTAAGGCAAGCCAGAGGTGAGGAACAAGATTTCTCCCGGGAGATAGGGTCCGTGGGGTCGCTACTGCCCAACAGCTCGCCACATGCTGCCCTGCGAGTTTTTGTATCTCTCTTGGTCTGGCTCCTTATCCCAGCCCTGTGCCGGCAAAGTAAACTCTACCGGCCTAGACCTAGAGTTCGGAGCGCGCAAGCCCCACCACGACGTCAACGTAGAGATACGGCGATGGGGATATATTTATTATTATTACTATAGGGTCTATGACATTTCTCGGGACCTTAGGGTCCCGGACCTTTGGAAGGCGTACGAGGGGCCGAAGCCAACTCGCAGAGGCCCGTTAGACGTTTTGAATGAAATTATTATTATTATTATTATATTTATTTTTAATTATTATTCATTAGGTTCAAGTTAATCAATACCTACCTAATCTATCTATAACCTTCAAAAATACATAATAGAAAAATAAAATAAAATAAACTTATATTAATCAATTCAAGTTGATCTACTGCATTGCTCTGTTATGTGACCCAACTTACTACCTACGCGAGGTCGTGAACTCATGAGCGGTGCGCTTGGCGCTCGCGTTTCCCGCGCATCGTAATTTGTTACGTATCGCTACTCGTTGCGGGGGCTGGGGTAAGCGTTGTATGCCTACTGCGCTCGGGCTCGGCCCGCCTTAACAGCTAATTCTATGCCCATGTCATAACCGCAGTCAATTCGTTAGTATGAGATTTAGCAACAGACGGGCTGTTCCCGTATTTTTAAGAACATTCACATTCTAATCTCAGTCTTAGGTCCTTTCCTCACTGGTCAGTACGTCAGCGGTACGGGATCAGCATGCTTGATATACTCGGTACCAAAAGCTTACCGAGCACCTATATTTCAATTAGCGTTTCCTAATTGGCTCGGTATACGCGGGAGCGGGGCGGGATAGTTTCGGTTTACTGCGTCTTGGTAGCAACATCTAGTGCGGTACCCGCTCACGTTACGCATTTTACAGCATGCTCGGTACCGAAAGCTTACCGAGCGCCTATATTTCAATAAATTAAGCGGTATTGCACGAATTATACCGAAAACATAACGTCAGGTCCTGATGCTTACCGACCAACGAGGAAAAATAAAAGCAGTACGGTATCGTTTCGGTATACCAAGCATACTATACCGAAAAATAACGCACCGGCCAATGAAGAAATGGCCTTAATCTTAATCTGTAAAAGATGCCTCCAATTACCCTAAATTTTTGACAAGTGTTTAACATTGAGTGCCGCTGACATGAGATTACTACATTTTGAAAGTTTTAGTAGTTTAAGATTTACATCCGTTACATTACACTCTCAGGTCCAGTTGAAAACCAGCGTTGGGCAAGTAGTTGTCTGGTAATTTTGCTGAACTGGGCCTTTTTGGCGCAGCCATGAGGCACACTCCCATGCTAATTGTCTTACATCGCCCTTTACACTTTTTATTTGTTTTTTTTTTAATGTTTTTATCTGCTGTTTAATTATAATGTGTGCTTTATGGTCTGTTCTAAATAAACGTATTTTCTTTCTTTCTTTCTTTTCTTTCAAAGTCCTTAATTACGGGATTTTGCCTATTGATTTAAATTGGCTCCAGTTCGTAAAGATTCACTGGTGAACAAAGGCCTCAAAGTCAGTACTGCCTGTCTAATGTGATCACCAAACTTGGCAAACAAATTAGTTATTAGCAGGAAGCTGCTGTTTCGGTTACTAAAAGAATAACCGCGACGAAATCATATTACAATCACCAGGCTTGGCAGAGGGTTAGTTTGTTCTAAGATTGTTGGCAATCTTATTGACACAATCTCACCCTACTGACCTGACAAAAACCGTTTTAGTAATTATGATCGAAATTGCCATAATCTCCAACTGCCTTTTACCACAGTTTGGTGATCCAAGTCCCTATAACAACACCCTAAAGGTTACCAACTGTCCATTATTTTGACCTAACCGCACAAAACTAACCACACCACAAAACAAAAGTACTAGGGTCACATAGCACAGCAAGACATTCCGCAATAAATCTCCTGTACCCATTACAGGGGTAAATAGTTCTACCAGCGAACAACAGATCAGCAGGGATTGCCAATTAAATGGATTTAAAGCTCTTAATCAACAATCGAGCACTTAAGCACGGGTGATTTATTTTCCGAGCAAATTGCGTCGACTGGGAATCCGTTGTTTTGTGGTGTGTATTAGTACTATTGATGTGTATTTAGTATACTGTACATAAATATGTTGCTATATAACTCTACAGCTGTAATCATACAGATTAGCATATCATAACATCATATCCTCGAAGGGTTAGGTAGAAGTGTACCCATAGTAGGTACACCCACATTTCGCCAGTTATGTTTAAGTCCCATGTAATAGGGGGCGAGCCTATTGCCATTATCCAGACTCCTGGCTGCTACTGAGAAAATCCTAATAAAAACACTTTGCCCAACCTGGGAATCGAACCCAGGACCTCATGTTTAGCAGTAGCGCTTGCAATCACTAAACCAACGAGGCAGTCATAAATCAGCGACCATTGTGGTATTGAGAGGGAGCGTAGGGCTCTCGGTGTACTGACCAAGTTAAGATTACGCTTTTTAAAGCTTATTGTCAGTTTTTACACCGGTAATCTTTGGGTCAACTACTCGAAAAGGTCGCTGGATGTTCTACGCGTCCAATATAACAATGTTTTTAGGATGCTGTTGCGACTGCCTCGTTTTTGCAGTGCATTGGAAATGTTCGCGGTAACCCATACCGATGGATTTCATGCCATCATCCGCAAAAAAACGGCCTCACTCCTGAGCATAATAAGAGGCAGTCATAATAGTATCTTCAGGCTGTGGCGGCAGATACGTCCTCCGCCATAATAAGGCAATTTGTGCGAAGACTGTTACCATCGTTAGACTATTACCATTGTGTCTAGATGTTGGGTGGTCTTCTCACAAATTCTTCTTTAGTTTTAAGTTACCAACAATACTGGTTTAAGTGCAAACATGTTACTAACAATTTATATATCTTTTTCTATATCTTTTTTTTAAATTCACTCTTTTAGTACCAAAAGTACCCCAAACCCATTAAAAATAACCAAATTTTCAACAAGGGTCATAAGTTATGACTTACAGACGACGGCCGCTCTCGCCCCATGTAATAACCCGGTAAAATTCCCTATTGAAATAAAATGTGGCGATTTTTTTCAGTACACACGGCTACACATCGAGCTACACATTTCCAGTACAAGCTGACCTCGCATTGTACGGAAATCCTATACAATGAGAGATCAGTATAAACTGGAAATGTATAGCTTGATGTGTAGCCATGTGTACCTACAACACCCTCACGGATCGGAAAGGTTTTTTTTTAATATATTGTAGAGAAAATTGTGTAAGTAGGTACTGCTAAGTTACCTACGACAAGTTACATGTATAATTTTTTTACTGAAATGAAAATTGCATTTTGATATCCACTGAAAATAATCTATAACTACCCCAGAATTACTAAAATTTCGGACAGACACATTGGAAACTGTTTTATGATTTCGGTTCCATCCGTGGCAACAAAATGATTTTATTTATCCCGTGGGATCTAAACTGGATTCGAGATTATAACTATTCTATGTTCACTATCATAACACTGTTCTATCCCTATTTCTGGCTTAAAACTATAAGAAATGTATTAATACAAAAAAGGTAATATTTTTAGGTATCTATAGTCCCTATACATCTTGACTTTTACATCATCCTTATCACTGATAGAATGTATCTTTGTCTAGGCACTTAGATAAAAGCACGTCTCATTCACGTCCTATGGCAATGTTACACAATAATCTGCAAAACTTCATCACCGTCATTTTCTTCGAAATTCTGAGAAAATTTATATAGTTTGATAATCTGCGATAATTAAACCTACGAGCACGATAAGACGACCCGGCTGTCATTTGTGGATTTTTGACAGCCGTTACGGGTCGTCAGAAGCTCGAAGTCTGACAACCAGTTTTACCGAGGGGTATTGTATTACCCAGTTACTGAGTTGTGGAGGTCAGATAGGTAGTCGCTCCATGTACTGATTCAGCTGCATCCGGTTAGACTGGAAGCCGACCGCAACATAGTCGGGAAAAGGTTAGGCATATTTGAATCTGCGATAAATATTATAGAATTACCTACAGTCGCTTGAAAGTGTTAGGTTGTGATTTTAATGTAACTAAATCTTGTTGGTTGGGTACAGATCATTCTGTAAATATTTGATTCATTTATTTGAGACTTTCTGCAAGTGACCTCTGGTGCTGAAAATACCATCTCCGGTTAGTAAGCGGAAGTCGATTGCAAACTAGATTAAAGTAATATTTTAAATTTTATTTCTGGAAGTTGCTTAGCACGCCACCTATTTGCAGTTTTTGATGTAGAAAGATAAGATGAAAGATGAGATGAAAGATGTTAGTTCCGTGTATAACAAAGAGCTATAACGATTACGCTGCTTGTTTTCTCGTCCTAATCAGTTCTGATTTCATATGAGAGCGAGGGTCGAATTGAAGTTTAAAGAATAGCACTAAGTTTCGTTAGTTAGCAGAAAGTTTCGTTCAGAATGGCACTAAGTTTTCAATATTATTCTACTGTGCTGTTTCTTTTTCTTCAAAAATACTAGCCCATTTTCACGAAAAATATCAAAACCAACAAAAAATCAATAGCTTTGTATAAAACTTAATTCACCAGCAAGAAAACACGATAATAAATTGCTAGTATCCACCAAAATGTCCGGATATTATCACAATTTTATTTTATCTCCCTAATTGTTATTCCAATTACGGACCCTCGGTGATAAATCGGACGATATCGTCCGATTTCGGACAAAGTCAACATTACTAATTGATGCTCATAAAAATTAAAACATTATACTTTTTAACTGCCAGTCCGATTTCTTTATTATTGCCAAGGGAGTGAAGGGGAATGAACGAACGAAATGAACGATATGCCGTTCAAAGGGGGATTGTGATAAATAAGTTAGGAGCTGATAGATTGGGTTACGTTCCGGCAAAATATTTTTGTGCTAGGAACTTAGTAGGTATTGTAAGGTTAATTGATATAACTAAAAAAAAAACGGTTTAGAATCTACTAATCAAATCGATCTACGTTTAAAATATTTGTACAGGCCATACTGACGGCGAAAATGCGGATTGAAATAAAATCGGGAGATTGAATTGAAATTGAAATTGGCACTGGCCACATTTTGGTGGCGATAATTGCGGTGACTTGGCACTTGGCAGAGATCGGCCACTTTTTGATGGGAGTTGACAGCGAGCGGTCGTAGTATTATTGTTCCGTGGTGATTAATTTTAATAAGAAGTAAGTTTTGAGAATAATAAATAACTTTTGAAAGTATCCTTTAGTATGTAGTTAAAAGATAAAATATATAAAGCTGATTCTTAATTTTGCAAAGAACTCGTTCGTGCGTTGTACGACCGAATTTCCCACGAAAACGCATGTAAAGTGAGCTTGGTCAAAGACTGAAATCCCACAAGTTAATCAGTGCGCAGAAGTTAATCAGTCTTCACAACACATTGATAAGGGTTAACATACCCGCATGTCGATACTGGTCCGTACACACATGACTGACCGTGGTCCGTTGTAGGGTTTAATTCATTATCCGAAGGATTGGTTTGTTTGTCGTGTGGGTTGCTGTATTTACGATAGTTTTTATATGACTGCCCGAAAAAACAAAATAACGTACGTAACTTTAAGGAAAGTCTGGGAAATGATTTATTAAGCTAATTGACTACAAAGTCAAACTATCTTTATATTTTAATAAAACTATCATTCTGTGACAGTTGTATAAAACGGTAAATTGACATAGGGTGTCAATTTGCTTAGCAACTAATTGCCCTGACTATGCTTAAAGGATCGGGTTCATTCGTGCGTTTACGTACGTCTCGCACAGGATTCGCCCCGGTGTGGCCAGAGCTTAAATGTATTTACGATAGTTTTTATATGACTACCCGAAAAAACAAAATAACGTACGTAACTTTAAGGAAAGTCTGGGAAATGATTTATTAAGCTAATTGACTACAAAGTCAAACTATCTTTATATTTTAATAAAACTATCATTCTGTGACAGTTGTATAAAACGGTAAATTGACATAGGGTGTCAATTTGCTTAGCAACTAATTGCCCTGACTATGCTTAAAGGATCGGGTTCATTCGTGCGTTTACGTACGTCTCGCACAGGATTCGCCCCGGTGTGGCCAGAGCTTAAATCTCAGATCTGCTAATTAATTGTCAACAACAATCATATTACTTGACATGACATTTGAAAACAGATTCAATTCTATATGCCTTTCAGAAATCACAGGCCTCAATCAATATCACTAATTACGATCACTTAGTAATAATGATTACCATATAGGCCACTTGTTTATATCACCATTATCGGTGCCCGCATGGCAGAGAGCTGCAATCGCTGAGAGATGAACAAACATGGCAGCCGAGAGCATCGAGTGACCTGGGTAGGGGTTACAGTGGGAGCGACGAGCGATTTGATGCCATGGTCACTTTATTACTTATTTACGTACCTAATGATTTTTATTGTATGGTGAAAAAAAAAACATGCTGCGCGCTTTAATGCTTCTTTTCGTGTGGTTAGTGACTAACTTGATGTCAGAGTTTTAAAGCCGCCCATGGGCCTCTGACTTGGCTTCAGATGCCGTCGAGAAATATCACTCAGGCTTGCCGGTTTCCTTACGATATTTTCCTTCACCGTTTTTGAAGCAAGTGATAATTATACAATACGCACATGAATCCGAAAAGCCAGAGATGCGTGCCTTGGGTTCAAACTCCAGACCTATGACTTGGCAGTCCGACGGTCACACCACTAGGCTATCACTGCTATTACTATATATTAATGCGCTTTAATTAATAAACTATGTTATATTTATAACATCAGCTTAAACTAGTATGAACAATAGTGCGAGTAAGCAATTAAAGGTCATAATTTATAATGGTTAAATTTTCTATTACAACTTGAACCTTAGGTCACAAAATACGTAAGTACGTAGGAATTAGGCTTCAATCAATATTAGAAATTACGTTCACTCATTTTTATTGACTGCCACACTTGTATCGATGAAATAAACAAGTGGCCCGCATGGTAGCGATCGCGAGTTACGATTGTTGAAAGATGAACAAATATGGAGGCTGAGAGCATCGAGTGACTTGGGTAGGGGTTCAAGTGCGAGAGACGAGCGATTTTGTATCAAGGTCAACTTATTTTACCTTTTCATTTATTTTTTCCAAAAGTAAAATGATAAAGCTACTAAAGTAGGTTGACAAAGTAATAACTTCAGCTTGAATATCCCACTGCAGAATGAAGGTGGAAGGCCTCTAGTCCAAAATATCCGTTGATTTACGGCTTGAGCACGATCTCTTACCGCGTGTCAAAACTCTGAGCAAACTTAGGCGAATCTCTCGCGGTATGCGGTGCAAAATCTGCTCGCGCCGAGTGTGTCAACTAGCTTATATAGAGGTGTTCAAATCGTCACCAAAAGTCGCGTGAAGTGAATTGAAATAATCGACGCGCGTCCTGCGCATACTGCGATTCGCTTGAGTGTGTCCAAAGCTTACTTTCCGATAAATGTACCGTCAGCTTGATTGCCAATGTATGTTATTAACTAAAATGACAGTATTTCCTTATGTCCCTCGGGAATCATCGCATTTGCTAATACAAACGAATTCTTATTTCCATGTCCATCAATTATTAGATTTATCGTGTATAATCATTAGAATTCAGAAACTAAGTACTTTATTGTTGTTTTGTTTTGATTTCCGTGTGAACTATATAGAGCTGTAAAACTATTTTCTTATCTGTCATGCCTGTAACTATAGCGCTTTCCTCCTATTTTTAACCGACTTCAAAAAAAAAGAGGAGATTCTCAATTCGACTGTATTTTTTTATGTCTGTTACCTCAGAACTTTCGACTAGGTGAACCGATTTTGATGATTATTTTTTTATTTGAAAGCTGGTACTTTCCGTCTGGTTTCATTTCAGTTTGGTCCAGTTTTGACAATGACATCCATGAGTAAACCATATAAGTCTTAAATTTGCATTAATTATGTGCGACAAATGGACGAATAACTCAATATCACGCCAACCGATTTCGATGATTCTTTTTTTATAGGAACTCGTGCAGTTCTTCTTCGAAAAGACCATTTGTTGAAGTGAAACTGATGGTGAAGACCACAAATGGGTACAGGAATTACTCGATAATATGTATTTCACGGGTTGCGATTCGATTACTTTAATATGGTTGCAATGCAATTTATGCTCGTCACAATGCATATGGAGAAGTGAAGCTGATGGTTAAGTACCAGGAGAACTCCTCAACAATTAACGTCCCTGCATCGGGAAAAGCAATATTTTGTAAAAAGGTGATGAGCAGTTGAGATTAGGCGATTGTAACTTAGGTAAATTACAAACTTTCCACTAAAAAGCAAGAAATAATAAATTTTTTTACAAAAAAAAAAACAACCGATTTCCAAAAAAGACTACAAAGTGAAAAAATAACTTAAATTTCGGAAGTCGGTGGCAAATAACTAAAATAAAAAGTTTTTATTTCTCGCTTTTTAGTGGTTAGTTTGTAATTTACCTAAGTTTTAAGTAAATTACGTTAAGTTAAAAGAGTATTAACCACTCTATATACTTCCAAGTCGATTGAGAGCGTCCGGTCTGCACCAAGTGCAAAGGGCAACTGATAGAAATCCGACGACTGACGAAACACGAAGTTTGCCGAGGGACATTAAGAAAATAGAAATACTGTACTCGCTATTCACTTATATTCTGTACCATAATCGATCGTAACTACGCCGATATAAAGTGGTCTCCTAATTGTCATTTACGGCCTTATATCAGGCCATTATAGTTACAATAAAGTGCCTAATGTGATTGGTTAGAGGCTGTATTCTGAACGACTAGTGATGGGAAAGCCCCGGGATCGGACGGTCAATAATCCGGAATTGGAGTCCGTAAATATTTTGTTATGACGGTTTTTCTTTATTGGGTTCACGATGAATGTGCTGTTTTGTTTTTTTTTTTTGAGGTAAGTAGGACTGTAAGTTGTATAAAGTCAATTTAGATTGATACTTTTTGGGTATTTTGTAGCTGTTAAGTAAATTTATGGGCTTTTAAGTGGGGTTAAAGTATGTTAATGGGTCCCAAAAATGAGGCTGTGGAATTAAATGATCCAGCTTTGGGTACATTATTTATTAAGAAGGGGTTGTGCATGAACAACCACTAGAAACATTACCATTATGTAATAGAAGAATAACGGGATGCCTAGTATTATAAATTAGACTTCATTAAGATATTATCTAGCAGAGCTACGAAAACGTTTACCTAAATAAAATCCGGAATTTAGAAACAAAAAATCACGTCAAAAAATCCCGGGAGGTGTTCTAAATCCCGGGACGCGTGACAACACTAGCAATGACTCCACGGTGGCCTATTAGCTCTCTATTTGTAGCTTCGGGATATCGTCTGCTCTCTTTACGTGATAGAGATTTTATATTCGTATACTTAGGATGTATAGTGCTGGAGTTTCGGCCTAAGAATAGAATGATTGAGGTTATATTAAGGCCGTTTGGTATGTGACAGTGTTCATTTGAAGTAAGTGACATATACTTCTGAGTGGTCAGGTTCCTCTAAATCATTATGTAATTGGCATTATTTTGGTGATTACGGCATAAAAATTCAAGGTTCTTTCTCCGAGGTTGACAACACGATGAAACAAATCAATGTACTTCCATATTAAAATTGGAATCAAATGACGCATTTCTAAGCAGATAACTTCTTAAACTTCATAGCTTCTTGTAGCAAGAGCTACGAGACTGACGCTATGACGCTACGAACCTACGAAGAAAAATCACTTTTAAATTCATACTCATTTTCATTTACACACTAAACGAAAATTAATAACTTTTAACAACGTTTAATCCATCAAAAACGTCACGAGGACACTACAATAGCCATAAATCTCAAAAACTACTCAATTACCTTTGTAACCGGCTCTGCTCACACAATCCATCAAAAACATTTCACCAATTCACAGCATCATGTTACTCGGATTGACGCGATTTTTTTCTGTTAACAATGACAGAGGAATGGAAGAGAAATTGGCTATAGAGGCTGTGTTATATATACCGGTTTGTTTGTAACATGAGGTGAAAGGGCGACGCCATATTGGAGGGTAATACGAGGTTTAAGGGACCTGTCCCACCGCCCGACTAGGAAGCCACTAGGTATCAACGATTTTGCTGCTCAAGAAACGTACAAAGGATTCTAGGTACCGTGTGACTAAAAGTGATACATATATTAGTAGTTGATCGCTTACTGTTCACACTACCGACGCGTAATTGTTCGTGACAGTGACAAGAGCTATTACAGAGAGAACTCGTTCAGCGATGCTCTTGTGGGGAGTAGAACACTTGCTGAGAGACTCAGGCGTTGGTTCAGGTTACTTAAGTCACCTGATCCAACGCCGATGAGGAAGCGATTACTCGCTGGTTATCACTCTTTGACAGCTCGTGCCAGAAGACTTAAATAATAAGATGGCCCGCAAAAGTGGGCGGAGATCATGGAGGGCGCACAAGATCTCATGATCCCCGGTCCAAGTGTGTTCCCTATACAGGGGTGAAAAAAAAAATGGTTAAGTTAGCTCGTCAAGTTAGTTTTAGGTCCAGTTTAAACTAAGTGTATTATTGTCAATTTAAAGAATGAAGTGCCAAATTTAATATTGGCAATAACCAAATGTGAGGCAGGAGTGTGGTTTTAGCCGGTAAGAGTCCGGCACATTCTGGCACTGCCCAGACTGGCTCACCAGCCGGGCGTCCATGAGTGAGGATTTTACACATCGGAACAAAAAAAAAGGTGACTTAAGTAGACCGTCCACTGGTACGTAGGATGAGCACAGAGAAGTTTGCCACGTTAGCTGCGCGGTTCATTTGTTTGCTTGCCATAAATCTGTGTGTAGCGTGTGCGTGGGTCGTAGTGGACGATCCCGTTTACATTTTCATGCAAAGTGGAGCTAAGTATGATCTGATCCAAAAGTATGTGAATAAAATGTAAACAAATGGGGAAAATGTACCTGTGAATGCCAATTTGTAATGACACTTACAAATTGAGTGCTTTAATTTGACTACTTGAATACTAAAATAACCTTAAATATGATTTCAATTTAGCGAATGAGGTAAATTTTATAACCTGAATTTTCTGCGATCATTTTCAATTACAATTTAATAACGTTATTCAAAAAATAATAATTGTTCGATAAAGTGGTGAGGTATAAAGTTGAAATTTTACTCCCGTTAGTGAGCGCCTGTGTAAGAATGTAACTTGAACATTTTGTTTGTTTACATTTTCATATGATACTTTTGGAACAGATATTTACTACTAATACTTACTGATACTTTTTTTTTACTTTGAATGAGTTACTTATTCCCGTTAGTGAGCGACTGTGTAAGAATGTAATTTGAACAGGGTTTGTTTACATTTTCATATGATACTTTTGGAAGAGATACTTACTACTAATATTAATTGATACTTTTTTTTTTTACTTTGAATGACTTACTTATTCCCGTTATTGAGCGACTGTGTAAGACTGTAACTTGAACAGGGTTTGTTTACACTTTCATATGATACTTTTGGAACAGATACTTACTACTAATACTTACTGATACTTTTTTTTACTTTGAATGAGTTACTTATTCCCGTTAGTGAGCGACTGTGTAAGACTGTAACTTGAACAGTGTTTGTTTACACTTTCATATTATACTTTTGGAACAGATACTTACTACTAATACTTACTGATACTTTTTTTTACTTTGAATGAGTTACTTATTCCCGTTAGTGAGCGACTGTGTAAGACTGTAACTTGAACAGTGTTTGTTTACACTTTCATATGATACTTTTGGAACAGATACTTACTACTAATACTTACTGATACTTTTTTTTACTTTGAATGGGTTACTTATTCCCGTTAGTGAGCGACTGTGTAAGACTGTAACTTGAACAGTGTTTGTTTACACTTTCATATTATACTTTTGGAACAGATACTTACTACTAATACTTACTGATACTTTTTTTTACTTTGTGCGTAGCTTAGCCGGGTCTCACTGTGGAGCGGGACCTTAAGTGCAACGATATATTGGACGTAATGCGACACGTGACGCGATTGTTAGTCGCAGGTGTGGGGGTGTTTTAACAAGGAAATGTGCCCTTTTGATCTTTGGGAGATTGGTGTGCAATAGTTTTTTTTTGTTTGTTAAGAGTTTGTGTCATCGACTTTTTTAACCGACTTCCAAAAAGGAGGAGGTTATATGTTCATAGCATTTGTATGTTTTTATGTATGTTCGCCGATTTCTCCTTTAATTATGGACTGATTTTTATAGATCTTTTTTGTTTGAAACGGTATGCTCTCGAGTTGGTTCCCTATAAATTTTATTAACTTTTCTTGAATGGTTTTTGAGTAAGCTTTAGTAATATGTATTTTTTGGATGTGTGGATGATATGATAAGTTATTTACATAGCAGGTAGTGATATTTGAATTTGTGTGGGGTAGGTAACACAATTAACAAGTGAAGAATAAAAACTTTTCATACAAAAAAAAACTTTTTACAAAACATAAAACAATCGACTTCCAAAAAAGCTATTTAGTAAAAAAAAAAATCGCAAGTGGTCGTGCGACACCCAGTTGGAATGAAGTTCTTTTCGTTGTATATTATGTATCAGAGCCATCTAGTATGGTTTTAAGTTAGCAAGCTAAAAAGTAATACTAGATGGCTCTCTATTAACAACCAAAACTAAAAAAATTGACACTTGAAACTGCCTTTTTCGGCCGTAACGGTTTTTCATTACGTGACGATTTCTGCCAGTTCTACCTTCTAACTTATAACTTCTACCGCAAGCCGCGTTAAAGAACTTTTTTCCAAAATGCCACTAAAGGATGACATTTTTTTTATAGGTAGCAACAGATCATTACTTCTGCTGTATGTTTTCAAGAGAGATCACAAATCAGTTTTTTTTTTCCAGAATTTCCAGAAGTTCCTGTCCTGTATATTCCAAATAAATAAAATCTTTATTTCTGGTAAAAATATGTTTAACCCCAAAATACTTAAACGACACACACCCGACGAAGAAGCGTCTAAGCAGATATCAAGGATTTTGTTGATCAAGAGACGTACAAAGGTTCCGTATAAGTAAAAGAGATACATAATTACTATGTACTGGCTTCCGCCAGCGGCTTCGCTCGCGTGATATCTTTATAAATTTTAGCCTATGTTACTCAGTGATTGGGCACGCCACAATTGCGGCGATAAGACCCCTCTTTGAGGAGTGGCTAGAGAGGCGCCGCGGCGTCCTCACCTTCCGCCTGACGCAGGTCCTCTCCGGACATGGCTGTTTCGGGAGGTTCCTGCACAGGATAAGGCGGGAGGAAACGCCCGGGTGTCACCATTGTGTGGATCGCCCGGAGGACACGGTGGAGCATACGGTGGAGGTCTGCCCAGCTTGGGCGGAGCATCGCCGTGTCCTCGTGGAGGCGATCGGCGGCGGTGATCTCTCGCGTCCGGCCCTGGTTCAGGCCATGGTACGGAGCGAGAGGAAATGGGAGGCCGTCACCTCCTTCTGCGAAGCGGTAATGCTCGCGAAGGAGGAGGCGGAACGCGTGAGGGAGAGGCAAATTTCGCGCCCTCACGCCCCTAACCGCCGCAGGAGGAGACGCCCAGGGCGTCGGGAATCGCGAGGCGATTTCCGGCCACCGTAGGCGCGGGCTTGCGGGCGGTGAGCAATGGGTGGCTCACCGTCCGATAAGGACCAGGCCCGGGTCGACGGCGCGTTGTGTTCCACGCGCGCCTCAAAGAGATGTCAGCAGAATTGAAGGGGTCCACTAGGGCCGATGCCTGCCGGGGTTGCGAAGAAAACCGAAAGGGAGATCGTGGCCCCCGGCGACAGGGCAACCGAAGAAACACGGGTGGGTTTTAGTCAGTAAGAGTCTGACACGCCCTCCCGCTCCACCCAGAGCGGGAGAAGTTATTTGATGATTTCCCACCCTCAAAAAAAAAAAATGTTACTCAGTGATAATAAAGCATTCTACCGGTCGAGTAGTTTTTGAGTTTATTCATGTAACGAACAAACAAACATACAAAAAATCTAATCTTTTCTCTTTATACTACTGTTCACACCGCTAGCGAGTATTGTTTGTCGCAACGAAAAGAGCTATCAAAGACAGTACTCGCTCACCGACGCTCGCTTGGCGGGCAGAACACTAGCTGAGAGACTTACGCTTGGTACATACGCATACCAGCGAGTAATCTCGTCCGGTCACGCACTCGCTGCTCACTGCTCGCCAACTCGTTATTAGTTGCTCGCTTTTATAGTTTCTCGTTATTCGCCGGCGGTGGGTCAGACGCTTTAACGACATTAACAATTGAGTTGCATTTAAATAATTATAATAATTCGGTACCAATTTTTAGGGTTTCGTACCTCAAAAGGAAAAAACGGAACCCTTATTGGATAACTTGTATGTCCGGCTGGCTGTCCGTCTGTCACAGCCAATTTGCTCTGAATTTACTGGACCAACTTAGCTAAAATTTGGTACACATATGGATTTTGAATATGGGGGTCACTTTTCAGGAGTACATTGGAAAATTAAAATAAAAAGCTTTGTAAAATCAACCGTGTGACATATCAAATGAAGCCCTCTCGTTGTGAGGATCTCAAATATATTTAAGAAAATAGATTAAAATTGACCATTTATCTCCGAAACTATTGAACTTACAATATTTGAAAAAAAAAAAAAAAATTGAACGGTTATTTATTCATAGATTACAGGAAAATTATAAGAAGTCTATGGTCTTAAAATAACATGGCAAATCTCTCAAGATTGTGCGTAAAAACTTACATTTGCAGTTGGAATGTATGGGAGAAATTGTTTTTCAACTACAATCTTAATACGTTTATTCTTGAAATAAATTCATCCCAACTACGGAGCCCTTCATTGCGTGCCTGTTTGGGAAGTGTTCCCGAACAAACGGACTTTTACATCTATCATACCACCAAGTACCTATGGTTCAATCAATTTGAGTGTGTTATCGCTAATGGTACTTTTTGTGGATTTTATAGCCCTAAGGGAGCGATTTGATTTATCTCTCTAGGGTTTTTATAGCCATGGGTTTTTAATCCTTATTGATCGTCATTCGGATACGGTTTTTAGTGACTTTGGTTTCCATTATTAGGAAAGACATTGTCGTTTTTTACACAGGGTGAGTTTATGTGAAAGTGGGCTCCCGGTTTCGAAGCAAGAAAACTGAAAAAAATACAAAAATGAGTTTGTGTGTGTGTGTGTGTGTGTGTGTGTGTGTGTGTGTGTGTGTGTGTGTGTGTGTGTGTGTGTGTGGATGTGTGTTGTGTATATGCGCGTGATTTTGTGTAAATGTAGAGCAGTGAAAGGTGCTGGGGTGTTGGGTTGTGTAAATACGTTTAAAACGAAAAAAAATATAAATAAAATAAAATTGTTTATTGGACAAAGGCACTAACTAACTACCTCTGAACAATGAATAAGTGCTCTGTTTCCTCAGAGGAAAGGGCAATTAGGTAGTTATATACCTTCTTCTTACATAAAGATTTGTTGAGCAGATAAATGTTGATTTCTTTATTTATTTTATTGTAAAGAAGAGGAGCAGTAACAATGTGAAATCTTCTAATGTAAGATGTTTTGGTTTCATAGGACCGTGCCCATTATTCGTGCTTTCGGCGCTTGTTGGTCAGTATTGGGTCTTAAACCAGTTCGCTGTGTTTCTTCATAACAATTCTTTCTATGAACGATTGGCTAACCGTAGAGACTTGACAGTACTGATAAAGTATTCTTATTAGGAACAATATCGGTTTAAAATTGCTCACTTTTACTATCGCGCGTTGAGCAAATTCTAAGCTCTTGATGGTGAATTTAGGAGCTCCGCCCCAGGAAATTTATTGAGTTTTCTATTATGAATTTCTCAGTACCAGTTCGGAGTTTGGAAGTTGGCAGTGTGATACCCCCGCGCCCCGTACCTCGGAAAATTCGGTATGCCGTTGGTTCTACGTCTGATCTGTGTATGGTGGTGTCGGATTGCCGTCTCAACGGACTATGAGAGTGAGGAAAGAGTGTGTACACCTGTGTCTGCGCACACACTTATGCACTATAATATGTCCCGCATCGATGGCTAGTTTTCGCGGAGTTTGTCCGCCACGGCAGAAATTCGGGTTGGAGGACTATGTATGTTTATGTATTATGTATATTTGTATGTCATTGAAATAAATCTTATGTGGTAATTATCGTGCTTGTCTGACTCTTAAATTCGTCCTATTATGTAATTAAATTATATATTAGCTTAACTACTTCTATCATATTTATTTTAAACACAAAATCTAACGTCATTTATTGATATTAGGCTAAAAAACGGCACTTTTTGAAAGTCGAAATTACTTAAGACACTCTCCAAAATGTCCGTGCCCCAACAGCACAGCTGTCTTTTCAGTTAGAAGAATACAAAACAAAATAATATCCCTTTTTTTTAGGAAATAAATTCGAAAAATACGGACAATACAACCAAAGCCTAAGCCTCCAAAGCAAATTCATGTAATTTTTCGACGTGTTATAGCGAGGAAATACTAGATTGCCATATTCGTACGTGGGGTATTTTCTGATGCCACGGAGTAGTAAGCCAATGGAGTGCTCATACGTATAAATGTCTGTAGAATGGAATCTCAAGAATTTATGTAGTGCCGTCGAGGAAAGAAAGATGCGGTAGGGTAAAGTGTTCTTGGTTTTTTTCGTCAGGAATTGATATATAGCAGCCCGGAGTCTAGATTTGTTCCCGGTTGATGGCAATAGGCTCGCCCACTATTACATGGGACTTAAACATAAATGGTGAAATGTGGATACCTATAGATACACCTCTGCCTAACCTTTCGTGAATTACAGGCGTGATATTATGTTATGTTATGTAAAGGTTAGATATGTACCTACTGCACTGGCATTCAATAGTAAAATTACGCGGAAGCAGGAAATGATAGTTCAGTGTTTAGTAGTTGTTAATGTCAACGGAAAAGTGGTATAATGATGTACACCTAATGTATTTGATGCTGTTGATGCAAACCACCTACGTCCTAAGGCCTATTGCTTTTATGGCAGGAATAGACCAGCAACTAGATAAATTGCTATTGTCTACCATATCAAATAGACCTCTAAACACAACACATGAAGATAAATCACAGGCCAGACACGGCAGAAAGTGAAACACAGATATGTTGATGAAGCCATTTATGTCATTCACATTCACACTCCATTTACTATCTACTCAACATTAAGTAGCGAGAGTGATGCTTTATTTATCACACGCAGAGCGATGGAATAAGGGAGGTATTCGCTCATTCGAGCAAATTGAGCATTGAAGCAAACAGGAACGGGTTCCGTAAGCCTCTACAATGTTTTTATTCGAGTTTTATGAGATAAACAAGGACTGCCTCGTCGGCCTAGTGGTCGTAAGCGCTACTGTTGAGCATGAGATCCCGGGTTCAATTCCCAGGTCGAACAAAGTATTATTGGGTTTTTCTATCAGGAATTTCTCAGTAGTAGCCCAGACTCTGGATTTGTGCCCGGTTGATGGCAATAAGCTCGTCCCCTACAACATGGGACTAAAACATAACTGGCGATATGAGGGTGTATGTACATGCTAAGGTAGACCTCTGCTTCACCCTTTAGAAACTACTGGTGTGATGTTACGTGTGCTTTATAAGATTGTGATAGAGGAAAGAAAAACGGCGGCTGTGTAAACATTTTGTTTAAGTCGGCGATAAAAGTTGGAAATATGATATTGTTTGCTCAATTGAGTGATTCCGGTTTTTCGGAAATGCCGTTCTGTAAAGCGATATAGACGTTTTTGTTTTAAATCTCTTCCGTGTGTATCTCTTAGAATAACTTTCTCTTCAAACACATCAAACAAAAAAATCAATCTACCTAGATTTTTCCCAACTATGTTGATGGCTTCCAGTCTAACCGAATGCAGCTAAATATCAGTATTTTACATGGAGCGACTGCCTATCTGACTTCCACAACTCAGTAAATGGGTAACACGATAACCTTTGGTAAGACTGGTTGTCAGACTTTCGGGCTTCTGACGACCTGTAACGACTGTCAAAGATCCACCAGTGACAGCCGGGACCCACAGCTTAATGAGCTTTCCGAGACACGGAGGAGTTTTGGCATGTAAACATGGTCACCCATCTACGGACTAACTCCGGCAAACGTAGCTTAACCTGCTGTATCGAACCCTGCGGCTATTATTACTTAGCCACGAGCTCCTCGTACTCCTCGAGTTCCAACACCTCAAACAATGGGTCACTTATTATCGTGTCCATGATGCTACTGAAGGAGCCAAACTCGTAGCCAAATTCTGGGCCGTCTATTTAGATTGCTATTGACTGACACGCTAAGAAGATTAATTAGCTTTCTGGAACTGTCTTGTTGAACCTAGAAAAGTATGAGGATCCGAGTGTAAAGTTCACTCGCATCTTCGATAGAAAAGGAAGAATCCTCTGACCAGACGGGTGTTGTGTCTGGTGGGTTACTGCCCGACGATTAATGTTGGGACGTTGTATATATGCTAATCGCGCGGTAAATTCTACTTGCGTGATGCAGGAATTAGCGTGACGTCAGCGTGATGTGTAGTTCGCATGTAGCAATGTAAATGCCGCCACAAACTCTAGTAATTGTAAGCGAGACTGCTTAGCTTGAGTGGGTTAAATTTTATTCCCGCGGATCGGGCAAAGCTTTAATTAGTGACTGCTTGAAATGATACATGGTTTACTTGATGTGAAGCAGTGAGCTTTGTCTAACATTCCTGGAATTATTATCTTAGGTTATATCCACTCTTGTTCTTAATTCTCTGTCATTAGACAGAAATATATACATAGCTATCTTACTAATATTAACAAATGTGAAAGTTTGTAACTTAATCACGCAAAAACGGCACGAATTTAGATGGAATTTGGCACACAGATGGACCATGACATGATTTAGGATGTTATGTTCCCGTGGGATAATTTCCGACGGACCAAGCCGCGAGCAAAAGCTATATACTATCCCATACGAAGACTTTACTATACCCGCAAAAACATGTCCATGAAACGTCACCTTTCCATCGATTTCACTAATCACATCCAAGTGACCAATTACCCGGGGTTGCGAAGAAAATCGAAAGGGAGATCGTGGCCCACGGCAACATGGCAACTGAAGGAACACGGGTCGGTTTTAGTCAGTAAGAGTCTAACACGCCCTCCCGCTCCGCCCAGAGCGGGAGAAGTTATTTGATAATTTACGACCCAAAAAAAAAAATTACCAATAACGGAACCCTAAACATTTTGCGTTCCGTGTTCACGTATTAACGCACGTGCAACTCTAACAGAACGATATGTTTACGTCGAAACGATTTCAATTCGTCTACCAAACGTGACTGGGACTGAGACCGACTTTATTTATGTAAGCAAAAATAATGCTATTTATTATGTTCAGGACCAAAAAAAAAAACGTGGTAGTGAAAGAGATTGGTTTCATAGTAAGTAGTGACTTCAGACTCTACAAATATTTTTTTTTTTTTTCGCACTGCTGTAAAAGAAACCGCACTTATCATTTAATGGGTGTCTCTCGTATATAATCATTTACTAACCTAATCTTACATAAAAATTATCAAAAATAAAATCTAATCTAATTTAATTTTTTGATGCCCTATGATTATTACCCCCCCCCCCCCTTTTATATACTTGTACATATTATGTTTATTAAGTCTTAGTTTTAAAAATCATGTAAATACGTATGTGTAAATATATCACTTTATTTTAAATAATACTGAAGGGTTGTTTTAGAAGATCTAATTTAATTCATTCTAAGTCATTTATTGTAATCAATTTAGCTTTTAATAATTTATTTTTTATTTTCATCTAAAATTACTTGTTTTAAATAATTCATTGTGTTATTATCCGCGCATAATGTGGTGCATGCTGTTCTTTTCTATAAGTAATTAGCTTTTGCCCGCGGCTTCGCTCGCGTGGATGTCGGAAAATATCCCACGGGAACGTACTACCAATACCGGGATTACATACCTAATAGCCGAGGAAAAAGTCATTGACTCCTACCACTGCGCCCGCGTTGCCGTTAACCATAATTATTTTGTTAAGCGTAATTTTGAATCTGTGATATCTTTTAAACCAATCATTTAAATGAAATAATGTCAAGGCATATTTTAATCTAAATTAAATGTTCAATTTAAGTAACACTGTTTATTGGATAAGGATTAATATAATACCAGTCAAAAAAGCCTCAGAAATAACAATGAAACTCTTATCAAATTCTGAAAGATAAAAATGGTTATTGTGGGTCGTCCTTAGCCATCGCGGACTTTTTTGTTGAAATTTTTAAGATAAACAATACTGTAGAACATAAATTTGATGTAACTTTTACGATTTCCGCGGCGCACGCCAGTAAAGTTCCCAGTCGGCATGATTTTTTCAGACATCTTCAACAATAATCGTCAAATTTCAGTAAATTTACACAGAACCTTAGTGAATTATACGCTAAAACCTTCCGCATGAATCATTCCGTCCATTGGTGAAAACCGTTTGAAAATCCGTTCGGCAGTTTTTGAGTTTATCGCGTTCAGACAGACAGACAGACGCGGCGCGGCGGCGGGGGACTTTGTCTTATGTAAGGAAATGAGGCGCTTAGAGTTAAGTTTGCAACGTGCTAATTATAAATTAATAGTGTACTCATTGATTAAGAGCCGAATAATAAATAAATAGACACTGAGCTTAGGGGCTTCGTGATTCGATTTTTCATAACGAAATTCACGATACTGTTTACCATTTTGGATTTTGTTTAGTCGGTACCTAGTACTTGTTGACAAGCCTTTTTTTGGGTGGAAAATTAACAAATAATTTGTCCCGCTCTGGCGTGTCAGACTCTTACTGACTAAAACCCACTCGTGTTCTTTCAGTTGCCTGTATGTTGCCAGGGGCCACGGTAACCCTTTCGGATAAACCCGCAATCCCGGCAGGCATCGGCTTTATCGGACCCCTTCAATTGTGATGACATCTCTTTGAGGCGCGCGTAGAACACAACGCGCTGTCGACCCGGCCCGGCCCGGGCCGGGCCTGTCCTTATCGGATGGCGAGCTATCCATTGCTCATCGTCCGCAAGCCCGCGCCTACGGTGGCCGGGAATGAGCATTACTGTTTCGCAGAAGGAGGTGACGGCCTCCCATGCCCTCTCGCTCCGTACCATGACCTGGACTAGAGCTGGACGCGAGAGATCACCGCCGCGGGTCGCCTCTACGAGGACACGGCGGTCAACAATGGGCGGGGCCACCCATTGTTGACAGGCCTACACTATCCGTGTCCTCCCATACCTATTAACAGTGTAATTTGAAAACATTATAAAAACCATTTTTTTTTAAAGAGTAATCGTGGAGTTTCTTGCCGGCTCTTCTCCATAGAAAATGACCAATTGGAACCCTGCACCTAGTTTTTGACTTTAAATATGTACCCATGTAGATTTATGTGAAATAAAATATTTTGAATTTGAAAATACACCTCGAAATACAGGCGTTTTTTCAGTTAAAAACAATTTCAGTGTTTCATAGTTCACAGTAACAGTTTGTTTCGGCGGTCGTCACATTTACTAACTATACCGCTCGAATGTTCCAAACTAGTACTTTGTAGGCACGGTCTGTGAGCCAAATTCCTAATTAATTATGAATGAATAATGGACCGCAGTCTAGTGGGTCTGTGTGAATTTTTAATTACACTGTATGGAACACTAGGCTTTTAAGTATTCTATACTACGCATGATCTTGTAGAAGTGAAAGTTTATATATTCGTTACACAATGACGTATCTATGGCTGGATAAATTTACACAAGGAATATGCTTTTTTATATAGAAGCTTTTTCTTTGTTTTTAGGCATATCTAGCTAGCTTAACTTCGTCGGAGTCTATACTCACTATAAAGGCGAGTAAAAATTCCTATCAAGCTTCAATATTTGGAAGATGGGACAGTCACTTCTATACAGGCAGACTTCTATACTAGGCAATACAATTTAAATTTAAAAAAAAACTTACAATATACTTACCAACATATTTTAATTATTTGTCTATAGCTTTTGGGGAGCTAATTAATACCAATGACTATCTTTCGGGGAACAAGTGGAATAAACATGTGCAAAAAATTTAAGCAACGCTTTAACCACAATAATTTTGCCCCAAAACATTCTAATATTTTTAACGCAACGCAAGGATATCAAGTAAAATTCACCTTCCTTAAGGTGGAACTAGTTGATATTTTTTCGATACAAATTTTAGGGGGGTTTTACTCCACTGTTTGACATGGTACATCCAAAGTTAAACATGATATCGTTTTGTTTCATTATTAATTTTGTCTGTGCGGAAACAGAAGAGTAAAATATTAAGCCGTTAAAAAATTAGGAGCCCACAAAGATTCCTTTTGCTTGCTAATTTTAACGCAACTTTGGAGGTAAATAAGCAATAAAAGAAGTGTAAAATCTCCAAAAAAAAAAGTCAGCACCGACAAAGCTCAATTGTCGAAGAGTTCAATAAACTTTATTTGTAATTGATTTATGCAGTGGTTTTTTCATAAAACCCTATTTTCAAAAGGACTTTTCGTAATTTTTTACGCACTCGTTTTACTAAAATAGTTCGGAACGGTGTTTGTGTGCGTGCAAACTAGACGTTGTGCACGTAGACCAGAGTCTAACTGCTCATCACTGATACTATCTCTGTCGGACACGATGCCAGGTGACACAGCGTGCTTTTCGGCCACGCCCACTAGTGAGTTCGAGCCCGCGACTAGTTTAACCTTAAAAGTATAAATTGCTGGTAATTACTTACTTTTGGATGATCCCGAACCGGCACAACGACTCGCACGCAGACTTTAACCGGCTTGTCTCGAGTGATATCCAGCATCCTTCTCTCACCTCGCCATTCACCTGGGAACAATGAGAAAGAAGGTTTAAGTGGGCGCATTCAGAGAGGTAGCAACGTCACAAATGACTATCAATTAACTGGCTATTTTGATCAAATTGTGAATATTACTAAATTAAATGATGTGTTGTAAGATATAAATTATTGCACTTCATAATCAATATTTTAATGCACTGCAGAGTTTAATTTCATTTAGTAGCATAATCAGTCTATTAGGTTCCCACTGTTGGGACACAGGCCTCCTCTCTATGAAAAGGGGTGGCCCGTAATCCACCACGCGGGCTGAGTGCGGGTTGGTAGATAACATCACAACTTGTCTTCGAACTGTTTGATTCTGGGACATTAGGTTTCCTCAAGATGTTTAACAAATTTATTATTAAATAATATTGACAAATTTATCGAAACAGCGAAACATTTGACAGGTATTTGCAACGTTGCCATCAATAAAAAGGCATTATATTAGGTCACTGTATGGTACTAGTATACCTACACAGGTGGTAGTTGTCCGCATTGGCAGAAACCGTCCTTGGGCAGGTAATGTGGCTAAGGTTGTTCTCAGGCACGTACCCAAACCGATGAGGATATACTTTCGATGTGATTAAGTCGCGAGACCTTCTCCGGGCTGTTGAACCAAGACAAATGTTCTCGTTGGCAATTATCATCATTGGTTTGGTGATATGAACGAGGTAATTCTCAGTCAAATCATTTAACCGATGAGAATATAATTTTGAGGATAGTTTGTGGTCAAGCCACGAGGGTTCAAACAATGACTTGTTGTCGAAGATGTTGGATTGATTAAAGTGTTCTGGTCGGCCATGGCGAATTGAATGTAATGGATAGTTTTGATAAAGTCCTTTTGAAATTGCAGGGTTTTTCAACGTCATGTCTTGGCGATACATTGTTTCACTTTTTGACACTTTGCTTGATGAATCTGGTGACGAATATTGAAGAAACCAATACAGTTGGATTGGCAACCAGGCGGCTGGTTCTTTCAGTATATGGGTCACAACTCAACCAGTCGCAGCTTATACAGATGAAGGTCTTCACTCAGTGACTGCTGGTTTTAAACTGATCATTATTTTCAAAATCTCGCAGTTTTATATATTTTGCAACCTGTAGAAAAAAAAGCTCCCCAGTTCTGCGTAAATATAGAAGAATAAAACTTTTGAAATTGGAGTTTTAGCAGCTTCACAAAAACGTGAACAACGTGGCGGATTGAGAAATCTGTTGGAAGTTTGTACAATAGGTTCTTGTTGTACTTACAAGCTAAGAATTTCGCAACGACCAAGCGTTGAGAAATTTTCAGAGTTGATACTTTTTGGCTTCATTAAATGACTTCTTTTTTACGAAACAAGCGTTTCAATATGACCAAGAGTTGCAAAATAGCCTAGTATTTTTAGGGTTCCTTATCCGAAGGGTGCGAAACGGAACTCTATTATACTCCTTAATAGCTATAAAGCCGAAGATACTCCTTAAAACATCGGCTATCTGCCAGTGAAAATTTCGTCAAAATCGGTCGAGTTGTTTCGGAGATTGGCCGGAACAAAAAAAAAATTGTTTTTTGATATTGGTACCATATATACTTTACCTATATGTATTTAGTAAAAAAACTTTTTTACAAAAAATAATTTTATTATTCACTTTGTAGTTGGAAGTCGGTTATATTTTTTTGTAAAAAAGTGTGTGTTTTTTATACTTTTTAGTGGGCTGCGGCTGGTTTGTAATTTATCTAAATTAAAATAGCCTAATGTTAACTGTTCATCACCTTATAAAATATATTGCTTTTCCCCCCGATGCAGGGACTTTAATTGTTGAGGAGTTCTCCAGGTACTTCACCATCAGCTTCACTGCACCATATGAATTGTGACGAGCATCAATTGTTTACCAACCATATTAAAGTAATCGAATCGCAACCCGTGAAAAAAATATTATTGAGTAGTTCTGTGTCCTTCATCATCAGTTCCATATTACCACATCCGAGAGTAAATGCACGAGTTACTATAAAAAAATATCCAAATCGCTATAGGTGTGCCTATAATATTTGAAGGGTTCCCTCGATTTCTCCAAGATTCCATCATCAGAGCATAAACAAATGACAATGGAACTAATTTGAAAGTTACTCTTACAAACAAAAAAAGAATTTTTCAAATCGGTTATGTCGGCTTCGAGTAATCGGCGAACATACTTAAAAAAAAAAAAAGATTCCGACATACGGAGAACCTCCTCCTTTTTTTGAAGTCAATTAGAAAGCTGTTATTTTGACATTACAAACAGACACTTCAGTTTAATTTATTTGTATGTAAATAATAGCTTGAATGCAGCTGCAAGTAATGCCCTTTATAATTGCCCTTTCCCTATTATCTCTCAGTAAGAACCCTAACAATAAAACTATGTATGGTTTTTCGTTGTTAGAACATGTTGAAGATCATGATAGATATTGATTCAGGACGTTAATGGACTTTATTTCAGTTTTTTTAATTGCTTGAAAATGTAGGCGGGTCAACGACCGCTATTGCCATGCTAAATCGCAACAACTATAGAACCCAGAACTCGTTTTACTACAGCTTTGGCTGTAAAATGAGTTCTGGCTTATATTTATTACAGCTATAAATTGCCCCAGGGCCACTTCTCTCGGCTATTTAACTAGGCCGACAAAAGTCCTGGTGTTAGGCACCTGCCCCACCGCGAGAAGCGAGTATAGGTAGCAACTAAAAATGGGTTGGTGAGCAACGTTCAGCGAGTGCGCGATGGTGACTAGCGGTTGCTCGCTGGTGCGCGTATGTACACACAGCTACACATCAATCTATACATCCGGTTTATGCTGATCTCGTATTGTATAGGATTTCCGTACAATGCGAAGTCAGCTTATACTGGAAATGTATAGCTTGATGTGTAGCCGTGTGCACCAAGCGTGAAGTCTCTCAGCGAGTGTTCTGTCCGCCAAGCGAGCGTCGCTGAGTGAGTACCCTCTTTAATAGCTCTTATCGTTGCCACAAACGAGTACTCGCCGACAACGGTGTGAAAAATCAGCGATCAATAATTATATGATTTTTTAATTACAAAGATTGTAGGTCTCGTATACCTACGTAAAACAGATACATAATAATATATTCTTTTACTTTCACGGAACCTACAATTTTTTGTACGTTTCTTGAGTGAGAAAATAGGTGGTAGTCGCGTTCTCGTCGGGCGGTGGGACAGGTGCCTTAAGGTCGGCCAACTTCAGTAACTTTTCAAATTGCAAATCCCATAAAACACAAATAGTGAAAATACTTATTGTTCTGAATTAGTTTGTTTGTTTAGCGTTATTCCGAACGCGGGTAGTTTGAAATTAGTTGGAAAACAAACAAAGTCACTTGTGTTGTTTTAGCGATAAGGGTGCTAGGGTGTTAAGCCCTTAGTCTTTTGTTGCCCGAGATCACAGATTAGTACAGATGGTTCACTCCGTAAAATCAATCAAATAAAAAACGACTTTTGCCTCGACACAATAAAGTGCAATTCAGGTCACAGCGTTAATTATCTACAGTTATATTCTCCTAGAAGATGCCTCTCAATACATCTCTTTCTATCGCGTAACTTTTAGATCTTCTGACTACGTTACACTCACTGAATTGGCCCGACAAGTCGAGACCGCCGCGTACTTGTAGCTTCATACCTAAAATACGGAGTGCGACTTCTGTATTATTCTGAGCCAAGATATATTATAAATTTAAGTCGTTTTGTGTGTCTGTCTGTGTGACCGCGTTGATATTCTAAACTACGCAACAGATTTTGATGTGGATTTCACCATCATTTTTGTACGATAAAACTCCAGAGTTTATGCTGGCACCATTTTAAATATATAAATTAATGTAATATATGTCGGATCCAGTCATTAGTACGGGCACGAAGCGCGCTTCTACAGAGTCGTGAAGTTTTAAGGCCACAGCGAGGAGGATTCAGTCTCTGATCGCATCGGAGATAAGACGTCGCGGAACTATACTCAATTCGTTATGCTCAGTTATTGTGTTAATTGTAATTTGTGATTATTGTGTTAATTTGTGATTTTAATTAACGCCTTGCATCGCACCCAGTGTGTATTGCTTGTGTGATTAATTTGCTAGTAAATTATAATGTGATCTGAACTGCATACGGTTTTTCTATTGTGCATTAACCAACACTACCCACAGTACGCCCACAGTAGTTAAAATATTGCTGATAATAACGAAAGAGTCACGTACCTGTCTCCGACATATACATTATGTATTTATACTACTGACAAAAACAAAAAAAAATTGGTGGCACTCCGGGAGTGCCGACAGAAATGAAAACTTGTACTTGTCTTGGTGCAAAAAAAATACTTGTATAGAACATTGGTCCGTAACCTTATCTAAATATAGAGCACAATCGCGTATACAAAAAAAAAATACTTCCGAAACCTTTAAAGTAAAAATACTTGCTCAGAACATTGATCCGTAACGTAATATAAATAAAGAGCACAGTCGCGTTTACGAAAATGAGGTGTCGTCATGGTGTCACAAAATCAATAATTTAGTCCCACCTCAAAAATGCCCAACCCGCCAAAAAAAGATTTCACTTCAAAAAAAAAAAAACTGTGGTGATGAAATTATTTACACAGAGTAAAGCGCCTGTCTAGGTTCGAACCCACGACCTACAACTGGTAAGTCGGGGCCGTTACCACTGGGCCACCACAGCTCTATCTCTCCTTGCACCACAATAATAAAGGATTAAACATCCTAATTTTCCTTAAATTGAAATCACAAAGGTTATTTGGTTAAAATAATTTATTGTCTGTAAATTCAAATCACAGCTTGTCATTTTTGTCAGTTGACGACATATCAATCTGCTCAAAAATCATGTTTGTAACCATTTTTGCTTGTACGTTAATAATAAACAGGAAAAAGAACTACAAATTTTATTATTTAATTCAGGAAACTTCATTAATATTAGTTTGTTAATGAACACTGATTGAAAATTTAATTTTATCAAACACAAATGAGGTAGAACAATACCTACCTACAATTTAATCAGTAAATTAATTGGCACAAGGCAGATGTGAGTGGTAATCTTATTAGTGATGTTCTTCAGGAACGTCAGGTGCATAGTACCTACTCGCAACCGGCGTGCGCATATGACCAGTACCCTAATTGCGTAATACAACACAATCACAATTTGTTTCGATTTGAAACAGATTACATTGCTTCATAAGTTGGGAAAAAAAATCTGCTTAACAACGTAAATAACGCAATGAATGTTGTTGAACTGTCAAAATGAAACAAATTAGGCATAATTGTTTACGAAAATAAGTTACGCAATTAGGGTACTGATGTATGAACGTAAACGAAGCAAAAGAAGTATGTGAGAGTATATCGTATAGAGCGTATATATCAGTGCGCAACAGTATCGAGTGCGCGGCAGTTATGCACGGACGCAGAAGGTTTATCTATTTTAATTTTATAAAATAAACAGTTCAAAATGTTTCAAACAAGATTCTTTTTTTTTCATTCAGCGATTTGTCCAGACAAATTGATCAGGCCTTATACATATAATTAATTTCTAGATAATTTTAAAATTTGCCTTAGGAAACACTTACAAAAAACGATCACAATTAGTTATAGTTAGTTCATTGAAACTAATAAACTATCTACTTAATCTGCAATTTTTTTTTTGTTATCATTCTAAGTAGGTATGTAACACAGATACTGAACCACCCAGTACACTCTGTACGTTCAGAATTACGAATTCCGATTTTCATCCTTATCTAAGAATGAAAATCGGAATTCGTTCCTTACTATAAGTATATTTAAATATGGGGTAGTCCGCAATATTGTTGCGGGGAATTACTTAATTTCGACCGGCGATGAAGTGTATAAAACTATTAACTTCTTTAATTTCTTCTCGAAAGAAGTCCTGAAAATGTATAACTTTTCATTTATTTCCATTCATTCGCGATTTAAAACCATGTTTTTTTTTCTTAATGTTTAAAACATTATTTTAAACTTGTTTTATATTGCGATATAAACACTTAATAAAAAACATTGTTTTATTTCAAACTGTTTAAAATTCAAAATTCAAAAACTAAAAATATTTTTATTTCACATAAACCTACATGGGCACTTATGAAACGTCAGAAGCTAGGTGCACGGTTCCAATTGGTCGTTTCCTATAGAGAAGAGCCGGCAAGAAACTCCACGATTACTCTTTTAAAAATAATTGGCTTTTACAATTCTTTTAAATAACAGTGTGACTAGGTATGGAAGGACAGTGTAGGTCTTTCAATAAGTACCAGGTACTTAAGAAAGTAGAAAATGGTCAACAAATCTACAGTTCACTAAGCCTACAGCGTTCTCACATTCACAAAATAGAAAAGAATCTATACAAAAGATATATAAATTAACATAACATAACATCACGCCTTGTTTCCCCGAAGGGTTGGGCAGAGGTGTCCCTGTAGCAGGCACACCCACATTTCGCCAGTTATGTTTAAGTCCCATGTAATAGGGGGCGAGCCTATTGCCATCAACCGGGCACAAATCCAGACTCCGAGCTGCTACTGAGAAATTTCAGATAGAAAAACCTAATAACATTTTTCTCGACCCGGGAATCGAACCCAGGACCTCATACTTAGCAGTAGCGCTTGCGACCACTAGACCAACGAGGCAGTATATATAAATTAATAAGATTAAAAACCTCTTTTAATTAAACGCAATTACACTATTGCTATTACAACTATAATAAATCAGAATAATTATCATGTGCACAAAAGCCACGAATAAAGAGTTGAAATTAACTCGTAGGTATATAATGTCAAATAATAGGATGAATATGTCAAAGACGAATGTAAAAAAAAAATAAGATAAAAATAAACATGGTAATTTGGGAGCAGTTAATAGACTCTTACATAATTATACCGTTAATAAGATACCAGGGAAGTCACATGTGCAGAAGGAATTATTGCCAAACTTCCTTGTCTTCAACATAGTCTTTAATTTTGTAATATGCTTTCTTGATAAGGACACGTTTAATGTGGGTTTTGAACTTCCCATCGCTAAGTTCTGTAACAGACTTTGGCAACTTGTTATAAAAGCGGATACTGTTTATAAGAAATGACTTGCTTGTTTTAGTTAATCTAAATTTGGGTATCACAATTTCATGTCTACTACGTGTATTTATATTATGGAAATCGCTTGTCATTTTAAAAAGTCCTGAGGTTTTGCGAACATCCAAAATACTTTCTAAGATATAAAGAGAAGGCAGAGTCAGTATATCAATTTTTTTAAATTTGTCTCCAAGGGACTCGCGAGGACCTATTTTATAGATCGTGCGGATTGCCCTCTTTTGTAGAATGAAAATTGAATCTACGTCAGCTGCCGATCCCCACAGCAGAACGCCATAAGACATAATACTGTAGAAATAAGCAAAGTATACTAACCTAGCTGTGGCTATATCAGTCAACTGCCTTATTTTTCTAACTGTATATGCAGCTGAACTTAATCTACCTGAAATAGTTCTAATGTGGGCGCCGCATTGCAATTTTGAATCTAAAGTAATGCCTAAGAATATAGTTTCCGTTATTGCATCTAGTGTTTTGCCATCAAGTTTTAAGTACGTGTTTTAAAACGACTTGTTTGTTTTATGCCCTGTGAAAATAGTATTTATTTCACTAATTATATTAATAAAACTAAAACTGTCATTGTAAGTATACAATACAGTCGTTGATTGTAAATCTTTCAGAGTTCTTACAAAAAAAAAAAAAGTACCAGCCTATTACTGTCCCAGTGCAGGGCAAAGGCCTCTTCTCATGCAGAGAAGGCACGAGCATTGATCGCCACCCTTGCTCAAGACGGGTTGGCGATTTCAGACATATATTAACTATAAGTCTAAGTTTCCTCACGATGTTTTTCCTTCACCGATGTTAGTAATGTCCGAGATAAACTCAAAAACACACACACTACACAGATATATTAAAAAAAAAAAAAAAAACAATCTTCTGACTGGTCCTGCTATTAATGTCAATATAATTATTAAAGTAAAACATAACGATCATCAATCATATCTCAAATATAAATATTTGGTGAATCAAATCAAACATTATGTGATTTTATATCACTCGACTTTTCAGAGTCGTTCCGCCATATTAAATTTACTTTTGACAGCTGTCATTTTGCCCGCCAATTTTATCGCCGAGTACCGACGACGTTTAGTGTGGTGTCATGGTATTAAGTGTAGTTTATTTGATAAAATGTTTAGTGTGGTCAAATCCGGGCAAGTACCAATGCGACTTTTTCGATTCATGTGTACTTTCCGAGTTTATCTTGGACACAGGTGAAGGAAAACATTGTGAGATGGAAGCTTGGATTTAAAGTATATAAAAGTCTAAAATCACCAACCCGTCTTGAGTAAGCGTGGTGATCAATGCTCGTGCCTTCTCTGTATGAGAAGATGCCTTTGCCCTGCAGTATAACAATAATAAGCTGATATTATTATAGAACACAAAATTAACGAAGCAAGCATTTCATAAACTTGATTCTAGCCATTTTATGTGCCTTATAAACAGTGATCGGAGTAGGTAGATTGATTTGGGATCAACGAATCGGCACGTATATATTAGTATGGATATGCCTTCGGGATTCCGGGATTGGGAAATTATTAAGATTTTTTTAAGGAATTTCAATTGTAGTTATTGCTGTTATTGCATTGAATGCGAAAAAATATTAATAAAAATATATTTTTATTTATTTATTCAAGAATAGTAACAATTAGAAGCAGCAAACTGTGCATATTGTCTATACGTAAATTTTGCGAGGGTACTTTAACTATAAATTCCTGTATAAAAAATAAACTGTCGCTCAAAACTTTGTTTTAAAAATGCAATATGTCATGTTACTAAAAGCAAACCAGTTATCTAACACTACATCTGATATACGTCGCTTTTTGTGTCTGTCTCTGTGACCAAACTAGGCAACGGATTTAAATACGATTTTCACCATTATTGAGAGACGGTTACCGGTAGATTATTGTGATACATAAATGTTAAATTTAGATATAATAACTATTTAAAAAGAATCGATGTTTTGTCAAATTGTCAAAAAAGTGCGAAGTAGAGACGGGTCGCTAGTCGAAATAATAAAACTGAATAAAAATAAATAAAAACTGATGCCATTGTTTTGTAACTAGTCTTATATATAACATTGGAAAATTTAAGGTTTTCTGAATTTCACGTTAGATAGATATTATATAGAATTCACTTTATTATGTATACCATGAATAATAAAATAAACAATAATAAAAAATAAATAAATAATTTAAAAATATATAGTATTATTATTATATCAATAATAATTATTCATTTGTTTCTAATGAGCGCTTTTATAATTATATTTCTTACGTTATCGTCGATGGCAATTTAAAAGAGTCTTCGTATACTTCTATACATTTTACTTTCCAGTGCTATTCTGATGCCATCCGTGATGACGTCCACAATAATATTGTCACATTAGAAATTATAAGAGTGCACATTGATCAATCTTTAAAAAAAAAGATACACAGCAACAATACGCTTATTGTGGTGGTTCCATAATCATGTTTTATTATCAACAACCAAAATAGTAAACTACTAGGTAGATTTATTAATTTTGACAAGCTTAATTTTTTTTTTCCCGTTTTTAAGTTATAGTTAATAAGTGTTATTTGTGGAAGAAAATAAACATTTTTATTATTATTATTATCCTTTATTTCACTTAAATACACATAATTTATATTTTTAAATATTAAAACATATAAATATAAAAACATTTAAAAATATAAAAAATAGTAGCCCACCGGTATCGGGAACAGGATCCAAGTTACCGGCGGTCAGGGCTCCAGGGAGAGGAACCTTCTGACAATGCGAGCCGTGTCCAGGAGTACCGCTCTTTGGATCAAGCCCTTGATCCAGCTGCCCAACGAGAGCCTCCTTAGGTGTTGGTCGAGGCTCTTGGCGATTAAGCCATTGGCTGTCACGACTATCGGCACAATGATTGCTGAATCTACATCCCACATGTCGACAACCTCGCGAGCCAAGTCAAGATACTTGATTTGTTTATCTTTCTCAGCTTTCACGAGGTTCTCGTCATGCGGGACCGTTATGTCAATAATCATTGTGCGCCGCTCTCCTCGATCCACCACCACTATATCAGGCTTATTGGCAACAATAGTCCTGTCAGTGATGATGGATCGATCCCAGTACAATTTGATATTTCCATTTTCGAGAACTGGGTCGGGCACATACCTGTAGTACGGCACTTCCGATTCCACAAGGCTGTACTTCAGAGCAAGTTGCTGGTGGATAATCCTGGCTACAAGGTTGTGTCTATGCAAGTACTCTTCATTAGCTAGACGAGAACACCCGGAGATAATATGTCGGATTGATTCTCCCGGACGGTGGCATGCCCGACAGATGTCAACCGTGCCGTCCTTCACAATAAATCTCCGGTAATTGTTCATCATCATAACTTCGTCCATAATTGCACAGACAAAACCTTCGGTTTCCCCAAAGAGGTCACCAAAACGCAGCCAGGTTACGGACGCTGGTAAATCTACATCGGGCCCATGCAGGGCCCGGAAGTAGCGTCCGTGAAGCTCCTTACTCTGCCATATCTCCATGCGATCCTTAGTGTCAAGCACTACAGGCTTGCGCCAGTTCTCTTTAGCCAAGGAGAGCGGGATAAGGCCCTTGTCCACCACGACCACATCTCGATGCATCCCCACGTCGACTCCAAGGAAATATTCCCTGAGATTGCATATCTCGCGATTGTGGAGGGTCTTAGCGTTTAAAAAGCCTCGACCTCCACACTTTCGCGGGATATACAGTCTCATTACTGATGACCGTGGGTGATGCATTCGATATGCAGTCAGCAACGTACGGACCCTCCTATCCAAGGCGTCGAGTTCGGTCTGAGTCCATTTGAGTATGCCGAAAGAGTATATCAAAACCGGCATAACCCAACCGTTGAAGGCGCGCACCTTGTGTCCGCCTGATAGAAGACTATTTAATACTTTTTTCAGGCGGCCAAAGAAGCGCTCCTTCAACGATTGTTTCATGTCAGTAACATTGATGCCCAACGCTTCCGACATACCCAAATACTTATAGGTTTCGGATGCGGAGAGGGCTCTAAGGTTTATGGAATCCGAGAGTTGGGTTCCCACGGATTCCACAATCTCCCCTCGCTTTACATGCATGACCGCACATTTGTCCACACCAAATTCCATCCTGATGGCGTTACTGAAAGTTTCAGTTACTTTCAGTAGCTCCATCAGTTGCAAATTGTTGGGGGCAAAGAGTTTTAGGTCATCCATGTAGAGGAGGTGAGATATAACCTGACCACCTCTCCTCAACCGATAGCCAAGACCTGAAGCCTCCAGCAGTGTGCTTAGAGGATTCAGGGCTAAGCAGAACCAGAGCGGACTCAAACTGTCGCCTTGAAATATGCCTCGCTCGATCCTTATCGGCTCGCTATTCCTCTGGATATTTCGACATCCTGGATAGCGAAGGACCGTCCTCCATTGCCCCATACACGACATCAGGAAAGTGCGCAGAGTTGTATCTACTTTATACAACTCCAGCACCCTCATGAGCCATGTATGTGGCACCGAGTCATAGGCCTTCTTATAATCTATCCAGCATGTTGACAGATCCTTTCGGGAACGGCGAACCTGTTGGTTAATGGCCATATCAATGAGGAGTAGCTCCTTAGTACCGCGGGACCCGTTCCTACATCCATTTTGAGAGGCAGACATGATGGAGTTGGTGTCAATATGTTTGTTAATTTTAGCTCTCAAAATGGATGTAAGGACTTTATAGACTGTTGGTAAACACGTGATCGGTCTATAATTTTTGGGTTCCGCGGTGCTACCAGATTTATGGAGCAGGTGGGTAACTCCTGTCGTTAGGAACTGGGGTAGCGAACCAGACTCCAAAGCAGTCTGGTACTGAGCTGCCAAGCGAGCATGCGATCTTAAAAACCATTTTATCCAGAAATTGTGCAGCCCGTCCGGCCCTGGAGACTTCCAGTTAGGTAACGGACGGACTGCACGAGCTACATCTTGGGGGCAGATAGTAATAGCCCCCATTTCTGGTATTGGATCGCAGGCTCGCTCGACTTCCCGAGTCCAATCACCTTCGGTATGATTGACAGGTACCGACCAGATGCTGCGCCAAAAAGAGCACATGGCATCATCATCCGGCCGATGTGTGTCAGCCACACCTTGGTCCGGTCGCTCCCAAGCCCTATAAACCCACCTTTCATCGCTCTGGAAGGTGCGATTCTGGGTGTATCGTTCTACTCGCCGCTTATACCTACGAATACGGTTTGCCCATGCATACACTTTCTGCTTCAGGAAGTCGATGCGCTCTGTGACACGGGTCAAATAGTCCTGAGGGCTGATATCAGTCCCTAAGAACGCCCGCCTCACAAAGCGCATCACTCTAGGGCGAGTATTGCCCTCCCTGAAGCAGATTACTTTGCCGATGAGCGTTCTGGCCCCACCAATACGGCGCTCAATTCTGCACTGCCAAGCTGGTGCGGCTGGTTTTGGTCGTGTAGCTCTAGAGTCATTAGCAAATTTGACGTGAGCTACACGACATGCCGCTACAGCCGCGCAGTACAGAATTGAATGTGTATCAGTGAGGTCTTCGCAGTCATCAAAATAGTTTGACAACTGCGAATCCAGAACCGCCACCAGCGCCTTATTTTTGTTATGCATGGGCAAACGAGGTAAACGTGGTCTAAGTTCGGGCGACATGAACCGATATTCCTGAATCGCACCCTCCAAAGCACTCCTCAATTCTTCATTGCACTGGGTACTTACATTTGTAGCCCTGTCATCAATCCTCTCGTCAGCTTGACTTGTAATTATCTGTGATGGTATTATAACACTCCGCACCGGGGAGGCGATGACATGGCTACTTTGCATTTCACTTCGCAGGCGATCAAGTACAGTGTCATCCAACATATGATTACGCTGGATGACCCGCACCTGATCCGACAGTCGTTGTGCCGAAACGTTGACAGGTGGCTCAAGCACCTGGAAAAGAGAGAGCATCCGAACACGGTACGCGGTCAGATTGATTCCCCCCTCTGTAGCCCCATAGTATGAGCGCATGACGTTTTCGTTAATGGATCGTGTCCATCTCATGCGCTGCACACTTCCGCCGGGAGCTGGGACCCTATCAGAGGCCGGTGGGCCTCGAGGTCCTAAACCATCCGGCGGCCGGCGTCCTCCCCGTCGGCGAGCAGATTGTGGCGTCGTGGGCGGGGAGAAATACTCGTCACTCGAGCTCGACGCAACTGCCGCGGCCGGTGTCATCACAGCGTTCACAGTGGGGCTGAGTACCGGCGGCGACGAGGCGGAGCTGAGCGGCGAGTCCGGAGGTGGTAGGCGTGCACGTCGAGCTGCTGATCGTGTCAACATTAAATCTTCATTTTCCCGTTCATTGTTTTATCGGAGGTGACAAGGTGACATCTGTCATGTCACCTCCGATTCGGCAGTTTTTAGAATAATTTTATTGCATTTTGGTCGGTTTGAACTCTTTACTTGGTTTTTAGTAAATTTCAGGATCCAGGTTCGGTTTGTACGGAAAAACTATTGCAAAAGTGCGTGAAAATTAATGATTGTTAAAATTATGAGATATTAGGAAGTTTGTTGACACAGTGTTGCCAGCTTATTATTATTATTATTATTAATTTTGACAAGCATTTGTTAGGAAAAACAAAATATTACAAAAAATAATCACAAGAAACAAATAATTCATTAAACTTTTTGCAATTAACTAAGGTGTAATTTTAAGAAAACGGGCAGCATTATTCTCTCGGCAGCTTACCATTTATTATTCAAATAATAAAATAAAACTCTTATATATCAACAAAACAAACAGTATAATGACATTCCTCTTTGCTCCTATCGTTCTATTCAACCCATATCTGCCATATTTAATTCACATTTGACACCTGTCATTTTGCTCGCCAATTCGACCTTTGACCGTTTATTTTTCAAATGGCAACATAATCCCGTGTCAAAACTAGAAGCATGGCTGTGAAAACATAAATGATTAATTTTGACGTAGATAGGATTATTTAGGAATTTGTTTTATTATTGATGGGCTTTGGCTGTTGTCGTTACTGTTAAAATATAACTAGTTAATTTGTTGGAACGGATAGTTTTATAAAATATCCTAAACTTAAATATTGATGTCAAATAAAGACAAGGAAGTAATCGGATGCACTACCATTTAATATTATTACATAAATAAACCGTTTTGTGCATCTGCCGAAAGGACGCGTCTAAAATATAAATTTCTTCAAAAAATTTCAACGCTACAAGCTAATAGTCGAAAAAAAAAAATTGTTGTAACTATTATACCTCAATTTTGAATTTATATTTTTTTCAAAAGAAAACAATTCACAAATTATTTATTTATTTAATTAATTTATTGGATATCCAACAGAGGCTACACAAATACATGCAAGATTACAAGTACGGGGACAAATACGAGTGTGCCCTTCCAATTATAGGAGACCACCATCATTCTCTTATAACCTAGGTAAATACATTAAGCTTGACAAAGAGAAAATAATAATAATGATAAACATTATTATTATTTAAGCGAAAATAATCCAAGCTTAATGTATTTAAGCGAGAATAATAATAATGATAAAATAAATTAAAACATACAATACAAAATCATAAAAGGAAACAAGATTAAATACAAAACAAATTAATAATAAAAACATTTTTTTGAATGAACGATCCATGAATAAAATTTAAAGAGCCAGAATTTTTCCACCTTTAATAAAATAAAAACGTTTTCTAGAAGCTACTCGGCAAATGAAAATATGTTAGGTTCTTTCTTTTAATTTAGCTAGACATTTACTAGCTTTTTCTACTTGACAATAAAGTGTATTTCTGTGCAGTTGGGATTGCGTGTATTTTTATAATAATATTTTAATTAAAGAGTTCATAGCTAGGGTTTAGTTTATTTTTATTTTTAACTAGGTTTTGTCCGCGAGTTAACCCGCGTGCACGTCTGGAGTTATTCCACGATATCGTACTACCGGGATAAAAAGTATCCTGTCTAAATCCAGGTTATAAAATATCTGTATGCCTTTCATCTAAATCCGTTCAGCCGTTTTTGCGTGATCCAAACATACAAAATTTAACATTTCTAATATTAGTAGGATATATTAATTATTGTATAATAACTAGCTTCGCCCCGCGGTTCCACCCGCATTAGTCTCGATCCTGTGGAAATATCGGGATAAAAGGAACCGATGTCCTAATCCAGATGATAGTATACCCTTGTGCCAAATTTCATCCAAATCCGTTTAGCCGTTTTAGCATGAAAGCATAAAAAACAAACAAACAAATACTCAAACAAACTCACTTTCGTATTTATAATATTAGTTCGGATTTCTAATGCGAGGTTGCACCATTGGTTAACCTCGCATAAGAATTATTAATTTAATTAAATACAAAAAATAAAAGAATAGTATTTTAATTTTAAAATTAAAGTTTATTATATCTAAAGTATTTCTTTTTGTTTAAATGCGATGAGGTGTATTTTCGTATTTGATTAAATTACGTTTCTAGAACATAAAAGCAAATTATAATGAGGTAAGGCAACTCAAATTCTGCCCGTCATTGTAACATTTAAAATATTATTTCTACACGATTCCACATCACGCTTAGTAATAATTAACTAACTAACTGGCTTATTAACTATTTGTCTTTGTATTTATTCATTTAATTTAGTGTTAGATTGTATATAAGATTTATTTGTGAAGATAAAAAACCGAAACTTAATAAAGAATCGACCAGCATTAAAAAAAATGTGGTGGCACTCCGGGAGTGCCGACAGAAATGAAAACTTGAACAAGATCGCCTTGGTGGAAGAAAAATACGTGTATAGAACATTGGTCCGTAACCTGATCTAAATAAAGAGCATAATCCCGTTTTAAAAAAAAAAAACTTCCGACACATTAAAAGTAAAAATACTTGCATAGAACATTGATCCGTAACTTTATATAAATAAAGAGCACAATCGCGTTTACAAAAATCAGGTGTCGTCATGGTGTCGCGAAATCAATGGTTTAGTCCCATCTCAAAAATGCCCAACGCGCCTAAATAAGTTTTCACTTCAAAAATACTATTTAATGTGTTTAAATGTGGTAACACCGAGATATAAATCAGTAATGAGAGCTGTATATCTTTCTGGACCTGTAGTTGACCTTTTACCCTGAGCGGTCTTTGACATTTACCTAAATTGAGAGTATTAAATGTATGTGGGTAGTCCGGTGTCAGATGTGATAGCGGACAGGTCGTAACCTTATCAAACATTAGCCAATTAACTTCCTTGGAAAAACCACTCGAAAAAAATAAGAACAGTAAGCAAATGTGGGTTGTATTAACCAATAATAAAATTAAAAGCTCTTCTTCTGATTTCATACGTTTATAGTTAGAACTATAGAATACTCGACAATTAGTCTGAGGCGTCCTCTCTTCAAGAGGGAGTGGCCTGTCGTCTACGCGGTAGGTACTCTAGTGTGGGTTGGTAGACAAAATCAAACTGGTAATTAATTTCATTGTATAACATAACATCACGCCTGTATTCACCGAAGGGTTAGGCAGAGGTGTACCTATAGTACACCCACATTTCGCCAGTTATGTTTAAGTCCAATGTAACAGGGCGAGCCTATTGCCATCAACCGGGCACAAATCCAGACTCCAGGCTGCTACAAAAAAAAAAAAATAAGATAGAAAAATCCCAATAACAGAGGACAATTCCCGTAATTTTTAAGAACGTTCGCATTCTACTCATGCGCAATCTGTCAAAAATAGACCTCTGCCCAACCCTTCGGGGAGACAAAGCGCGATGTTATGTTATGAAAAAAGGCATTTTCACGTCAATAGCACACCTGCTGTAAAGTTGGTACAGAACCAAGAAAAAGTGCCATAATGTAAGGCATCTTTCACATCTCATCTCCCTAAAGGCAACGTAAGAAACATTTCAGGTTACAGCAACTTAAAACGAACATATATCCTTCATACCGGAGGGACTTGGAACACTGCAACTTTGCCTAACTTCCTAACCGGACGCTAGTGTTGCCAACGTATGAATCAATAATAATTTACGCTTTCGGGAATATGGAGGATTTCCGGAGTTGAGCTTCTGATGGGGTGTGTAAGAAAGCTGACTTGCAAAAAAATATCTATTTATTTAAGATTGACCAGAATATTTTGCGATATAGATTACCAAATCAGATAATAGAAATATAAAGAAAGAAAGAAAGAAAAATAGATTTATTTGTCACAGAGACACGTGCATACATAAAAGACAAGAGTAAACGAAAACAACAAAAAGTACATAATAAATCACGAGCATAAAACAGAAATTAGTCGGCAGCTGCACGACATGACTGTGACAAGAAGGTCCACTCAGCATGAAAAACTAACTACCACCAGTAGCTGCATCCGTGTGATATCTTTATAAATGATAACCTATGTTACTCAGTGATAATATAGCATTCTACTGGTGAAAGTATTTTTAAAATCGGTCCAGTAGTTTTTGAGTTTATTCATTACAAACAAACATACAAAAAATCTTTTCTCTTTATTATATTCGTATAGACAAGCTGTGATAGTGGCTTCAAATGCGTCAAAACTTTTGATTTTCCGTTATATGGGTTGAATTTCGTATATTTTTTGTGTGGCACAAAATTGTATGCACGGAATAAACAAGGTCAAATTAGCAAAACTCCGCAGAGTGATGGGTATCTAAATATGTTAAAATAAAAATATATAAAAATATTTGGTGTTTTTTTTTTTTGTGGGGTCATGGAACGTGGTTAGTTTAATCACCTGAAATACCAGTTTTTTTTTTTGGAAACTTCACAGAAATGATGGTTATCAATATCTAACTGCGATAAAACAAAAGAAAACAGACTATACATAAGTAATAACACTGCCAGCGATCTTCGACCCTAAGAAAAAAAAAAAAAAAAACTTCAAATATATATTATTTGAATTTATAATTTTTATTTTATCGTGTTCAGACATCGATCACGTCTGCAGAGTTTCGCTAGAAAATTTAATTTGAAACTGCATACGTGGAAAACCTTTTTGATTTTGATTGGTCATAAATCATTATTATCTACAAGGGATTCTCAACCTTATATCTAAATTGAATGCTTAAAAATCGCTTGCTGGTTTACCATCTAAGTCTTTTATAAAACTCACATCGTAGTAAAAATATTGGCCAGTCAGCACAGTATAGGCTGACTGCCCAGGGTGCCCCGAAATATGTACATATTTATTACTCTTGGAGGTCATTTTAAGACGCTGACATGAGCTAAGCCGCGGTCATTGTCAGCTGCATAGAAAAGAAAGAGAAGCGCGATGACACAACGCTTATAATTAATTGCAAAATATGAGTTAACTGTCTCGTTGGTCTAGTGGTCGTAAGCGCTACTGCTAAGTATGAGGTCCTGGGTTCGATTCCCGGGTCGAGCAAAATGTTATTAGGTTTTTCTATCTGAAATTTCTCAGTAGCAGCTCGGAGTCTGGATTTGTGCCCGGTTGATGGCAATAAGCTCGCCCCCTATTACATGGGACTTAAACATAACTGGCGAAATGTGGGTGTGCCTGCTACAGGGACACCTCTGCCCAACCCTTCGGGGAAACAAGGCGTGATGTTATGTTACGTTTTATGAGTTGAGTAATCAAAAAAAAAAAAAAAAACAACCAAGTTCTGCATTCAAATAAGACGTCTTGTTAATAATTGAAATACCAACGTACGTTGATACTTAATACAGATAATTATTTTAGATTGGAACTCAAGATAAAAGGTTAGTCTAATGTTAATTTGTATCGAGATTTTCTTTTGAAAACTTGTTTTGATAACATCCAAGGTCTGAGAAATATGTTCAAGATTAACATAATTATATTTTTTCCGCTGCCACAAACTGTATAGATTTGGCAATTTTTTTTTTAAAGTCAAACCTACTTTTACCGCTTGTCTCTTTAAGTGCCTTAATGAAATTTAATGAGTCGATATTATAGCACATCTTTGCTCTGTAGTACCTAATACTAAATATAGGCTGATATAAACGCTTGAACTCATCCACGACACTGATCATTATTCCAAGGTAGGGAAAAACGCATCTAAAGGCACACAGGGTATCTCGTCCACTAATGAACGAACCGTTTAGCGCTAATGCAAGCAGATAGTCTGCTAATGACCCTTGTGTATATGGCCCTATACCTTGCTTTCGGCAATTTGAATACGTATCGATTTCAAATTATTTGTACAATGCAATTAAGTGGTTATTAATTTTGAATTAAGTTTGGGCTTTTGTGACAAAAACCGGCCAAGTGTGAGTCGGATACGCACACGAAGGATTCCGTACCGTATTATGATCGAACAAAAAACGCCGATGGAAACGCGTTTCTTGTATGACCCCCTTTAATTATTAACTTTATTACATTTTTTGTTATAGCGGCTATAGAAATACAGAATCTGTGAAAATTTCAACTGGCTACCTATTATGGTTCATGCGATACGGCTGACTTAAAGTATTTCACACATCTATTTTTTATTTTATTTTATTTTATATTTATTTCTGTATCTATCTATCCGTGACATCACTGCGGGCCCTATCAGAATACCAGCGCTGCGACATTTTTTTTTAATGTCAGTACAGGACTTTCTGTTATTTTTTAAATTTGTTTTTAAATTTTTTATTAATGTTTTAATGCGTGTGTTTTAGTTTAATTTGTGATTTCCTGTGCGAGTCTCAATTAATACTTTTTCTTTCTTTTTTTCTGACAGACAGACGGGCGCGGAAGCTTAGTAATGGGGTTCCGTTTGGCACCCTAAAAATGCTTTAATGGCGTCCCATTGCGAAAATTAATTCACTAATGGGCAGCTACAATATTGCCGAGTGTCATAGGATATATTTTAAGATAAAACAAAAAATTTCATGTGGACGAAGTCGCAGGTAGTTAAATATAAAGAAATATATAAAAAAAACTAATATTTAGCAATTACTTACCAATGTCTAAACATCAGTAACCGGTAGTTAAATTAACAAAGAGTAAATACTAATTGAAGCAAACACCATATTTACACACGAATCCAAGAATTCTCATCAAACAACCGTGCCTATTTTTTTAGACATGCTAATTGCCACTTCAACATGGCGGCCGCTACTCAAAATGTAGATAAAATATGAAGGTAGATGAAAAAAATTCCGCGTCAAATGCAGACCTAGCTTGTGCCCACTGGCGGCACGGCACGGCAAGGGTTCCGTACATCCGAATAAAAAAGGAACCCTAATAGGATCACGCGTGTGTCTGGCTGGATCTATCTGTCTGTCACAGCCAATTTGCTCCGAATCTACTGGACTAATTTAGTTGAAATTTGGTACACATATGAATGTCTGTGGCCCAAACCCGGACATAAATGAATTTTGAATATGGGGTCACTTTTCGCGGGCAATTGGACAAATTAAAAAAAATAAAATTGCAATCTTTACCGAACCCTAAAAACAAAGCTGCGGTTTGCTTTGGCATAATGCAGTGCCGTTGAAATATCTATTTTATTATCATACTATTAAGTTATATTTCTATTCGTCACATAAAAATCCCTTGCCGTGCCGTGCCGCCCGTGGGCGCAGGCCCCTACATTCGGAAGTGAATTTTAAAGAACGGTGTCAAGAATTGACTTTCAGATGTAGTGTATATACTTATTTCGGCTAACAGTGTATTTAAATTAATTTGAATTATGCATCACCTTTATTATATAAGCGGTTTTTGAGGTATTTCGTGGTAGTTGATTATTTTTGAATGGCTTTTTAATGGCGTTTTATGGTGTGTGTTCTTTTGGAGATTGAAGGTTAAGCTGCTCTTGCCGCGGTCTGTTTGTGGATAAGTGAACATCCATTACCATATCGAGATCCCTTCGTGCCTCAGAAGCAACGCAGAACCGTTGGTTCCGGCTGTCGTTCGTCAGATCTTTGATAAGTTAGAAGTCCGAAAGTCTGACAACCAGTCTTACCAAGGGGTATCGTGTTACCCAGTTACTTTTAGATGTAACGGTTTAAATAGGTCCTTATTTTTATTATTTTGTTAATCTTTTATATACATTATTTTCTTTTAAATTTTGTGAATGTGAGAATGTTGTAGGCTGTAGACTTGTGGACCATTTTCTATTTTACTAAGTACCTGATACTTGTTGATAGGCCTACACTGTCCTCTCATACTTATTAATACTATTATTTGAAAACATTGTAGAAACCATTTATTTTTAAAAGAGTAACCGTGGCGTTTCTTGCCAGCTCTTCTCCATAGGAAGCGACCAATTGGAACCGTGCACCTTGTAGGTTTATGTGAAGTAAAATATGTTGAATTTTGTTTTTTTTTTAATTTTGTACTGGATTGTGGAGTTCGTTGGTCCCGACTATCATTCGTAGATCTTTGACAGTCGTTACGGGTAGTAGAAGCTCAAAAGTCTAACAGCCAGTCTTAATTTCTCTTTTTCTTCTTATGTCAGACATTTGGGCTCTTTTACTCAGCATGGTTCTTATAATCACGCGGAATAAAAAAGAGGTATTTCCCCAGAAGTCAAAGATCATAAGCTAATATCAAAATCGAAATTAATTGCTACATTGTATCGAATGAACACTGACGAGCAATCTAATTAGTGGAAATCCAGTTTAATGGTATCTAAATGGCAATGTATTAGTAATTTATTGCAATTTTAAATTTATTGATCTTTTTTAAGAGTATTTTTTATTTATTTATTTAACCATTTATGCACACACATATAAACAGACAAGAAGAAAGGAACAGAAAAATACGTACAAAGGCAATGCTTATTTCTAAAGAAATCTCTTCCAGCATACCTGCGACAGGAAATTATAAAAAATGAGATGTACACAACGTGTGTAACCGTAGAAGATAAAACAAAAACATAAACCAAAGAAGAAAAAAATAAATACAATTTCAGTATTTAGTACCTAATCAAGAGATCCGCAGGAGTACCAAGGTTTCCAATATAACCCGAAAATTTGTCAAACTTAAGTGGGCACATTGCTCGCAGATAGCCGATGTGGCGGAAAGGTTCTGGAGTGGCGACCGCGTACCGAAAGATGTAGCATTGGAAGGCGTCCCACAAGAAGGACCGATCACCTTGTGAAGGCCGCAGGAATCTGCTGGATGCGAGAGGTTTATTTTATTATCTATTTGTTTAATGTTTAATCGGTAAAAGTCTTCAAACCTGACGACTGAAAATCAGCACTGTGCTGGTAGGACCTCCATTGTACAGCCAGGATATGCAGCTGCCGTCTATTTCTGTTTGAGCCCGTGATTATAGATCTATTTTGTTTTTCATTGTTCTTTATTATTCGAGTTGAGTTATGTTTTTTGTATGCACGTGACGTCACGTTCCGTGACAAATTAACCTAGTTTTCTTTATTTATTTACTTTTTTCTTCCTTCCTCTGCACCGTATTAATAGGTAAAAACCGCTCAAGTGCGTGTCGGACCACGCACAATTAATGGTTCCGTTAGAAGTTGGGATGAATTTATCCCAAGTGCAAACTTAACACAAATAAGTAAATGTAAGTTGGTCGATTATTACTCGTTACCCTGGAGAGCTTTCTTCGCTGTGATTGTTTTTCTTTTAACTTTGTTATTTAAAATACTGCCGTGAATTTATTCACATATCCAGAACCAACCATTTAGATGGCAAGGGGGGGACACTGCCTCTAACAAAAAATGCACTTTAAAGCTTAATATTTCTAAGCCGTGGACAAACAGACGACATGGCGAAACTATAAGTTTTCCTTGTTGACTACGGAACCCTAAAAAGCTGGACAATAAAAAGTCGTACCGAAATCAATTTATTATAATCAACGGTATACATTTCAATAATTGGCCTGTTTCCAAATTCAGTGATTCAAGTTAATGAAATAAACAAAACATCGGCTACCATACAATCAAATTCAGAAACAGCGAAACTATTAACAAACCATTGCTTCAAGCTCAGAATCTGTAATTATATATGCTTCATCCTTAATCCGACGTCTGACGGCTGTCAAACTTCAAAAGCAAACAGTAAAGGGAAAACCACCGGTGTTTGCTAGACGATAGAGTCTGATTTGGCCTGACAAATTAATTCTAAGTTTTAAACTGGATCACGTGGATGGGTTGTCAGTTGCAGCGGATAAAAATATTTTGTTTGAATTTGCTGTTATTATGTTAGTGAAAGAAGCTTACTAAGGGGTATCGTATAGCCCTGAGTTGTGGAGGTCAGATAGGCAGTCGCTCCATGTAAAGGCTCTGGTAGTCAGCTGAATCCGGTTAGACTGAAAGCCGAAGAAGTGAAGGGTGGGCGAAGAAGTGTAGGGTGGGCGTTTTGGGGGACTGTCTTATGTAATTTTGACGTTCGAAAAGTGGTGATTCTCAGCCTAGTTTGAATAAATGACTTTTGAATTTTGAATTTTCACATAGTTGGGAAAAGGTTAGGCAGATGACGATGTGTTAGTGAAATAATTTGATAGAACAAAATAGAGTAAATTGTGGACTTCAACAACAAAACCTGTCTGACAAATCTTCCACAGGTAAACCAGAATAATAATCTAGCATTCAATTAAACTAACAAAGTATTCGCGGAACCAAAAAAAAAGGATCCGTTTCTAATGACCGAAATATTATAGAATCCGGCTCGAAGGACTAAAATAATAAATGGATGAGGACTGTAAAGGTAATCCATATATATGGTTTAAGTTTGGTTACAGGAAAAGAGGCCACTGCTATCAAAACTTTGAGTGTCGTGTAAGCTAGACGCCTTACAGATTTTGTCAAAAGTTATGCTCGTGTAGCACATCAGAAGAAGATGAAGATAAATAAACAGTAACCGACTTTGGCATTACTTTTTTATGAATCTATTGCACGCTTTTATAATTTCCAACGTGACAAAATACGTGGACGTTGTAACGTTATTGTGGATGGAAATTAAAAATCATTTTCATATATTTCTATAACTTTTTGCTTAACTTTGTTATCATGATGCCGTGACGTGGGCGTGGACGTCCACGATAATATCGTCACCTTAGAAATTATGAAAGCACACATTAGCGTATTTGCAGTGTGCACGATTATAATGATTAATGACTACAAGAACACTCCTCCAAGTCTTGGGCTAACTACCATCTAATTTCAATGTCCAGTTAGCAACTCAAACACGAGCAGATCTGACCTAACCCCCCGACCGCGTTAACTAGGGCCCTGCACTAAACAAACGAACTCCCGGTCTATATTACCCCACAGTTGTTTAACTTGACAACTCCGACGATTGGGTCAATCTACAAACCTATTCTTGTTGGACTAACACTAGTTTTAGGGATTGTGGCTGTAATTGATTTTAAAGCCAGTAGTAATGGGTAGTTATAAATGTATGGCTTTTGACCTTCGATCAACAATAGCACTGTTAACGATTAGAAACAAAAAACACATCGCTCAAGTGGCCCCGATTGCATATAACATGATTATAAACCTTAACACTCAAACATAAAGTCTATGATCGTTTGCTATATACAGTATGTTAAGTAAAGAAAGGCGTTCCCGCTGACCTGGCGTCCATACAACATGCTAAAAATATTATGAGCATTAAAAAAAAAATATATTATATAAAATATTCACAAAAAATATTAAATTGATACGTAAATAAAAAAAACATTGTGCACGCTACTTGTCATTCAACGTGGAAAGACAAGGACGAACAATTTTTTTTAAATGTTCTTTTTTTTTATATGGACGCTATACTATTGGGGATTAAACAGGAACGCCATTTATTAGTTAACATACTGTATTTACTACTTCGATTGACAAGTAAACGTATTTTTAAAATATGTAAAAAAAAAAAAAAAAAAAATTGAAAAATCTATTTCCCTTGGTCACGGCATGACGCTAAAACGGCTGAACGGATTTGGATGAAATTTGGCATATGGGTAGACCATAACCTGGAGAAGGACATAGGATATAATAGGATAGGATACTTTTTATTCCGATATTCTCACGGGCTCGAGACTTATGTGGGTGAAACCGCGGGGCGCAGCTAGTAAAACATAATTTCTAAGCAATAAGGTTGAAAAAACTATGTTGCAAAATAAGACCACAAGATTATTCTTGGACTTATTTTTCCGGCCGTTTTTGATGCGGTCATCAGAAATCTAGTACTCGTGTTTTGCAGAGGGAAGCTTGAAATTGAATGCAGTTTTTGGATGATTAGTTTGTTGCTTGGTTAAGTTTTAATGTTTTGTGGCATTCATTAAGTGGTTTTTCTTGAGTAAATATGTTGATCAGAAAAATAAGACCCTAAAAATGGATAATACTCTGTAAATAAAATCTCTCAACTAGACAGGGTCGCAGAGACAACGACGTGAAAACTGTTACCATGGATTCAGTACATGATTCTGAATCCTGCGTTGAAATTTTTCGTCGGTTATTAAAAAAAAATCTGCTGTTTCATAGAAAAGTGTAATACCTACGCGGTCAAAATGTATAAAACAGAAAACTTTCAATGCAGGTTGGTTCAGAATCATGTACCGAATCCATGGTAACAGTTTTCGTATCGATGACATGCTATCCTGTATATATGCCATGTCGTAAGATGGACAAACCATTTTTTGTATCCTGCTCGTCTTTATGAGTCCTAAAAACCATAACCCACGATTAGCAAGCATTTTATCGTCCGTGTTTAATTTGTTTGTTCAGTAAGCGTATCATAGTGCAATTTTATAGCAGAGGACACTTTCGTAGCTCATATTATGAAGTATTCAGAATTTTTGTCGTAAAAATACATCCACAAACTCAACTTCATCGCCCATATTTTCGAAATAGCTTAGATAACAGAAAGCGTGACAAATCCCTCGCGTCACATCGACAGCGGACTTATCCGGTGCGCGCTGCCGTAAACCGGTTCAACCCAGTTCAATCCGGTTCGAGAGAATGAAGACTATTTCGATGAAAGTGGATATTTTAGAAGTGCGACTGTCCTAGTTTTCGTTTAGAAAGTAGTGGAATCTATTTTGATTAATGTGAAAACTATGGACATGAAGAGCTTGGTTTTCATTAGAGTGAAAAAGTCTGGTACAATTAGAGCAATGAAAAAAAAAAGACGTAATGGTAAGTATCATCAGGTCGTCTTTAGAATTTACGATAGGTAACGTAATTTTTTCGAAAGTATATTTTTATTTTATTAAATTTATTTAGTAACGAAATTTAACTAACACACTTAAAATAATAATAATAAATGTACAAGTATGTAAAAGGGGGGGGGGGGGGGAATAATGAGTTATTGTATAATTTTGTAACGTAAGTTGTTTCACATATTGACAAAAAAGTTAGAAGTTTTGAAGGAACACAATTATACAACAGGATACCCTCATCTTAAAAAAAATACAGTTTTTCAATGCATTCAAGACTCAATTCGCTGAATATTTAATTTTAATCACAAATAACACCCTTCCTAAAACATAAACGAAAAAAAAAGTAAATGTGTATATGTATAAAAAAAAAATTGATGCAATGACGATTGTGACGAACTTCATATTTGTAATTTAGCTTAGAAACATTGTTCTCATGTATGTGACTTTATGTCAATTTTTTTTTATATTTCTTTTCAGAAGTTCTGTCATTGCTTCATTTTTAATAATTTTTACCAGTTGTGGTATAGTATTCTTTTTCTAGGTGCACCGTCTTCACATATAATTATATAATTAATGTATACAAAATATTGTGAAACATTTTAAATGAGTAACGGTGGAGTTTCTTGCCCATTCTTCTCCATACGAAAAATACCTTTTGGAAGGGGCGACTAGAATCAATTCTATTTTTGGTAAATTTTGACGTTTAAAAGTGCCTTTTATTTTGCCTAATTTAAATAAATTATTTGACTTTGACTTTGTACTCGTAAAAGCAAATTATGATTCATGGTTTTTGAGAATATATAATAAAGTAAAGAATACCTTCACGGTTTTAGACATAAGCTTAATGTATCGAGCGAACAGAATTAAAAAATTTCAATTACGAAAATTAACTAGTAACAATTGAGAAAATCAGTTCAGATAACCAGCCGAAAATATAGAAGCTGAGCTGCAATTGCTCGAATGATCGTCCGAAATGGTGTCAAACGAGAGGAAGCTGTGTTTCGGGCAGCTGCGGGCGTTGGGTCAGCGCCAACTGATAAGGAGGCTCCGGAAACTTTAGATGAGCCACGGAGTATGGAATGAATGGAAGGCTAATGCGATCGAAGTTTTGTACCGTCAGAAGATGATTAGGTGCTTGGTTAGCGAACTGTTTATTACTTTTTACTCTATGGTTAAATGGTTGTTACGTTCTGATTTTTTTATGAGTTTACTAACTACCTTCATATAATATTTTTTGCCTTTAATAATAGTGTGAGAAGATTAAATCCGATCCTACTATTTTTAAAATCCAATTGGTGTCAGATCTATCAAATTAACAAATATTTCCTTTTTGACCTTTTCAGCAACGATGTGAAATGGTAAAAAAAAATCACCTTTAAATTAATCTTGTTTTAATGTCAAATCGTTGACCTCTTTATATTAATGCCTCAATTCCTATTGGTATCTCATATGTTTTCAAAGTTGATTATTTCATGAAATATGTCTGTAGCGCTCCATTTGTCACTTGTCTGCGAAAACTGTCCTTAAATTCTGTGGGAGTTTCGGACGATAAGACGAGGATTCACTATCTGTTGCACTGATAAATACTGGCTTTTTAACTTTCACCGTGTATTTTGAAACTGAAACATTCGGACAATCTGATAGTGTGGGAGTTTTTGATTCAAAACTGTGAATTCAATGTTTGATCACAGAATAGTACAGAAGGCGCACTCCGCATTTTAGGTATGAAGCTACAAGTACGCGGCGGGCTTGTTTTTTCGGGCCAATTCAGTGAGCGTAACGTAGTCAGAAGATATAAGAGTAACGCGATAGAAAGAGAGCGGCTTCTAGGTGTGTATATAACTGTAGGTAATTTAACGCTGTGCGACCTGAATTGCACTTTATTGTGTCGTAGCAAGAGTCGCTTTTTATTTAAATGAGTTTGCGGACTGAACCATCTGTACTGTTCTGTGATTGATTTGATTTGGATACAGAGATAGTTTAGTTGGCAATTTTAGTTTTTATTACTTTATTGAAAAACATGGGGGAATTAAGTTTCATCGTACAAACTGTCTAATAATTTTACGGAATTTGGGTAATCGTTTTATTTATTTACATTATATAACATAACGCCTGTTTTCCCCAAAGGGTTTGGCAGAGATGTCTACCTACAGTACATTCACATTTCGCCAGTTATGTTTAAGACCCATGTAATAGGGGGCGAGCTTGTTTTTGGCATTTTTAATTAATTTATCTTATGTTATAAGGAGAAAAGATTTGTTTTTTCGTATGTCTGTAATGAATAAACTCTAATTGGCTAAAAACATAATACAATAAATTAATTCTGCCGGAAATAAGGGGGAATATTGTGGAGGTCAGATAGGCAGTCGCTTCATGTTAAATACTCAGCTGCATCTAGTTAGACTACTGGAGCGATTTTAAAAATTCTTATGCTATTATACTATTACTGATTAACATATGTACACATATATAAACTCACGCCTTCTTGCCATGGGGGTAGGCAGCAACTACAGAACGTCACCTGCTGGGATCCTTACATACTCCTTTTGCCTCGTTTACGTTCATACATCTGGTCATACACGCACGCCGGTTGCGAGTACTACGCACCTGGCCTTACTGAAGAACATCACCAATAAGGTCAGTATATGTCCTCCTTTCCCTTCACATCACACTCGCTTCACTGAGTAACATAGGCTATAATTTATAAAGATATCATGCGGGTGAAGCCGCTGTCGAAAGCTAGTTGCTTTATAAATGTGGGGGATATTTTATGAATGGGCACCATTGATAATATCATCTATTGGTAATATTAATTACTTACGTCCTTAGATACCTGTGTATATATAGTTATTATGTGTTGAGTTTCATGGCGTGTAACTAGACAGGATTTTGATTGGATACGTAATGGCTATTCCACAGTATAAATAAGTAACAGTATTATATCTCGGCAGTGACCTTGAAATAACTACCTACGGCCACTCGCTAGATAAACCTTCCGTGGCCGTGCGTAACTGCGGCGCACTCGATGCTGTTGCGTTCTGATATACACTGAGGTTTCGGCCGTTTTCTATGGAGACATAATACTTTTACTTATTTATACTATGGCTATGCTATTGATGATAATTGGCCCAGCCCGTCCCATCCTTGATGTCCTCCCTCCGGTTGACGCCCTAAGCCAAGGGTGCCCTTAGCGAGCGTTCACCAAGCTTTAATTAGCATAGTTGAATAACCCCTGGCTGGAGGTTTTAAGTGTAGTAGCTTAAGGTACCCACAGGAAAGCCCGGTTAAGTAGTTATGATCTCAGAGGTCAACTATGAGATGCCCTAACTAAAAAAAAGATGATAATACAAAGCACATATTGCGAGTGAAGGATATAATAGTGACCTAATTGGTGATGTTCGTCAGAAAGGTCAGGTGCGTGGTACTCGCAACCGGCGTGCGTGTATGACCATGTATGAACGTAAACGAAGCAAAAGGAGTATGTAAGGAGCGTAGCAGGTGGCGTTCTGTAGTTTCTGCCTACCCCCATGGGAAGAAAGCGTGAGTTTATCTATGTATATGTTGCAGTAAGAAAGCCGTGATAGCCGTGATATAGTTATATCCCTAGGGATATACTTGGCTGTTTACCGTAATACATTGAGTCTTTATAATGTGCACATTTTTTTAAATTTTCATTCTGGGGGCGTCTAATTGAGGAATTTTACCATTTTTCTACAAAATTATGATAAAAAAAAAACAGATTTTGCTAAATAAACATGTTTATTTTCATTGAGGGTAGTTTTTTTTCACAATTTTATGAGGACGCCTGATTACTTCCAATCATTATGGAGTTTGTTTCATCGCGACAGATCATTCAGTTTAGAAGTTACACTGTTTTGTTTACACTGGGGTCAAACAAGCGAACAAATTTTTTTTAAATTTCATAAAAAAATATTTATATATTTAAGTATTTTTTTCCGTCGATAAAATTAAGCATAGATGATCATTAACCGACTTCCAAAAAGGAGGAGGTTATATGTTCGTAGGGTATGTTTGTTTTTTTTAATGTATGTCCGCCTTTTTCTCCGTCAATTGTGGACCGATTTTGATAGGTACGTGTTTTTTCCCACTTAGTATGTGGATGATATGATAAGTAAGTGCCTGTGACTATTATTTACATATCAGGTAGTGGTATTCGAATTTGTGTGGGGTAGGTACCACAACAAAAAGTGAAAAATAAAAAGTTTAAAAAAAAAAACAACCGACTTCCAAAAAAACACTACAAAGTGAAAATAAAAAACACTTTAATTTCGAAAGTCGGTGGCAAAAAACGAAAATTCAAAAACAAAGACACCGTCTTCCGAAATTTAAGTTTTCGATGTGTGCAATGTGCACACATCGAAAGACTTACACTACATAGTTATATGAAAGCTCTTCATAACTTTCGGAGTGCCCTAATTTCGCCGGCCACTGGAGCAGCACCGCTTAGTTCTCTCACTTAGCTCGCGCGTTGTTGGTCATACATAGTGCTAATAGTTATATTACTAGAACGTGCTCGTATCATAGTTACATTGCTAGTGAGATAGTTATGAACCGCTTTCATATATCTATATTACGGTTTAAGGCTTGTGCAGACCAGCGTGATATCGCGGGCGCTACAGGCAGCGCGAACCTTGTAGCGCCCGCGATATCGCGCTGGTCTGCACGAGCCTTTATAGGGATATAATAACTATTTCACAGCTATAACCATCTTATAACAGGCCTGTATCCAATTATTTTTTCTGCAAGATAGATTAATAAAAAATATTAGACACATATTTTTCTTTTTATATATGGAGTTAAAATGTTGCATGACGTCACGCCTTGCTAGATTTTATACAACGTTGTGACGTAGCGAGCCCACTCCCCAACTTTAATGTGTGTTTTCTAAGTTATTTTTGGTTAATTTGTTAAAGCAAAAAATACGTGTCTAATATTTTTTTATTATCTGAAAGACGGACTAAATAGAATTTCTTTTTTTTTACCTAGGCAACTACTGTACTGCGACATATACATGTACATATTATACCAAATTTTATTCATACTATTAAATCCACATACTTAACAACCATCCCACAAAATACACTGTCATTATGTTAACAATGCCCATCTCACAAGCTACTTGGAACTTTGCCTGGCATTACAAGACCACAGCAGCCCAACGTTCCCCGCTTACAATGTGTTTTAATTGAGTGTCCCAACTATTTAATTGTTAGTTTGAATACACTGTGGCTTTAGTGTGGTGAACGTTGCAAGAGGAAGTGTAGTTTTGTCGTTATATTGTAAGGAAGTTTAGGTTAGTTGTTGAGACTTCTCTTTAGGTTCCTTTCACACGAAACACGTTCAATAAAAAGGACCCATTATACACGTTCACATGATCAGATTAATACAGATGATTTTCTCCGCAAAATCATTTAAATAAAAAGTGACTCTTGCTTCGACATAATAAAGTGCAATTCTGGTCGCACAGCGCAAATTACCCACAGTTATATTTACCTAGAAGTTGCTTCTCTTTCTATCTCGTAGCCCTTATATCTTCTGACTACGTTACGTCACTAAGTTGGCCCGACAAGACGAGCCCGCCGCGTACCTGTAGCTTCATACCTAAAATGCGGAGTACACCTTCTATTCTGTGTAGTAGCGTACTCAAACTGGTTACAAACTCAAATCACCAATTATTGGTAATTCGAGTTTGTAACAGGTTACTTTTGATTAGCGTCATAGACCATGCATGCCTTGATACCCATTCATCACCAAGTCATAGGTCTCGAGTTCGAACCCAAAGCACGCACCTCTGACTTTTCGGATTCATGTGTGTATTGTATCAATTATCATATAAATTATTATGCTTCAAAAACAGTGAAGGAAAACACATCGTGAGGAAACCGGCATGCCTGAGAGATATTTCTCGACGGCATGTGAAGCTAAGTCAGAAGCCCATGGGCGGCTTTAAAACTGATAGTCACTAATCACATGAAAAGAAGATTATGATAATTTCAGGAGAAAGTTCACAGCTGGACATAGGCGTCCCCCAAGCACCGTCACTTTGACCGGTTCTGTGCTTCCCGCATCTAGCGGATTCCCGTGGCCTCCATAAAGTCATGGGTCCACCTTCTTTCCAACGCTACGGCTTCCAGTACGCCGTCGCTCCTCCAAAACCTTTCGGCCCAGTTGGCGATCTGTTCTGCGAACAATGTGCCCCTTTTTTTTTTTTTTTTTTTGGGTGGGAAATCATCAAATAACTTCTCCCGCTCTGGGCGGAGCGGGAGGGCGTGTCAGACTCTTACTGACTAAAACCCACCCGTGTTCCTTCAGTTGCCCTGTTGCCGGGGGCCACGATCTCCCTTTCGGTTTTCTTCGCAACCCCGGCAGGCATCGGCCCTAGCGGACCCCGTCAATTCTGCTGACATCTCTTTGAGGCGCGCGTGGAACACAACGCGCCGTCGACCCGGGCCTGGTCCTTATCGGACGGTGAGCTACCCATTGCTCACAGTCCGCAAGCCCGCGCCTACGGTGGCCGGAAATCGGCTTGCGACTCCCGACGCCCTGGGCGTCTCCTCCTGCGGCGGTTAGGGGCGTGAGGACGCGAAATTTGCCTCTCCCTCACGCGTTCCGCTTCCTCCTTCGCGAGCATTACCGCTTCGCAGAAGGAGGTGACGGCCTCCCATTTCCTCTCGCTCCGTACCATGGCCTGAACCAGGGCCGGACGCGAGAGATCACCGCCGCCGATCGCCTCCACGAGGACACGGCGATGCTCCGCCCAAGCTGGGCAGACCTCCACCGTATGCCCTACCGTGTCCTCCGGGCGATCCACACAATGATGACACCCGGGCGTTTCCTCCCGCCTTATCCTGTGCAGGAACCTCCCGAAACAGCCGTGTCCGGTGAGGACCTGCGTCAGGCGGAAGGTGAGGACGCCGTAGCGCCTCTCTAGCCACTCCTCAAAGAGGGGTCTTATCGCCGCAATTGTGGCAACAATGTGCCCCTGTTACTTTAGTTTGGCGATTCTTCGGGCTGTCGGTTACCTTGGTTCTCCTGCGGATCTTTTCATTTCTGATTCGGTCACCTAGGGAAACTCCAAGCATAGCCCTCCTCATTGGTCTTTTGGTGATTTTATTTGAGATTACTAATAGACAGATCATGCAAATTTTTTAAATAAAGGTAGGCTTCACTTCTCTTTTGGACACATTCTGTAACATTTTGAAGGACACTTGAATAAATCACCAAAGCCCAAAATCCTAGTTCAGTAATAAACTTAATAAAGAGTACTGAGTTGAGCTGAGGCCCTTTTGGCATTATAATCTTTATTTTCTGTATTTATAGTTAATATCTGGATGACCGAGCTTTGCTCGTTTTTTTTCTTTTGATCGACGTTTTCTAAAAATGAAATCTAGCTAGATCGATTTATCGCCCCCGAAACCCCCTGCATACAAAATTTCATGAAAATCATTGGAGCCGTTTCCGAGATTCATATTATATATACATATATACAAGAATTGCTCGTTTAAAGGTATTAGATAAGATGCATTTTTCTGCTGTAATGCCAATAAATGCATTTTTCTTTCTTTCTTTTACAGTCAAGAAAATTAATTGTGAACCAAATTGACCACCAACGTAAATTGCCCGTATATTTAAATCAAAACTATCGTTCTGTGACAGTTGTATAAAATGTTGTATAACACGACAAATTATCGTAGTACGTTTATTTAATAAACAATGGTTTTCCCTACACTTTTGTGTTTCCGTACCGAAGGGTACAAACAGAACCCTATTACAAAGCCCCGCCGTCCGTCCGTCCGTCCGTCCGTCCGTCCGTCTGTCAGCGGGCTGTATCTCATGAACCGTTGAAATTTTCAGAGATTGTGTATTTCCATTGCCGCTACAACAAATAATAAATACAAAATTCAACAAACAAATAATAAAAATTAAATATACAAGAAACGTGTTTTTTTCGAAGTTTTTTTGCTCGATCTAAATACGGTACGGAACTCGGTTTTTTTAAAGACCAAGTCGATAGCTCTTCTGCAGTGTCAGTCTCGAACCTAATACAGTTGTATTAAAATAGCCTCTCTGGAGATTCCGGTGCGCTCAAAGCGGTCAATCTGCAACAATTTTACTTCTGCCTGTCTGCCATTTTCATCTTAATATAAAGGTACTGATAAACATCTCTACACTCTGTTGAATTCTCAACGTTCGAGCTAACACCGAGAATTTAAAATCCAGTGCGAGATAAAATCCCGCCGCGATATTTTTACGTCCATGCGTACGTGGGCTGTAGCGAAAGTGCTAGTGTAGCCCCCGAAATTCAAATTTTCTTTAGTCTTTGCAATTTGCAGGTCAAAATCAGGTTTCATGATGACCAAAGTATGATTCGCGACTGTAACAGGTATGTAGTTACATAATTATAATAATTAAAATCATCAATAAAATTTCAAATTACCCTATTGAATGACTATTTCAAGAAATCCTACTTTATAATTACAATTTATAATTTTATAATATTAATATCCTACACAATATTAAATGCGAAACTTTGTGGGGATGGATGGATGGATTTTTGATAATATTTCACACAAAAACTACTGAACAGATTTGGGTGAAATTTGGCACACAGATATTTTATACTATGGAATAACACAGAATATACTTTTATCCCGATATTCTTACGGGATCGAGACTTATACGGGCGAAACCGCAGAGTACAGCTAGTCATGACATATTTCTGTAAATACTTGGTTATTACTGTTGTGAATCATATTTTGAGTACCATAAAACCTGATACTGACCTGGAAATTGCAAAAAACGTAAGAAAATTTGAATTTCACGGGCTACGTTAGCGCTTCCCCATAAACAACTATTACTTTGCATTTAAAATGATTCGTTCTGGAAAAAGTCGATTCAATTAGTGATTTCTGTATAATTTACAAAGTAACTAAACATCAGTGAGTAGAGGTAGGCATCGAGGAGCAGTGGCAGCCCAGTGGCGATGGTTCGATAGGCGGTTTACTTTAATTAAATTATTTCGTCACCACTCCTCTCATAACGGTGAAGGAAAACATCGTGAGGAAACCGACATATCCTAGAATCAAAAATTCAAAGACATGTGACATTTACCAACCCGCACTGGGCCCGCGTGGTAGATTAAAGACCACTCCCTCTCGAAGAGAGGAGGTCTGTGTCCCAGCAGTGGGAATATTTATAGGCTGATTATGCATTATGCAAGTAAACATTTTCGCCCGCTTTGCACAATAAGGACTGGGACAAATTGGTAGCGAGGCGACGCAGCGAGTGGTGAACAGTTTCAGGCAGATTTCTGCAGCCGAAAAAACCTTTTATAAACTTCCCTAAAGAGCACACGACTAACTAAAAACAATACCTGCTCCGGTTCCCAAAAACCTAAATGATACCTGTTACCATCAAATGGACCTGGAACTTCCGTCCGCCATATTGTTCGCCGGATCTAACTAGTTCCAACTGGTTCAATCGAGTTAGCGTCGCTCCAAACCGGACGTATTCGGACGCCATCGGACGGGATCGGATGCGGCCCGCGTCGGTCAATTAAAGTTAGTTCCGCAGCCATTATAAGATTTCAGGTGAATTTTTTATGGAATTATTTAGTTTGCTTGTCTAGTTTTCAATTGAATTGAGTAGTTGTTTGTATATTCTTGTTACGATGACTGAGAAAAGACATTGCTCTAGCGCCATACATTGTTATCCTATGTAATAAAAATTGCTCCCCTATTTGATAAATCAACGCACAACCGTAACTACTGGGACTAGGAACGTGAAATTTTGCACACAGCTTCCTTTTATAATGTAGAGATAAACTAGATCAACTATTTTACAGATTATCTAAAGTACATACATCTTTTATGGATTACTGTGTTAAATGTTACAACAAAATACCTTGTGACATATTGCAATTAAATGAAAGAAAATTTAAAACTCATATTAAAAGTACAATTTGTAAACAAGCATATTACAAATTAGAGGATTATATCCAAGAAAAAAGTGCTTGGAAATATGCATTGCATGCATTTAATTTACATTCTGTGATTACTTCCTCACACCCTGACTCATTAATTTTAAAAAATTTGGAAAATCGTCTACTTTTACAATGTTTGTAAATATGTGAGCACCATGTATCTATTACATAATTAAATGATCTGTCGTTGCTTCATTTTTAATTCTTTTTACCTATTGTGGTATAGTAATTTTATTCTAGGTGCATCGTCTTCACATATAATTATTTAACTAATGTACGTACTTATACAAACTATTGTAAAACATTTTAAAAGAGTGGAGTTTCTTGCCCCTTCTTCTCCATACGAAAACTACCTTTTGGAAGGGGCGACTAGAATCAATTATATTATTTTGTAAATTTTGACGTTCAAAAGTGCCATACATAGGCCTATTTGAAATAAATACACTACTACTTTGACTTTGAGAGGAGCATTAAGATGGGGTTTTTGAAAATTTCACGGAATTCCGTTTGTATGAAAAATCTTATCCCTTGAGTTAATAAACTTAAAACTTGGCACAAAAAGTACTAGGCTCGCATGAAAACTGACTGACATAATATGAAAAGAATGTAAATCTAGAACGAATCTTGTCGAGCAAAAATTTTACATTTAAGTTACATTGCCCGTTAAAAGTCAGTTGTAGTTTTTCCTCTTTAGCTGTAATGCCACATTATGATTTAAAATTCTAATTTCAAATGTTTGAATTTGTGCACTATACCTAATACCCTACCATTTTTAATTTAACTAAGTACATAGGTATTTCATATTTTCAGTAAGTGATGACCTGTTATATTTATTTATAGATTTTTTTGATAACCGGCTTTTAGTTTTCAAATACTTAAATCCCAGTCACCATGTAGGTAGTATCTACACGAGTCCAGTTTCAAGTCAGCACTGGACTGACTTACTGTAATACTGGGCTAGTATAAACCTGCCTTCACTCAGCGCTTTCGAGCGCTTTAGTGCAATGTTCTTTACTTATTTACTAATCTAATCTTTCTCATTATAAACAGAATAGACGATAAGTTAACTGGGATTATAAATTCAAACAGGTTAAATGGTGCTATTATATGAAGCACTGACAAAAATGTTAGTCTGTCAGCAGATTGCTAGCGGCTGCCCAGTATGCGCCCGAGAAACGCTTAGTACCGCCAGAAGGCTCTTTTATTTTGAAAACAAATAAAGCTGTAACAGTCTCGTTACTGGGAAGAGTCATTCTTCATCTTACTCGTTCTTTATTTCTTTTGTATTCCGTTAGTTTAGCACAGAACCTTCACTCATGCCTCATTTATTTCAAAAAGGCTGCCTCGCTCAAATGGTATTAGACGGGTCAGGACACCCGCATGCTTAATGACTGCTGGGCAAGTCTTCACAAAATGGGTTCCTGAAGATGAAAGGCGGCGTCGAGGCCGGTCCAGAAAGGGGTGGCGAGATGACTTGGACGCGTTCCATGAGGGCTGGTTTGAGACGGTGTGGGAAAATGATACCAGGAAGGACTTGGGCCCCCATTTGCACAGCAGTGGGAGAAGGCAAGTAAAAAGAGGTTAATTATGAGGTTTATTCTCCAACATTGCTATGACAAGCTGATGCTCACTCAAGCTAACGAAATAGTCGCATATGTGTAACATCTGACATCTTGGCTGGCAGTACCAACCTCTCGGAAAATGGATTGGTACTATCAGCCAACTCTAGCACCACGCGCGCTCATAGGTTAAATGAAATAGCGCGCGCGTCCCCGGCTTCCTGTTACACACTTCCATCCCTTTTCACGAAATCACTCCCACAGATTGCAGGAAAGCGAGAGGAAAGGTGTTACACATAAGATACATACATAAGATAAGCCATTCACGAGTCAGCGGGTTGGTAGTGCAACAGATTTCCTACACGTCCAACGTACGCTGGACAAAGGCTAAGTAATGCCAGAAGGCTTTTCTATAATGAAAACAAAGGTATAATAGGCCTGTTACTGTGAAGGGTCATTGTATTTCGTCAAGATTCTTCATCTTCGTCCCTTCTTCTATTGTTTACAAATTCTTTTGTATTACGTTAGTTTAGCACAAAACCTTCACTAGTACATTCATGTTTATTTAGTTACAAAAGCATACTAAAACAATGTCTCCAAAGAGTATAATAATAATATGGGACAAGAGAGCCCTCTTGTGCCATTTCGAAGCATACTGATTTGAGACGCCATCTGCATATCTTAACGGGAACTAAGGCTTTTTATGTGTGTGTGTGTATCTAATGAATATATGTAGTTATGTATGTATGCATAGGTGATCCTTCATCGTAGGCCGCGAAATTTTAATTTTCCTACTTTTTTGCAAATTGCAGCGCTGTTTGACGTTATAATATTATGTTGATCAAAATGCGATTCGCGACGATAATAATGATACATGTACTAAATTACAATCATTAAAACAGTTATGATTGATATATATTTAAATGATCGTGATTCAGTTAACGAGTAATCAATAAATCAAGCATTTTGATCAACATAATTATGACACAAACACAGCTATTTGCAAAAAAACATAAGAAAATTTTAATTTCGCGAACTACACTAAAGAAATTACCTTATTAAATTTGAATACAATAACTAAATAATAATAGTCCACGCATTACTTTATGAAATGAAACAGAAAAAACATTTTTATACTTTATTGTCATTGTTACAATTTTATCACAAAGCATTTTTACAGAGCTTACAAGCGCGGACGCAAGTTGCGGCGACGGCGACCATAATGTGTGATGTTGCCAGAAGTGATGTCACACAATTTCCGTGACAATGCTGCCATAATCGATAAAGCCGGAATAAAATAATGAGATAATTTTGATGAAAAATATCATAAATATTCTCTAGAAAAATACTTGACATTAAATTAGAGAACATAAATACTTGAGTTTCATTAAAGTTGTCTTTTGCATTAAAGTTGTGATTACAGAGACATCTATCGATAATTATGAAACTATTAGGTATCATAGTTTCTCCGTTAAGTAATGTAGATGGCGACTCTTTCTTTACTCAGGTTGTGCTTGTTCTAACTGTCTCCCCCCTGAATGTCTCCTTTGATAATTATTTGCGTTCATTCATTCACTGGACGCGTTCGTTCATTTGACTAACGAGCGGTGCGTCGTTCACAAACGCTTATATTCACTTGTTCGTTCATTCATTCATTCGTTCAGAGTATGACGGAGTTTTTATTCGAGTGAGCGATAAATTTTAATGAAATATTTTTGTAAATATTTTTTCTTGCGTTTTCTGTTTTTTTTTTTGTTTAAGTTCTTTTTAAAGGTCAATGCGTGACTAACAGAATAATTTAAATTTGATGTGATGTTATGTTATGTTTATGTTGTGACCTTTTGAGCTTCGCAACCAAGCGTGGCAATTGAAGGTTTGATACGGGTGTGAGGGAGAAGATGAAGCGGTTTTATTATTTAACTCCTTATTATGAATTTGGTAAAAAGGGATTTTCCTTAATTAAACTTTACGGTATTTTTTTATTAGGAGAGGATAACTAAAATCACCAAAGCTTGTGGTAATGCAATTTTCACCACGGTACAATTATATCAAAGCAAAGAAATATTGCAAGAATAAAATAAAAATTCCAACAAATAGAACTGCAACCAATATCGAAATAATGGCGTCCACAGTCCTGACATAAATCTTTCTGGATAGAAAACATCTGATACTTTAAGCCGCGAACAGACATCGCGAGACAACCGGCGTGACCTAGAGCCAATTATTTGAGACATCCACCAAACCGCACTGGGCCCGTGTGGTGCATTACAGTCCACTCACTCTTATAGAGAGGCGACCTGTGTCCTAGCAATAGGTGTTTTATACGCTGATTATAGATATGGTTTGCTATGGATTGCCTCCGGCTGTATGGACGGGGTGCTCACTGTGAGCATCAGTCACTGCGACGATTCATTGAGCTTTAAAGCATGAGCCACGCCGATAACGCTGAGGCAGCTGACATAATTTATTATAGAAATAATAATTTGCGTCGCACACAGTCTGAACGCCACCATAATACACAGTCATGCCACACAAAAAAAAAAACTGACAGATAAATTAATGTCACAATGGCATGCTAGATACTTGTATAATTTTGTGGAAGTTACAGCAAGTCAATTCCGTAATATACTTCACTCCATCACAATCTGAAGGAAGTTCATAATCTATTGCTTCATTTGTTTGAAAAATTCGTCGCCTCGACAACGTAAATAATTGCAATGAATATTGTTGGACTGTCAAAATGAATTGCATTGGTTTGTGATGTGATGAATTGTCAACTGTCATGAACGCTTTGAAAAACTTAGTCAGTAACATAAGCGAGATAAGTGTTTATAATTTCCTGTCTGCCTAGTATTCTATCTACATCAGCACAGCACTACGATCACTTCGTACAGTGGTATCGTTTAACTTTAAAATACCCACCGTACCACCAGAAGTACGGCTAGGGGTACGGTGGGTCTGCAGTGGGCATTGCAAGTGTGTCGTAATGACCCTTTTTTTTGGGTGGGAAATTATCAAATAACTTCTCCCGCTCTGGGCGGAGCGGGAGGGCGTGTCAGACTCTTACTGACTAAAACCCACCCGTGTTCCTTCGGTTGCCCTGTTGCCGGGGGCCACGACCTCCCTTTCGGTTTTTTTCGCACCCCCGGCAGGCATCGGCCCTAACGGACCCCGTCAATTCTGCTGTCATCTCTTTGAGGCGCGCGTGGAACACAACGCGCCGTCGACCTGGGCCTGGTCCTTATCGTACGGTGAGCTACCCATTGCTCACTGTCCGCAAGCCCGCACCTACGGTGGCCGGAAATCGGCTTGCGATTCCCGACGCCCTGGGCGTCTCCTCCTGCTTGTCGTAATGACCCCGCAGGGCATGTATGTGTTTGCGGCTTATGGCATACGTGGCAAATCATTTGCGGGCACACGCCTGGCTGTGTATGTACGCGACTTTAGATTCATATTTCTTTATCTTTTTATGAACCCGGATACTAGACATCTCAGTATCATCAGTCATAAATTAAGCGAAATCCTCCTTACAGCAAATGCTGTTGCAGTAAATCAAAATATGCACTTGGACATTATCCAAATTGCCCGGCTATTTCTGAGTTAGTATGCTGTGATTGTAATAGCTCTGCAAGTGTTTGTGGTTGGTGAAAATGTTATTGAATTTATTGCTTTGACCTATTAGTGCTGGTGGTGGGGATTTTGTAGATTAGCCGCGAAGCTGTGAGATAGAATTAATTTGTTTTTAAGGTTCCATATCTCAAAAGAAAATACGGAACCCTTATAGGATCACTTCGTTGTTTGTCTGTCCGTCTGTCTTTCTGTCAGTCTGTCAAGCCCCATTTTCCCAGGAACGCGTGGAGGTATCAAGTTGAAATTAATATCAAATAAGTAGATCCATGTCTTAGAGCTCTAAAAAAATGAAGCTTATAGGTCAACGCAATAAAAAATACGGCCATTTATGTGACATATAAAAACGATACGTAGCGCCAATTGACGACGTGACGTCAATACATGCAAAAAAATTAAAACCAGGATACAGGGTACTTTCGGTTGACCTAGAATCATGAAATTTGGCTGGAGGCAAGGTATCATAGTACATGTATTGGAAAAAGTCCGAAAATTATTCATTTGTAATTGTGTAACATTATTTTTTTTTGCAATTACGAACTTACATTTGCAGTTGGAGAATTGACCGTGATGTATATCGATGTATGAGTGAACATGTGTTTCAACTACAAAGAAAAGTTTGTTCTTGGGACAAGTTCATCCCAACTACGGAACCTTTCATTGTGCGTGGTCCGACACACATAAGACCCGTATTTTTTTAATTATGTGAAAAAGCTAAACAACAATATTTGAAATCTTGAATAATTTTTTACCTTCTTCCAATATTTTAGGTGCCTTTCAAGAACCTACTAAAAATTACCTGTATGCAAAACCAATACTTAAAAATAAGTAGGTACCTACCAATTTCCACCGTAGAGAAAAAATAATAGTATCAAAAAATAATAATATATCCTTACAATATTACATTACTTTCCCGGGTTATAACAGAGGCATTGATGGAGGATCCTGAAAATATGGGCCGAGGCGAAACCAAGGCACACATATGTGAGTCCATCAATGCCTGGTTACGGCCAAGGCTTGTATAGTACTTTTCTCAAATAATGCGTGGAAATTCAAACTAAGTAAATTAACTATAAATTCCAGAATTAATGACGAACAAAGATATTTTTTTTACGCGCTAATATGTTCATTTGTTTCTTCTTTACTTTAAACAGGTCTATTTGCAAGACAAATAAAAAAATTAATAAAATCTGTGCTAAGTTACCTCCTTGGTTGCCATTTGTTGAAGTAAAAAGTTCGTTCCATTTTTAAATAACACGACAGATATGAGTTTTCGTTCTAATTTAATTGGCCCCTAAACACGACATAATATATATGGATTTTCATACAAAAATTGACGGCCGGGCGCTCGAATGTATTCGGCCAGTACAGCAATTTTGATTTATCTCAAAGAAGGTTGCCAAAATAATGTTCGAATTTCCAAGCATGTTTGAGAAAAATGTTGTTACATAGGTGATTTCCATACAGTAATATTTAACCATTAAGGATACATTACGCCATTCATCCTTATCAGAGTTGAACACCTGCAGCCTCCACCATCTCACATACGTAAGCGATGTTTTGCATGCAAATGCAAAAAGCGATGCATGGAATATTGGGAAAAACTGGTCAAGTGTGTGTTGCGCTCGCGTATGATAAAAAACCCAATAACACTTCGCCCTACCTGAGAATTGAACTCAGAATCTTATCCTCAGCAATAGTATTTCCGACCACTAGACCAACGAAGCAGTACAGGGTTCTGCAGGTACGGAACCCTAAAAGCGGAGCAAAACCACGCGAGTGAGCAAGCTAAAATAAAAACAACGCGAGCGAGGCTTGCAATATTAAATTTTATAGTTTCCGATGCAAGCTGCAGGCGGTATGGTTCCTTTCCAGAACGTTTCTAAATATATTGCTTTATTTTATGCTGTGCTTTGGTCTGGATTTTGTTTGTGTAATGTAATAGTTATCTATACTCCATTTGAAATAAGATTAGACATTTAAACAAACCTTTTTTGCAGTCCGTTTAACCGATTTTGACTTCTGTACCGTATGCATAAGGATGGCGTTAAAAGCAAAAAGTGGTTACAATACCAACTGTTTACTGCAGCTGACATTTGTCATGCCACCAACGCAACAGAAGTCAAAGTCGGTTGAACGGGCTGTAAAAAAGGTTTGTTTAAATGTCTAATCTTATTTCAAATGGAGTATAGTTATGTATGGTAACATAATATCACACCTTGTTTCATCGAAAGGTTAGGCAGAGTTGTACCTTAGAACACCCACATTTCGCCAGTTATGTTTAAGTCCCATGTAATAGGGGGCGAGCCTGTTGCCATCAACCGGGCACAAATCCAGACTCCGGGCTGCTACTGAGAAATTCCAGGTTGAAAAATAACACATTGTCTGACCTGAGAATCTGCGACCTAAAGACCAATGACGCAGTAATATTTATTGTACTATTTCATTCATTGTGTATTCAGAAAATATTCTGTTTTAATGTAGTTTTCGTAGAACTAGTTTTGGTGATATCGTGGGCTGTTTGTGTTTATCCGTATCTGACGTCGCCAATCCACATTTAGTAAAACCACAGATCAGTACAGATGGGACACTCCACAAAATCATTTAAATAAAAAGCGATTTTCGCTACGAGACAATAAAGTGCAATTCAGGTCGCACAGCGCTAATTAGCTACTCGCCTCTCTTTCTATCTCGTAACTCTTATATCTTCCAACTACGTTACGCCCATTGAATTCGACAAGTCGAGCCAACTTGTAGCTTCATACCTAAAATGCGGAGTGTCCCATCTGTATTCAACTGTGGTAAAACTTAACTCTCTCGTATCTACCACCATTAGATTGGGGTTCTAGGAGGAAAACCTTGTATTCTTAAGATAAAGTATTTCAAGATTTTAAAATAAAACCGTCCCTTTTCAGAGGACTATCCTCCTCAATTCATCAAAGCTCATCAAAGCTGAAAGACGTACACTGCTGGACAAAGGCCTCCCGCAAGCACTGCCCCTTCAACCGGTTCCGTGCTTCTCGCATCCAGCGGATTCCTGCGGCCTTGACAAGGTCATCGGTCCACCTTGAGGAGGCCTTCCAGGGGCCTATACTCAATATATTTAAAGTGTCTGTTATTGTATTATCAATTACTTACAACAGACTTTTTTAGACTCTGGCACAAGGAACTCATGTGTGACACGGGCGATAAAACGCACATTATATGAGAAAGATAAAAGTGTCTTTCCCACACCTAGTTCCAAAGATATCACCGCTTTCTTTTACGAAAAGATTTTATCAAAAACACAATCACGGTTTACGTACTAGAGTTATGCCGTATTATTTCTTAAGAGGCGAAACACGGTTAAAAAGAGAACTGAAAAATACAAAGGCTTTTATTTTTCGCTTAAAGGTCGCATTCGTAAATAAAAGCTTAACTTTAATAACACTACAGTCCGGCCGTCGAGATAATGCGTTCCTGACACCTGTAAATTGGACAATTTCTAGTAGTAATAAGAATCAAATTCGCGAAACATACTCGTTAGTATGCTACTGAAAGGTGTCAAGAACGCATTCTCTCAGCGGCCAGACTGCAGATGTGAATGTGACTGCCTGTGTTAGCGAAATGTTTACAGAAAAAAGTGGTTCCAACCCTTGAATAGGTATGTCCTTTTCAAGCTCTAAAACTTTTGCACTCTCTCTCTTTTATCTTTCTGCCTAATTTATATCTGTATTTTAAATTGTTGTTAGTTGGTATTGAAATTGAGTTAAACAGACCGATATCTCATTTTTAGGGTTCCATACCCGAAGGGTGCCAAACGAAACCCTATTACTAAGTCTCCGCAGTCCGTCCGTCTGTCTGTCCGCGGGTTGTATCTCATGAACCGTAATAGGTTGACAGTTGAAATTTTCACAGACTGTAATTGTGTATTTCTATTGCCTCTATATTAACAAATAATAAAAACTAAATAAAATTAATAATTAAAGGGGATTTTTTCGGTATTTTTTGCTCGATCTTAAAAAACGGTACGGAACGTTTTTTCGTAGTCTCGCCTCTGATACACCATGTTGTGGGTTCAAATCCGGGCAAATACCAATGTGACTTTTTCTATTCATAATAATGTACTTTCTTAGTTTATTTTGGACATCACAGATATCGGTGAAGGAAAAGATCGTGAGGAAATCTGGACTTATCACTACATCACTAAATATTATAAAAGAAATGAAATGATTGATGAAATGATGAAATGAGATGATGAAAAATACTCTAAGAGCCCTACTCTTAGAGTATTTTACATCGTTATTTCAATTTAACCTACACTGAACTACATTTTAATCTAACCGCGGTGGTCTAAATCATGGTGATGCGAAACTAACGACAGAAAAATAAAAATAGGTATATGCTGTGCTACCCGTGCAAAACCGGGGCAGGCTAATACAACATGTAAAAAAACCCTGTACGGTCCGTGAGGGTGTTGTTAGGTATCGTACTGAGAGTCTATTTATGTGGTAATTTTCAAGAAACAAAAACGATTCGTCACTATTTTTTTTAATGGTGAATTTTACCGGGTTATAACTTGGGTCGCGGGCGGCCGCCGTTTAGTGAGTGTCTACAAGACATAACTTATTACTGTCGAAAATTTGATAATTTTTAATGGATTTTGGGTATTTTTGGTACTGAAAATGTGATTTTTAAATACCAATCTCTTTTTTATTTTCAGTAATAATAAGATTTTTTATTACTTTTAAGTACTGTTATTGTAGTACCTCTGAGCCCCTTTAGGATCGGCCAGGGTTTTCTTTACATATTGTTTGTATATTTAAGTCTAAAATCACCAACCCGTCTCGAGCAAGTGTGGAGATGCTGGGTACCTTAATACCAAGAGTGGAACAGTAAAACCGTCTAATCTTGACAACTAGACGATTTGGGACGGAGGTGTTATATATGTGGCTTCTTCAATTTATGTTTATTTGTTTTTCAGTAAGGCATGTCACTGATGGATGTTTGTCACTTTTATATTATTTAATCTATAGAATACAATATGAATATAATTAATTATTAATTACTTAGAAGATACATAATATTATTGATTAATGCTCGTGCCTTCTCTGTATGAGAAGAGGACTTGAGGAGCCTTGCAGTGGGATAATAATAGGTCGGTATTATATTATTTTCTACCAAATAGCTTTTACTGAACCTTCCTACATCTATTCACATTAGAATATTGCTAGAAAGTGCCACAGTAAAGCATTTGCCGCATGCTGTTGATGCATAAAAACATGAACAATTTTATGTTCCGATGGTAGTCATAATCTGACGAATTGCATTTCAAATGTGTCAGACAAGGGATATAATTTAATCAGACTATGTTTTTGATTGTATTTAATTTTGAATTGGAAAGAGGTTTAAAAAGTTGGGCAAATCGTTTATTTTCTTTCATATTTCAATGAAAGGGACCGATCTTATTACAGTGTGTAGCAGTGGGCTGGCCATGTTTGTCGAAGGACCGATGGCCCGTGGAGCAGCGAGTACAGGAGGTACCGGAGTGGAGCCTGCGTAGTGGCAAGCATAGTGTGAGACGCTCCTCAGGTGGACTGACGAAAATGGTGTCGGGGACCGACTGGATGCGGAAGGCGGATGACAACGTGTTGTGGCGTAAGTATAGCATTGGTGCGAGAGGCCTATGTCCAGCAGTGGACTGTGATAGGCTGAGTTGATTAATTAATTTTGGAGCCATTGCGTGTCCATAGCTATCCGTCAAATTTGAAACACTAAACTGTTCCACATTTCAAGCCACGACAACTCAGAATTTAAATACATTACTAAACAGGAGACGTGTAAACCAGATAGATCTGACAAGAAAACACAAGTTTTACATCAAAATTAATAACCGAGCAACAATTTGTTAGATATTTATCTGATAGTCGTCCTGAGCGGTCGCTAGACATTAAACATGACGGTTACAGTTTATTAGCTAACCTCAGTTTAACGTTATATACGACTAACTTATAGTTTAATAGTACGGTTAAAATTGTGGAAAATCTGGTTAAATGTCGGGTGCTTGTAAATCTAAAAGATGAAGATTTATGTTCTGGACATTGGTTTGGTTCACGTAAAGCAACTGGGATTTTGTTTGACGAGTAGCAGTTTATTATAGGTCAAAGATGTAAAACCTTTATCCCTTTAATACAAAACGTAGTTTAGTGATACTCTTTGTTTAAATCTGAATCAATTTGCGTAGCCTTTTCTCAACTATGTTGGGGTCGGCTTCCAGTCTAACCGGATGCAGCTGACTACCAGTATTTTACATGGAGCGACTGCCTATCTGATCACTTTGGTAAGACTGGTTGCAGACTTTCGGGCTTCTGACGACCCGAAATGAATGTCAAAGATCCACGAATGACAGTCAGGACCAACGATTTAACATGCTTTCCGAGGCACGGAAGAGTTTCGGTCACCCATCCACGGACCAACCCAGGCAAGCGTTGCTTAACCTGATGGATCCACGACTTCCTAGTTGTACGTCATGAATATTATTTATTTTTTTACTTAATGTTTGACACCGCTAACAAAAAATTATTTTAAAAAATACATTGTGTAGGATCTAAATAATCTAAAATAGCTTAATTACCTCAATAGCAGATGTGTTTTCAATTTTATCAACGACTTAAATCTTTGATCAATACACGAATAAAATTAAAATTAATTCCAGAAACATGCATTTCTTAATGTAAATCATTTCAATCTCACTGAAAAAAAGAAATCAAAAAGTAAACATTGCTCACTTATCCTTGCATTTCCTCGGAAATCCTTTCAAATAAAATATAAATCTAATCATTTCATCAAATTGAATGTAATCACGGAGCACGGAGGCGCCTCGGCGGCTGTTACTTGATGCGGTATTGTTAACATTTTCCATACAAACCGAGTACCCATATTCGCAAATTAATAAATGATTGATTTGTAGCGGTTACACCGCCACATATGAACTACGCATCAAAGACATGACGTCACACAAATCCTACATCACGCAATAAGAGTTTACCGCGCGATCGACATACATACACGATTTCCGACTTCAACCGTCGGGCAGTTGCCCACCAGACACAACACCTGTCTGGTCGGAGGATCCTCCCTTTTCTATGGTGGATGAGTAACTTTACACCCTGTTCCTCATACTACTAAAGATTGTTCACTGTTTACTCGCTCTACGACAGTGGAAGGTAACGATATTGTAGGACTGGTAGTTTCACACAATTACCACTAAACGTTTTCACACTGTGTCGTGTCGATATCGGCGGACGTCACAGTGCACTTATTGACTGCTGCCAATATTACCTCGAATACACTATTACACTTTTGTAATCGTGCAGCGATTTAAGCTTTTACTGGCACAACGCGACTATTCGAGGCTGCTGTGGTTACATCTTGTCGTATACCGATATCGTCCACCGATATCGGGCCGATATGTCGGTGTCGTTATCTTCGCAATGTGAAAACGACCAATAATGTAACATAATATGACGTATAGAAACTGAGGCTTTAAGCTCCCGTTCTCACGGGTAAACATATCGTGGCGGGAGTTTATTGCGCACTGAATTTTCAACTCTCGATGTTGAGCCGAGCATTGAGAATTCAACAGAACGCATCCTAGCGCATCAAGAAAACACACAGTTGGATTTTCAACTCTCGGCGCTGAGTAATTGCGTTGAAAAGAAATCGCCTGCTGGGCTAAAGACGGTCCTCTCCACAAGTTGTGCGCTCAACGCTTATTCGACGCCATGAATTTTATTAGTACTGCGGTCTCTAGACGCGGCGATTCCGTGCTCTATGAATGTAACCTTGCATCGCCCTACTTCACTCGGAAAATTCACACAATGACTTACACTGTAAACCGTTATTCAGCGACCCAGTGAGACGGAAGCTCCAGATATAAACTCTCAAACATTTCGGCAAGATATGTGTAAATATGCGTGATTAGAATTATTTGGTCGCCTGTTTCTTTGTGCTTACAGTGTATGTTCTTGTTTTTAAGGTTGGTGGGATGATGTTGACGTGTTAGATTTTGAAAATAGAGCAAAAAAGAACAAATAAATTTTCTACTCCCTTAGGCACCTGTCCCACCAATAGTTCTACTCGCTTTTCGTTAATCACCGGCGATTTACCAAAAACGAGTAGAACTTGTAGGTAACTAGAAATGAGTTGGCTAACCATGAGCAGCGAGTTTGTAGTCATAGGCCACTGTCCTTCATTGGTGAAGGGCCAATCAGAGTGCCGAATGAGGTCAATGCGTAAAGTCGACATGGTTAAAGGAAACTCACACTAGGGCGTCTGATAGTGTTGTCGCGATGAGTAGAATGACTGCCCAGTCATTTGCTACTCTTAGCTAGTGTTCTGTCCACCAAGCGAGCGTCGCTGTCGCGAGTATTTTCTTTAATACTTACCTCTTGTTGCTGCGACACATACATATGCACTCCAGCGAGTAATCGCTCGTCACCGTCGCGCAGTGGCTACTTGTCGTTCGCCAACTCGTTTTTAGTTGCTAGCTCTACTCAGTTTTCGTCAATCGCGGTGGGACAGTTGCCTAAGTTTGAAATGCCGTTTGCTTATAATACTGAAATACAGTCCGATGCCCAATTCTCTCACCGATACCCAACCAATCATTTTGCTATAAGTATTACTAATGTAAGTAAATATGTAAATAACTTTACATCGTCACACCTTATTTCCCCGAAGGGTTGAGCAAAGGTGTACCTATTATTCACCCACATTTCGCCATCCCATAACCCATAGTCCCATGTAATTAGGGGCGAGCCTATTGCCATCAACCGGGCACAAATCCAGACTAAAACCTCATATAAAGTTAAATTCAAATTGAATTTTGTGTCCTCGTGAATATCCAAGTCAGATTTAGATAGTTGCATCAGCAATCGCGGTACTTCAACATTGGGACTGATGGATCGTCTCTCAGAAGTGTCTCGTGGCTAAGTAATAACAGCCGCACGGGTCGATTAAGGTTAAGCTATGCTGGTGACCATCAATTACATACTGAGACCCCTCTGTCCCTCGTTGGCCTCGTTTTTCATACAACTTTAACAGTCGTTACGAGTCGTCAGAAGCTTGAAAGTCTTACCAAGCAAGGGTTATTGTTTTACTGGGCGGTGAAGTTCAGATAGGCAGTCGTTCCATGTAAACTGGTAGTCAGCTGCACCCGGTTAGACTGGAAGCTGACCCTAACATAGGTGGGGTAAGGTTACGTAGATGGTGATGGTGTTTCAGTACATTGAGGTAATTGATTTTCATATAATTATTTATTCATTAGAACAGTGGTGGCCTAGTGATAACGGCCCCGATTTACGACTTGTAGGTCATAGATCCGAACCCAGGCAGGCGCTTTACTTTGTGTAAATAATTTCATCACCACGTTAAGGAAAATATCGTGAGGAAACCAGCATGTCCTAGAACTAAAAATTCGAAGACGTGTGACATCTACCAACCTGTACTGAGCCCACGTGGTGGATTATAACACTCTCGAAGAGAGGGGGCCTGTGTTCCAGCAGTGGGAATATTATAGAATAATAATTAGGGAGTGCCTCCGCTGCCGGCGCCGGCTCCCACAAATAATGCCATTGAAAACCGGCATGATATTACTGCCGGCAACCGAGATTTAAAAAATCGGCTGCCGGCACATCACATACTCTGTGGCTGAAACTGTCGGCTCCCATAATGGACGCCGGCGGCGCGGCGTTTATGGAATCCCTTCCAGTATTCAGAACTCCAATTAACTAAAGTATTTTTTTTCTTTACGTATATTCTAGTCGTTTTTGGCGTAGGGGGTCAACGCCAAACGCCACAGATGCCTCCTTGCCGGATTACCGCCATGGGATCTGGAGGCAAAGGTCCTCGCGCACATTTAGGAGTGGCGCGAGGAGGCGAAACGCCGGGGCTTAACTCCGCTGCCGCGAGAAATCGCGGCACAGCGGACGGAGCTCCGGCGGGATCTCATGGCATCATGGAGAGTGCGATTGTCGCAACCTAGCGCTGGGCACGCCACAATTGCGGTGATAAGACCCCTCTTTGAGAAGTGGCTAGAGAGGCGCCACGGCGTCCTCACCGTCCGCCTGACGCAGGTCCTCACCGGACACGGCTGTTTCGGGAGGTTCCTGCACAGGATAAGGCGGGAGGAAACGCCCAGGTGTCACCATTGTGTGGATCGCCCGGAGGACACGGTGGAGCATACGGTGGAGGTCTGCCCAGCTTGGGCGGAGCATCGCCGTGTCCTCGTGGAGGCGATCGGCGGCGGTGATCTCTCGCGTCCGGCCCTGGTTCAGGCCATGGTACGGAGCGAGAGGAAATGGGAGGCCGTCACCTCCTTCTGCGAAGCGGTAATGCTCGCGAAGGAGGAGGCGGAACGCGTGAGGGAGAGGCAAATTTCGCGCCCTCACGCCCCTAACCGCCGCAGGAGGAGACGCCCAGGGCGTCGGGAATCGCGAGGCGATTTCCGGCCACCATAGGCGCGGGCTTGCGGGCGGTGAGCAATGGGTGGCTCACCGTCCGATAAGGACCAGGCCCGGGTCGACGGCGCGTTGTGTTCCACGCGCGCCTCAAAACTATGTCAGCAGAATTGAAGGGGTCCACTAGGGCCGATGCCTGCCGGGGTTGCGAAGAAAACCGAAAGGGAGATCGTGGCCCCCGGCGACAGGGCAACCGAAGGAACACGGGTGGGTTTTAGTCAGTAAGAGTCTGACACGCCCTCCCGCTCCGCCCAGAGCGGGAGAAGTTATTTGATGATTTCCCACCCTCAAAAAAAAAAAAAAAAGGGGGATCTTTTTTTTTCACAGATCTAACCTAACCTAAAAAACTAACCTAAATAACTTTTTTTTGCGAGTAAAAATTTTTAACCTAATCTAACTAGTTCGCCCTTAGTTCGGTCTCGGTAGGGTACTTAGTACTTGATTACTGGTATATGGAAATAATGCTTTAATTACAGGTTTTTTTTTAATTATGCCTACCCCGCCTATCTACTCCAATATGCCAAACTGCCAATCCCGTTTCCCCTTTTTTTTTCCAAACTCAGCGCCGGCAGCCAATTCTGGAGCCGGCGCCGGCAGCGGAGGCACTCCTTAATAATTATGTAATTAATGCATCTCAAATTCAATAACATCAGATGACATAACTATTCTGATGATGTAATACTCAATTTACAATCGCCCATAAATTATAGAACCACTAATGATCTAAACAGACCGATATAATTGAAACTTCTCATTACAGTTGCATAATTATGTTCACTGCAGACGAATTCGAACCTTATCCGAAATCGGATTAAGTTCAGAACAGATTGAGTTAATCCGAATAGTGTTTGGTGTAGAATAATCCGTGTGTTGCAAGTGGTTTTGAAGCTTGATTGTTGGTGGAAAGGTTGAAATTCAATTGGGTTGTCGCAAGTAATTTGTCCTACTACTAATCAAGTGTAGGTAATATTGATGGAAACGTCATTAATCATGATGTTTGAATATTGACACTTAAGTACATATCATAGGGCATATTCGATGAAACTGAATTATTACCTAATTGAATCTCCTATAGTCTGTTGATGTTACGATGATTGATTTGTTACTCAAAACATTATGCATACATACACGCCTTCTTCCCATGTGTGTAGACAGAAACTACAAAGATCCACCTGCTAAGATTCTTACCATAGATGTAATATTTAACATCCTACATACTGGGGAGATAATCGATGGACTCACAGACTAACATCTTGAAACGGGCCATCAGGTATTAGAACAAGAGGTCGACCTAAACCCTGGTGGGCAAACGACATAGTACAAGTGGCTGACGAACAGGGGATGAACACAGCGAAGGACAGGGAGGAATGGAAATTTCTAGAGGAGGCCTTCACCTTAAATTAAATGATCTTACTAGGGTTAAGTGGCCTTATTAGAAGGCTAAAACTCATCCAAAGGGCAATGGAGAGGGCTATGCTTGAAGTTTCCCTACGTAATCGAATCAGAAATGAAGAGATCAGCAGGAGAACCAAGGTAACCGACATAGCCCGAAGAATTGTCAAACTTAAGTGGCAATGGGCAGGCCACATTGCTCGCAGAACGGATGGCCGATGGGGCCGAAAAGTTCTGGAGTGGCGACCGCGTACCGGAAGACGTACCGTTGGAAGGTCTCCCACAAGATGGACCGATGACCTTATGAAGGGCGTAGGAATTCGCTGGATACGGGGAGCACAGAACCGGTCGAAGTGTGCTTGGAGGAGACTTATGTCCAGCAGTGGACGTCTTTCGGCTGAATGATGATGATGTAAGAAATTTTCAAGTGTTATGAGACGTATATATTGTATTTTTTTTTTTTTTGTAAAAAATATGGGGCATTATAATAAAAAAAAAAACAGTGGCACTCCGGGAATGCCGACAGAAATGAAAACTTGAAAACAAATTTCCACCGCGGTAATCAAGGCGTTGATGTCTTTTACTCCATGCACCGCGGTAATCAACGCGTTGATGTCTTTTACGCGACGCACCGCGGTAATCAACGCGTTGATGTCTTTTTAATGGTCAAAAGCTGGTTTCGTCACAGTGTCACGAAATCAATGGTTTAGTCCCATCTCAAAAATGCCCAACGTGCCTAAAGAAGTTTTCACTTCAAAAACATACTGGGGATTGACACTATTGTCAACTCACTTCAAACTCACCTCACCTAAGTTTTTCACAGGTCGGCAAGTATTAAAATAGCTCCTGCCATCCTCGTACCACCGCTTAACTAAAGGGTTTCTCTTACTTAAGGAAAATATTAATGAAACCGATATTTTACGCCTAACACTGTTCTGGGCGGTTTTCGCGCGCATAAATTTAAAGCACCATAAGGAGGGTTTGTTTACGGAAAAAAAAGATAATTTGAGCCACAAATTAAGATGTTACTTGAAAAGGTTGATTCTCTTTTTATGTTACGCTGTTAAAAGTTACGGGTTTTGTGGGGAAAGGCAGTTTTTTATTTATTTTTTAGGTTATTTATGACTGGGAGTCTAAAATATGGAGCATAAAATTGGTACCAGTTTTATTTCGTTGTTTTATGTTTACGGCTAGTCAAAAACCACGCGTTTAACGACTGACAAATCAGGATGGGATATCCTGTTTGAACGTGTATGATCTGACAAAGAAAGAAAGAAATAAAGTTTTTTTTTAATTTGGGATACACAGGAAATACAACATTAAAACTAGGAAAATTATAAAAACAGTAGCAATTTCAGAAAAGAATATAAATATAAAAAAAAAATTACAACAACATCAAAGGCAACGCACCACTGTTATGTACCTCATCGGCATCCCCCTGCCCGTATCCCAATTTATTTAGGGTTGTCGCAGCAGTTTTCTTACCCAGCTGCTCCAGAAGGAGGGTAATGTTTATCAAGAGTATGTTTGTATAACGTGTGTGTGTATTTCTTTGACACGCTTTATAGCCTAAATGGCTTGATGGATTTTAACATATAAGGTGTCGTTAGATACGTCTTAATTGTGGGAGTGACTGATATATAATATTTATATATTGCATCTGAAAATACAAAAAGGGGGGAAAGACTTTTTCGAATACTTTACATTAATCAAACTAAAAAACTGAAAACTAAAACAAAATATTAAAAAAAAACATTACTGTAAACAGAGAAAAACAAGCATTATTACCGATAGAATTTTGATATTGCAGACGAACCAATAACCTGTAATATGGTGTAGCTTTTGTTTACTGTCTGCGATAACAAAATAATATAGATTTTATTACTTGTTTTTCTCTCTTTTCAGTTGTGTTTTTGCCGTCGGTTAATCATCATCACTATCAATCGTCATCCCAGTGACTATTCACCCCCTATTACGCCATATTATCATATTTCATCCAATCCCTCCATCGTTCTGGTAACCACATTAATTTGCAAAATAAAATCTAGAGATATTGTGTTCCTCACTCCTACCGACTCTGTATATTGTATTCTCGACGCAAAAAATTATGTGTGTAGCTTCATTCACTCATTTTTTCCATTATGACATTACTCTTCCGGGATGACAAAGCGCATACATGTTTTATTCTTTTTATTTTTTGTTCCCGAAATTAAAGTAATAAAGTATATTCAGATTGCTCGTGTTACGTTTTTTTTTTTGCTGACGAGAGAGAAATTATCAGAATAGTCGGCATCAAAGGGTATTTATTCCTCTGGTAATTTGGATGCGGTTATAAAAAAATTGACTATGATTTTGAAAAGATATTGAAAGGTGGCGGTTAATAACAGTTCTCTGGTTTGTACCCTTTATTAATTTCAGTCCATAAAAGTCCAAAGATCATAGGCACATGAAAACATTACCTATAGGTATAACAGACATATTCAGTGATCTCCATTTGCTCTTAGCAGATGTTGACTATACCTACTTACAGAAAGAATCTGTGTACTTTTTTCTTGGATCCCATACACGGGTTTATACTCCTAGACTCCTACTACCTACTCCATGATTTGCCAAGCTTTTTATCAGCAAAATCACCAATTTATAGAACATACGTAGTCATTACTAATTTGCTAAGATAAGCCTACGTCGAGATAAATAAACAAATTAATGCTCAACATAAATTTCAGGAACGTCTTGAGCCGAGTGTAAATAAACCGGTACTTATTTTACAGGTGCAAGGCAAAAGCAGACGACTATGTGGCGGCATCTACAACCCCACATGTGAACTACGCAAGACCTGACGTCACTCAAATTCTGCATCGCGCAAGTAAAGTTTACCGTGCTACTATCATATATACAACATTCTATAGAAGATGAAGAAATTTACATACAGGGCGGAGATTTTTTAAAGTTTTAATCGGGACTAAGATTTTCTGAAGTTCTTATATTAAAATTCAAAATTCAAATTATTTTTATTTCACATAAACCAACATGGGCACTTATGTAACGTCAGAAGCTAGGTGCACGGTTCCAATTGGTCGTTTAATATGGAGAAGTGCCCGCAAGAAACTCCACGGTTACTCTTTTAAAAATAATTGGCTTTTCTTTCAAATCAAGTGTGACTAGGTATGGGAGGACAGTGTAGGTCTTTCAATAAGTACCAGGTACTTAAGAAATTAGAAAATGGTCAACAAATCTACAGTCCACTAAGCCTACAACTTTCTCACATTCACAAAATAGAAAAGAATCTATACAAAAGATAAATTAATTAATAAAAATAAAAACCTATTTTTATTAAACGCAATTACATGATTGCTATTAAAACTGTGACAAATCTGAATAATTATCATGTGCACAAAAGCCACTAATAAAGAGTTGAAATTAACTCGTAGGTATATAATGTCAAATAATAGGATGAATATGTCATGGACGAATGTAAAAATAATAAAATTAAAATAAACATGGTAATTTGGGAGCAGTTAAGGGGGTATCATTCCCTATAAGGAGATAAGGTGAGGTATCCTTAACTATGAATGCTAAATAACAAAATTCTGTTAATTATTTTATTGAATACTTCTTCTTCTTCTTTTTCTTCCCAAAAGACTGTGTGGGACTGTGTGTGATCCTTATAGCAGTGTGCACATAATATACAAGTCAAAGTCTTGTTTGTTTGAAGTCTTTTTTGTTTGCTTCGTAAAGCCCCAAGACCACTTGCCTCCCGATCGTGAGCTGCAATGGCCTATTTGGCATCAATTATGTATTCAAGTATGCCGCTGCTAACATAATTTGGCGAAATGGGGCATTACCGATTCATCCAACATCTAGCGAATAAGGTGTTCCTGAAAAGACTATGCCCGATCTGCTAGAGTGTCCCAAATGTCCTTACGCCTCACCTCTAACGCCGCAATCTGATGTGGCCACCTACTGGGCCCAAACAATAAATAGGAAACATAGCTTCAAAACGAAAAAGAAAACAAGAAGTATGAAAACGCTATCGCTTGTAACTCAGCCCTCAACTTCCAGGCGTACGGATGCAACCATCGGACTCTCGATATTTGCATCCACGAGATGGCGCTGCAAGAACCATGAATAATTTAGTAGCCTGGAAATATTTATACAGAGAGACTTCACCTGTGACATCGGAAAGGGGGTGAGCAGAAGTGCAGGTGGTTGAAATATTGTTATTAGTATTCATTGCGTTTTATGAGCGTTTCGCTTATGAGTTGAGGTTGCAGGTGGGTTTTTGAAAGTATAATAAGATTGGGCTACATGGAAAGTGCAGCGGTGAAGCGGGATTTTGGTACCTATGATACAATTTATTCTATGAAAAAAAAAAAAAAAAACAGTGGCACTCCGGGAGTGCCGACAGAAGTGAAAACTTGAAAAAAAATCGGCACCGCGGTAATCAACGCGTTGATGTCTTTTTAACCGTCTTACGAATTTTCGATCAGGTCACGTGTCCTGACGCGAGTTTAACATTTTTTACCCATTACAAAAAAAGTGCACAACGCCGCTAAAGAAGTTTTCACTTCAAAAAAAAACCTCGTAATATCATTTAATTAAATGTAGGTATACTACTCCATTTTCTGATTCTATAAGCCAATTTGATTTCTTATAAATAAAATCTCATGTCAAATGAGTCAAAGTCATTTATTTGCTTTAAATGCAGTACCTTATATAAAATGTGGTGAAAACAAAAATCCTGTACGATGACGCATTTCAATATATTATGGCATATAAAAATATCTAAGTAAGGTGCTTATTTAAATAAACTATTAACTATACTATTCTATACAATTGAAGATAATTATAACTTAACCATAATTTATCAAAATAAAAGTAGATAGAATAGAATATATTTTTTCTTTATTCGAGTAACCAAGACTCAACAAGATTGTTAGTAAAACTTCCGCCCTTCTGAGCAACCAAAGCCAGTAACAAAAATCAGAGTTGATCAGGTTTTCATAAAATGTCTGTCAAGTTACACTTATTTATTAAAAAAAGATGAAAAATATGGAAACTATGCGAAGTGGCAACGATAACCATGTGGTTGGCATCTATATCACAACATGCGAACTATGCATCAAAGACTTTTTTTTGGGTGGGAAGTTATCAAATAATTTACACAATATCCATTGCGTAGAATTTACAGTAAAGAGAGGAGGAATTTGCAAACATATGAAGCAACTGCTACTTTCAAAATGAATGTTACTTCCATCACGAATTACTCTTTTTTTTTTTGGGTGGGAAATTATCAAATAACTTCTCCCGCTCTGGGTGGAGCGGGAGGGCGTGTCAGACTCTTACTGACTAAAACCCACCCGTGTTCCTTCGGTTGCCCTGTTGCCTGGGGCCACAATCTCCCTTTCGGTTTTCTTTGATGCATTAAAGACATGACGTCACACAAAATCCTGACTTTAAACAAACCCTGTATCGCGCAATTAGAGTTTACCGCGTGTACACCATATATATAACTTCCCCGATATCAATCGTTGGGCAGTTGCCCGCCAGACACGACACCCGTCTGGTTGGAGGCTCATTCCTTTTCTATGGAGAATGAGTGAATTTCACACCCTGCAGTTCCTCATACCTGTAAAACCTCATTAAAATATTATGCAAATTGCACAGAGTTGCAAGTCTAAGAAACATATTTTTTTATTATGTCTCATTTCTGAATATAAATAATGTATTCATTTTCTGTATAATTTCCTGTATTTCTCCTCGTAGCTTGAGAGTGCCTTGGCAAACATATTTTCATTCTGCCCCGGTAGTGATACAAATAATTTTGTAATTTCTCCTCTATCCGACTCACTGAAGATAAAAAACAAATTATAGGATTTTATTAAAAGTAGAAAACACAGCGTTATATTGATAGATAAAGATCGGGAAAAGATAACAGCTACACGAGTCGATCGAAGATTAAACTCCGTTTGCCGCGGTCGGTTCGTAGGTGGGTCCATAACATATCGAGACTCCTCCGTGCCTCGGAAAGCTCGCTAAGCCGTTTGTCCCGACCGTCATTCGTAGATCTTTGACAGTCGTTACGGGTCGACAGCAGCCCGAAAGTCTGTCAACCAGTCTTGCCAAGGTTTCGTATTATCCAGTAACTGGGTTATGGAGTTCAGATAGGAAGTCACTTCATGTAAAATACTGGTATTTCGCTGCATCCAGTTAGACTGGAAGCTGACCCCAATATAGTTGAGAAGAAGCTAAGCAGATTGCTTGAGAAGGAGATCGGTCGCTCCGTGTAAAATAGTTATTTGTATTCAGCTGAATCTAGTTACACTGGAAGCCGACCCCAACGCGTTAGAGAAAAGGCCGATGATCGATAATAAGAGATAGATTCTGTTTTGTTTTTCACCTAAATGAGCTTGAGGGGAAAAAACAAAGAAAATGAATAGCTCAAATTAATCATTTGCCCTATTTTTCCTTATATACCTTGATTTATAAGCAACTAAAGTGATGACATTGGCCACGCTTGAATTGTTAAAGTTAGTATAACATATGGATAGTAACCGTTATTTTTAGGGTTCCGTTGTTACCAAGAACCATAACAATGTTATGTTATGTTATGTCCGGCTGTCTACCTGAATGTCAATAAGCCGTTCATTAACAGCTTGTACTACACATCGTTAAATAAATATTTTAATGTCATCAACAGAAAACAAAATTGAGAGTCCACGTCATTTTCAAAAATGGTTGTTTTTGCCCCTTACAATAGTTAAGCAGAAATCCCAAAAAAGCCCTACAAAGTGAAAAATACCTTTAATTTCGGAAGCCACTGTCTTTGATTTTGTATTTTCGTTTGTTGCCACCGACTTCACAAAATTAAAGTAATTTTTCATTTTATAGTATTTTTGTCGGTTGTATTTTTTTTTTGTATGAAATATCTATCGATATATCGATATCGCTGAAAATACACAAAAAAAAACTGTTGAATGATAACCTCCTCTTTGACGTCGGTTAAAAAGTGATTCCTTATTCTTTTACTTAAAACAACATTAATTAAATCACTATTTTTGTCAGCAAAACTAGCAACATCAGCACCTTTTAAGCTACTCTAGAACCAACTCCTTTTAATATTAATTGTCTGCACGAACGGTGCCTACGTAATGCATTTGCCGTTTATTGTAAGTCACCAAGATGGTGGCACCTGCGCCCGGTACTTGCCTAAAAAACCACAAAATGGTAAGGACGAACACCTTAATTGCGTACAACACACTTTCATCACAATAATTTTGAAGGCCAATCCATTTCTTGATATATTCAAAAAATTTGTCTGCTTAGCTTCGTAAATAACGTAATTAATGTCAAAATGAAACCGATTGCTCGCAGTTAGCCCGCAGAAGGAAAGAGGAAAATTGGTAGACCTAACAAACGATGGACCGACGATATCACCCAAATAACAGGCAATAGATGGATAGAAATAGGAAAAGGCCGAACTAAATGAAAAATGCTAGAGGAGGCCTTCTCATGATGTGCCAAACCAAAATTATATTGACACTTCAAACTGATTATGTTAACAACTAGATTTAAGGTGGATCCGTAGTTGTTGACCGCGTGATTCAAATTTTCTTACGTTTTTTGCAATTTGCAATACAAACTGACGCTCACCTGCAAATTGCAAAAAACGTAAGAAAATTTGAATTTTGCGGCTACAATTGCGGATTTACCCTAACGAAACTACTAAACCACAACGAACATTTATATTATTTAAAGTGTTAACTAATATGTAAGATATGGAAGAAATAAAGGCTGATTTATTTATTTCATTAGCTAAAACTAAACATCAACACATCTCAAACTACATTAGAACAAACTCCTTTCAATATTAATTGTGTACACGCCGCGTGCCTTTTTTTTTTTTGTGGGTGGAAAATCATCAAATAACTTCTCCCGCTCTGGGCGGAGCGGGAGAGCGTGTCAGACTCTTACTGACTAAAACCGCGTGCCTACGTAATGCGTTTGACGTTTATTGTACATCGTCAAGATGGCGGCACCTGCGCCCGGTACCTACTTCCTGTAGATGAACTGAATTAATGGTCTCCTTGTACAGTTGGGAACAGAAGTCGCTTGATGTATTAAAATAAATAGGTGCACTAACGAAGGCAGCAGATATTAAAATGGAAATTGGTTTGGGAAATTGTGTCGTAAACAAAAAAAGTAGATAAATTATATCAATTTTATGTATAGTGTAAGTTGCAGGTACCTAATAACGCGAGTCCGAGTCGGACTTATTTTGTTTGGAAGTCGGTTTTATTTATTGTAAAATGTTTTTATTTTTCACTTTTTAGTTGTGGTACCTACCCCACACAAATTCGAATACCTGCTATGTAAATAACATTGACAGGAACTATTATATCATAAAATCATCCACATAGACTTAAGTGGGAAACATACGTATGATTGAAGTTAACTCAAAAACTACACCAGCAAAGCTAATAAAATTTTAATGGAACCATCGCGCAAGCTTTCTCTATCAAATGAAAAAAATAATTTTCAAAATTGGTCCACAATTGACGAAAATATCGATCAACAAACATTTAAAAAAAAGCAGTGGCTCTCCGAGAGTACCGACAGAAGTGAAAACTTGAAAAAAAAAATCGGTACCGCAGCAATCAACGCGTTGATGTCTTTTTAATGGTCAAAAGCTGGTGTCGTCACAGTGTCGTGAAATCAATAGCTTAGTCCTATCTCAAAAATGCCCAACGCGCCTAAAGAAGTTTTCATTAAAAAAAAAACAAAGTCGAACAACCTCCTCCTTTTTGGGAATCGATTTAAAAAGTAGAGAATAGAATATAATAATTATTTATTTGCACAGAAAGTAGGTACAAAAAATGCACATGTTTTATAATTAGAGAGCCTGATACTTTCTACCTTAAATTAGGCATGAAAACATTTAGTACAAGTTCTAAAAATACTGTCAATATGAAAATTCTTATAATGTGGTCAGTAAAATAAAATAAAGATTTTAAGATGTCAGGATTAATTAGATAACTATAAAGTTTTATCATTTAGAAATTCACAAATGGAGTAATAACATTTATCAATTAATAAGACTGACAATTTCTTTTCAAACAGTGGAATGGACTCGTTTTTTATTCCATCGGGTATTTTGTTAAAGATAACCGGGCACATATAACACTTTTCCTTAATAATGCAGTGTTATGACCACTAACACATAAAGAAAGAAAGAAAAAGAAAGAAAGAAAAAGAAAGAAAGAAAAATTGTTTATTCTGCACAAACTAAACGCACATGCCAAAAAATATTACTTATAATGTACTTACACTCATTAGCCAAAAGCCTCGTAGCCAAGTAGTAGAAATAAGTCATAATATCATCGACGAGTGTTACAACACTGGCCATTGACAGCTTATAAATAAACAATAATAATTAACATAGCTTGTTAGTGGTCATAACAAAACTAAAGTAAAGCAACTTAAGTTGGCAACCGTACCCCTTCCCTTTTAGGACCCTTTTTAAACGATTATAAGGGACAGGTAAAGTTACTGATTGTTATCTCGGTTTAGGCAGTAATATTATTTTAGTTTAATGATAATGATAAAATTGACGTCTCTTTTTGAAAGCACCTGGATAAAATCTTGTTGTGATTTTAAATAAAACTGTTTATTATATTTTTAGGGTTTTGTATCTCAAAAGGAAGAAACGGGACCCTAATAGGATCACTCGTGTCTGTCTGTCTCACAGCCAATTTGCTCCGAATCTAATGGACCGATTAAGTTGAAATTTGGTACACATATGTATTTCTGTGACCCAAACACGAACGTGTTACGTAAATAAATAAATTTCGAATATAGGGGTCACTTTTGGGGAGCAAATAAGAAAATTAAAAAAAAAAAAAAAAGTACCGTGTAATATATCAAATGAAAAGACTTGTTACGAGGATCTTAACACTTTGAAGGACAGTACACCAGTACACGAGACACAATAGAAGTTTTATTGTTATGACGCCTATAGGCGTATAGTGTCCTTCAAAGTGTTAAACATATTTTTTATATAATTTTAGAATTAACACTTTTAAAGATATTTAAGAAATACGATGAAAATTGACCATTCCCCCCTATCTCTGAAAGTATTGGACCGAAAATTAAAAAAAAAAATAATACACAATATGGCTCTTTACTCATAGATTACAGGAAAACCTATAAGGTCTTAAAATAACATGGTAAATCTCTCAATATTGTGCGTACAAACTTACATTTGCAGTTGGAATGTATGGGAGAACATGTATTTCAACTACAATGTTAAGTTTGTATTTGGTATAAATTCATCCCAACTATGGAACCTTTCATTGTGCGTAGTCCGACACGCACTTGGCCGGTTTTTTTTTCGATTTTAGTTAATTATAAACCTTTGTTAACGATCAAAACTTTGTAAAGTTGTTTTTATTGCGTTCAATGTGTCTCTAATTAGTTACTATATGGACGTCGATGTCGGACGAAATTTTGGGATTAAAATTACAAAAAAGTCCAATAAAATAAATCAGCTTTCCTTCATTAAATTTGAAGAATATTAAAGGATATCTAAAATTAAATCAAAGTTAAAAATTTCGAATCGTTTTTCATCACTAAAATATTATGAAAAATCTAAGTTTAGATATTTCGTTCATGTTTTGATTAAACTCCTAAAAACCCTAACTGCTTTCATCCAAATTTTAACATAAACCTTCAGAAGAATATCACGAGAATAATATCTACCAATTTTTGCCCCTCTTACATCATTCCTAACAAAAATACCTCAGTAAATAATACCACACTTCGCACATACTAAATGTTCTCAATTAGTGACACGCGCTCTCATTTCATTGCTACACTGGCACAGCAGTGCCACAGATAACAAAAACAACAGTTGGTAAACTTCAAGTGTCTTCGTGAAACAAAACAGAAAACTAGTAGTATAGTTTACAACCGAAGTGTGGGGCTGGGAAACGAGCGGAGAGGTAGCGGGAGCGATTTCTGCTTTGCTAGGTATATTTTGGTTAGAACACACTTGGGTGTGAAGAATATTTTTTTGACATACGTCATGACATATATTAAGTATATGTTTTAGTTTGTTCTTGACTTCTTATGTAAACAAGTAGGTACCTACGAAGTTTGTCAAGTTGTTTACTTTTATTTGGAACCTTTTTAGGGTTCCGTACCTCAAAAGGAAAAAAAAACGGTTTACTTTGTTGGCCGTCTGTCTGTCAAGACCTTTTATCTCGGACACGCATTGAGGTGTCGAGTTGAAACCATATACTCAGGTCTACATTCTCTTGAAGCTGTGAAAAAAATTAAACTTCTAAGTTAACGTGAAAAAATATACGGCCATTTATGCCGCAAAAAACGTATATTTCGACTCTCAAGGGAATCAAATTTTATAGGGTACTTTCCGTTGACCTAGAACTATGAAATTTGGCAAGTAATATTGTCTTATTTGTAATGAAATCCTTAAAAATATAGTCTTTATTTAAAGTTGTAAACCGATATGTTGTTGTTATTGTGTTTTTACTTATTACTCGACTACGGCAGAAAGAAAGGAATATTTAAAAATTTGTCCACTTAAAATTCCGCTTCATCCGCGAACTTCAAAGCCACAGAGCACGCAATACAGTACAGCAGTGACCACGGCCGTAGCTCAAATAATATCATCACATTTGTACCGTGTACTCGCGAGAGATCATTCCTTGTCACGACGAAATAACAAATGCACTCGAGTTGTACTCGTTTCAAATTGTACTACAAATGGCAAGCGGGTAAGTGACAAATACGAAACTATGGAGAAAAATGGAAAACAGTTTCAGGACTGACCAACTGACAGAGTAAACCAACTAATTTAGTTGAGTTTAGACACGCAATTTGTATGAAAAATATGTTTTAGCGAGTCACCAATGAGAACAAACTTTTGAAGTGAAAACTTCTTTAGGCGCGTTGGGCATTTTTGAGATGGGAATAAACCATTGATTTCGCGACACTGTGACGACACCAGCTTTCGACCATTAAAAAGACATCAACGCGTTGATTACCGCGGTACGTGGAGTAAAAGACATCGTTCGCATCGTTCGTTCGTTGGCATCGTTCCGCGGTGTAGATTTTTTTAAGTGTAAGTAAGTGATACGCTTAGCAAAAGGACGGTAATCGTAGTTTCTTGTAATAAGGTGACGCAAGGACGCGTCTGCCTAATGTCCTTTATTCAACTTTTCCGAAAACGGTACGAAAACAGCGTATCAATCGACCTAACCATGTCATTCATCAATGTTAGTCAAAACTAAGTTTGAACTAAAATGTTAATAAATCACTTCATGATCATCATTCTCCTCCCCTTATCCCAATTCATCGACGTGACATGTCCCCCTTCTTCATTAGTCGTCATCTCAGTAGTCACCCCCTTTCTACCCTTATCATCTTTTACACAGTCCATCTTTCTTTGGTCTTCCCCTACTCTTATTTATAGCCATCCACATTCATACTCAAAACTTTCCTCACGACTTTTCCTCATTTCTCTAAAAATCACTTATTTGACTAAAATCCTAAAGTTTTACAATTTGTAACAGATGAGAACCATTTGTCACTATCACTTTCAATTATAATTGATTGTAGCATTCTGTTATCGTTTTCATAGTCATAGTAAAGATTTAACCATCAATTTAGTTTTCACTAGCATGTACCCGCGACTTCGTACGCGTAAAATTTCTTGTTTTAAGGGCAAGGACAGGAGCTAAAGGCAAGTCTTAGAATCCTACAAGTATTTTTATAATGCTACTTGAAAACATAATACAACTAATTTGTTAAGATTTTAGAGGCATGAGGAACTGGAAAAACGGGGTGTAAAGTTCACTCATCCTCTATTGAAAAGGGAGGATCCTCCGATCAGACGGGTGTCATATCTGGCGGGCAACTGCCCCACGATTGCTGCCGGATAGTAATATATATTTATGTCGTTCGCGAGGTAAACTCTAATCTATATCTAAAAATAACCAGGATTTGTGTGACGTCAAGATTTTTGTATGACGTCAGGTCTTTGATGTATAGTTCGCATGTGGCGATGTAAATGCCGCTACAAGATAGAAAAACAATTATCGGGTTATTATAAATCAGTTGAAAAATTAACGGGCAGTTCTTTTATTTTTCGGCGGTTGTTAAATTTGTGTGAGAATAAACTTAACAGTAAAAAAAATAAAATTGGTCGGCTATTTCATTATGAAATGTGCAAAAAATACTCAAGTAATGTAATAAATGAATAGCCAGTTAAAATGTTGGAGTGCGCAGTTAGGTAATAGTTCGGCAGTTTATAGGTTAGGTTGGAACTGAGAACAACCATATGCGAGCCGTATTTGTCGCAGTAACTAAGCCAGGGCGCCCTGACCAAATGGGTTACTGGCTAGGTTAGGTTAGAACTGTGTCGTGATTTCTTTGATTTAATTTAAAAAATGTATTAGTTTAATATCGATTTATAATATCCACTGTGGCAACACTGTCAAAGTACAAATCATTAATATTATAAGAAACTTCTAAATGTATATTCATTATAGCAACTGAATGTATTGTTTTACTTTGGCAACACAGAAATGACGGTTATGATAATAACGTTATTTCTGGGTGGGGCAAAAGTCGTTTTAAATTATAAAATTTAATGGATAGTTAGTCGTCGTTCGATTGTGAAATAATACAGGTGTGGATTAAAAGTATTAGCAAGAAAAGAGTGTTTTCCTTATAACTGTGACCAACCGCGCGTGAGCCGAGTGAGCGCTACATTCAAGTTAGATTTCTTACCGACTACATAATTCCAATTTGTTAACTGCCGACACGTAACTACCCGTTCAGTAATTTTACTGCTTAAGTTTATTTAATTACCCATTTAAATATTTCTTATGAACTTACGACTCATTTTTATTAAGTTTACTGCTCAATTTTTACTGCCGAACCAGTTAGTAAATATGCATTTTGTTAATTTTTTATTTACCAAAACTACAGTAAATAACTGCCGCTTTAAATCAGTGCTTTTACCTTTAATATTGGAAGAGATTATAAGATTTTTAATGTATCGCCATACGTCTCATTAATTTCGTAAGTAGGTACCTGTACTTACCGGATGATAAGCTATTTACTGACCTGCATCCGTCAATGGGGTGATTCTACCTGTGATACTAAACAACTTTCGCTATGAAACACGACATATTATACGATTCGTCAAAAAAAAAAAACTTTACTTGAATCGAAATAGTGTCTACTGTTAAAAAAAATACAATAGACTTGGAGAATGTCAGTACTAGGGAGATAGTTAATTGATTCAGGCGTGCCCTTGCTGAACCTACACCATGGAGTCTACGTTCAGCGGTCGGTGTGGTAACACGCCGTGTTCGAGTTTGCGACAAGTCAATCGTCATCCTGAGGATGCCTTGTTGAGAGGTGAAACACGTGTCGATTTATTTCAGGGTTCTTTATAGCTCTTTAGAAATAGCTAAACGGAAAGTTACTAAATATATCCACGTCTATTGTATTTTATAATGGATTTCCGCAAGGTCACGCCTGAATCAATTAACTAGTATTTACTGTTGTATAGGAATTTGTTCTTTTTTTCACGAATCGGTTATGACTTTCATGATGAAAGTTGTTCAGTCTGACGGGTAGAATCTCCCCCTTGACGGATGCAGGTGACTAAATGACTCCCCCTTAAAATTAAACCAAAACAAAAACATAGCAACATTCACGAGACGTAATAAAATCGCGGCGATTTTTTTTCGTGCACTTGATTTCCAGCGCTCTGCTTAGCGCCGAGAGTTGAAAATCCAGCAGTGTGTTTTTGCAACGCTCTGGGACGAGAGTGCGTCCCAGCGCGTAATTCCCGTCGAGATTTTATTACGTCCGTGCGGACGTCGGCTAACACTTTCTTTCACAAATAAGTAATTTGACTGAAAACATTTTTGTTGTTATTACATTCCTTCAGCCACTCCGAACGGACCCACATTCGTCAATTCCAATTTCATTACCTTTATAGGCGAAAAAAACATCCAGAAATGTAATAAACACACAATATTTCGCTTCGAAGTCGGCCAAATAGCAGCAGTTCACGAGCACCAATCATCACAATAGCTTGAAAAATAGCAAGTAATAACAGCACGAGCAGCTCGCTGTGGGACCATAAAACTAGCGGATTTATATGAAAACTTTTGCTTTGTCGCGTCGACTAAGAAATATTGTATGATAGTAAGTGTCCGGTAACGTTTTAGAGATTTTAAATCAGAGTATCGTTGAAAGAAAGTTTTAGTTTTAAAAGTTTGTGGCGTGGGGTTTTAGTAGATTGAAATACTGCAAAAACAAGAGAGCGTACTTATTTGTTTGGAAAAAAAAGTTTTAAAAATTCTCAATTTTTGTACCAGGAAAAAGGCTGGATAACAAAAGGAATAATAGGTAAATATCTCCAGTTACAATTTTTTTTTCAAACTAATTTTTATTTTTTGTTTCAGAGAAATGTGTAGTAATTTGAAATATATTCATAATGCTCTATTTTCTATTTTTAGTCTACACGACGATGTACACAATTTTTATTCTTATTCCAGACGTCATAAAAATATCTTAAACATCTCTAATGACATACGTAGGCCGCGCCATTTTTAATTTTCCGCCATCTTAACTATTTAAGATCACCAAAAAAACTCATTTTACTACTGTTTTAACAACAGATAATTTCTTTATTATGCCTAAAACATTTAGAGATATTGAAAAATTACATTTAAGAAATTAAAGACAGTTACAAATAACATTTAAGAAAATGATTTTATTTTATTTAGTTTAATGAACAATGTTGGCGACTGTAGGCGTAAATAATAAAAAAATAATACAATTTCATTGATTCTACATTTTTGTCTGTTTAATAAATAATAACATTTCATATGACATGTATTTGCAAGAACATTTTTTGGCAAAAACCCAAGCATTTTTTTATGTCAGTGCCCTTATTTAAATATTTAAAAGAGTATAATTTATATCTAAATTCTTGACAGAAATAAAATGTTCTAGTAAACTGAAACATGTTTAGAGAATGTTATTTTCTTATTTATATTGAAAATACTATTTATCTTAGTAGCGTTTGTTTTGAACAAAAGCTATTTCAGATGACAAGCGTTTAAAAGTTATGACTTATGAGATAAATGGAATACGGCATTTGCTTCTTAAAAGTTTGAACTTCAAGTAACCTTGACTTTTAATGTATTTGTAACCCAAAGTAATAAGATGCTATACTGTATTTGAATTTTGCTCAAAGTTAACTTATTTGGTACGTTTTTATTTTATTTAACCATTAGATAATTGATCATAGTCTTAATTTTATTTATTTCTTCAATTTAAATCCATTTTTATAGGTTGCCCTGCAGTTAACGTTTAATTATTATAAAATCTTTCTGAAGCCGAGGGTAAATTCAACTTATAATGATACAAGGTATTAAAATTAATCATTGACGTCGCCGTATGCGCTCTAGCACTACAGCTTAATCCATGTATACTGTTGGATAGACAACTATAATTAGTAGGTAAAGTAAGAGACCTCTAACCACAGAATAAAAGTACTGCCGGTTGCTCTAGGTAGCTATGATAATAAACAGCAAGCTTTCCAAGAGTAATGACCATTACTAGCTTTACTTTCATAGTTTTATTGAAATTAGCTAGATTGTTTAACTTATTTACGTAAAAGTATCCCGCGGATTTTATGGCCGACAACAGCACGAGAGGTAACACTATTGCTACTGTACGGCAGTTTCAATTTAAAACTCCGCAATCATCGAAGCATTTCGTGATGGCAGCAAGGAAATTAAGTTAGGAAACATAATGTGAGGAAAATTGGAAATTTCCAACGAGATTCGATGGAGGAGGGAATACGAGGAATGTGAGGTATAATATCTTTGAATGAGAGGGTTTGAAATGAAATGATTTTTTTTTTGCAAGAGTTTTAGTACATACAGATGGTCGGGTTTTTTAACGAGTTCTAAAACAATTCGCTAAAACTAGCATGCAAAATTACATAAATAAGAAGCTAATAAAATTGGAACATACATCATAGTTATTTTAATAAGAATAAAAATGTCAATCATTTGTCAAATTATAACAGTAAAATGACAGCGTAAATCTTTAAAATTTAGGTACTCATTCACAGAATAGAAAGATTTTTTGAAAGGATAGAGATGCTTATATTTCTTTGATTTTGTATTATTACTGATTAATCGACACTCACTATTTTCATCTCTTGCTTTGTCCACTATCCACGATTTCTTAATGCCCGGTACATATTTCTTATCTCTACTACTAATAATAAAAATACATTGCAAAAAAATGCATTGCCTAAAAATACATTGCAAAAAAACCGGTCAAGTGCGAGTCGGACTCGCGCACGAAGGGTTTCGTACCATTGTCTATAAAAACGAGCAAAAAATCGCGTTTGTTGTATGGGAGCTCACTTTGATATTTATTTTATTCTGTTTTTAGTATTTGTTGTTATAGCGGCAACAGAAATACATCATCTGTGAACATTTCAACTGTCTAACTATCAGGTTTCATGAGATACAGCCTGGTGACAGACGGACAGACAGACAGACGGACGGACAGCGGAGTCTTAATAATAGGGTCCCGTTTTACCCTTTGGGTACGGAACTCTATAAAATACATTGCAAAAAAATACGTACTGAGTTGATTGACTAAAGCAAAAAATTTTTCGGAAACTGCTATTTCACTACTCTTTGGGGCATCTGACAAGCCTTTTGGAGACTATGCTTTTTTTCTATGACATGAGTGAGTCGAGAACAAAGCCTTCTACATTTTCATTTTACGTTGTGATATATTTCGCCCATTCAAATTAAACTTCCAACTGCCGACATAAAAATGGTACCAGCCGGTCTCAAAATTTCATTGACAGTCGCGCACCGGCTGACCGCGTAGCTAGAATACGTAATTCAGTCAATTCAGGTCACTGTACCACAGTGGTAGGGGTGCCGTGTACTAGTTGATTTGCATAGATAATATCTTGTTCACATACTATTTGGTTGGGGATAAAAATGAAAATCCTTATTTGACACCTAAACAGTACTTGTTTTGTTGTTGTTAGGTTTAAAAAAACAGTGGCATTCCCGGAGTGCCGACAGAAATGAAAACTTGAAAAAAAATCGGCACCGCGGTAATCAACGCGTTAATGTCTTTTACTCCACGCACTGCGGTAGTCAACGCGTTGGTGTCTTTTTAATAGTCAAAAGCTGGTGTCGTCACAGTGTCTCGAAATCAATGGTTTAGTCCCATCTCAAAAATGCCCAACGCGCCTAAAGAAGTTTTCACTTCAATTGGGGGTTTAAGGCAAGGGGGTAAGGCAGAAAGGTGTTGTTCCTTGTATCTCTGTCTCTTTTCTCAGCTGTTGATCCCATGTAAGGTGGTGGGGTCAGTATCCCCTCAGCTTTCGTTTGTTTATCATTGTTTTTTTTTTTTTTTTTTTTTTTTTTTTTTTTTCTCTCTTGGCAAGTCGCTATTTGCGCATTTGCCACTAACAAAAACGGGGGAACTTATAATAATTAAAAAAAAAAATGGTATCTGAACGGAATTTGGAAATATAAATTGGTCAGGATCGGAAAAGGAATAAATTTTCAAATAAAATATATAATAAACTAAATACGGATTGAGTTAGAATTAATGAAAATAGATAAACAGTTGTATATTATAGGATCATTAGATGCTAAAAGAGTAAGAATGGAAGTAGGAAGAGGAACTTCATGACGATTTAAGGAGTCCATAAAAGGAGAATGATTATAAAGAGAACACGAGAAGAAAATGTGGTTCAGATCCCCCACACTTTCGCCACACTCACAAATATCGTCATCTATGATATGAAGCCGTGCAAGGTGAACTGGAATACAAACATGTCCCAGTCTCATACGGATAATACAACTGGTGGAAGTTTTATTTAACTTTAATTTAAAAAACCAAGGTTTTTTTGGAATACACGTTTGTATGGTAGAATAAAATTTACCTTTTAATACTGAACTGTCTGACCATAAGTCTCCCCAAGACTCCCGAAGGAACGTCATGGGGAGACCTGCAAGATCATGACAATAATTAATGTACGGAAAACGATCTCCACAATCAACAGCCTCATTGGCAAGCTGGTCAGCCCTGGTGTTGCCCAAAATGTTGCTATGTCCCGGAATCCATGCAAAGCTGATTACAAGCCCTTGCTGATAACATTTGTACAATAAATTTCTTATAGATATTACCAAGGGATAAACTGTTTTACATTTTAATGGAAATTTGCTAAGAGCTTGCAAAACACTCAAAGCGTCTGAAAATATGACCGTCTTTTTTAATTTCATAATGTGTATATATTCTACAGCTTTGAATAAACCAAAGCATTCTCCTGTGAACACTGATGATTCAGGCGGAAGTTTAACCTTTTGAACTATATTGTATTGAGAATGAAAAACTCCGACTCCTACACAACCAGAATTATCGTGTTTGGACGCATCAGTGTAAATATGATGCCAATCTTTCCAATAATTATATTTGATTGAATTAAATAAGAAACTCGTAAAATCATCCCCTTTATTTAAACCCAAGGAAAAATGTATGTCAGGAATAGAAACTATAGATTCATAATTACTGCAAAAAAGAGGATATAAATTTGAGCTGTAGCTTGGAGCCTGTAAGGCAATAAACTTTTTGTAACTCTGAATAAGACATGGTGGATTTTTATGAGACCAATAATTAGAAGAATTTATTTGATTTAAAAGTAATGGAAGTTTTGTATGTAGAGGATGGTTAGCAAATTGCAATGAACGAAATAAAAATTTATCGCAAAGGAACTGACGGCGAAGTGAAAGAGGAGGATCCACACATTCAAGTTGAAGGGCATTAATTGGACTAGATTTCATAGCTCCCGTGATTATTCTTAGTGCTTTTGACTGTATATTGTTAAGTTTTTTAAAAGCAACAATACTCCCTGGTTCTAACAAAAAAGACCCATAATCTAATACGCTTCTAACTATAGCATTATATAGCAGTTTTAAACAATAAGGATGGGCACCCCACCATACTCCAGCCAGGCATCTTAACATATTTAACCTTTTTTCGCATTTAGAAAAAATATATTCACAGTGGGGAATACCAGTAAGCCTGGAGTCTAAAATAACTCCTAAAAATTTGACCGAAGATTTTTCTGGAATCGGTTGACCATCAAAATATATAGAAAAAGGAGGAGGAAGCCGCTTTCGTGAAAATAAAACAGTAGAGCTTTTCGAAGATGATAACTCTAGTCCATTACGATCAAGCCATGTTTTTAAAAGATTAAGAGAAGAAGACAGTGAAGAGCAAGCCGTTTCAATAGAGCGATGAGAACAGTATAAAACCAGGTCATCAGCATATTGGAGAACTTTTACTTTACTGTCCAGGGAAGATTCGAGGTCATATGTATATATATTATACAATATAGGACTTAAAACAGACCCTTGAGGAAGCCCTTTCCACACTAATCTAGATTCATAAGTAGAATCCTCTAATAAAACATTAATACGTCGCTCAGATAAAATATTCATAATGAAATTAAAAAGAATTGTAGGCACATTTAACTTTTGTAATTTATTTCTTAAAATCGGAATAACTACATTGTCATAGGCGGAAGTAATATCTAAAAACGAAGCTATAAGGTGACTATTTACAGAAAAACTTAACCTAATATCCGTGACAAAAATACTTAAGCTATCTAAAGTACTTTTGCCCCGCCTAAAACCGAACTGACTGTCACTCAATAAATTATTGCTCTCAATAAACCATTCTAAACGGTTCTTTACCAAATGCTCGGTAACTTTTAATAAAACTGAAGAAAGCGCAATGGGACGATAGGCATTACTATCTGACGGGCTTTTGTCAGGTTTCAAGATTGGTAAAACTATTTGGGATTTCCAGGATGTGGGAATGTTGCCAGTGACCATAATAGAGTTTATAAGATTTAAAAAATAGTCAAGTGACGTTTCGCTTAAATTTGACATAAAGGAATATGGAATACCATCAACTCCAGGAGCAGAATCTTTTAGGTGGGTCAAAATACCTTTGAGTTCAGCAAGAGAAAATGGACTATTGAGTTCTGCAAGATTGACATAATCGGAAAGAGGTATAGAATAAATAGTTATTTCCTCAGGGACATACGAAGGTGATAGCTTATCTAAAAATTGGTCTTTCATTGAAGAAGGAAGCAAAGATGAGGGAGACTCCTTAAATGCAGATCTAAACCTACGAATGTTTCGCCACACAACTGATGGATGAATATTAGGTGATATGTTCTGACAAAAACGTCTCCAACCTTCGAACTTCTTTTGTTTAAATAATTTACGAGTATCAGTAATGGCAGAACATACAACATCAAAGTTTTCATCTGTAGTGTTGGCATAATATTGAATCTCTGCTTGTTTCCTCTTTTTAACTGCAATTGAACAATCCCTATCCCACCATGGAGGGGATGGGATATAACCTAGAGCTGTATTTTTTATAGGAAAATGACTATCAGCAGTTCTTATTATTAATTTTGCTAAAGCTTCAGCACATAAGTGTTCATCACCAAATTTAATTTCAGGAAGTTCCGAAATGTAAAAATCCAACTGCTCCTTAAACAATGACCAATTGGCATCTGCAAGTCTATACTTTAACCGTGGAGGAGGTTTAGAATAATGCTTATTATAAAAAGGAAATGAAAGTAATATTGGAAAATGGTCACTACCATGAGTAGAAGTTAAGACTTCCCAAGATAAATAAGGTGTAAGACTGGGAGAGCATATTGACAAGTCAGGAGCACTTATTTCCTCGTTGGGAGCAGTGCGTCGTGTTGGAGAACCATTATTAAGAATGCAAAGATTACGAGTGTCAATCAGATCCAAAAGATTAACCCCATAGCTATTGGTCAAGGAACTACCCCAACATTGATGCTGAGAATTAAAATCACCTAATAGTATAAAAGGTTTTGGAAGAATAGAAAGAATATTTACAATTTCATCGAAAATCAGAGTAGATGGACGAGGAATATATATAGAAACATAACAAACTTTATTTACAACTGCTGCAATAATAGAAAAATCACTATTATGAGCAGGAATGGAAAAATGAGTAAAAGATTGAGGATGTTTGATGAGTAAGACTACTCCACCATACTTATCAAATCGATCCTCTCTGAGACATGCATAACCCGGAATCCTAAACAAAGAGTCCGGACTAAGCCATGTCTCCTGTAAAGAAAAAATAAATGGATTATATTTATTTATAAGATAAATTATTTCAGTTTTTTTAGAAATTGCACTTCGGCAATTCCATTGGATTACCTTGGCTGGACTGTCCATTATTATTATTAGAAGTGCAAGTAACTGCTTCGAGTGCAGAGGCAACGTGAGACGGTGAAATTAAGTTAGACTGTGACAAAGACTTAATTAATGCTATGATTAAATCTCTTGTAGTTTCAGATAGATTGTCCTTAGGAATCAGAGCAGTGCCATTATTTAGTGAAGAAGTGTTATTATAGTCCTTAATAAGGTCATGATGAGATTGACGATCATAACCTATAGAGGATTTTGTAGGTGAACGAGGTTTAGTGTAAACAGTTTTTTTATATGAATATGACTGATTAGATGTAGGATTAACCCGTGGAGCTGAAGGAGTAAAGCTATCTGACACATGAGTGGTAGTTAAGGCGTCAATATATGACTTCTTAGAAACAAAAGGATGTAGTTTTGATGCTTCTGCATAAGAAATGCAACTTTTGGACATTGTTTCTTTTATCGATTTCTGTCTCTCAAATTCAAGGCACTTCTTACTAGTAGCTTCATGAGACCCCCTGCACAAACAGCAAGAGACATCATCATCTTGAACTGAACAGGACTCGCCTGAATGTCCATCACCACACTTAAAACATCTAGGCTTAGACCTACAAAGACTTTTTACATGACCATACCTACAACAATTATAACACTGAATAGTTGGGTAAATGTATAATTCAACACTCAAGGCTGTGTAACACATAAACACCCGCTTTGGTAGAACTTGCCCATCAAATGTAATTATAATTGTTTCCGTGTTCTTGAATACATTATTACCATCAACCATTACTTTCCTTCTAATCCTCCTAATTTTTAAAATTTCTCCACAGCCTATGGGAACAGAAATAGCCTCCTGAACCTCCTCATCGGACCAATCGGCAGGAACGCCTCTTACAACACCCATACGGGTTATGGAGAAAGCAGGGATAAAAGCTTTATAATTTTCTTCAGCTAATTTTGTATTATTTAAAAACAGATTCGCATCATCATAGTGAGAAAATGCCAATGAAATTCGATTTCTGCCGATTTTTTTCAGACTACCATTTATCACATTTTTAAAATTATTTCTTTTCAAAAAACGGCCAAAAGAAATGGGATGTAAAAATGTTTTTTCAGTGACTTGTTCACGTTGCACATGAACGACATATGGAGCAGCATCTGATGACTTAAAAGTCAACCTAGCCAACTGAGTTGCAGACTGTGGAGATGTTTTATTTTGTACAATGATTGATTCATGAGATACCTGAGTAGTAATTTTTTGTGAGGGGTCTGAACCATTCTCGAAATGAGAAATTTCCATCTCCTGATTCTCTGGTTCACAATTGCAATCCTTTTTGCCGCCATTTTTACGCCTTTTTTTGTTGCAATGTTTGCAAATTTTGGGCCGAGCTGAAACCCTCTTCCTTCTACTATTATTTACTGTTGATACTGAACAATCAGTATCAACACTGGTTTCATTATGTGAAATTGTCACGTAGTGAGCTATGACCGGAGATATCGACCCCCCAGGATCCCCTGGAGGGTCCATAATAGAAGATTTATAAAAAACTTACCAACTATTAATACACACAAAAAAAAAAAACTAACTACTAGAAATATATAAACAAAAAACTAATTATTTACACAAAAAGATCCCAACAAACTTATTTTAGGAAATTAAAATTCACTTAGAAAGAAAAAACACGACCGCCGTATTCAAGGTTTCCCGCGCTTTTCGTTTATCATTGTTAATAACTACTGAGATCAACAATTTGGCATCCATAGACTATGTATGTCACTAACGATGATTCAGGTTAGAAGCAAATCTATGCGTCTATGTTTAAAAAAACCGGCCAAGTGCGTGTCGGACTACGTACAATGAAGGGTTCCGTAGTTGGGATGAATTTATCCCAAATACAAACTTAACATTGGAGTTGAAATACACGTTATCCCATACATTCCAACTGCAAATATAAGTTTGTACGCACAATATTGAGAGATTTACCATGTTATTTTAGGACCATAGACTTCTTATAGGTTTTTCTGTAATTTATGAGTAAAAAGCCATATTCTATATTTTTTTCAAAATTTTTGGTCCAGTAGTTTCGGAGGTAAGGGTGAGGGGTGTGCACCTGCTATGTAAATAACTGGGACTGGAACTTATCATATCATCCACATACTAAGTAGGAAAAAACCAGTCAAGTGCATGTCGAAGTTCGTACAATGAAGGGTTCCGTAGTTGGGATGAATTTATCCCAAATACAAACTTAACATTGGAGTTGAAATACACGTTCTCCCATACATTCCAAGTGCAAATATAAGTTTGTACGCACAATATTGAGAGATTTACCATGTTATTTTAGGACCATAGACTTCTTATAGGTTTTTCTGTAATTTATGAGTAAAAAGCCATATTCTATATTTTTTTCAAAATTTTTGGTCCAGTAGTTTCGGAGGTAAGGGTGAGGGGTGTGCACCTGCTATGTAAATAACTGGGACAGGAACTTATCATATCATCCACATACTAAGTAGGAAAAAACCAGTCAAGTGCATGTCGAAGTACGCACAATGAAGGGTTCCGTAGTTAGGATGAATTTATCCCAAATACAAACTTAAAATTGTAGTTGAAATATATGTTTTCCCATACATTCCAACTGCAAATATGAGTTTGTACGCACAATATTGATAGATTTACCTTGTTATTTTAATACCATAAACTTCTTATAGGTTTTCCTGTAATTAAGATTCTCGCAAGAATTCCTTTCATTTGATATATCACCCGGTACTGTTAGCAAAACTTTATTTTTAAATTTTCTTGTTTGCCCCCAAAAGCGATCCTTATATTCAAAATTTATTTATTTACGTTACACGTTAGTGTTTGGGTCACAGAAATACATAAGTGTAACAAATTTCAACTTAATCGGTCCTTTAGATTCGGAGCATTACTGTGGCGGACAGACAGACAGACAGACACACCAGTGATCCTAAAAGGGTTCCATTTTTGCCTTTTGAGGCACGGAACCCTAAAAATAGTGCCTTCAAGTAAGTTTCCTTAAGCGTCAGGCAATAGAGGATATGATGGAAACTTTTCATGCAACATTATAATAGGCTTTTAAAAAAATACGAGACTAATATTTGTAGTTACTCGATGGCATGACTAATAATGACCTAAAAAATCGCACAGAAAATAAGAATCTTAAATTTCTAACCGGAAATATTAGATACTAAGGTCGTGGAGGTCAGATAGACAGTCGCTCCTGTAAAATCAGCTGCACCTGGTTAGACTGGAAGCTGATCCTAACATAGTTGAAGAAAGACTGATGAGATATTTTTTAATTAAGAACCGTTACCAATTTACATCATGTAAAATATGCATATCATACAGCATACACCATTTCATTCCATAACCCTTAATTTCGCATAAAGTTAGTGCACACCTTACCGAAACTGCGTCCACTGACCATTCAGTGCACATGGAATTGTGAGCCCGCGGCGCATACAAATAACATACACTCCATTTTGAATCAGTCTATTTGCAAGCCTAGCGCTATTGGCGTTAAAAGGACAAAGGCAACGCTGGCTTCGTGGCCACACTGTAGATCGAATGTTAGAAATGCTCGGGATTTTTGAATAATTACTATAACAATACTGGAACGCTGTTTCGGGAATGATATCATAATATATTTTGTAATAGTTTTTATTTGTGGGACCCGGCCAGTCATGTTTGAGAAAAAAATGGTGGCACTCCGGGAGTGCCGACAGAATTAAAAACTTGAACAAGATCGCCTTGGTGGAAGAAAAATACTTGTATAGAACATTGGTCCGTAACCTTATCTAAATAAAGAGCACAATCGCGTTTACAAAAAAAAAAATACTTCGAAACTTTTAAAGTAAAAATACTTGCATAGAACATTGATCCGTAACGCAATATAAATAAAGAGCATAATCGCGTTTAAAAAACATTTAAAGTAAAAATACTTGCATAGAACATTGATCCGTAACACAGTATTTATAAAGAGCATAATCGCGTTTACAAAAATGAGGTGTCGTCATGGTGTCGCGAAATCAATGGTTTAGTTCAATCTCGAAAATGCCCAACGCGCCTAAAGAAGTTTTCACTTCAAAAATGATTTTTCCAGGAAAAACTTCTTAATTTCAACGCGGAATATAAAACTTTTTCAAGTTTTCTCACTTAAGTAGTTTCAAGCGGTGCCTACGTTTTTGTATAACGAAACTTTCCTGAAATAAATTTCACAGCTACGACGACGTGTGACGTCACAATTTGCTGAAAGGTCAATCATATGCCTATTATATTATGTTTGCATAATATTTTTAGTACAACCTTACGCCCGCGCCATCGTCTACGTGGAATTTCAACCCCAACCCAACGCGTCGCATCGCATCGTCCGCCCGTGTTATTACTTCATTTTCGTTTAGCGTTCTGTCTGTTTTTTTTTTTATTTCGCGGCCCTTCAGGGTTGTACCGTGATGCTAAATAGCCTATAGTCTTCCTCAAGAATTGGGCTATCAATAGAAAAAATATTTTTTCAAATCCGATTGGTAGTTTCAGAGTTTAGCGCGTTCAAAACAAACAAACTCTTCAGCTTTATTATATTACTAGCTGCGACCCACATAATTCTCGATCCCGTAGAAATATCGGGATAAAAATTATCCTTTAAGATAATCCAGTACCCTAATTACGTAATACAACACAATCACAATCTGTTCCGATTTGAAACTTATTTCGAATCCATTGCTTCATAAGTTGGAAAAAAAAAATCTGCTCAACAACGTAAATAGCGCAATGAATGTTGTTGAACTGTCAAAATGAAACAAATTAGGCATAATTGTGTACGAAAATAAGTTACGCAATTAGGGTACATACAAATCTGTTCAGCAGTTTTTGCGTGAAAAAATAACAAACATCCTCAAACTTCAGCGTTTATAATATTAATAGGATTAATATATATTTATTTATAAATTCAAGCACCTTGGATTAATATCAGAGCGTAGAGTATTATTAAGGCTTATTTAGGTAGCAATTAGTTGCCTCATTTTTTTTTGTTTTTGATACTTTGTTCACGCACGACAATTATTATATAAATAGCTTGTAGTTTTAATTGGTTTAAGATTTGAGAGTATGCTTTTTTTAACGTTCGAAGCACGTAATATAACTTTACTGTTTTTAACACTAATTATCTACCTGTATAAATATATACAAAAAAAAAGACACTTAGGCGTCGAAGTATTCGTCCGCATTGCTGTCATCCGTAAAAGTGCCCAGAAAACTGCCAGCATTGCCACTTTGAATGGCAATGCTAATTCTTTGGCCAAAGAACGAGCCAGCCCTCTGGTCATGTGAAGTGTCGACCAGTCGACGAGAATTTTTCTAAAAAAGGAAACGCGCACTTAGGTCCCATGACCCAAGCGTAAAGTAACAGTATCCGCCCCTCTTGAGGGTCTCAGCAGCCACAGCAGCAGTGCCGCGCTGGCACAGCCAGCCGTGCTAGGAAAGTTCTTTAGTTTTTTTACCGAAAATTACCCTAAATTATAACCTTTGTACTATAGGTAAACGTCTGCCTAACCCTTCGGGGAACACATGCGTGATGTTATCAATCAATCATTTATTAAATTGCGAATATGGGTACTTACAAAAGAGGTCTTATACAAAAAATAGTGTCCATGAGCCATATCCTACCATAATACATGCAAATTTACAAATACACAGGTATCTATGAACTAGAATTTAACAATAAAAATAAAAATGTTATGATATGCATAAACTTTGTTTTCTCTAACATTGGTGGTGTGGTCATATTAAAGTGTATGGTATGATCAGGGATATTACGGAAGTCGTTTTACTGGAACCGGAATCGGAATCGGAGGTTTTAAATTTGATTGATCGGAATCGGAATCGGAACCGGAACCGTTGTCGAAGGTGAAAGTAGAAGAAATATGTGTTATGGGAAGGCTTAATGAAACAATTGAAATATAATCCAGTCTCTTTAATCAGTCAAATATTAGCGGTAACATCCACAAACAAAACAATAAACTGAGATTTTGAGCGCGAGCGTGTATAAAATAAACTAAAATTACACTGGCGACAAGTTAAGAGGAGGCTCCCTAAATTGTATGTAAATTTGCATTAATATTCTGAAAAAGTCACGCATACAATCAAAATGGAACTTTAGTATATGATTTATTGGATCTTTTTCTTTCCAAATATAAGACAACAATATTAATTGTAATTGGAAAATTTTCGCTCGATTCATTTTTATTCGAAAATCATGTCTTTTTTAAAGATTACATAACATAACATCACGCCTTGTTTCCCCGAAGGGTTGGGCAGAGGTGTCTCTGTAGCAGGTTCACCCACATTTCGCCAGTTATGTTTTTTAAGTCCCATGTAATAGGGGGCGAGCCTATTGCCATCAACCGGGCACAGATCCAGACTCCAGGCTGCTACTGAGAAATTTCAGATAGAAAAACCCAATAACACTTTGCCCGACCTGGGAATCGAACCCAGGACCTCATGTTCAGCAGTAGCGCTTGCGACCACTAGACCAACGAGGCAGCAACGAGGTGAGGCAGGTTTTTAAAGATTAATTGAAACAAAAACAAGATTACTCGGCTTTTGTGTCTAAAATAATTATTGTCAGTAAGAAAATATAATTTATTATCCAAATATAAGAGATTTTTTCTGTAGATAAATTATTACTTTAGTTATAAACGAAATAAGAATTGAGACTTACGACATTTAGTTCCGTGCTTGAACACGACTAAAGAGCGCACGCAATATTCAACTTTATTACTGAAGTGTTAGCGTTTAACACATAGTAGAGTGGTGGGATGCATGGGGGCGGAGTTTGCGTGGAAATTGACTTTGGAGTGCCTTGTCTTAAAACCTGTTTGTACGCGGTCTAGTCACGTGCAGTGCTGCGTTTCGAACTTCGGTATAACTCTGATTCAAAATTATCGGAACCAAAGTTGGAATCGGAGGTGTAAAATTAATCGGAAGTTCCGACCTTTCGGAACCCGAACCGAAGCTCCGTAACATTCCTGGTACAAATCATCAAACTGAACAACTTTCTCCACGGGACCAATATCGTAATCGCAAAATATATTAATATTTTAGAGGTATGAGGTACAAGGTGTAAAGTTCACTCATCCTCTATAGAAAAGGGAGGATCCTCCGACTAGACGGGTGTCGAGTCCGGCGGGCGACTGCCCAACGATTGATGTTGGATAATCATATATATGTCGTTCGCGCGGTAAACTCTAATTGCGCGATGCAAGATTTGTGTGACGTCAGGATTTTTGTGTGATGTCAGGTCTTGGATCACAATATATTAAATATTCAGTTGTCCCATACAAAATTTCTCGATCTAAATCAATGGGACAGCTGATTTTAGTACAATGGAGAAAGTTGTTCAATTTGATGATCCACACCTTTAAATATGACTACGCATTTCTGATACACGGTGAATTTAGAAGAGAATACTCGAAAATTATCGTATTTTATATACTTTGATTTCTCTTCCATTAGTTTATAGAGGTAGTCGCGCGGATAACTTTGCTTGCGCGATGTAGGATTTGTGTGACGTCAGACGTGATTCATAGTTTGTATGAGGCATCATAGATGCCGCCACAAGTTTTTTTTTTTTGTTAACGTCAAACTAAGAATATAATATAATACTCTTTTAGCCTCTTCTCTAAACCTCTTTTATAAAGCAAAAAGATTCATTCGAAACGCTACATTTTCAAATGTTTCTGCCTTGAACTTTTCTTAGCTTTATCATAAAATAATTCATTAAAAAAAAAAGAAAGAAAAGTATAACAGAAACAAAAATAAAGCAAGAGAATATTTCCTACCATTAGACGGAAATGTCAAATCCACATCCATTCTAATAAAGACTCTATCACAATACAGTTAAAGTATCATATTGTCTGCGTGGCATTCAAGGAATGTCTTGGTATTCTTTTGACTTTAAATCTCTTGTGTATTCGTTAATGTCAGATTTCAAGTGATAATATTGAAATTAAAAGTATTTTGATCAAAACTTTTCATTTTCCTTCTATGGATATTTAAGGGCTTTCAAGGGTCTTATCACACTGGTGATTTGCGAGCAAACTATTAGGAAGGCGATTGTTCAGCGCAATTGCTGCGTGTGCGTAGCAAGCATGCCACGTGTGTCGCAACGTTCTACGCGTTTGCGTAACGAGAGCGATTTGTGTACAAGAGAAAATGGAATTGTGAAAACGCGGCGTATACGTCGCGTAGTCGCGGTTAATTCGCTTCGCACCCGTGGAGGACGTTCACAGATCGCCTCGTTAGAAACACGTTGACAACATCAGTGTGCTAACTGATAACACTCATAATGGTTCGAAGAAGAAAACCAAATCAATTTTAATATTAATTGTAATTAATAACTCATCCGTCAAAAAGGTTCACTTTACCAAAATTTCAATAATATATCAATAGTCTTTTATTTCCTCTGTTTTCAGAGTGGGTCATGTTGAATTTAATTTGAAGCCCATTTATTAATTAGTCCAATAAACAATCGGGCGATGTGATAGGGGTGAAAGATAAACATGAACTTTAATTTTATGGTTTTTGGATAGGGCATAATTTACGTCAACACGCCAGTATTCCCCGAAGAGATAAGCAGAGGTGTATTGTTGGGCACGCCATAATTGCCACGGCGCGGCGTCCTCGCCGTCCACCTGACACAGCTCCTCACCAGACACGGTTGCTTCGGGAGGTTCCTATTTCGGATAAGGCGGGAAAGAACGACCGGGTGCCATTGTGTGGATCACCCGGAGGACACTGTGGAGCATATGGTGGAGGTCTGCCTGGCTTGGGAGGAGCTCCACCGTGATCTCTCGCGTCCGGTCCTGGTCTGTTTGAATAAACAAAAAAAAAAATGCTGTTCCACACATATTGCACTTTTGTACGAAACAGCCGAATTTTGTTTAATAACTGACAAACAATGTCAAATCAGAAGTGTCCAGAATCATGTACTGAATCCATGGTAACATGGTGGTTGTGCGTCGATGTCCCTGTCAGCCTGTATTATGCATAATGCATAGTCAAGTTGGTTTATTGGTTGCAAATGGGACTGCTGGTCAATTGAGCTCCTGCATCGATCTTCGGCTCGAGCGTAGCTTTTTTGATTTTCTATTCGGAAATTTTATGAAACAGCCTGTAGTCTGGACTTGTACCTGGTTAAATTTTTTTTCATGTTAGCCTACACTATCCCACTGCTGAGCAAAAGCCTCCCCCAAATCCTTCCATGTATCCTTTTCCAGGGCCACCTCCATTCAACCCTTGCGGTATGCGTCTAGGTCATCTCGCCACCTCTTCCTGGACCGGCCTCGGCACCGCCGTCCATCCTCAGGCACCCATCGTGTGGAAACTGTTGCCCAGCGGTCACGATGCATGTCGCTGACATGACCCGCCCAATCCCATTTTAGCTTGGCAGCCTTTTTGCCTACGTCTAAGATCCCCGTTACATGGGACTTGTTAAAAAAAAAAATGTGGAAAATTAGTACACAATACTAGTAAACTAATCTACTTATGCCATCAAGTTAGTAACCACGGAATAATAGACTTAAAATTTTCAAGAAGCAGTTTTGCCTCCTCCAAAATATCCATCGTAATTTTCATTTCTTCATTCACGCATATGCAGGTAGATACTTGGATATCCGTTAATCCAGAAATGAAGCCACAACAAAATGTTATAATAAGCACCGGCAGACGGACCAACACAATAAAATGAAATTATACGGAACCCGCGTAATTTGCTGACGTAATTACTTTTTGGGGATCGGTCTACAAGGTAGAGAAACGCAGAAGTTTTAGCGAGTTTTTCCACTGTGCCTTGATGATTGACGACAGTCGTTTGTTTGTTTGTCGGCATTTTGAGTTGAAATTCAGAGGAAAGTTACCCTGGAAAATGTCAAACTTTGAAGATTTTTCATTCATTTCATTGATTTTTTATTTAATTTTGCAAAATATGTTTTAACCGCGAGCATATAAGTTTCAGTTTTAAAGTTTACTTACCTTTGTCACACTAATAAAACTTTGAAAAAGAAAAATAATTTTCAGATTTTACATTTCTTAATTTCACACCATTCCTATGCTCCTCATAGCTATAACGTATTTCGTGATTTGTGGAGCATGCGGGCCTAAGATGACAGACATTTGATTCGATTAACTAAAACTATTATATAATTTTTTTTGCGTGTTGTACCTTTCTTAATGGGACTTCTGTTCGTATGCCATCGTGACTCGAGGGTGCTATTTTTAAACAAGGCTCAATTTGTATGGGATTAATGTGGCCTTAGCGTCTGTATCACATTTAGGGTGAGCAGCTTTTCAAGGGTAGGTAAACCCGGTTAAATTTTTTAACAAGTTCTAATATAATTTTTCGTGTTTCATGTGTGAATTTAGTGACGGGAATGGGAGGAAATATTTCATAGCGTCTCATATATTACAAGCAGTGTGCACGCACACGTCATGCACGCTTCACGCGCACGCAGCATGCGATCTGCTCAGGTCTTTAGAAACAGACTGTGATCTTGTTCTCCCCACGCCACATCTGTCTTTCTGAACGCGATAATCTTAAAAACTACTGAACGGATTTTCATACGGTTTTCACCAATGGACGGAGTGATTCATGAGAAAGATTTAAATATACAATTCATTATGGTTTTGTGTAAATTGGATGAAATACGACGATGGTTGAAAAAATCATGCCGACTAGGAACTTTATTAGCGTGCGCCGCGGAAATGGTAAAAGTTACATAAAATGTATGTTCTACAGTATTGTTTATCTTAATCATTTAAACAAAAAAGTCCGCGATGGCATATGTCTATCTTCTAAGGATAACCCACAATAACCATTTTTGTCTTTCAGAATTTGATTAAAATTTCATTGTTATTTCCGAAGCTATTTTGGCCGGTATTAATCCTTATCCAATAAACTATATTACTTAAATTGAGCATTTAATTTATATTAAAATATGCCTTGACATCATTTCATTTAAATTAATAGTTTAAAAGATATCACAGATTCGAAATTACGCGTGACACAAAATAATTATGGTTGACCGTAACGCGGGCGCAGCGGTACGAGTCAGTGACCTTTTCCTCGGCTTTTAGGTATGTAATCCCGGTATCAGTACTACGTTCCTGTGGGAAATTTTCCGACATCCATGCGGGTGAAGCCGCGGGCAAAAGCTAGTATAAAATAAATTTAATTTGGTTTGATCCTATTTTTAAACAAGAAAGTGTCATGTATAAAAACCCTTTTTACGATTTGTTTACCTTTATTTAACTACTTAAACCTATGGACTATAGTTCATTAAGCTTACATTGTGTGAAAATTGCGGCGAGTGCACTTAGCGGGAAAATATATTAATTAGAGGCAACATGTGGTGAAGGGAAGTGCCTTTTTGTATGGGGGAAAAAATGGCATATCTACCTTCGATTTGATTATTTAAAAATGTTATCATCTACCTAACCTTTCCCCAACCATGTTGAGGTCAGCTGCCACCCTAACCGGATGCAGCTGAATACCAATATTTTATATTGAGCGACTGCCTATCTGACCTCCACAACCCAGTTACTGGGTAACATGAAATCCCTAGGTAAGATTGGTTGTCAGACTTTCGGGCTTCTGACGACCCGTAACATCTGTCAAATATCTGAAAATGACAGCCAGGGTCAACGGCTTTACGTGATTGCCGAGGCACGGAAGGGTATTGGTATGTAAAGATGGTCACCTATCCACGGAGCAACCGCGGCAAGCGTAGCTTAACCTAATCGATCGACCCGTACAGCTGTTATTAGCTAGCCACAAGCCCCCAGCCAGCCATATTATTTAAAAATGTATGATAGCATAAATGCATTTATGGTAATATTTTGAGCTATGTACTCATGTCGTCTCCGCTTATTTAAAATTCTGAACCTGCATATTATACTACCTAGTTTATGGAATTTATTAGGTTCGTTCCATATAATTTCAGGTTTTTTCCAGGTAATTTCGTTTTGTTTATTTGTAAATTATGTACAAGTATACAGAGGAAAAAAAATAAAATATAGAAACAAATCATTGGGCATCAAAAAATTCATCTGCATCGCTGTCAGTCAGGGAAAGGTGCCCAAAAGGCTGGCAGCATTGCCGCATTGTATGGCGATGCTAATTATTTGACCTAAAAATTGGCCAACCCTCTGCTCACGTGAAGAGTCGACCAACCGCTTGCCAATGTCCTGAACGCTGAGCACTCGGACGCCACAGTTCTAGTGTTTCAACCTCAAACGGCTCAAAAATAATGTTTGTTTGTAAGTTTGTATGTAGGGGAAAATATCCAGAACTAGCAGGCGGATTTGAAAAATTGTTTTTGAATTGAATATCCCAATTCTAGAGAAAGGTCATAGGCTATGTAACATCACGCTACGACTCTTAGAAGCCGAGCAAAACGAAAAAAAGTTAGAAAGAATGCTAAGCGAAAACAAAGTAATAACGCTCGGGCGAGGCGATGCGATGCGGTGGGTCGGGATCCAAAATATCATGCGGACAAAGACGCGGGCAAAAGCTAGTTGATCAAAATAAGTGTTTTTAAAATAAATTTAAACTACCAGCAAGTCATGATTGTCATGCAAAACGAAAAATTCAATCACGTAAAAAAAACTGCTGCTGCATTGTATAACATACCTACACAAGGTGTTGCCTACATTTTATCGACATTTGCGAACATTTTAATGCACAGACAGCAGATTTTTGTTTTTCTGCGATTTCCGTTTTCGTCATGCATGACAAACATGTTAAATGCTGGCTTACTTGTCCATCACATAATCAACAGAGATTAGAAAAACCTTTTCTAATAAAATTATAAAATAAAGAGAAATCGTTAAAAAAATCTATGCGATGTAGAAGTATAAAAAAGGCAACGTTGCCGCGTTGCTTTAAGTAAAATAAAAAAGTCAAGAGAACTAAAGGCTGTCTTGCGCAGCATTGAAAAAGAAACGGGAGTAATAAGTACATGGGGTTTTATGTGTCCTATAAAAATTATTAGTTAGCCCGGTTAATGGCAGAGCTGAAAACCAGCATTAGGTGGTAAACTTTGTGTTGTCATCTGACATTATGCTAAGCTGAGGGCCTTTTGGGATTACAATCATTGTTTTCTGTTTTTATAGTTTTCGAAGTGAAAACTTCTTTAGGCGCGTTGGGCATTTTTGAGATGGGAAAAAGCAATTGAACTCGCGACACCGTTACCGACACCTCATTTTTGTAAAGGTGATTGTGCTCTTTACGTATATTACGTTACGGATCAATGTTGTATGCAAGTATTTTCTTGTTCAAGTTTTCACTTCTGTCGGCACTCCGTTTGTTTTTTGTGTATTTCCAATAAACGCATTTTTCTTTCTTTCTTTCACTGATCGTCTTTTTGTAATGGGCCCGAGCCAGGTAACAGCGACCAACTTTATCGGCACACATAGTATTTTTTAAAGACCAGAAAGTTAAAAGAAGATTAAAAAATGCGATCATCTTAAGAAGATCAAAGAGTATTTAGAGGATTAATAAAATTAAATTTAAAAAAAAATAACTGAACATCATCAAACGTTCTTACTGTTTGCTACTGCTTCGCTTGGTTTTAGGAACGGACAAAACACGAATTTTCTTAATTATATATAAGTTTTCTCCTTTATTTCTTTTAAATACTTATAAAAATAAACATAATAAAAATGGTAGGTAACAAAAACATATTAAAAAAAATGGAGCCCTCCTGTGTCATGAACAGGGCCAAGCTACCGGTGGTCAGAGCTCCAGAGAGAGAAACCTCCTGACAATGCGAGGCGTGTCCAGGAGAACTGCTCTCTAAATCAAGCCCTTAATTAATCCAGCTGCCCAACGAGAGCCTCCTCAGGTATTGCTCGAGCCTCTTGGCTATTAAGCCATTGGCTATCACGACTATCGGTACAATGGTCACTAAGTACATATGCCACATATCGACAATCTTATCCCACGGGAATGCAGGTCATACTCTATCCGTGCGCCAAATTTCATCGAAATTCGTTCAACCGTTTTAGCGTGGAAGCGTAACAAACAAACAAACTAACTTTCGCATTTATAATTTATTATTAGTTAGGATTATACACATAGGTAAGCCTTCCGGAATAAATTATTTAAATGATGGTGAATACCGCATCAAAATCCGTTACGAAGTTTAGAAGAGCGATGCGGTTACACGAACAAACACGAAAACCCACTTTGTTTCATACTGCTACAAGTACTGCGGGTCTAAAGCGGCCACATTAAGCAATTCCTTTAAAAGCAATTTATTTTTGATTATCACATATTTTAGCTGAATCAAATAATTCAATTCATATCAGAATCATATTTGGTGTAACTATTGCCGCATGAAAAAATGAAGACCGTAATTTTACCGGATAATGTTTCTTTACAGATTTTATTAATCAAATGAGATTTTTTTTATTTTTTATTTCTACACTTTAAATGTTATTTCATTATAATTCAAAACTGTCAAACAGATGAATTGCGTAATATGAATTGAACGTAGATAATATTATGAATTGTCAAATAGTGTGATTAATATTATCCTAATATGATTCTGCCAAAACGGCCGTTTTAGGCCCCCTCATGTATAATATTAGTATCTAGAGATATGATGAAAATTAATATAATCTAAATAACTAAGCACAAAGTAAAGGCAAGTACATAGACCAAGAACTCTAGAGCTCGGGGCGTCGAGAAAATGGATGGCGTGGAGGTTAGAGCACCGAGCATGCGGAACCTGAGACCTCAGTAATTGCATATACGAAAGGGATTTTTAGACATAATACGAAAGGGATTTTTAGATAGGTAGTGGCTTATTTTAGGTAATAACTGAGCAAACGATTTTCCGGTTTTAATAAAGCTATAAGTAGGTATTTATAATGAGTGAGTGTACTTAGGATATGTGTATTTTATTCGAAAAAAAAAGTCTGTCGGAAGTCTGAAAACGACAATCCGAAGCATTAGAGAGTGTTTTGCGATCGCAAAATTTGTTATTTTTTAATATCTTTACTGACTATTTATATTTCCAATTTCAACCCTCTTCCGTTGCCTAGCAACCAACAAAGCGAACTTAAATAGTCTTTGACAGTGGGTAAGGATTGCGAGGTGAGAAATATTACCCATATTCATGGGAAAAAAAGCAGTCAAAACATACTTCATGAAAAGTCGTTTAAATATTTTCCTGTTTTTGAATGAGCGTTATGAGGCGTGCAATTTTGGATTTTTCAACTCTTCTTTCTTTTTATTGTATCACGGTCGGTGATACTTTATTCAAATTACAATCAAGAATATTTGCTAATAAGTATGGGCAATAGTAAGTTTCTTTTAGTTGCCAGCGACTATCAGTGCCTTCAGGCCGTCTGTCTACCGCACCGTGAACGGGACGTCAACAAAAACGAGATGACGACGCCGAAATAGCGACAGTACATTTATTATGATTGCATAGTCTCGTTTCACGTCCCGTTCACGGTACAGTGGACAAACAGTGTCAGACTTCTTTCAGGTGACGGTGGGTACCTACAACATTAAAATGAAACATACCCCTTGTAAACACATTTGATTAACAAGTATCATCATCTGCCTAGCTCTTCCCCAACTATGTTGGGGTCGGCTTCCAGTCTAACCGGATGCAGCTGAATATCAGTATTTTACATGGAGCGACTGCCTATCTGACCTCTACAATCCAGTTACTGGGTAACACGATACCCCTTGGTAGACTGGTTGTCAGACTTTGGGGCTTCTGACGATTCGTAACAACTGTCAAAGATCTACAAATGACAGCCGTGACCAACGGCTTAACGTGCTTTCCGAGGTACAGAAGGGTCTTGGTATGTACAGATGGTCACCCGTCCACGGACCAACCGTGGCAAGGGTAGCTTAACCTGATCGATCGACCCGTGCGGCTGATATTACTTAGCCACAAGCCCCTCATTTAATCGACAAGTATACTCTGTCATTTACACTCAAGGCCTCACTTTCAGTGTTTGACAAAGCATTGTGGGCCAGTTGTGTTTTTGGGGTCTACCTTATGGATATCAGAATAATGGAAAAGGTTGGAGGGATACGGGTTTTTGTTGAATTACCAAACAGGGTTACAACTATTGTTAATAGATTGTACAGAACGCCCTTGGAATACATCTATACACGGTGTATCAGAAAAATGTGGGTGTGGACCATGAAACAGAATGAATAACAACAACAACAACTGCCTGAATAACTTTCTCCATGGGACAAACATCGTAATTGAGAAAAAATACTAAGCTGTCCCGTACAAGAACAGAATACCAGCGCTGCGGTATTTATTTATTTTTAAATATCGCAGCATCATGCTGAGATAGGGGCCTATTTGGCCTCGCACAGGTCGTATTTTTTTTAATCTAATGCTCCTTTTTATTTTTGTTAATGTTTGTTCCTTTTTTCTTATGTCTATCCTTTTTTATTATGTTTTGTATTTCCTGTGCGTGTCCCAAATAAAATATTTTTCTTTCTTTTTCTTTTCTATTCTACAAGACTTTATAGGCTTCTACAAACAGGCGCGACACGCGGCGCGACACAAAGACACCGCTCGTCGTGACGCGACGTACCTTTCTGTCGCGTCGCGTGTCGCGCCTGTTTGTAGGAGCTTTAATACGTACTCGATCATACTTGACCTTCCTCATGAGCCTTGAATTGAATTAGCAAATGCGAAAACAATTTTTCAAATCCTTGTGGTAGTTCCAGAAATTAGAACGTTCACACAAATTCTTCAGCTTTATTATTTTACTCGCGACCCTTTTTGTTTTTGGTGGGAAATTATCAAATAACTTCTCCCGCTCCGGGCGGAGCGGGAGGGAGTGTCAGACTCTTACTGACTAGAACCCACCCGTGTTCCTTCAGTTGCCTATATTGCCAGGGGCCACGGTAACCCTTTCGGACAATAACCGCAACCCCGGCAGGTTTTACTCGCGATCCGCCCCGACTTCGCACGTGCGCAATTGAGTAGTTACCTAACAAAAAGTACTGTGTTTGCATGAATTCAAATTAGTACTTCATTAATATTATTAAGTACTTCTATTTATATATATAAAGGTATTTTGTTCAGTAGTTAGGTGAGGTGATACCGTCAATCAAACACAATTGATTCTGTAATAAAAGGTTTATGTTTGTTATTTACATGTTTGTTTAACTCTAATTACAAAATTTAACATTTAATTAACGATAAAAACCTTACCTGTAATAAAAGGAACGACATTTAATGCTATTAATTTTAATATCAATTCCTAACAAGTAATAACTTTATAGTTTTCACGACCATGGTTCTAATTCGACCACAGATTAAATAAAGGCTGACGACATTGCAGTATACCACTGTAATGGCGCTAGTAGCGCGGCCTATATTCTAATTTAAAGAAAGTATACTTCCTTTACATATATTTAGATATTAAAAAGCCTATGTCCATCTGGAATAATTTTTAAAATAGGAAGCCTATTCCGGAGATTGCCCTCTACATACACACAAACTCACTCTTTCATTCGCTCTCTCTTTTTATAATATTAGTACTTATAGATAGAATAGATTGAACCTATCTAACCGAATTAAACTTATATGAACATTATTACGTAAGAAATTAAACGAGTTATTATTAGTTTAGTTATAACTAATATAGTTTCAACCCTCACAAACATTATTACTATTGTTCTATCCCTTAATACAAACAAAGCTACTTATGAACACCCACACAATAGGTATTCATTGAGTTGAGCGATAAAATTAAAGATATTGTGTAGTTACTTATCTTATATGCGTTGACTTTGTTGTTTTGGCATACTAGGTAAGCCTATGGCTTCGCTTGGAAGAAAGGATATTATTTTTTACGGGATGAAAAGAACGGAATAAATATCTTAAAGTGGAGTCATTTTCATAGGTAACATTTGACAATTCATCAAAATTCAACAATGTAACCTTGTGACGGCGGGCATAAAATAATATATTTTTTCGTTTTGTTAGAACTGCACAATTGCTTAACTTTTTTCAATTACGATTACATATTTATTGTAATAATGACCGATACGAGTAGTTTTATGATTTCCTTTATTTTCCTTTAATTTCTGATCTAAAGAACTGAACGTCGTTACAATGTTGCGTCAGTTAACCCTTTTTCTTTTTAAACACAAGGGATGTTACTCTAAAAATCGGTAGCTGATAAGTAGAATCGAATGCAATGATTACTTGGGAAGAAATATCACCATAAATTAATAACCACGTTGTGATTATAATAAAACATAATTATATTTATTATTCTTTTAACTAACTATAAAAAATACAAAAAATAACTAAATAGGAAAATCATTGATGTTAGATACAATTTAGGTGGGATGTTACAGGCAGCACCAGTGCCTGTCGATGACGCCATGTCGTGTCGCCATTACATGACGCAGTCTTTTGTCTTTGTGCGAAGTGACTATGCGTTTTTGGTGTGCTCTCTGTTATTTTTTTCTGACCCGGCTTTTTTATTGGACTGATCTTACTGACTACGTTTACCTGGCTATAAATTAGACTCCGATTGCTTAACGATTAGTAGACAAGAACAACATTACAGTCTTACCGGGTCGAAACGGGGGAAAACGCTAAACAGTCTATCTCGCGAACTAGTGGTGAAATTGTACAATTATTTTGAACGTGAATCAGTTAACGATGGGCCTCTTTTACCATTGACACAACCGAGAGAACGCGTTGCCGAAGCATTGGGAATAGGGAACAGGACAGTAACTCAAATTCTTAAAGAGAAATACGGACCATCAGGCTCAGAAGATAATACTTTACGTACACCGAAAAAAGATAGAGGGACAAGAAAATTGTTGGCGTTGATCATTTTGATGCTGCTGCAATTCGCAACCACATTTATATAGATAAGATAAGATAAGATCATTTTATTTTGCAAATATGGGTATCATTTACTGATGACAAAAAACAAGAGTTCAGCCATATTTTACCACGTAGGCATGCAAAAGATTTAAAACATTCAACTTATAACTAAATAATTCAATACAATTTTAAAATTACACAATGAACTAAGTACAAAAAACAATATATACGTAAACACTAGCTTAAAAATATTTCTCAGTTAGGAACTCTTAATATTATAATATGCTTTCGCCACTAAAAAGCTTCGAAGTTTATTTTTAAATAATGAAAGCGGAAGCTCTTTCCATGTCTTTGGCAATTTGTTATAAATGACTGGAGCCATGCAGTAGACACTTTTGCGCATAAGTGCTGTCTTGGCTGACTCCAGACATAGCACACTATAATCGCGTCTATTGCGGGGTACTACATCCGATAAATGTCTAAAACGACTCGGATTTGTCTTTACAAACACAGCTACTTCTAATATGCAATACTTCTAATATGCAATTATAACCAAGATAGTATATTATTAATATTTGTTGGTAATAGGGGTAATGTGAACAAAGGAGAATTACTCCAATATTATAGATCATTGTGCAACCTAACTATAAGAAAAATTGTGATGTTCACATTCCCATACAGCCAAAGTTTGCCACAGGAAGAAAATAATTTTAGATCTGAAATTAATATGACATTACATAATTTGACAAGTCATAATCATTTATTCCATTTAATTGACACTAACAATTATGTTGGTAACCACTTTTATTTGACAAAAGATAGATTTTGTATGGATAGGTACTATCTTTCAAAGTATTGTAAAAGACAGATAGCTGTGTCGCTATCATATTACTTTTCTATTACAGCCAAGAATTTGGCTAAACAAATTGCTTCTATTGAGCAATGCTATGACATGTCAAATAATTCAGCCAATAACTTGGTATCCAATATTGACATTGATAATAATTTAAATTAGAAATTAAGACAATAGAGGCAACCTCTAGCAATAATGTACAGAATTGCAAAATAAAATCAAATAAAGGTTTAAAATCTGTAAATAGTATTAACCTGGTGCATCAAAATATTCAAGGATTTATGAACAAAGATTTAGAAGTAGAATTATTTATGAATTTTAACAGTATTGATATTCTTTGTATAACAGAACATTGGCTTAAAAGCCACCAGTTCTTGTTCAATTTTAATAATCACCAGGTAGGTAGTTCATTCAGTAGAGTTAATGCTGTACATGGTGGCTCATTAATTTTAGTAAGTAACCAGCTTAAATATAGAGACCGTAAGGATATTGTGAGCCTATCTGTTGAGCGAACAGTTGAAATAGCCTGTATAGAATTGGAGCAGTTTATTGTATTAAGTGTGTACAGACCCCCTTCAGGATTGTATGACTGCTTTGAAAAGGTAATGGATGAAGTGTTACACAAGATTTGTAACTCAAATAAGTCCATTATCACTTGCGGTGATTTTAATGTTAATTTATTAGAAAATTCAGGTTCTTGTAGTAAAATAATAAGTCTGTTTCAGTCCTACAATCTTGTAAACCTATTTTTAGAGCCCACAAGAATAACCCCGACTAGTGCCACATGTCTCGATAATATTTATACAAATGTTATACCTAGCCACAAAGAAATAATAAATCTACTAGATTCTGATCATTGCGGGCAGAGGATTACTATCCCAAACCAAAACAACAAAGTGGCTAAAAAGGATATCACTGTTAACCCCAAAACTGCAAGTCGCTTGGAAAATTTTAAAGTTAAACTCATGAATAAATTACCAGTTTTGTCTATTCATGCTGATCCTAATTATCTTTATGATGATTTTTTTCATATATACTGTAAGCAATTTAATTCCATCTTTATTCCCAAGACTATCTCGGTTAATAGTAACTCATCTTTTAGTGATTGGGCTACCTTTGGTATACATAAAAGTGGAACACGGCTTTATGAACTGTACTATGAAAGGACTTATGTAAACACAACTGAATTTAATTTATATGTTAGAAATTATTCAAAATTATTTAAAAAAGTTTGTTGTATGGCCAAGTCGCGTTATTTGAGTTCGAAGATTAAAAATAGTAATAATGTAATTAAAACGACTTGGAATATTATAAATAGTGAAACGGGAAGGTCTAATAACCGAAATACTAACTACAGCCTGTCTATTAATGACAACATAATAAAATCAGACTCCCAAGTCGCCGCGGCCTTTGAAAATTTCTTTTCAGATATTCCCGTTTCAACTACTAAATCCCTAAACTCATCACCTTCTGTTGCTGAGTCTTTGCTAAAGGAAAATGTTAATGTTTGTGATTCGGAATTTCTTTTTGAACATATTACCTGTAGAGACATAATTAAAACTTTTCATACTTTAAATGTAAAAAAGACTGCAGATCTGTGGGGTAGCTCTGTAGAAGTTGCCAAGTCTATTATTGACATTGTAGCACCTACTTTAGCTCTTATCTTTAATAATTGTATCGACTGTGGGGAGTTTCCTGACCTAATGAAAAAGAGTAAAATTATACCTTTGTTTAAATCAGGTAGTACATCAGACCCCACTAATTATAGACCTATTTCAGTACTACCTATCTTTAGTAAAATTTTTGAGAAATTAATTTTAGAGCAATTGCAAAGATTTTTTAATAGACATAAATTATTACACAGCAAACAGTTCGGTTTTACAAGGGGTCGTTCAACTACTGACGCCGGTGTTGAACTTTTAGGTCACATTTATAATGCATGGGAAGATAAATGTGATGCCTTGGGCATCTTTTGTGATTTGTCCAAGGCATTTGATTGCGTTCTTCATGACACGTTAATCAGGAAACTCCGCCACTATGGGATCCGGAACAGCGCTCTGGATCTTCTTACTTCATACTTGAGTAATAGGATTCAGAGCGTTGACATTAATGGAAAAAGATCTCCCGGATCTTTAGTAACAATGGGAGTCCCACAGGGCTCAATTCTTGGTCCTTTCTTGTTTCTTATTTATATTAATGACTTGCCTTACCTCATAAAGGATAACCATGATATAGTGTTGTTTGCAGATGACACTTCACTTTTGTTTAAACTTAAACGTCAGCAGCTAGTTACTGACGATGTAAATACGGCAATCTCAAAAGTAGTTCACTGGTTCAATGTTAACAATTTACTTCTGAATGAAAAAAAAACTAAGTGCATTAAGTTTACCCTACCTCATGTTAGGCAGGTGAAAACTAAATTGTTGATAAAGGACGAAGAATTGAATCCTGAAGATAGCACAGTATTCTTGGGCTTAACTTTGGATGCTAAGCTTCAGTGGGGCCCACATATAGATAAATTGTCAAAAAAGCTAAGCTCCGCAGCATATGCTGTTAGAAAAATTCGTAATTTAACTAACATAGAGACAGCCCGTTTAGTGTACTTTAGTTATTTTCATAGTGTAATGTCGTACGGTATTCTGTTGTGGGGAAATGCCGCCGACATTCAAACTATCTTTGTTTTGCAGAAAAGAGCTGTTCGATCTATTTATAAATTAAGTCCTAGACACTCTCTCAGAGTTAAATTTAAGGAGATAAATATAATGACTGTGCCTTCTCAGTATATTTTTGATAATCTTTTATATGCCCATAAAAACAAAAAATTGTTTAAAAAATACAGTGATATCCATAACATAAATACTAGGAACAAACACAAATTTGTTGTACCTACAACAAGGCTCAAGAAAATAGGTAGCTCCTTTAGATGTCAATGTTTACGCTTTTATAATAAACTTCCAAGCCACGTACAAGATCTAAGCCTTAATAAATTCAAATCATTTACTAAACGCAAGTTGTGCCAGAAGGCTTTTTATGCCGTTAAAGATTACATTGAGGACAAAAAGGCATGGGATTGAGCTGCTCCAATTTTATAATTTTTTATGTTTTACTTTCGGAACTTTTTTTTTTTTTTTTGCTAACTTTAAAATTATATACACAATGACATGAATATTTACTTTGTGAAGTATAATTTTTTTTATTATTTTTTATTATTGTGAATGTGAGGACTATGTGGGTCATATATATATATATTTATTTTTCTCAGTTACTTTTAATGATCATCTGGCAGTTGTGAGTACTTTATGCGGCCTACCCAAATGTCCTTTCTTTGGTATTGTTCGTCGAATCATTGAGCTCCTTTTAAGTTCTGAGTTGAGCTACACGATTACTGACAAATGCGTGCGTGGAATGGACAGGTCCACTCACATCTGTATGTTTCTTTCCTCAAAAGACCATTTCAGACACAAATCTACATGGTCCTCAAATAAAATGCTCTGACCAAGATTATTTCCTGGTTTTTATATACACATTGACATTAATGAATTTTATATACTTTTAAAGTATTATATTATTTAAATTATTGTGAATGTGAACACTATGTGGGTCATTCCTTTTTCTTTTTGTTTTTAATTTTTTCTCACTTAGTTCTAATTATAGTCTGACAGTTTTGAGTAATTTATGCGGCCTACCCAAATGTCCTTTCTTTGGTATTGTTCGTCGAATCGTTGAGCTCCTTAATTCTGAGTTAGCTGCACGATAACTGACAAATGCGTGCACTGACTGGACAGGCCCTCTCAATCTGTGTGATGCTTTCCTCAAAAGACCACTCCAGACACCAATCTACATGGTCTTCACATGATCTGACCAAGATTATGTCTGGACTTTAAAAGAGACTGTGACTTCTGAGTTTGTTTCGGCCTTTCTTCTCAGAGTAGTCAGTTAGGAAACGCCGACCTCATCTAGTTTTTAAAATATGATTGACGTGTAAAAGTGTTTGTACAAACCTATTTACAGAAATAAAATAAAATCATAAATAAAAATCATAAATCATTTATGTACAGACAAGGTAATGTTAATATTTTGTAATTTTTAAAGTACGGTTCACAACTATCAGTCTGTTTAAGTTTTAATATCGCTCGAATGTTATATCTATATTATTATATAATATCTATATATCTTATTGTTATATACAGTGTGAGTCTTTATAAAGTGCACATATCAAAATCAGGGAAACTACACTCTATTTTATCGACGGGAAAATTATAAAAAATAAATAAAAAAATATTTGTAATTTTTATGATTTTTTAAAAATTTTGGGTTACACCTGTTGACCCTATTTACATAAATCGTCATAATTTTTAAACTAAGTGTGTTATCACAGTGGAATAAATTTTGGTTAATTTGATTTTAATTTTTTAAAGATAATAAATCATTTATGCAGAAAAATACTTTTGTTTTAATCATCCTCCAGTTCAATTCAGTTAACTGCTTTTTTTAAACGCTGATTTCTGAAGTTGTATTTAAGTAATAAACGTGCAATTTTTACTTTTAGAAAGCTAATGCCATGTAGAATAAGCTAGAATTTAAAAAAAGTTGGGTTAATACCATGAATTTTTAAGAAATTGAAAAATAATTGTAAAAATGATGAAAAAAAAAAAACAGATTTTCTTTAAGTTTCACTTAATTATAAAATTGTAGGGTTAGTTTTCTTGGATATTTTTACTTTATGGGTACGGCCTATTATTAGTTATCATCACAAAATTTATTCCACTGTGATAACACACTTAGTTTAAAAATTATGACGATTTATGTAAATAGGGTCAACAGGTTTAACCCAAAATGTTTAAAAAATCATGAAAATTACAAATATTTTTTAATTTTTTTTTTAAATAATTTTCCCGTCGGTAAAATAGAGTGAGTTCCCTGATTTTGATATGTGCACTTTATAAAGACTCACACTGTATATAAATCATATTACAAAAGATAGCTGTGCTTTTGATAACTATCGCCAGGAAGGCTGAATCAGTATTTGGTGGGTGAAGGGCCATCATCTAGCGAAAATGCTAACAGTCTGCCCGCATGCGGCTGGCCAAGTTACGCGGCGAAGCGAAGCGGCGATTCATAGTTATTTGGCCAGCCGCATGCGGGCAGACCTTCACCACTCTGCCCAGAGAAGGGCCCACACGCACCAAATACTGAATCAGCCTTCCTGGCGATAGTCACTAAAAGTACGGCTATCTCTTAGACTATCAAGGTTCATTTTTGCTTGCACCTCATTATTTTTCCAACTACGTCATCGTCATCGCCAACATTTTCAATGAAAATGATAGTTTGAAAATGTGACATGCGCCCGCTATGTAGGACTGGAATTCGTTCGAAACGGTTAGGTTAATTTCTAGTAGTAATTTCTTCTATGAATTAATATAATGTGTTTGGTATAGTTTAGCCATAAAACGTGAAGGTGAAAACGAGATTCTGATGGAATAATTTCTATGAAAACTTCATGTAAATTGTTTTAACAGAGTCCTGTCATGCCGTTGCCTCACGCCTGTCTGCGGGGGCCTTGATGCGAATACAGACAGACGAACTCACTTTCGTGTTCACTGGTCTTTACCACTGCTAGAGGAGCTCGTGGCTAAGTAGTAACAGTCGCACGGGTCGATCCATCAGGTTAAGCTACGCTTGCCAGGGTTAGTCCGTGGATGGGTGACCATTTCTACATGCCGAGACTCTTCCGTGCCTCGGAAAGCACGTTAAGCCGTTGGTCCCGGCTGTCATTCGTTTATCTTTGACAGTCGTTACAGGTCATCAGAAGCCCGAAAGTCTGACAACCAGTCTTACCAAGTGGTATCGTATTAACTAATTGCTGGGTTGTGGAGGTCAGATAGGCAGACGCTTCATGTAAAATACTGGTATTCAGCATCCGGTTAGACTTGAAGCCGACCCCAACATAGTTGGGAAAAGGCTAGGCAGATTGATATTGCTCTGTAACACCGCTCATAGAATGTGAATATCACATCTTTCCCTAGTATCGACTGTATCTCAAGTTACCTATATCCCTTATACTTCTATACCTTATACATATATACCTTATACCTATATACTTTATACCTATATACCTTTATGCCTTATACCTATATGCCTTATACCTATATGCCTTATACCTATACCTATATACCTTATACCTATATCTCTTATACATAAACATAACATCACGCCTGTATTCCCCGAAGGGTTGGGCAGAGGTGTACCTATAGTACACCCACATTTCGCCAGTTATGTAAGTCCCATGTAATAGAGGGCGAGCCTATTGCCATCAACCGGGCACAAATCCAGACTCCGGGCTGCTACTGAGAAATTCCAGATGGAAAAACCCAATAACACCTTGCCCGACCCGGGAATCGAACCCAGGACCTCATACTCAGCAGTAGCGCTTTGCGAACACTAGACCAACGAGGCAGCATACCAATATCCCTTATACCTTTTGTTTTCACGTAATGCACAGACATACAAGAAAACTATCCAATTCATATTTTGTTACTGAATCTTCCTTATTTCTTCACCCATATATCAAATAACTAGTACTCGTGACAGCCACAAACTCCGAAAACAACATAGGAGACAAAAAACATAAGAATCGCTTGACAGTCCCACACAGAATCACAGAATATCCAACAAATAGTTCTAAACAATCCCTACGAGGCAAAAAAAATGATCACCAACTAAATTACCTCTGAAACTAAAGTAAATAAAAACGAATGTCTTTCAGGGATAATATTTTATTTCCCTGCAAACAAAACTAAACTCTATTGTTTAATTACAAGGTTGATATTTGTATGCTTGGATCGGGAGACGCGATACACACAGCCACATAATTTGTCGAGCATTGTAATGAAAAAATGAGATCGTCGATATAAATTGTGAAAATATTATTGAATCGGATAAAAATTATGGTGGAGCGTAAAACAATCAACCGATATTGTTTTATTTTTTGGGGTTTTTTGTAGGACCTTCTATGGGAAGATGTTTCATTTTCGGGGAACAAGATTCTAAGGAGAATTTGTGTAAAATATCGAAGGTGGAATTATTATTGAGCCCAGAAATATGGACTCTTAAAATACCGTACTGAAAAACGACACAGTGAGTTATTATCTCTACCTTTTCTTTTGGGTCATACGATGTATGTTAAATGGTCTTTAGTTTAAGCCAACATACTTTGGAATGTATTTTTATAGATATTTTAAAATAAAGTCGCTTTTCGTGTCTGTCTGTGTGACCGCGTTACATTTCTCAACTAGGATTCAGATGACATCGTCATTAAGAGAATTAATTCCGGAAGGGGATTTTTCAAATTAATCTAAACTAATATTATAAAGACAAAAGATTTGTTTTTTGTATGTTTTTTTTTGTTTTGTAATGCATAAATTCAAAAACTACTGGACAGATTTAAAAAAAATCTTACACCAGTAGAATGCTATAATTATTATCACTGAGTGACATATACTGTAATTTATAAAGATTCGGGCGAAGCCGCTGGCGGCAGCAAGTCTTACATAAAATAAAATAAAAATCAATGTTTGTCAAGTCGTGAAAAGCAGGGGCGGTCGCTAATCTATCGAATAAAAGAAACAATAGAATGTACGTGCTTATTACCAATAAAAAATCTAAATCACAATTTGCTGCCCAATCAACAGACCCCTATGTCCCAAAACTATTACTTACGTACCACCATCCATTCATATTACGCGAACGGTGATAAGCCCCAAAAGGGACCGGGGGCGAAGGCCTAAGCCATCGAACGACGGTGAAGTCCAAGACTTTGTCTCCACTATTCACACAATAGCCACCATTTATCTTGTAGTCAGGGATATGAATCGGTTTGAATGTTTTTACTGTATTTTGAGGTTATATTGTAGAGGTTGCTTTCAAATTGATTTGAAAATGGAATCCTTATGGAATGTCGTGTCGGATTATTTGTTTTGTTTGGTTGGCTGTTGATTTGACATTTGTCAGTGTTGTATTTTCCATAAATAGATTATAATAATCGGGACTGGAAGCCGACTCGCTGATTCGTTTATGGAATATAGAACAGTGTTGGGATCTATGAGTGTTGTGGGTGGAGAAAGAGTCTAAATAAAAAAGGCCAATTCTCGTACTTAAATAACGTTCACACATTCAAGTCGCAATCTGTCAAACTTGTCAAAAATATTGGTAAAATGATTGTATTTTTGACAGATTGTGAATGCAAACGTTCTTAAAAACTACGGGAATTGCCCCTCAGGATAGTCTATTGACTATGAATATTAAGCACAGTGACGCTTCTTACATAAGGAATACAAATTATTGCCACACGGTGCGGGGAAGGCAACTGACCGTAAATTCTATGCTCGGGAAACATTGCATTTTGCATTGTTATCATTATTATTACCTGTAGTTCCTAGATAATAGAATAGAAAACACCATATTAATTTTTGCATACGAATTTAAGTCAAAAATGTTGACTATTGAGCAGTAAGTTTAGAATAAAAATGATTCTTCGAGCATTGAGCATCATAATTTGTCTGCCCAGCCTTTTCCTAACTATGTTAGGGTCGGCTTTCAGTTTAAATACCAGTATTTTATATAAACTGCCTATCTGACCTCCACAACCCAGTTACTGGGCAATACTACACCCTATTGAGCACCAAACAGAAAAATTAATTTAAAGAAGAAAAACAAATAACTTTATATTCCAGTCTATTTTTATTCAAAGACTGCACCCGTCAAAATCATCCCCATGGCCATTCTACAGCCGCCATTTTCTTAAATGACAGTTTAATTCAATTTTAGAATACCCCCAAAGTGCGGGTTTTGACAATAAATAACTGCGGTAACACGATGTCGTTTGCCGAATTGCAAAATGTTTAGGGTAGTGCCATATTGGGTTTGACAATACGCAAAATGTGTTTTGAATAATTTTATTGTCATTTCCATGTACCTAAGTATGGTTGTGTTAATAGAGGAATGAATGTATAATGGTTTAAAGCTACTAGAAAATTTACATCTAGTTCTTTTTTTTTTCTGTAGTTAGTGACTAACCTGGTGTCAGATTTTTTATGCCGCCCATGGGCCTCGGACTTGGCTACATCTGCTTAATTATTTAGTACTTACACAATCTTGTAAATAAGTAATTAAAACGAAGTTAAAGTGCAAAAAGAAATACTTAGATATATTGCTATTATTATTATTTAAATTGTAAAATAGACAGCCATTGGTAACTTTCAAATAGGTTCATATATTCATAGTTCAGGTAGATTTTAATTATTATAAACGTCTGGTTTAAGGCCCTTATATTGTTAATACCATAACATAACATCACGCCTGTATTCCCGGAAGGATTGGGCAGAGGTATACCTATAGTACACCCACATTTCACCAGTCATGTTTAAAAACCATTTAAGAGGGGGCAAGCCTATATACAGGGACATTGACGAGAAAACTGATACCATGGATTCAATACATGATTCTGAACCGAAAACCGACGAAACATTTCAACGCAGGGGGTGTTGAAATTTTCCGTTGGTAATTTAAAAAAAAAATGTTGTTTCATAGAAAAGTGCGATGAAAATGTATAGAACAGCTGATAAAAAAAAATAACCGATGAAAATTTTCAACGCAGGAGAGTTCAGAATCATGTACTGAATCCATGGGAAAAAAAACCTCGCGTCCGGCCCTGGTCCAGGCCATGATACGGAGCGAGAGGGCATGGGAGGCCGTCACGTCTTTCTGCGAAGCAGTTATGCTTGCGAAGGAGAAGGCGGAACGCGTGAGGGAGAGGCAAACCTCGCGCCGCCCTCACGCGCCTAATCGCCGCAGGAGACGTCCTGGGTATCAGGAGTCGCAGGCCGATTCCCGTCGGTGACCCGAACCAGGCCCGGGTCGACGGTGCGTTGTGTTCTACGCGCGCCGCAAAGAGATGTCAGCAGAACTGACGGGGTCCGCCGATGCCTGCCGGGGTCGCGAAGAAGTCCGAAAGGGATGTCGTGGCCCCCGGCAACATGGCAACTGAAGGAACACGGGTGGGTTTTAGTCAGTAAGAGTCTGACACGCCCTCCCGCTCCGCCCAGAGCGGGAGAAGTTATTTTATAATTTCCCACCCAAAAAAAGGGGGGTTTTGAATCATGAACTGAATCCATGGGAACAGTTTTCGCGGCGATGTCCCTGCCACCCTGTATATTATATTATATTGTTAATATTTATGTATTTAAAATCAATATTTCAATAAACTATTAAATTTCATTCGCGATTAGTGCTTAGATAGAAAAGTGTTAAATTTGACTGCATTTTAGCCAAAATTCATATTTCAAGACTAAAATGACACTATTTACAACCATGCTGAAACTTACCTACCCACGAAAAATACTCACACACAATAATCCCACTACGCAACTACGCGGCCCATAGTGTGACCCAACCCTAAACGCCCAAAGCCCCAATTTCAGCAACAGTCGGTAATTATTCAGTCCCATCTAACATCTAAGTGTTTGTCCCTTTAATATAATTCTCTGGATCGGCACAACTTTGAGACAAAGACCAATGGGACAGCTTATAGCTTTGACAAAGTTTTATCTGTGCATCTCTGCTTTTGCTTTGACTCCCGAGTCTTTTAAAAAGGCAAGCGTGAGTGGAATATTTAGTGAGGAAATCCGGCTCGATTTTTTTGTTGTTTATTTCTGTTTAAAAGTGTTGAAATAGTTGAAGGAGTTCGTTGTTTGTGAAACACGAGAGAAATAGAAAATTTTAATAGCCTTGAAATGGACAAATGCGGTAAGTGTGAAAGAGGCGTTTTTACAGCGTAGCAAAAAAAAAAAAAAAAGAAGCTGTGGGACAAAATGTGACGAAAAGAAAACTTTTATTTTAAAGTTTATTTTTTCTTTTCTATTACAAATTTATTATCATGTAATTTTTTGTGCTCCCCATTTTTATTGCTTCGCACATTATTTGTGCAATGTCATATGAAAGTCGTAAGAATTTATTACGAGCAAAAAAAAAACGTTGTATTACTCAGTTTTTTTATACACTCATAAATTCTGCAAGATTTAAAACCTGCTACACTATTTGCGCTGTAGCATGGTGCGGGTGACAGTTGCCCGTATGACGTTGACATTTGTCAGTACCACGTAGGGATGTGAGGTTATGCAATTCATTTTTATCGCTAACGATACTCGCAGCGTGAATCTAGTTCTCTTTAATATTGTTATGAAAATTAGTGTATTATTCAGTTGTGCAGTGTAACTACGTGTGTGCTACGTGTATAAACTTGTCAATATAAATGTTTTATGGCTACATAATTATCTTTGTACTTATATAAAATAATCAAAATCGGGTTTATGTTTTTTTTTTCGTGACAACATTTTTGCTCTATGGTGCATCGGCGCGGCGGCCATGTTGTTTACCCGTGCGATGCTGTGAGTGCGAGTACGAGTGCAAGCGCGTTATATTGTGACTTAATGTGACACGTATTACGATTTCATTGTTTGTTTTCATTTTTGTTAAATTGTTATTTGTTATAAGTTTGTTGAGTTTGTTGTTATTACCATGCCTAAGCATACAAAAAAAACTGTTTTGGGTAGTCAGGCCAGGGAGCTTGTTGTTCGCCTCCGAGACTACTTTGAAAGAGAACAACAAAATAATGGACCGTTGTTACCATTGAATCATATTGTAGAACGAGTAGCCGAAGCTCTTGATATTGGCCGCAATACTGTTTCGCGTATAACACGTGAGAAAATTGGCCAAGATGGGATGTTTGAAAATAAATTATCGACACCCAACAAAAAGCGGACCAAGGTGAAGCCAATCACAGATTTGGATGATTTTGCTAAGGTTGCTATTAGAAATCATATTTATGATTATTATAGAAGAATGGAGCTACCCACATTGCTCAAGCTTCTAAAATCATTAAAAGAAGCTGACTTGTTCAAAGGAGGTATTACTTCGCTACGGCAAGTTATAAAAGATATTGGCTTTGTTTACAAAAAAGTTAACAAAAGAAAGATTATTATGGATAGGACTGACATTGCCCTAGCAAGATGTAGATTTTTAAGGAAGGCCAAAAACATAAGTGATTGGAGCAAAGTTGTCTTTTTGGATGAAACGTGGCTAAACGCCAACCACACAGTGGGTAAAAGTTGGACCGACGATACGGCACAATCGTGTACCAAAGTGCCGGAAGGCAAAGGCGAACGCCTTATTATTTGTCACGCAGGTACAGCAAGTGGATTCGTCCCTGATTGTTTGCTGGCTTTTAAGTAAAAAAAAACTACGGAGTATCATGAGGAGATGAATTACGAAAAATTTAAAGATTGGTTCATAGGTCTATTAAACAATTTAAAAGAGCCTATGACCATAATAATGGACAACGCACCCTACCATTCGGTGCAAGTTAATAAACCCCCAAACCAATCCAACCGCAAAAGCGAGTTGGTGAAGTGGCTGAGTGAAAACGGAGTTACAGCAGATATAAAAATGTTAAAGACGGAGCTTATTGCCTTAGTCCGACGCCATAAGCCACCAACTCCTACCTATGCTCTGGACGAGATGGCAAAAGAAAAAGGCCACCAGGTCCTTCGACTACCACCCTACCATTGCCAGTATAACGCTATTGAGCTGATTTGGGCCCAAATAAAAGGTATGCTTTTAATTTCAATTCCCATTTTGAAGCTTTATAAAAAAATCAGCTTTCCGATCGTAGCATGTACCTAGTTTAAAAACATTACCAGATACTAGATTAGGCTGATTGATGATTATTTGAATACTTTTTTTTATAAGTTCGTTTATTTTTAGGTTACGCCGCAAGAAATAATACTTCGCCGCCATTTACGGCAAATAAGATGTTGGCCCTATTACAAGAGGCCATCAACAATGTTCAACCTGAAGACTGGTCGAAGGTCGTGAATAAAACAAAAAGGGACATTATGTCTGATTGGGATCGTGACATACATATTGACAACATAATTGAGTCATCGTTAATAATATCCGTCACAGATTCAGATGATGAATTGAGTGACAATTCAGATGTTCCTGACTCTGATATGAGTTTAGACGAATAACATGTATTTTTTTTTAGCAACCTTTTAAGCAACCTTACCCTATAAATGTTCTGTTGTATAATTAGACCTTTTAAAAATAAAAATTGACCTACGCACAATATACGTTTTTTATTATAAAAAATATCGACTATCCATCGTAGCAGTACATCCCATCACTAAATACGTCTATGGCGTTACGTTATACGCATAACACTTTGCTTAATTTTTCATTCAATTTGATTTTATTTCTTGATTAGAACATTCTGGTTGGGTTTAATTTAATTTACTACAGTTATTAATTATTTAATATATTACGAATGTGGTACAACTGAAATATTAAGTCATAAATTGTAAATCGCGGCAACTTTCAAGAGTGAAACGAAATGTTACTGAAACTGTCACCCGCACCATGCTACAGCGCAAATAGTGTAATTCTGAACATTGTTGAGATTTTTTTTTACATTCTGTAAATATTTTCATAGTACGAATGTTTAGTTAGATAATTGTGGCATAATTAATAAATGTTTTTACGCTTTTAAAATGCAATATTTATAAAATGATTTCGACTCTGGTATTTTCATAAATCGGTAGATTGATTTGGGGTCAATGAACTGGCACGTATATATTAGTATGGGGTATCCTCCGGTATTCCGGGATTGGGAAATTATTAAGATTTTGCTAAGGAATTTCAATGTTGTAATGTGTAGAATAAAAAATACATCAATAAGAATAAGAAATGTTTAACCCTTTTGCTGTTATTGCATTGAACGCAAAAAAATATATTAAGAAGTATAAAAATATATTTTTATTTGTTTATTAAAGAATAGTAACAATTACAAGCAGCAGATAATATACTTACAAGAAATAACTACTAAATTAGTCATATTATGTAAGTTTCGAATGGACGCACAACAGTAAGATTCACTTTATTACTTGATAATTAAGAAAAAAACAATTTTAAATGTTTTTCCATTCTATAAATTTTAAATGTAGTAGTTTGAAAATCCTTACTTTTACAATATTTGATTAAATCCCCAAATAGTAAGTACCAAAACGAAATCCCGGGAAAAAGGCTTATCCATGTTTTACAAGAAATAACTACTAAATTAGTCATATTATGTAAGTTTCGAATGGACGCACAACAGTAAGATTCACTTTATTACTTGATAATTAAGAAAAAAACAATTTTAAATGTTTTTCCATTCTATAAATTTTAAATGTAGTAGTTTAAAAATCCTTACTTTTACAATATTTGATTAATTCCCCAAATAGTAAGTACCAAAACGAAATCCCGGGAAAAAGGCTTATCCATGTTAAGATTTCTATGACTATTCATGTTGCGAGTACGTAAAATCAATCTACCTACTCCGATCACTGGTGATTAGTATCATAGGGTGTTAGTAGAAGGATTGGATTCAAAGTGAATAATTTTTCGTATATAATAAATGTAAACCCTGTCCGATCCAAAAGGTGAACATAGGTACTGCAATAACATTACCTAAAAGTAAAAAAATATATTATTATTGAAAATATAAAAGTTATTGCTATTAAAAATCATAATTTGAATACCAAAAATATCCCAAATCCATAAAAAAATAGCATTTTTTACAAAGGGGTCAGAAGTAATGATTTGTAGACACCCGCTAAGCACCCATGTTATTCAAGGCAATGGCACGTAAAATTTTATCGGAGAGGCAATCGGATGGCGAGTGGTAATCTGGGTCTTGAAGTATTACTGAACACCCCCGTACCCCGTCCGACTGGATCCCAAATGGACGGGGGAGGAGATATGGGGGATGGCGGCAGAACATTTTTTTTTAAGTGAAAACTTCTTTAGGCGCGTTGGGCATTTTTGAGATGGGACTAAACTATTAATTTCGCAACACTGTGACGACACCAGCTTTTGACCATTAAAAAGACATCAACGCGTTGATTATCGCGGTGCCGATTTTTTTTCAAGTTTTTCACTTCTGTCGGCACTTCCGGAGTGCCACTATTTTTTGTTTGACATGGCATTCAAAATTTAATCTCTAATAAGTGCAAGGAATTTTATGTGTATCAATGCCATCTGGTTTTGATATAATTCACCCTCATTTTCGGTGATAAATCATCGTTAAGGAGTTTCAAGAATTGTAAACTTTATTTAAATTATAACGATGTTAGGAAGTGGCAACCGTATGGTATGGATACACACAAATTCAAAACAATGTAATCACGCGATAAAATGCCACATTAAAAAAAAAATAAGACATTTCTTTTTTCCTGAAAATTACCACGTAAATAGACTCCCAGTACGATACCTAAGGCTAAGCAATAACAGCCACATGAATCAATCTATCAGGTTAAGCTACGCTTGCCGGGGTTGGTCCATGGATGGGTGACCATCTTAACATACTGAGACTTTACATATATCCACTTCTATTGTTCCTTATTGTATTTTATAGTGGATTTCCGCAAGGTCACGCCTGAATCAATTAACTATACTGAGACTCACCGTGCCGCGGAAAGCATATTAAGCCGTTGGTCCTGGCTGTCATTCGTGAATCTTTGACAGTCGTTACGGGTTATTAGAAGCCCGAAAGTCTGACAACCAGTCTTACCAAGGGGTATAGTAATATCCAGTTAGGTACTGGGTTGTGGAGGTCAGATAGGCAGTCGCTCCATGTAAAATACTGGTATTCAGCTGCATCCGGTTAGACTGGAAGCCGACCCCAACATAGTTGGGAAAAGCCTAGGCAGTTTTTTTTATGAAACATCGTTTAGCATATAAAATACAAAATATGTTAACAAAGGCAGTATGCAAGGATTGTATCAGATTGCGTTCTGTAGTTTCTGCCTACCCCCATAAGAAAAAGGCGTGAGTTTTATTTATTTGTTAACATAACTTATCAATCATCACCGCTGTAATCTACGAAGGTTTAGGCAGATGTGTACCTCAATACACCCACATTTCGCCAGTTATGTTTAAGTCCCATGTAATAGGGGGCGAGCCTATTGCCATCAACCGGGCACAAATCCAAACTCCAGGTAAAAGGGGCATGTATGTGTATCTAAGTGATCACGTAAAGCAAGCTAAGCAACTTGCAAACAAGGTCCCAACAAAATATTTTTATAAAAGCTCCGGTTACTTCATTACTGAAGTCCGAAAATAACTTTTTAAATCCATTTTTTACCGAAACTTTGTTGGAAACAATGTTTTCCCATCGGGGTGTTTTTGTGCGAATGATAATGTACTTTTTTCCTCCGAAACTTTAAAAGTCAAACGACGTTAATGAGTTTGTCCTTTTTGTTCCACGTTTTAAGGGACAGGTGTATATGGGTTCTAAAGTTGAGGGAGTATTTTATTTAGATTTTTTTTTTTAAAGTGACTAGTGTAGAGCCTTGTTTGTCAAGCCTATGGCTTGATTTGAGTTACATACATAGAAAGAAGAAAAGAAACATTAATGAAAATACGTTTATTTGTGGTAAACATGACGCAACTCAAGAACACTTAAAAAAAAATAACAAGTTGGGGGAGAATTATGCGCCACACAAAACAAAGAAATTCCTCCGCATCACATGCCCATACCATGACAACCCATTTCAACACAACTTTTCAGTCACCGGTGTCAGTTTCAGACTTCCTTTTATATTATTTTTGATCACCAACTACGGTAATTAATGCAATGCATTAGGTATTTTTTTGTCTCCAGGATTATTCAATAAAAACATATATAATACCTTTCTACCTACTATGACTTTAATGGTAATGTTAGAAGTTTGTATACTAAAAATACATAGGTACATACCTACTTGGTTTACAAAGCTTACATCTAAAGCTTACCTAAGAAAGAACTATTGTGTCTTGAAATAGTAAAAATAAGAGGACTTGTACTGTACATACAATTCTACTATTGTGTTTACTGTGTACAGACACTATTGTGTGTTACAAAATCAAATCCCCTTTTTCAGATATTTCTTTTACTAACACCAGCGTTCGCACTCTTTATAAAAATACTTCGTCATATTCTCTTACTGACTTCTCATTTTTTTTAATCCATGTTCTTATTTAGAGATGGGTTTGTAACAGGGTAAATACGATATCTATTATCTCTGTTAAACAAAAATAACAGATCCAAATATCTGTTATTAAATAACAGCCTGTTATTTTTGTACGGGCGATACATACGTATTTAAAAATCAATTGAATATCTTCTTTATTTATATTCGTTTTAAGTTTGTTTTACAATAGTAACTGCCAGTAACAGGTAACAAGACCTAATTTAGGAGTCACTTTTTCGTAAGTATTTGTTCTTGTAAGACCACAAACTGTATTTTTAGGGATAATAAATACTAAGTGCTTCTCTTTATAGCGTAGTTTAACCGTTTTAGTAAGAGTGAGAAGTAAACATATTCCGAAGTAAATAATAGGTGTTTCTCTATTTAGCAAGGGTCAATCCTTAATGAGGACGGAGAGAAATTGTTAACCTTGCAATGTTTCTTTTTCTTCTTCTTTGTGTAAGTGTGTATGTAAGTAACAGCCGTGGTACTTAACAGTCTGTGTGAGATTGTTATAATGAATTAACAGTAACAGCCGCGGTTACAGTCTTTGAGGGTCTGTTATTTTAAGTAACAGATATGTTATATTGTTAGGAACAATTGTTATTTCTAAATATCTGTTATTTCTACCTGTTACGATAAATACGTCTCACTCTTATTGTTATTAATTAATTACAATCTAACCTATAAAACTGATAAGTTATTTTATTCATAATTCCTCCCTCCACTTCTTAAATCCTTCACAAGCCCACACATCCTCCTTCGAGTTTTGACGGCACCTAGCCAGCTCGTCCCGCCATCCCCGACGTGGTCAGCCGCGACCCTGCCTCACGGTCTCAGGGCACCAGTTATTATATTTGGGCCCACAGTTTTTCCGGCATTTGGAGACATATCCTGCATAGTTCCATTTTAGTTGGGCAGCCTTTTGAGCCACATCAGCTATGTATCTTTGTTTTGGAGTGCAATATTGTGTTTCGAACTCGTTGATTATACATATTTTTCACGTGATAATTATTATAACACTTAGAATAGTGTTGAATTCTCTCTATATTCTTCTAACTTAGATACCTACTTCTTTATAAAAACTTCTCTTTACGAAGCAGTAAGTTCATTAAATCAATCAACTTTCGATCTCTGCCTTTCTAGTCAACACCTTAAATGCTGACAACCCGTCGTTCAGGAATTAGCATTAATTATGAATGTTAACTCGCTTAATTTAACATAATTTACCTGAAGTTAGTCGATATTTGACCGTCGTCTTACCTGTAAATGAAACAAAAAAAGGTTATTCAGCAGTTGTAAACAAAATTTAATATAAATTACATACAACCAAGCGGTTGGTTGACTCTACACGTGACCACATACGTGACACGTACAGCATTGCCATTTAACGTGGCAATGTTGCGAGTCTTTTAGGCAGTTTTCCTATTGACTGCGATGCGAATGAATTTTTTGATACCCAATGACCTTTTTGCTCCTGTTTTTCTTTTAAAACTTATACATAATTCTATTATTTTAGTCTTTTGTGTACATGAAAATATGATACTAAGTAGGATATAATTGCCTACTGGATACAATTGGATAAACTTAAGGATTGCGCAGACAGGCTTGACGCGACTCAAAAAACTTCACGGAAATTGTTCTACCGGTGTTGCGTCGCGCTTATATGCAGGAGCCCTTAACCACAAATTATAGTATTTAGATGAATGCCTCGTTGCTCTGTGGTCACGAATGATAGTTATTGGGCTTTTTCACAATTCGAAAACTTCATAGAGCTCATATGCCATGCCGCCATAAATATTGCTAATGTACCCTCTGGAAGATTCACCGGGATTACGTTTGAGCTAAAGTGAACTCTCGAGGAGGGTTCTTGGTATTAGGTTTGAAATCGTGTTTATAAAACACTTTAAAACTTATCAAAATTGTGTTTTCAGGTAGCCTTGTCGCTGTAGTATCTCTAAAAATGAAATAAATCAAATCAAATCAAATCAAAAATGTTTATTTGCTAGAAAATACATACAAATTCAAGGAAAGATCTTATGTCCTAAAAGTCTTTGTATTCTGCCTGCAAGCAAGCGTGCAAATTATTTAATTACGTCTATTTATGTAATTATTATCATGCAATTAATATTATTACAATTATTCTAAACTCAATTATTCAATAGTGATGAATCCTATAGAAAACCTGACGATATTTCTGAATGTGTGAATCTATTTTGCAAAAGATATTTGGCCAATGTCCTCCGAAGGGTCAAAGGCAAAAAACCCCATTAAAGCCCCTTACTTTATTTTATTTATCTCCTTTCTTATCTTGACTTCGAGAGTTATTTACAAGAACCAAAGCTTCCCATAAAATATTTTATGGGGCTACCCCCAACTCTTGTGAGGCCATTGCCAATTTTTTACAGCTATTATCCTATGTGACCTTCATAGCATTTTTTATAAGTTTTGACCTTCATAAAACATGGTGAATTATTAAGTAAAACGAGATGAAGTTAGGTTAGAGAAAAAAAAATTGTGATGAAAAATTATTCTCATCTGCCTAATTAACTTTGTTGTTATACTTTTCTACCCGATGACAAACGGAGGGTAATGAGTTCCAATTGAAAGTGACTTTTCTATTTCAAATAAAAATAAATCAAACACTATTTCATAACTGAAAAAGTAAAGAAATTATCGTTGACGAAGCTGACATTTATAGAACCTTAAAAAATATTATTGTCGTAGGGCTTGTTTTTTATTAAAAACCCAAAAAAGAACATAAAATAAAATAAAACTAAGCTGTAGTGTCACAGCCACTACAATACAGAAGACTCAATAAATAAAATTCTTTATATAAGAACTACCACTTACGCGTACTGTCAGCAAATAAATTGGGTAAATAATGGTTTTCACAAAAAGAAGTCTTGGAGGAATAATGAACTAACTTCACTGAAAGATGCGACGTATCGATAAAGTTAGTGAAAGAAGGTTCTAGTTTTAGGTTATTAGGCAGTTTTCGGTCTTGGGTAAAGTAGCCTATCTTTTCTTTTGACGATGCTAGTATTTTTTCAAGAAAATAGTACGATTTCTATTTTATTCTTAAGGGTATAGCTTTTTACTCTGTAGAAGAAACAATCGCAGATTTCATATTAAAGAATAGCCTGCATAAATTACCAAATGTCGCCAACTGAAGTACGCCACATATTGAGGGTAATATCTTGATCAAATCTTGATCTTTAACAACGATAGTTCAATTTATTTAAATTATTTTTAATTCTAATGATTAATCATTTAATTTTAATGTAATGATGAGCCAAAATTTTACAAACCATATTTATACGCTGAAAACGGCAGAATATTATGATCGTAATGTACATAACAACTTTGTACACTATTCCGACAAATAAATGCATAACATACATACATAACATAACATCACGCCTTGTTTCCCCGAAGGGTTGGGCAGAGGTGTCCCTGTAGCAAGTTCACCCACATTTCGCCAGTTATTTTTTAAGTCCCATGTAATAGGGGGCGAAACTATTGCCATCAACCGGGCACAGATCCAGACAACAGAAATTTCTACTGAGAAATTTCAGATAGAAAAACCCAATAACACTTTGCCCGACCCGAGAATCGAACCCAGGACCTTATGCTCAGCAGTAGCGCTTGCGACCACTAGACCAAGGAGGCAATCAAATAAATCAGATAAATAAATGCATTCTATTATATTCTATTCTATTCATTCAGCCAGGTAATTTTTTTAATATTCGTTTCGTGCACCTTGCTAACTTTGATACCAACTTATTAGTCAGGTTTAACTTTTCACCACAAGAGCTCGTATGTTTGTGGTTTATCCTTCTTTTTTTTGTAGCAATATTACCCTATTAATCAATCTGTCTAGCCTTTTCCCAACATGTTGGGGTCGACTTCCAGTCTAACCGGATGCAGCTGAACACCAGTACTTTACATGGAGCGACTGCCTATCTGACCTCCACAACCCAGTTACTGCGTAACACGATGCTCTTTGATAAGACTGGTTGTCAGACTTTTGAGTTTCCGACCCGTAAGTACTGTCAAAGATCTATGAATGACGCCCGGGACCAACGGCTTAACGTGCTTTCCAGACACGGAGGGGTCTCGGTATGTTACGATGGTCACCCATCCACAGACCAACCTCGGCAAACGTTTCTTAACCTGATGGATCGAAGCTTGCGGCTGTTAATTATATTACAGTTCATAAAAAAAACATGACAACGTCGCACTTTCCTTGCTTTTGTATGAATAATTGGTTTGAATAAAAAGGTTTTCTTATACTTATCAATGGAACTTAGATAGGTACACATATCGAGAGCCTAGTGGCCAAAAAAAAATTAAGCCAGTTGATTCTTTGACATGGTCTCATTAATACCCTAGAGTTATTATATATCAAAAGGAACACGTCGTATATAAAACTAGAACAGGCACAAAAAGGGGGAGGTCTATACTTGAGACAGTGAAAAATGCTACCAGTGATAATGATCATGATAATCATAACAGCTGTTCCTTTTTAAGGTGATGGGGTCAAGGAATATTTGGACAGTTCCTCAATAAATATCAATTAAGTAAATGGCACTGTCCATCAACCCGCACTGGATCTGCGTGGTGGATTATGGCCCACTCCTTCTCACAGAGAGGAGGCCTGTGTCCCAGCAATGGGAACGTTAGAGGCTGATTTAGCTTAGAGCCGCTATAAGTGTGAACCCGGGTTTTTTACTAACTGTTACTTCATGGATGGAAGGACCTTTTTTACTACGTTTATGTTTGCTCTTGGACATGTCAGTGACAACCAATTCAAAGTTTAACGAGGTCTGACAGTCAAGGCCCCTTTTGAGGACAGAGCCTCATTCTTTCCTCTGAGGCTATGAATAATTGAATAACCTTCCATTACCCCAAATAATTTTGGAGATCAGAGGCAAAGGCACAAATAAGCGGACTGTGTTGTAAGAACTCTTTTAAAACTTCTTAAATACACTCGAAGAAGAACAACAACAAAACAATAAATACAAAATACAATAAAATTTACTGCCCCACCAAATACGGTCAGCAAAAAAGAAGTCGACCGCGACTTCGCATAATTGTGGCAAAAAGTCCCAGAACCCAACAAATACAAAGTGCGGACATAAATTCACGATGTTCTGTTGTTTTTTTTTTGCCAACCATACCCAAGAAAACGGGAGTTATTTTTCATTGCTACCCCTATATTATGTTTTGACTTCGGCCATGTTTGTTTAGGATTGAAAAGTGACATACGAACATACAGCCTCGAACATACATGGCTTTAGACATTTTGGTGTTATTTGTCATTTGAATGAATAATATAGGAGTTGGGTTGGATATATGTAATCCTAATTTATTTTCGTGTACATTTATTTAGGTATAAGAGGAGCTCGTGGCTAAGTACTAACAACCACATGGGTCGATCCATCAAGTTAACCATTGACCATTTCTACATACCAAGATTCCTCCGTGCCTCGGAAAGCACGTTAAGCCGTTGCTCCCGGCTGTCATTCGTGGCTCTTTATCAGTCGTCACGGGTCGTCAGAAGCCCGAAAGTCTGACGACCAGTCTTACCAAGGGATATCGTATTACCCAGTTACTAGGTTGTGGAGGTCAAATTGGCAGTCGCTCCATATAAAATACTGGTATTCAACTGCATCGGGCTAGACTGGAAGCCGACCCTAACATAGTTGGGAAAAGGCTGGGCAGATTGATTCGGTCGAGCAGGTATTAAAGTTTTGTATGGGTCAGTTCATATTTTTTTTGCGATTACAATGTTGGTCCAAAGTTGTTCAGTTTGATGGTCTGTACCACATCGTTAAATATTTTGCATCCTTTTTGATACATGCTGTATACGACATATAGTAGATTCAAGTGTCAATTATAAAATAAAAGTTATTTTTTAGGGTTCCGTACCCAAGGGGAAAACGGGACCCTATTACTAAGACTCCGCTGTCCGTCCGTTTGTCTATCTGTCTGTCTATCTCATGAACCGTGATAGTTAGACAGTTGTAATTTTCACAAATAATTTATTTCTATAGCCGCTATAATAACAAATACTAAAAATAAAATAAATATTTAAGGGGCTCTCATACAACAAACGTGTTTTTTTTGCTGTTTTTATAGATAATGGTACGAAACACTTCGTGCGCGAGTTCGACTCGCATTTGGCCGCATTTTTGTTTATCATCACTATTTAAAATGGAATGGAAGAGCAGTGGTGGCCCTGTGGTAATGGCCCCGGCTTAGGAGTTCTAGATTCTGGGTTCGAACCCAGGCAGTTGTTTTACTTTGTGTAAATAATTTAATCACCAATGCTCTCAAAACCGTGAAGGAAAATATCGTGAGGAAACCGGCATTTCCTAGAACCAAAAATTCGTAATATGTAATATCTACCAACCCGCACTGGGCCCGCGTGGTAGATTACAGCCCACTCCCTCATGAAGACAGGAGGCCTGTGTGCCAGCAGCGGAAACATTATAGGTTGACTTTAATACTATACTACCCCAAATACACGACGTAAATATACAAAGACGTATTTACACAACAGAACAAAAAATAAGTAACTACTCTAATTCGGATCCCCTAAGCACAAAGGAGAAACCTTTTCTTGTCCCCGTAAGTAAATTAAACGGACAAAGGTACGGAACCCTTCAAATCAAGTACAAGTATACACCTTAATTTAGCCGCATTCACTTAAGTTACTTACCCTTACTATCAAAATATATTACGAACCTTAGCTGAGCTTAGAAGTTTGGGGATATACAAAGGTGGTTTTTTGAATATGCCCAAAATAAATAGAGTGGGTTTTGGTACGTTATTCTGTACCTAGTATGTTTTTATAAGAAAGTTTCAGAATTAAATTGCAAGACGAATATAAAATGTATGTGTCACCGTAAGATTGTGAGAACCGTTAATTTACAATCTATAGGTAATATTTCTGTTAGATTGTAAACTGTCAAAAAATGTGGACTGGGTGAAATGGGTTACGTTACGTTAGAATTGTGACAAGACATGCGCGAGCCAAGCGAGCGGAGCGAGCGGTGCCGCAGCAGCAGCCAGCGAGCGCTACTAAGATTTCCAAGTTGCTCGCAGCTAGGCAGACTATTTAGTATTATAGCGCAAAGTGCATTACGTCACAAGCAAGTTTGATACCAGTTCACTATTTGTCGGTTGTCCATGGTTAGATTAAAAACTATCTAATAATAGTGCGTGAAATTGTAAGTGGTTAATTGCAGTTCACAATTTTTCGACTGTTTATATTTAACGGAAATAATACAGATAGATTTTAAAAAAATCTTGGGCCATCTGGTAACAGATTCTCTGAAAGACGATTCAGATTTGGCCAGGGAGAGCAGAGCGTTGTCAGTCCGGGCGAACATGCTCGCCCGCTCTCAATGTACAGTCGCAGTGAAAATTGCCCATTTTAAGGCATATTGCACAACACTGTACTCGGGGGCCCTGTGGTTCAGATATACCCAAAGGGCTTGCAATGCTCTGCGTATCCAGTATAACAATGCGTATAGGGCGCTGTTGCGACTGCCACGCTACTGCAGGGCGACGGCAATGTTTGCCATCGCGCGCACTGACAGCTTTGACGCAGTATGCTGCAAGAAATCTGCCTCGCGACTTTGCAGGTTGCGTGACAGTCCCAACACCATTCTACACTCGATAGCCGCCCAAGCAGATACTCCTTGTGTGGGTGTTAGCCGATCGAACAAGATCTGTTTTAGTTATTAAGTACTAACATAAGCTAAGGAAGACTGTCGAGGTCCATTTTGTTACCAGCAAAATGGACCTCATTTGTAGTCTGAATAAATAATAATAAACTAACGAAGTTCATAATTATACGGAGACAATATGCTATACTAAGTAGGATATAATTGCCTACTGGATACAATTGGATAAACTTAAGGATTGCGCAGACAGGCTTGACGCGACTCAAAAAACTTCACGGAAATTGTTCTACCGGTGTTGCGTCGCGCTTATATGCAGGAGCCCTTAACCACAAATTATAGTATTTAGATGAATGCCTCGTTGCTCTGTGGTCACGAATGATAGTTATTGGGCTTTTTCACAATTCGAAAACTTCATAGAGCTCATATGCCATGCCGCCATAAATATTGCTAATGTACCCTCTGGAAGATTCACCGGGATTACGTTTGAGCTAAAGTGAACTCTCGAGGAGGGTTCTTGGTATTAGGTTTGAAATCGTGTTTATAAAACACTTTAAAACTTATCAAAATTGTGTTTTCAGGTAGCCTTGTCGCTGTAGTATCTCTAAAAATGAAATAAATCAAATCAAATCAAATCAAAAATGTTTATTTGCTAGAAAATACATACAAATTCAAGGAAAGATCTTATGTCCTAAAAGTCTTTGTATTCTGCCTGCAAGCAAGCGTGCAAATTATTTAATTACGTCTATTTATGTAATTATTATCATGCAATTAATATTATTACAATTATTCTAAACTCAATTATTCAATAGTGATGAATCCTATAGAAAACCTGACGATATTTCTGAATGTGTGAATCTATTTTGCAAAAGATATTTGGCCAATGTCCTCCGAAGGGTCAAAGGCAAAAAACCCCATTAAAGCCCCTTACTTTATTTTATTTATCTCCTTTCTTATCTTGACTTCGAGAGTTATTTACAAGAACCAAAGCTTCCCATAAAATATTTTATGGGGCTACCCCCAACTCTTGTGAGGCCATTGCCAATTTTTTACAGCTATTATCCTATGTGACCTTCATAGCATTTTTTATAAGTTTTGACCTTCATAAAACATGGTGAATTATTAAGTAAAACGAGATGAAGTTAGGTTAGAGAAAAAAAAATTGTGATGAAAAATTATTCTCATCTGCCTAATTAACTTTGTTGTTATACTTTTCTACCCGATGACAAACGGAGGGTAATGAGTTCCAATTGAAAGTGACTTTTCTATTTCAAATAAAAATAAATCAAACACTATTTCATAACTGAAAAAGTAAAGAAATTATCGTTGACGAAGCTGACATTTATAGAACCTTAAAAAATATTATTGTCGTAGGGCTTGTTTTTTATTAAAAACCCAAAAAAGAACATAAAATAAAATAAAACTAAGCTGTAGTGTCACAGCCACTACAATACAGAAGACTCAATAAATAAAATTCTTTATATAAGAACTACCACTTACGCGTACTGTCAGCAAATAAATTGGGTAAATAATGGTTTTCACAAAAAGAAGTCTTGGAGGAATAATGAACTAACTTCACTGAAAGATGCGACGTATCGATAAAGTTAGTGAAAGAAGGTTCTAGTTTTAGGTTATTAGGCAGTTTTCGGTCTTGGGTAAAGTAGCCTATCTTTTCTTTTGACGATGCTAGTATTTTTTCAAGAAAATAGTACGATTTCTATTTTATTCTTAAGGGTATAGCTTTTTACTCTGTAGAAGAAACAATCGCAGATTTCATATTAAAGAATAGCCTGCATAAATTACCAAATGTCGCCAACTGAAGTACGCCACATATTGAGGGTAATATCTTGATCAAATCTTGATCTTTAACAACGATAGTTCAATTTATTTAAATTATTTTTAATTCTAATGATTAATCATTTAATTTTAATGTAATGATGAGCCAAAATTTTACAAACCATATTTATACGCTGAAAACGGCAGAATATTATGATCGTAATGTACATAACAACTTTGTACACTATTCCGACAAATAAATGCATAACATACATACATAACATAACATCACGCCTTGTTTCCCCGAAGGGTTGGGCAGAGGTGTCCCTGTAGCAAGTTCACCCACATTTCGCCAGTTATTTTTTAAGTCCCATGTAATAGGGGGCGAAACTATTGCCATCAACCGGGCACAGATCCAGACAACAGAAATTTCTACTGAGAAATTTCAGATAGAAAAACCCAATAACACTTTGCCCGACCCGAGAATCGAACCCAGGACCTTATGCTCAGCAGTAGCGCTTGCGACCACTAGACCAAGGAGGCAATCAAATAAATCAGATAAATAAATGCATTCTATTATATTCTATTCTATTCATTCAGCCAGGTAATTTTTTTAATATTCGTTTCGTGCACCTTGCTAACTTTGATACCAACTTATTAGTCAGGTTTAACTTTTCACCACAAGAGCTCGTATGTTTGTGGTTTATCCTTCTTTTTTTTGTAGCAATATTACCCTATTAATCAATCTGTCTAGCCTTTTCCCAACATGTTGGGGTCGACTTCCAGTCTAACCGGATGCAGCTGAACACCAGTACTTTACATGGAGCGACTGCCTATCTGACCTCCACAACCCAGTTACTGCGTAACACGATGCTCTTTGATAAGACTGGTTGTCAGACTTTTGAGTTTCCGACCCGTAAGTACTGTCAAAGATCTATGAATGACGCCCGGGACCAACGGCTTAACGTGCTTTCCAGACACGGAGGGGTCTCGGTATGTTACGATGGTCACCCATCCACAGACCAACCTCGGCAAACGTTTCTTAACCTGATGGATCGAAGCTTGCGGCTGTTAATTATATTACAGTTCATAAAAAAAACATGACAACGTCGCACTTTCCTTGCTTTTGTATGAATAATTGGTTTGAATAAAAAGGTTTTCTTATACTTATCAATGGAACTTAGATAGGTACACATATCGAGAGCCTAGTGGCCAAAAAAAAATTAAGCCAGTTGATTCTTTGACATGGTCTCATTAATACCCTAGAGTTATTATATATCAAAAGGAACACGTCGTATATAAAACTAGAACAGGCACAAAAAGGGGGAGGTCTATACTTGAGACAGTGAAAAATGCTACCAGTGATAATGATCATGATAATCATAACAGCTGTTCCTTTTTAAGGTGATGGGGTCAAGGAATATTTGGACAGTTCCTCAATAAATATCAATTAAGTAAATGGCACTGTCCATCAACCCGCACTGGATCTGCGTGGTGGATTATGGCCCACTCCTTCTCACAGAGAGGAGGCCTGTGTCCCAGCAATGGGAACGTTAGAGGCTGATTTAGCTTAGAGCCGCTATAAGTGTGAACCCGGGTTTTTTACTAACTGTTACTTCATGGATGGAAGGACCTTTTTTACTACGTTTATGTTTGCTCTTGGACATGTCAGTGACAACCAATTCAAAGTTTAACGAGGTCTGACAGTCAAGGCCCCTTTTGAGGACAGAGCCTCATTCTTTCCTCTGAGGCTATGAATAATTGAATAACCTTCCATTACCCCAAATAATTTTGGAGATCAGAGGCAAAGGCACAAATAAGCGGACTGTGTTGTAAGAACTCTTTTAAAACTTCTTAAATACACTCGAAGAAGAACAACAACAAAACAATAAATACAAAATACAATAAAATTTACTGCCCCACCAAATACGGTCAGCAAAAAAGAAGTCGACCGCGACTTCGCATAATTGTGGCAAAAAGTCCCAGAACCCAACAAATACAAAGTGCGGACATAAATTCACGATGTTCTGTTGTTTTTTTTTTGCCAACCATACCCAAGAAAACGGGAGTTATTTTTCATTGCTACCCCTATATTATGTTTTGACTTCGGCCATGTTTGTTTAGGATTGAAAAGTGACATACGAACATACAGCCTCGAACATACATGGCTTTAGACATTTTGGTGTTATTTGTCATTTGAATGAATAATATAGGAGTTGGGTTGGATATATGTAATCCTAATTTATTTTCGTGTACATTTATTTAGGTATAAGAGGAGCTCGTGGCTAAGTACTAACAACCACATGGGTCGATCCATCAAGTTAACCATTGACCATTTCTACATACCAAGATTCCTCCGTGCCTCGGAAAGCACGTTAAGCCGTTGCTCCCGGCTGTCATTCGTGGCTCTTTATCAGTCGTCACGGGTCGTCAGAAGCCCGAAAGTCTGACGACCAGTCTTACCAAGGGATATCGTATTACCCAGTTACTAGGTTGTGGAGGTCAAATTGGCAGTCGCTCCATATAAAATACTGGTATTCAACTGCATCGGGCTAGACTGGAAGCCGACCCTAACATAGTTGGGAAAAGGCTGGGCAGATTGATTCGGTCGAGCAGGTATTAAAGTTTTGTATGGGTCAGTTCATATTTTTTTTGCGATTACAATGTTGGTCCAAAGTTGTTCAGTTTGATGGTCTGTACCACATCGTTAAATATTTTGCATCCTTTTTGATACATGCTGTATACGACATATAGTAGATTCAAGTGTCAATTATAAAATAAAAGTTATTTTTTAGGGTTCCGTACCCAAGGGGAAAACGGGACCCTATTACTAAGACTCCGCTGTCCGTCCGTTTGTCTATCTGTCTGTCTATCTCATGAACCGTGATAGTTAGACAGTTGTAATTTTCACAAATAATTTATTTCTATAGCCGCTATAATAACAAATACTAAAAATAAAATAAATATTTAAGGGGCTCTCATACAACAAACGTGTTTTTTTTGCTGTTTTTATAGATAATGGTACGAAACACTTCGTGCGCGAGTTCGACTCGCATTTGGCCGCATTTTTGTTTATCATCACTATTTAAAATGGAATGGAAGAGCAGTGGTGGCCCTGTGGTAATGGCCCCGGCTTAGGAGTTCTAGATTCTGGGTTCGAACCCAGGCAGTTGTTTTACTTTGTGTAAATAATTTAATCACCAATGCTCTCAAAACCGTGAAGGAAAATATCGTGAGGAAACCGGCATTTCCTAGAACCAAAAATTCGTAATATGTAATATCTACCAACCCGCACTGGGCCCGCGTGGTAGATTACAGCCCACTCCCTCATGAAGACAGGAGGCCTGTGTGCCAGCAGCGGAAACATTATAGGTTGACTTTAATACTATACTACCCCAAATACACGACGTAAATATACAAAGACGTATTTACACAACAGAACAAAAAATAAGTAACTACTCTAATTCGGATCCCCTAAGCACAAAGGAGAAACCTTTTCTTGTCCCCGTAAGTAAATTAAACGGACAAAGGTACGGAACCCTTCAAATCAAGTACAAGTATACACCTTAATTTAGCCGCATTCACTTAAGTTACTTACCCTTACTATCAAAATATATTACGAACCTTAGCTGAGCTTAGAAGTTTGGGGATATACAAAGGTGGTTTTTTGAATATGCCCAAAATAAATAGAGTGGGTTTTGGTACGTTATTCTGTACCTAGTATGTTTTTATAAGAAAGTTTCAGAATTAAATTGCAAGACGAATATAAAATGTATGTGTCACCGTAAGATTGTGAGAACCGTTAATTTACAATCTATAGGTAATATTTCTGTTAGATTGTAAACTGTCAAAAAATGTGGACTGGGTGAAATGGGTTACGTTACGTTAGAATTGTGACAAGACATGCGCGAGCCAAGCGAGCGGAGCGAGCGGTGCCGCAGCAGCAGCCAGCGAGCGCTACTAAGATTTCCAAGTTGCTCGCAGCTAGGCAGACTATTTAGTATTATAGCGCAAAGTGCATTACGTCACAAGCAAGTTTGATACCAGTTCACTATTTGTCGGTTGTCCATGGTTAGATTAAAAACTATCTAATAATAGTGCGTGAAATTGTAAGTGGTTAATTGCAGTTCACAATTTTTCGACTGTTTATATTTAACGGAAATAATACAGATAGATTTTAAAAAAATCTTGGGCCATCTGGTAACAGATTCTCTGAAAGACGATTCAGATTTGGCCAGGGAGAGCAGAGCGTTGTCAGTCCGGGCGAACATGCTCGCCCGCTCTCAATGTACAGTCGCAGTGAAAATTGCCCATTTTAAGGCATATTGCACAACACTGTACTCGGGGGCCCTGTGGTTCAGATATACCCAAAGGGCTTGCAATGCTCTGCGTATCCAGTATAACAATGCGTATAGGGCGCTGTTGCGACTGCCACGCTACTGCAGGGCGACGGCAATGTTTGCCATCGCGCGCACTGACAGCTTTGACGCAGTATGCTGCAAGAAATCTGCCTCGCGACTTTGCAGGTTGCGTGACAGTCCCAACACCATTCTACACTCGATAGCCGCCCAAGCAGATACTCCTTGTGTGGGTGTTAGCCGATCGAACAAGATCTGTTTTAGTTATTAAGTACTAACATAAGCTAAGGAAGACTGTCGAGGTCCATTTTGTTACCAGCAAAATGGACCTCATTTGTAGTCTGAATAAATAATAATAAACTAACGAAGTTCATAATTATACGGAGACAATATGTATATTTTGACCGTCATTATGACATCTGATTAGTTGTTCATTGGTTCATCCATAATATCTACCAAAGGCATGAGATGCATTGCTATGCCAACAAAGCTGAAATGTTTCTTATGAAAAATGGTTTATTATATTTAAAAGTATATACCTGAACAACTAGTGATTGGAGCCTCCTTTTAAGCAAATAAGCCTGTGTTAGGAGACTCCACTTTTCCAATATCTTAAATACGTACATTTTACTTGTTTTATTTTTGATTCTATACAAATCCTATACTATTAAATGAACAATATTTGTTTAATTATTTATTTGTTTGTACATAGATTTTTACTCACGTTCTCGAAATCGGCTCTAACGATTTCGATGATAGTTGCAATATAGGGGTTCACGGGGGCGAAAAATCGATCTAGCTAGATCTCATATCTGGGAAAGTTCATTTTCTCTATTTTCACAGCCTCGGGAATATGATATCACGCTGGTATTCTTGGATGACATGTTTATCTATTTTCACCCAAGCAGAGTTCGGTCGACCAGGTACTGAAGATACTAAATGAAATAATTATATAGAAAAAGAGAATTAAAACTAAAAACGCAGCCCTTCATATGCATGAAATTACACCGGTACCCATAAACCTTTGAACTGGAACATAGCAACGAGACTTGGCACCAATACCTTACCTACTATAATTATGTAGCCTATTTTAAAGGCAAAACTATATTGTTTAGAAAGAAAGAAAGAAAACTTGTTTATTCTGCACAAACAAAACGCACATTAAAAAAATACATAAAATGCACACATACAAAAGTAATCAAAAGCCTCGTAGTCAACCAATAAAAATTTGACAATATTGTTCATTGGTGTCAAGGCCACGGACCAAAGACAATATTGCGTAATTACTGTTGCGATATTGGCAAATGACAAAAAAGAAACATAACAAAAACAAAATGCCGATTGCAGAGTTAACTACTTTTGTAACAAGTAACAAGAAATAAAGCTGTGCATCGCATCTGTGCAAGAATAGGTCATTGCTGAGCGAAATGCTCTGACTTCGGACGTACGCCAACAGCGCTGGTTTTCAGCAATTACCGCCACGCGTCAATTACTTATTTTTGGACAATGTCACGTAGAAGTGTGGACTCTCATACCACAAGCCATTCCTTGCTTAAAAGATGACTCCAATAATCTTGTAATGTAACTGATAATTAAAATAACCATTTTTATTTATTTTTATATCATCATAAGTGAACCCCTTGTTCCACCTACTGATGAGTATAGGCTTTCCTCCCTGTGTGCCATGCTTCCCTGGTCTGTTCGTGTCTCATCCAGGTCTTCCCCGCGATCTTTATTTTTACCTTATCTTCCCAGGCTTTTTCCCATCTGTGTTGGGGTCGGCTTCCAGTCTAACCGCAGCTGAAAACAGTATTTTACATGCCCAGTAACTGGGTAATACGATACCCCTTGGTAAGACTGGTTGTCAGGCTTTCGGGCTTCTGAAGACCCGTAATGTACTGTCAAAGATTCACGAATGACAGCCGAGACTAAAGGCTTAACGTGCTTTCCAAGGCACGGAGGGGTCTTGGTATGTAAAGATAGTCACCCATCCACGGATCAACCGCGGCAAGCGTAGCTTAACCTGACCGATCGACCTGCGCGGCTGTACAACTTCACAAAGAGCTCTATTACTGCTCTTGTTTCAGTCGTCGTATTTCATTTGTTTATTATTCAAACTCCATGTTATCTAAAAGATCTGGGCCAAACATCACACTCGGTCCCAGCGGGCTATAAACCTGGGTATTGAGGCAAAGCGCCCTTCAACTTAGCCGCTTTAACTTAACTCCTTTAGTTACGAACTGGTGGCAATTAACTTTGACTACAATTAGTACTTGCTTGCTTTAGGTTCTAGAAAAACACGCGAGACTGTGGGCTTTTGTAAGTTACAGAGGTTGTAGAATAAGTTATTGCTAAGAATGCTATTTCTTGTTAGGTTTATTAAGACATAACATCACGCTAGTATTCCCGAAAGGGTTTGTCAGAGGTCCACTAAAGTACATCCACATTTAGCCAGTTATGTTTAAGTCCCATATAATAGGGGGCAAGCCTATTGTCATCAACCAGGTACAAATCCAGACTCCGGGATGCTACTGACACATTCCAGATGGAAAAACCCAATAACATTTTGCTCGACCCGGGAATCGAACCCAGGACTTCATGTTAGGTCAGGTTTATGAATAAATCGCTAAAGTCAACATAATGTCTTCTTCTCTTGTAAACATCGATCCGTACGGTGGACGAAAGTAAATTAATCCATCCATGTCTTAGGAGAAGATTCTTACGATCAGGGATAAAAGTCGATTAACACAGCTACATTGATACCTTAGAGGTTTGTTTGCAGAGAATTTTTGATGTGTAACATCTTTCCGCTTTGCTTCCTGCAAACCTTTTCTCTCGCTTTTCTGCAACTCTTTCCTCTCGCTTTCCTGAAAATCTGCGGGAGTAAATTCGAGAAAAGGGACGGAAGTGTGTAACAGGAAGCTGGGGAAGCGCTATTTCGCTCGCTATTTGATTTGACCGATGAAAGCGCGCAGTGCTAGAGTTGGCCGCCAGAAACGACCTTGACGAGGCCCCGCCCCTTTAATGTCGTTTATTACCGAGGTGAGATGTCAGATGTTGTATATCATATGCGACTACTGTGTCTACTGTAAGACTCGCTCGTTTTTTGTTTTATCTTAATATGTTGTCAACTTTATTCGTTAACTACTACAATAAACAATATTCTGTTCCACTTATAAACATCATCTAAATTGACATAAAATTATTCGATACATTGTATTTCGGCATTTCATATAATAGCTATAGTCTGGCCGTCGACAGAATACGTTCTTGACACCTGTCAGTTCTATACTAACCAATATGTGTTTTGCAAATTTGATCCCTATTACTACTAGAAATTGTCCAACTGATAGGTGTCAGGGAGGCATTCTCTCGACCGCCGAACTGTAAGAGATAAAATTCTTTTAAACTTCTGTTCCGATTTTAATAAAATTTAGATCTATTTAGATCAATATTTAAGATTTGAAAAATACTGTTCATCAGCTATGGTCGCTGGTTGTACCTACTATTGAAGGAAGGGAAAATCACAAACACGTGAAACTACAATTATTAAGATTTCACTGCAGAAGTAATTTCTACGTATAGTTGGAGCTGACCATAACTTTAATATCAGAATCTTGCCAAATATGTAAAGCATGTCGTATGCTGCCTAATGAAAACAAACTTGCAACTACGACTCTGAAACTTACTCCATATACTGCAAACCTACTTCTATCTGACTAGTGCTATTTATACAGGGTCAATTTAAATTAGCTAGCAAAACTCTGCAGACGTGATGGGTATCGGTATCTTAACACGATAAAATATGTTTGTTTTTTCAACTTTGTTTCTTAGGTCAACAACCGTTGTTAGCGTTGTTACATGAAGTTGAGATTTTCAGAAAGGGTTTTTTGAGTAAAAATACAGTCGTGCGTTGGAACTGACACACACACATTTTTTTAAAATAAAATTGTAACACATTAAACACAATTAAAATATTCACACGCAACTCAATTTTAAATTGCCATTCGCGGTCTGTACCACTAAGGCCCACTTGCGCGTTATTGCTAGCTTGGAGTTAATAGCTAACTCAGGGTTAATCCAATAATTATGTTTGTATTAAGCTGAGTTAAGCTGTTAACTTCGAGCTATTTAGCTAAACCCATGAACGTGCAAGTGGGCCCTACCAAATCACTGATTCTGAATATTTTATATTTTGCACCTAACCTTTCCCAATATGTCACTACTAAACATATTAGTAACACTACTAAATATAGTTGTGACATATTGGGAAAAGTTAGGTGCGAAATATTCAGAATCAGTGATTTGGTGATGTTTCAAAAAGGCCTACGGCCATCAGTGGGTTCAAACAAGCACTTTACTTTGTCTAATTAATTTCATATCCACTGCTTTCAAAACGGTAAAGGCGAACATCGTGAGGAAACTGTCATGTCCAGGAACCATAATCAGGTAGGCTGTATCAGGGAAGCAGCCGAAGGGGAGTATGTGAAACGTCTTGTGACTACTAGAGAGTGTGTAATAAACACTAGCGCTTGTACTCTACATTACAAGGACCGATACCGGTCCAAACTCATTCTGGATAGACTTAAACCGGACTCAAACTCAAACTCAAAGCGTTTATTTCAAATAAACCAATAACAGGCACTTTTGTCCATTCCAAAACGTAGTAGGTTCTTATGGAGAAGAACGGGCAAGAAACTCCACGGACAGCCAAATTTTAAGTACGCCTACGGTAAGCGCACGAGTAAACTGCTCTAACTGTGGCCTTGTACTGTTACTGTCGGGTGTAGCCTGGCTTCTTCTGGTGGATGGCGATGAGCTGGTCTCGTTCTTTGCCACCATTGCAGCCACAGCTATATCAAATAGTGGTGCTCGGGACTGCCTTACGTCGCTTGATCCCGCTGCACTCGTAGATGGCTATGGTTCCTGCGCTTGGTTCAATATAATGCGTTCCCTGTGGAGACGAACAGGTTCCACCGAGGTCACCGGGTTGTCGAGGCTCGGACTCTTCTCTCTCTCTCTTGTTACCCAAGCTCTTGCATGCCAGTTTTGTACGTTACAGATCGCACACGGTGGCGCCATAGTACTTAAAGCAGTCGTCAAAGGAGAACATTCGCTGTCCATACATTTTTGGGGTAAATGTGAAAGTGCCAAACAAAAAAATGTTAAGTTCCGTTAGAACATGTTGAATACCAGTATTTTACATGGAGTGACTGCCTATCTGACCTCTTCAACCCAGTAACTAGGTAATACAATACCTCTTGGTGAGACTGGTTGCCAGACTTTTGGGCTTCTTAGACCCGTAACGACTGTCAAAGATCCACTAATGACAGCCGGGACCAACGGCTTAACCTGCTTTTCGAGGCACGGCGGAGTCACAAAAAACCACACTTTTTTAAAAACCCTACAACTTCCAATAGTAGTACACAAGTATGATATTTTTATTCATCACACCTACTATAACGTCGTGAGCTCTGTCAAATGCGTTCACTCCCACTCGAATTGATTATGGCTGAGTAATCACTAAATAAACATAGCGCGCGATAGTAAATTTTATTCCTAAGGCTGCGCGTGATTACAACGCAATTTTCGCCAGCGATAAATGCACTACCGAGTAATGGCTTCTATCCCCTAAAATAAGGTAATAAAATAATGCCGATAGGTGCTATACTTCCAAATTAATAACCGATCTTGCCATAACATATTTCGTCACATTATACTTTTTCTAAGTGACCCCCTACTGACTAAAATAAAAGACGTTTCACGACAAAATTCGAAGATATGTGATATCCACCGACCCGCTCTAGGCCCGCGTGGTGGAGTATGGTTCACTCTCTCTCACCGAGTGGAGACCTGTGTCCCAGCAATGGGAACTTTGGCTATATACACTTATGTTTCAATGGACTGCGAGAGGCTGCATAATAAGTCTATAATGTTCCCACTACTGGGACACAGGCCTCCTCTCTTCGAGGGAGTGGACTGTAATCTACCACCGGGTTGGTAGATGTCTTATGTCTTCGAATTTTTGGTTCTAGGACATGCCGGTTTCCTCACGATGTGGAACCGTTTTGAGAGCAATGGTGATTAAATTATTCACACAAAATAAAGCAATGGTGATGAAATTATTTACACAAAATAAAACGCCTGCTTGGGTTCAAACAACTACCTACGACTCGTAAGTCGGGGCCGCTACCACCGCGCCATTACTGCTCATTGCGAAAGGCTGACTTGATTGATATTATATCTGCCCGCAAAACGAGCATGTCATATAAGCCTAACCAACATTAACTCGATTATAAATAATTTGATCCACATCATAACACGTAGTAGGTACCATCATTACGGATACATTTTTTAAATCACTTCGTCCTGTAATAAGGTCTTTTTCACCATCAACTGTGCCATAATATTTTTATTACACAAATTACGGTAATGACAGGAAGCGAGACGTGAAAAAAATGCGTTGTAAAAATATAAAAGTAGCGGTTGGAAATTGTTTTTACATTACTGTGAAGGTGCAATGTGTGACTAGGAATGAGAATGCCCGTGATTATAAAGTTGTAGTACTTCTTCGATAACCCCAAAACCTAACATCACGCCTGTTAACCCTGAAAGGTTAGTCAGAGGTATCTATAAGTACAACCACATTTCGCAAGTTATGTTTAAGATGCCAATATATGCCAGTGACCTTGAGTGGTTAGCTTGCGTGTCACGCAACGCGTTGCGTCGTACGTCCAGCCAGTAATAGGACTCGCCCATCAAGGAACGCTGTCCCAAATTAGACGCATTATTAATTTACTATACATAAATCAAAAGGTATTTTCTTGGAACGAAGTTCTTTAACGCGGCACTTTCAGAAATCGTCACACTAAAAAGTGTTACTACTTGCGACTGTTTTCTTCTAATTCAGAGAGAAAGAAAGAGAGAGAGAACGCCGGCAGAAAAAAAAAACAAAAGAAAAGAGTAAAGTGGTAAAGTGATTACAGTGTCGTGGGATAAAATTGTACACATCGGTCCGAGTACACTGCGTGCCGGAGGGAGAGAGAGAGAAAGATTGTGAAATAAAAGCTGGCGGCTGCGAAAATTTTGACATTTTTCGCCATGGATGTCGTTTTCATAGTTTTCAATGGTGCTAAAGCCGATAGTGATGTCAAAATGAAATTCCAATATGGCGGCTGCGAAAAATTTCAAATTTTTCGCCATGGGTGTCGTTTTCAGGGTTTTAGAGGGTGTTAAAGTCAATGGTGACGTTAAAGTGAAAATCCAAGATGGACGCTGCGAAAATTTTCACATTTTTCGACATGGGTGTCGTTTTTATTGTTTTCGAGGGTGTTAAAACCTGTGGTGACGTTAAAATAAAAATTCCAAGATGGCCGCTGCAAGAATATTGTTTTTGTTTTAAATCATACGTGAGAAGGAATTTCGTTCCTGACGGGGGTCCCACGACAGCACACTATTTAAAAAAAAAAAATAAAACACGTATACTAAAAGATAAATAATTAAATCTTCTTTAAAATGGTGAAGGTTTCAGAAAAATTCTACATAAGATCACTCAGATCGCTCACCAGTCAGATTTATGTATTTAGGAAAAAAAAGCTCAACATTACAGACATTATTACATTATTTATATTAAAGTAAGACATCGACTTCCGAAATTAAAGTAATTTTTCACTTTGTTGTGTTTTTTAATTTCATCCACGTGCAAACGTCTGCACGAGCCTTCAGGAGAAATAAAACGAACTTAACATAACATCACGCCTTGTTTCCCCGAAGGGTAGGGCAGAGGTGTCCCTGTAGCAGGTTCACCCACATTTCACCAGTTATGTTTTTTTTAAGTCCCATGTAATAGGGGGCCAGCGTATTGCCATCAACCGGGCACAAATCCAGACTCCATGCTGCTACTGAGAAATTTCAGATGGAAAAACCCAATAACACTTTGCCCGACCTGAGAATCGCCCGAGGATCTCATGCTCAGCAGTAGCTCTTACGACCACTTGACCACTTAAAACGAACTTACAAAGTAATAAGCCAATGCTGCACTATTTGAATACAAATGCATTGTATAATGTCCATACAAAGTATTACTTTCAATTCGCTGTTCGCGAACAAAGTTCCCGACATGACGAACTACAATACGTTTTGCATGAAAACAATTTAAATTTTAAAACATTGTACACCAAAAGGGAGTAGAAACAGACAAATATCATAACATTTCGTGAGTGAAAGACATTTGAATGTTTACAAAGTATGGCTTTACAAGCCTTTTCGGGTATGTCTGAGTACTTTCAAACAAAATATTAAAGCTCAGCGCACATACTTAAAAAAAACTGGCCAAATGCGAGTCGTTCTCGCACAAGAAGTGTTCCGTACCACGTACCGTGCAATATTTAGCAAAAAACACCGAAAAAAACACGTTTTTTGTGTGGCAACCCCCTTCAATTTTCAACTTTTTTTTTATATAGCTGCAATAGAAATACACAGTTTGTGAAAATTTCTACCTACCTACGTTCATGTGATAAAGAACGCTGAAACCCGCTCCGTCTGTCTAGACGGACGAGCGGACAGCGGAGGCTTAGTATTAATAGGGTTCCGTTTGGCATCCTTTAGGTACGGAACCCTAAAAACAAGTTGAGGCACGGATAAAAAAGTTGTGCAGTTAAAATGCATGTTTCCTTTTCATGTATGCTGATAAAACTTTAAGGTCTGACTCGTTGGACAGAAAAGAGAGTTCTGACATTTGTGAAAGTGTGTTCAAGGGTTAAAGAGTACAGCTTGGCTGTTTTGCACTATGGGTCTTATGCAAAACCTTTGAAGTTTAATCTTGACATCCCAATTCTGAAGTACAGTGCGAGTTTTAAGATACATGTGTGTTGTGACTTAATATGAACATGTTATTTGCACGTTTCAAGTTGCTAATTATTAGTAACTAGCTGTCCGGCCCGGCTTCGCACGGGTAGCATTAAGAACTTATTTACGGCGCACCTAACTACCTACCCTACCTACCCTACCTACCCTACCTACCCTACCTATCCTACCTACTTACCCTACCTACCTACCCTACTTACCCTACCAGGGTAGGTAGGGTAACCTATCCTACCTACCTACCCTACCTACCTACCCTACTTACCCTACCTACCCTACCTACCTACCCTACCTACCTACCCTACTTACCCTACCTACTCTACCTATCCTACCTACCTACCCTACCTACCTACCCTACTTACCCTACCTGCCTACCCTACCTACCTACCCTACTTACCCTACCTACCCTACCCTGAATTTTCTTTGCTATAAACCTCACGGAGCCCGAGACCTTTCCAACGAATGCAAAACCGTGGAAATCGGTTCGTGCGTTCTGGAGTTATAGCGTCAGGAAGGAAAACCCGACTTATTTTTATATAGTAGATTAATAGAGGTACAACTAAGGAGGAGCTCGTGACTAATTAATAACAGTTAATTTATTTTTAAGCGAATCGACAACTCCAGAAATAAAATCGCCTACAAATAAATTAAATTCGTGCGAAATACCTTAAGAAAACATAAATATTATTTAAAAGTGTCGATTCGCCCGTTTCGGGAGAGTAAATTCGAATCACTAATAAGCCAACTCATAATAAGAAAAAAAACATCTTCTTTTAGACCAAAACCAAGATAACACGTGTAAGAAAATAATGTCTTTCACAAAATATGTACAGATAAATTGAAACAAGCGACTATCTACGTGAAAATATCAACTCGAACGAAGATAAAGACAGTAGGTACTAGGCTGTCAGATACACAAAGGAGCAATCTGAGCATCTAATCAATCAGCATTCAATTGAAGACTTGAAGTACAAAACAAGGCCGTCACTTTTTGATTAATCCCGTATCTCTATTTCGTGAATAAATCAGTTGTTCCTATCAGACGCATCGATGTAGCTTTGTTTTTGACAAGAATAATGCTTAGCCAAAGTCCATGCTGAGTAAGTAACGTTTATAAATTCCGGTCAGTTATTTCGTTAGTTCCACTGTTGGCTACTGGTTTAGATAAGTTTGTGGCAGCGCGGCGCTGTGGCGGCCGACCATCGAATATAGAACCGCCACTCCCCGCGTGCGGGGGAAATAAGGCACGCCCATCTAACTACTATTTATTTTCAATAGAGGCCCTTAAGAGGAGGCTCCCTAAATTGTATGCTAATTTAATTTGCACTAATATTCTGAAACAGTCACGCATACAATCAAAATGGAACTTTAGTATATGATTTATTGATTTTTTTTCTTTTCACGTACAAGACAGTTACGAAATTGTAACATTTTCGCTCGATTCATTTTTATTCGAAAATCATGTTTTTTTTTTTAAGATTATTTAAAGAAAATGAGGATTACTCGGCTTTTATGTCTAAAATTCACAGTAATAAAATATAGTTTATTATCCAGCCACAAGATATTTTTTCTACAGATCAATTATTACTTTAGTTATAAACCAAATAAGAATTGTGACTTACGCCATTTAGTTCCGTGCTCGAACACGATCAAAGAGTGTACGCTGTATTCAACTTTATTACTGATGGGTTAGTGTTTAGCACTTAGTGGAGTAGCGGGGTGCATGGGGCGGAGTTTACGTGGAAATTGTGTTTAGAGTGGGTATTCAGTGAGGATGTTGGTTTCGAAGATAATCTATTGGTAAAAAATATTGAAAAATAATATACATCGTGATGGTGTAGGCAGTGGTACATACTATGTTTTAGTGTCATTTAAATAGTAGGGGGGTAATTGGCCACACACATTCATAGCGTGCGTACATAGTGGATTTAAGGCTGTTACTTAAATTAAAATATGCTTATGGAAAACCCCAAATAACACTGCATAACTGAGGTCAAACCAAGGATCCCACTCTCAATAGTCACGCTTGCAAACACAGAACCATGGAGACAGTTCCGTAAATAATAATTTAACAAGTGTCGTTTCAGTATTTGTTACGTTATTTTATGTTCAGAAAATGATCTTCAACACCATTTATCATCAATAAAACGAAAACGTAATTTTAATTTAGCAACCTATCAAAACCTTCCCCAGGGCAGCTGTCATTAACCGTCAAGTTTGACACTTCCCATGGCAGCCATTTTAACCGCCATGACACCTAATTTTTCCCTACATCCACGCTAAGTAAGCATCTCACGTATATCCGTAAGAACATAACCCGATGTTTTATACCCTTTCATACGTGTAGGGTGTAATGTATTTTGAATGGGCCACGTCACCTGTTACCGTGATGCTCATTTGATGGGTTGTGTGGAAGGCCTTTATTATCTGGGAGATTTATTGGTTTTTTGTTCGTAGTTATTGTGTTGGGTGCCATCTTTAATGGCTTTGTGATGATGGGTGGAGGCTTTTTATAAATGTCAAAAGTTTTTTAATTTTTTTTATTGCCGATTGGGCCTGCTCTTGATGTCGCCTGATGGAAGCGATGGCTTTGCGTGGATGTGACGTATATTTTCCCCCAATTTGTTATTTAAGTGTTTTTTTTTTATCTTTCTTTACGTCATGTTTACCGCAAATAAACTAATTTTCCTTTTTTTTTCTTTCTTTGGACGTAATCAATGATGGAACAAGCGTGCCCAGAAGATGCCTGTTAACACTTGCTTTGAAGGCTAACGGGTTGTCATCATCATAATTTTATGATAGGGTGTAACGTTCACTCATCCTCCATATAAAAGGGAGGATCCTCCGACCGGACGGGTTTTGATTGATGTCGGGGAGTTATATATATGCTGATCGCGCGGTAAACCTTGTTTGCGCGATCCAGGATTTGGCGTGACGTCAGGTTTTGATGCCGCCACAATATTAGCCTGTTACACGCGTGTATTTAAAGATGCTTTTATAAAACACGTGTTGTCTACTTTGGAGTCAGAACTTCGTTAGTTTTATAAGCAGCCAGACTGTTGAATAGATACTCGAATAGATTCACAGAGCTGTTCAGACTAATCTACGTATATCTATCTATTTAACTCGTAATGTCCCACTGCTGGGCAAATGCATCCCTTTCCCTTTTCAGATCTCTCTGAAAGATGAACTTAGCTCAAACAATGAAAAACATTAGAAAGTTGACATTTATTACCTTAAAAATTTTGTGCTTGCAAATAATGAATTAGTACCTGGTCACCTTTTTTTTTCAAAGTTTCCCTGATTTCCTAGGTTGATCGATTTTTCGCCCCATAAACCCCTATATTGCAACTTTCAGCGAAATCGTTAGAACCGTTTTCGAGAACGTGATTACAAAATAATATTGCTAATATAATAGTTTATGATATTATTTTCAAGTACAATTTTTTCCCTAAAGCGAAAGCCGTAAAACCCTCAAAGGTGTAAAAAGTCGTAAAAATCTTCCACTACCCTACAAAATGTTTGCCCAAAAGTGACGTATGTTAAGAGCTAGTAGAAAATTCAGTACTCACGACTTTATTTCTTACAGCATTTTACTCCATGAATTATTTGTTAAGACCGTACGGCTTAGTTTACACAAGCCGATTTTAAACACAGTTGCGTTCCACGAACATCGTTTCGTCGAATTTGTGTTAAAAACTGAACACAAACGAGGTCGAAACTGTATTTCATAAACAACAAAAAATAGAATTCATTTGTGAATTTATTTAACTGAATAACTCTGAATTTAGTTTCAGGAAATCCCAATTACTACTAGTGAAGCTAGTATTTTAGTTTATTTTATAAGTGTGAATATTTATTGTTATTTGTATATTATGCAGTAACTGGAAGGTATAGTGACAGTCTAGTTTACAGTATTCGTCCATAAAAGACCAGTAAACTCACTGGAAATTTCCGTACCAATGCGAGAAAAACCGCAAATTAACACGTTGGTCCCCGTCTGCCTGCATCAAATGTGGTAATGCGGTTTCGGCATCCGTCGCGGTCTCGGCCAGGCTGTCTACAATCACCCTTACAAACAAAGTGTATATTGCAACAGTGGTTTCGTCAAAAGCTGAAACTTTGTAGTTTAATATGGGCTTGTTTTAATATTTACAAGGGAAGTGTGGTTGCGGGAATTTTTGGTAACTACGCAGGGTATAAAGTTTAGTGAGATATTCTTGAGGATGTACCGTTTGATGTTATACCCTAGATGCAAGAACACAGGCGTTCATAATTCACAAAAAAACAGGCCAAATAAAAACGCCGAAAAATCACGTTTCTTGTATGTGGGGACCTTTAATTTTTAAGTTAACTTTATTTTTATTATATGTCGTTATAGCGGCAATAGAAATACACAATTTGTGAAAATTTTAACGGTCTGCCTATTACGGTTTATGAGATATAGCCCGCTGACAGACAGACGGACAGCGGAGACTAAGTAATAGGGTTCTGTTTGGCACCCTTCGGGTATGGAGCCCTAAAAACGAAAAAACTTTGAAAGCAATGTGAAGTTGCTACTGAAGGCTGCGGCTAACGACCCCAGGATGAGCTGCTTCTTATACGGACAACTATTACAGTGTACGTCACTTGACTGTACTGACTCTCTGTATATTATGGCTGTTGAGAACAAAACTACAAACGTAGTATAGAGGGAAGTTTTATTAAAATGTGTCTGTGATTTTGGTAAATTGTGGTATTTTACGACTTCCACGCAAACGAAATCGCGGACAAAACCTAGTACATTAATATTAAAGTAACATATATATAATAAAAAATATAATAATATATAATATAGAATAATTTATATATTTTTCTTAAAAGTGAGGGTGCGTAGCGCAAAAAGTCTCCAAAGTAAATATTAAGTGCATTGCCGTACAAAAATTAATCAATCTTGTCATTCCCCGGGGTTCTGATAACCTCACTTCCCTGTTGCCCTTTTAGTTTGAGTTACATTCATTAATCTTCACATCCCTTTGGGCTAGGTAGGACTTGAGTGAATCAATTATGGGTTTGTGTTGCCTTCAACTTACCTACAGTTTATTAAGAACTCGACTGCTCAGCGCCGGATCCGGGGTTATATCACCGATATTGGGGTTTTTCATAAGAAATTTCAAAGAACTTATAGCAGCCTGAAGTTTAGATTTCTGATAGGAAAGCAAAAGGCTAGCCCTCTGCTCATTATACATATAATTGGTAAAATTTGGTCGTAAACCACCATCTACATGGTCGTAAACCACCAAGGTCACCTCTGTAGGGACGCGGTTGGCAGCCATGTAGCAAGCCCTTAAGTAAGTAAACCCACCAGTTCATTTCTACCAACCCACCAAAAAAAATATCAAAAATCAAAATATTTTTATTTCACATAAACCTATATGGGCACTTATGAAACGTCAGAAGCTAGGTGCACGGTTCCAATTGGTCGTTTCCTATGGAGAAGAGCCGGCAAGAAACTCCACGGTTACTCTTTTAAAAATAATTGGTTTTTACAATTTTTTCAAATAACAGTGTGACAAGGTATGGGAGGACAGTGTAGGTATTTCAATAAGTACCAGGTACTTAAGAAAATAGAAATGGTCAACAAATCTACAGTCCACTAAGCCTACAGTGTTCTCACATTCACAAAATAGAAAAGAATCTATACACAAAATATAGAAATTAATAAAAATAAAAACCTCTTTTAATTAAACGCAATTACATTATTGCTATTACAACTGTAATAAATCTGAATAATTATCATATGCAAAAAAGCCACTAATAAAGAGTTGAAATTAACTCGTAGCTATATAATGTCAAATAATACGATGAATATGTCAAGGATGAATGTAAAAAAATAAGATAAAAATAAATATGGTAATTTGGGAGCAGTTAATAGACTCTTACATAATTATGCCGTTAATGAGATACCAGGGAAGCCACATGTGCAGAAGGAATTATTGCCAAATTTCCTTGTCTTCAACATAGTCTTTAATTTTGTAATATGCTTTCTTGATAAGAACACGTTACCGCACCATAGATAATACAATAATTAAAATAGATCTGCTACTCCCACCATAGATAATATATTAAAATATATGTGCAACTCGTTCATGGTTCAAGCGCGATGATACAAGTACAGTGCTGCCATCATGCAGAGTATTTCGTGTATCCGTCGGGTTGGCGAACTTGGACAACAAGCTAGATAGATTGGTAATTTATTTTAAGATTTTAATGAAAATTAACGATAGGTGTAGTTAAGGTATGAGTTTAGAACATATTTTAAATGAATAATAATGATTTGTTCTAAATATTCTAATTTCGTACGATATTTCATATATCGGATAAAATATATCGATATTATATATCGACTTCAATGATTCGATAATATCGAATTGATTCGATATATCAAATGAATATATCGACATTTTATCACATATCGATACATAAGGATGTTATTAAATTAGGAGTGCTTGATATGTATCGAAATATTAGCTCGTATTTTTACGAAAATCTTTCTTAGTTTTCAATAATACGGTCTTTTAAAAAAAATCGATCTTGCGACATCTACTTATCCTATATAATATATTCTCTTCAAGTCCAACTAACCCTTGACGGGTTAGTTGGACTTCAAGCACACAGTACTTCACAGTAAGATACGGATCCCTATAAAAATGTTTGGAGTGTGACGTGTATGTGTAAGGCTGACGGTTTAAGTAAACAGTGGACGTATGTCAGCGGAGTTATCTTGACGTGGCATTTTTGTTGCGAGACACACGAGTGTAGAAAATCGTAAGCTTATTATTTTTTCGTTTCAACAATCTCAACTTGCTCTTAATTTTTAGTTTCTTTAATGCCTGCTAAATTTAAAATTTCTTACGTTGTTATGTAATGAGATTTTTTTAATTTGCACCTGAACCTTAATAATGTATAGTTTAAAAAGTTCTCAATTTGTCAGTATTTTACAGATTTTGTATGTACGTAACTATTAGAGCCTTATGTTTTATAATACATTATTTATCACGGTTTGATTTACGGAGAAACCGTAGGATTTTAAATTTAACCTGTTAGTAACCGAATTCAATTAATCAAATCCAACTTCAACGAATGGGATTGGTTGTAACTATTTTAATGATCTAAAAACTATAGCGAACTTGATAAGAGACGAGAACCTTGAGTTACTTTTCGCAGAGGTATTTTAAACATAAACGATTGTTCATATAGGAATCGTCCAATATTTAACAAGCAGGCGTCTCACAATATAAAATTTTGGCAGTCCATTTTGATCGGCAATCGACAAAGACTTATTCAATATTTAACAGCTCAGTTATTTGAAACTGATTGTTCACTGTTCATTCCTGGCATCTCTTCAGCTTTATTATTAGGATAAATTCAAAAATACAAATTCTAATTTCAAAAGTCATTTATTCAAACTAGGCTGAGAATCCTATTTGAAATAAATGATTTGACTTTGAATTTGGTCTAACAATCCAAACAGCTCTAATAATGAATTGTTTTGAACAAAACCGTACTACAAGTAGGTACAACTCTAAAAGGTTCTTTTGGCGCGTGGCCAGAATCGGAACTAACGCCGCCAGCTTATTTTTTCAATACATTTCATAAAACAATTACAAATATTATTTTTACAAACAGCGCCGCATTACAGGAATTGAACGTCTCGAATGACAATATATACACCTTGACCTTTGCTCCACAAAAATGTCACCCGTATGCCACAAGTATCTTCCAACCTCTTCAAACGCGTTCTCACAAGCAAATTGCAAATGTCGCGGTCGCTTTGGCGCGAAAGTCATTTTGGCGGGAGACGTAGTTGTATCGGCCACCATTACTATAATCGTGAAGAGTGTTGTTCTTTGTAATGTAGTTCTGCGAGAGAGTATTTTTGTGAAAATTTTTAGCGTTTTTGGTCTGTTGTTTTGTGGCGATAGACAGCGTTAATGTTATTGGTAAGAAACCTTTTGGAAAAACAGCGGGGTAATTATCTAACACACTTATAAAATCTGACAACTAGTCTTACCAAGGGCTATCATGCTTCCCAGTAACTGGGTTGTGAAGGTCAGATAAGCAGTCGCTCCATGTAAAATACTGGTATTAACTGCATTTAGTTAGACTGGAAGCTGACCGTAACAAAATTGGGAAAAGACTAGGCAGAATGATTGATTTACAATGGCAATGCCTTTCATTTTGACAGTTTAACAAAATTCATCGCGTCTTCTACGGTGCCGAGCAGTCGAATTTTTCAAATTTATGAAGTAATGTATTAGCAATTGTCTTCAAAATCCTTTGTATTGTTATTGAAAATGTGTAATGGAATTTTATTGTGGTGCTGGAAAGACTTTACAGTTATCTATAATGTGTTTATTAGTGTAGTAGTGCATTGTAACCAGTGATCAGAGTAGGTAGATTGATTTGGGGACAATAAATTGGTACGTATATTCGCCGAGGATTCCGGGATTTTGAAACAATTAAGATTTTTTTAAGGAATTTCAAATGTTGTAATGTGTAGAATAAATAATACATCAATATGAATAAGAAACGTTTAATCCTTGTGCTGTTATTGTATTGAATGCGAAAAAATATTTAGAAGTATAAAAATATATTTTTATTTATTTATTCAAGAATAGTAACAATTACAAGCAGCAGGTAAGTCATATTATGTAAGTTTCGAATGGACGCACAACAGTAAGATTCACTTTATTACTTGATAATTAAGAAAAAAACAATTTCAAATGTTTATCCATTCTATAAATGTCTAATGTAGTAGTTTAAAAATCCTTACTTTTACAATATTTGTTTCAATCCCGTAAGTACCAAAATGAAATCCCGGAAAAAAGGCTTATCCATGTTATTATTTCTATGACTATTCATGATGCGAGTACGTAAAATTAACCGACGTACTCCGATCACCGATTATAACATTGAAATTATTTTCTATATTAAATATTTGTGAGTTATAAAGAGAGATTACTAAACACGATAAAACAAAAAAACAAACTTCTTGTAACATAACATAACATCGCGCCTTGTTTCCCCGAAGGGTTGGACAGAGGTGTCCCTGTAGCAGGTACACCCACATTTCGCCAGTTATATTAATTAAGTCCCATGTAATAGGGGGCGAGCCTATTGCCATCAACCGGGCACAAATCCATACTCCGGGCTGCTACTGAGAAATTCCAGATTAAAAAACTCAATAATATTTTGACCGACCCAGGAATCGAACCCTCCCTGGGTTCGATTCCTGGGTCGGTCTGGCCTAATGTTCAGCAGTAGCGCATGTGACTACTGAACCAACGAGGCAGTCAACGAGCTTGCAACTACAGGGTAAACGAATAACGTAGTTACTTGAAATAAGCATGTATTATTGAACACTCTAATATAATTAATGCGCCTCTTTTTGTGAACCTCAAACAATTACTATTTTGGAATCCTTAAAATACTAAATAGCTAATTTGGATGTAATGTTCGCCGGCTGCTACCGCAGCTCCGCTCGCTACGTTCGATCGGCTCGCGCGCGGTTGGTCACAATTCTAACCTAGCCTATTTGGTCGGGATACCATAGCTTTACTTCTGCAACCTACTGTGAGAAAAGGCCAACAAGTTAAACAGAGGCTCATTTATAAAAAAAAAAAATTGTATCAAATCAAATCTGTTTATTGCAAACATGCTGTACAGAGGTTAGAATAAAATTTTAAGTTTCAAACATGCACCCTGTAAGGGCACTGCAAAACAAAATAAAATAAATAAATAAATTACTTTTCATTACATTACAGTACATTACATTTTTCATCATGAGTCGTTTTTACAAAAAATAAAACGTGGTCTAAATCAATAGAATAGAATAATTATTGTTAATTGTTACTGTAGCTATCGAATTATATAATTATATTATATTATTTATTTTGAGTAATAATTAAGAATAAATTAAATCAAAACTAAAAATTAATTACTACAAATAAATTAAATATGTAGGTATGTATACAAACAATGGTCAATGGTCAGCTATTTATGTTATAACTTTTAATTATTTATTAAAAAATAAATTTAATTAAATCCATAATCAAACTTTTGTATTGTGTAGTAGCATTTCTGGTATAAATAAGTGAACAATTTTGTTTTAAATAAATTGTTCCTTTTATTTATTTTAAAGACTTCGGTAGTTTATTAAAAATCTTAATACACATGACATACGGGCCTGAATGGAAAATGGGCAGTTTTGAAACCGGTAATGCTAGAGCATTTTGGTGTCGTAAGTTTCATGGCTGAGTGTAATGATTGTTATTTAAGAGGGAAAGAGATATATTTTTCCTAAAAAATAAACATATTTCAAATATATACAGAGATATGAGTGTTAAAATATTGTGTTCTGTAAAACGTGGTCTACATTAGAAGGTCAACAAGTTCTTATATCTCGTAACTGAAATATCAGTTTGGAAAACCAATTTTATCCATCAGGTTTTAACCATCAGCTTTCTAGAGTATATCCAGCTAATTTAATTTGACTCTGTAGATACTAGATATGTATAAGGTTATATGTTAAGATAACACAGATATATCGAGGGCCCTTCAGTTTATCGACCTTTGATAGTTTCTCGATGAGAGAAGGACGCATCGTACTGTAGTTGTTAGAATAATATTAATATTATAACCATACGTGGCCCCGAATATTTTAGAATGTATATGTTGCAGTAAGATGGTAATAGCCGTGATATAGTTATATCCCTAGGAATATATCGTAATATAGTTATATGAAAGCGGTTCATAACTATCGAAGAGCCCTAATTTTGTTACTGCGACCAACTTGGATCTATTCTATTCGCTCAGTCAGCTCGCGCGTAGATGGTCACAGTTCTAACCTAACCTATTTGATCGAAGTGCCCTAATAGTTATATTACTAAATCGGGCTCGAATTATAGTTATATCCCTAGTAAGAAAGCTATGAACCGCTTTCATTTAACTATATAACGGTATATAGATATATCTCTAGGGATATAACTATATCGCGGCTATAACCATCTTACTGCGACATATACACAGATGGATGGATAGACATAACATAATGGAACTGAAAAACTATAAGGGTTCCGTATACATAATTGAGCTTACATAACAAAACATTGTGCCGTGTTTTCCCGAAAGGTTGGGCAGAGGTTTACTTATAGTACACCCACATTTTTCTAGTTATGTTTAAGTCCCAAGTAAAAGAGGGGGCGAGCCTATTGCCATCAACCTGGCACAAATCCAGACTCCGGGCTGCTACTGAGAAATTCCAGATACAAAAACCCAGTAACACTTTGGGTTTACAGAACTCTAAATATTTAAGTAAAGGAATATATTTAAATTATCCTCTAAAAATATATTTGCCTATCTAATGATGCACACCTTTTTTAAATAAATGAGTTTTTTTTTTTTTGTAAATTTTCTGTTTTTCACAGTAAAGAAGCGTGTTAGGTTAGCTTAGAACTATAACCAACCGCGCGCAAGCCAAGCGAGCGAAACGAGCAGTGCTGCGGCAGCGGCCGGTGAGCGCTAGATCCAAGTTGGTTACTTTGCTAATAAGTATTTATAGAACTTCAAAATAAGAAATATTTGAGGTTCACAAAAAGAGGCGCATTCATTCTATTAGAATGTTCAATAATATTTTTAGTAAGGCAAATGGAAATGATTTGAGGTTCGATTAAATACATGCTTTGAGTAAATGCATCATTAATTCATAAACATTATTATTAAGGAAACAAGCAGACGTCAAAGATATTCCCTATTAACTTTAAAACAAAGTTATCTTTTGTCAAAGATAAATATCTTCTCGTAGGTCGCAATTATACTTTAATGGGTTGGTCATTAGTTTGATTACAAACTCGATAAGGATTAACTTGTTTCGTTACAATTTTCCTTAAATATTAGAAGCAATTTATTACTGTTAGGTAACGCAGAGGTGTACCTTTTTTGGGTGGGAAATTATCAAATAACTTCTCCCGCTCTGGGTGGAGCGGGAGGGTGTGTCAGACTCTTACTGACTAAAACCTACACGTGTTCCTTCATTTGCCATGTTGCCAGGTGCTACGGTATACTTTTCGGATTTTTTACGCAGCAGGCAGGCATCGGCCCTAGCGGACCCCGTCATTTCTGCTGACATCTCTTTGAGGCGCGCGTGGAACACAACGCGCCGGCGACCTGGGCCTGGTTCTTATCGACGGCGAGCTACCCATTGCTCACCGTCCGCAAGCCCACGCCTACGGTGGCCGGAAATCAGCCTGCGATTCCCGATGCCCAGAGCATCTTCTGCGGCGGTTAGGAGCGTGAGGGCGCGAAATTTGCCTCTCCGCCACGCATTCCGCCTCCTCCTTTGCGAGCATTACTGCTTCGCAGAAGGAGGTGACGGCCTCCCATGCCCTCTCGCTCCATACCATGGCCTGGACCAGGACCGGATGCGAGAGATCACTGCCACCGATCGCCTCTACGAGGACACGGCGATGCTCCGCCCAAGCTGGGCAGACCTCCACCGTAAAGGCAGAGGTGTAGCTAATAGTACACCCACATTTCACTCCTTATGTTTAAGTCCAACAGGGGGCAAGCCTATTGCCATCAACCGGGAACAAATCCTGACTGGGCTGCTACTGAGAAATTCCTAATGGAAAAACCCAATAACACATTGCCCGACCCGGGAATCGACCAGTATCATTTGCAACCACAAGTCCGTCGAGGTAGGCAAAAATATGCTGTTGATACGAAACTTTTGTTTAAACGAACAGAGTCCAAACTCATTTAAATTATTGGAGTCAACGAGTCGAAGTCAAGTCGACACGATGAGTAGGAAGACTACGACCAATTATGAGTCACTATTAACAAGTTATCATGAAAAAATGTCTACAAAATTTAATTAAAAACAAACATCGAAAAAATTCGACTCACAGAACCAAAATCAGCCACGCAAAAAATATTGCTTTGAACCAAATAAATACTGAAATAAAATATCAGTTAACATTGGCTGAAAGCCGTTCAGGAATTATAACCATGATATTTTTTCAGTATTCAAAAACGAGTGTTAAATTCAATCTCTTTGCGAAAATGACCTACTTTTTTGTCTGTGAATGGATATTATGTTTTTTTTTTATTTTATAATTAAGGCCTAATATGCTGAATTTCGGTTCGTCCTGTATTAATAGTCTAGGAAAAGGCTACATGGTAGAGAACAAGGAAAAATGGCTCAATATGGAATTGAAACTGAAAAGTCCGGCTGTTGCTAAAAACCAGCGCTGGGGCTCTGTCTCGCATGGGGTCGCAGCAGTATGCTGAGCGATGGCTGTTTTGCGTGGATGTGATGCATTGTTCCTCCAAATTGATATTTTCGTGTTCTGTTATTTCTTTGCGTCATGTTTAGCGCAAATAAACGCATTTTCTTTCTTTATTTTCTTTCTAAAAGAGAGGTGGTAATAACACTAGTGGATGTACATCTAGGGGCTCGAGGAGCATAGAATAGAATACTCTATATTATCATATTCTGTTTTTTTTTTTTCCAGTCTCAAGGTGTTGATGAACCAATAAAAGTGTCTCCGAAAAAGTATCCATCTGCACAAGACCACCTACAGCGAGTTGGCATCAGTGTTTCTGCCAGTTAAAATGCTGTAGCTACAGGTACTTTAGCAAAGTTTGATTCCTGATTAAGAGGTCCTTCTCAACATCTAAAGAAAAGAAAGAAAGAAAATTCATTTATTCAGCACAGACCAAAAAACACATAATGTAAATACAGCAAATAAAAAAAAAAAAACAAATAAAAAGTGCGATGTAAGAAATTAGCAGTGGAATGAGCCCCACGTCCGCGCCAAAAAGGCCCAGGTCTGCAAAAACATCATCACACCACACACACAAACACGTCACATCACACACACATCTGTTTACCACACCACCATCACCACCATCATCATCTATTCCGTTCATCTGTTCATCTGATCACATCTGTTTTCTCTTCATCTTAGCACGTGGATATAATTATTATCATTATCACCTATGCTAATACTTAATTCACCGGTTAAACTAACTCAATAATACACTATTTTTTTTTATGTAGGACATCTCGTAATTGACCTCTGAGATCACCTCTGACTACTTAACCGGGATTTCCTGTGGGTGCCTTAAGCTACTACACTTAAAACCTCCAGCCAGGGGTTATTCAACTATGCTAATTAAAACTAGGTGAACGCTCGGCACCCCCTGTGGGGTACGAGCCTCGGCTTAGGGCGTTAACCGGAGGGAGGACATCAAGGATGGGATGATCTATCTATTACTATAAAACAAAGTCGCTTTTTATGTCTGTCTGATAAACCACTTAGTTCTTCTAAATTGCTCAATGAATTTTGATCCGGTTTTCACAATCATTTAGAGAATTTATTCCCGAAGGTTTTTGTGTATAAAACATTGGTAATTTAACTCAGATAAAGCACACAAATCTCGATGTTTTGACATGTCGCCACACCGGTAGATTACGCCCGTGCGAAGTATGCGCGGGTCGCTAGTACAGTTATAAGTTCACCAGAATCTTTTGCTGATTAAACACATTTCTCAAGCAGTTTAAAATCGGAAAATCTAAACGACCCATTGAAATCGAAATCTAAACATGACTTTTCTCCTTAAACCACGCACCGTTTCCGGCATTCACTCGAACATTTAAGATTTTATACTGATATTACATTACTTAATGGACCATTACCGCTGGCAACAAGCCACGGGTAGCCAATTGTTGCAAGCCCGCCTGCAGAACGGCAACAGTGCCAACACACCTGTGCCTTTGATTATCATCAGATCTTGAGATAAGTGGTAGAGACTAAGTATGTTAGTTTAATAGCTGTGTGAATATGAGGACAAAGGCATAGCAGGCAGGAATGACTGCATCTGTGGATAAAACTCCACAATGAACTGGCCTCATAAGTCTATTACTGTCCCACAGCAGGGCAAAGCCCTCTTCACACACAGAGAAGGCACTAGCATTGATCACCACGCTTGCTCAAAGCGGGTTGACGATTCCAGTCTTATATTAACTATAAAGTTCAGGTTTCCTCACGATGTTTTCCTTCACTGATGACAATAAAAATATCTAGGATATGCTCAAATAAAATTTAAAAATCGAGTCGGCGAGGTTGGAAGAGAAGTTGGCTGCTTACTGGACACATTTAAGCATTATAATTTACTAGCTATTGCTCGTGACTTCATCTACGGTTACCGGGGTAAAACGTATCTTATGTAGGACATAAGATACCCAGGTCATGGTCTAAGCATGTACTAAAAATCCGTTCTGCTGTTTTAGCGTGAAAACGTAACAAACAAACTCAATTTCGCATTTTAATATTACTTAGGAATGAAGATATTAAAAGCACTGCACATAGTAAAACTTTCGACACCCTTTTTTGGGTGGAAAATTATCAAATAACTTCTCCCGCTCTGGGCGGAGCGGAAGGGCGTGTCAGACTATTACTGAATGAAACCCACCCATGTTCCTTTAGTTGCCTGTATGTTGCCAGGGGCCACGGTAACCCTTTCGGACAAACCCACAACCCCGGCAGGCATCGGCCCTAGCGGACCCCTTCAGTTGTGCTGACAACTCTTTGAGGCGCGCGTGGAAGACAACGCGCCGTCGACCCAGGCCTAGTCCTTATCGGACAGCGAGCTAACTTTCGTCACCCTCAGAATCAAAATGATTATAATTAACATGTTTAAAAGACTGTCTTAGACAAAACGGGAAACTGGGGACATGTCAAACTCACTTCGCCACAGCTAGTCACTTCACTACATTCATAGCCCCGCTCTCGCTATATCTACAGCCTAATAAGCTCGAGGCAAATTGGAACCAGTACAAACTGATTGCTCTACAAGATTGAACACTGTCATTGGCAAGCTTGACCTGTTCTTGATGTTAATCTATGATAAGCGACACGGTCGTCGGTCAGTTGCAAGCCTGAAATGTCTGATTTAGCATTAGGATACCAATCCCATCACTAGTTGATGTATGGATTGGATTTAAATGCTAATTCATCATTGCTTCAAATGTTCACGCTTTTAAATAATACCAGTTCCGAAGGCTACGATGAAATTAGCACAAAAATCATTAAAATATGTGCTAACGAAATCGTTGACCTATTAACATACTTAATTAATTTGTCATTTGGCTGTGGAATTTTTCCAGAAGCGCTGAAGTTTTCCATTGTTAAGCCTCTGTACAAAAAAGGAGAAAGACATGACATGAATAATTATCGCCCTATTACATTAATACCCATTTTATCTAAAATATATGAAAAATGCATGTACAAAAGACTCGTGCATTATTGTAATAAATTTAATATAATAGAAAATGAACAGTATGGGTTCCAAAAAGATAAATCTACAACATTAGCCATCTATGCCCTCATGAAAGCTGTATTACCTAGTATCAATGATAATAATCTAACCACAGGTCTGTTTTTTGATTTATCAAAGGCCTTCGATCTAGTTTCCCACGATTTACTAATACAAAAACTAGAATCACTTGGAATCAGAGGGCCACCCTTACAGTGGATAAAGTCATACCTTCATAACAGACAACAATGTGTAACTATACCAAATATTAACGATGATAAGGACCTAACACTATACGCATCTGAATATATTTGTAACAGATTCGGTGTTCCTCAAGGAAGCATACTCGGGCCAATCTTATTCTTATTGTACATAAATGACATCACTAAAATAACTAACCATAAATGCATATTATTTGCTGATGACATTTCTATTATTGTGACATCTAATAAAAAATATAATACAATTTATGACCATGAAGTTGACATTAACAACACAATTAACATCTTAATTAATTGGCTTCGTATTCAAAATTTGAAAATAAATCTTGACAAATCAGTATATATACAATTTAATAAATGTAATAACAATAAATCTAATTTCAGTCTTCATATACCCAAACTCAAATCTGTTACCCAGATTAATTTTCTGGGTATAACTATTGATGAACATTTAAATTGGAAAATGCATGTAGACAATGTCTCTAGTAAAATAAATAGATTTGTGTATGCGCTGAGACAAGTAAAAAAAGTTACCAATTTAAAAACAGCCATATTAGTTTACCACGCATACGTAGAATCTATACTGCGCTATGGACTTATAATGTGGGGCAACAGTACTGACCAACAAAGAACATTTGTTGCACAAAAAAAGTGCATTAGAGCTCTATATGGACTCCAACCTGACGAATCATGTAAACCAGTATTTAAAAAACTTGGTTTGTTGCCGCTGCCTTGTCTATACATCTACGAAATATGCATGTTTGTGTGGAAACATAAAAAGTTATTTAAAACAGCGAACGATATATGTCCTCGAAACAGACGAGACCCATATAGGCTCGTAGTAAGCAATGCTCCTAGGCTTGCAAAATATAGCAAAAGCTGCTTAGCTATGTGTGTACGGATTTATAATAAATTTCCCGGTGATTTTAAATTGTTAAATACGAGATACTGTTTTAAGCGGAAATTGAGTGCATGGCTAAGACAAAATAACTTTTATAGTCTGAAACAGTTTTTTGACACAAAATGTTAGTTAAGTAAGTGCTTACTTTTATTCTCAAATTTGCATGCTGAGTCTAAACCCGGCAAAACATGTTTGTACTATTTTAAACTGTAAGACCTATTATACCGTGTTTTGAGCAAATAAATATATTATTATTATTATTTTTGAGTTTACATATCTCGGGACCATGGGGTCCCGGTCTTTTGGAAGGCGTACGAGGGGCCGAAGCTAACTCGCAGAGGCCCCTTGGAAATATTTAAATGAAATGAGGTATCAACCGACGATTATCCTCGTACGCACTGTGCAAGTGCACAAAAGGACAATCCCCGGTTGATGTAGGACTATTGCAGTACATGGGAACAAAAAAAATGGACTATGGGTTTGGCTGGCTATAGAGGATTGGTTATCAAGAACACTATGTAGGACTATGACCCCTGCCTGACCAGTGATATATATTATACACGGATAAGATGGCAGGGGGTGACTTGCACACTCAATAATGGGCCCCCGAAAAACTGTCGCTAGCACATAATGACGTAGCGACTAGGGGGCAACATGTCTTGAGGTGCTTGAGGAGTGGAGAGGTCTTCCACGGCTTTCAGAACAATCCCAGAGCCCGGAAGATGGTCAAGATCCCTACGAGCACTTACTGGAATACTTCCTTCCTCCGAGCACATTTGCTCTTGCGAATCTCCACTCAAGCCGGCCAATTAAAGCAAGAATGAGGTGGGAGCTCCGTTCCTCGTCAGTGTTTACTCCAGCCGGCCTATAAAGGCAAGCCAGAGGTGAGGAACAAGACTTCTCCCGGGAGATAGGGTCCGTGGGGTCGCTACTGCCCAACAGCTCGCCACAAGCTGCCCTGCGGGTTTTTGTATCTCTCTTGGTCTGGCTCCTCATCCCAGACCCGTTCCGGCAAAGTAAACTCTACCGGCCCAGGCCTAAAGTTCGGAGCGCTCAAGCCCCACCACGACGTCAACGTAGAGATACGGCGGTGGGGTTATTATTATTATTATTATTCATTAATTCTCTAAAAACTAAAAACTTCGCAAGCAATGGGAAATAGCTACCGAAGGCTGCGAGTGTCGACCTTACAGCGCTGCTTTTCACAGGGACAACTGTACGTCGCTTGCTCTCGCGTCACCAGTACTGACGTAATATATTTTGACTGCTGAGACCAAAATATACAGATGTAGTTTACAGAGAAGTTTTGTAAAAATGTGGCCGTTATTTTAGTATAATGTGGTGAAATGAAGCGATTCAATGAAAACTGGTTAAAAATTTTAATAAAAATGATACTTATCATAATTATTTTTGCCCTGAGGGCCTAGACCAGTGTAAATTACTTTCGAAGCGTTTCCTATTTCTACAACAACTTTCAACGGGATTGACATTTAGTTTATGTCAGTCGCATACGCTTCTGACTCTTCTATAATCGTTATCAGTGATAGAATGCCCTCTGGGGCCATATTATAAAGTATTAAAAACTATTACTTTTCATTTGCCAAAAAGGATGGTGCTCCGTCTCACTCTCACACAGGAAAAATGGTGGCATTAATACGTCACAATAAAGCACCTGCTAAATAACAATATATGGTACTAATTGCCCGCGACCTTGTCTGCGATCCAAGGTGGAAAGTAACTTATGTCCATCTCCAAATCATGGTATATCCATGTGCCAAATTTCATCCAAATCCGTTCAGACGTTTTAGCGTGACAGCGTAACAAACAAACAAATTCACTTTCGCATTTATGATATTAGTTAGGATTATAGTTTACAGAGACCGGTGTATCGCGCTTTAAGAATGCGCAACGTTGACGAATGAGCGGCGGGACGTCGAGAGCGTTGACGAATAAGCACTGCCCCCCGTCTCGCCGCGCACATACATTTTTTTTTTTTTGGGTGGGAAATCATCAAATAACTTCTCCAGCTCTGGGCGGAGCGGGAGGGCGTGTCAGACTCTTACTGACTAAAACCCACCCGTGTTCCTTCGGTTGCCTGGTTGCCGGAAGCCACGACCTCCCTTTCGGTTTTCTTCGCAACCCCGGCAGGCATCGGCCCTAGCGGAACCCTTCAATTCTGCTGACATCTTTTTGAGGCGCGCGTGGAACACAACGCGCCGTCGACCCGGGCCTGGTCCTTATCGGACGGTGAGCTACCCATTGCTCACCGTCCGCAAGCCCGCCCCTACGGTGGCCGGAAATCGCCCCGCGATTCCCGACGCCCTGGGCGTCTCCTCCTGCGGCGGTTAGGGGCGTGAGGGCGCAAAATTTGCCTCTCCCTCACGCGTTCCGCCTCGTCCTTCGCGAGCATTACCGCTTCGCAGAAGGAGGTGACGGCCTCCCATTTCCTCTCGCTCCGTACCATGGCCTGAACCAGGGCCGGACGCGAGAGATCACCGCCGCCGATCGCCTCCACGAGGACACGGCGATGCTCCGCCCAAGCTGGGCAGACCTCCACCGTATGCTCCACTGTGTCCTCCGGGCGATCCACACAATGGTGACACCTGGGCGTTTTCTCCCGCCTTATCCTGTGCAGGAACCTCCCGAAACAGCCGTGTCTGGTGAGGACCTGCGTCAGGCGGAAGGTGAGGACGCCGTGGCGCCTCTCTAGCCACTCCTCAAAGAGGGGACTTATCGCCGCAATTGTGGCGTGCCCAGCCGCGCACATACCTAAGGCGCGGTATAGCGGTGTCGGTAAAAGTATAGCGATTACCGTGATCAAAACAAAACACCCTAACGAAAACCGAGGTATTGGCATTAGCACAATCGTTCAGATTTCATATTCTAAACGTTAGTTTATTCTTGTAGATAGTCAGTTTGTTTTTGTTTGTTCGCCCTTTCATGGCTGAACGCCTCAACCAGTCAACGTATAATTTGGCACACCGAATACTCTGATCATTTGACACAGTGATAAATGCTTATTTTAGAGCCAAGTTGGTTATTATTGTTCATTCTTAGAATTAAATCAGCAGAATTCTTAGAGCAGTGGTGGTTTGGTGGTAACGGCTGCGACTTACGAGTTGTAGGTTCGTACTCAGACAGGCGCTTTACTTTGTGTAAATTATTTCATCACCACTGCTCTCAAAACGGTGAAAGAAAACATTGTGAGGAAACCGGCATGTCCTAGAACAAAAAAATCGAAGACATGTGACCCGCACTGGACCCACGTGGTGGATTACGGCGATCTCCCACCGAGAGGATGCCTGTGTCCCAGCAGTGGGAACATTATAGGCCATCCATGGAGTTTCTTCTACGAATTCTTCTTAGTAAGAAACTACACTGTCAATTCTCTTCTTTTTTTTTGACCTTCTGCACGCGTAGCATGACCACCGTAGAAACGGATTTTGTCGATGGAAGAATAGACAAAAATGACGTTCCTTGTAGACAGTTCTTTGTCAATTAATTGCACTCGAAATTCACTCTTTTACATAATTTGACTCAGAATTCTTTATTTTGTCATAGGATTTTTTTTTTCTATTTGATTCTCAATTTTTACTGGTTAACTACAACAGCTTTTCTCAAAGTGTGAAACGCCGTATATTGGAACAAAAAAATATTACAGTAATATTGGCCTTCATCATTTCCTTGGTAATGTCTTATTAACTAAATTATGGAAAAAGGAGATGATAGCTTTGTATTTCTATTAATTATCACAATTTTACGTTCAAAACGCTCTCCTGTGAAATCATGATTTTGTAGATAACCGTATATACTTTGAGGCCGTCCAGTAAAAACTTTTCTACTCTCTTTAGCATGGCGATTACAGAATCAAATTGTCTTCACTTCCTTAGACAACTGTCAGTTGTCAGTGTGATTTTGACAGTTTGGGATAGAAAACTTTCTTCTGAAATATCTACTTAAAAAAGGACCTAGACAAAGATCGTTAAAAACGAAAGACAAAATGACAGATTGTAGAATGATTTCTACGGTGCGATGTCAATAATGGAGAAACGAAATGTCATTTTCTATAGAAAGAGCTGTGTCTATTCTTCGGAGGAATAGAAAGCGCCATGCTACGCGTGCTGAAGTGCTTATAGTTGTCTAATTCAATAAATAGTAAAGCTTTTACTTTTATGCTTTTACGTAACTACGTTCTACGTTTTTAGGGTTCCGTACCAAAATGGAAAAAGGATGGGTTCCTTTTTCCATTTCTAGTGCGACTCAGTCTGTCTGTCCGTCTGTCTGTCACAGCTGGATATCTCGAGAACTACTAATGCTATCAACTTGGAATTTGGAATAGTTTTAGATGACGCGTCCCAAAATATTTTGTTTTTGCATTTAAGAAAGAAACAAATATATATATAATATATATATATATATATAACCAGTGTGCAAACTTAAACACGTGACTTTACTCATCATTATGAACAACTTTTACTATGGGACCAAACCTGAAATCGCGAAAAAAAATCAACTGTTCCCTACATTTTGACGATTTATGCGCACATAAATTTCTACGAATCAAAGATCTGACGTCACACGAATTCTGCATCGCGCAAGCAAAGTTTACCGCGTGACTGATATAATATTCAACATCCCGACTTCAATCGTCGGGCAGTTGCCCAGCAAAAGTCGGAGGATCCCCCATTTTCTATAGAGGATGAGTGAACTTTACACCGTGTTCCTCATACCTCTATAACCCTTTCCGATTGAAATCTTTGATAGTAACAGAAAATACTGAAACGTAACTACGTAAGATTATTTTATCATGTCACCTGAGCAAAGTCCTTAGCAAAAGCTAGTAAATATATAAATAGGAGAACTTTCGTATCCTGGGACCACACGGTATTAGCCTTGACAACACTTGGGAATTCTCAGTGCAAGAACTAAGCACGAGATGGTTCCACGCATGACTAGTGTTCCGTACATTGCATCAAAGTTAGACCGAGCGATAATCAAACGTTTTGAGTGGTGGCTAGAATTTCTGATGAAACTTAGTCTGTGCTAAAAGGTGTTGTTTGATGTTGGAAGTTTAAATGGTAAATATTGAGTCTAGCTCATAGATATTATCTTCTTCTTTTCTAATATATAAAAATCAATGTCTGTTTGTTCGTATTTTACACGCTGCCATACCGTTAATCCAATTGCTATAAAACTTTGTCAACTTATTGCTTGCACTTGCGCGAAGGGCGCATAGTGTAATGGCAGCAACGCATCGGGTACCTACTAGTATTAAATAATATTTGAATAGTGTAGCTACCCAACTGTTTAAAAAAATATTTAAAAATAATATAATTTACAGATTTTACCACAGCTTTTGAAATAAATAAATAACTATTTTTATCTTTTTATTTCATTAAAATACTTATAAATTATATTTTTAAATAGAAATATATGAAATATAAAAACATTTAAAAGATAAAAAATAGTGGACCACCGGTATCGGGAACAGGGTCCAAGATACCGGCGGTCAGGGCTCCAGAGAAAGAAACCTCCTGACAATGGGAGCCGTGTCCAGGAGTACCGCTTTCTGAATCAAGCCCTTGATTTAGCTGCCCAACGAGAGCCTCATAAGGTGTTTTTAATACCTCTATAAACCCAACTATTATGAATCACATTGGTATCTACAGTCCTTCAATAGCTATTTATGCAACCGTTGTATAATAAGGCGTATTAAAACACGAATGTGGGATAATAGTATAACATGAGTGTTTTAATAGCTAATTATAAACAGTTGCATACAAGACTTTATCTACACCCATGATATGAATCCTCTATAAAAGGTTCTGAAACCATTGGGTGTTTGTAAGATCAAGAATTATAAAAATCCCCCGAAATTCAGTACAACTGTATATGAGTGTCGCCTGCACCAGCACATCACCGCGCATGCGTGCAGCGGGAGCTGCTGTCCCCCGCTTCAACGTTCATACATGACAATGTTCTTTTTTTTAAATTCGACTTGTATAATGAAATTTAGTACAACATTATAATATTCATTTGGATGATATTATGGTTACTATGACACTGGCTGTTTTAATGTTGGCAATAAGCTAACTGTTTCAGAAACTTTTATAGAGGTTTTATAGCATGGGGGGGGTTTTGTAAATAATTTTATTTCTGTAAATAGGTTTGTACAAACACGAAGAAAGGTCGAAACAAACTCAGAAGTCACAGTCTCTTTTAAAGTCCAGACATAATCTTGGTCAGATCATGTGAAGACCATGTAGATTGGTGTCTGAAGTGGTCTTTTGAGGAAAGCATCACACAGGTTGAGAGGGCCTGTCCAGTCAGTGCACGCATTTGTCAGTTATCGTGCAGCTCAACTCAGAATTTAAGGAGCTCAACGATTCGACGAACAATACCAAAGAAAGGACATTTGGGTAGGCCGCATAAATTACTCAAACTGTCAGACTATAATTAGAACTAACTGAGAAAAAATTAAAAACAAAACAAAAAGAAAAAGGAATGACCCACATAGTGTTCACATTCACAAAAATTTAAATAATATAATATAAAAATATAACGATAAAAACTATAATGTTTCGTCAACAACACACAGAACCCCAAAACTGAACTCGAAGACAAACTAAAACCATTTCGTGCTCTAACAGAAACTTATAGCTATAAAGATATTAATGTGTCCGATGTCCATTTCTTTTGTGCGACGAAAACAATTTGGACTCGAATTACTTTCGTTCAGAACATGTCATTTGTTAAGATATAACGTTAAATGGTGTGACATTTTAGTCTAACGGTATTTCTTATATTTTCTATGATGTCATAGGGTGCGCTTTGTTTATAATTGAGAACAAAATCACAGTGTCAGATGTTTTTTCAGAAAATGTGTTTAGCAACTTTGTGTGATATAGTTTGACCGGGACTGCTGTTCCGCGCCTTAGAAATGCGTGGCAGGCGAGACGCCACGCGCCGTGAGGTTTAATGAATGAGCAGCTTGCACCACTGCTCCCCCGTCTCACTGCATACATACCTAAGGCGCGGAACAGAGGTATCGGTCAAACTATAATTTTGTGTTTTGTTACGTACCTATAGTTTGCTCCTAAAGTATCTGATTTTAAAGCTGCGTAAAGATGTTTCTCATTTTGTCAATGGAAGTTTATTTTATAACTGCAACCGTCGATTATTTTTCAAATACAATTTACTAATGTTATTGAAACAATAACTGTTGGAAAAAGTGGCAAAATAATTGTTGGAAATAAAGTTAAAACCTTCAAAATACAAATTAACTGTACCTTATTCTGTTTAGTGAGTGATCGCATAAGAATTTAAGAGTCTATAATAACTCACATTGCTTAACATGACCCTCCGTTAAATTGAAAATACTGCAACATTAATGTGGAAATAAATATATGGTAAAGTTGAGGATTCATTTTAAGTACTATTTTTGACGAAAACACAATTCCAAAAAAAAACTCAATAGATAAAAAACCAAAGTTACCTCCAAACCGAACAATAAACCGCTGGTATTAAAAAAATACTTCAATTTAGCTCATGAAACTTTACCTAATAACTGAACTTACTATAAAGCAGACATTTTTTTTAAATTACCATTATTTTTGCTGTAAAAAGAAATTACCTAAACTACTGGCGCCTTGGAGCCTTCTTACCGCTCAGTCTCGCTCTCACTCAGTCCGCGAGCAGTATTTTGCGAGCGAGATAAGGAGTGAATTTAAACTGACGTATTATTTATAGAGACTATTATCTGACCAGAGTTTGTTTACACTTTCATCAGATATTTTTGGGCCAGAAAATAAGTGGATTCAACTATTTTTCGTGAAACTTCGTTTCTAACATTGTGTTGCAAGATGCACTTTGTCTTTCTTACTTCCTTGCGTTTATATCCACGAATGACCGTCAGTGTCACCAAAACAACCTGGTGTCAAACTCTGACACCAGGTTAGTAACTAACCACACAAAAAGAAAGAAAGAAGCGTCAATGTGACAAAAATCATTACCCTTGCTTACTCGAGACCTTTGTATGTCTTTGAACATTCATCTGTTCTTGATATTGCCATTCTTTTGTGATTCGATTCACCAACCCGCGTTGAGCTCGCCTGGTGTATTACGGCCCGCTCCTTCTCATATAGAGGAGGCCTGTATCCCAGCAGTGGGAACATTATAAGCTGATTATGCTTTATGCAATTCTGAAGGCCTCCTAAACCTGAAGGCAGCTAGTCTCAATGCGTTGCATTACATATCACACCGTCGTGTAAGGAAACACTAGTTTTACGTACCTACTCAATATGCACAGAGAAGTTACTTTTACCCGACCCCAACAAAAAACTTTCAAGTTCACCTACCCTAAAACACCTTCTTTTTATTATTCACACCAAACTCACTCGCAAGGCATAAACCGAGACCCGGGAGGACAATAAAAAGGTTTACGGCCTCTGTCCAATACCGAGGCAGCAGTTGGAATTAGAGGCAAATTGATGTATCGTGTCTTCCAATGTAGGTAGATAAATTAGATGGAAAGCTGCTCGTAATTTAGATCCGATGAGTAGGAATTTTAGTGCTTTAGATAGTTCCAGCGTTGATATGAAATGTGTTCATTTTTTGTAGTAGTTCCTTGTATATGGTTTGAACTTGAGATAACTCTTTAAGGCACAACAACAACAAGACAATAAACACCACAAAAGCAGAACACACTGCACAAATACAAAAACAGCACAATATTTTGATTTAATAGTGTCCGTTCGTTGCCATAGGAACCTACTACGCTTTGGAATGGACATCTGCATCTTTTTCTAACTGACCGACTTCTTGACAATTCAAAAGTGCCTGTAATTGGTCAATGCTTTAAGTTTGAGTAGCAAGTGGCCATTACAGGCAGTAATTAAACTCTTTCCAACTCGTTACAACACTTTTTTGCAATATAAAAAAAAAATAGAAAGAAATAGTAGATATTGTTGGGACTCCCACATGAAAAACACAAACTAAATATTATGACACAATGAAAATTAAAAGAAAAATAAAAACCTCAGTATACAGATTGTATCCATGAGTGTTAAAGCGACGATAACCGACTTTTAATGATTTTATACTGAAGATTACGTTTAAACGGGTAGTGTTAACAATTTGAAAAAAAAAAAAGTTAAATTAGAGCATTGTCTTAATAACATAATATAGGAATATTTTAAATTATGTTTATATTACATAGTGAAATTAATTTGTAAAGTTATGTCTAACGCGGATAAAAAACTGAGAATCGTGCAATATCTATCAAGCGTATTTTTTTTAAACCTTCACCATTTTAATGATAATTTAATTATTAATCTCTTAGTATACGTGTTTTATTTTATAAAATACCTTTTGTTTTATGTATAATAAATTAATAATGCGTCTAATTTGGAACAGTGCTCCTTGGTGTGCGAATCCTGTTATTGGCTGGACGTACGACGCGTTGCGTGAGCTCAGTACAGAACACAAAAGCTAACCACTCAAGGTCACTGGCATAAATCTGCGTCTTAAGGGTGTGTACAGATGAGAATCACGAAAAAAATATCAGCTGTTCCATACATTTGGGTCGAGTAGGTATTGAAATTTTGTATAGGATAACTGATTATTTTTTCGCGATTATGGTGTTGGTTACATGGAGATTTTATTAAATTTGATGGACTGTAGCACACCTTTAAATATGACCACACATTTCTATTACATGGTGTATAAAACAAAAATTTTAATAACGAAAACATAAAGTCCTGTACGAGGCCAGAAGATATCTCAGCGTGATGCTGCTGAAAGGACACTGTAATTATTGACATTAAAATTACACGGGGCTCACAAATATCAACTTAATCAGATAATGTTGTAATTAAAATAACTGAAAACCTTTTCAACCCCATAAGAGGCTTTAAGTTATTTTTGTTTATTTTTTTTTGGTTTTTGTAAAGCAGTAAATCTAAGTTAAATATTTGCATGAAGTTTTTTAGCTAAGTTTTGTTGTAAGTGCAGCAAGCAATTGGTACATAAATAAAAAGAGTAGTAAAATCAGCTGCTCCATACATTTATGTTCGTATAACTTGACAAAATGCAGAGAACAGCTGATTGTTTATATTCGCGATTTCAGTGTTGGTGGCATAGTAAAAGTTGTTCATAAAGTATACAATGACCCCTTAAGAGTTCCGATTTTTCATTTTCACTTTGTTGATTTCATGGATCCATTTAATTATGACCTGCCAAGCTATGGACAAAATTTAAAAACTTTTATTTTTTATAATTATACGAGGCTTTTGTTACTTTTCTGTGTATTTTGTTTTGTAATATGTATTTTGTTTGTGCAAAATAAAGAAATAAAAAGAAAGAAAGAAAAATAAGTTTTCTTTCTTTATTTAAATAAAATCATGAGCACAAAACAGAAATACTCGGCAGCTGATGGCACGTCATGACTGTGACAAGAAGGCTTTCACTCAGTATGATGCTGTGCTATGGGTACCCACAGCACAGCGCTGATTTTCAGTGATCACCCGCAACAAAATTTTTGTTTGTTTCTTTCTCGCATAGTAGGTACTTTTCAAACAGATTATTTGGTACCGTCTTAAATGTGACCTCAACAAAGGTTTATTTTTACCCCAAGAACCACAATCAACATTACCATTATAAAAGCCACTTTAACTAAACACAATATAAATTAAATTCCCTTTGTTAACGTTTCCAATTAAATTCGACTTTAAAACAAGTACCAATATTTCTTAGTCAAAGCTAGCATTTTATAGGTCCTTTAATTCTTTTAGGGTCAGCGTAGATTGAGCAGCAAAACGCTCGAGCATGAACTCAAACTCAAAACTCAAAGCATATACTTCAAATAAACCAATTACAGACAATTTTGAATTGACAAGGAGTCGGTTACTCAGAAAGATGAAGCTAGTTGTCCATTCCAAAGCCCAGTAGATTGCTATGTAGAAGATCGCAAGATGGACACTCTTTTAAATCAAAATATTGTTAAAAAATATATTCTTCTAATGATGATCTGTCAATGATGTTAATGGACTTTTTAAACACTATTAGTTTCCTTAAAGTTGGTTGGCACAGTATCTAAGCTATAAAACACCCCAACCAAAAGGATTAGGTTAAAACTGTGACCAGCCATGCTACATTCAAGTTGGTTGCACTTAAGTACCAAGAAGACGATCTGTGAGTATATTAGCAGATCTACTATTAGTAAATTAAAATTAGGATTAGGAATTATTTGGTGATCGATTAAAATATAAATTTAAGATTGAAATACTGCTCGAGTATAATTGCTTCTCTGTCTACGCTGACCCTTAGAAGTCGTTGTGTTAAAATTAATCAAAATTGTTCAAGGTTCAGCCCGACGTTTGAAACAGATGTTACCAAGTTCAAGACGGGTTAGGAAATTCAATTATTTTTAACTTCAAACTTTAACTTTAAACAATTTGTTTCGGTCGTTTAGCTCTAGTTTCGGAAGTGGCTTCAAGTTGCGCTGGTTAGTCTATTTTAGAATACTTATGTAAGATGAACAGATGAACTTAAGAGAGAGTCTTCCCCAATCGGTTTTTCGACTCTTCACATGACCAGGAGGACAAGTCAATTTTTTGGCCAAAGAACTGCTCGCTCTGCTAAGCCTTGTGATAAAACTTAACATTTTAATTATTTTGTAAATTCATCAAAATATACCAGTTTTATATACACATTGACATTGTTGAAAATTATATTCAAAATGACATGATTACTTTGTAAAGTATTATATTATTTTAATTAATTATTGTGAATGTGAGGACTATGTGGATATCATTATTATTTTCATTTTTCAGTCTGTTTTGAATTTTTAGAATCTGTGTGGTTCTTTCCTCAAAATACCATTTCAGACACTAATCTACATGGTCCTCATGACCAAGATTATGTCTGGACTTTAAAAGAGACTGTGACCTCTGAGTTTGTTTCGGCCTTTCTTCTCAGAGTAGTCAGATAGGAAACGCCGAACTCAACTAGCTTATTTTTATTTTTTTAATATGACGTGTAAAAGTGATTCCGATATCCTATTTACAGAATAAACAATTTCATTTCATTTCAATCAGCATCGTCATACAACGTGGATTGCCACGTTATATGATGCTGATTTGGCTTTTGATTTGGCTGATTTTGCTTTGGCTTCCAGCCTTTTTGGGCAGTTGTTCTTTTGACAGCGATGCGGACGAATTTTTTGACGCCCTATGATTCTTTCCCCTCCTCCTTAAAATACATGTTCATGTTGTTATTATTTTAAGACTATTCTCTTATTATATATTATATTATATTATATATATATTATATTATATTATATATTATATATGTAGGATCAGGAGTGCCGAGAGGTATTTCGTCAGGGTTTGGAGTTCCCAGTTCAATGGGATTAACAATACTGAATAAACAATTACAGGGTTTTTAATATAGTAGGTACTGGTTACATCATATAAGGCAAAACACAATACAAATGGTAATTAATAACAAGATAAAGTAGGTAGGTGAATAGGTAGTAACAATCGAACAGACTTTTAGGGTCTCAGTTCGTATAGTGGCCAAGCCACCCAATGAAAAAGTGTATCGCTCGCTATCAGCAAGCCAATACAGCTATGTGAATATACAGCAGTGCTGTACCAGATAAACCGACAGTTTTGTCGGGAGCAGGGCTCTTTATTGAGTCAAATCCGAAGATAGACTGACTCAAATAACGAGTGCACGCTCTTTTATAAGACGATGCCCCCACCTTGCAATCCCACTACGACAACTCTGTCCGATGGCGCACGGAAGTGCGTCACGTGTTTACTTGATACAAAACACTAAAATGTGCTAAATCTAATAAGACTGACATTATAAAGTTATCAAATTATACAAGAATAATTATCGTAAATAAACAATAGTGAATTCACAAAGTAAATCCTTTTAAAATTAAAGTAACATGTCATTAATTGTTTTTAACAAAACCATCGATTAATTATCGAAATAAGTTGCCAAATATCAATTAGTGCGTACACCGAGTACTTAATAAATTATGTTGCGATTTATTAGACAATAATTGATACTAAGAATCACATAAATTAATAATAAGAAAAACAAATCATACCAAAGTGTTGACTACCCACAATTATTATTGAAAAACATCTCCGACACGGCCAGAACTGACGTTCTACACGGCCTCGTGTGATCCTGAAAAAAAAATACTTGGTGAATATCGATCGGCCTTTCTGACAAACAAAAGCCTTAACAAAAGGTATGTTGAAAAGAAAAATCCTGAATTAGTCAAATAAAATTATTATCAATAGCAGTTGCATCGCAACCATTCAAAATGACCATACTACTACAGACAATACATAGCTTCATTAAAGTAGAGACATAGTCTCCCAGCCGAAATCACACCATGGGATTCGACAAGTAATTTGGAGTCGAATAGACAACCCGCATAGGCGTCAACATAGACAACCCGCATAAGCGTCAAGTTCAACCTCCAAATCCAGGAGTCAACATAGACATCCGATCAAGCATGAAGATAAACAAGAGTCAACATAGACATCTTGTCAATTCAGCTATAGTATGTAAGTAGCAGATGAATCATCATCAGTGTCAAAATTGACATCATCACTAACAGCGACTGGACATTCAGGCATTTTTCGTACACAATCATGGGCATATTTGTAAATTCTATTGGTACTCAAAGATTTCAACAAACACCCATCACTATCCAATAGTTAATTAGCAATAAGTGCAAAATCTCCATCTTGAAACTTTTTCAAAATACACATATCGGGCTTTATCATATTCGGCCCTTTTAGTTATACCCAGGGCTGATTGTAGTCGATGTAAACCATCTCAGGGGTCACAATCACATTTGAGAATAGACTAACTTGCCTAATGCATTAGTTTCAGCACATCAGAAAATACTAAGAGCATTTCGTAAACTGAATAGCATAACCAAATATTCAAATTGGCCATTGGGCGTAACAAACGCAGTGGCTTCCTATCAGGACGAATAGGTATCTGACGAAACCCACAAGTACAGTCAAGGCAAGTGTAAAAGTAAGCACCGCATAATCTTGTGATTTGGTCAGCTATAAGGGGCAGTGGAAACCTATCTGCTTATGGTATTACTATTGAGCTCACGGTAGTCTACGCACATTCGATCAGATCCGTCACGCTGCTTAACAATAAAATAGGACTTGCAAACGGAGAGCAACTCTGTTTAACTATTTGAGCGTCTATCAGATCATTAATTTTGGAACGAACTAACTGCTTTTCGTCAGGAGTGAGTCTGTACGGCGATGGACCGTCTTATGTGGATCAATGAGACGTATTTTAAGTTCACCCGATGTGACTCGACTACATGGTAGTCCTTTTACAAAAGCATGATAATATTTTTGAAGTAGTTCAATCAACTGTGGTATATATCCGGACGGAATATCAGTATCAACATCATGAAAATTCGGAGTCTCAGAAATAGAGCATTGTAATCTTAACTTTTATAATGGTAAGACTTTTTCAGTAATATTAACAGCAAAACCTAATTTTAATATCTCACGGCCTATTATTATACTATGACTGATATAGGCATCTGGTATTACATGAAAGAGTATCTCTAAACAAGTTATGTTAGAATTTCCTATTCTCATTATATTGACCACACAAGAAATACGTTCGCCAGACAACTTTTCAGCAAATGTTTCAACAATAAGAGAAAATTCAGCCCCAGAGTCATGACAAAATGAAAGCGACTCACCAGATTGCTGTAGAACACCAGTGATAGGTAGTGCATCACAAGCTTCAACTCGTTTCACGGATGGTTGGCTGCTCGAAGGCAGACATCTTCACTTGAACCTGCCAGCCGCCTTCCGGTCGCCTATGGGCAGCGAGGAACGACGTTTCCCAACTCCCCACAGCGGTAACAGACAATCTTTGGTGTCGCCTTATGTGGCGAGCCGGTTGGTCCAGGATATTTGGTTTTCTTGGCCAGTACAGTAGAAACAGCAATGTGTTCGATACTCAGGCTATTCCATTTAGATGTCAGCGAAGTGACATATTGACTGGCATATACAGCTAAAGATTCTCCTTTTGGTTAACTATTATGAAGGATAATTACAGTAGCGACAACAGTTTCCGAAACTGTCATAACGAGGGAGGAAGAGACTCTTAACCAGGTCATGCTTGCATACGATAATTTGGAAAGTCATACGTTAGCACTGCCCTTTAAGGCTTTCGTGAGGGCAATAATAAGAGTGCCATCTTGAAGAGGCTTTCCCGATAGGCATATATCAATGGTTGTACTCCAAGATTGAGCATTGGAATCAGGTAGGTCTGGGTCAAAATCGAGCAAGCGAATTACAGTAGACGGAGCGGAAAGCGTCTTAAATGCTTCAATTAACTGAGCCATATTATGGTTCTGAAGCTCTAACATTGCTCGCCATGGATCACCAACACCTTGCGATTCCTGGGCTAAACCTAATCCCACTTCTGATGTAGGATCAGGAGTGCCGAGAGGTATTTCGTCAGGGTTTGGAGTTCCCAGTTCAATGGGATTAACAATACTGAATAAACAATTACAGGGTTTTTAATATAGTAGGTACTGGTTACATCATATAAGGCAAAACACAATACAAATGGTAATTAATAACAAGATAAAGTAGGTAGGTGAATAGGTAGTAACAATCGAACAGACTTTTAGGGTCTCAGTTCGTATAGTGGCCAAGCCACCCAATGAAAAAGTGTATCGCTCGCTATCAGCAAGCCAATACAGCTATGTGAATATACAGCAGTGCTGTACCAGATAAACCGACAGTTTTGTCGGGAGCAGGGCTCTTTATTGAGTCAAATCCGAAGATAGACTGACTCAAATATTTTTTTTTTTTTTTTTTTTTTTTTTTCTGTAGGGCATCTCGTAGCTGACCTCTGAGGTCATGACTACTTAACCGGTCAATCCTGTGGTTGCCTTAAGCTGCTACACTCAAAGCCTCCAGCCAGGGGCATACAAAACTAAGCTAAAAAGCTGGGTGAACGCTCGCTAAGGGCACCCCCTGTGGGGTACGAGCCTCGGCTTAGGGCGTCACCGGAGGGAGGACATCAAAGACGGGACGGGCTGGATCAAAGTTTTGATCATTATTATTAATCGGGGAATTTAAAGCTACGTGCACAGCTGAAACCACTGCTGGCACCTCGTTATCGAGCAAGGGTCGGGGAGGAGTATCATTTACTCGGGGGCGCGGTCGCGATCGCAAAGGACCTCGACGGCGAGGTCGGAATGACGGGAGGCGTCTGTTTCTGTGTATAGTACTAGTGGCCCTATTGCTCTCCTGGAGGAGGGTTATGGGGTCATCAGGGTCGGTGAGAATGTGCCTAGGTCGGCGGGTACGGCTAATCCTACTTGGGACATAGCTGGCGGCCTCGACAACCAGAGGGTTGCGATGTTTGACCGCGGAATCGAAGTAACGCTTTGCAAGGCGTTTTAGGAATTGGTGGATCGTGGGAATTCTAAGGTCGAGATGGAGACTCTCGTTCCTAACATACCAGGGGGAGCCTGTGGCCCTACGGAGGAATCGGTTTTGGAGCGTTTGCAACCTATGGATATGATGGGGTTTTGCATGAGCAAAGACGGCACCCGCATAGGTCATGATGGGACGAATACACGCTGTGTAGATTCGCAATTTGCACTTAAGTGACATCTTGCTGCGTGCGTTTAGGACGGAAACTGACTCAAATAACGAGTGCACGCTCTTTTATAAGACGATGCCCCCACCTTGCAATCCCACTACGACAACTCTGTCCGATGGCGCACGGAAGTGCGTCACGTGTTTACTTGATACAAAACACTAAAATGTGCTAAATCTAATAAGACTGACATTATAAAGTTATCAAATTATACAAGAATAATTATCGTAAATAAACAATAGTGAATTCACAAAGTAAATCCTTTTAAAATTAAAGTAACATGTCATTAATTGTTTTTAACAAAACCATCGATTAATTATCGAAATAAGTTGCCAAATATCAATTAGTGCGACAACAGTTTCCTACATAATTTATTTAGTACACCGAGTACTTAATAAATTATGTTGCGATTTATTAGACAATAATTGATACTAAGAATCACATAAATTAATAATAAGAAAAACAAATCATACCAAAGTGTTGACTACCCACAATTATTATTGAAAAACATCTCCGACATATACTATATAAAGCTCGATTACCACTCACTCACTCACTGACTGACATAATTGTTCGCGCAGATGGTGAAGGGGGAGGTGGGTATATTTTTACAGATTCGTATAGAAGTAACTCTCACGAGTATGGGAAAAATCCCAAACCTCCCCTTTTCTACCCCACTCTCCCCCCTCCCTATCGTATCTCGGAAACTAAGAGTCCCGTGTTTTGTTGTTTTACGGATTCGTATAGAAGAGGCTCGGAAAAGTAAAATCCATTTTTCAAAGTTGCCCCCCTTGCCCCCCTTCTCCCCCCCTCTAGGTAGATCTCGGAAGTTAAGAGACTTGGAACATTTTTTTTTTTCAGATTCATATCAAGGGGCCCAGAGTTGGTCAAAATCATTTTTCAAAACTCCCCCCTCTCCCCCCCTTCACCCCTCCCCCATCGTATCTCGGAAATTAAGAAACCTGGGTTTTGTTTTTTTACGGATTCGTATAGAGGAGGCTCGGAAAAGTAAAAACCATTTTTCAAAGTTGCCCCCCTTGCCCCCCTTCTCCCCCCCTCTAGGTAGATCTCGGAAGTTAAGAGACTTGGAACATTTTTTTTCAGATTCATATCAAGGGGCCCAGAGTTGGTCAAAATCGTTTTTCAAAACTCCCCCCTCTCCTCCCTTCACCCCTCCCCCCATCGTATCTCGGAAACTAGGTAGCGGTAAAGCGAAGCGTAGCGTAGCGTAGGGATAAGGTCACGATAGCTTTCCGGTGGTAGGTAGGTCCTGAGTGGAGCGAACCTGCGAGACCGAGTGGAGAGAAGGGGGGAGGAATACTAACATGGCGGACAGCGTTTTTGTTTGGGGTGCGTTTAAGTCAATTATTCAGTTTAAAATTGACTGCCTAAACGTCAAACACCCCGTTTAAGCACACCGCGAGGTGAAAAATTAATCTGACTAAAATTGAATCTGCTCCGTTTACGGTCGTCCGCTGGTATAAGTTTTCGCTTGGGGTACGTTTAAGCCGGGGAAATTTTCGCCGGTTAAAAATTAAACTATGGATAATTAACGAACTTTTAAAATAAAGTTTTCCTGTTTTCTAGGTCTCAAAAAAATATGGTAATATTTTTTTTGAGATAATCGAGAAATTATTAATCATTTAAATATGACCTATTTAAAAAAAGAGTTGATTAACATATTTCCAACAATCAAACAATCGACCATAGAGTCCATCAATTTGAATTTTGAACTTGAGATTGAATTTAAAAAAAAACTTAAAAAAAGCGCCAAAATGAAGCGTCCTCTTCTGTCGTGAACTCGTGAATCGAGGTTTCTTGTTGCAAGTTGCAAGTTGATATTGATTGATAATTATTATCAAAATAATCAATTTCCAACATGAAACGAGCAAGTACTGAAGAGTTATCAACTGTTCCGCGTCGCGGAGGCACAGCTGTGGAATATTCAGAATGTCTTATTTCTGGTGAGTTTCTGAATAGTTCTGTTAAGTGAATAACGTAACCTTATAAGCAGGCTTGGCGTCTCGGGAGCTTTGGACCCTGGACGTTTGTGTTGCAGCGTTTAGCCTTACTTGCCCATGGACAACAAGTTTTAGTGCTGAATGCTTGAGAAAATACCATTGTCCATTGCACAGAGGACATTTTTATACAGGTCCATTGTTAATAGAACAGAAACAAAATAAACGAAACGTCAAAACCAATGACTTGACAAGTTTGACACTAAACCAATGTTGCAAGGAGGCAAATTTTAATTTCCTTAAATATTTAATATTTTTTATTTTTTTTACACGTTTGTAGCCTTACTTAAGTATGAGTTTTCATGTAAAATAGTGCCTTCAAAATAAGGCTTTTATTATAGTCTATTTTTATTGAACCATGTTTTCTATTTTTCCCCATAATCAAGGAGATTTAATTTCGTTTTTCGCTGCCGTACCGATTTACTTTTATTATCATTGGTACCGATATGTCAAGTTATTTTACATCTTGGCTCGCTAACTTGGATGTAGAGACTTGTGTTTCTCAAGAGCGTCGTTATTGCAACAGAATTTTTTCGTTATTAGGTATTATTACGATCGCAAGTTTGCGACAGCGTCATTACCTACTAATGTCGAGACTGCTGAAATAATATTCAAGTATAAATATATGATCTCATAGCTCCTTCATCAAATAATTCTATGCTATTACAAATTAATGTTTGATTAATTTAAGTAGGTAAGTACATATCAATTAATAAGTTGTCAGTTTGCAGACATCGGAATCTGACTTGTCATGATATCGATGTCATTCTCCAAAGTGGAGACACTTTATATATGTCGCTTAAACCAATTCTACCAAAGGGTGTCATATTTTTGAACCCCGAGGAACAAGGGTAGGAAATACTCCTCAAAAACACGACCCCGCGAGCTGCTTGCAGCTCGCGCAACGCCCAAATACTAGTATATTATATAAATATTATCTTGTAGGAAAACAAAAGTCTTCACTTAGGTACAAGTGACTATAAAAACTTTGTTTTCACTGTTTTAAATAATATCTTTAATTTTTTTTGGAACTGGTGAAATGTGTGTGATAAGTCTACACCTCTGCCCAACCCTTCGGGGAATAAGGGCGTGATGTTATGTTATGTGTAGTTAGGGCTAATCAATCTGCCTGTCAATCTGCCTAGCCTTTTCCCAACTATTTCGGGGTCGGCTTCCAGTCTAACCGAATGCAGCTGAATACAAGTATTTTACATGAAGTGACTGCCTATCTGACCTCCAAAACCCAGTTACTGAGTAACAATATATATAACGATACCGATAACTTAGAGCTGATATAATATAATAAGATAATATTGAAAGCAGTTGTAGCCGTTTTTGGTCCAACCTTTTTCCGAAGAAAAAGTAAAAAATGTGAAGTCATCTTATCGGCTGAAAGATGGCACTTTCTAAAAGTCTAAGTTACAATAGGCATTCTTCCAATACATCGACCCTTGACCTTCTGAAGGCCTGATTATTCAGAACCAGACGTCACTTATCTTTTCACGTTGTAGCTATTCGGAATTCAAAATTGGGCTTAGAATCAACACTCTAGGGGCACCCATAGCTGGCCAATATTTGACAAAAAGTGTCAAGAAGTCGAGTGTGATGTGAAATGTGAAGCGATTTTGAACCTTGTGCGTGGAATTCCAAATTATGCTTAGAATCCTCACTCTCTAGAGAGTGTTGATTCTAAGCCTAATTTTGAGCCCACACATAGCTGGCCAATATTTGACAAAAAGTGTTAAGAAGTCGAGTGTGATGTGAATATTAAAACGATTTTGAACAATATGTTTAAAATTAGTTAATAATCTTTAAAATTTTATATTTTTTTTTTTTTTTTTGTTTTTATAAGAATATTTAAAAATGTAAATAAAGGAAATAATAATAAATATTTATTCAGTGTTCAAAATTGGTAAAATATTAACATAAAATCTTTGAAATAATTTACAAAGGTAATATAATATTAGATGCCTGTACTAGGATAAATCAAATAAATAATTGAACAATTATGAACCCTGTTGGGCATGGCATAGCAGCAGAGAGTAGGAAGAGCGCTTATACTAAGTGCTACTACTGTCACATTTCAACATACCCTGGAGCTGTAAGGAGCTGTAATATGAAGTGTTAAATACATAATTGTTCCGTTGCGAAAAGGAAATCCGTCTTACATTTTCTCCATCTCTCTCTCACTTGCAAGAATCATGGCTCTAAAATATCATAATATGGCCTCTGTACTTAAATAGCCCTGCCAACGATTATGGTACGGACCCTCAACGCAAAAACTTACCAAAGACGGTCCCCAAAATCCTTCAACAGTTCCATAAGATTAAGTTGGGAAGACGAAGTAGTGTAACAAACTCCCTACCACTCACTCTAAGCATTAACTCAGTTGAAGTCTATACAGACGGGTCGGAAAATAGTTCTATTATAGGCCACGTCCAACAAAACTCAAAAAGCGTCTCCAGTGAACCACAAAAACATATTTACCACGCTTCAATGAACAATATCAATATGAATACAAGATAACCCGCGGCAAACTTTCCAGAACTTTTACAAGATATCCATAGAGTTGCTAGTTCTGATACAGTTCGCAGTTCACATCTATCTTGTTGTTTCATGAGCCCCTAGTATCGAGACCAAGTTTCTCTACGTAATATAGGAATCTGAATGAGTTCAGCCGGGAAATGGGTTGGTTCGAAGGTCGTCACAGTATTTTGTTTGTTTGTGTAATGGAAGGTATTTTAATCTTATAGAGATATTTTTGCAGGTAAATTATTTTTGCCAGTTTTTTTAATGTTACGGCCAGCATTAACATTGACATTAAATTTGCTAATATTCTTTATTTTAAGGTACTCTAAACGTCAAAAATGGCATTAACCAACTTTCAGGTAAAGAAAAATAATCAAAAAAAAAAAAAACGAATATAGAAGGTTCACGGTTGAAAAATCAATGTATCTGTCAAACTATTTCTTTATTAGAATAACCGCTCATAAGTTGACGAAATAATTTCTGGATTTTTCGCTAACCACGTTAAGGTGGAACTTTCGACCATGCCCGCGAAATTCAAATATTCTTGTGTTTTTTCATTTTGTAGGTCAGTCTCAGATCTCATGTTAATGATTGATTGATTGGCGGTCATAAAAGATGGCCTCCCTCCATTTCTTCCACATCTCACGGTTACCTAAATAACATAACAAATTATTTGCTGCTAAGAATGTCAATTTCGTGAATTTATGACATTATACACCATCACTGAGAATTGTATTTACGATTTTAATTATTAACATCCTGTAAATATATATTTATTATTTTTACGACCGCAAATCAATCAATCATTAACATGAGATCTGAGACTGACCTAAAAAATACAAAAAGCGTAAGAACATTTGAATTACGCGGGCAGGGTCGGCGCTTTCACCTTAAAGAAAGTCCCATGTAACAAAGGACAAGCCTATGGCTATAAATCGGTCACAAATTCAGACAGGCTGCTACTGAAAAATTCCAAAAGGATGTTTAGTACCGAACGACATTTTTTTTCACCTTTATTTCTGACTAACTTCATCCCGCGATTTCACTCGCATAAGTTCCGATATCATGGGAATATCAGATAAAAAGTATCCTATATCCAGCATGTTATAATATGGTCTATCCATGAACCAAACTTCATCCAAATCCGTTCATCCATTTTAGCGTGAAAGTGTAACAAACAAACGTAGAAACGAGAGAGTAACAGAGTGACCGTGGAGTTTCTTGCCGGCTCTTCTCCATAGGAAACGACCAATTGGAACCGTGCACCTAGCTTCTAACGTTTCATAAGTGCCCATGTAGGTCTATGTGAAATAAAAATATTTTGAATTTGAATTTGAAAACATATTAAATTTAGGATAGCATAGTTATAGTTACCTACTCAACAGCAAGGACTACCAATTTATCAAAATAAAAGCAAAAACTGTTTGAAATTAATTGGATAGTTGTTTTATGAAACCAACCGCGATTCGATGCCAATTCATTCCGGTCCAATTCCCGATTCCAATCAATAGAGACTTTATAATATTTATGGTCTACTAGCTACAATTAACTCCATGTCAGGTCTTTTTATCTCGAAAAAAAATTATTTTCGAGCTAAAATAAAAACCGTGTTTGATCATATAAGTATCATCTCAGTTTACACGGTAAATTTTTTACAGAAACGATTGGCGGACCCCAGCAAGAAGATCTAATCCAGGAACGGACAGCTGTGCTGCTAGGGAGTTTGTCGCTCCACTTCTTCTTCCCAACTAAAGGCACTAGGAAGTGGTGAAAGGTGGGCGTTTTGGGGGACCGTAATATGTCATTTTGACGTTCGAAAAGTGCTTATTCTCAGTTTGGTTTGAATAAATGATAATTTTATGATTAAACACCGTTTTTATTTTAGCTAGAAAATATTATTTTACCACTTATAAAAAACTAAGTACTTTATTAAGTTAAAAACTAAAGAGGTTTTTTAGGCATTAGTGAACAAGTGAACTTACTAGTGATCATAGAGAAATTATATTTATAAAACCTAGCCTGTATACTTCAAGGGAGTACCAACTCAGAGATGCTCTTGCTAACCACAATTCGAAAGATATCCCAACTCAAAGGCACAACTCAGTAATCCAAGCTGCTACTAAGAAAAACCCAAGATTACTGCCTAATCCGGGGGCAAACACAGATGGTAAGGAAGCCTAGAGGGTTTTTTGGCAAGCATAACATGCAGTGCAAAAAGTTGATAGCTGAGTTGGTGCGGCATGACGAGAGAACACCAAAAATATACCTATTTGAAAAGTTTCAGATAGGAGCCCCGTAGTCAGGAGTAAACTTTCAGCTGTCGAAATTGGGCCAAAAATTAAGTGATCTTTAGAGCCTTTTGGTATGATCGTGTGCGGCCTAACCCATAATGACTTAAATAAGCAAATCTGATGGAAAAATTGAGGGCTTTCCCTATATCTGACGAGTTTGACAACTCCGATTCGGACAATTTTTTAAAGGAAAAGCATTCAAAAGTGGTCATAATATTGCATTACATACTCAAGGTTGCAAACCTTAAAAAGAAGAACACTCAACCCCTAACCTTATGTCCAATATCTTAAACCTCTTCAAATATTAATAATAATTACTGCGAGTCTTCAATAATAATTACAATTAAGGACTAATTGGTCCAATCACTGTCATTTGTCGCCAATCAAAGTGGGCGACGCAATTAATTTGTTTCAATAGGTTTCAATTAAACTCGAATATTAATTAATAATTCCATTATTTTGGGGTGTTCAATGAATTATAAGGGTTTAAACTTTGATTTTAGTTGGTTGTTTATAGATTAGTTTGATTGTATTTAATGGTTGAATGAGAAAGGTTTTTCATACTGGCTTTTTTAATATCATCGTGCTCCAGCCATTATCCTTTCCACTGTTAGGGACGTTTTTGGCGTAATAAACGTCATCTGGTAAAACACGCTCGCATCTTTAAAGTTATGTATAGGAGCTGTTTATAAAACTTAACCCGTCTGGTGGTGGATCCTCCCTTTTCTATGGAGGGTGAGTGAACTTTACACCCTGTTCTTCATACCTACAACCTACAGCTTTATAAAAACGAAGGATCATTTTGTTTTATTCTAAATAGCCTCGCTTTTTTACCAGTCTAGCCTATATTTACTTATTAGCTTCATAATTAGTGATCGGAGTAGGTAGATTGGTTTACGTACTCGCATCATGAATAGACCATAGCCATAAGCTTTTTTCCGGGATTTCATGTCGGTACTTACGGGATTGAATCAAATATTGTAAAAGTAAGGATTTTTAAAGTACTACATTAGAAATTTATAGAATGGATAAACATTTTTTTTTTCTTATTTATCAAATAATAAAGTGAGTGCGTTTGTGCGTCCATTCGAAACTTACATAATATGACTAATTTAGTAGTTATTTCTTGTAAGTATATTATCTGCTATTTGTAATTGTTACTATTCTTGAATAAATAAATAAATATATCTTTTTATACTTTTTAATATGTTTTCGCATTCAATGCAATAACAGCAAAAGGGTTAAACATTTCTTATTCATATTGATTTATTCCTTATTCTACACATTACAACATTTGAAATTCCTTAAAAAATCTCAATAATTTCAAAATCCCGGAATCCCGGAGGCTCCCCATACTAATTTATACATGCCAGTTCATTGACCCCAAATCAATCTACCTACTCCGATCACTGCTCATCATTGTTGAGCTACCACTTAAGGGAAAAGACAGCACTGACACAAGTACTATTGTAACTTACTGGGGCTGCCTCAATTGATCTATGACACAATTTTTAATTCAATTGTTTTTTTTTTTTTATAAACTTCAATAAATTCCCTACAAATCCAACTTTATAAAACGCATTCTTAATTTGCATTCAAAATTAATCACGAAATACAAAGTCGAATTAAACTGAATAACTCTTTCATAACACCGGCCGCTTGATTATATTATCGACCAATCACAATACGCCCCATGCCGCCGACGACGTCATTACACGGATGGTCGGTATTATGCAAATATGCAATGGAAATAATTCCGCTCCTGTTTAATTAGTATGCCAATAATTTTATTTGCCGGTCCTCGATTGCATGATAATAAGTAGAATATTGGTTAACTCAGAGTAATTTTAAAACCGGCTTTATTACGGGAATTTCATATTTAAACCGGATTATTTCATGAAATTATTCTATTTTAGTTGATGTTTGTTTTGGTTAATTATTGTTGGTGAGGTAAATAGTTTATTTTACGTAATGTTTGTGAAATTTCTGGGTAATTGGAGATTGCAAATACCTAATTGTGCATAATGCATAATCAGCCCTTAATGTTCCCACTGCTGGGACACAGGCCTCCTCTCTGTGAGAGGGAGTGGGAATCTACCACTCGGGCCAAGTGCGGGTTGGTAAATGTCACATCATGTCTTGTCTTCGAAGTTTTTGGTTCTCCGACATGCCGTTTCCTCACGATGTTTTCCTTCACTGTTTTGAGAGCAGTGGTATTGAAATAATTTACACGAAGTTAAGCGCCTGTCAGGGTTCGAATCTACGACCTACAACTCGTAAGCCACGGCCGTTACCACCTGGGCCAACTCTGCTCTACTACCTACTATACTTGTGTATAAATTGATACCGATGAAGTTGAAACTTTTATTGATTGAATACGAGGCTTTTGGCTACTTTTGTATATTTTTGTGTATTTTATGTCATTTTTTTATTTACGTTTTGTTTGTTTTCCTTCTTTTCTTTATTTTTTTTGGAAGAAAGAAATTAAAGAAAAAGTATTTATTGAGACTCGCACAGGAAATCTCAAATTAAACTAAAACACACATAAAAACATAAATAAAACAATTAAAAACAAAGTAAAATTAAAATAACAGCAGAAAGTCCTGTACGAGGTCAAAAGATTCCTGTCTTTCTGAATAAATAATAAATAAAATAAAATATAATTAAAAATTTTAATAATTAATTTCATAATTGAAAATAAAAATAAATATTTCAACATAATATACATTTTGAATATTTATACTATGTATATACAACTAACTATTATATATATTATGTACACCGACAGCGATGCGGACGAATTTTTTGACGCCCAATGTGCTCTTCCCTTTATTCATTTTGTTCTTTACATACTTTTACTTGAATAATTTGGGAAATGCAAAGTAAAATAAAGTCTAAGATTTTTACTGATATTTTAGGTAAGAGTAACATCTGCTCTTTAACTTTTTATTACGCAGCCGTGTCTTAATTTCTCAAAATTAATTCTGTCTGAGCGAGAAAATACATCATGTCACATTTTTATCGTCCTCTTTGAAAGTCTAATCCATTTTGAAAATTACGCAAACGTTCCAATTTATTCCAGACAATTTTAATTTTACGCAAAATACTCATAAAACGACTGACGGTGTACTCTTGTTACGAATTTGTTATGCGTGGTGTAAAAATAATGTAAGAAAACATTACGTATTATTTTATGCTAACGACAGTTATAAAGGCATATTCGACATCCATTTTAGGTTGAACTCTTAGACTTCGAATAATTTTACCGCGAAGAGGTCAAGTTATTTGGTCGTTTAACATTCTCTACGGGAAAGCAGTACGATGCAGATTACAGGGAAATTTTGTCTTATTTGAATATAATAAAGCATAAGATCGACGGTTTGTAAATATTCATACAATCAGAGTGGTTTATGTTAATTTACTTGTGTCACGACAACATTTTCAATATGGCTGACTTTTGGTGCCAAAGTGGAGTATTATGCGCCTCGTTTGATATTAATTCTGATGTTTTGCTAAATTATTTTCTTTTGTATTCAAGCGTTTACGATATGATGAATGGAATTCCAAGGAATGTTTACGTAAAGTTGGGGTTCTTATTAATTTAAGCGTTTATGAGGAAAGCTGCCATCTTTGATTGTGGTCTTTTTGATTATAAATTAAATGGTGTGCTTTTTGTGTATGTAATGATTCATCTTGTCTTGGTTTTTGGTAGATTAATTTAATATCTTTCCTCTGCTCTAAGAACAAATTAGTTTTTGCTGTATGAGGTACGGTATCGTGTTACCCAGTAACTGGGTTGTGGAGGTCAGATAGGCATAGCGTGGCGTGGTCCATGTAAAATACAGGTATTCAGTTGCATCCGGTATGATTGGAAGCCGACGTCATCATAGTAGGAAAAAGGCCAAGTATTCGATGATTGATTTCACACGACAAGAATTCCCATAGTTTTAACTAAATATACCTATATTCACACAGCATGTCCAGTATTACAATGTTGAACCAATCAATCAAGCCAGCACTTTTGCATACCACCCATGAAAAGCTAACGGGGTTGAAACACGCCATCATTATGGGTGTATTAATAAAAAAACTCGTAATTGTTGACTAGGAAATAGCTTGGGGATGGATTTTGACGCAGAAACAGATTTTGGAAGAAAAGGGGATGATAATAGCAGTTGGCTTTTGAATTTTAAAGTCTATAACAATGTCCCAAAGTGTTATAGTAAGCTGGATTAAATGAATATATTGCAATGAATAGCAGATACCTACACAATACAATATTATGTAAAATTTCTTCATTTATACTTGAATCCATATATCAAGTCAAGATATAATTAATGAATAAATTTTACTCAGTATGACACAATGGACGGTCTCATGGCAAAAATCGATTTTTTACAGACAATCTTTGCATTGATTAAAGCGAGAAGGAGAGAAAATACTGCAGGTAGTCAGTGGTGTACCATGCTGAGTAAGCTGGATTGCTGACGTTTTTTTTTTGAAGACATGCCAAAACATAACATGGGTATAACTCACACAACACCGTGTAATTTGAATCCAGAGAAGTCTAACCGTCAACCTCACTCAGATGAAAATTTACTCATGGTAAGACCAGAAGGAGTTTTGGCAGATCAATGGCCAGGTGGGTGGACGACCTACAGAAGATCACGGGGAAGACCTGGATGAGACTCGCATAGACCTGGGAAGCATAGTACAAAAGGAATGAGGCCAATAGTCAACAGTAGGTGGAAAAAGACTGCCAATGATGATGATGATAAAAAAAAAAACGTTTGATAAAAGCTCCACAAGATTGACGATGTAGTACCTCTCCGGACCTTAAACAAATCTTGACAGACATTCATGAACTGATCTCAAGCCAAGCGAATAAGCCAAAGATTATAGATAGACTAGATTTTATTAGTCTAGCAGATACGTAAAAGAATCTGTTTAATAAATTACAACGTAAATCACATACATTGTTGCACAAAATAACATTACAATAATATTAAAACAACTGCCGGCGTTTCTAACATAACTAATTATATTAATTTGTCACAGCGAGTATTTATTCTCACTGTGTCAGCTGTTACAAAATAACACTGTGAAATAAGCGTTCCTGCTGCTAAAACAATGTGACATTTATAGAGTTTTTTATTGTTTTACTGACTTAAATTATATTAGGCTGTAAATGTCGAATTTCTGGTAATAAATTGCTATAAAAATGGTTAAAACCGTAACCACGCTTGAAATTGGTTAGGCAAACACAGTATACTGACAATGTTGCTTTTTAGGATACCATACCGAAGGGTGCCAAACAGAACCCTATTATTAAACCTCCGCTGTCTGTCCGTCCGTCTGTCTGTCGGCGGGCTCATGAACCGTAATAGGTAGACAGTCGAATTTTCACAGATTGTATATTTTTATTGCCGCTACAACAAAAAAAAAGTTTATAATTAAATGGGGGTCCCCATACAAGAAACTAATTTTTTTTTTCAGTGTACTGCGTGTGCAAGTCCGACTGGCACTTTGCCGGTTATTTTCAGTAAAAGAAAAAAAGGAAACAAAGAAAAATTGTTTATTCTGCACAAACTAAACGCACATGCCAAAAAATATTACTTATAATGTACTTACACTCATTAGACAAAAGCCTCGTAACCAAGTAGTAGAAATATGTCAAGATTGTCTATTACTTGAATGTCAGAGAAGGACACTGTTGTCCTTCGCAACTGTTGATCTATGGGATATAAACATGCCTTGTATTTGTTTTTATGTTCTTTAACGTTTAGCTATGATTTGGCTGCATTCATAGAAGCATCTTGCCTGTGCAAATTAATAGGTACAAGCTGATGAGCTCTCCGGATTATTTTTTTTATTTGGCTCACTAACAATATGAGATACATGCAATAAACGTATTAGACTAGTGTACCAATTTCTTACAGATAAGCACATCAAGCATTAATAATTTGTTGTTTAGTGCCTACTTAAAATAAGATGAGTTCTCATACTCATTTTTTTCAACAAAATTCCAATTTAAAATCTGTAATTGAATTTAAAACAAAAATTAAAATCACATAAAATCTAAATCAATACTAAAATTAAAATCGAAATTTCCACACTGAAATGATTTTACAAATTTCACAAATTCTTGCATATAATGCTTCGGAACTTGCCAAGTGAGTTAGAGTGCACATCAACAAGACCACTGCAGCTAGTTAATTTATATATATAACAATTGCTTGCTGCACTTACAGTAAATAACAAAGCGCGCAGCAAGCCTAAAACATATTATTTAATATAAGAACATTAAACATAGCTTCACTGCTATACATAAATATGTCACGGCTCCTTACCAATGAGGGCGTTCAGTAGATTGATTGCCTGGGTTGTGGGAGCATATATCATAAATAATATAATCAGTGATTATTGTAGATAAGTGCCAAAAAAACTTAATTCTAACTACGATCGTGAGCTCGATGTTTTATTTTCTGAACATCTCTGTTAACTGTAAAAATATAAAGCTAACAAACCATAAGATACTCTAAACATGAAAAACTTTCAAATCTTTTGCACACTAATTTAACAACACAATATCTAACTTTGAACCAACACTTAAAACTATTAATCTATATCTTGGCCGGTAACTATGAGAAATGACCGGTTACGTGGCTCATGACATAACAGGCTCGCGTGACCATTCAGACGTTGTTAAATTGTTATTTATTAGTTTGTAAAAAAGATTATGTAAGTATACACGCATTCATACAAGAAATAACGTAAAAAAAAGCAATGCTATGCATAGAAACCTGCAAAGTTAAACGCTAGAATCATACTCAGTCATTACTGGCTAGAGGTTAATGAACCTGGAGGTTTTCTAAAAATAGATTTGAATTGAGAATGACTAGTAAAGATTGTCAACTGGAAACTAGAAAATCTTTACCAGGTTCATAGCATCGTTCTACAACAAGGGTGTATATAAAATCAGGAAATAGAAAATTATGCATTGGTACAGCTCAATCTTGTTTGGTAGTTTATAACTACCCTGTTTTTAACATGACATAAATTTCGAAAGAAGTGGAAATGGCGCCCAACATGAGACTAGAACAAGTACCCACAAATTTTATAGAGATGTTAAATTTGCGCTAAATTTTAATTATTAGAAAAGACTAATCAATTTTAAAGTACAGTTCAAGAAATTTTCATCAACTACCTGTCTTACTATTTGAATAAATATAAAATTGGCGTCCACCATGGGACAACTCTAGCGCACTATACGTTCTTAAATCATGCAAAATAATAAATGTATATAATTACCTCTGTAAACTACAAACAATAACATGAAAACGTCGTCTACTGCGGTCTATGTGCACTGAATTGACGCCCATCGTGGGACTATTCACAGATTTGTTGAAGAAGCTGTTATTTAATTTAATAATATGTATATTAATTTAAAAAAAAAGTAATATTAAACCAATTTATTATTCATGTACTTATTTATGTTCATATGCCTCAGTAGAAAAACAAACAACAACACATAAACATCGGATACTGTGGTCTAACTGGTTGCGTACGGAGTTGGCGCCCAACGCGGGACCGACTCAATGCGATTAAAAGGAGTTGACTAAAATTGTATTTATTAATTTTTGTTATTGATAATTAACCGTTTTAATAAAACTAAATAAATACATTGCATCACAGTAAAATCGCCCTAAAAATACCAAATACTTATGATTATTACTGCATTGCAAGTTTTAAGTGTTTTTCTAAAGAGCACAGGCTGTAGTAAAAAATGTACCTAAATAACAAACAAGTAATTGCATATTTTGTAATAATAAGGAACTAACAGATCCACGGATGATCATGAACTAAAAAAAAAATTAAAAATCTGTTTCCGAAACCAAAATCAGTTTTTTGAATCTTCAATTTCAATTTAAAAGCCACTCCATACAATGCAATGCTTATCAGTGAATGATGTACATGATTCGCAGTCGGTCTGATTAAAGGGTTGTGATTGACCCACATTCAGTAGAGGGGCAGGGAGGGGGTAAGTGGGGGTGGTGGTCACATGATTGTGAATACAAGTGCGCACCAATTGCCAAACGAGGGATTATTGTTTATTCTGGATCTGCTTTAAAGAAATTATGGTTAACTAGCTTTTTCCCACTACTTAGTCCGCGAGAAATATCTGGTTTTAACCTAAAATATATCCTATAACACTCTTTATGACACTAATGTAGCTTTTCGTTAGTGAAAAAACAATCAGGTCAGTAGTTTCGAATATTTACTTTCTACAACATACAAACTCACAAATTTTACCTCTATTTTCCGCGGACTAGCTTTTTTCCGCGGTTTCGCCTGCCTGGAGGTCGGAATTGTCCCACGGGAACGTACTACTGGGATAAAAACTATGTCATGCCCATGTCCTAACGCAGGCCATGGTTTACCTGAGTCTCTAATTTTATCGAATTGGTTCAGCCGTTAAGGCGAAAGAAGCTAACAGACAAACAGATACCGTTGCTTTCGCAGTCATAGCGGTAGAAAGATTTAATTTAAGAGGGAGCATTATCACAATTATCTGTCATTCACTCCTATGTCTGGTACTCTACAAACTATCTCTAGCTCTCTGTAACTGTTCCAAAGCTGGATAAGCCCTATTTTAATTTAGGAAAGGAGCGAGCAATCACTAACAGCATGTCAATCAGCCTTTTCCCCACTATGTTGTGGTCGGCTTCCAGTCTAACCGGATACAGCTGAACGCCTTTGAATGCATTCAGCGACTGCCTATCTGATCTCCACAACCCAGTTACTGGATAAACGATACCACCAGTCTTACAAAGGGGGTAAGACTGGTTGTCCGGCCTTGGGGGTCCTGACTACCCTTAACTACTTTCAATATGTCAACTCGTACAATATTTATAACAACAGATATATTCCAACACTAACAGAACTAATTAATAAAATGTTTGTTATTTTGTGACAACAATTTTTATAGCTGACAATATTTCTTCCAACACAAAAAAAAACAAAGGCATTAAAAGGCATTATAGTAGAATAACTACCGCTGCAATGGGTATCCAATAAGCCCTTGGGCGATGAAGGGTCTCATACACCAATAAACGTTTTTTTTATTTCAGCTCTAGTAGACATAACAATTCATCAACGAGGCAGGAATTTCGGAATTTCTTCTGACCGTACTTTTGATAATATTGTTTTGTTGACTAGGAGATGTTTGTGGCTTTTGCTGCTAAAATAAATTCTAGGACCCAGAGTTATCGAGATGGCATCAACCGATCAACTCAACCTATCGCAGTCTTCTACTGGATATAGGCCTTTCCCAGGTTGCGTAACAACACTCTGTCCACCACCTTCCGCATCCAGTCTGTCCCAGCCACCTTTTTAAGGTTGAAATGGTATACCAGTTGCTAAGCATTTTTTTTTATTATTTTTATTAGAGCCTTTTGATCTGCTCCGCAATTATCTAATGAAAATATTAACAAATCTATCACAAAACGTACCTGTGGATACCAGTTTGTAGTGCCACTTACAAATTGAGCGCTTTAATTTGATTATTTGAACACATAACCCGAAATTCTCATATTTTTTATCACAATTATGGAGGTTAATTTTATTACCTTTTTTTTTGGATGGGAAATTATCAAATAACTTCTCCCTCTCTGGGTGGAGCGGGAGGGCGTGTCAGACTCTTACTGACTAAAACCCACCCGTGTTCCTTCAGTTGCCTATATTGCCAGGGGCCACGATAACCCTTTCGGACAAAATCGCAAACCCCGACAGGCATCGGCCCTAACGTCAGTAGGTACTGCTGACATCCTTATTAGGCGCGCGTGGAACACAAGGCGCCGTCGACCTGGGCCTGGTCTTTATCGAACGGCGAGCTACCCATTGCTCACCGTTCGCAAGCCTGCGCCTACGGAGGCCGTGAATCGGCCTGCGACTCCCGATGCCCAGGGCGTCTCCTGCGGTGGCTAGGGGCGTGAGAGTGCGAAATTTGCCTCTCCCTCACGCGTTCCGGCTTCCCATGGCCTCTCGCTCCGTACCATGGTCGGATGCGAAAAATCACCGCCGCCGATCGCCTCCACGAGGACACGGCAATGCTCCGCCCAAGCCGGGCAGACCTACACCGTATCCCCCGGGCGATCCACACAATGGTGACACCCGGGCCTTTCCTCCCGCCTTATCCGGAATAGGAAACTCCCGAAACAACCGTGGCCAGTGAGGACCTGGGTCAGGCGGAAGGTGAGGACGCCGTGGCGCCTCTCTAACCACTCCTCAAAGAGGGGTCTTATCGCCGCAATTGTGGCGTGCCCAGCGCTGGGTTGCGACAATCGCACTCTCCATGACGCCATGAGATCCCGCCGGAGCTCTGTCCGCTGTGCCACGATTTCTCGCGGCAGCGGAGTTAAGCCTCCTCGCGCCACTCTCAAATGTGTGCGAGGACCTTTGCCTCCTGATCTCATGGCGAACTAATTTAGTACCTAGTGTGGTGCGATATTAGCCAAACCCAATTATGAAGAATGTGTAACTAATTCCCTTTAGTGAGTGATTGCGAAGAATTAAAGTGAACAGGGTTTGTTTACACTTTCATCAGATACTCTTGGAACAAACTATAAATGCTAAATGATTAATGCATTTAATAAAATATTATCGATTTGTAGACACTGATATGTTTACCTTATATTTGACATCTAGGATAAAAACTAGACATACAAATGAATCGATCATACATAGGAGAAAACTTTGACCCTGAATTAGAATTAAGACTTTATTTTTAAGTGATATCAATCGAAGACCAATTTAAATATATTTGTAACTTAGCCAAATATCTCGGCTAAGTATTTGTAATTTGTCCCTTTATCAAAGAGACAAATCGATTGGACAAGTTTTCAGAACAAACAAACATTAATTAGGTACACATAGTCGAGATCATTCAATACTTGAAAAGTAATCCCAATTGATTTTGAACTCTATTTTAATCATTTTAAGATTTTAAGTTCACTGAAAGAAATAATGTAGTCTTGATATTTCCTGATAATTAGTTAATAATATAGAATTATAATTTTAAACTTTAAATAAATAATAATAAGGTCGAAATTGCAGTGTTCAGTTTCGATTCCATTAATCTTTCTTAATATTTCAACATGCTTATCTAAGACAATAAAAATATATCATGGGTCCAGTAAATTGTGGGGATTTTTTTCGATTTTATTGCCCATTAGTTATCGTAACGTATGGGATAGTTAAGGACATTCATTGAAATAGTACTTTGTACTAATTCAATGTTAAGAAGACGTAATAGACGAATTAATTTGATTTAAATAAACGTTAACACACTTTTGTTTGAAGATGGAATCAGAATAACGTTTTTGTTAAAATAAATATCGAATTGTTAAAGAAAATAGCGTTTTTGTGACATAATTTTAAGTTTAAATGTTTTTTTTTTTGTGATTCTTTTATGATTTTTAAATAATTTTCTTAGAATCTACATTTTGTCGCTAACTAGAAAATTAAAAGTTTAATTCTTTTTACACGTGTTTTGTTCAAAAACATTTTTTTTTGTGTGTTTAAGAATTTTTTTTATGAAATAATTTGAGTCGAGTTCTTTTAGTTGCATAGCATAATCCGGCCGCCTCTCCTTGAGAGGGGGTGGGCTGTAATCTACCATGCGGGCCCAGTTCGGATTGGTAGATGTCAAATGTCTTGGAATGTTTGGTTCTAGGACATGCCGGTTTCGTCAAGACGTTTTCCTTCACCATTTTGAGAGCAGTGGTGATGAAATTATTTACACAAAGTAAAGCACGTGCCTGGGCTCGAACCCACAGCTCGAAAATCGGGGCCGTTACCACTGGGCCACCTCTGTTCTCTTAATTTATGGAAGGTTATCATTTTCGTAGAAAAACAAACTTGTAGCTATTGATAGATACTTAGAAAGATTACCTTTTAATTGTCGAGATGCCATTTATGTTATTTTTAAAACAAAATAAACACTTATAGAGGCTTGTGGCTAAATAATAACAGCCATACGGGTTGATCCATCAGGTCACAGATATCAGGTTAAGCTACGCTTGCTGGGGTTGCGTCGGAAAGCACGTTAAGCCGTTGGTTTCGGCTGTCATTTATAGATCTTTGACAGTTTATACGGGTCGTCAGAAGCCTGAGAATCTGACAATCAGACTTACCTAGGGGTATAGTGTTACCCAGTCACTGAGTTGTGGAGGTTAGATAGGCAGTCGCTCCATATAAATTAATACTGGTAATCAGCAGCATTCGATTAGACTGGGGGTCGTCCCCAACTTAGTTGGGAAAAAGCTAGGCAGATAATGATGACACTGCTTTATGGATATTTTGGCGCTGGAATAACATTGACAAGGTTTTTTTTTAGTAAAAATGTATGCAAGTGTTTTATGTGTCTTAGCACGAAAAAAAAATGGCGGCTTTAGTTCTGATTTTGGCCACGCGCCAAACTTTGTAACGCTTTATATATTATACTTAAAAAAAGGGTAGTCCAACCATAACGCACGATGTTAATTGTAAATAAAACAAAATGTTTTCAGAGAATTATCTTTATTTTTATTATGATAGAAAGATCTAGGACAAATAAGTGTGAAACAAAGTATCGGTCAAATGCGCCACGGCTTCTGTGGCATACCTCTAACCGTATTGTTACCGTGAATGGTGTTCGCTCTCGCGAGATGATAACAGACTTTTTGTGACCAAAAAATTGAGGATATGGAGCTGGACGATATGTGGTTCCAACAGGACGGTGCTACTTGCCTTATAGCCAACGAAACAATGTCTCTTTTACGCAAGAAATTCAATGGCCGTGTTACCTCACGTCGTCGTGGCGATGTCAATTGGCCGCCACGATCATGTGATTTGACACCGTTGGACTTCTTTCTTTGGGGATATTTAAAAGAAAAAGAGTATGTCAATAAGCCAAGAACAATTCAAAAGCTAAAGGATGACATAATTCGGCACATTAACGACATTGAACCTCAATTATGCCTCAGCGTCATTGAAAATATGGACCATCGGATAGAGGTATGCCACCGAAGCCGTGGCGAGCATTTGGCCGATATTTTATTTCACACATAATTGTCAAAGATCTTTCTATCATAATAAAAAAATGAGATATTTCTCTAAAACCTTCATCTTTTTGTTTTATTTACAATTAACATCGTGCTTTATGGTTGGACCACCCGATACTTATATATTTTTAAACTTCAAAATAATCTTAAGGCAAGGGAGCCTAACTGATAAGGAACTCTATACATCTTCTTTTTAAATATAAAATAGTGAATTTAATTTAAAATAGCATACTTATTTTCAAAACCACGTCGTATTAGCCGAAGGGATAAGCAGAAATGTATGGTAAATCCATATTCTGCCTTTTGTGCGAAAATCCCATTAAATACCTACTATTTTCATTATAATTACCTACTATATATAAAGCACTAAACCAAAGGGCTTAGTGAAATACTGGATCATAATAATTTTCCTTTAAACAAAACCTTCCATTTTCATTATTATAGCCACCAAAATAATCCACAGAGCAGATCCAAAAGCCATTAAGCCCAGGTGTTGTAACGTTACACTACATTACCCTCTTTGTTAACTCCTTATCAATTAGGAACCATTCATTTGGGAGTTTTTATTTAAAGAGTACTGTACAGTTGTGAGAAAAGATTGTAGTAATGTTTTTAGAGATGGGTTGTAACAGGTTAAACACGATATCTGTTATCACTGTTACTGTTACACAAAAATAACAGATCCAAATATCTGTTTTTAAATTACAACCTGTTATTTTTGTACGGACGATAAATACGTATTTAAATATCAATTGAATATCTTCTTTATCTCTATTCGTTTTATGTTTGCACGACCTTATTTAGGAGACACGTCTTTTTCGTAAGTGTTTGTTTTTGTAAGACCACCAAGTGTATTTTTATGGATAATAAGTGCTTTTCTTTTTAGTGTAGTTTAACCTCTTAAGTAAGAGTGAGAAGTAAACATATTTCGAAGTAAATAATAGGTGTTTCTCTTTTTACCAAGGGTCAATCCTTAATGAGGACGGAGAGAAATTGTTAACCTTGCAATGTTTCTTCCTTTGTGTGAGTGTGTATATAAGTAACAGTCGTAGTTACAGTCTGTGTGAGATTGTTATAATATATTAACAGTAACAGCTGCGGTAACAGTCTTTGGGGGTTTGTTATTTTAAGTAACAGATATGTTATATTGTTGGGAACAATTGTTATTTGTTATTTTTAAATATCTGTTATTTCTACCTGTTACGATAAGTACGCCTCACTCCTAAATGTTTTCGGTTATTTAATATTTCATTAAATTAAGTGTATGTTGAATGTGTATGTGTGTGTAGCGCACAAATAATGACCTCATTGGTGACGTTCTTTAGAAAGGTCAGGTGCGTGTATAGCTGTACCTACTCGAGACCGGTGTGCGTGTATGACCAGATGTATGAACGTAAACGAAGCAAAAGGAGTATGTGAGAATCGTAGCAGCTGGCGTTCTGTAGTTTCTGCCTACCGTCATGGGAAGAAGGCGTGAGTTTATGTAAGGTATATTTATAACCTTGTTTCTAATTGATTAAACAAACTTCAACTTTATGTAAGTGTTAACAAAGTTGATTATAGACTGACTAGTAGTGTTGAAAAGTCATTAAAAAATATGACGTTGTAGCGCAAACTGAACCTTATGTGTAGGCTTTACAGCTGTTTTTCCTAAAACTCGTGTTTGTTTACATGTTTGGCGAATAAATTGCGAACGCAGATTATGAATGTTTTTGGATCATTTGGGTTGGTTTAAAAAGAAATTTGTATGTGCAAAGGTATAACAGCTACCTAATGTCTTTCTTTCAGAATATTCCGTATCTCATCATTTATAATTCTTCCGTTTATAATAGCCTTTTGTCAACTTTGTTGGGGTCGGCTTCCAGTCTAACCGGATGCAGTTGAATACCTGTATTTTATATGGAGCGACTGCCCACCTGATCTACACAACCCAGTTACTGGGTAAGCAGTTAAAAAACAACTGTTATTAAAAATAAATAGGTTCTTAATAATTAATTACAAACTAGCATATAAGACTAATCAACAATTTTAATCTAACTTAATTCGTTACGCGATTATTAAATGCAATAGAAGTGGATATATTTAGTAACCTGTTCCGCTGAACTACTTCTAAAGAGTCTTTAAAAGACCCTGAATGAAATCGACACGTGTTTCATCTCTCAACGAGGCATCCTCAGGATGACGATTGACTTGTCGCGAACTCGAACACGGCGTGTTGCCACACCAAGCACTATGTTCTATGTTCTATGTTATAGGGTTTGGTTTCCGCACTTAGTCCGTGAAGTGGACCATTGTGCGTGGGCCATGGCGGCCGTTAGATGGTTACTCCAACCAGCCCACCTCCCTCCAGAAGCTAATTAAGTCTCCTGGTCTGTTCAGGACATCTGTGTAGGATCTGGGTGACCCGAGGGTTTCTGTTCTAATCTGGGTGACGCCTGTGCATTCAAAGAGCACGTGCGCTACGGTTTCCTCAGCCTCCATGCACGCTCTGCACAGAGGGCTGTCCGTTATGCCTATTGTGTGGAAGTGTTTGTTTAGCGAGCAGTGGCCCGTGATGGTCCCCGTCACCAGGCGCAGGCCGTTCCTGTCCAGGCGCAATAAACGCCTGGTTAGCCTGCTATCCAAGGATGGCATAGCTTCCTTGGACTGCCTGCAGCCCGGTGTCGAAGTCCACCAGTTCCCCGCTTGTGTGTGGGTGAACTCCTGTAGCCACCTGCGTATTTGGTTGAAGGGGATGGGTACGATAGGCTCGGGTCCACATACTGCCGTGCTGGATCCTCGTCTAGCAAGTTCGTCGGCTGCGTCGTTACCTAGCGAGCCGCTGTGTCCTTTTATCCATTGCAGTGTCACTTTGTTGCGGCTAGATACCGTTGTTTGTTCTAGTGCATTGTGACATTCTAGTATTAGCTTCGAGGTAATATGTTTTTCCTGTAAGGATTGCAGAACTGAGGCGCTGTCGGAGAGTATACGTATGTGAGTGTCCGTAACTCTCCTGGCTTCTAGGGCGTGGACCGCTTGTATGATGCCCACACACTCCGCCTGATAGACGGTGTTGAACATGCCCAATGGTCTGGATATATTTATGTTGAGGTCGTGTGAGAAGACTCCGACCCCGGTACCAGAGTCGGTCTTCGATCCATCGGTGTATACTCTCATCTCTTTCGGACCTGAGTAATCACCCTGTTCTTCTGTGAGTATTATGCTGTAGTGCCTTTGAAAGTGATGTGTTTTCGGGGCTTTGTCGCAGGGTGATGCCATCATTGGCCATCGGTTGATCGCATCTTCCTTTATGCGTGCATGCCTAACTCTGGAGTCTTTGCTTAGGGTTCCTGATAAGTGGAGCCTAAAGGCAGCCAGGGCCGCCTCCTCCCTCACAATAAGGTGCAGGGGTGGCAGACCAAGCATTGCCTGTAGGGCAGCAGTGGGTGTAGTTCTCATACTGCTAGTGATCGCAACACAGGCAAACCGCTGCAGTTTTTCGAGATCTCTTTGGGCTGTGCTCAGGTCTGTCCTGGGCCACCAGACCAGTGAGCCGTATGTGATAATTGGTCGGATGACTGTGGTGTATAACCAGTGGGTGACCTTGGGACTAATCCCCCAGTTCCTGCCAAGCAGTCGCTTGCACTGCCACAGGGATATGCTGGCTTTTGTAGTGATGTAATTGGCATGTTTCGCCCAGTTCAGCTGTTTATCCAAAAAGATGCCCAGGTATTTGGTTTCAGTTGATAGGCTTAGAGTTGTTCCGAAGAATCGTGGTAGTTGTAGTGTCGTCAGTTTTCTCTTTTTTGTGAAGAGGATCAGTTCGGTTTTTGTAGGGTTTACTGAGAGTTGGTGCTTGTTGCACCATTCCTCTACTATTTTCAGGGCTTGTCGCATAAGGTTGCATAGAGTATTTTCATGGGTCCCGCTTATTATTATGGTTAGGTCATCGGCGTAGCCTACGGTGAAGTAACCTTTGTCGTTGAGTGTTTTAATGAGGCTGTCTACTACTAGGTTCCATAGAAGTGGCGAGAGGACGCCCCCTTGCGGGCAGCCCTTTGCAACGGTGGCCCTCGTAGTGTCATTTACTGTGACTTGTACAGCTCTCAATTTGAGCATGTTGGCGATCCAGCCACTCAGGGTCGAGTCTATGCTGTGTCTGTCGAGGGCCGTGTTTATACTGTTGAACATGGTCTTGTCAAAGGCGCCCTCGATGTCGATGAAGGCGGCCAGTGCTGAGCATTTGTGGTCCACTGCGCATTCAATTTTAGATACCACGCTATGCAGCGCGGATTCTGTTGATTTCCACACCAAGCACTGATTGCAGACTAATCTGCGCTCAGTGCAGGACAGAACAGGTTACTAAATATATCCACTTCCATTACATTTTATAATGGATTTCCGCAAGGTAACGCCTGAATCAATTAACTACGCGATTATTATTTTAAAGCTTAGAATAGTGTTGACTGTACTTTACACAAGTCCGTTCCAAGAGTCTGATATATTAATATAAACAATTAAAAGTCATTTATTAAAATTAGACTGAGAATCAGCAATTTTTGAACGTCAAAATTACATAAAACAGTCCTCAAAATGCCCGCAGTTCACTACTTCTTAGTGCTTTAGCTGGGAAGAAGAAGTGGCGCAACAAACTCCCCAGCCGCACAGCTGTCTGTTCAGTTACAAGAACTTGATTCTATACAATAGTATACAAAGTAATTATCATTACAAAATACAAAAAACTTAATACATTATTTGCCACTAGATTTTGCCCACGACTTCGTCAGCGTGAAATTTCGGCTCCCGACCTACCGCGTCGCATCGCATCGCCCGCCCGCGTTATTACTGCATTTTCGCTTAGCGTTCTTTCCAACTTTTTCTTTTTGCTCGGCTCCAAAGGGTCATAGCATGATGTCACATAGCCTATATATAACCTTCCTTGAGAATTGGGCTGTCCAATGCAAAAAGAATTTTACAAATCCGACTGGTAGTTCCGGATATTACCCCCTATATACAAACTGACAAACAAACATACAAACAAACAAATTTAACCTCTCTATAATATTAAAATTAAGTATGAGCATGTCAGTTAGCAAGTTAGCACACGCCAATATACCAACAAAAACATCCTAAAGTAACCTTACCAGATGCTGCAGTTGAATACTATGTATGTATGTATTTTACATGGAGCGACTACAAGAAGCGGAAACACGAAGATTCCATACTTGAGACGTCAAAACTTGTGGTGAGACATAAGTGTCCGTCTGTTGGTCTGTTTATCTAATACATAGTTACACTGCATATTCATGGACATTTGCAACAACAAGGGGGTTCCGTACGTCAGCAGTTACAGGTACGGTTTTTCTTCATGCTGAAGAAATTGTCAAGTCATCTGTAGAAGGCAGAGGATTTTATCGACTAAAATTACAGCGAGACCGTTTTGTGAACATAAAAGGTGTCCCGAGATCTTAGGAGGTGGCCATGTCAGTAATTTTTCTATGATTTTGGTATAGCCCGAGGGTAGCAAAACGTTAAAACGACTACTCATTAAATTCTTGATCCTATTTTTAGAGAAAAATATCAACTTCAGTGTTGATTTTTAATAAGATTTTGCCTGCGGCATCGCCCGTGCTGTATAAAAAGTATCCTTGGTCCTAATCCCAGGTCATTTTACCTGTGTGCCATGCCAGTTTCTCTCTCGCGTCCGGCCCTGATCCCTGCCATGGTACGGAGCGAAAGGACATGGGAGGCCGTCACCTCCTCCTGCGAAGCAGTAATACTCGCGAAGGAGGAGGCGGAGCGCGTAAGGGAGAGGCAAATTTCACGCCCCTAACCGCCTTAGGAGACGTCCTGGGCGTCAGGAGTCGCAGGCTGATTCCCGGCCATCGTTAGCGCTTGTGAACGGTGTGCAATGTGTAGCTCTACGTCCAATAAGGACCAGGCCCGTGTTGACGGCGCGTTGTGTTCCACGCGCGCCTCACAGAGATGTCAGCAGAACTGTTGGGGTCCGATAGGGCCGATGCCTGCCGGGGTTGTGGTTTTGTCCGAAAGGGTTACCGTGGCCCCTGGTAATACAGGCAACTGAAGGGACACGGGTGCGTTTTAGTCAGTAAGAGTCTGATACGCCCTCCCGCTCCACCCAGAGCGGGAGAAGTTATTTGATAATTTCCCACCCAAAAAAAAAAGCATGCCAGTTTCGTCACGATGTTTTCATTCAACGTTTTTGAAGTAAATGATAATTATACAATGCGCACATGAATCCGAAAAGATTATAATAAAGCATTTTAAATATAGATTCACTTTGTTGACCAGATTTTTTTTTCTTTAATAGCTGCCGGGTGAGGGTTGTGTAATAGTGTCTTGATTACAACCTCAATCAATCTCCCCTATATTTGTAAATAACCTTTCATTTCCGGGAATCAATGGTCATCATAACATCGTTACTTCGTAATGATAATTATACGTGTGTGAGTTACCTCGACTTTTTTTGTCGCAAGTTGAACATAATACATTGTAACTTTTTTGTTGAAGGTTGCGACTTTCTTTCGAATATTAATCCTAACTAATATTAACAAACATCGTGAGGAAACCAGCATGCCTGAGAGATATTTCTCGACGGCATCTGAAGCCAAGTCAGAGGCCCACGGGCGGCTTTATAACTCTGATACCAGGTTAGTCACTAACCACATGAAAAGAAGAAGAACTAATAGATAAACTAAACTTTCACGCTAAAATGGATGAACAGATTTGGATGCAATTTGGCACATGGGAAGACCGTCACCTGTGTTAGGAGATAAAATATTTTTATTCCGATATTCCCACGGGATCGATACTTATGCGGGGCGCAACTAGTATTTGATATTTACAAAGTTTTCCATGATTCGGCATTATCGTCATCAGCCCAACTTCACCCACTGTTAAATTATTATTATTTAATAATAATAAATCAAATTATGATGTTGGAAAATATCCCACGGCAACGTACTTACTACCGGGATTAAAGGTACCTTATATGTTAATCCAGGTAAACATTGTAGATATTAATTCCATAATACATTGTTTCATATGACTCTTTTGTAACGTTGCGCATTCCAGTAAAGCTCACAGCCGGCATGTTTTTTTTCCGATATCCTCAGCAATCATCGTCATATTTCAGCCAATTTCCCCAAAACCTTACTGAATTATGCACTTAAACCTTCCTCATGAATCACTTCTTCCATTGGTGAAAACCATATGAAAATCCGTTCGGTAGTTTTTGAGTTTATCGCATTCAGACAGACAGACGCGGCGGGGGGACTTTGTTTTATAATATGTAATGATAGGGATTTAGGCCTCTCTTTTCTAGTGCTAATCCTCTGTGCCAGCCTCATCCAGGTTCTACCCGCAATGACAATAATGATTTGGCAAAAAAATCATATACCTTTTACCTTTCACACATTAACTGGCTTGTGGGTGGCCTATGCCCAGCAGTGGATATCCCTCGGGTGAAATTATGATGATGATCGAGTCGAAAAGAAGAAAAGAATATTTAACCTTTTCTAAAACTAACACATATTACCTATAGGTACAGTAAGTACTCATACTGCCCCGTAGCGAATGAAACCAATTTATCAAAAGCCAAATCTTTTACATTTCCACGCACTACGCTCCAACAACATTTGGCGACGAAATTTGACCCGAAAACCGTATCGACAACAATCTTGAAAATCTAGCATTAAGATGCAGTTCCACTACTGCGTATGGTGTGCACTGAGAGGCTACCCACGTAAGCTGTGCGGTTCATGTTAATTGCAAGCTACGCATCTGTACGTAGCGGTGCTTCACATTAGGTACTGGCAGTAAACGATCCCGCCTACATTTTTGAAGTGAAATCTTATTTAGACGCGTTGAGCTATTTTTGGTAGGGGAAATCTTATGGGTCATCGACATGCTAACGTTAACAGTATATCTGTCGCAGTAAGATGGTTATAGCCGTGATATAGTATATCCCTAGGGATATAGCTATATACCATAATATAGTTAGGTAGGTATATGAAAGCGGTTCATAACTGTCGGAATGCCCTCATTTTGTTACTGCAAACAATTTGTAGGTGGCCACAGTTTTAACCTAACCTATCCTATTTGGTCGGAGTGCCCTAATAGTTATATTACTAGATCGTGCTCGTATCATAGTTATTTCCTAGTAAGATAGTTATGAACCGCTTCCAGATAACTATATTACGGTATATAATTATATCCTTAGGGATATAACCATCTTACTGAGACATCTATAGCTATAAGGGTGACCACTGTTATTTCATAGTTTTAAGTTTTCACTTCTGTCAGCATGACTGCCAATTTTTTTTATACAAAGCGAAGCTAACACGTGTGTAGTTTAATCGTGGGCAGCAACAGAACTGTACCTTTACTTCATAGTTTAGATTCGGTCACAGAGCCCATAAAATATAAGTGAATCAGATAAGTCGACTTTGTGTTGACTTTCAAGGTATTTACGACGAAAGTCGCCACATAGTCTGTCATTATATTAATTTTCGAGTTTCTAAAAGCGTAATATTCTGTGATTTTCGTAATTATTCGTAGGTATAATCATACTTAAGTCTGTTGTAATGACTTGGATAATCATACTTATATTACGCCTACGTTCGCCTGTTCCTAAATCAGTTTTAATAATAATGTAGCTGCTTTTAAATTTTCCAGCTAGTAAAAACATTGAGGTTCATTATTTAAGCATAAGTACATGGTTAGTCTTACGTTCAGGATGATCAGATTTCTCTATTATAACCTCACAAAAGAACGTTGAGACTATACGATCCACGCGTCTACAAAGGGCCTATGCGTCTACGAAAGCCCTAGACGCCTATGAAAAGTCTACGCGTCCATGAAAGGTCTACGTGGCTACGAAAGATCTACGTGGCTACGAAAGATCTACGCGCCTATGAAAGGCCTACGCGCCTACGAAACTCAAACTCAAACTCAAAGCGTTTATTTCAATTAAACCATTTACAGGCACTTTTGAATTGTCAAAGAGTCGGTCAGTTAGTCAGAAAGTTGAAGCTAATTGCCCATTCCAAAACGTAGATCTCTATGGAGAAGAACGGGCAAGAAACTCCAAGGACACTCTTTTAAATATAGATATTACAAAATCCTGGGTACATCATTCTTGTTGCTTCTATATGTGAGAACAATGTACAAAAAAGGTCTACGATGGTTGGGGCCTTCACTAGTTGAAGCAAATTATTTAAACTAAACATCTCTCATGGTGTCGCATCGGTCAGGAAATTGAACTGTCGTAGTTACATCTTTTGAGATTGATCTTTTCAAGTGCCTTTAAACAGAACAATACACCCGCTGCTCAAAAAAAATTGACTAGCCTTTTCCCAACTATGTTTGGACCAGCTTCCAGTCTAACTGAATATAGCTGCTACGAGTTATAGTTATTAATAAATCATTGTATCCGAAATAAATTATTGGATAAATATTATTAGTTTTTGCAACACAAACAAACGCTCAACCAAAAATCTACTTAGACTCATAACGCTAGAGTAGATATTTGATTAAGTGGAAATACACCATTTTAGCCCCCATGGCCAGGGAAGTTAAGGACCACTCGATCCACATACTCTCAGCCAGCATGGCTGTCTTGCAAATGCTAAATAGTCAGTTGATTCTGGGCTAATATACGAGTGCCACCATCCCAAGTACCTCAGCCAGGTAGGAAGCCTCAATAACAAAACCATTCAATGGATCAAAGGACAGAGCGGCTCGGTAGGCAACAATGCAACTGATGAACTTACCAGAAGGGGGTCGAGCTTGGCACCAGTGGTACCCACGACAGTTCGCTGTGCGGGGCCTGCATGGAGGACGAGACAACAGCTGACGTGTTTGTAAACTGCCCGGTGGTCGCACCTTACAGGGCAAAGTACAACTCAAGTACCCTCCGTGAGAATGTCAGGAACACCAAGGTGGTGCAGGCCTTCCTTGAGGAGCTGGGGTGGATCGAATGATCGATTTTTCCACCCGTACGCAAAATACGCGCGTTGACGTGGAGTTGCGGACATCAGTATTACCTATTAAGTGGCATACCCATAAATAACCTAAAATTGTGTATTCAAGTTCAGTACTCACCGTTCTTATGCGCATAGTATCCAGTTCCTGACGACGATCCACTCCCAGTGGAAGACCCCTGTTGAGGACGTCCCTCCTCGTCCACTTCGAGAGGCAGCGGGGTCGCCTCCATCACAACACTCACTCACTCACGCACTCACTTGTCACTCATCACTTTACACTCACAGCACTGTACCTGGAAAGAGAGAAATAAGTTGTTAGAAAAACATAACAATTATTTAATTTGAAGTTAAAATAATAATTTGTTGGTCCCGGATTTCATTCATAGATCTTTGACAGTCGTTACGAGTCAGAAGCCAGAAAGTCTAACATTAGTCTTACCAAGGGTATCGTGTTACCGAGTAACTGAGTTACAGTTACAGAGTTTAATTTATTTTAATTTTTTAATTGTTCTTTGTTTTTTCTTTTTATTACGTGCTTCTAACGTGCACGTTTTTCTTTCTACATTGTTCTCACATGTATAATTTCAACATGAATGATGTAACCAATATTTTGTTACAATTTTTTATTTAAAAGAGTGTCCGTGGAGTTTCTTGCCCGTTCTTCTCCATAGGTACCGACCTACTACGCTTTGGAATGGGCAACTAGCTTCATATTTCTGACTGACCGATTCCTTGACAATTCAAAAGTGCCTGGAAATTGAAACAAATTCTTTGAGTTTGAGTTTGACTGGGTTGTGGAGGTCAGATAGGCAGTCGCGCCACGTAAAATACTGGTATTCAGCTGCATCCGGTTAGACTGGAAGCCGACCTTAATATAGTTGGGAAAAAGTTACCCTTTTACGCAGACGATGATGATGATCGCACAAGACCCAACAAAATTCACTACGATCACGGAATGACATAAATAAGTAAACGATATTTTATTTTATTTTTTGTTTAAACGTAACAATGACGCACCGACTGATCTTCTCCCCTGTAATAACTATGACAGAACTTGGAATAAATCTATACAATTATAACTTATCAAACCGCACTGGGACCGCGTGGTGGTTTATTGCCCGCTCCCTCTCACAGAGAGGAGACCTGTGTCCCAGCAATGGGAACATTATCAGCTGGTATGTTACGACAAAACCTCTCTAGTTCTACTGTCCAAAGCAGAACATTGACGACCTAATAAGAATGCCGTAAAATCAATAGGCAATTTTCTCACGGGGTGACAGCAACTCAACCTTAACTGGTTGCCTATAGGTGTTGCCAATTGCGATGCAACGGGAACTCTCATAATTATGGTGCTACTCAAGTTGTATCAGTTTTAATATTATTTTTTTGATCTGACGATATGACACACGATAACGCGCCAATTTTATGAAAAATCGCCTTGGGTTGGTCGAGCAACCTGCACTGCCAGTCGCTCGTGACTGGCTGCGGCGGCGCCGGAAACTAGTTTTTGACAGGTTGCGGCGTTGAATACCGGTTTTATTTTGGTAACCTCGTGTGTACCTTAGTAACTCATAACAATGTTACTCTTATCTCGTCGAATGTCCTACCTTAGTAACACTTTCATCAAACAGGAAACTTTATAGAGTCATAGCATCCCTTTTCATAAAAGAATTTCAAGTAAGGATTATAATGTTAAAGGATTTCTCAAAGGGCCGCAACAAAAACTTTTTAGGGAAAAATATTTTTTTATTAGATTATCAAATTAAGTGCAAGCCAGAAGGGACCAAACCCAAAGCTTCGGTTCCTGTGGAAGCTAGCATTTATCGCTTTGTGATCTTAACGGAATTTCGTAAAAAAAGGTCTGGCAAAAAATATTTTCTTAATATTTATGTACTTACACAAGAATATAGACAACTTTTCCTATGGGACCAAATAAAAAAGAAAATTCTGCTGTGCAGAAACCACATTTTTAACACAAATAAGTACTGTCACTGAATAATTAATACTCGGTAGTAGCCATTTGTTTGATATTATTTTTAAACTATTTTAATTTAGATATGACATATTACTATCGTATGTAGATATGTATGTATAATAAATAAAAAGATTTAGGAAATAAAAGAGACCAGTCATATGTTCCTTTAAGTACAATCAAAGGTGACTAAAAAGAATATGATTGTATTCAATAATATTCCAAGAGAAACCATTGGCAAAGAGAACACCAGTCACCTATATTGCATTCTAATAACTAAGTCCTAATTCTAAAGGAATTTATAAAGATAATACTATCCATTACACTGCTCTGTTTATAAAATTGGATTTTTAAATATAATATTATGAAAAGCTTATAATGTCTTCCAATTTAAGTTTCCGCCAGCGGTTTCGCCCGTGTGATATCTTTATAAATTATAGCCTGTGTTACTCAGTGATAAAATAGCATTCTACTGGTGAAATAATTTTTTAAATCGGTCAAGTATTTTTTGAATTTATTCATTACAAACAAACATATAAAAAAAAACAAATCTTTTCGCGTTATAATATTAGTTTAGATAATCCTATTAGATATATTGCCACATAAACTATATGTAGATAACAATAACAAATGTAGTAACAAACATGTCTTTGAAGAATGTCTTCCTGCAACGGTGTGAGTTTCGGGTGTCTCTAGGGTCATAAACTTCAGTCGTAATGCCGATACATTGTGACAAAACATCGTTAAATATAATGGTTACTGTTTTAGAACATCTCTAGTTTGTAGTTCAGTGTCAATGGTTTGTTCACGTACGCTTTTATTGGTCAATCTGCCAAGTCTGGTCTACCTCGACAAATAGAAGAAGGGTCATGTGGGTCTTTTAATATTATTTTATTTATTATTTGTTTGCTGCACCAGTCGACGTCACTACGTCGGTGCCGGCTGTCGCTGAAAACTAGCGTTGGGGCTCTGTCTTGCATAGGGTCGCAGCATAATGCTGAACTGTAGATGATTTTCGTGGATGTGACACATGCTTCTTTATTTACACATCTCGTCTCCACTCAGCTTCAGTGGATACCACAGAGCGGAGATGTATCATATTTGTATGGCGCGATCTGAGCTGTGCCTCACCGAGAGCTGGGCGGCGATACAAAGCGGAGATGTGAGCTGTGCCTCGCAAGCTGGCGCAAGCGCGCAGCGGAGACGAAAAGAGATGTGAGTGGCGTGCAGTGAGCTGCGCCGTAACAGTTCCGCTCTAGCCAGCACACATCTCCACTCTAGTCAATACGCATCTCCACACATCTTCGGTGGATACACCCTACCTGAAAAATATCTCTTCTCGTCTCCGTTTCGGACATCACCGCACATCTCTGCTTTAGTGGAGTCCGGGCCTCAACTCAGCTTATTAGTCTCATACACGTTCTAATGAAGGAATGAGGAAAACTTCGTGAGGAAAATTTGGAGTGTGAAATTTGAGAGTTATGGCTTTAAGAGTAGGGGAATACCAAAAAAACGATGGATGTGAAAGATCATATGACTAGAATGGGGGTGACTCCCGAGATGACAAATAATGAAGTATACAGTATGGAAAATGAAGAAATCGGAATCAGAACAAGATAATTATGATGATGATACGCTCTAATTGAAACTTAGTAAATGCTTAGAAGTGATCGAATTACGATTATTTTAATATATTTTTCTACCCACAACTGGGAAGCTCTTGTCCTGTATCTCACTTGATGGTAAGTCATGATCAGGCCAAAGGTGGAAGCGGGCTTAACCCTGAATCCTCAACCACAGAGGAACTGGCTATCTTACCTCTAACTGCCGAAACACAAAAATGCTGTTAACATTGTTGTAATGGCGACAGACACAAATAAGAAGGTGGTAGCTAGCCAGACTGTCTTAAAATAAGCCCTACCACCATCCAAACTGAGCAGAAATTTTGCCCCCACTGGGAATCGAACCCAGGTGAGACAGGTGGTCTAATCACTAGACCTCAGAGGTGGTTAGTATGTAAACGTAAGGAAACGCAAGGACTTGTCAGGAGAGCCCTAAATATGTGTTAAAATTCATGTTACTATACCTTACTAAGCAAAACCATGCTTAGAAGTTCTGTTGCTAGTGAATGTACGCCAATAGTGCAATAGTTAGAGATCAAATGCATGACTTTTCGCGTGCCAGTCCACGAAAACAATAATTAATCAATCAATCTGCCTAGCCTTTACCCAATCACGCTGGAGTCGTCTTCCAGTGTAACCGGATGCAGCTGAATACCAGTATTTTACATGGAGCAACTGCCTATCTGACCTCCACAACCCAGTTATTGGGTAACAAGATAGTCCTTGGAAAGACTGGTTGTCAGACTTACGGGCTTGTGACTACCCCTAATGACTGTGAAAGATCTTTGAATGATAGCCGGGATGAACTGCTTAACGTGCTTTCAAGACGGAGGGGTCTCGGTACGAAAACAACAACCGAAACGATAAAATTATAATTTATGACAACTCCAACGAAAATTACATAATTCGGTTAACCGTTCCTACAAACCCAAATAATATTCCTACCACTAAAGTACTTACAACAATAGTACGGCGATTTAAATGGACGCAGCTTGTAATATATCTAACCGTATTAAATGTCGGCCCTCGCTCGTAAACTAAGAGTCTGGCGTCACACATACACGTCGTGCCAAATGGCACTGACTGACATTTCCTTCATTGTATTATTTGTTTTCTTATTATACATATTTTGAAGTACTTTGCTCTAGTTTTACGAGGAAATCGTAATAAAAGTAAGCATAATCAGCTAATAATGTTGTCACTGCTGGGACACAGGCCTCCTCTCTGTGAGAGGGAGTGGGCAGTAATCCACTACGCGGGCCCAGTGAAAATTTATAGATGTCACATCTCTTCCAATTTCTGTTTCTAAGACATGCTGTTTTCCTCACGATGTTTTCCTTCACTGTTTTGAGAGCAGTGGTGATGAAATAAATTATACTGCCTGAATTCGAATTACCACTGGGCCACCACTGGTTCCAAATAAAAGTAAAAGGCTAAAATACCAGTGTGTGTGTATGTGTATATAAATATGTGTTACGTGTTGACGTCACTTGTCTTCACGCACTCATTCACAGCATGTTTGAATACTTGGTTACAACAAGTAAAGTGCGCGTCGCTTCGTGAGATAAAAATAATGTATGGATATTACTTAGTATGAATGTATGTATGTTCAGTTTACGCTGTGTGGGTGTCAATCAGTCATGGCAGTGTTTCATCCCAATTATATAAGATTTCAAATACTTATTAACTGTAGTGAAACATTAACATTTTATTTTTATTTTTTATTATATTTTTATTCAAAATTATAAAAAATATACTTTTTTTCTCTCAAATCTTTACAAACGCCACATTTGTCGCATAAAACACCTTATCAGAGACTCATCTCACGTTCTCTATTCAAAATCATAATTTTATTTATGTTATATTTTTATTCAAAATCATGAAAATTATACTTTTTTCTTTCATATTTTCACAAACGCCACAGGTGTCTCATAAGATGCGATTCATCTTACGTTCTCGGAAAATGTCATGAAATATGTTTTTGACATACAAATTATAATAGACTTTCTTAGAAGTTTCCGTACCATCCGGTGGTCGGGAAGTTTTAATTCTTCGTAGGTATATTAATATCAAAGAGTTTGTGTTTGACGGCTTCAAAATCTGATGAATATTTTGCTGTTCCTGAAGTTTGTTTTAAATGATGAGGTTTTTATTTTAAATTAAGTAGGTATAAAATAATAAGTAATAATAATATAAATAATATACTCCTCGATACGGCTCGCATTGTGAGGAGGTTCCTGACTCTGCAGCCCTAACCACCGGTAGCTTCGACTCTGCTCCCGACACCGGCGGAATTCTATTTTTTTTATTTTTAAATGTTTTTTTTTTAATACTTTTTATTTTAAGAAATATTCAAAAATGTAAATTAATAAGATTTAAAATGAATAAACATATAAATAATAAGTTCGATAAGAAATTGATGTAGGTCATTAGGGTATTTATATTTTGTGATAATTCAATTATTTTAGGTTGTTTTAAAAAGTTCTCGAATGTCATGATTTCATGAAAAGCCATTAAATGGAACAAATTTAACTTACAGAGATGTATTAATGATTCTAATAATTATAATTTTACTTTTTTATAGTCGCTAATCATATTTTGATCAATATACAACCCGACAATAACCTGTATTGCAAAAAATGTAAGAAAATTTGATATTTTCGGCGCATCCCCCTTAAAAACTCTTTAAGATTGCTCTAAGTACCTAGACACATAAAAAAATTGCCACCCACTTTCATGCCACTTAGCTGCTACACCCATGAAGCAATATCCCGGAGCTATAAGTAAATCAATATCATCAAAAAGGGGCCTTCGTGAATTAGGGTACATTTTGTTAGTTGAAGATTGGATGCTGCGGATATCTCCTTATTTCGAATGTGTCATTAGGTGAGGGGCAGACAAAATGGAGAGCGAAATGTTTTGCTAAAATTGCGGAGTAATGAAGGATGTGCGAGAATGAAGCTATCAATAAATTTATTTGTTTATAGCTAAATAATTTTGTATTTTTAGGGTTCCGTTCGCGAAGGGTACCAAACGGAATCCAAGCCACCGCTGTCCGTCCCCCCGTCCGTCAGTCCGTCTGTCTGTCAGCGGGCTGTATCTCATGAACTGCAATAGGTAGACAGTTTAAATTTTCGCCGCTTGTGTACCTACTTATTTCTATTGCCGCTATAACAACAAATAATAAAAATTAGACAAACATAAAAATTAAAGAGCGTTCATGGAAACGCTCTTTAATTTTTATGTTTGACTGAAAAAAAACATGTTTCTTGTATAAAGAAAAAACGATTTTCTTGCTAATACTTTTAATCCACACTACTGTACTAATTCACAATCGAACGACGACCATTTATCCATTACATTTTACAATTTAAAACGACTTTTGCCCCAACCAGAACTAACGTTATTATCATAACCGTCATTTCTGTGTTGCCAAAGTAAAACAATACATTCAGTTGCTATAATGACAAAACATTTAGAAGTTTCTTATAATATTAATAATTTGTACTTTGACAGTGTTGCCACAGTGGATATTATAAATCGATATTAAAATAATACATTTTTTTAATTAAATCAAAGAAATCACGACACTTGTATGGACAAGAAACATGTTTTTTTCGTCGTTTTTTGCTCAATCTTAATACGGTACGGAACCCTTCATATGTGAATCCGACTTGCACTTGGCCGGTGTTTTCTATAGGCGTTTTGTCTGAAATAGGTGACCTACTTAATAAAAATCTCAAATTCACTCTGTGAAAGACAACGCACCGCCTAAACCGCACAGTTTAGAATCATGAAATGCACAAAAGATTCATAAACAACGAAGGTGAACACTAAGAAAGGATATTTGAAAATGTATCGCCTAAAGGGGTTAAATGGGGGCTGAAAATTTATATGAAATTTTGTAGTTTTTTCCGATGAGAAATCTCCACGAGCACTCTGCATCGCCGGTTGTGCTTAGTAAATTAAAAAAAAAACACTACAAAGGGAAAAAAAAGCATTATTGAAGCTAACTCAAAAACTACCCAAGCAAAATTAATACAATTTAAATGGTACCACCGAGCAAAATTCTTCTACCGAAAAAGATAAAAAAATATTTTTCAAAATTGGTCCACACTTGATAAAAATATCGATAATGAATTTTAAAAAAATACAAAAAACCTCCTCCTTTTTTGAAGCCGATTTAAAATAGTATAAAAATTGGTCCATTTGTAAGTCACACTCTACCACTTTTTTATTTAATATTTTTTCAAGATATCTGGGTTTGATCTGACTAGCTGTCTGTTATTGTTACGGAGATCGACCTTACCATGTGTCAGACATTACCGATGACTTTTGTCAGCGTTTTTGGCAGCGTTGGCATCCTATGAGTGTGAACACTGAACCCTATTAAAATATTCTGAGTAGTAACAAATAGCACACGTGATATTTTTTATATTCACATCTGACCAAATAAAAAACTAGCCATAGCTCTGCGAACAATACAGTGAAGCATGCCAAAACTACACCTCCGCTCTGTGCATACACGCTCACACGCACACATTTACAATGAAACTACACCTTACTAAGTGCAAACATGTTTACGGAACCGGCTTCACGTCACTGTTGGCAGTGCTGTCTTAGTATTTAATTTGGCCTGAGATTCATAATAATTATTAAATTTCCTTTTCGATTTTTACTGTTAATACTTACTACAAGTTTTTCAATAACAACTTTGCTTATTTCATGCGAAAATCGAACTTTCCTAACTGTGAGGTGTGCGGTAAAACAGATGATGCACAGCATGTGTTAGTGGAAAGTGTCTGATACAAGCAAAAGAAACGCACTTCTCAACTCTATGAAATTGTCGCTAATGGATATTAAATTGTTCCATGGTATTTTAGCTAACCAGCAAAAATATTATATACCTTTTTAGATAAGAATTTACAAATAACAACTAACTCAGTTGTTATTTGTAATACCACGATTGGATTGATATCGTTGTTTAAGTGTACAAAAATTCCTTGAATTAATAAGATTTAAAAAAAAGTTTTTCAAATATTCGAAAAACTAATCTTAATTGATCATTTTTATCAGTAACACTTTTTTTTTTTTATTAAAAAAGAAAACCGTTGCCCCACACTAGGAATTTCTCCTGTATTGTGAGAGCTTTTACAAACATTTAAAACTCACATACACAAACAGCCAGACCCGGAACTATGACCTTGTAGGTCATACAAATATTCGTTCCGTGCGGGAATCGAACCCGCTTCATGCAGCGCAGCAGTTAATCGCTTAACCACTGCGCCAACCGTGCCGTGCTTGCTGCGAACGAGCCAGTGCATGACACCCAAGAGAGCCAATTTATTTATAAAAAGAAAAACGATGAGAAAACATTATTTTTTTAATTCACCTGAGCACTCTTAGGAAACTTGAGATGTATGAAGAAAATGTCAGTCACCGGCCACTTGGCGCGTCATATATCTATGTCGTGCATTTCATGCATGCCCGACATGACATGACAGTGCTCTCTGTCACCGCCGACGACACGACACACAAACGATTGTCTTTTATTATGAATGGGTGCCGGGTGCGTGCAATATGAGACAGCGAAGGCCAACAAATGAGCGTCGGTTATAATTGCATAATATGTATGATGCTTCTCCCCGCTCATCGTTCTAAAAATGGCACTGATGAATATGATTTATATTAAATTTTACCTTTTTACTGTCGCTATGAATGGAGAAAACGTGCAAGAAAGCTAACACTTATTTTTATTTCAATTTATTTTCAATTAAGTAAACCAGTTACTTTTGAAGTGTCGAGGAGCCAGTCAGTAAGATGAAAATAGTTGCCCATTCCAAAGTATAGTAGGTTCCTATGGAGCCGAACGGGCCAAGACTTCATGGACACTCTTTAAATCAAGTTCGGTGCGGTTAGTGGATGTGCTCAAGTGCGGTTTGGACAAGTGCTGTTGAAATCAGTGCCCTGAGTGGAATACCTCGATTATTTAGCCAGCTTTTATGTACCTACAAATTATTTTGTCGAACAAGCTATTAGAAATGATGAAAGTGATACAGTGATATTAATACATTGTTTATCGGGATACATAGGGTACTTTTAATCCCGGTAAAACATTCCCGTGGGATATTTTCCGATATCCACGCGGGCGAATCCGCGAGCAAAAGCTAATTACAGATAAAGTCAAAGTCAAATAATTTATTTCAAATAGGCCCATGTATGGCACTTTTGATCGTCAAAATTTACAAAATAATAATAATTGATTCTAGTCGCCCCTTCCATAAAGTTTTCGTATGGAGAAGAATGGGCAAGAAACTCCACCGTAACTCTTTTAAAATGTTATACAATATTTTGTATAGGTAAATAATTATATGTGAAGATGAAGCACCTAGAATAAAATTACTATACTACAATAGGTAAAAAGAATTAAAAATGAAGCAACGATATTTAAAATAATTATGTCATAGATGTACATGGTGCTCACATACCTATTTACAAACATTGTCTCGTGATTTCTTTGATTTATTTAAACAAATGTATTATTTTAATATCGATTTATAATATCCATTGTGGCAACACTGTCAAAGTACAAATTATTAATATTATAAGAAACTTCCAAATGTATTTTCATTATGGCAACTGAATGAATTGTTTGACTTTGGCAACACTTAGAAGTGACGGTTATGATAATAACGTTATTTCTGGTGGGGCAAAAGTCGTTTTAAATTGTAAAAAGTAATGGATAGTTAGTCGTCGTTCGATTGTGAAATAGTACAGTGATGTGGATTAAAAGTCTTAGCAAGAAAAGAGTTTTTTTCTTTATAATTGTAAAAGTAGATGTAATACTTATAAGTATGCATCTTAACAATCTATGTTTACACAAAACATTTACTTATTATACCTCTTTGTTTATTCAAAACTCTGGGCTTAAAGCAGACTATTATATACCTCTAAATCCTCTGACGGGAACACCAAAGGCATTTCAGAATACAGTGCGATTATGTATTTTCTTGTTTACGCTGCCTGCATATACAATTCTTGGAACAAGATATTCAAAGGGAATCTAGAACCGTTGGTTTTGTTCGTTATTGAAACTTGTATAGGTTATTATTAATTATTATAAAGAGGGAGAGAGCTCATATTTGTAAAATTCTTTCAACTTTTGAAAGGTAAATTATTCCAGATGGACATTGTCTATACAACATGTAAAAAAATATGACCGATCCGTGAGGGTGTTGTTAGGTATCATACTGAGAGTCAATTTATGTGGTAATTATCAGGGAAAAAAGAAGAAAAAAAATCTTCTCATTTTTTTTTTTCAATGGATAATTTTTACCGTGTTATTGGGGCGCGGGCGGCTGTCATTAAGCGGGTGTCTACAAGTCATAACTTATGACCCCTGTTGAAATTTTCAAATTTTTAATGGATTTGGGGTAATTTCGGTATTAAAAATGTGAATTTTAAATAACAAAGACTTTTTTATGTTTAATAATAATAAATAAACACTCTGGAAGTGCCGACAGAAGAAAACTTGAACTAGATCGCCTTGGTGGAAGAAAACTACTTGTATAGAATATTGATCCGTAACCTTATCTAAATAAAGAGCACAATCGCGTTAACTTCCGAAACCTAAAGTAAAAATACTTGCATAGAACAATGATTCGTAACTTAATATAAATAAAGAGCAAAATTGCGTTTACAAACCCTTTAAAGTAAAAAATCTTGCATAGAACATTGATCCTGAACGTAATATAAATAAAGAGCACAACCACGTTTACAAAAATGAGGTGTCGTCATGGTGTCGCGAAATCAATGGTTTAGTGCCCAACGCATCTAAAGAAGTTTCCACTTTAAAAAATATGTGCCCCTTTCGGAGCTAACTGTCTTTTTTTTTACATATTGTATGTAGAGGTTAATCTCCGAAACCTATTTGAAAAATTTTGCACCGTTTGAAAGTTACATTATTCCAGATAGACATAGGCAATATATTATGTAAATATAATACAAAAAGAAGTACCTACTTAATAATACTCATGAAATACTATCTTGAATTCATGCAAGCCTCGTACACTTTGTTAGGTTACTGCTCAGAACATGTGCACATCGTGTCGTGAACAGAATACCGTCTTCACATGTAAATTGACCCCTTGAAAACCGGAACGGGTCTTATTAAGTAAAGCAATTTCAAGTAGGTACCTAAGATTCCTTTGTTAGGTATTAATTAACGTCATAAGTTGGATAATTTGAAAAAGGAAGCTCCTTACGGAGGAGCTATGGGCTAAAATAACAACATAGTGGGTCCCAAATAGGAGCAAACGGGTACGCAGCAGGCTTAGGAGGAGATGGCTGGACGAACTCGATTTTTTCCATAAGTATTGGCAATAAACAGAACAGCAGTAGATAGGGATAAGTGGAAGGAAGGAAGGGTGGTGTTTGCCCTGAAAACGGCTGATAATAATAATAACTACTTACATAAATAACCTCTTATCTTGTAAAAGCTTGTCACAATGAAAACACAATTTCCTTTCACTGCTAATTCAATAAATTAGCACAAATTTATTGAAAAAATCACTGCCATTCACTAGCAACACCACCAAAAAAGTTTCGAATAAATCTTTAATGCACAAAATAACTACAAATTTTAAAACCTTCTTCGTAAAAAGCACGTCTTGACACTTAAGAAAAAAAAAGTTTAAAAAAAAATACACTTCACAATTTCGAATTCCGAATCCGACTATTCAAATTTGGCACGGCGGGAAACTCGGTTGCTTTCCGCCTGTGGCTTGCAATAAACTGATGTTGAGTTTGGTTCGAGTCGCCACTATTTTTACAAATGTTCGAATAGCTCGGGAGCCCGACTATCTTTGTTTATTTTCATTTCATTTTACTTTTATTGCTCGTAAAAGTATTTAGATGATGTTGATGGAAATAAAAAGCTATAAATCCGTATTTAATAACGTATAGAGGTAACATAAAAACCTTGTTTCTTGAAGGGATAAGAAATGTGCTAGAGTACACGTAAACTTTAACGACGACTGTTTTACGTCTCATGTACGTAAATAAATTGGGAATTTTATTGGGCACAGTTCTAGTTGGGAATTTACTACGGAATTCGATATACTTTAATTGAATTTTGTGAATAGGCAAAACTAAATAAATTCTAACAGTTTTCGGGCACTGGAATATATGAAATATTTACCATGAAATATAGTAAAAATGGCAAAAAACGTTTATTACAGATTTTACTCAGTTTCTCAAAATTTCTGCAGATTTTCTAAATATTAATGAACTTGTTAACACTTTTGAAGTGTTGATAATTTAAAAAGTTAGCCTTAAGTACGTAACTTACAACATAGAAGTTGCTGAGGAGTCCTTAGGCATCTGGTCTGGAAAGTGCTTTCAAGTTTTCCACGTTTTGAACTGTTTTTCTTTACCGGTTTATTAAACAATATAATCTGCCAAGTCTTTGCCCAACTATGTTGAGGTCAGCTTCCAGTCTAACCGGTTGGAGCTGAATACGAGTATCTTACATGGAGCGACTGCCTATCTGACCTACACAACCCAGTTATTGGGTAACACGATACCCCTTGGTAAGAATGGTTATCAGACTTTTGGGGTTCTGACCCGTAATGACTTTATTAAAGAAGTGTTTAGATAAGTTTCAGAATTTTTCTTTCTTATCGGTAAATATCGTATCGCATTTTATCTGTTAATAAATCCCAATCAAAAACAGCAACGAAGAAACACGATCGTTTCTCTTAATTTTATAACAGACTCCGGGAGTGCCGATAGAAGCGAAAACTTGAAAAAAAAAATGGCACCGCGGTAATCAACGCGTTGATGTCTTTTACTCCACGGTGTCGGTAATTTGCGTTACAGTGTCGCGAAATCAATGGTTTGGTCCCATCTCAAAAATGCCCAACACGCCTTAAGAAGTTTTCACTTCTACAAAAAAATCTGAATCCGATCAGTAGTAGGATTACCCTGACATAAAAACTAACAAATTTTACCTCTTTAGCATATCACTCTAGATTACTTTTTTGTTCTAAAAAGTTATTCTGGTATTATTACGTTTTTTGGAAGCTGAAGACTAGACAGACTTCGATAAGTTAAATTGGAAACCCGTAATCAAATTCGCCCTCAACACCATTCGCTTACCAGCAGAATGTCAAGCTATGAATATATTAGATCCAGATTGGCAAATTTGGACGCATTTAACTGGCATCCTAGATTTCTCTGCGTATTTACATCCAGTAGCATCTGCCGTGGCTTTTATTGCTCCGGTTCTGCAATTGTCTGCACATCATAAAATTTAAGGACTATTTCGGACGCTTTGTACACACGGCTACACATCAAGCTATACATTTCCAGTATAAGCTGACCTCGAATTATTCGGAAATCCTATACGATGTGAGATCAGCATAAACTGGAAATGTATAGCTTGATGTAAAGCCGTGTGTACTACGCAAGATAAATTACACTGTGATCTAGGACGAAGCGTTTTTATGCAAATTTAAGGAGGCTATGGTTAATATTGCTGTGTTTCTTGAAGTCAAAGTGTTGGGTGGAAATTTATTATTTTACATTTGTGAGTTGGCAACGGTACGTATTTATATAATATAAGGGAAACGTTTACAACCGTATTGCAAAACAAGGTTTAAACCATCGAGCCATTCTTCAATTTTACACTCTATCTCGACAAAATTAAAGTACTAATTACAAACACTGACGTCAAACCCAAGCTTAAATTAATGTCAATTTTGTTACAAGAACTTTACCGTCCTCTGAATAAAGGTCAAAATATAATAACAGGCTCGAAGGTTTGGGCTTGCTCCACTGTTAGAATTCATTTTGTAATAAGATAGATTAAGCCTTCTGTATTGAACAGTTAAAAATGAGGAAATTTTACATTCTGGAAGAGTAGGTTTTAGTATGGTAATTCTAAACAGGTTCTGCTACTTATTTTTGTTCCAGTAAATGGCTTCAAACCTTACTGGAGTACCACTAAGGACGTTCGAATGCGTTTTTGATGAATTTTCTTCGCCTCTGAGCGACATAGCGCATGCTTAGGAGCTCTGGACTCACCAAAATAATTTCAGTTTAGGCTTCCTTACTTTTGTGTCAGAATTTGCATGGAAACGCTAAATATGCACATATGTCTATGTGCATATTTTGGGCTTACGCGATCGGATGCCTTATTCATGACGTAGTCACGCGTTAATGTGACCTATATAGTGAACTTACTGCATACGCATATTTAACTTACGAAAGTCGTTTCTTATATATCTTTCATATTAAAGTACTAAAAAAAAAACTGCTTTTCTATATCTCACGGGAACTTACTACCGGAATAAAAATTATCCTATGTTTCTAACCCAGGTCTACCTGTGTTCCAAATTTCATCCAAATCCGGTCAGCCGTTAGGGAGTGACACAGAAATCAACCATCTCTGTGGTCTAGTGGTTAGACTACCTGTCTCAGAACCAGAGGTCCCGGGTTCGATTTCCAGTGGGAGCAAAATTTTCTGCTCGGTCTGGTTGGTGGCAGGGTTTGTTCTAAATCCTTCTGGCTAGCTACCACCACCTAATCTAAGTCTGTCGCCATAACAACAATGTTAACAGCAGTTTTGTGTTTTAGCAGTTAGAGGTAAGATAGCCAGTTCCTCTGTGGTTCAGGATTCCGGGTGAGGCTCGCTTCCACCTTCGGCCTGATCATCATTTACCATCAGAGCTTCCCCGTTGTGAAAAAAAAAACCAGTGTCAAAGTGAATTCAATTCCGTGCAGCCGTTAAGACGTAAAATGGTAACAGAGTAACTTTCCTATTTATAATATCGGTATGGATGAGAATGGATATACCTACCAGGAAAAAACAAATTACTTTTATTATTGATTAAGGATGAAATCTAGAACCTCGGCGTCAGACGGCGCGTGCTGTTACACCAATGAGGCGGAAAATTAGCTTGGAATCTAGGACAAAACATTTCTATGCTAATATTAGAAGCTTAGCCCTCGCTCCCACGGGCGATTTTTTATCGCGCACTGAATTTTCAACGCACCGCTTAGTGCCGAGAGTTGAAAATCCAACAGCGTATTATTTTGACGCGCTGCGATGCACTCCGTTGGATTCTCAATGCTCGGTTCAACACCAAAAGTTGAAAATCAGTGCGCGATGAATAACCGTCGCGTTAAAGAATTACCGGTGCGTACCTGGGCTTACTTAAGAGTCAGTGGAGAAATAGATTAGGTACGAACGTTGTGCACTGAGCCAGCGAGTCCTTTGTACGAGGACACAATAAATTTATATTCAGGCTTTCGAGATTCTTATATAAAGTGTTACGAGTGTTTCTTTACGTAAATAATATATGTAGAGAGAGCTTGTATAAGTAAGTAGTATCTTCTTCTAAATATAATTTTAACAAGACGTAAAAAGAAGACTTAAGACTCTTATTTCACTTTTTACGCAAACTCATGATTTTTGACGTTGTAATTTTCAGTAATAGTAAGATATTTTATTTATTTGATTATGAATAACGATAGTGCTATTCTCTTTCTTGTAAGTTGGAGTTACACATTTTAAGTTTTCTTTTCCTGTAATTTACTATAAATATTTTACGAACTCAGTCGACAAGAAAATCCGTCGGTGATGGAACTTTGACGCTCAAATTCACATTGTTCCATTCAATTCTAATAAAAGCTAAAATTACTAAAAGATAAGTTGAATGTTTTACTTGTTTATTCGAGTACTAGAATAAATGTCTTGATTCAGCGTCCATTATATTTCAAATAAACAAAATTTTGCAAATAAACTAATAAGATATAAAACTTCTATCTACAATGAATACATTTCATTCGTTTTCATTTCTCAATAATAAGACAAAATTATCATAAATAAAATGAAAGTACTATACAGGGTGGCAGGAACATCGACGCAAAAACTGAAACCATTGATTCAGTATATGATTCTGAACTACCCTGTTTTCTTTTTTGAGTGGGAAATTATCATATAACTTCTCCCGCTCTGGGCGGAGCGGGAGGGCGTGTCAGACTCTTACTGACTAAAACCCACCCGTGTTCCTTCGGTTGCCCTGTTGCCGGGGGCCGCGATCTCCCTTACGGTTTTCTTCGCATCCCCGGCTTTCTGCCTACCCCCATGAGAAGAAGGCATGAAATTGTGTGTGTGTGTATATGTATGTATGTGAAGCGTTTTAGTCAGACGCTTAGAAATTCGAAGTGACCTTTTTTTTGGTATGAATCTGACTAATCATTTAAGTCGACTAAGTCTAGTCATAACTTCAACTTGCACATGCATTTTATGTATTTTTATATTTACCTAAACATAAAACAGTGAACTCGTATCTAACATCGACTACATCAACTATGAAAAACATTATTCAAAACTAAATCAAGCAAGACTAAATTCCTAATACTTCAAAAGAAAGTTTCTTTTTAAGCAAAAATAGAACTAAAATCGGTCCTAAGCATATTCAAAAACTCTATTAAATCCAACACATTTTTAGCGTCCTAGCTCCCGAGCATAAAATCTTGGCATGTTTCCCGCGACAGATTTTGACGGCTAGAAAAAAAAAGCTATTTTTCTTAATGCTTTTATTAACAAACGTATATCATCTTTTGGTCCCCATTTAGATCGAGACGTACACGTTATTATTGTCCTCCTTTTTGTTCAAAAGAATTTATTGCCACACTGAAAAAGTATTTCTTTCATTGTGTTATTTTTTTTTGTGGGTAATATTGTTTTTCTAATTTTATCTGTCATTTGTTTTATAATTTATCAACGGTACTGATGATGGGATAATTGGCGTAATTTATTTAATTTGGGGCGTGTTTTGGCCGCGATTGTATTGATTTGTATAAATATTATTTTGATGTGCTGGTGTGGTGGTGTGTTTTGACTTAGCTTTATTTTTTATGAATTACCCGCCAACCAACCACTGAAATAGATTACATTATCTTTGTTTCAAATCCAATCGAAATGAGTCCATAGGTCCATGGAAGTAGAAAATGATTATCAATGTAAGCAGCTTAAAAAAACATTTATTTATATTTAAATAAAAAGAAATAACAAACTTTCACGTAAAAACGCGCGCATACGAAAGAGTAAATAAAGTGACAACTTGTCAAAGTACACTCGACTACACAAGTGGTTCACAATTTAAATTTGCACGCAAATTAATGACATGCACGCCGTCAATTTGACGGCTCACAACCAACCATTACCGAATTCATGGCGCCGCGGCGCCATGAATTCGGTAATGGTTGGTTGTGAGCCGTCAATTGCGATCCCCTCCAAGTCCCGGCGGCGCGCCGCCGGGACTTGGAGGGGATCGCAATTCGGATAATTAACGCGAATTTTGCTGAATTAAGTGGAAAGGGTATGTCTGTATTTCTGGAAATTAGTTTTTGGATGTTGTATTTGGGATAATCAGTGCTTTAAATTGGTGTTATTTCTTGGGTGAAATTTGCACTTGAATCATTTTGTTACCTAATCCTTTTCAATATTAAGTTAGTTTGGATTCAAAACACCATTTCAGACACTTATCTACATGGTCCTCATGTGGCCTGACCAAGATTATGTCTGGACTTTAAAAGAGACTGTGACCTCTGAGTTTGTTTCGGCCTTTTTTTTTCAGAGTAGTCAGATAGGAAACGCCGAACTCATCTAGCTTATTTTTAATATGACTTGTAAAAGTGATTCCGATATCCTGTTTATAGAATAAACAATTTAATTTAATTTCATTGCTTTAAAAAAAACTGTGCTATAAGCGTAAAATTGAGTCCTACATCTGTTATTATTTCAATTATTTTATATGGATAAAACCTAGCTGTTTTTACTAAACTGTTTTTAGCTTAAAAGGCAAAGTATAAAGAATACAGTGATTTAAGGAAATTTACATGGCAAAAAGTAAACTGTTTTCCATAACAATTTCGGGCTGGCTATAAAGGCTAAAACACCTAAAAAGTTTAGTACTCATTACGAGTAGGTATATGTGGGAAGTGGGCATTTACTCAGAAGAAATACGAAGCCAAAAAGACGTGTTAAAGTGGTAGCATGTGGCATTCAGAACCTCTTAAAACCCCTGGGGGAAAACGACATGAATTTATGTACTCACGTTTATTATTTTATAAGTTTAAAGCGACTACCCACGTTACACAGTACTCGTATGTACTCGAAAATTACAAATAGTCCAAACGATACTTTAAAAATATTCAACGGAATTTTTTTATTATTTTTAACACGTCCAATGTAAACTGCTGTACCACTTCACACTTAAAATTTCGTAAAGTAAATATTTATTCTATCTAGCAGTTTACTCAGTCAGTGTACTCTACATATTGAATTTGCAAATAAATATTTATTGCATGAAAATTCGCTCTTCATGGCTATTGTTGAATGGTATAAAATATTAGTATAAGTAAATTTTCAGAAAGTCTGACAACGAATCTTACCAAGGGGTTATCAAATAACTGGTTTGGAGAAGTCAAATAGGCAGTCGATCTATGCAAAATACTGGTATTCAGCTGCATCTGGTTAGACTAGAAGTTGACCCCAACATAGATGGGAAAAGGCTAGGCAGATTGATTGAAGACCAATTTCCGTAATTAAAAACGTTTAAAGTCACAATCTCATCACAGTGACAATCAATACCAAAAACTTGTCAAATGTGTAGAAAAAATTGTTTTTGACAAATGAGACTGAGATTAGAATGTGAACGTTCTTAAAAATACAGGAATTGTCCTCAGGAATGTGGTACTGTCGTTTACCTTGGTTCACCTACGGATCTCTTCATTTCTGATTCGGTATCGTAGGGAAGAATTGCCCTAACAATAACAAAACTTAAGTGGCAATGGGCAGGGCACATTGCTCGCAGAATAGATGACGACCCTATTCGTCATCTATTCTGACGACAACAACAAGACAAAAGGTTCTGGAGTGGTAACTGCGTACCGGAAGGCGTAGTGTTGGAAGGCCTCCCACAGGTGGACTGATGACCTTGTGAAGGCTGAAGAATTCCGCTGGATGAGGGAAGCACAGAACCGGTCAAAGTGGCGGTGCTTGGGGGAGGCCTATGTCCAGCAGTGGACTTATGGACGTCTTTCAGCTGAAATGATGAAGATAAACATGAGATTTGAGAACAGATTAACTGAACACATACTTTATCAACCTTTCAGAAACTGGAATGAATCTGGCTCGACGTGTCAATTACCATAAACGATGATGTTACATCCTGTTATCGACGCGAATGGTTTCGTGACGTCGCGTCCGCCACCTGACGGGGCGCGCGGCGGGCCGCGTAAACAAGCGTTTAGTGGGAAGCCATGATCAACTCGTGCAATGAGTTGATTGCCCTAGTCTGCGTGCAGCTCTCATCGAGTCTACAATTGTCTACAAGAAGTAATACTCACCTTTAATTTGTGAAAATGGGTAACAAGTACGTGTGCTTAAGTCCTAATTATTTTGTAATTCCTAAATAATATGTTTGATAGTGGCAGCTAAGTATGTAAATTAAAGGAAATTTATTAAAAATTGTGCTGAATAATATGATTTCAAATTTAGTTTGATAACATATGTGTGTATATTAAATGAATGTTATACTAATCAGTACCTTAATTGCGTAACTTATTTTCATAAACAATGTTGACTAATTTGTTTCATTTTGACATTTTGACAGTTCAACAACATTCGTTGCGTTATTTACGTTGTCGAGCAGATTTTTTTTTCCAACTTATGAAGCAATGGATTAGCAATCTGTTTCAAATCGAAACAGATTGTGATTGTGTTGTATTACGCAATTAGGGTACTGGGTAATTTCCCACAATACCCACATGTCTTACTTATAGATTTTATGTGTTTGCTATAATAACGAAAAGATTCTTGTGTGACAAAGAAAAACACTATTAAAGCGGATTACTATATTTTCAATCTCCAGGAATGTTTTAGTTCTCATTTAACAGAAAACAAACGTCAGACGTACACAGTTAGTATAGGTAGAAGCAGAGTCTTCACGCATGGCTGGCTGCTTGCATGTCATTCGTGCATGTCGGAACCCTCTGCTGAAAGCTTATGCTCAAAAAGGATACAGATTCCGTGATTTTACACTAATATTTGCATTATCTACACTAATATTATAAAAAGAAAAGATTTGTATTGTTGTTTGTGATGAATAAACTCAAAAAATACTGGACCGAATTTAAAAATTCTTTCGAAGGACGGAAGATTCTATTCGGAAGCTGGTAGAGAACCAAGGTTACTGACGTAACCCGAAGAATTGCCAAACTTAAGTGGCAGTGGACAGGGCACATTGCTCGCAGAACAGAAGGTCAATGAAGCTGAAAGGTTCTGGAATGGCGACCGCGTACCGAAAGACGTAGTGTTGGAAGACCTCCCACAAGGTAAACCGATGGCCTTTTGAAGGCCGCAGGAATCTGTTGGACGCGGAAAGCACACAACCGGTCAAAGTGGCAGAGCTTGGGGCAGGCCTACGTCCAGCAGTGGACGTCTTTCAGCTGAAATGATAATGATGTTGACTGCTCTCAAAACGATAAAGAAAAACATCGTGAGGAAACCGGCATGTCCTAGAACCGCAAATTGGAAGATATGTGACATTCACTCTGCTAACCCAAGCCTGAGTCCCAGCAGTACGATCAAATAACTGATTATAATTAAGCTATGTAATTTTAAAACCTTTAATGACACTTTATTAACGTATTAATTTCTACATTACTAGTTCGAAAAATAAATCCAAACGCCTAATTAATATGCCAAAAAAACGACTACATAAATGTCAAATTATACACCTATGTTGAAGTGAAAACTTCTTTTTACGCGTTGGGCATTTCTGAGATGGGACTAAACCATTGATTTCGCGACACTGTGACGACACCAGCTTTTGACCATTAAAAAGACATCAACGCGTTGATTACCGCGGCGTTGATTTTTTTTTTCACGTTTTCATTTCTATCGGTACTCCCGGAGTACCACTGTTTTTTTTTTTATATTCATTAAGTTTGGGCTGAAGTGTACATCAAGAGACAATGTGCAGTCCTTCGTTGTCGAGCGCATTACATAAGCAATTTTTCTATTGACTTCTCTAAAGGGACTCATGTCTAAATAATAACGCCTCACGGGTCGATCGAAGGTTAAGCTACGCTTGCCGCGGTCGGTTCGAGAGTGGGTTCATTACATACCGAGGTCCCTCTGTGCCTCGGAAAGAACGTTAAACCGTTGGTCCCGGATGTCATTCGTAGATCTTTGGTAGTCTTTACGGGTAGTCAGAAGCCCAAGAGTCTGAAAACCAGTTTTACCAAGGGGTATAGTGTTACCCTGCAGTAACTAAGAAAAGAAAGAATGAAAAAATGTTTATTTCCGGTAAACATGACGCCAAAAAGAAAAAGTTTAAAATAAGTATAAAATAAGAAAAGGTTGGGGAAGCATGCATCACATCCACGCAACTGGGTTGTGGAGTCGCTCCATGTAAAATACTGGTATTCAGCTGCATCTGGTTAACCTGGAAACCGAAGCCAACATAGTTGGGAAAAGGCTAGGCAAATTGATTACTCGTTCGGAATATAAATGCAAACGCCTAATTAACATCACAAACAAAATAACTAAAAACACATCCAACAAAAATATCAATGTTTGTATTCAGGCAGGCCAGTTGCCACTCAGTTTGGGCCGAAGTGTTCAAGATGCAATGTAAACACTGTATTGTTGTCGAGCGCACCACAAATACGTAATCAGTTTAAATTGTGTATTTATTTAATAATAGCTCTGTTCACATCTCTGTTATATAAACAATAATACCAGCTGTTCCTGACACATTGCAGGGTAGACTACTCTTCCCATTAAAGCCCTTTCCTCATGGGTCGGCCAATGAGCGTTTTCCGATTGGCTTAGTATGCACAGTAGCGGGGAGGGATCGGTTCGGTTTACCGCGTCTCGGTGGAAACATCCAGTGCCCGCTCGGTGTTACAGACACACGTCACGCGTTTTAATTGAAAATATATAATACTAGCCTCTGCCCGCGACTTAGTCCGCCAAAAAAAATTCAAATCCGACTAGTAGTTCCAGAGATTACCCCCTACATACAAACTTACAAAGAAAAAAAATGAGTAGAGTAGATTATTAGTACGGTTGTCGCCAATAGAGCTTTCGTTGTTTTCATAAACGAAGATAAATATAACGCGCCACGACATCTTCATCACTCGAAGACGACATTTTCTCGCGAGGAATTAAGCGGTACTGCACATATTATACCGAACACAACGTCAAGTCCGTAAATAAAAGCAGTGCGGTATAGTTTTGGTGTACAGAGCATACTGTACTACTGCTTATAGGAAAGGGCCTTAGACAGAGAGCGAGTACTCTTCCCTTTACAAGATGGAGAAGACAACACGACATAAAATTACTGCGTATATCTAATGACGTTCTCGGTCTGCGTAGAAAAATTCAATCAAATATATCTACAAGCTTAGTCACTACCTACTAGCTAGTAGGCTGATCGATAAAAACCCATAGTTGCCATGGTCGGCCCGTCACTGCTATTTAGTTTGTTTGAAAAAAACACTGTTTATATCCATCACGTTTATACCCATCACGTCTGCGCAGATTTGCTAGCTAATTTAATTTGACTAGTGTCTGGTCGAAAATGGTTTTTTAGCCGATAACGAAACAAAAGCTTCGGCTTTATGTTTTCGGCCGAAATCGAATATGATTTAGACATAAAAAAAATATTAATATTTTACACATATCGAGAGAAAGAGCAAACATAGGCTTTAAAAGAAGAAAAATACACTTTACTTCGACGATATAAAATTTCGTGTATTATACAACAAAAATGTTGTATTCATTCAACTGTTATTTTAGTAGGCCGAATAACGCGCGACAATTTACGAACATCTGATTTGGGCTTGGCCGAACTTACAGCTGGTTTATGGCCGAAAACGAAAATATGGCCGACACATGATTTTTTGGCTGAAAAATGACCGAAAACTAAAACGATGCTTCGGTCGATCACTAAAATTGACCCTGTAGATATTTATTCTCTCGGTTGTTCAAACGTGATTCCTGAATTGGGGCCTACGAAATTGTCTGTCTCCTTACTCATTTTACGTGTAAATACTGTACACAGGTAGGTACAGACAGTTTTATTGCTTCCTCTATCGTCGTAAATATTAATATTAATCCACAGTTTCGCCTAGATATTGAGAGTAATAGAATTAATGAGATAATTTCATCTGCTTGTTAGTATTTAATGTATTCCGGTGGTGACAGGATTACGACTGGATTCAATTAGACCAAGTATCTGACATAATCAATACCTGGATTGGGAACTGTCTTCGTTAGCTGACAAATCATTAGATACGAGTAATTCTATTATGCTTCATGATTAGTGCTTAAGACGCAGATATATGCCAGTGATCTTGACTGATTAGCTTGCGTGTTCTGTACTGAGCTCACACAATGCGTCTTACAGCCAGTAATAGAACTCGCTCATCAAGGAGTGCTGTCCCAAATTATAGACGCATTATTAATTTATTATACATAAAACAAAAGGTATTTTTACAAGACATGTATACTAAAAGATCAATAATTATATTATCCTTAAAATTGTGAAGGTTTCAGAAAAATACGCTTGATAGATTTTACGTTATTCTCAGCTTTTATACGCGTTAGACATAACTTTACAAATTAATTTCACTATGTTAATATGAACATAATCTAAAATATTCTTCGTTATTAAAAAAATACTCTAATTTAACTTTTTTTTTTCAGATCATTAACATTACTCGTTTAGACATGATCGTGTTCGTAGCTTGTCAAATATCTAGATTTCTAAGTGTGGCAATGCTTTTTCTTCTTCTATTTTTCGTGTGTTTGTGACTAACCTGGTGTCAGAGTTTTTTATGCCGCACTGTCTTCACATGCCGTCGAGAAACTAATATCTCTTCTATGCTTTTTTAATGCCAGCAACAGATAGGTCAGCCGTCTTATACATTTAGATCGAGTGGGTATTGAAGCTTTGTACGGGACAGCAATTTTTGAGATTGGATTAAACTTTGTAAATGCGATTATGCTCTTTATTTATATTATGTTACGGATCAATGTTCTATGCAAGTTTTTTTTTTTACTTTAAAGGTTTCGGAAGTATTTTTTTTTAAACGCGATTGTACTCTTTATTTCGATAAAGTTACGGATCAATGTTCTATACAAGTATTTTTCTTCCACCAAGGTGACCTTGTTCAAGTTTTCACTTCTGTCGGCACTCCCGGAGTGCCACCACTTTTTTTTCCTCAATTAAGATGTTGGTCCCATAGAGAAAGTTGTTCAGTTTAATGGTTTGTATCACACCCTTACTGATATATTCTACTAATACTATTAATATATTACACAGTGTGAGTTTTTATAATGTGCACATATCGAAATGAGGGAATCTATGCTTAATTTTATAGAAGGAAAAGAAAAAAAAAACTATTTTTTTTTTTTTTTTATAGAATTTAAAAAAAAAAACGGTGTAACTTTTAAACTAAATGGTCTATTGCGATGAAACAAACCCCATAATGATTGGAAGTAATTCGACGTCTTCGTAAAATGAAAAATGTGAAAAAAAAAAGTTCTTTTTAGCAAAAGTCTGTTTTTTTTTATTTTTACAATAATCGTAAAACTTCTCAATAAAACGCCCCCAATACATAACTTGAAAAAAGAAGAAAATTGGTATAAAAAAATTATTTAGTTTTTTTTTTTAATTTTTTTCGTCAATCAAATTAAGCATAGATTACCTCACTTCAATATGTGCTCATTATAAAGATTCACACCGTATTATTACATAATATTTATATTTTTTATATTATAAATGCGAAAGTTTGTGGGGATGGATGGATTGATGTTTGCTTCTCTTTCACGCAAAAACTACTAAACGGATTTGGATGTGATTTGGCACACAGATAGTTTATAACCTGGATTATAACACAGTATACTTTTTATCCCAATATTCCCACGGGATCGAACCTTATGCGGGTAAAACCACGGGGCGTTGCTAATCCTGTATATTTCCGGAAACTACATTTATAAAAATAATCGATTTACCAACATTCTGATGAACAAACCATCACTTCAACTACTTATTATAAAACCAATATATTGCTACAAGGAAATAGGAAAACTAAACAACGTACGTCGTTCTCAGAAACCACAAGTTACAAGACTTGTATTATTTCAAGTCACTCAAGAGCAGAGCACAATTTGTAAGACAAACACACAGATATTTACGCAGCAGTACATTAGCTTTCAGACAAACCTGTGTACTCTGTGTACTGGAGTACACAACTGTGTATAATGTTTGTGTACTTCACCATTACAGCGGAATAGTTCTCTAGTTGTTGCATTAGTGAGGGATTCAGAATTTAAAAACTAGATAAGGAAAGGAAACTTACATGTATACGTACCTACTATTTGTATATATGTTGGTGCCAACTGTGAAGTATATCATTTTCTTTCTATTAGTAAAAGGTGATTAGGAACGTTGCATCGACATGGTTAGATGATAACATAATTTTTATTGATGTGTAACATCTTTCCCCTCGCTTTCCTGCAAAATCTAAATCTAAATCTAAATAATCAAGACAGTGGGAGTGATTTCGTGAAAAGGGACGGAAGTGTGTAACAGGAAGCCGGGGAAGCGCGCACTATTTGATTTGACCAATGAGCATACGCGGTGCTAGAGTTGGCTGTCAGAAACGACCTTGACGAGACCCCGCCCCTTTAATGTTGCTTATTACCAAGGTGAGATGTCTGATGTTATACATTACGTTATGTTACACGCTCGTTTTATTTTGTAGTTACTTTTCTATTGAAGTTTTATAGGTAAACTAGCTGCCCGGCCCGGCTTCGCACGGGTAGCATTAAGAACTTATTTACGGCGCACCTAACTACCTACCCTACCTACCCTACCTAACCTACCTACCCTACCTACCCTACCTACCCTACCTACCCTACCTACCCTACCTACCCTACCTACCCTACCTACCCTACTTACCCTACCTACCCTACCTACCCTACCTATCCTACCTACCCTACCTACCCTACCTACCCTACCTACCCTACCTACCCTACTTACCCTACCTACCCTACCTACCCTACCTACCCTACTTACCCTACCTACCCTACCTATCCTACCTACCTACCCTACCTACCTACCCTACCTACCCTACCTACCCTACCTACCCTACCTGCCCTACCTACCCTACCTACCCTACCTACCCTACTTACCCTACCTACCCTACCTACCCTACCTATCCTACCTACCCTACCTATCCTACCTACCTACCCTACCTACCTACCCTACCTACCTACCCTACCTACCCTACTTACCCTACCTACCTACCCTACCTAAAACCTCACGGAGCCCGAGACCTTTCCAACGAATGCAAAACCGTGGAAATTGGTTCGTGCGTTCTGGAGTTATAGCGTCAGGAAGGAAAACCCGACTTATTTTTATATAGTAGAAGAAGATTGTTGATTTGTTATGTAAATTTATCTAAAGAAGTTGATTTCATGTAAAGGGTAAATACATATCAATAATCGCGGGGCTCGTTGTTAAATAATAAAAGCTGCACGGGTCGATTGAAGGTTAAGCTACGCTTGCCGCGGTCGGTTCGTGGATAGGTAACCATCATATGGAGACCTCTTCGTGCCTCGGAAAGCACGTTAAGCCTTTGCTCCCGGCTGTCATCTGTAGATCTTTGACAGTAGTTACGGGTAGTTAGAGGTCCAAAAAGTCTGACAACCAGTCTTACCAAGGGTATCGTGCTGTCCAGTAACTGTGTTGTGGAAGTTAGATAGGCAGTCGCTCCCTGTAAAATACTGATATTCCGTTCCATCTGGTTAGACGGGAAGCAAGGCAGATTGATTAGTAAATAGTAATAATCACCTTTGCTCACCCTTGCTTAATTAATGCAGTTTTTTATACTTATAAGGGTTTATTCTGAAAGTTGGCAACGAAGTAAATAGCTGTCAAATATTTACTGATTTTGATTAATTTGGCAATATTACTGTATGGAATTAAGAAATGTGACTAACTAGGGAACTAAAATATGATTATGAAATGCAATAATTAATATCGCAACACTGAACATTTAATTTTAGATTTTAGATGTAAAAAAGTATTTAGAAACTTTTCAAATGCCTTTTTTACACCTAAAATTGTTACAACATCAAATCCAGTTTTATAATTGCAATTCATTTTTAATATTCTTGGGAACTAGTTAGCCACATTTCTTATTTCCATATAGTAATATTACTCAATTAACAGCGAAATATTTGACATCTATTTGCAACGTTTCCCACTTTAAAGATAATGACGGTTCTACTTTATTTCCTGACGTAGGTAATCCCTTCTCATCAATCAAATTAATTTAGCCGTTCAGTCTATGAAACCGCATATTTACATGATGCAACTAGAAATGTAATGTAACATTAAATTCCGACTCAATTTTTACGCAATTGTATTTTTTACGCCTCATTTCTCTCGACCATATTTTTGACAGTAACATTTCAAAACATTCTTTTATTTTCAGTTTTTTCTACATGGTTAGGTAGGTACGGATAATGATGCGAACAGTTGGCACAGAAAAATTAAATAGAATAATCATTTGAAAAGTAACAAACTTATTATATGCGTATGGCTATAAAGAGAACTAAAGTGGAATGTACTGAATTTGACAGAAGATTGACATCTTCCCTTTGCAAGTGGCGCCGCCTTGATATGCAATAGTAAGTTTGTGAGTCTAAATTTACTGTTTTTCCTAGTGACGTAACGCCACAGTCGCATTGAATGTTTTGTTCATTCATGAACGGATGGCGTGGGCGTCAAGAGACACAGGAAATGAGAAAAAACAACTTTCCACAGAGCATCTATCTATACGATTCTATTAAGAATTTATAAAGACAAAACTGTTACTACATATTATATTTTTGTGATTGGGTGGGCAACCTGATAGTAAGTAGTCTCAGAATAAATCGGGTAGTTAATCACGACTTAATTCAACACAATAATAAAATATGGCCTATTTTTGTCTGCCAAAATATCCAAATCCGTTGAGTCTAAACCAGAGGTTCTCAAACTTATTTCATTTACCACCCACTATAAACTGCCTGTGCCTAACTATGACTGCCTCGTTGGTCTAGTGGTCGTAAGCGCTACTGCTGAGCATGAGGTCCTGGGTTCGATTCCCAGGTCGGGCAAAGTGTTATTGGGTTTTTCTATCTGAAATTTCTCAGTAGCAGCCTGGAGTCTGGATTTGTGCCCGGTTGATGGTAATAGGCTCGCCCCCTATTACATGGACTTAAAACATAACTGGCGAAATGTGGGTGAACCTGCTACAGGGACACCTCTGCCCAACCCTTTGGGGAAACAAGGCGTGATGTTATGTTATGTTATAAAAATCAATTATTTTTCAGGGCCCCAATTCTTTTTTTACTTTACCACATCTTAAAAACTACAATTAAATTCATTACTTTATTAATTTAATTATAGTGCTATGTTAGCTGGAGTTTAAGCTTTCATTCTCACCGAGATTTTTTACCAGTGACAGCAATTAAAACGCAACTTTATAATTTTAAGAGTATCTTTTAATCAAATTAAAACAAACATAATCAATTTAAATTTTAAAAGGAATCTAACGTGAAGGATGAATCTGATGATTTTTAACAAGTTTGTTGATATCAGTACCCTAATTGCGTAAATTGCTTCATAAATTGGAAAAAAAATCTGCTCAACGACGTAAGTAACGCAATGAATGATGTTGAACTGTCAAAATGAAACAAATTAGGCAAAATTGTTTACAAAAATAAGTTACGCAATTAGGGTACAGGTTCGAATTTAAATATTTTTAGTTTTCATACAATCAAACAAGGCAGAAATATGAATGAAATAATCGATGTTGTGTAGTAGGTAGGTTTTAATTCAGTGAATTTTTTAATAAGCAGATGAAATTACAAATCAGCCATCGCCCCCCTAAATCACTTCAACACTCCCTATTTTTTTCTGGGCCCCTTACCGCCCCCCTCTAGGCTTCCAGCGCCCACAAGGGGGCGTTATCGCTTTGGGAAAGACTGGTCTAAACGGCAGCTGTGGCACGTATAACTAACTACATAACAAATATTTTCACCAACTTTCATATGCCTGAGAGATATTTCTCGACGGCATGTAAAACCAAGTCAGAGGCCTATGGACGGCATAAAAACTCTGTCACTAACCACACGAAAGAGAACGAGAAGTAATTGGCTCGCAGCTATTATATGGGACTTAAGAACATACCTGGCAAAATGTGGGTGTACTAATGGTAGACGTCTGCCTAACCCTTCGGAGAAAACCGGCGTAATGCTATGTTATGTAGTAAGGAAGTTATGAAAAATCTGTACTTAAACCAACTCCGCTGTTACGTAATTTTTCCTTTAAATATACACATTTTCTTGAAATCTTCTTTTCGTGTGGTTAGTGACTAACCTGTACTCTAATTACGTAATACACGATCAATCACAATCTGTTTCGATTTGAAACAGATTACTGATACATTGCTTCATAAGTTGAAAAAAAAAAAATCTGTTCAATAACGTAAATAACGCAATGAATGTTGTTGAACTGTCAAACTGAAACTCAGTCATAATCGTTTACGAAAATAAGTTGCGTAATAAGGGTACTGGTGTCAGAGTTTTAGTTGTAGCCGCCCACGGGCCTCTGACTTGGCTTCATTCACATGCCGTCGAGAAATATCTCTCAGGTATGTCGGTTTCCTCACGATGTTTTCCTTCGCCGTTTTTGAAGTAAGTGATAATTATACAATACGCACATGAATCCGAAAAGTCGGAGGTGCGTGCCTTGGGTGCTTTGGGCCTTGGTTATTTTCTTGCAATTGATATTGCAAGCAAACCTTTGTGGAAGTAATAAATATCGTCACAGGAATATTAGTACAGATGTGGACAAACGTAAATTCAAACGTGTGAACGATTATAAATAAAAATATAACTTAACATCACGCCTGGTAATCCTCGAAGGGTTTTAAGCAGAGGTTTAGACGCACATTTCGCCAGTTATTTTTAAGTCCCATGTATCAGGGGGCGCGCCTATTGCTATCAACCGGACACAAATCCAGACTCGGGACTGCTAGTGAGAAATTTCTAGAAGATAAACCCAATAACACTTTGCCCGTCCTGGGAGTCGAAGTCACGGCCTCACGCTCAGCAGTAGCTGTTGTGACTACTAGACTAACACGGCAAAATACAAAATGTGACAAATCGAATTGAAATAAAAAATAGAATTAAGTCTTACAGTTAGAGAGCAATGTTCTATTTTTAATCGCCGATGCAAAAAGGGGTGTTATAAGTTTGACTGATGTGTGTGTGTCCGTCTGTGGCACCGTAGCTCTTAAATGGGTAAACCGATTTGAATGCGATCTAGCGATGGTTCCTAGATAAGTTTTATCAAAATCGGTTCAGCCGTTTGAAGATTATCAGCTCTTTTCTAGTTGATGAATGGATGTGAGTATCTTCCACAGGTCTGATCGATTTGAAATTTGGTGTTCTGTTACTTTAATGATATTTTAAGAACATAGTAACCTTGAACTGATGCTGCAGCATCACCTGGAATTTGCAGGATAACCAACTCCCTTACCAACTTACAGCACAAGTATCTGGGCTCACAGGTGTTTAGGCTCATTGGAATAGTCTCAATAAATAGGTTATAGAGATGATGAACAGGGTCTAGTGATGGAGTAGGAAAGAGAAATGAGGAAATGTTTGTTTCGGGGGTTTTTTAAATTTTTAACTGTTAAAATTGTATTTATTATAGAGACTCAGTGGGATTTCGGCGCGGCATTGTGTGCGATTTCAGACCAAGATATGTATATTCTTCTCGACGTTATTCTTCTACCAAAAGTAGTATCATAGATCATTAAAAAGCTACGTTTACATTATTCTTCTCTAGTATTGTCACCAAGGTTAAAATACACGGATCGAACTTTAAAGTTACTTCTCTACTACTCAAAAGTAAATAATGTTCGTTTTCGTAAGCGACGCTTAATTTATTTAGCAAAGTCAAAGAGTGGTCTGTGAATCTTGCCCTAAATTTACAAAAAATACTTGTGACGTAGTAAAAGTTTTAGACATCCACACATGCAGTAGCGTGGTTTTCACTGTTCAGTGTACTCACACCATAGTACGTGTACTTACACCATATTACGTTTACTTACACCATCATATTACGTGTATTTATTTTTACGTAACCACTCGTGGAGGCTCATTTAATCCACCCAAAAATTACACTACTTCAAATAAGTAATATCGTTACAATCAGGGGTTTAATTAATAAAACCGGCAGGCGACAGGTAGCAGGCGACAGTCAGACAATTCTTTCAAATATTTTAGTATCCGAGATTTCGACAATTCAACTAGATTTTTATATAGTTTTTTGCTTTATTAAACATCACCTGTGAAGTGTGTAAATTTTGTCATTTTTTGACGAATATTATGTCACATTGTCACTTATATTAGGTAAATAGGACCCCAGGTTTCTGATTAAAAACTACCTAAAATTCAGACTGCCACAACATTATCATACAAATACCTTAAGAAAGGTAATTGATTCAGGCGTGACCTTGCGGAAATCCATGATAAAATGATGATGTGGATATTTTTAGTAACCTGTTCCGCTTAGCTATTTTTAAAGAGCCATAAAAAACCCTGAAAGAAATCGACATGTGTTTCATCTCCCAACGAGGCATCCTCAGGATGACGATTGACTTGTCGCGAAGGTTGTGTTGTTGTTGTGGTTTTTTATGGCTCTTTAGGAACAGCGGAACAGGTTACTAAGAATATCCACATCTATTGTATTTAAAAAATACTTTAATCAGTTTCATTCATTTCTGGTGCCTGTGCTGGAAATTACATTTCCCGTATTCACATTATTTCGGTTTTAATCCGGGACTATGGCCGAGTTACTATAATTGTAGGAACGGTAATTATTTTAATAACGTTCAGTGTGAAAAGATTATTGTTTTTTTTCTGCATTTATTGTTGGTCGGAAATTGAATTAATGATAGCGTTGAATTTAAATGAGGTTTTTGGCGGTTACGTTTATTTTTACAAGAGGCCGCGATAACTGTGCGTTTTGTCGCTGCATCTAGACACTGCAACAAGACACCGTTTAGGCGTCTTATGGCTGCGACTAGACGTAGAGCTGTTGTTTGCGACTGTGTCTAGTCGTTACGACAGAAGTCGTACAGGAAGCGATCATTCGACGCGCTTCGAAGTTCGACTAGAAAACATCGACATTGAAAGTATCCATGTTGAGATTCTCAATACAAAAACACTTCCACTTTCCTCAGCACCCACGGTAATTAAATACTGGCGCTGACTTGCCGCTTCCGACTGTCGGCGGGTATGCGCGTGCTCCGTGCGTCTAGCCGCTGCGACATGCAACTCCCATAGGTTGTCTTTGCATATAGTTGTCGAGCTGTCGCAATGGCATGTCGTTTAGTGACACTTCTATTTTAAAGGTTAATTAATAAATAAGGTTTATAAGTCAGTAGGAACTTCAAGAATTGTAATCATCAAGCTGATAACCTAGCTGGAGGACAGTGGCGTTAACCAAATGACTTATAATGTTGACTATTAAGAAATTTCCCTTCAATTTTATTTTCCCTTCTACTTCTATCTCTTACTGACAGGAAAAACAAGAATGAGACGGAAATCATTTATTGCTGTCAGACTAATTTTATATTTTAAAACTGTAGTTTATTTTTATACATTTTAAAAATTGTTTAACCTAATTTTACACTTTCAGTCACTATTAGTAGATATTGCAACAAAAAATCGAGAATCAATCAATCTGCCTTGCCTTTTTGCACAACTATATTGGGTTTGGCTTGCAGTCTAACCGGATGCAGGTGAATGTCAGTACTTTACATTAACCGACTGGCTATCTGACCTGCGCAACAGTCCAGTTACTGGGTAACACGATACCCCTTGGTAAGACTGAATGACAAACTTCTGGTTAATGATTGCCCGTAACAACTGTCAAAGATCTAATATTGACAGCTGGGACTATCGGTTTAACGTGCTTTCCGAAGCACGGAGGGATCTCGATATGCAATGAATGGTTGCGGCACGAACTGCCCGCGTCAAGGATAACTTAAGCTTCGATCGACTCATGCGGCTGTTATTATTTAGCCACAGTCACGAGCAAGAGTTCTAAAATAAGCCAACTAGAATATCAACCTTTCCCCAGCTATGTACACGCAACCATTATGACCAGATGCGACCTTTTTGTCATATGTCAACATTATTTCTTGCCAATTACGAATACCAGTGTCGTCCTATCAACATCAGTGTACTTAATAACTGAGTATTCTGTGTATTATTAAGTGTTCAATTATTTATTTTCAATCCTAGAAACAAACTGTTTGGCGGGAGGCCAACGATAATATTGTGCGCCTAAGATAGGAGTACACTGATGAATTTTAAAAGAGTTGTGGAATTTAATAGTTAAAAGAAAAATAATTTTGGTCTTTTTCTTTTTTTTTTCTCGTTGATCTAGTGGCCGCAAGCGGTATTTGATAAAATGATGATGTGGATATATTTAGTAACCTTTTCCGCTTAGCTATTTCTAAAAAGTCTTGAAAAGACCCTGGAAGAAATCGACACGTGTTTCACCTCTCAACGAGGCATCCGCAGGATGACGATTAACTTGTCGTGAACTCGAACACGGTGTGTTGCCACACCAAGTCTGCAGTCTGCGCTCGGTGCTGCGAGGATGCCTCGTTGAGAGGTGAAACACGTGTCGATTTCTTCCAGGGTCTTTTCAAGACTCTTTAGAAATAGCTAAGCGGAAAAAGTTACTAAATATATCCACATCATCATTTTATAATGGATTTCCGCAAGGTCACGCCTGAATCAATTAACGGTATTTGGTACTTCAAATTATTGAACCTCTTTTTAACTTTCTGGTCTTTTTTCGCAGTTGGTCGCAACTAAGCTGAGGTTCCCCCACCAAACGGGTTATGTTAGAACTGTGACCAACCACGACCAAGCCGAATTGGTCGCAGTAACTAAGCTAGGTTACACCGACCAAATGGGTTAGGTTAGGTTAGATCTGTGATAAAACGCGCGCGAGCCGTGCAAGCGAAGCGAGCGGTACTGCAGCACCGGCTGGCGAACGCTACATCCAAGTTGGTCGGAGTTACTTGGCTATTTTGTGTTTTTAGGACCCAAATTCCTATTAGAGTGTTCAATAAAAATTTAGAAGAGTAAAATGGGAATTATTTGAGGTACGATTAAATACATGCCTTTTTAATGTATCAGATTTTCTTGCTAAACTCAATCCTAATCCAAATTTAAAACGACATTTTTATGCCTGTGTTTCCCTTCAGAATTCGGGTCTAGATATAAGAGTCAAAAGACCAGGTACTCTGTTAGAAAAGAGGTCGCCTTTACATGAGAATAAATAGACAGTCATTTGTTTGCAAATTCGAGAACGTTGGAAGGTATTTGTGAGGGAAATGATTTAATTTTATACCAGCAGAGGTGAGGAGGTTTATTTTCACAGTTGGTTTGTATTTTATTTTCTAAACTAATATTTTAAAGAGATAATATTTGACTTTTTGTAAGTTTGTTTTTAATGGATAAACTCAAAAAATAATTTACTGATTTAAAAAAAAAATATTTCACCTATATATTTTCAGCAGTTCTATTTTAGCTATTATCAGCGAGTAACATGGGCTGTACCTATTTCAAATTTAAGAATTCAATCTTCACCCACAATTACTGGTCGTAGTCATTAGAAACCTTGTAAATGTTCGCATTTAAGCGACATATATACATTTTCTATGGCCCCATGTCCATCGCAAACGTCAGGGACGGTACATTTGGTTCGAATAATCTACTTTCTCCTTGACGTCCCGTAGATGTTGTACGGTGGACAAACAGTGTAACTCTATCAACGTCCATCGAGTTTGGGCACGTCAGATTTGTCTTGACGATGCCTATTTTTTTTTACCCGACTGCGGCGATATTAAAGTCAAAGTCAAAGTCAAATCATTTATTTCAAATAGGCCCATGTATGGCACTTTTGAACGTCAAAATTCCCAATAAGGGTTATGCTTCTAGTCATAATCTTCCTGCCCTTGTCTTATGTTTACTGGGTGTCGTCGCACCACGTTTTCTCTTTCCATTCTCCCCTGTCAACCGTCATGCTATCATTTCTCCGTTCTCTTTCATATAATTTCTCACACAATCCATCCATCTTTTCTTTAGCCTCTTCTCTCTCTATCCATCAACGTTATAGGGTTATACTTTTAGTGCAGTTTAAACAAATTAAAGTGTGTTCCAACTAAGTAAAATTATTTCTGTCTTTCGTCGTACCGTCAACGCTGGCTGTCGCTGAAAACCAGCGCTGTGGCTCTGTCTCGCATGGCCGTTTTGCGTGGATGTGACGCATATTTTCCTCCAAGTTGTTCTTTTTTGTGTTCTTTCTTTACGTCATGTTTACCGCAAATAAACATATTTTCTTTCTTTCTTCTTTTTCTTTAGATAAATGATTAATAGAATGAGAAGTGAAAATGAGTTTTAGACCTCACTAGTATGATGTTCATAAAATACTTTGATTTATACTTATTATTGAGTAGTTATAGGTTACAGACCGGCCAATTTTATTGATGTACCGTATCGTATTTATTTACGTTTTAAATTTTACAAGGCTTGCTTCATATCGATGCTTGTTACAATTATAGAATTTAATATATTTTAATATAATGTTATGCGCTTTTATTTTTAATTTAATGACTGCGGGTTATGGAAAAGAGTTATATTTATGTCGCCTATCAGCACTGTTGTGTTTGTAATAATTATGTGAAAATAAAAAATAAAATTGACTACTACGCCGTAACATGATACAATGAGATTTTAAGCGAATCTAAACATCAGAAGATACAGATAATTTATAAGTTGTTTGTTCATAAACCATAAACCTGTTTTTTTTTAGTCTTTCGTTAGTTTATAGAGGGTTTGATCAGTATGACCATGTCACCTTCATAGGGGCAATAACTTAACTATGCTGATTTTATTAAGTCGTGGGCAGACCTAAGAATTTATCATTTCATGAAATGATCGACCATTTCATGAAATGGTTGTGTTTCATGAAATGGCCAGCTAAAATAGACCATATCGTTTAAACGTCAACGTTTAATGACATGTCAATCGCCGTTTGGCCATATCATTAAGTAAGGTATCCAATCAAATATGAATGGCATTCATTAACTTTTAGTAATCTGGGTCAATGGATAAATAAAACATTTTTAAATAGCTTTCATTCCAGAAGAACAATAATAATGAATAAGATTGAATAGTTAAATACTAACCTGTGAAATACGTTCCTAACTCCATGGATTTTAAACGTTGCGGTCGTTTTTCGAGTGACTTTCATAAAAATCACGTAGCTTGGTACAATAACGATACTTCACTGCACTTTTATCTTCCATTTGCATATTTATAATTACTTTTCCAATCGAATTATCATCCGCCGCCATGATGCACAACAAAAACAAAGCGACATCAACGCCTCTGCCAGTGGATAATCTAACTATTTTATGAAATGATCACTAAATTTTGGCCACATCATGAAGTAGTCGTGCATTTAACTGTGCATATCGTCAAACGTTGAGTATTCAATAATCAGGCTAGACCACATCATTATGTGGCCAGCAGTCGATGTTCTATTTCATGAAATGGTCGATCATTTCATGAAAATATGATCAATTCTAAGATCTGGCCACGACATTTACATACAATTCAACGCATTGTAAACCTAAATACTGCCATTTTATTACAGTTGGCGGATTAGTTTCCCAATTAATTTAATTATTATCAACAAATGTTGAAAATTATCTTTGATTGGTCACCGACAGGTGTCGCCACTGTGAATCTAATAAAAATATATAGAAAGTACGAAAGTATGGTACTTACAATAATTTAGTTTATAAGTATCTTAGTCTAGACATAATTAATTTCTAAAATAGATATAAGGAAAAAACCGCCAAAGTGCGAGTTGGACTCGCACACGAAGAGTTCCATACCACCGTACAATATTTAGCGAAAAACGCCAAAGAAGACATGTTTCTTGTATCTGCCTTTAATTTTTAAATTTATTTTATTAATACAGATTTTAAAAAAACTGTAAATTTAAACTCTCTACCGGCTCAACGGCCACGGACTCGAATTCAGCGGGCAACGGGGCGGCGGCGGTATCGTGTTACGCAACTTGATTGTGGAGTTCAGATAGGCAGTCACTCCATGTAACTCTAATACTGGTATTGCATCCGGTTAGACTGGAAGCTGACTCCAACATAGTTTGGAAAAGGCTAGACGGATGATGATGAAATTAAACTCAAGCTTCCAATTTTGAAAACACCAAGCAACATGATAACATTTTCTACTATCAGAGGTACCTACCAATCGCCATAAAAATCCCAATACGCTCGCAGGAATCACATAAAACTTTTATTTTCTGCCCAAATGTACGAGTCGGACTCGAACCTACTGTCTGTTGCGTAAACTCTAGTTGGCACTGTGCCAGTAGGGCTGGCGGCACTGGGAGCGAGTTACTAGGTCAGCAGAGATGTAAGTAAGTATTGTGGACGTAAATGTCCAGTGAAAATGGCTATTCGACTATTATCACCTCACTTTGGCGGACTATTAATAATTGTAACACAAGTTGACAAATTGATTGTTTGCTTATGTATTGAAACGAAAAATAGTTGTAGTACTACAACTATTTTTCGTTTCAATAAAGTTTATTACTGTTATTTTTTTTTTAGTAGGTATGTAATCAATATGTCTACTTGTATAAAGTATAATATGTATAATCTGCGTTCGCAATTTATTTTCCAAACATGTAAACAAACACGAGTTTTAGGAAAAACAACTGTAATTTCTACTTAGAAGGTTCAGTTTGCGTTACAACTTCAAATTTCTTAAGACTGTTTTAACAGTACTGGTTCAGTCTAAAAACAACTTTATTTATACTTGTATAAAGTTGATGTTTATTTACGTGGAAATAACATCAATTGGAAACAAGGTTATAATGGTTTGTTAATTTTTTTGAAACTAGCATTTTCCTATCTCATAAACCAAAATAAAAAGTTCAAATTAGGTTGACGTCATCATCTGCGTAGCCTTTTTCCAACTAGGTTGTGGTCAGCTTCAAGTCTAACCAAATACAGCTGAATACCAGTATTTTACATGGAGCGACTGCCTATCTGACCTACACAACCCAGATACTGGGTAATACGATAACCCTTGGAAAGACTTACTGTCAGACTTTCGGACTTCGGAAAAAATTATGCTGACAATCAGAACTTTTTGAACGACAAAATTATATTAGATAAAGTCCCAAATCGCCTGTCCCTCACCGCTCCTTAGTGTTTTAGCTGGGAAAAAGAAGTAATACAATGAATTAAATGGAAATCTGACGGTTTCTTAAATAGTTTACGTCTTACGTCTTTCAGGACAGATTCAAGAACAAGATATTGATGATTTTATTAACATTTCAGGGCCTTATTAAAAAAAATACAATTACAATTTAAAGTTACAATTTTCAAATTTGTAAAATTTATTAGTTCGTGTAGGTAACCCAAAACTCTAAGTAACACAATTGTAAGGGAAAATCCTTACAAATTTGTAAATTGTAGTGACAAGTCTACAATGTATGCATAGCTCTCATGCCTTGTGTAACGCTTTTAAAAATGCGAAAGAATTTTAAATTGTAAATTGTAACCCGTACATATTTGTAATTTCTGTGTTGCGTTATTTTTTCTACAATTTAATATTTTTGTAGAATTTATTGTAAGCTTGGAAAGTTTTGTGGTATACTTAGGGCCGATTGATTTTGATGCTTCCGAAATCCTGATGTGCTTATTGCAAAAAACATCATTTAAACAGATGAATTGATCAGTTTTTAGGAAAAATGTACCAAATAGGAGAAGAATTTACATTTCAAAAGTATTTTGAGAAATACGAACATTTACTTAAAAACCTATTAGGTATGGTTTTCATTCTAGTGACCCTTAAAATATTGTTTTTGAAGCGATTCTGAATATAATTAAGGCGGTTAGTAAATACTGATTTTTAATAGAGAAAATAATTTCCTAAAGCCCGGATTCCACCGCGAGCGGAGAGAACCCGTTAAGGACTTCATTTAACTCGCAAGAGCAAACTGCGTACTTTGCGACAATTTGTTGGTAGAAATACAAGTATGCAGTTTACTCTTGCTAATTAAACGGAGTCATTAATGGGTCCCCTCCGCTCGCGGTGGAAATGGCGCTTCTAAAACCAGGCAAAACTGATTTTAACCGATAAATATTGACTGTAACATACATAACATCCGTCTAAAAATTATTATTATTAAATTTACTACCACATATTATTCCGTTCTTTAAAACCCATTAAACATATCAATTTTATTAGACATAAAAATAATATTCTATACTTCATGTCACAAGTATTTAGTTTCCTGTTCCTAATGGGTTTCTTGTAACTAAATAAAGAATCTTTATCTATATTTACATAAATAACACGATAATGGATCCATTTCGTAGATAATCTATGGTTCTAAATCAGGGAATAACATGACGTGTTCTGGTGAATCTGCTAAACAAAATAATAAGGGTTTACAAAGTGAACACCCATTTTTCCGTGTTCAATGGTGACTCAATTTACAATAAAAACTATTTTTAAATCACGGGGCAGTATGAGCGGCTCACGACGACTTATCCTGTCAATATTTATTTTTGGTTATTATATTTAGTTCCTGTTTTAATAAATTACCGTGCATACATTCTGTGTGTTAGCTCACTCAGAAAGCTAAATGTAAATGTTGGTTTATAATTTTTAATCAGCCTATAATGTTCCCACTGCTGGGACACAGGCCTCCTCTCTTCGAGGGGGAGTGGGCTGTCAATCTACCACGCAATAAGTGTAATCGAACATGTCACATCTATTCGAATGTTACGTTAGTCATGCTGGTTTCCTCACGATGTTTTCCTTCACCGTTTTGAGAGCAGTAGTGAAAAAATAATTCACACAAAGTAAAAAGAATAAAACAGGTTAGATAGACGGGCAACGTTAGGTAGACAGATCGCAAAAAAAAAGTAAATAAAAGTTTCAACACATTAAGATCGCGGTAAATGACACCAAACCCTATCTTATCTAACTGTCGCTACGTATTAATCGTGGGCACATCCGTCTGTCCGCGCGGAATGATTGTCATGACATTCTCTAATGAATTACAACTAAATTGAAAAAAAAAGTGCGTTAATGCTTGTAGCACACAAAATCAATGACACGATTTTTTTTTTGTGTTTTAGTAGACGAGCATTTAAGTATCATCACTAGTTAATAATCCATTGCTTCATATTATGTTTGAATAATTCATCTGCTCGACAACGTAAACCAACACGCAATGATTGTTGTTGAATTATCAAAATTAAAGTAGGCTATTATTGTATGTGTGTTACGTAATTTCCTCGCAGGTTAATTTTAGGTTCCTAAGTAGTCTAATTGACATGAACGCTACTGTACTGACTGATAAAGGACAATATTCAACAGCGAATTTCAATCAATCTGTCTAGCTTTTTCCCAATTATGTTGGAGTCGGCTTCCAGTCTAACCGGATGCAAATGAATACCAGTATTTTACTTGGAGCGACTGCCTATCTGATCTTCACAACCCATTTATGAGTCAATACCGCTTGGTAAGACTTCTGACTATCAAAGATCTAGGAATAACAGCTGGGACCGACGACGTAAATCTTTGTGTGGCTCGAAACAACAACCGATTTTGTTACAACTAAACCAACAAAACAATTTCATCTCCACTTTTAAATTTTTATCCTATTAGATATCACAAATTATTTTGAAATTGCTTGCACGTATGACAAAAAAAAAAAAAAATACTAGAATTTGTATCGCTTACGCATCGCATAAGCTTCATCTGTACAACAATCCTAAACACATACATTTAAAGTCTATTTCAGACGACCGTGTTTCCGTCCCACGTAAAATTATGTACAACATAAAGCGAGCGTCGCCGTAGTCGAAAGTAAGCGATTCAACGATATATAGCTTGAGATCAAAGATGACGGCTGTGACCACGTGAGTGACTCCTCAGATTATGTTATGACGCGAGGTGATAGTGGAATTATAAATTGAGCTTATGGGTTGATTCGCACGAATCAACTCGCCAAAAACGGGCGAATAGTCCCTTTAGATATTTTCTTTCTGTTGTCGATTCGCACCAAGTTAATTAATAAAAAAACCGGTCAAGTGCGAGTCTTCGCGCAAGAAGGGTTTCGTACCATTATCTATAAAAACGGCAAAAAAATCACGTTTGTTGTATGGGAGCCCACTTAAATATTTATTTTATTCTGTTTTTTAGTATTTGTTATTATAGCGGCAACAGAAATACATCGTTTGTGAAAATTTCAACTGTCTAACTATCATGGTCCATGAGATACAGCCTGGTGATAGACGGACGGACAGCGAAGTCTTAGTAATAGGGTCCCGTTTTACCCTTTGGATATGAAACCCTAAAAAAATGTGCCAATTGCCTAATAATGCGTATTGTTGGAGTTGTCGATTCGCCCACAATTAAATTAACTTCATGCGAATCCACTGTAGGAAAAAGAAATATTATTTGAAAGTCTCGATTCGGGCGAATCGTCACTTAATAGTTTCAGTCGAGCAAATTCGCCGGAAAATGTCATTATTACTGTATTTCCCTGAGGTGAGTAGAGGCGTGGTGAGCAGTGGTGGTCCAGTGGTAACGGCCGCAACTTACGACTTGTAGGTCGTAGTTTCGAACCCAGACAGGCGCTTTACTTTGTGCAAATTATTTCATCACCACTGCTCTCAAACCGGTGAAGGAAAACATCGTCAGAAAACCGGCATGTCTTAGAAACAAAAGTTCGAAGACATGTGACATTTACCAACCCGCACTGGGCCCGCGTGGTAGATTACGGCCCACTCCCTCTCACCGAGAGAAGGCCTGTGTCCCAGCAGTGGGAACATTATAGGCTGATTATGGTTATGGGAGTAGAGGGGTATTGATATTATTTTACCAGTCATGTTAAAGTCCCATGTAATAGACCATAAATAGAAGCATCATCAACCACAAGTATAAGTTCCCACTGTTTAGAAAAATGAAAAGATGAAATAAAACTTTCAGTTCATTTTCAAAGACAGTTAGTAGAAGTGATTGGGTTGTTCCAAGAAAATTCACAGTAGCAACTAGCAACCTTGGATAAATCTGTAGGAACCCTTATATAGGGACGAGCATATTGCTGATAACCGGGCACTTACAATGTTTGTCCACCGCACCGTGAACGGGACGTCAACGAGAATGAGATACCGACGCCGAAGTAACGACAATACATTTACTACGGCCTCATAATCTCGTTTCTCGATGACGTCTCGTTCACGGTGCGGTAGACAAGCTGTGTAAGTAAGTGCCCGGTTAACGGCAATATGGTCGACCCTATGGATAAATGATTTTAAATGATAAATGATTTTATTTATGTAAATAGGTTTGTACAAACACTGTTACACGTCACACATATTTAAAAAAACTAGATGAGGTCGGCGTTTCCTATCTAACTACTCTGAGAAGAAAGGCCGAAACAAACTCAGAGGTCACAGTCTTTTTTAAAGTCCAGACATAATCTTGGTCAGATCATGTGAAGACCATGTAGATTGGTGTCTGAAGTGGTCTTTTGAGGAAAGCATCACACAGATTGAGAGGGCCTGTCCAGTCAGTGCACACATTTGTCAGTTATCGTGCAGCTCAACTCAGAATTTAAGGAGCTCAACGATTCGACGAACAATACCAAAGAAAGGACATTTGGGTAGGCCGCATAAATTACTCAAACTGTCAGACTATATTTAGAACTAACTGAGACCCACGTAGTCTTCACATTCACAATAATTAAAATAATATAATACTTTAAAAGTAAATATTCATGTCATTGTATATATAAAATTCAATAATGTCAATGTGTATATAAAAAACAGGAAATAATCTTGGTCAGAGCATTTCATTTGAGGACCGTGTAGATTTATAGAAAGGTTCCTACATGTTTGCGCGATTTTTTACAATCGTTATTGTCGCTCGATACGCTATGTGATTTAACAATCGATAAGATCTTTTCGCTTCTTTATAGATTTAATCGATTTTATAGATCATAGTGAAAGTCGATCAAAAATACGATGTCGATCGTCTATTGATTACACATTTACTCGATTTTGCTTGATTACGGTGCTCAATATATAAAATTCAATAATGTCAATGTGTATATAAAAAACAGGAAATAATCTTGGTCAGAGCATTTCATTTGAGGACCGTGTAGATTTATAGAAAGGTTCCTACATGTTTGCGCGATTTTTTACAATCGTTATTGTCGCTCGATACGCTATGTGTTTTAACAATCGATAAGATCTTTTCGCTTCTTTATAGATTTAATCGATTTTATAGATCATAGTGAAAGTCGATCAAAAATACGATGTCGATCGTCTATTGATTACACATTTACTCGATTTTGCTTGATTACGGTGCTCAAATACACGAGCGGTATGTTGTCAACGGCACCCGTAGACGTGTCGGCGGCGTAAATGAACAATAAATTACTGTAGCTTAACGGGTACCTAGGCTATTAGTGCGAACACGATTTATTAAGCTTAATTATTTAGGTACTCACTAGTACATACCCATTCAAGGAAAAATGTAGGAAAAGATCGAGTACCTACCGTGTAACTTTTACAAAAAGTTATCAGGAATTAGTACATAAATTTTCTTAAAAAATAAAAACTTTGAACAAAGCTGTAAAATTCCAGAACTTTCCATTCAATTCTAGAATAATCTCTCTCTTCGCCACTTTGCCTTAAGTCGCTACTTCCGCAGCTTCCTTTGATCTTTATTAGACATTTTTCTTTAAAACGAACTCTCGGGAACAAACACGAGCGTTTCTCAAGAATGTCACCTCTCGGCACCTAATTAGCAAATGTCGTTACGTTAACTAATTTTAACTATATTTTCGAGATGTAGTTTGTTACGAAACTTTTAGAAATTCAATTGAATATCTTCTGACTAGATTTTTTTTTAAACAAAGAAATGAAATGAAATTGTTTATTCTGTAAATAGGTTATCGGAATCACTTTTACACGTCATATTTAAAAAAAATTTATTAAAAATAAGCTAGTTGAGTTCGGCGTTTCCTATCTGACTACTCTGAGAAGAAAGGCCGAAACAAACTCAGAGGTCACAGTCTCTTTTAAAGTCCAGTCATAATCATGGTCAGGCCATATGAAGACCATGTAGATTAGTGTCTGAAATGGTCTTTTAAGCAAAGAACCACGCAGATTTGAATGGACCTGTCCAATCAGTGCAAGCATTTGTCAGTAATCGTAGTGCTCAACTCACAACTTAAGGAGCTCAACTCGACGAACAATACCAAAGAAAGGACATTTGGGTAGGCCGCATAAACTACTCAAACTGCCAGACCATAATTAAAACTAACTGAGAAATGAAAATAATAATGATATCCACATAGTCCTCACATTCAGGTATATATAACATCACCCTGAAAGTATTGCGAATACAGGTTTACAGGCGTGAGGAACAGGGTGTACAGTTCACTCATCCTCTATAGAAAAGGAAGGATCTTCCGACTAAACGGGTGTCGTGTGTGGCGGGCAACTGCCCGACGATTGCTTTTTTTTTAACTAGGGCATCTCGAAGTTGACCATTAAGGTCGTGCCTGTTTAGCCAGGCTTTCTTGTGGCTGCCTTAAGCTTCTACACTCAAAGCCTCCAGCCAGGAGACCAAGTATTTTTTATTATTTTTTTATTACAACATGGCAGCTCGCAGTTTTGACCACTAAGGTCTTGGCTGCTTAACCGGACTTTCCTGTGGGTGCCTTAGCTGCTACACTTAGAGCTTCCAGCCAGGAGCAAGTAAACTATTCTAAATTAAAGCTAGGCGAACGCTCGCTAAGGACCCCCTGTGGGGTACGAACCTCGGCTTAGGGCGTCGCTGGGGGGAGGACAGCAAGAAGAGTCAGGCTGGATCAAAATTTGGTTAATATCATGATTATTAGGCGGAGTATTTAAAGCTACGTGCTCAGCTGCAACAACTGCTGACACCTCGTTTTAGAGCAAGGGTCGGGGAGGAGTATCATTTACTCGGGGACACGGTCGCGATCGCAAAGGACCTCGGCGGCGAGGTCGGAATGACGGAAGGCATCTGTTTTTGTGTACTGTACTGGTGGCCCTATTCTTCTCCTGGAGGAGTGTAATGGGGTCATCTGGGTCGGAATGAAGACCAAGTACTTATTGATGTCGGGGAACTTATATATATGGTGTACGCGCGGTAAACTCTAATTGCGTGATGCAGGATTTGTGTGACGTCAGATCTTTGATGCGTAATTCGCATGTGGCAATGTAGATGCCGCCACATAGGTGATGTTAGGGTTTATAGGGTTGGCGGAGTTATTTAATAAATCCACAACGGAATACAGTTGGTTCACTCCTCATTTTAGGTATGAAGGTACAAGTACCTACGCGGCCGGCCCGTCTTGTCGGGCCAAATCAGTGAGAGTAACGTGGTCAGAAGATACGCAATGGAAAGAGAGGTAAATTCTAGGACATATAATTTTTTTATTCGTCATTATTTTCTCAATTTTTAATTTTAATTTTACACGTAGTTTTATGTGCATGCTGTGGTCTCCTGTAATTGAAGGAGCACAAGTAAAAGAATCATTTTTAATATTGTGTATGTGTATGCTTTGTTGGAGATTCCAAATAAATAAATATAACTGTAGGTAATTAGCGCTGTGCGACCTGAATTGCATTTTATGACTGTACTACTGAAGTTTAAAATACCGATGTACTGTATTCATAAAGTTTAAAATTACGATTTACGTGATTCAGAATGCACGCTATGATGAATTACTTTATGGAGAATGTTCATAATTGCGATTTACGGAATTTCGACAGTTTGCTATGACATTCTGAGCGAGTATTTCGCCTTTATGTGTATAGATAAAAGGATAACTTAATTAAAATTTGAATTGTCAAGGGGTCGGTCAGTCAGAGAGATGAAGCTAGTTGCCCATTCCAAAGCGTACTTGATTCCTATGGAGAAGAACGGGCAAGAAACTCCACGGACTCTTTTACATCAAAATATTGGTTACATCATTTATGTTTAATTTATACATAGAGAGAACGATGTAGAAACACCGCGTCCGTAATAAAAAGAAAAAATAAAACAAAATTAAATTATAATACGCCGTGGTAGCTAATATATTAACTCTAAACTCTTATTTAGAAAGTTCGCGTGTTATTTTAATTAAATTAAAATAAGATAATAAATAATAAATACAAAACTTTATGTCTCCACACAAATCTTAACAACCTCTCACAAACAAAAGACTAAAAATTGAATCACACCAGATTTTAACTCACGACCTCTCCTCAAGCGCCAGTCAACGACTCAACTTTTGGTCACTAATAGTTGAATGACCTTATTGACCTTACAACATTTCTGACCTCAGTATTTCTAGTGAAAATATCAACTGGATACCGCAATAGTCTGAATATGTGCCTATAATCAGCCTCTAATGTTCCCACTGCTGGGACACAGACCTCCTGTTCTAGGACATGCCGGTTTCCTCACGATGTTTACCTTCACCGTTTCTGCAGCTGTAAATAATTTAATTACCAAATTATTTACACTAAGAACGAGTCTGGATTCGAGCCCACGACGTAAAACTCGTTCGTCGAAACCATTACCACTGGGCCACCACTACTCCTACATTTGTGCCCGGTTGATGGCAATAGGCTCGCCCCCTATTACATGTAACGTAAACATAACTGGCGAAATGTGGGATGCACCTCTGCCTAACCCTTCGGAGTTTATATAGCCGTGATGTTATGTATATTTGTATATCAACATATTCATAACAAATTTGAATTCTGATCCACACCTCAAGGTGCATTCAATTTCAAAGTTAAACAAGTAATTTAAATTCTGGTTTGTAAATTATAGAAAAGAGTTGTTTGGAGTTTATTGTATTCTCTGTATAATTTAACCATTTTCGTTTTGAGTAATGTTTTAAACTACCGACCGTTCACTATAACTTGTCCCTTGTAGCATGTTGGCACAATTGCTTGTCAAGCTTAGTTTCAATATTCATAGAGTTCAAAATAGCGACTGACAGGACATAACTACTAATCGTGTCACGGGGCAAAGTATAATGAATGCCCAGTACCTACCTATGTATTGATTCCACGTGCTCTCAATAAAATAAAATTCCTTATCTCTAAAAACAAACTGAGCTAATCAACAAAGACATGAAATTCAGTTTATGTGAAATTTTCATTCGAATTCCCTTTAGGGTTCCGTAGTCAAAAAGGAAGTCAAGTTTCGCCATTTCCGTGTGTCTGTCTGTCCGCGGCTTAGCTCAGACACTATTTTATTTACTAGCTTCTGCCTGCGACTTCGTCCACGTGAAATTTCTTCTTTTAACATAAAATATATCCTATATGACACTCGGCAATACTATAGCTTCACATTAGTGAAAGAATTTTCGAAATCGGATCAGCAGTTCCGAAGATTACCCCCTACATACAAACTCACAAATTTTACCTCTTTTTATTAATATATGTAGTATAACGGGTGAATTGAGATGGTGCAGTTAGGACAGCTACCGTAACCGTCGTAGCTACAAGAAAACGGTTTTAGGAGACTGTCCTTAACTTTTTGAGACATTTAGATTTGCATTCATAGATTTAAAAAAAAAAACTGTCAACAAGAAAATGGGCAGTTTTTCTCAAAAAGTTAAGGTCTCCTAAGACCTTTTCCTGTAGCTGTAATGGTTCAGGTAGCTGTCCTTACTGCCCCATCTCGAAAATCTACCCTGTATATTATTATAGATGTTCTTCACGAACGCAATATCAATTACTTTCAATTTTGTAAATGTGAGTACCATGGAGCCATTTATTAAGTTATGATATGTGTTGATTTTAAAAGAGCATGATGTATGTCATTCTCACTTAAATGTCTCGCTGATGGTGGCGCGTATGTTGGATCATTCGGTTCCCTACAAAATGGTTGAGCTGGATGGTGAACAGGCGCCATCAGTTAAGACTGGTTATTTTTTAACTGTCAGGCTTAACAAAAGTAATGTACCCAGGATTTTGTAACTCTTATCTTGATTTAAAAGAGTGTCCTTGGAATTCCGTTCGTCCGTTCTTCTTCATAGAGATCTACGTTTTAGATTGGGAAACTAGCTTCAACTTTCTGACTAACTACTCTTTAAAATAGGGATGATATCTGGTGAAAAATGGTATTCTATTTAGTTGGTAAAAAAAAGATATTCTATTTAGTCAGATAATAAAAAATCTTAGACACGTATTTTTTGCTTTATCATATTAATAAAAAATGACTTAGATAAAACGCATTAAAGTTGGAGAGTTGGGGTTGATACGTCATAAGTAAGTATAAAATCTACACACCGTATACCATATCGCCGTAATCTTTTGGTTACGTAAAACAAGAAAAAATATGTGTCCAATATTATTAATAAAGTAACTGAAGGACAAAAAAAATGTAGTCATCATCCCTATTTAAAAGTGCCTGTAATAGTAATAGTAATTGTAATTAATTTATCTCAAAAAGGTACAAATTTGGTACATGGTATTAATGTTACAGACAGATTCAAACCTTTGTGAGAGCTGGAGTCTACACTGGGTTCGGGACCTGTATGACAGATCTCCAGGCTCACACCCTTAAAATTACAACATTAATATGCACTTACGTACTACATACAACATTGAAAAGCTCCAATTACTGAGAGGAAGAGAAATTCATTTACAAAACAAAAGGATATGTGCTATGTGTGTCTTTGGAGAGTGTTGTGTGTCCGTGAGTGCAATATAAGTCCTCAAACCCAGCACCCACGAAGTGCACTGGGCGCGGGCACCTACCTGCCCGAGAGTGTGTGTGTGTGTGTGTGTGTCTGTGTGTGGTTAACAAGATGAAACGCGATTAATGATTAATTTGAGTAGGTGCATATTCACGGTAGTCGAAATATTTTAAAATATTTAGTAAATGTTCCGTCTCTGTATAATCTGTGGTATAATCCAATCCAAGTAGCCATTTTGTAACAGTTTTTTTTACATTTTGATCTGCATGTAGGGTGTATATTTTTGTAAATGCTTTGAGTTCGAGTTTTTATTACTTAAATCAAAACTCTGCAAATTTATAGCTGCCCATCCCTTTGTCATCAAAGTAGAGATGCTAAAAACATTTAGTAACCTTTCTAAAACAACCCGTAACTTGTTTGTAACTTCATCAGGCAGTCCAAAGGGCGTTTGAACAGGAAATAGACTGATAAAAATATGCCCCAACCCTTCCACCCCAGAAAATTACGAATTAAATACATTTCCGATTTCATTTCGGCAGATTTTTTATATTTTGTAAAAGAAAGGGGAGCATTTCCTTTGTTTACTTTGATCGCATTGATGTGATGACTATAATTCTAGTCACACACGTAACGATTTACTTGTGCAAGTCTAACGTGACGTGCGTGTGTGTTCGAAAAAAATGCGCAAGTTTCTTCCAACATACGTAACGATTTACTTGCGCAAGCCGAAATTTGCGCAAATAAATTGTGACGTGTGTGGCTGGCATAAGAGATATTTTAGCATTGAAAATGCTTTTTCGATCACTTCAGTAGCGTCCTTAGTTATTAAGATAGAGAAATAAAAATTGTATAAAAAAAATGCCTTACTAAAAGGGCCACAAATCTGCAAAAAAATATTTGTAAAATTTGAATATATTATATCTTTTTATATTAAAGAAAAAAAAAACCACAAATTTTTGACCATTTCTTTTGGGACTTTTTTCGAAGAATCTTAAAATTCTCAAAAAACGAAAAGAGATATCGAAAAAATAAAAAAAATGTGTCCTGGAAATTGAAAGTGCTTCAAAATGATACTATTCTGGTTTCGATAGGATTATAATTAGTGGTAGATGTGTGTTCCTTTTCAGAGACACCTTTTAGGTGATTCGACATATTTCGTTAATATTATATTTCGGTTATGTATTATATATATTTATTTATTTATATATTATATATATTTATATATATATTTCGGTTTATAGTTCATATTTCGGCCAATGTCGAGTATTCGCTTTCTGATTGATGACTCTTAACAATGTACTGCATTAAATAAAAATAAATAAATGTTTCTACGTTATATATGTGGTACATTACTGTAGCAGCCTGCAACAAGGGCATTGATGGACGATCATGAAAATCCTTAATGAAATAAAGTCATTTTCAATGCGCCGGAAGTTCATGGGACCATGAGTTCTGTGGATTTTTTTAAAGAATTATTGCTGATGAGAAAGAATGTGGGTGTACCTACTATCGGTGTACCTCTGCCTAGCCTTTCGGGGCTCAAAGTCGTGATGATATGTTATGACATGTTGTAACTTTTGAAAGACGAAGCATATTGTTTAATTCATGCAGCAAAAATAGATTCATGAATAACATATAGTCTATATAACGATTTATTACATCGACTCCAAAATCTTGAAAACAAACAGGTATATATATAATAAACTCCTAGTTTCTGGTCCGTTTTGTCTATTTATCGGAAAAAAAAGTATAACAGCTGGTTTTAGTAGATTTTTTTGAAGTGAAAACTTCTTTAGGCGCGTTGGGCATATTTGAGATGGGAGTAAACGATTGAATTCGCGACACCATGACGACACCTCATTTTTGCAAACGGCTTTTCGCTGCGATGTGGTGTGGTTGTGGTATGTATGAACGGGCCCGTAATGCACTAGCACGACTTTGCGTGCCATGCATCCGCGACTTTTTTTTGTCATTTATTAGAGTCGCGTCGCTCTTGCAGTAATATCCAGTCAGGCAGTCAGGACAAAGCCACACACTACATTACACCAATGAGACACAAATGTTGTTTTAATTCAAATAAATCTTGATTTACTTCGTAATTAATGTCTCTCATGTTTGAGAAAATAAATAAGTGTGTGTATGTGGAGCTTTATGGCAGATGCTAGGGTTGGCAAAAACTGTTTTTTTTTTTACTAAATTAGGTTTCCAGATAGAAGATTTAAAATGAACATAGACTACTTTGGTTTTCGTTAAATTATTGAAACAATTCAAGCCACGTCAAAATCTACAAAACTTTGGGTCATGTCCCAATCGAATCGTTGTAGGGTGAATGTGTTACAGACAAATAGATGTCTACCTACTTTCATTTTATTCTCCTTGATGACCGGTCATTTCTCCTAATGACAGGCCCCGGACTGAAACTAAGCTAAAATTAAATTGTATTTGAAACTGGAATAGTATACCTATTATGGTTCGATGATCCAGAAAAATCTTAGAATGGAACTAAGGGTGTAGGACTAAGGCTGGTTGGTACCGTACTTTGTTTTAAGGGGTCTGTACCCGAAGGGTGCCAAACGGAACTCTATTACTAAGCCTGCGCTGTCCGTCAACAAAATAAAAAATAAATTTAAGAACCGACTTCCAAAAAAAACACTACAAAGTGAAAAATAATTTTAATTTCGGAAGTCGGTGGCAAAAAACGAAAACTCAAAACTAGACGAGATTTTCTTTTTTTTTTTGGAAAAAAAAATCACTTTTTAGTTGTGGTATCTACCACCCCACAAAAATTCGAATACCACTAACTGCTATATAAATAACAGTGACAGGAATTTATCATATCATCCAAATACTAAGTGGAAAAAAAACACGTATTATTGAAGCTAACTCAAAAACTATCCAAACAAAGTTAATAAAATTTATATGGAACTATCTCTGAAGTATACCTACCAAATAAAAAAATAATCATTAAAATCTATTCATAATTGGCGGAGTAATCACGTAACAAACATACAAAAACACAAACAGTCGAATTGAGAATCTTTTTGAAGTCGGTGAAAAATACCGTGACGTTTAGAAATAAAGAAAGAAAAAGTATTTATTGGGACTCGCACAGGACATCACTAATTAAACTAAAACACACTCATTAAAACATTAATAAAAAATAAAAAAAGCAATAAATAAAAATATAACAGAAAGTCCTGTACGAGGCCAAAAGGCTCTCGGTGGCGGTGATCTCTCGCGTCCGGCCCTGGTTTAGGCCATGGTACGGAGCGAGAGGAAATGGGAGGCCGTCACCTCCTTCTGCGAAGCGGTAATGCTCGCGAAGGAGGAGGCGGAACGCGTGAGGGAAAGGCAAATTTCGCGCCCTCACGCCCCTAACCGCCGCACGAGGAGACGCCCAGGGCGTCGGGAATCGTGAGGCGATTTCCGGCCACCGTAGGCGCGGGCTTGCGGGCGGTGAGCAATGGGTGGCTCACCGTCCGATAAGGACCAGGCCCGGGTCGACGGCGCGTTGTGTTCCACGCGCGCCTCAAAGAGATGTCAGCAGAATTGAAGGGGTCCACTAGGGCCGATGCCTGCCGGGGTTGCGAAGAAAACCGAAAGGGAGATCGTGGCCCCCGGCGACAGGGCAACCGAAGGAACACGGGTGGGTTTTAGTCAGTAAGAGTCTGACACGCCCTCCCGCTCCGCCCAGAGCGGGAGAAGTTATTTGATGATTACCCACCATCAAAAAAAAAAAAAAAAAGGCCAAAAGGCTCCCATCTCAGCATATATGCTGCGACATTAAAAAAAAAAATGTCGCAGCGCTGGTATTTTAGCGGGTTAAAGCTAATAACATACAAAAACCTCTGCTAACACCTGGAAAAAAAATTGTCACAACAAATTACGTGCTAAGAAAATATTAAGCGGCCCGCGGGAAATCAGGATTATCAGAGATAACAGCGCCAGGCGACTTTCTATTACCAGAGATAAAATCAATACGTACTTAGCACCTTAATATCTTTACACAACCCAAAGGAAATTATACTTTAAGACTCCTGGTGAAGGTTCAATTTTCTATAATAAAGAATGTCATTAACACAAGACGGTAGCAGGATTGTAGCGATTTGAAACGAAATGTATTCTCAATACGATCTTTAAGTCAATACTAAATGTAGGAAAAAGTTAATGGTTTCTTAAGGTAATAGTTTTACAAGACCATTTTGTACTAGCATCTGAGGCGCTAATGTTTTCTTCTCTGGCAATTTGGAGACTCCTAATGGATTGTCGAAGGTTTTTTTTTTTTTCTTGGCGTTTTTAGCTGCAGACTCGACGTGTTGATGATTCCTAATAAAAGTGTTCGTGCAAACTGGCGCGATATCACGGGCGCTACAGGCAGCGCGACCCTTGTAGCACCCGCAATATCGCGCTGGTCTGCATGAGCCTTAAAACGCAATAGTACAGCTATTTCTGGACAGGTTCAAGCAATTATCAGTATTGCATAAAAGTGCAAGGTAATTTATATAATATAACTTAACATCACGCCTGTAATCCCCGAAGAGTTAGGCAGAGGTGTACTTATAGTACACCCACATTTCGCCGGTTATGTTTAAGTCCCATATAACAGGGGGCGAGCCTATTGCCATTAACCGGGCACAAATTCAGACTCCGGGCTGCTACTGAGAAATTCCAGATGGAAAAACCCAATAACACTTTGCTAGACCCGGGAATCGAACCCAGGAACTCATATTCGGCAGTAGCGCTTGAGACCACTAAACTAACGAGGCAGGTACACACCTAAAATAAATAATAGTGTGTACTGTCCCTAGCAACTTTTTTTGACGCTTTGAGGGCCTTGTGGCTAAGTAATAACAGCCCCACGAATCGATCGATCAGGTTAAGCTACGCTTGCCACCGCTGTTCCGTAGATGGGTGACCATCTTTACATACCAAGACCCTTCATGCCTCGGAAAGCACGTTAAGCCGTTGGTTCCGGCTGTGTCAAAGTCAAAGTCAAAATCTAATCATTTATTTCAAATAGGCCCATGTATGGCACTTTTGAACGTCAAAATTTACAAAATAATATAATTGATTTTAGTCGCCCCTTACAAAAGGTAGTTTTCGTATGGAGAAGAATGGGCAAGAAACTCCACCGTTAGTCTATTAAAATGTTTTACAATAGTTTTTATAAATACGTACATTAGTTAAATAATTATATGTGAAGACGATGCACCTAGAATAAAATTACTATACCACAATAGGTAAAAAGAATTAAAAATGAAGCAACGACAGATAATTTAATTATGTGATAGATACATGGAGCTCACATATTTACAAACATCGTCGTCAGAAGCCCGAAAGTCTAGCAATCAGTCTTACCAAGGGGTATCGTATTACTCTGTTACTGGGTTGCGGAAGTCCGATAGACAATCGCTCCATGTAAAATACAGGTATTCAACTGCATCCAATTAGACTAGAACCCGATCCCAATATAGTTGGGAAAAGGTTAGGAAAATTGATTGAAATTCGCTGTTGAATATTGTCCTTTATAAGTCAGTACAGTATCGTTGAATAGTAAAATAGACAATTTAGGAACTTTAATCTCCGGGCAAATTACATAACACATATACAATAATAGCAAAGGCTTTTATTTTGATAATTCAACAACATTCATTACAAAATGATAATGTGGATATATTTAGTAACCTGTTCCGCTTAGCTATTTCTAAAGAGTCTTAAAAAGACCCTGGAAGAAATCGACACGTGTTTCACCTTTCAACGAGGCATCCTCAGGATGACGATTGACTTGTCGCGAACTCGAACACGGCGTGTTGCCACACCAAGCACCGAGCTCAGTCTGCGCTCGGTGCTTCACCTCATCATTTTATAATGGATTTCCGCAAGGTCACGCCTGAATCAATTAACTAACATTCATTACGTGATTTACGTTGTCGAACAGATGAATTTCTCAAACATAATATGAAGCAATGGATTTATTAAGTTCCTTAATCTAGCGGATTGTGATTGAAGGTGTGTTACTTAATAAAAATTATGCCTGGATAAAAAAAAAAACTATTTAGTCCGTCAGCCAGATAATAAAAAAATATTAAACACATATTTTTTGCTTTATCATTTTCATAAAAAATGACTCAGATAAAACGCATTAAAATTGGGGAGTGGGGGCTCACTACGTCACAACTCAGTATAAAATCTACGAAGGCGTGTCGTCATGCCACATTTTAACTCAATGTATCGCCGTAATCTTTTGATTACGTAAAAAAGAAAAAATACGTGTCCAATATTTTTTAATAAACTATTTGACGGACAAAAAAATAATATTTGTCATGAGTTCCTTAAGTCCCTTATGGTCTGAAACCGTTCCAACAAAATAATTAAGTAAGTACTTAATAACAATAGAACCATTATCCCAAATCTATTTTTATAACTAAATTAAATCCAGAGGGATCCCAATTTTTGCTGAATTATTTTATGCCCGGGTAACCCTTACCCCTTATGTCCACTGAAGGGTTCCAAACCTTAATCCGCCCTCGTTATGCAAAGTATTTTAGGTCTCCAAATGGCATTTTGATGAATAGTTTTTTATTTCATTATGATGTGTTTGGGTCTCCTTGGATTTCATTTTAAATGAATGCCTTTAAGGTTTTCGTTAAGGTCTTGTAATTTGCCTTTGTTTTGTGTAAAGTAATTGATTTTGTTCTCATTTCTAAGTGCCTTACATTCCTTTTTCCAACGTTGCCTTAATTTCATGTTATGACTTTTATTTTTACAGCAATTTGGACCTCTTTAATCTGAAATTGCTGTGAAAATAAATACTTATACCTAAGATTATATTGTTTTATTTTTTTGAAAACTTGCGCGGATCGCAAATAAATTGGGATATGGGCAGGAGAATCATCATAATATATGCAAAAATTTATCACAAAAAATATTTGAGAATAAATACAAATACCTACAAATCAAACGTTAGACATGTACTTGGAGATCTCAGACCAAATTAATTAAAAAATTAAGACATAACGCTGTGAACAATACAGTGAAGCATGTCAAAATTACACCTCCGCTCTGTGCATACACGCTCGCACACACACATTTACAATCATCTCAATGAAACTACACCTCAATAACTGCACACATGTTTACGAAACAGGCTTCGTGTCACTGTTGGGAACGCTTTGTCTTGGTTTTATATTTGGTCTGAGTTAGAGATAAAGTAAAATACACGAATGTCTTTCACAGCATTGCATTATCATCATTTCAGCTGAAAGATATCCACTGCTCGACAAAGGTCTTCCTCAAGCCTCGCCAGAATAGAACGGTTCTGTCAGGGTTCCGTCATCATCATGATCTGCCTACCCTTTTCCCTAATTATGTTGGGGTCGGCTTTCTGTCTAACCAGATGCAGCTGAATACCGTTACTTTTACACCCCATGTTAAAAAAGGTTGTCAGAGTTTCGGGCTACTGACTACCTGTAACGTCAGCGTTCCATACCATGACCTAACAATATTATTCCCCTTTTAAAGCTACCCACGTCTTGTTTCCCATTTAATATTGCAATCTAATAATATTCAAACAAACTTTCCCCGGATATAGGCTCGATGATATCCCGTACGGCGGTGAAACCGGACGTCCGGCTGATTGCACACCGCACGCGTGTTCAAATGTACTCCACATTACTAACGTGTACGGGAATTAGGTCGGAAGATCCGTGTCAAGGATTTTCTAGACTGTTTTGACACTGATTTAAATGGTAGGTGGGAATTGTGTAGCTAGTTTTTGCTTGACGGATTTTGTTTTACAAAGTAAATTGTTGAATGCTCCAATTAGTAATGATTTTCTTTCTTTTTGGTGGTAAAATTGTATTAATTTCTTAATTTAGAAGCATTTTTATTTTTGTAAATGTGAGACCATGGAGCCGTTTATTAAGTTATTAAGATGTATGTTGACTTGAAAGAGCGTGGCAGTTGAGAATATGTCATGGTCACTTAAATGTCTCGCTAATGGTGGCGAGTGTGTTGGATCATTCGGTTCCCTACAAAATTGTTGAGCTGGATGGTGCTCATCTACGCGACATGTTCGTGAACGGGCGCCGTCAGTTGAAACTGGATTTTTAATCTTATATTTTCAATTGCTTTTGATTATTTTTTGTACATTGTTCTCACTTATAGAAGCAACAAGAATGATGTACCCAGGATTTTGTAATATCTATATTTAAAAGAGTGTCCTTGGAGTTTCTTGCCCGTTCTTCTCCACAGAGATCTACGTTTTGGAATGGGCAATTAGCTTCAACTTTTTGACTAACTGACCGACTTTTTGACCATTCAAAAGTACCTGTAAATGGTTTAATTGAAATAAATGCTTTGAGTTTGAGTTAATATAAGATATGTTATTTTAATAATCAGCCTATAATGAACATTATTGACTGATCCTCTCAGTAAGAGGGAGTGGGCCGTAATCCATCACGCGGGCCCAGTGCGGGTTGGTGAATGTCACATGCATGTCTTCTAAGTTTTGGTTCTAGGATATGCCGGTTTCCTCACAATGTTTTCCTTCACCGTTTTGAGAGCAGTGATGATGAAATAATTTACACAAAGTAAAGCGCCTGTCTGGATTTGAACCATGACCTACAACTCGTAAGACGCGGCCGTTTGCACTGGACCACTGCTGTCAAATCTTGTGTTTCTAGTTCGTTAATCTGCTTCTCTTTACGTAGGTACCTAGATGTGGGTCAATACCCTGACATGACTTTTTAATGTGATTGGTACAGTTACTCTATACTGTTAATTTTGAACACCTTTGTTTTACGGGGAAGAACAGCTTGAAAAGCCATTAATTTTCCTGTAGGTATGAGAAGTGAAAGTTTCTGAAAGGTTAATTCCCGTTATTTACAACGTTCAATCTCGATTTCATCTCAGCGAAAATAAAGGTAGTTAGGAGGTATTAGTACTTCACAGTCTATATACATAATTCTTTTCAGTATTTATTTCTTATTCCACTATTATTTTTGTGCAGTTTTTGATAGAATCTTAAAATAATTTCCTGATACTTCTACCATTAGTCATTCGATGTTAACCGAACACGATTTTCTGAGACCTTTTCTTTCAATTTGTACACATTATCGCAGTCCACTGCAAGAAATAGGTATCCCTCCCCAATTGCCACCTATTTAGGCCTTTGCCTTCCCGCATTTATTTCTCTTATAAGATTAATGAATGTGGAAAGTCTCTTGGTTACTTAAAAAAAAAACAAAAAAAAAATGTAAAAATAAAAAGAATGAAGTGGTCTTTTTAGGCTACTAAGGTAACTTTTTTATATTATTTATTTAAATCCTACTCAACTAAATTCTACAGTACAGCCAAATAGGCCGAAAACTTTGACGCTCTTACAATCAATTCCACACAAGATCGCAAAAAAAAACTGTACAAAATTAGCATTTCCTTTCCCTCTATTTTTATGAAACATATATTTCCTCTACCAGAAAGAAATAAATGAAAAAAACTTCTAAGTACATGGTCTGTATAGTCAAGAGAAAGTTCAAAGGCGTACTCTCTCACACCCAATTAAGTTCACCGCATTGAAAGTTATAACATAACATTTTATTTGTTATTATGTTCAAGGAAAAAGTTATTTCTCCCATTTGTGGGTAGCGTTTGATGTAGTTTTGTCTTTTATTTGTTCAAATTTGAGGGCAAAATGGTATTATTGGTATGAATATGAAGAAAGTATTTTTGCCGGTTTTAAAAGGGTTCATTGGGACTTGTTTAGAAGTAGGCTTTTAAATTGGCTTAAATTTGGAAAAGCAAATGAAGCTGTGAATGCAAATGCTAATGATGGTTCTGGCTTGACCTTTGACGGTCAGCAATACTCTAGCTTACTATTGGTGACAGATTTTTCAGAATCGGATCTATAGTTCCGAATATTGCCCCCTACATATAAACTCACAAACTAACAACTCCCCCCTTTTTATTTGTCCTAATATTATGTATAAGTAGATTAAGGTTTACCAAACAAGTGTACACGCAATAAAGGCAAACATCGTCGCAAAAAAGGCATAGAAGACGGATGTCTCTCAGCCATAACACAGTGATAGATTATGTAAGTTCTGTACTTCAAATTTTCTTGATCTGAAAGCACGCACTGAACGAATGCTCTCGTTTTTAACCAATTTCAAAAAGCAGGAAATTATGCTTTCAGCTGATTAAATTTTTATTTTTAACAGCTATTTAATCTTTATTCAGGTTAATGGCCCCTACCGACTCGTTCCTCTAAATTCTTCTCTGTTAATAAATTATTTTCTTACCTAATTCCACTACAAAAAAACATATATTTGAAAGTTAAAAACACATACATCTTTATTTCCACGACTCCCAACCCATTTATTTCTGCCTGAAATACTTTTAAACTGTGAAATAAAGCAACAATTCTTGCTATTTTGCCGCAGTCGCCATTAATCAAAAGTCTACCAGCGTTTTGTCAAAGTCAATTAGAATTATTACAACTATTATGCACGGAATGCTTTTGTTATATTTAAACTTTATTTATGTAAATTATAATGGATTTGGTTTAAATAAATAGGCTGGAATGTCTCTGGTCATGTGTGACATATGTCCTTATAAAAAATTTATTCTATATATTAATTTCATTTTATTTCCCACATTTCTAAGAACACTCGTACTTTAATCTCATCCTCAATCCGTCAAAAATACCTATAATTCATCTTACTTTTTTGACAAGTTTTTTACATTGATTGTCACTGAGATGAGATTTCGACTAGATTTATTAGATAATCTGTAGAAATGTCACTTCTGAATTGAAATGGTGTCAACTCGGACCAAATAAAAAACCAATACATAGGGCTGCAAACAATACAATGAAGCATGCCAAAACTACACCTCCAATCTATGCATACACGCTCACACGCACACTTGTACAACCATGTACAATCAAACTACACCTCACTAAGTGCACACATGTTTACGAAAGCTACTTCACTTCACTGTTGACAGCGTTATGACCTAGTTTTACGAGGTCTTTTTTGGTTGGGAAATCATCAAATAACTTCTCCCGCTCTGGGCGGAGCGGGAGGGCGTGTCAGACTCTTACTGACTAAAACCCACCCATGTTCCTTCGGTTGCCCTGTTGCCGGGGGCCACGATCTCCCTTTCAGTTTTCTTCGCAACCCCGGCAGGCATCGGCCCTAGTGGACCCCTTCAGTTCTGCTGACATCTCTTTGAGGCGCGCGTGGAACACAACGCGCCGTCGACCCGGGCCTGGTCCTTATCGGACGGTGAGCCTGAGTGACGAGGTCTGTTAAAAATATAAGGTGAATTTTCAAATTTCGCGGGCTACGTAGATTTGATTATCGAATTTTTTATTTTGTTATGTTGGTACACTCGTCTCGAACATATGTTCACAGTTTCAGCTATATAGCATATTTAGTTTGTTTGTGAGAGGTATAAAAGTAAGAAGAGTTTTGCGTGTTCGGCAATTTTCAGGTGTCGAAAAAAATGGATCAAAGAATTTGCATTCAATTTTGTGTAAAAAATGGAATGAAGTGCTTAAAAACACTTGTACATTCAATAGCACTCGTATATTCGGTCCTTCGATGTAGTCTGAGGGTGTCAATGACTGATTCTGCAATGATTTACTTTTAAAACAAATGAAATTCGAATTGTGTGCTGTCACTTCAGTGAGATTCGAACACTTTACAGTGTAGAACGACCACTCGCTCACAATGGACCTCGTTAGAAGGCTGAAAATCACCCAAAGGGTAATGGAGAGGGCTATGCTTGGAGTTTTTCTACGTGATCGAGTCAGAAATGAAGAGATCCGTAGAAGAACCAAAGTAACCGACATAGCCCGAAAAATTGCTAAACTTAAGTGGCAGTGGGTAGGGCACATTGCTCGCAGAATAGATGACCAATGGGGTCGAAAGGTTCTGGAGACGCGACCATGTACGGGAAGACGGGGTGATGGAAAGTCTCCTACAAGATGGACCGATTTTCTTCTTCTTTTCATGTGGTTAGTGACTAACCTGGTGTCAAAGTCTTAAAACCGTCCATGAGCCTCTGACTTGGCTTCACATGCCATCGAGAAATATCTCTCAGGCATCTTCACGATATTTTCCTGCACTGTTTTTGAAGCAAGTGATAATTGTACAATATGCACATGAATCCGAAAATTCAGGCGTGCCTTGGGTTCGAACTCGAGACCTATGACTTGGCAGTTCGACGGCCACACCACTAGGCTATCACTGCTACATTATTGAAGCTTCCACAAAAGCTTCCAATGCAATTTGTTAGTAAAATTATATGGGACCACTGCGTGGGCTTCTATAAAATTAAAAAAATAATCACGTAAATCGGCCCAGTAATCACGGCACAATCGATGAACATACTTACATTAAAAAAAATACAGACGAACATAGAACCTCCTCTTTTTAATGAGGTCGGTTTAAAAGTATAAGCATCAGTAGATACTGATGCAAGATAAAGCAAGATCGCTTTAAAGGAGATAACACTAATGATCGTCAATAAAATTAATTAAACACTGGTTGTGACAAAGTTGTGGAGCTTGTAGTAAAGTTAATATTCTTTCTCAGAAATAATATTGAAAAGCTAAATTCAGCCCGAGGCGGTGCGACTTGCGCAGGATTAAAAAGAAAGATTAGTAAGAAAAGAAAATCAGTGCTAATTAGTTGGCGTAAGTTCGAGATGGAGTCGATTTTCATTATAATCTTTATGGTAGCCAATGTAGCCGTTACGATATACTTGCGCAAGCTTAGCCTTGCACAAGTCTACGTGACACTGAATTGCTCGGATAGTTGTGCTTATTCATCCCACACACGTTAATGTAATACTTGTGCAAGTATATCGTAACGTGTGTGGCCTGCATTAATCTCATTTATTAAGAACATGGTCAACATAGATTCGGTAGATAAAATCCGTAAAACTGCTTCATGTTTCGTATCGAAACACGCTAAAAAGACTGAACGGATTTAGATGAAATTTGGCACATGAGTAGATCATGACCTGCGTTAGGACATAGAATAATTTTCATCTCGATATTCCAACAGGATCGAGATATATGCGGGAGAAACCGCGGGGCGCAGCTAGGAATAATATGAACTTGCATATTCTAGATCTTCATCAAAACACAAATTATCAGCAAGCCGACAATAAAACGAGGATTAACTGAATGAAAAGACAATTCTGTAAAACAACAGAGCCGTGGAACTATTCCAAGTTATACATAGTATTACGTCTATACATACATATTATAAATTAAAGTCGTTTGTTGGATCTGTCTGTATGACCGCGTCGTTTTTCTAAACAACGCAACAGATTTCGATGCGGTTCGAAAATTCATTCCGGAAGGTTTGTATGTACCTAAAAACATTATATTAATCTTAGGTATGTAATGAATAAGAATGGTGGCCCAGTGGTGGCCTAGTGGTGACGGGGGCCGTTACCACTGGGCCACCAGTGCTCTGATTTACGAGTTGTAGATCGTGGGTCCGAACCCAGACAGGCGCTTTACTTTGTGTAAATAATTCCATCACCACTGCTCTCAAAACGGTGAAGGAAAACATCGTGAGGAAAGCGGCATGTCCTAGAACCAAAAATTCGAAGATATGTGGCAGCTACCAACGCGCACTTGGGCGCACGTGGTAGATTACAGTCCACTCCCTCTCGAAGAGAAAAGGCCTGTGTCCCAGCAGTGGGAACATTATGTCAAGTCATAATAACCGTGTAAAGCAGGGTCGAGTCGCCAGTTGTAAATCCTAATGCTAATCCTAACGTCCCAACTAATATTATAAATACGAAAGTGAGTTTGTTTATTTGTGTGTTACACTTTCACGCTAAAACGGCTGAACGGATTTACATGAAATTTGGTACTTGGGTAAACCTTGGCCAGAGTTAGGATACTTTTTATCCCGATTTCCAACGGGATCGAGACTTATGTAGATAAAACCGTGGGGCGCAGCTAGTTTGTAAATAAATTAGAGATTAAATGCGGTGGCTATTTTTGAAGTTAATACTGATTGCTGTTTGTTGGTAACACTCCAATTCTTCGGTGCATCCACGTTTATCGAGACTGTTGTCCTAGGTAAGTTGAGCGACGCCGTGGGTATTCAAAGCAACCTATGCATATCTCCAAAACGGAATCGCAGCTGCTTAGGGACCCATTACACGTACCTGTAACAATAAAAAAAATACTTCAAAATCTTAAATTATGACATTCATTCGCTGACAGATTACGCACAGCCGCTGGGTCTAGAAGCATGAAATTTTGCACAAGAATTCCTTGTAGGTATAACGAAAGTGAACACTAAGCAATGGTTTTCATCCCCTAAAGAAGTAAAATTCATAGGGGATGAAAGGTTGTATGAAAGTTCGTCATTTGTGAAGTTAAAAAACTGGTAGTTTAAGTGACTTCACCAGAAGTCTAATTCATAGACTTCTGTTTATAAGTAAAACTTAATTGTATCATTACAACACCTCAAAGGTCCACCTCACAGTCAAGAGGGATATTTTACTATCAAGGAATATTCTGCTTCAATTACCACGGAGCACTGCTTTCTTTCTCAAAATAATAATTAGGTACCTATAATACTGGCACATTAAAATTTAAGGCCCGAGCACACGTACCACAACCACACCATAACCAAAATACGTGGGCGGGCGCTAATTTGCATGAAAACGATTAGTTTATTCATACGGACCACATTTGGCCGTCACAGGCGTCAGAATCAACCGACCACATCAAGGCCACGACGCAGTCACAACGCAACCACTAGCGCGCTGGTGGCCGGCCACATCGCAAATACAAAGATCTGTCTGTCTAAAAACACTAGCCACAACGTAACCACATCGCAACTACTAGCGACAACATAACTGCAAGAAGCTGCAGCGACACTATTGACACGTAAGCACTACTTGCCCACATTTTTGAAGTGAAAACTTCGTTAGGCGCGTTGGGTATTTTTAAGATGGGACTAAACCATTGATTCCGCGACACTGTGATGACACCTCATTTTTGCTAACGGGATTGTGCTCTTTATTTATATTACGTTACGGATCAATGTTGTATGCAAGTATTTTTCTTCCACCAAGGCGATCTTGTTCAAGTTTCAACTTCTGTCGGCACTCCCGGAGTGCCACCACTTTTTTTTTCGCTGCGATGTGGTGTGGTTGCAGTAATATCCAGTCAGGATAAAGCCACTCACTACATTACACCAATGAGACACAAATGTTGTTTTAATTCAAATAAATCTTGATTTACTTCGTAATTAATGTCTCTCATGTTTGAGAAAATAAATTAGTGTGTGTATGTGGAGCTTTATGGCAGATGGTAGGGTTGGCAAAGACTGTTTTATTTTTTTATAGTTGACTCACAATTGTACTTTTCATATTTAAATGAAATTTGCCAGTTCTATTTAAGTTTTATGTAACAGGGAGCGATTCTTTTGCCATCAATCGGGCACAAATCTGGACTCTGGGCTGTTACTGAGAAATTCTAGATGGCAAAACCCAATTACACTATGTCCGATCCGGAAATAGAACCCAGGACCTCATGGTCGGTTACCTAACTTGTGCTTTAACTTACACAAATGTTCCCATCTCTGTCTCGCACTTTTAGTGTGACAGTTGTATGACAGTGACAGGAACAAGGCTGCGTTTCCACCAGGGATATGAAAGGAGCGAGGGATGTGTTTGTTAAGAACCAATAGAATCGCTTCATTTACCTAGCCTCGCTCAGCGCAGCTCCTGTGGACATGTCTTAGCGGGGCGAGATTTTTTGACGTACAAAACAAGCGAGGGTGCGGAAGATGTGTGTGAGGGATGTGTGCGAGAGATGTGTGCGAGGGATATGTGCGAGAGATGTGTGCTAGGGATGGACGCTAGTGAGAAATCGCATCTGAAAAGAGCCCGCTACACATCCTCCCACCGCTCATCTGCGCACCGTTTCACAGCGTCGCTACGCAACCTCGCACTGCTCAGTGGCCTAGCACATCTCTGGTGGAAACGCCTTATTTTCTATAACAAGTATAATTTTATAATCTCTGACAGCCCTAAGTCACGAAAGTTTTATTGTGATTAGTTTAATGTTAGTGTGAAGTAAATGATTATCATTGTATTTATGTTCGTTATATACGAGTCTATCTATTTGTTTGTACCAGTATAATTATAAACTATCTTAGATATTTGTAGAGCCATCGTATGTATGTCATTGTGGATTCTTCAATTTGTCGTCACAAAGAATTATAGTTTTTTTTTTTGGCTGTTTTGCAAGGTTATTTAAACGTACACGACTGTAGCAACTGCTGTGACGACAAATAATATTTTCTAGTATAGACAGTTGTGCATGCCAGAAAATATTATTTGATAGTCCAGGGCTTAGACAAAGTGACATTCTATTATGAAAAGTCAAAAATGTATGGGACTGACATTATCATCACCTGCCTAGCCTTTTCCCAACTACGTCGGGTTCGGCTTGCAGTCTAACCGGATGCAGCTGAGTCGCTCAATGTAAAATACTGGTATATTTTACATGGAGCGACTCTCATCTGACCTCCACAACCCATTTCCTGGGCTAGACTGGTTGACAGACTTAGATTTCTGACGACCCGGTACGACTGTCATAATTTCAGGAATGGCAGCTGGGAGCAACGGCCTAAAGTATTTTCCGAGGGACAGAGGGGTCTCGGTATGTATAGATGGTCACCCATCCACGGACCGACCGCAGCAAGCGTAGCTTCACCTGATCGATCGACCCATGTGGCTGTTATTACTTAGCCACGGGTCCTTCGACCTTAACCTTAGCGACCTACTGAAAAACTTTTGTCAATCCTGTTGAAAATCTTTGTAGAAATACAAAATGCTTTGAAAGTCACGGCCTAGAAAAGTGACAATCGCTGTCACTTGCCTAGGCCGTCACGTCTTATTTTCGAGTCGATGGTAAAACATGTTAAACGAGTGGGCCCAGTAGGTGGCCACGCCAATCACGGCATCAGTGGCATTCTTTAGGTCCTCAGAAGTGCAGGTATGTGGATACTCTGGACACTCCAGCATATGGGACATGGTTTGGTCAGGAGCACCGCATTCGCACTGGGTATCGGCGGGATCTATTATCCCCCATTTTACTAGATTGTGCTTGTAGTTGCCTACTTGAGTCCGCAGTCAACCGTCACTTGACCTTCAAGGAATCTCGTGAAGGCCAAAGCTTAGGGGAAAGTCGTCAACATCTTGAACACTTTCGAATGTTAAACTCCTGCTTGGATTGGCTGGGTTATTTCGTACATTGTCGTCACAAACATAGTAAAAAGTATATCGTGTCATGGTGACCCAATGGTTAAGGGCTATCCTCTTGTCGGTTCAAATCCGGGCACATACCAATATGACTTTTTCAATTCTTTCTTAGTTTATCTTGGACATTACTAACATTGATGAAGGTAAAAATCGTGAGGAAACCTGGAGTTAATATAAGTCTGAAATCACCAGCCCGTCTTGAGCAAGCGTGGTGATCAATGCTCGTGCCTTCTTTGTATGAGAAGAGGCCTTTGCCCTGCACTGGGACAATAATTGGCTTAGAATGGCTTTTAATTGCCTCTCAAATACACTTCATTTTGGAAATAGTCGACTACCAACTAAAACCACACTGCAACCTCATCACAAAAGATAAATGCACCTGGAACCCATGCTCTTCGGTGCTTAGTCAAAAGCCTAAAAGCATCCCGGGAGTCAAATAACCTCCGAATAGCCTCTATCCATAAAACAAACGTCAAACGTACACAGAAACACTCTCCATATTGAAAATTAATTTTCAATAGCGTACTACGGCCATATCGCGGCCATTTTGTATTTCAGGGACCAATCATACTGATAGGATGAAGATATCGTTATTTACTGCGCTGGTCCGTCAACAAGTTAGCGTTTTCATTTCCGCTTTATGGAGATTTTTTGTATGAAAGGATGTTCGGATGAAAGTTTGATTTGATGTTATGATATTATGATTTTTGAATGGATGGCTCTTGTCAGAATCGAAAGCGATGTCCAATTTAGACTACTTGTTTTTAGGGTTCCGTACCTCAAAAGAAAAAACGGAACCCTTATAGGATCACCTCGTTGTCCGTCCGTCAGTCTGTCAAGACCCATTTTCTCAGGAACGCGTGGAGGTATCAAGTTGAAATTAATATCAAATACGTAGATTTATGGTCCCTAGGAGCTCTAAAAAAATCAACGCAATAAAAATGCAGTCATTTATGTGACATATTTTGATACTCGCATATAAATCAAAACCGTTTCTAAGTTATTGATTTGCGAAAAATCCATTAATAAGTCATTGAGAGCAACCAGTTCATTAAATTCTCAAAAAAAAAAGAATAAATTCACGTCCATTTTCCGTAGAAAAAATTACTTACCAAAAAGCAATAAAGTTTTATCACGAAACCCCTTACAACACAAAGGTCCACAATAATCTACCAGAACAAGCAAATTTCTACCTCGAAAATACTCAAATAACAACATTTAAATTTTCTATAGAACTCATCAACTGTCCAATTCGCAAGTAATTATAACGATTCATCGGGCCATAGACTTTCATAATGAAACGCAGAAGCGGGTCCGTCTGATACGCCAAATACGCCAAATGGGGTAATACGGAACGTCGTACCGAAACGTATTGCCGGTTCCGGTACCCGTAGTAATTGTATCGACGGAATAATGAGGCCGTCAATTTTGATTGTAGAATTATATTTTAGGAATTTCTTTTCTCGAATGTAGCTTTTTGAATTGGTTATATAGTACCTTTTGTTCAAGATTCGGTCGAACCACGCACAATGAAGTGTTCCGTAGTTGGGACGAATTTATCCCAAGAACAAACTTAACATTGTAATTGAAAAACATGTTCTCCCATACATTCCAACTGCAAATATAAGTTTGTATGCACAATATTGGGAAATTTACCATGTTATTTTAAGACCACAGAAGTGTTATTATAAAGGTCTCAAAATTTTTAAAAAAATACTGAAAAATTGAATGGATTTTTTTTTTTTTAATTTTAGGGTCCGTAGTTTCGGAGATAAGGTGGTGATAATGGTGAATGTTTCTTTTTGTAAATTATAAAAAAAAAATCTAGACCAATATTTTAAATGTGAAAATGTAGAAAAGCAAATTGGCTGTGACAAACAATTATCACACAAGTGATCCTATAAGGGTTCCGTTTTTTCATTCGGACATACGGATACCTAACAAACATAAAAGCTCGTTTTCGTCATATCAATTAAAATGTAAAGTGATTAGTGAAAAGCATTATTTTATACAACACAGTCCTTCAAAAACCTGATCACACTGATATATATATAACGCCTACGGCATTGAATAACAATAGTATAATTTTCTATCAAAAGCGTTTTCCAATGGTCGTAACAGTAGTACAGCTATACGAAGTAGATGTGTACGCTCGGCAATGGCTTCGGGCATTAGAGTGAAATGATATCATGATACGAGCTCAATCCGGGGTGTTACCACTGTTTTGTAAGAATATGTGAACTATTTTTACAAGACATTCAGTAGATAGATCGAATGGAAAATCTTTATATTTGCAAAAGTAAATCTTAATACTCAACTAGTTTTTGGGGAACAGTACTTTTTTTCTGGGAAAACATAGGGTACCTTTTTTTTGGGTGGGAAATTATCAAATAAGTTCTCCCGCTCTGGGCGGAGCGGGACGGCGTGTCAGACGCTTACTGACTAAAACCCCCCCTTGTTCCTTCAGTTGCCCTGTTGCCGGGGGCCACGATCTCCCTTTCGGTTTTCTTCGCAACCCCGGCAGGCATAGGGTACCTAAGGTTATGTTCTTTTCTGTATCCATGAGAACGTGTATGCAAAATTTCATGATGATCGGTCGAGTAGTTAATACTTACTCAATCGTTTATTGCATGCCACAATGTGTACTTAGGTGGTATTTTAATATTTTAGGAGATCAAGGACCCTGTCGGGCACAGCACAATAGTAGAAGAGAGGAGGTTTTGAAAACTTTATCAGTCTTCTGAAAAAAATCTAATGGGAATAATATTACTTATGTTAGGTTTTGTTATGTAATTTTTCTTGATCTTAAACTAAATAGCTAGGTGAACTCAAAGTCCCTAAACCTCTTCTCACCAAAACATCTAACTACAATAATTTTAGTTATGGACGCTTTTATCGTTCTGCATCGTTCTCACATTTATAACTTTAACATGATTGATGTAACCAATATTTTGTAACCATATTGTGATTTATAAGAGTGTCCATGGAGTTTCTTGTCCGTTCTTCCCCATAGGTACCTACTAGGTACACTTTGGAATGGGCAACAAGCTTCATCTTTCTGACTGACCGATCGATCCCTTGACAATTCAAAAGTGCCTGTAATTGGTTTATTTGAAATAAATGCTTGAGTCTTGAGTTTTTTTGAGTTAGTTAACACTTTTTTATTACATTGTAGGTGGTACCGTTTTTTTTTTCGATTTTTTTTTTTCAAAATCTGAGTAATTGGAAATGTTTGCCTTACTTGTGAAGAGAATGCACCCCATGACACAGAGAATCTTAGTCTGGGGTCTAAGGAATTTGTAAAAATCTTGCAGCTCATATGTAATCTATTACTAGTTTTTCTAATATTGCTCCGTGTTTTTTCTAAAAACTTTATACGGAAGTTTTTATTTATTTTTAAACTTTAAGGCCCTTTGTATACACACGTTTTTCTTGCCGTGAAAAACTACGGTTTAACCGCCGTGTGTAGGCACCGTCGACAGTGTTGTATGGATCACTGTGGAAGCTTGTTGACAGAGACGTTTTTTTTACGGTGCGATTTATACACCGTACTGTAAAGTATCCGTACCGTGTACGGGTCTTAGGAAGACATAGATTCACATGTTTTATTAATGATGACTGATTTTTCTACAAAGAAAAACCACCAAACTATGGATAACTTCAGAGACACTCATATTGCCTCTAACAGTCTAACGTTTAAAGGTAATGCACGACACGCAAGATAGTCGTTCTTAGTCCGGCTATACGAAAACCGTAACCGAAGTTATCTTGTTGCTATGGCCTGTTTATCCCTATTGAGTTGGCGTTATTGTTGTAGTTGTTTTTTCTAATTTATCTTGGAGATGTCTGTTACGTAAGTACATAAGTGAAAAAGGTTGGGTCTAATACTAAATATACCAAAAAAATGACGCTGTGAATCCCGTCTGTCCGCTGTATTAACTTTTTATTGAATCTAAAGCATAACAAAATTTGCTGCAGCAATAACAGTGAATATTTATGGCTGAATACTAATTGAAACCAAATCTTCAATTTTCTTTGTCATAAAAAATCAATTGGCGTGCATTAGTCTCGCAAAAACTCAAAAATGGCTTGACCGATTGTAATGAGACTTTGGTAAGTTGTTGTGTGCACGCCGTAAAAGGTTCCTAATAAAAAGAAAAAGGCATTGCAACGCATAGGGCATTAGCTAGTTCCCATAAATAATGATCTTACTAAACTATTATTTGTGAATCAAAACGCACTCAAAACCACTTATCTGTCCATCAACACCTAATTGTGCTCATGGTTACATACCGCAACTGTCAATTATTTCTGGTTTTAATCACTATGCCAACCGAATTGTGGCAATTGAATTGTAGATAATTGATGTGGAAACGTAAATTATATGTATATCAAGACCCTCCATGTTACGGAAAGCACGTTCAATGGTTGGTCTTGGCTGTCATTTGTAGATCTTTGACAGTCGTTACGGGTAGTCAGAAGCCCGAAAGTCTTACTAAGGGGTAGTATCGTATTACCCAGTAACCGTGTCGTGGAGGTCAGAAAGGCAGTTGCTCCATGTAAAATACCTGTATTCAGCTCCATCCATTTAGACTGGAATCAGACCCAACATAGTTGAAAAAAGGTTAGGCAGATGATTGTTACATAAATTGACAAAGGCCTTAAGGCCCTGTTCCATAACCTATGTGAAGATGAAGGCAGGATCGTTGACAAGGATCCACGGCCATTCTAACGCACGAATTCTTGGTTGGCAAACCAAGCAGTCTCTGTGCACATCCTACGCAGTATTGGATCTCTGCCTTTACTCTTTCTAGCATAAAGAGTTATGAGAACTCCCCGCCGGAATTTGTTTCTCCGTAGAATGGGAGTTGTCAAGTCTCCAGCGAATACTCCTTCTTTTTTTTTTCGTGTCGGTGGAACTTTGCTTTTATCAATTTGTTAGAGGCCACTTAGGACATTTCAGCAAGTGGGACATGATCTGAATACAAAACAAGCGTGCACCATCGAACGCATCATCGCTTACCAACATGTGAGACAGTGATCAAACGCGAGATAAACATTAAAAAAACTTACCTAAAAAAACTTTGGTAGCCTCTTTATTGCAGGCCAATAAAGCTTAAAAAAAAACTGTCTGTATATCATAATTAGAAGCACCATCAACCATAAATATAAGTTTCCACAGTTACCATACAAAATATTTTTTGTACCTATTCCCCTGAATTCAGAACGTCAAAATCAAGATTTTGATGAAAAGCTACAAAAAATATACCCTCCCGATCTCGTTCCATTCACTTTAACATCATCGTGAACAAAGAACTTATCTTTTTCAAAACAAATGTATCGGGGGTAGGGGGAGGAAAAAAGGGGGAATACGGGAAAATTCCCCGATCGCTGACGTGTCTATATTATACGCTTCTGTTTAATCTGACAGATAAGAACTCATTTGTTGTGGGCTGCCATTAGGGCTCCTACTAATTGTTGATGATTAATCGAGTTGCTGATAAAATTGACCGGATTAATAAGTACGCAATCGTATCATAAACTAGCTTTTGCTCGCAGCTTCACCCACGTTGAGGTACGAAAAATACCCAGATCATGGTCTACCCATGTGCCAAATATCATCAGAATTTGTTAATCCGTTTTAGCATGAAAGCGTAACAAACAAACTCACTTTGGCATTTATAATACTAGTTAAGATGTAAATCGTTCTGGATTTGACAAGATAAAGAATATAAACAGAATATTTAAAATTTTCTAGAAAACTTCGCAGAAAACAGACCCCAATTATAAGGTTGGTTACTACAGGTTAGAACAGAAACTGTCCGAAACACGTTACTACACGAAGTTAAGTTGGAAGTTCCGTAGAGCTGAAAATAAATATACACGGTGAGTCTAAATCGAGAACCAGCAGTATGAGCTACTTCCCCCAACGTAACATTGTAATCAGAAATCGCGCACCAAAGTGAATCAACATGTACCATATCAATACATTTGCACGCCCCATGGGTTCTCTAGCATTTTCACCTTTCAAATCGAGATTGATTAAGGAAGTTTTTTTTTATTCAGATTAAGTCACGTAGACGGTAAACATCATGTAATTCGAGGCATGAAAAAACTGTTGACATAAGAATACCAATGAAATGATCGATGAATGGATTGTGTGAAAGATGATATGGCTAGAACGGGAGTGACTTCTGTTATGACAGCTATAGTTTGACCGAAACCGCTGTACCATGCCTTAGGTAAATGCGCGGCGAGACGGGGGGGCAGTGCACGGCATTCCACAGTGGTTAACTCGAAACTTTATTATTCAAAAAATGTATTAAAGTTTCGATTGCCATACAAGTAAATTGAAAATGATGTTACATCTTTTTCATTGTAGGCAAACTTAGGACGTGAGGCAAAGTTAGGGCAGTTGACGGGTACTCATCACAGTTTTTACGGGCATCAGAAGCGTGCCTGAAAGTTTTACCGTTGTAGCCATAGTTAAAACAGTGCTCATATGAGTCAAGCTGTAATCAAGTCACATTTTGAAGTTGTTACCTAATACATGCAAATACCTCAAATTCCTCACAAAACAACCTTCCTCAGGACCTCCTTCAAATTCCTTTCCTAAAAGCTCCTTCGGATACATTTACTCTCAGTAAATAATAAAGTTGTCCCAAACTCGACCTTAAATGACATATGTTGAAAGGAGAGAATTTCAAAACGTGTGATGTCATCAGTTCGGCTTGATCGATGGTGACATCAGTAAATAATGTTAATAATGCTCGATGGTATCTGTTACATTACCTTTGGGCGATACTTCAATATTCTTTGGAGGTAACTTTCGTGTTACTTTTGTTGAAACTATGTGAAGTAGATAGATAATTTGTTTGACTATACATATTATTACGCCAGTATTCCCCGAAGGGTTAGGTAGAGATTTATGCATGGTAAGCCCACACTTCGCTAGGTATTTTTAAGTTCTATGAAATAGGAGGATGGAGTTCATCTCTCTATCTCCTACTTCATGTAACTAAAGTTTTCTGGAGAAAGGATCAGTAGACATTCTTCTACCCCTACAGTTAACATAACATCACGCCTTGTTTCCCCGAAGGGTTGGGCAGAAGTGTCCCTGTAGCAGGCTCACAGTTATGTTTTTAAGTCCTATGTAATAGGGGGCGAGCCTATTGCAATCAACCGGGCACAAATCCAGACTCCAGGCTGCTACTGAGAAATTCCAGATAGAAAAACCCAATAACACTTTGCCCGACCTGGGAATCGAACCCAGGACCTCATGCTCAGCAGTAGCGCTTGTGACCACTAGGCCAACGAGGCAGTCACTACAGTTAAAACAGATAATAATGATTCTTAAGGGTTGGTTATTTTTCCATACAAACGTAGTATGGTGATTACTCGTCTGTTTGACGGTGTAAGTTCAAAACTGAAACTGATGGCTTCTCATCGATTTACCGTCAAAACATTTTTAATGGTCACTTTAAAAGTTGTTCTGAAAATTAGGACAGTTATTTGATTTATCATTAGGTCTACATTGTCGGAACATAGTTCAAATGTACGACGGAAATAAATTGCTTCCTAGTCAAAAAATGTTGCTTGCTGGATTAGGGACGTACATTGTCATAACATAACATCATGCTTGTATTCCCCCAAGTTCTATGAAGAAATGCATAGAAACCCAAATTCAACGCATTTATTTCAATTAACCATTATATGTTCTGTGATTTATAGACAATTTTGCATTGTTAAGGAGTCAGTCACTCAGAAAAAAATAAGCTAAGCAGAAAGCGTAGTAGGTTTCTATAGAGAACAACGGGCAAGAAACTCCACGGGCATTCTTTTAAATCAAAATTTTCTTTACATCGTACATGTTGAAATTATAGTTAGATAGATACGTAAACATATTGTGGGAACGATGTAGAAAGACGTGCACGTTAAAAGCGCCAGTTATGTTATAAAATATAATAATTCTTATAATAAGCAAAAGCCTATTGTCAAATCACAGGCAAAAATCCAGACTACGGGTAGCTTTTAAAAATTTTGTAATGAAAATTCCACGAACACTGGAATCGAACCAAAACTACATCAGTTAGGCCCGGACTCGACCAAATCGGAGACGAGACGAGAGGAGAGGGGATATGTTTTAAACAACCAATAGAATTTCGTTATTCACACATCTCGTCTCCACTCAGCTTCAGTGGATAACATTGAGCGGAGATGTATCATATTTGTACGGCGCGATCGAAGCGGAGATGTGAGCTGTGTCTCGCCGAGATTGAGCTTGGCGGCCTTACAAAGTTTAGATGTGAGCTGTGCCTCGCAAGCTGGCGACGGCGCGCAGCGGAGACGAGAAGAGATATGAGTGGTGTGCAGTAAGTGGTCAACATCCAACGCTCGCTACACGCAGCTCGGTTCCACTCTAGTCAGTATGCATGTCCACACAGCTGCGGTGGATACACCCTAGCTGAAAAACATTTCTTCTCGTCTCCGCTTCGGACATCTCCGTACATCTCCGCTTTAGTGAAGTCCGGGACTTATGCTTGTGACCACCACACTAATGAGGTAGTATGAAACTTCGTAACACTTTTTCGCCATCAACATTTTGGAACCGAAATCTTTTTAATATAGCTATACAGTTGAAGAAGACCTTATTGCAAAACCTTATCAAATAATATTAAAAAACCTGTAAGAAAGGAACACGTCTCATCTCCAAGGGAGAACGTTAGCTGAAAAGGTATATAAATAAGGTTGAAAAACTGTTACCCCCGTAATCTAATCAATTGGCTTTGAGAATATCAATATTAGCTATGAACTTCAATATCCGAGGGTCGAATTTATGAATACGGATGAATGGCAGATTCTTTTTTTTTGTAAAAAATGGAATGTGGGGTTCGTTAGTCGCTATTCTTAATTTCCTAACTAATATTATAAATGCAAAAATGAGTTTATTTGTTTGTTTGTTACGCGTTCACGCTTCTTCTTTTCGTGTGGTTAGTGACTAACTTGGTGTCAGAGTTTTCAAGCCTCCCATTTTCAAGCCGCTCTTACTTACTTGGCTTACTTACTTGGCTTTACTTGGCTGTAAATGCCGTCGAGAAACGTCTATCAGGCATGCGGCGTTTCCTCACGATGTTTTCCGTCACCATTTTTGAAGCAAGTGATAATTATACAATACGCACATGAATCCGAAAAGTCAGAGGTGTGTGCCTTGGGTTCGAATTCGAGACCTACCGATACCTCTGACTTTCTGACTAAGAACCAGCATGCATGAGAGATATTTTTCATGAGAAATATGTCTCTGACTTGCCTTCACATGCCGTCAGGTGGATTTAAAACTCTGACACCAGGCTAGTCACTAACCACACGAGGAGGAGAAGAAGAATGGGGAGATTAGTACCTGTTTATTTTAGGAAGGTTATTATTAATATATTATTAACATTTATAACGATTTATAAAATTCAAAAGTATTCTTTGTTTCACTACGGAACCCTAGAAAAATAAGAAAAGACCTTTTCCGAACATAATTTAATTTGATTACAAAATGAAGCGTAAAGTTATCTGGAAGATTTAAAATGCTGACGGCAGCCGGAAAATAAATCGATATTAATTTGAGTGTTAATAAGTCAATTGAACAGATGAGTAGCAATAATACAAAAAAAAAACACTAACCTCTTTCAGGTGCAGTTGGGTGATAAAATAAGGGTTCATTTATACAGCCTTTACGATTACGTGGCGATACTTAAATGTACCAGCATCTTGGTAATCCTGGAGTCCCATGTTGACATAAGATATCCAAGATTTAATATTACGCGTAACAAAATAATTATGGTTGACTGGCGGCGCGGCGCTAGGTCAGTGTCAATGAACTTTTCCTCAGCTATTTGGTATGTTACTATTTGATCATTGCTTCACTTTTTAACTCCCCGTGGGATATTTTCCGACGTCTTCGCGTCGAAGCCGTGGACGAAAGCTAGTAGTAAATATATGTCTAAAATCGCCAACCCGTGCAAGCGTGGTGATCAATGCTCGTGCCTTTTCTGTACGAGACGAGGCCTTTGCCTTGCAGTGCGACAAACATAGGCCGGTATTATAAATGGACGCCTAAATGTAATGGAACCCGGCTCAAAGTCGTGTCTTTGCAGAGAAACGTCATTGAGTCGGAAATTCTAACAGGTTAAACCGTTGGCGAAACAGTGTTTATACCGCATATATCAGTAATTCCCCACAATTACCTGTTCCAGTTTAATCGCGTGCAGTTTCCTGTGAGCGTATGCTTTGCGATGATTATCAACAAGTCACAGGGGCAGACACTGAAGGCTGCGGATGTCGACCTCAGGACAAGCTGCTTCTCACACGGACAACTGTAAGTCGCTTGCTCCCACGTCACCATTCCTGTCTCTCTGAATATTTTATCTGCTGAGAATAAAACTACAAACGTAGTATACAGGGACATTTGATAAAAAAAGTAGCTATTATTGTAGTATATTGTGGTGTCTTACGACTTCCACGTGAACGAAGTCGCGGTCAGAAGCTAGTTATAAATAGACGCCTAAAACAAACAGCTCTACCAACTCCTAACTCAACCATTCAATCAAAACCATGTAATTAAACGTATCTAAATGTCTATTATTCACAGCCTATGATCTCTCATTAGCTAATCGCATCAAAGACAACATAATGAACATTAGGAAACAATACTACTAAGCTAACAGAGGTGACAATCAAAACGTTTCTGTCTTCACTTTGTATTCTGAGTCGCGCACTCATTACCCGTTTGACGTTCAATTTGGTACAAGGCATAAGATGAGGCAAGGAATAAACTTTGCGTTGCGACGGCTCGTACTTTTAATAATAAATAAATAGTAAAAAAAAAATAAGTAGTTAATTATAGTTCAAGTTTGCATGAGACTAGATCTGGCAGAATTATTAAGCCTAGACAGATTTTAGATTTGCAATGCACTATGTTGATTAGACTAAATTATGTTTTATATTGTTGATTGGTTTTAATGTTCACAATGAGAACACCTCCTTCTTAAACATTATTATACAATAATGTTTAAGAAGGAGGTGTTCTATAATAAGACTTATGATAATCTGTGGTAGATTATAGAATCATTTCAGCGCTGATTTGCTGGATTTGTTTTCTCCTCTACCTATTGTTATTTCTCCTGACAAAGTTTATTCGGTTTATATACATGTATATATGTAAATAGTATGTATTCTTTTTCGATTTAATTATCCCTTAAGTTGCACCTGCCATGTTTTGTCCCTGCATCACCCTAAGGTTGACTGGTAGAAAATGCCTCGGGCAGTAAGTCCGCCTTTGTACAGTTTTTTTTTTAATGAAAGTGTGAAGTGAAGTGATTTCGCGACACTGTGACGACACCAGCTTTTGACCATTAAAAAAACATCAACGCGTTGATTACCGCAGTGCGTGGAGTAAAAGACATGAACGCGTTGATTACCGCGGTGCCGTTTTTTTTTTAAGTTTTCACTTTTGTCGGCACTCCCGGAGTGCCACTGGTCTTTTTTTTTTTACATACACTTTTAAACTAATAAATAAAATAAATTATCTATGGCTCTCTGACATAGCGTCTCATTTAAGTAAGTCCTGTTCTAAATATATTAAAGTTTATACTGATTATTAATATTCAATGTTTCATTATAAAACATGGTTTATTTATTTGTTATTAACAAAATTGATACATACACTCCTTAAAGTTAAAACTATTATGACTATTTTTCTAACTGTTAATTTTATTTTCTTTACGCCATTGACATACGGAATGGAAGAACGTCCACACCTATAAAAGTTTCAACTTGATAGGCCAAGAGCTTAGAGCATTTATAGGTTAAATACTCCAAGGTCAACAGAACATGGTTCAAAGTGCACATAAACATAACATCATGCCCATCTTCCCCGAATGGGGAGGCAGAAGTGTACCCATGTACGCCCAAATTTCGAAAGGTATATAAAAGTCTCATATAATAGCGAACGAGCCAATCAATCAGCACAGATCTATACTCCAGCTGCTTCTTCGAAAATCCCAATAACAGTAGCTCGAACCCAGACCTCCACTTGGCAGACCTAATCTTCTATAGTCATAGGTCTCGACTTGGAACCCAAGGCCCGCACCTCTATCTTCGGATTCATTTGCGTATTGTATAATTATCACTTGCTTCAAAAACTGTGAAGCAAAACATCGTGAGGAAACCGACATATCTTGTTTTTTTTTTTGTGGGATTTTATCTAATAACTTCTCCCGCTCTTTGTGTCAGACTCTTACTGATTAAAACCCACCCGTGTTCTTTCAGTTGCCAGGGGCCACGGTATCCCTTTCGGACTTTCCCGTAACCCCGGCAGGCAAACCGGCCATGTCTGAGAGATATTTCTCGACGGCATGTAAAGCAAAGCGGTTTTATAACTCTGACACCAGGTTAGTCACTAAGGGCACGCCACAATTGCGGCGATAAGACCCCTCTTTGAGGAGTGGCTAGAGAGGCGCCACGGCGTCCTCACCTTCCGCCTGACGCAGGTCCTCACCGGACACGGCTGTTTCGGGAGGTTCCTGCACAGGATAAGGCGGGAGGAAACGCCCGGGTGTCACCATTGTGTGGATCGCCCGGAGGACACGGTGGAGCATACGGTGGAGGTCTGCCCAGCTTGGGCGGAGCATCGCCGTGTCCTCGTGGAGGCGATCGGCGGCGGTGATCTCTCGCGTCCGGCCCTGGTTCAGGTCATGGTACGGAGCGAGAGGAAATGGGAGGCCGTCACCTCCTTCTGCGAAGCTGTAATGCTCGCGAAGGAGGAGGCGGAACGCGTGAGAGAAAGGCAAATTTCGCGCCCTCACGCCCCTAACCGCCGCAGGAGGAGACGCCCAGGGCGTCGGGAATCGCGGGGCGATTTCCGGCCACCGTAGGCGCGGGCTTGCGGACGGTGAGCAATGGGTGGCTCACCGTCCGATAAGGACCAGGCCCGGGTCGACGGCGCGTTGTGTTCCACGCGCGCCTCAAAGAGATGTCAGCAGATTTGAAGGGGTCCACTAGGGCCGATGCCTGCCGGGGTTGCGAAGAAAACCGAAAGGGAGATCGTGGCCCCCGGCAACAGGGCAACCGAAGGAACACGGGTGGGTTTTAGTCAGTAAGAGTCTGACACGCCCTCGCGCTTCGCCCAGAGCGGGAGAAGTTATCTGATGATTTCCCACACTAAAAAAAAAAAAAAAGGTTAGTCACTAAGCACACAAAAAGAAAAAGTATCTCCTATAAATTTCTTATGACTTAAACCAATATCCGTTGTAACAATGCAAAACACGAGTTTCGAATCGATCCCGCCCTTTAACGAACTCACGAAAATTAATATCTTTCGAGTTTTTGTGCTCAAATATCAAAGTTAATATCTTCGAAACTTTGTATTAAAATGTTTAACTTCCAACAAAGTTGGGAGTTTGGCAAATATGCGTAGGTTCTGGTCCGTTTCCTTATTTATACTCGAAGTTCAGCTACTTATGAAATTTTGAGTAAATTAAGTGCAACAGTATTAGAAGTGTTTATTAATTTAAGGGAGTTTTAGAGTTCTTGGTACGGAGATATTATCTTACTGAAAGGTAAATATAACTTAGGAATTTTATTGAGTCAGATGAACGCAATAAAAGATCAGAAAGTTTTTGACTCCGTCATATTTTAGCATTGATAATGCTTTTTCAATCACTTTAGGGCCCGGGCCGTTTTCAAGGAAAGTGCGACCGGGGCTTACGCCTTCTAGTATGAAGATAGAGAAATGAAAATTGTATCAAAAGATGCGATACTAAAAGGGCTATACCTATAATACTACTTTATTTTCGGTGTAATGTTTTTTTTTTTTTGTAAAATGATTATCTATTTGTTTTTGTAGTACATTTATTTATTTTGTTAAATTTAAAAACATCATCAATTTTTTACCGTTTCTTTTGGGACTTTTTTAAACAATCGTAAACTTCTCAAAAACGAAAAGAGATATCTCGAAAAAAAATATCCTGGAGAATTTAATGGCCTTCAAAATGATACTATTCCGGTTTCGATAGGATTATAATTAAGGGTAGATGTATACCCTTTTCGGAGACACTTTTTTTTAAGTCCTCTGATTTTTAAGTACCTTAATGAAATCAAGTAATTTTTAATGCGCCAGAAGGTCATTTGACCACGAGTTCCTTGGATTTTTTATTCGACACTTCTAATAGACTACTGTAGTAAAAAAAAACTGACAGCAACTGAAAAGATACGACTGAAAAATATAACTCTGTCTTTTCTGTCGCACAGTCGAAAAAAATTGTTTTGTCCATTTTCATTGTAAGGCCCACTCTTTCGGACGCTCTACTGAGGTTATCAAGCATTGTACTGAGATCCTCTATAATCTCAGCCATGTCTGACATGATTATGGATTCTTTGACTGCCTCCCAGACCAAATAAAAACCAAGATATAGCGTTGTAATGCAGGTTGTAAATGTGTGCGTGTGAGCGTGTATGCACAGAGCGGAGGTGTAGTTTTGGCAAGCTCTGTTTTGTTTGCAACGCTATATCTTGGTTTTTCATTTGATCTAAGGACTGCCTGAAGTTTTTTCATAGTCTTTCATCAGAATGATAACCAGTGATCGGAGTAGACCTACTCCGATCACTGGTTATAGTTTCATTGACCCCAAATCAAGATTGATTTGGGGTCAATGACCTGGCACGTATATATTAGTATGTATATGCCTCGGGGATTCCGGGATTTTGTAATTATTAAGAATTTTTTAAGAAATTTAAAATGTTGTAATGTGTAGAATAAAGAATAGATCAATATGAACAAGAAATGTTTAACCCTTTTGCTGTTATTGCATTGAATGCGAAAAAAATATTAAGAAGTATAAAAAGACATTTTTATTTATTTATTCAAGAATAGTAACAATTACAAGCAGCGAAAAATATACTTACAAGAAATAACTACTAAATTAATTATATTATGTAAGTTTCGAATTGACGCACAATAGTAAGATTCACTTGATAAATAAGAAAATCAATTTTATCTATCGCATTCTATAAATTTCTAATGTAGTAGTTTAAAAATCTTTACTTTTACAACATTTGATTCAATCCCGTAAGTACCAAAATGAAATCCCGGAAAAAGGCTTATCCATGTTATGATTTCTATGACTATTTATGATGCGAGGACGTAAAATCAATCTACCTACTCCAATCACTGATGATAACACAACCCTAGAAATTAATAATAAAAAAAACCAAGGTCGAAGAATGTATTTGTTCAGGTTCATCGCATATGCTCACTCTCTATTAGATGGGATTAAAGCATAAAAGGCGAAATTTGGGATCTATAGGTACATCTCTGCTTGACCCCTCCGGGAAATATGTATGTATGTAAAAACCAAGGTTGCTTAATTTATGAACAGGCATGATTCCTACCCACACCATAAAAAATCATCATACAAAGGGTCTCCTCAAAATATTCCATTCACACTTGCAAATTTCTTTCAGTACCGTACCGGCAATAACAATAAAATACGCCCGGTTCGGTCCGGTTATAAATCAGCCGTGCGGACCGTACCCAGACCGTACCTCCGAGTAACACGGTATAGGTCATTTGTATTCCGGTACCGAATCCAAGGCGTTTTGCATCGAACGTGTTAATTCGATAGGAATACGGAATTTCGAAGGAATCGGTGCAGTTGAATCGAGATCGATTTTCTTTGTAAGGTAAGTAAATTGTTTGTGTTGGATTTGATTTGGCTAAAGATGGTGCTTTTGGCAAATTTCCCCTTTGGCTGTTCATTTAGAAATCTATGTTCAGCAGTGGAGAAAATGCAACTGTTAATGCAGTGAGTTAATGACGTCAGATCGTCTTCACAGATAGTAGATTTGCTTCTATGAAGCTGCTTTTTCGAATAGGCCTAAAATATTGAAGGGAGAAAAAAATATGATCACAAATAATCTATGTCATCATTTAGGATCGCTACTTAAAAACCGGACTCGCACATGAAGGGTTCCGTACCATATTAAGATTGAACAAAAAATGGCCGAAAAAATCACGTTTCTTGTACAAATAATAAAAAAAGTTGATAATTAAAGGGGGTCCCCTTTAATTATCAACTTTTTTTTATTATTTGTTGTTATAGGGGCAATATAATTACACAATCTGTGAAAATTTCCATTGTCTATCTATTACGGTTTATGAGATACATCCCGCTGATAGACAGACGGAGGACTGACAGTAGAGGCTTAGTAATAGGGTTCCGTTTGGCTCCTTCGGGTTACTTATGAAACGGGCGTTTATAAGTAAACGTCAGAAGATGGAGATGAGCGTTGAACAACAACACTCTGCGCCCGGCACCGGTGGCGGACGGTCGTGTTGCGCTGCGCTGCTGTGTACAAGAGTTCCCGATTTTCCGGCTCAAGCGTTCCTTGGTGGTTCCCGAGTCGTCTCCGTAGTCACCCGACTACCATCACGTCTATTAATTGGGGTCTTTTTCAAGACACAATTAATATCTACTTTCTTTAAGATTGTCGTTCAAAACGTTCGTCGAGGCAATTTTGGCCCCTTCCGGGCAAAACCACAGTTTCGTGGTCCTCGGTGGATACCTTACGGTGCCAACGAAACCGAGGGGGTGTTGACCCAATCACACCCGCCGATCCCCTTCAGGGTTAGGCAGTCAATTGGCCGGGTCCCAGTGTTCGGCCTTGGGGGGTCTCCTAGTCGGCACTGGTGACAGTTTTGCCTCCACAGCGACTCACCTAGCGTGGTCGGGTATATCGATACCCTTAACACTAGACTGGATAGGACCCCGTTGCACAATAAGATAGGCAACGGGCCAAAGCAAGCTTAGGGCTCACCCATAGGCACACATCCTCCCTGTCTACACCCGACAGGGAGGGATTACACATCCCCGGCATACCCACCGGGGAGTTAGGATTGTAGGAAGTTAGGAAATATTCACGCGTAGTCTCTCTTTTCCCCCGTCAATATGAAGGACCCGGTAAAGTGCCTAGCGCTCTTTATCAAGTTCTTCCAGGGTGTACTCGAAGAAGAGCCCGCCCTGAAGACGAAGTATGGAGCTCGGTTCGCCAGGCTCCAAGCTGAGTCTGAATCTCAGTCCTGTCCTTCTGACAATAGCATCGCTAACTTTAGCGATGCACTAGAAACCCCCCCGGCTACAGAGCCATCTAGACCCCCTAGTCCGTCAGAGTCTATGGACACTGACGCTCCCTTCAGCGCTGCTTCCTCAAAGCGGCCCACTACCCCGTACCCCTATGGTTCGGACGACGACGAAGCGGAGTCCGCTGCTTCTTCTTCTTCCTCATCCTCCTCCCAATCCGACGACGGTTTCACAACCGTCCAAGGAAAGGGCAAGAAGAGGAAGAACAAGAAGCAGAGCTCGTCCCAGGCCAGCAAGGTCGTTGCGCTTGAGGACTTAGACTTTGCTCCCTCGTCGCCCGCACCATTAGTACCGTCCTGTAAAATCTCTCCCGCTACCCCCGCGACTTGCGCTATAGTAGCTTCCCCCACCACCTCCCGTCCGATTACGTCATCCGCAAGCTGCGCTACAGTAGCTTCCCCCTCCACTACCCGCCCGATTGCGTCATCCTCCGCGAAGGATACCCCCGCGCCTAACGCAAAAAAGATCCCTCTCCCGCCACCCTTGTTCATTCAGGACAAGGGAAAGTGGACGGACATCTCGAAATGGTGTGCCGAACACAAAATCAATTTTTCTAGCGCCCGAAATACCCAGCAGGGTATCAAAGTCTCCGTCCCTACGTCGCGCGACTTTAGGGACCTAACCCGTCTTCTGAGAATGAGAGGTGTGTCATACCACACCTACTCACTCCCAGAGGAAAAGCAAATCCGCGTCGTGATTAAGCGAATCCCACGCGAAATCCTCCCCGCCGAGATCCTAAGCGACCTTCAGTCGCAAAAAGTCCCCGTTGACGAGGTCCATCGTATGCACCGCTCTAGAGGCGGTGAATCTTACGACATGATACTCGTAATCTGCCCGCCCGTCGAGGGCCACCACCCGATATTCCAAATTCGTTCCCTGTGCAATCTCACAGGGTTCGAAATTGAGAGACACCATAAGAGTGGCATTGTCGGTCAATGCCACCGCTGCCAGCTTTATGGTCACTCGCAAAGGAACTGCCATGCTACACCTAGATGCGTCAAGTGCCTAGGTGAGCACGGCACTTCCGATTGCCCCCGTCCAAAGGATCGTTCCCTTTGTACCGAACAAGGCCACCCGGCCAACTACCGCGGTTGCCCTAAAGCCCCTAAGGCCTCTTCTCCCAAACTGGCCAAGCGTTTCGACGCCCGCCAGCAAAGGGAAGCTCCCTCCTCTTATAGGATTCCCTCATCCCATTTGCCCCAACGACTAAGCCCTCAGAGGCCTAGTCCGTGGAGTTACCTCCACCACCAGCAGTCTTTCCCTGCCATGGTGCCCTCTCAATTTTCAAATTTCCCTCCCCCTCCCCCCCGCTCCCCTCCCCCGCCTTATGGATCCCCGAATTCGCGCCGCCGCGCCACCCGCGCCCCCTGCGCCCTCTGCGACCCGTGCGCCCTCTGCGCCCTCGGCGCCCGCCGCGCCCCCCGCGAAACCCACGCCCGCTCCTAAAGCTACGCGCCCCTCTCAAACCACTCCCGTGGCTAGCCCCAACGCCTCCGTTGACTCGTTCAACGTCATCACCTCAACCTTCTTGGCCTTCGTCTCCCCTCGCGCAAAGACAATGGCCAACGAAATCCTTGCGGCTCATGGTAATCTCCTCCAGATCCAGGCCATCTACAATGCGTATCCCGATATTACGCAAGCCCTAACCTCCCTCGCTACTAAACCCCATTATGGATAATACGGTCTTAGCTAGGTTCAAACCGCGATCCCTAATAATAGGATACTTCAATGCAAACGGCATTAAAAATCAACGCGAAGAGATAGCGGCGTTTCTCCGCGATCATCAAATAGATGTTCTCTTAGTCCAAGAGACTTTTCTAAAACCTTGCAATCGTAACCCATCAATAGCTAACTACCGGATAGTTCGCAACGATAGGTCACGATGCCATAGAGGAGGTACCCTGATTTACTACAAAAAGCAGCTTCACTGCATCCCAATTGACCCTCCTCCCCTCTCACGATTAGAAGTTTCGGCCTGCCGCCTAGGCATGTCAGGCCACGAGCCGATCACTCTCGTGTCGGTCTATCTCCCCCCCGCTAATACTTCGGAGAATTTCCAACTCCTCTCTGACGACCTCTCGATTCTACTCACTATGAGTAACTCGCTCATTTTAGCGGGCGACTTCAATGCCAAACATCCCTCCTGGAATAGCTCGGTAACCACCACAAGAGGCCGACACTTGTTCGACCTCTCCCACTCCCTGACCTTTGACGTCATCGCTCCGATGACTCCCACTCACTTTCCGGTTAACGTAAATCACGCCCCTGATATCTTAGATGTGGCGCTCCTTAAGAACGTCAACCTAAGACTAGACTCAATAGAAACTGTAAATGAGCTCGACTCTGATCACCGTCCGGTAGTCATGAGATTAGACCCCCGCATAGGTCTCCGCGACCCCAACGCTCCCCCTATCACTAAGAGGATCACGGACTGGAAGAAAGTAAGCACCCAGCTGAAATCCAACACGTCCCCTCAGTTAGACTCTATTCCCGACCAATTCAACTCTATCGCAGACACGACGTCCGCGATCGACTCACTCACTAATCACGTACAAACCGTCCTGAACGAATGTTCAAGGGAGGTTCCAGCGACGGACGACCGTCAATGGAGCTTGCCGGACGATGTGCGTGCATTACTGACTGAGAAGAACGCGGCCGTCCGTGCCTACAGCAGCTTCCCCTGCCCCGCAAACAAAGCCCATATGCGCTATTTACAGAGATCTGTAAAGACACGCATACAGAAGCTGCGTGACGCGGGCTGGGACAAGATGCTCGGCGAACTAGAGCCCAACCATCTGGCATTTTGGGAACTTCAGAGGAAACTCAGATCCCCTCAATCTTCCTCCATGCCCCCCCTGACCCGTCCCGACAAGACCATAGCCTTCGAGGACGTTGAAAAGGCAGAATGCCTGGCCGACACCCTCGAGGCCCAATGCTCACCCAGCTCCCTGCCAGTAGACCAAGCTCACCTCCTAAAGGTCGACGCTGAAGTCGAACGTAGAGCCTCTCTCCCTCCTGTCAATGACCCTGATTGTCCACTGCCTCCCGTCGCTCCAGACGAAGTGCATGACATTATCAAAGGTCTTAAAGCTCGTAAAGCTCCCGGTTCAGATGGACTCACCAATAGGGTGATCCAATTATTCCCTGCCCACCTAATAATGCTTTTGACTACCATCTTCAATGGTGCCTTAAGCAACAACTTCTTTCCCCAGTCGTGGAAAGAAGCCACAGTCATAGGTATCAGAAAGCCCGGTAAACCCAGTACCGAGCCCTCTAGCTACCGTCCCATCAGTTTGCTCAAGGTTCTCGGAAAAATCTATGAGAGGCTTATTTACAAGCGTCTCAGAGACTTCGCCGAGACCAAGGGCCTCATCCCCAACGAACAGTTCGGCTTTCGAACTGAGCACTCTAGCGTGCATCAGGCCCACCGCATCATTGAGTTCATAAGCGATGGTTTCCAACGCGGCTCTTTGACGGGTGCAGTTTTCTTCGACATTGCGAAAGCATTCGATAAAGTCTGGCACAACGGCTTATTATACAAGCTGTACCAACTCGGCGTGCCGGATCGTCTCGTGCTCATCTTACGGGACTATCTATCGAATCGCGTATTCCGCTATCGCATTGAAGGAGCACTTTCCTCTCCCCGCCCCATTCGTGCAGGAGTCCCTCAGGGCTCTGTGCTAGCTCCCCTCATGTTCACGCTATTCACTAGCGATATTCCAAACCCAGGTAGAAGGGCGCATTTCGCTCTGTTCGCAGACGATACGGCCATCTACTTTAGGTCTAGATACCCCGACAATATCGCCCACACTCTCCAAGGCGCAGTCAATCGACTCGCTGCCTGGTTTCGAAAGTGGCGCATAGAAGTCAATCCCGAAAAAAGTCAAGCGGTTCTCTTCTCGAAACCGCGCACAAGGCTTAGAGACCCCCTCCCCCGACCTCTCACTATGTTCGGTAAGCAGATCCCTTGGGAGAAGCGAGCCAAATACCTAGGTGTTTTCCTCGACCACCATCTCACTTTCGCTGAGCACATAAAGAAGGTTCGTTCGCGAGCCGCTTTCGCTCTCGGTAGGCTCCATTCCGTCCTAAACGCACGCAGCAAGATGTCACTTAAGTGCAAATTGCGAATCTACACAGCGTGTATTCGTCCCATCATGACTTATGCGGGTGCCGTCTTTGCTCATGCAAAACCCCATCATATCCATAGGTTGCAAACGCTCCAAAACCGATTCCTCCGCAGGGCCACAGGCTCCCCCTGGTATGTTAGGAACGAGAGTCTCCATCTCGACCTTAGAATTCCCACGATCCACCAATTTCTAAAACGCCTTGCAAAGCGTTACTTCGATTCCGCGGTCAAACATCGCAACCCTCTGGTTGTCGAGGCCGCCAGTTATGTCCCAAGTAGGATTAGCCGTACCCGCCGACCTAGGCACATTCTCACCGACCCTGATGACCCCATAACCCTCCTCCAGGAGAGCAATAGGGCCACTAGTACTATACACAGACACAGACGCCTCCCGTCATTCCGACCTCGCCGTCGAGGTCCTTTGCGATCGCGACCGCGCCCCCGAGTAAATGATACTCCTCCCCGACCCTTGCTCGATAACGAGGTGCCAGCAGTGGTTTCAGCTGTGCACGTAGCTTTAAATTCCCCGATTAATAATAATGATCAAAACTTTGATCCAGCCCGTCCCATCTTTGATGTCCTCCCTCCGGTGACGCCCTAAGCCGAGGCTCGTACCCCACAGGGGGTGCCCTTAGCGAGCGTTCACCTAGCTTTTTAGCTTAGTTTTGCATGCCCCTGGCTGGAGGCTTTGAGTGTAGCAGCTTAAGGCAACCACAGGATTGACCGGTTAAGTAGTCATGACCTCAGAGGTCAGCTACGAGATGCCCTACAGAAAAAAAAAAAAAAAAAAAAAAATGGAGATGAGCTGGCAAGAAAGTCACGGTTACTCTTTTAAAAATAATTGCCCTTTACAATGTTTTCAAATTACAGTGTTAATAGATATGGGAGGACAGTGTAGGCTTGTCAACAAGTACCAGGTACTTAAGAAAATAGAAAATGGTCATTAAATCTACAGTCTATAAGGCCTACAACGTTCACACATTTACAAAATAAAAAAAATAGTAAAAATAAATAAATTGGTAAGTAGCACTCCGGGAGTGCCGACAGAAGTGAAAATTTGAACAAAAGCGCCTTGGTGAAAGAAAAATACTTGTATAAAACATTGGTCCGTAACCTTATCTAAATAAAGAGCACAATGGCGTTCACAAAAAAAAAAAAAAACTTCCAAAACCTTTAAAGTAAAAATAGGTACTTGCATATAACATTGATCTGTAATTTAATATAAATAAAGAGCACAATCGCATTTACAAAAATGAGGTGTCGTCATGGTGTCGCGAAATCAATGGTTTACTCCCATCTCAAAAATGCGCAACGCGCCTAAAGAAGCAAATGAATGAAAATTAAACATAGGGTTGCGCCGTTAGTTCCGATATTGGCCACTCGCCAAATTAACTTTGTTACACTATACTTAGGTAAGTATTCGCTGTGAAAATTGACTATGACAATAGACGTCAAAAATGAAAAAGAAAGTTCTGTGAGATTGTACTGAAAGAAGTGCCATAAACTGTTTTCTTTTAAATACAACAAGAGTAGCCATTTTTAACATCTAACATAAAACGAGGCAATACAAATTGTAGTTAATTATATTTTGCCGCTCCATTTGGTGAACGAAATGAATAGATCTCTTGCACACTCACCGCAATAATTGGGGAACGATACATTATTTTTATTAGTGGAATGACGAATATCATATTATTATTTAGGGCTAATTAGATGGGTAGCGGAATTTAACGTGCATACTTATTTGGGTTCAGGTCATTATTTTTACTGTCACCTTAAAATTGTATAAAGCACTTCTAAATGAATTTATTTATAGCTTCTGTGTGGCGTAAATAGTGGTTCAACGTTAAGGGGTCAAAACACCTTAATAGGGATGATGACAATAAGTTTTTTTTGTCCGTCCGCTAGATTATTTAAAAATATTGGACACTTATTTTTTTTTTTTAAGTAATGAATAGATTACGGCGATACATTGAGTTAAAATGTGCAATGATGTTTTTTTTTTACATGGCAACTCACAGTTTTGACCACTAAGGTCATGGCTGCTTAACCGGACTTTCCTGTGGGTGCCTTAAGCTGCTACACTAAGAGCCTCCAGCCAGGAGCAAGTAAACTATTCTAAATTAAAGCTAGGCGAACGCTCGCTAAGGGCACCCCCTGTGGGGTACGAACCTCGGCTTAGGGCGTCGCTGGGGGGAGGACAGCAAGAAGGGACAGGCTGGATCAAAATTTGGTTAATATCATGATTATTAGGCGGGGTATTTAAAGCTACGTGCTCAGCTGCTATCATTTATTCGGGGACACGGTCGCGATCGCAAAGGACCTCGGCGGCGAGGTCGGAATGACGGGAGGCGTCTGTTTTTGTGTACTGTACTGGTGGCCCTATTCTTCTCCTAGAGAAGTGTAATGGGGTCATCTGGGTCGGAAAGAGTGCCATGATGTCACGAGTGTGGAGATTTTATACTTACTTGTGACGTAGTGACCCCCACTTCCTAACTTTAATGCGTTTTATCTAAGTTATTTTTATTCAAGATGTGAAAAAGCAAAAAATACGTGTCTAATATTTTACTAACTGACGGACTAAAATGTCATTGAAAACACATCTTGCTTTACTAAATTGGCTGCAATTTCTATAAATGTTTATTTTTTGTTTTTTTTTTTTTATAACTGCTTATTACATATTATGACTAATTATGTACATGCGAAGAATTTTGTAAAAATTTTAGAAGGTCTAAAGAAAAATGAATTTATTTCAACTCGAATCTCTGGAAAATTATGTGCCTTGGGGTGCGAATGGCGTAAAAAAAATGACTACAACGTCGGTGCCCATTAAATTTACTTTTAATAGTTGTATTATAAGTATAGGTAACAATTAGCCTTGGACTTACACAGGCGCCAATTACACGTTAACCAGCATTCCCAAAACTAAGTGTTCATACAGAAAAATAAAAACATAAAACTAGTGGCGGTAAAATTTAGGCAAGGCAAAATTAAGACTTAAAGAAATATTACAAAACAATACGATACAGATGCTTTTGAAATTTTTCCCAATTACTTAAAACGAAAACACAGACAGAGCGGTGGTGGTGTGTGGTGACTTACGAGTTTCTGGTCGTAGGTTTTTTTTTGGGTGGGAAATCATCAAATAACTTCTCCCGCTCTAGGCGGAGCGGGAGGGCGTGTCAGACTCTTACTGACTAAAACCCACCCGTGTTCCTTCGGTTGCCCTGTCGCCGGGGCCACGATCTCCCTTTCGGTTTTCTTCGCAACCCCGGCAGGCATCGGCCCTAGTGGACCCCTTCAATTCTGCTGACATCTCTTTGAGGCGCGCGTGGAACACAACGCGCCGTCGACCCGGGCCTGGTCCTTATCGGACGGTGAGCCACCCATAACTCACCGTCCGCAATCGCCCCGGGATTCCCGACGCCCTGGGCGTCTTCTCCTGTGGCGGTTAGGGGCGTGAGGGCGCGAAATTTGTCTCTCCCTCACGCGTTCCGCCTCCTCACCCTGACAGGCGCTTTACTTTGTGTCCATTATTTCATCACCACTGCTCTCAAAACGGTGAAGGAAAACATCGTGAGGAAAGTGGCATTTTCTAGAACCGAAAGTTAGAATATATGTGAAATCCACCAACCCACACTGGGCCCGCGTGGTGGATTACGGCCCACTCACCAAGAGGAGGCCTGTGTCCCAGCAGTGGGAACATATTGACTAATTATGTGTTATGTTATGTGAAGACATAAACAATTTAAAATGTAATAAACATGAGATCAAAATAAAAAGAATATGTAAGTAATGGTAATCACAATTTTAGTTTTATTTAAACGTGTTCTCGCAGATTTACTTTATTTTGTTTGCTTAATTATTATGGCCGCCGTTCCATGTAAAATTGTTGTAAAATCTTTTTAATCTGTAATAGATTAATGTTTTTTATTTTTCGGGCACTTTATTTATCACAAAAATAACAACGTCTATACTAAGATTATTAACGTAAATATTTGTGAGGATGGATGGATGTTTGTTACTCTTTAACGCAAAAACTACTAATCGGATTTGGATGAAATTTGGCACACAGATAGTTTATAACCTGGATTAATACATATAATACTTTTTATGCCGATATTCTCATGGGATCGAGACTTGTGCGGGTGAAACCGCGGGGCGCTGCTAGTTAATCACAAAAATCATAATGACCTATCACAGAGACGAAAAAATAAATGAAATAACTTTGTTTCCTCATTTTGGCCTAAATATACTGACACCCACAATGATATTTCTGTGTGTCCCAGTCTGCACTGAAAAAGAAAATTTCTCATTTTCCCGTTGATAAGACCAGTCGTTATGTGAACGACATGGTGTTGTAAAAAATAATGAGTTAATCTCCATAGAAAATGGGAATGCCTAATACCGGCCCATAGAAAGGAAGCACCTAATATCGGTCCCAAGATAACGGTGTCCGCAATATCAGAAGTGCTTGTCGTAAAATAAACTTATTAGCGGCACTCCATAAGGGACTCAAAAGACCAATTCAGACACTAATCCACATGGTCCTCAGATGATCTGACCAAGATTATGTCTGGACTTTAAAAGACTCTTTGACCTCTGAGTTTGTTTCGCCAATTCTTCACAGGGAAGTCAACATTTCCTATTTGATTCCCTTATGAAGAAATGGCGAAACAAACTCTGGGGTTTAATAAAGTATTTTAAGAAAATAAGTTGTGTTAAATATTGTAGGGTAATATGGAAGTTTTCTTGCCCGCTTATTTCGCTCGTAATTCGTCGCTTTTTGAAGTGAAAACTTCTTAAGGCGCGCTGGGCATTTTTGAGATGGAAAAATACAATTGAATTCGCGACACTGTTACCGTTACCGTTACCGACACCTCATTAAAAGTATTTCCTGCACAATAAAATTATTCAAGTTTTCACTTCTGTCAGCACTCCTGGAGTGCCACTGTTTTTTTTTTTTTTAATATGGCGTGTGAAAGTGATTCCAAAATTTTATTTATAAACAATTTAATTTCATTTCAACTCTATAAAAAAACTATAATAACCGGTTCCTTAACTTCAGAAATGAAAAGTTTAATCTTACCATTCGTTAACATTTTGAAATATCTTCATTACAAAGATGCGAGAATCTCGCTTTTTAGGGTTCCGTTGTCAACAAGGAACCCTTATAGTTTCGCCATGTCCGTCTGTCTGTCTGTCTTTTCGCGGCTTAGCTCAGAGACTGTTAGTACTAGAAAGCTGTAATTTGGCATGAGTTTACATATTAATCAGTTTGACAAAATGAATAAATAAAATCACTCTCTACAAGTTAACGAGTAATTATCGACCAACTTACTTTTGCAGTTGAAAAAACATGTTCAAGAACATGATTTTCAACTACACTGTTAAGTTTGTTCTTGGGATAAATCCATCCCATCAAAGGAACGCTTCATTGTGCATGGTTCGACACGCACTTGGCCGGTTCTTTTTTTTTTGTAATAAAGATTTTCTTAAAATTTTGTTATTAGTTTTAACAAGTAACGGTTCGTAAGTTTAGGAATCCATGTAAATTAAATCAGTAATATTGCCCAGATTAGTAAGACACGACTATGAAGTTTGTGAAATAATATTTATTTACAAAATTAAATCTGGTTAGTACTAATATATTGTATTTGCGTGACCATAAAATAAAATCCAAACCGTCACGGTCACCGCTTTATCAGTAATAGTATAAAACGAGAGCCATAGAACCAAATTCTACGGCTTATACACTTAATAATATTACAATATAAAATAAAAACGTAGGTAAAAAAAAACACACCCTTTTCAAAACATAAGTGTTGTTCCTATCATCAAAAATATCCGACACATCGGCCACATTATCCGCGCTGTCGGATACGGCTACAAGGCATTGTACCCAAGCATTGGCCACACACTATTGTAGCCAAAACGACGTAATGATACCGAAATTGCCTTTTAAATGTTCCGGCACAATACCTTTTTTTTTCGCTTGAGCGACAAACTAGGGTATTGTGGGAAAGAGTATGAAAGATATCTCGTTGGCCCTTGAGTGATATAAGGACAGGAAAAAGTGAGGAGCTGACAAAATGTGTTTATATTTTGAGGAGGGCTTTGAATAGAGTAAGTAGATAAAAACCTGTGGGCTTCACTGGGTTGATTTTTTGAAGAGTTCTAGTCATGCACATTTTTTGTGTTTGCCCGAATAGTTTTGGACTGTACTGGCCCTTATACCGGCTCATCATAAGGCATGTGAAGCACATGAATATGAATTGGATGACTACGAAAGTTACATCAACATCACGCCCTGTTTCCCCGAAGGCTTGTGCAGAAGTGATCCCATATTACACCCAAATTTCGCCAGTTATGTTTATGTCTCGTGTAACGGGGGACGAGCCTATTGCCATCGACCGGGCACAAATCCAGACTCGGGGCTTCTTGTCAGAAATTCCAGATAGAAAAACTCAATAACACTTTGCCTGACCAGAAAATCAAACCCAGGACCTCATGCTCAGTAGTAGCGTTTGCGACCACTAGCAAACGAAGCAGTCAAACTACTGTCATGATTTCCATATATTAAAAAGATTTGTAGTGATTTTAAATACTAAATATAAAATGAAAAGTATGCGATTTGCCTCAAATGATTTTTATATCAGTGTAGTCATGAAGTTTAAAAGTATCTCATTTGACAGTTACCGTAAAAGTACTGGTTTTTTAACGGAACGGAATTGGAAATATGATGTTTGGAGCGTCGCTTAGCTTCTAAGTCAGATCGGTTTGAGCCTGGAAACCTAAAGGATGTCTACAAGAGGTCTAAATTCTTTAACGTTATTTTATTGAGTACCTAATTAAATAGTTTGTTAAATATTGCTAAAATAAGTAATACCAAGTTTTGTATGTCTGCAAGAATATAAATAGAGAATTGTTAGTACTGAAATGGTGTATCATTAAACTACTACTTCAACTATGAAACGACTAAGTACGAAAGATATGATCCAAATATGACATTTTGAATATTTTTAACAACTGCATCAATAAAGATGCAGTAGTGGATCATGTCTTAAGGCGTTGGCGTGATTTTGATAGTCATACGGAAGAATTAATTGAGTCTGGGTGAACATAAATAAGTGTTTCATAGGGCTAGTTGATGGTGAAACTTTCGTAAACATGAACATAAATATATTCTACTAGCTGTGCCCCACGGTTTCACCCGCATAAGTCTCGAACCCGTGGGAATATCGAGATAAAAAAATCTTATGTAATAATTCAAGTCACGGTCTACCCGTTTGCTAAATTTCATCCAAATCCATTCAGCCGTTTTAGCGTGAAAGCGTAACAAACAAACAAACAAACTCACTTTCGAAATTATAATATTAGTTTAAGCTTGTGGTTATACTTTTCTTAAAATAAACTTATAAGTTCGTCCTTTAATAACAGAGGTTGCATAAAGTGCCTTATATTGGCCTTGCACCCTTCTCACTTCATATCAAACCAGAAAGCTAATTAATTAATGTTTAAATTACATTTTAGAGTACACAAAACTAGCTTACAAACGTAATCCCGGATATCCGCCAAGTTTTAGTGTGGGCCGTATCCGCAGTTCGGATAACATTCCCCCCTCTAGTTTGTTCCTGTTTCGATATTTATCTGTTTTGTAAATGAGGTTAATAGTTGAATATTTTTTTATTTATTTATTTCTCATCACAAATGTTGATTTGTACAGGAAGTGATTATTCTAAAAATTGGGTTAATGTTTGTGAGAGACTGGTGCCCGAAAAAGGCATAAAATACCTGTGTTACGGGTCACCAGGCCCCCCAATACTTAAATATGTACATATTAATTTCGATTAATTAACAAGCGTAAGTAATGAAGTTAAATTATTTTCTAAGTACAGTTACAATGTAAAGAAAAAATAAAATAGAATTAAAATTAATCTAGGCTGGACATTCATACTTATGGTTTAAGTTTGTGTGCCTATGTGTGATTATGGTCGAAAATAGAAACAAGAAAATTATTTAAGACGCAGATATATGACAGTGACCTTGAGTCACGTATTCTGTACTGAGCTCACGCAACGCGTCGTACAGGCCGTGCCATTAAAGATGAGACTTGACCGCGCCTCCCGCCGCTCTTTCCCCCGCCCCGATGACGCCCCAGCGGGGACCTCATACCGCTAAAGAGACCCATAAATCGTCTACTGCGCAAGTCAAACCACGTGGTGCGTCAAGTCTCATCTTTAATGGCACGACTTGTACATCCAGCCCGTAATAGGACTCGCCCATCAAGGAGCGCTGTCCCAAATTAAACGCAAAACAAAAGGTATTTTAATAAAACACGTATACTAAAAGATCAATAATTAAACATAACATAACATCACGCCCTGTTTCCCCGAAGGGTTGGGCAGAGGTGTCCCTGTAGCAGGTTCACCCACATTTCGCCAGTTATCTTTTAAGTCCCATGTAATAGGGGGCGAGCCTATTGCCATCAACCGTGCACAAATCCAGACGCCAGGCTGCTACTGAGAATTTCAAATAGAAAAACCCAATCAATAATTAAATTTTATTTAAAATGGTGAAGGTTTCAGAAAAATACGCTTAATAGATTTTGCGCGATTCTCAGTTTTTTACCCGCGTTAGACTTAACTTTAAAAATTAATTCCACTATGTAATATAAACGTAATCCAAAATATGCCTATATAAAAATATTATGAAAATGCTCTTATTTAACATATATTTTTTCCAAATCATTAACACTACTCCTTTAGACGTCATCTTCAGTATAAAATCATTAAAACTCTGTTATCGTCGCCTTAAAGTAGATAAAATGCCTACAAGTGCATGAATTATTATTTGTTTGAAAACTGTATAACAATACCCACAGAGGACATTTTTTTTCTTCCCTCTTATTATCTCCTATGTATCTACCTATCTAGGTACGAAAACAATTCTTGAACAATTAATGAGAATGCTCACCATAATTTATAGATAAAGTGGGCTGCATCAATTGGGTACCCCAGTTATATTAAAATTTTAATAGTACACACGGCTACACATCTAGCTAAGCTGACCTCGCATTGTACGGAAATCCTATGTAATGCGAGATCAGCATAAACTGGAAATGTATAGCTTGATGTGTAGCCGTGTGTCCATACCCAAATCTTATAAAAAAACCTACTGAGTTTTATTAAAGATTAGACCACATGAACCTGCCTTGATTGAAACCCTTATAAATCCTGATTAATTCCTGTCTTTTCTTTCATAAAATCCTTATTAATTGCTCCTAGTACACCCACGTTAACTAACATAAGGGTCTGTTTATAGATGACACCCACGCTGTAATTAATGCTGAATAGGATTCCTTCTCCATAGAATAATTTGGAATCTAGATAATATCAAACAGGTTGCTAATTAAATTGTATAAATTATTATTTTTTGTTCTTAATGTAAAATCAATGTCTTGACATTGATTTTACATTCTGTGATTTCATCAACACAAACTGACTTATTAATTGTAAAATTATAGGAAAATCGTCTACTTTTATAATGTTTGTAAATATGTGAGCACCATGTATGTATCACATAATTAATTTATCTGTTGTTGCTTCATTTTTAATTATTTTTACCTATTGTGGTTTAGTAATTTTATTCTAGGTGCATCGTCTTCACATATAATTATTTAACTAATTGTACCTATACAAAATATTGTAAAATATTTGAAAAGATTAACCGTGAAGTTTCTTGCCGGCTCTTCTCCATATGAAACGACCAATTGGAACCGTGCACCTAGCTTCTGACGTTTCATAAGTGCCAATGTAGGTTTATGGTTAATATAATATTTTGAATTTTATAATCTCCCATAAAAGTTGGGCTCTCAAATGCAAAAAGAAAAATAAACAAACTTTACAACTTTATTATATTATTAATATTAGTATATATAAATAATAATTAATAAGTAAAAACCAGCCAGCGCTCCCAGAACACAGGCAGAAAACTGTACCGAATGTCACAAAAACTGTACTCAATTTTAATTTTAAAAAAGCTTTGAAAGTATCTGAGGTTGACTTTAATAACCAATCATCAAATTAATTTCAAATTAATTTTATAAAAACAATTTCCTTCGCAAAAAATAATCACGAAACAAATTGCGTAGTTTGCCTCAGAAATATCAACTTGCCGACCCTCATAATAACGAAACCAATTTATTTCGTTATCCTCAAAAAAACCGTTAACCTAACTTAACCTTCGATTAACGATAAACATTCTGAATTTAATCCCCACCATTTTCGCTGTAAAATAGTATTTTTAGGGTTCCGTACCAATGGGTGCCAAACCCTATTACTAAGGCTCCGCTGTACATCCGTCTGTTACAGAGCGGACACTTGAAATTTTCACAGAGTGCGTACTATTATGACCGCTAAAACAATAAAATAATAAAAATAAAATAAAAAATAAAGGGGTCTCTTTACAAGAAACCTGTTTTATTCGGCGTTTTTAGAAATTATTGTTATTATTGTACGGTTGTACGGAACCCTTCGTGAGCGAGTCCGACTCGAAATTGGCTGTTTTTTTTTATTCGCGCTATTCGTTCAGCCTCTTGTTCAAGTAATCATTTTCGGTGTGGAAAACTGTAACGACTCAATTTGCTTCGTAATCTCGCGAAAAATGTAATTTTCTGTTTAAACTACCGTTAGGGTTGCGTTCAGCTTGCCAAAGCTCGGTTTTAAAAAGTTGTACCTATATCCCACAGGAGCTCGATTTTGCGATGCGCTTGGAATTGAAAAGTTGGTTTATTGTTTATGAATATTAAAATAAAAAAAGTGCTAAATTGAGCTGAAACTTGGGAAAAGTTTTTGGAGAAAAAGTTTCGTTTTATCGTGTAAAATAAATGACATCTACTAAACAAACCTGAAATTAAAATATCTGGATCTTTTCAACTGCTAACAAGCAGTTTTCAGCCTTATCTTTGTGCAAAAAAAAAAACTATTATCAAAATTTTAATTTACTAACTTTTCGAGTAACCAAACTTTTGCTCAATGATTCTATAAAAAGTAACAGCTGTATTAAAACCAAAGCTTTGTCCTATTTTCGGTCACCAACCTGGCTAACTACATAATTATAAAAGCTCTTCTGCTAAAAATCTAGCAGCCCTATCTAGTAGTAATAAAACCTTAAAGCACCATTTTCTTACAAAACTCACTAAATTTTAACTACATATGGTGGAGCCGACCTCAAAATGCTTAAACCGTAACTAATGTTTAACTAAGATGGCGGCTGATTACGCTAAACTACAGTTAGAGAATTATTTGGGATTTCATTACGATAATTTAGGGCTGTTGTAAGCACATGAGATAGTAGGAATCTTCATACGTCTGAAATAATATGCAAGTTGAGAAGTAATTTTAAATTGTTAAGACTTTATTTAATGGACAGGGACAGGGGCTTGTGGCTAAATAATAAGAGCCTCATGATCGAATCGAAGGTTAAGCTACGCTTGCCACGGTTGGTTTCTAGATGGGTGACCATCCATTACATATCGATCCCTCAGTGCCTCGGAAAACACGTTAAAAGCCGTTGGTCCCGGTTGTCATCTGTAGATCTTTGAGAGTCATTACGGGTAGTCAGAAGCCCAGTCTGACAACCAGTAACAAGAGGTAGTGTTACCCAGTAACTGTGAATAAGTGTTATAATTTTACCTTTAATATTTGCGCTGAGTGCAGAGCAAGTATTCAAATAGGATCGATCGTACCTGTAAAAACGAAAATAACTGTTATTAATTTTAAGAAAGACTCGAATATTTAGATTCTATATATCAATGAGATTTTTGAAAAGAAAAAAATACCGTTCAACATACACATTATGGTTAATTAACATTATTACAATAATCTGTAACAGAATTAATGCGCATTATGACAGTAGTTTGTTCAGAATCGTTTACTGAATCGATTTCTGTCATTTTTAATCTATGTAATTTTTTATCCCAGAAATAATGAAAACTACGTAAATTACAGTCACACTTCCAGTGTACAGCCAAAATAAATCAAAATGGACGAAGTATCTTCTACGCTAGCCTTCACGTGTGCGACTGTGTGCGTGCGTAGATTTGTAATGTGACCACAATTTTCTCCCACAGCCATTGTAAGTAATTTACATAATAAAATTCTGGCTGTGATTAACATATAATATTCTAATTGGGGTGTTTGCTGGAGTACTTTAATATGATGTATAATAATTATAAAACATTTGGGTTCGGATTGAAGATAGAAGCTAGATAAATCGTATGACAAGGCTCAGACCAAGTAAAAAACCAGGACATAGCGTAGTTTGAGTTTAAACGACGGCACGGTTGGCGCAGTGGTTAAGCGATTGACTGCTGCGCTGCGTGTCGCGGGTTCGATTCCCGCACGGAACAAATATTTGTACGACCTACAAGTAGTTTTTCCGGGTCTGGCTGTTTGTGTATATGAGTTTAAATGTTTGTAAACGCACCCACAATACAGGAGAAATTCCTAGTGTGGGGCAAAGTTTAAAAAAAAAAAATATATATATGTGTGCGTGTGAGCGTGAATACACACGCAAGTGTGTAGTTTTGTCATGCTTCACTGTATTGTTCACAGCGCTATGCCTCGGTTTTTTATTTGGTCTAAGATAACAATGCATTTGTTTTTTCGGTGCACGGTCCAGTTGACAGACGTCAGACGGCTGATGTCAAAAAAAGGGCGCGCGTCTTTTGTTTCTCGCACGGCTCTTTGGACGAGTGGATTATGAACTGATTACGAAATAGGTTCGTGTTATAATAGCAAATATTTATAAAACGTAAATGACACAAAATAATTCAATATATAACATCAGACATTTTTTTTGTCAACTCTATGGGCGGAATCACCAATGAAACTGAAATTAAATGAAATTGTTTATTCCGTTAATAGGATACTGTAATCTCTTTTACACGTCGTATTAAAAATATATTAAAAATAAGCTCGATGACTTCGGCGCGTTATGAACGCGATCAGCATGTCTAAACCACGTTCAAGAGCTGTCAGTGTCATCATTACCCAGACAGCTCTTGAACATAGTTTAGACGTGCTGATCGCGTTCAGTTCCATTGGTGAAATTTGCACTTAATCGATTACCTACATAATTATTATAAATCAAAGTCAGTTTTCGTGTCTGTAAGTTTCACCGCGTAGTACTACGCAATGGATTTTGATGTGGATTTCACCATCATTTAGAGAATTTATTCCGGTTTATCATAGCAAATTAATATTAAAATTACAAATAATAAAGAAATCTCTTTATTTTGTCTAGTCGTAAAAACCTCGAGACTTGACTAAATATCGAGATTTCACTAGTCCTTACATAATTATAAAACAAAGTCCCCCGCTGCGTCCGTCTGTATGAACGCGATAAACTCAAAAACTACTGAACGAATTTTCAAACGGTTTTCACCAATGGATGGAGTGATTCATGCGGATGGTTTTGGTGTATAATTCATTAAGGTAAATTATCTGAAATATGACAATTTTTGTCGAAGATGTCGGAAAAAATAATGCGGACTGGGAACTTTACTGACGTGCGCCGCGTAAGCCGTAAGAGATACATCAAATTTATGTTCTACATAAATTTGATGTATCTCTATTGAAGATCTTAAAAAGTTTAACAAAAAAATCCGCAATAACACTTATCTATCTTCTAAGGATGACCCACAGTAACAATTTTTGTCTTTCAGAATTTCATAAAAATTTCATTTTTATTTCCGAAGCTATTATGACCGGTAATAAATCAATCCTTATCCAAAAAATATGGTATTTAAATTGGACATTTAATTTAGATTACGATAATTTTTAACATCTTATCATTTAAATGAATAATTTAAATGATAACACATTCAAAATTAAGCGTAACATAGTAATTTTAGTTGACCATAACGTGGGCGCAGCGGTAGGAGTCAATGACCTTTTCCTCGGCTTTTAGGTATGAAATCCCGGTAGTACAATCCCGTGGGATATTTTCCGACATCCAACCGGGCGCAGCCGCGGGCTAAAGCTAGTAAGTAATAAAATGAGAATGTGTTTCAAAATCTCCTCATGATAAATACCCGAATTAGACTAAACCGTACCTACTAAAAACTAAACCAAGCGGTCACAAGTCAAATATTTCACGCAGAGATTTAATTAAACCGTCCTACAAAATGTTTATCTGTCCTTTTATAACTATAAAACTGGATAAACAGTGATATATTTTAATATTAAGGGTCTACCCGGGTGTTATAATTTGGTCATGTATAACTCTGACAACATTTAGCATTACAAAACGATGTTCGAACATAAATCTTGTTTGAAATCTAGTTCTGAGATTAAATTGGTCTGTGATAATGACTGTATATTTAAAGGGCTTGCGGTTATATAATAACAGCCGCACGAGTGGATCGAAGGTTAAGCTATGCTTGCCGGTTCGTGGATGGGTGACCATCTATTACGTCGTTACGGGTAGACAGAAACTCAAAAGTCGGATAGTAATCAGTCTTACCAAGGGTTATCGAGCTATCCAGTAACTGGGTTGTAAGGGCCAGATAGGCAGTCGCTCTACTGGTATTCAGCTGCATCCAGTTAGACTGGAATACGACCCCAAAAAAGTTAGGAAAAAGCTAGGCAGATTAATCAATATTATTTTACTACTATCCTAAAATATTTGCCAAACGTAAATGAGTATGACTGCTCCAACTGTCTCCCATCTGTCTTACATTACCTGTTTATGAACGACAGCAACACTATTATCTTATGTAAAAAAATGAGCGAGCCTTACAATAGTCGCATATTATGGTGTGTAACATCCGACAAAATGGGTTGGTACCATCTGAGTGCCAACTGTACCGCCACGCGTTCTCATTTGCCGAGAGAAGCGAAAACTTATAAGGTATATATGATATAAACAATATTCATCATCATTATCATCATCTGCATCCTGTTTACAACTTCTCGAAAAATAGCTTAGGATGGTACCATCTGAGAGCCAACTCTGTCACCGCGCGCGCTAATTGGTGAAATCAAATAGCGCCCGCTTGGGGCTTACACATTTCCGTTTCACGAAATCACTCCCACAGATTGCAGGAAAGCGTGCAAAAATATTTTCTGCCTGCATACCTTGTTGCAACAATGCGTAAACTTCTAAGCTTTGGCTCGAGCCACTCTATTAACGTTTCAGGCAATTTCAGACCAAGATTTAATTAGGCTGTTTGTCTGTTTGCGTTATTAACTACGTAACTGCGGGCCGCAGTGGCGAGTCATTTTAGAACAATGGTACTGGGTGAAGGCTCTTTGAAATTTATTGTATTGTTTTGTTTTGAGCAGCTTTGGTCTTAATTGTTTAATTTAGGCATAAAGTATCTTTATTTATTATATACATCTATATCAGATATCTAAATAAAGAGAGCAGTGGTGGACCAGTGGTAACGGCTCCGACTTACGAGTTGTAGGTCGTAGGTTCGAACCCTGGCAGGCGCTTTACTTTGTGTAAATAATTTCATCACCGCTGCTCTCAAAACAGTGAAGGATAACATTGTGAGGAAACCGGCATGTCCTAGAACTAAAACTTCGAAAACATGTGATATCTACCAAGCTGTTCTGGGCCCACATGGTGGACTACGGCCCCTCTCACAGAGAGGAGGCCGTAGTCCATGCTAAACTTACACATAAAGAAATGTCGATGGCACAGTATAATAAAGTAACAGCATAAGCAAGCAAGTAACATCTCGCCTTGAAATAATTTTCCACGGCAGCTGGGTATATAAACTTTACGCGTTCGTGCGTAACTACACTGAGATTTCAAAGCGCGTCGTTTCGGCCGTTTTCTATGATGTAGTACTGTTACTTATTTATACTGTGACAATGGTAGAATTTTTATTGCCTGACTAGTCATATATATAGATTCGCTAATTTTCCTGTGATAGCTACTTCCTTATGGGAGGATCTACTATGCAAAGCTATGAGGTCTTTGCTTCATTATTGGTAAAGATACAAGAGTCTTAAATTTTAACCAAAACTGTCCGTAAATTAGAGGAATTGGCCATTACGTATCGCCACACATGTAGACTATTAAAATACACCCCGGAAAAAGCGTTTGTGCACATAGAGACTGGACTTCACTCACTCCCCTTTCACGGTATTTTCATCAAGCCATCCACGGCAAAATATTTACAACCCAACACTATTCCGTACACTTCGTACTCCAAAAAGGGGACCACTATAATAAAACTACACGGAAGCCAACGAAAGGTCAGATTTACTACATATAACAGCCGTACCCGAGTGATTTAATATGTATGTAGTAGAGTTGTGTCGCGCTAGAGATACGGCTTATGAATAAGTGAAGTGGACAACTGTGGCTACCTTTTTAATATGCTGGGCCATTAGATACGCACTGTTTGTAAAGTTTTGGAGACACTTTTGGCTTTATTGAAATATTAATAAAAGGACAAGTTTCAAACCTCTTGCTGAATGAAGTAAATTTATCATTAAAATTTATCGTCGTATCAAAATATGTCGCATAAATGGACGTATTTTTTATTGCGTAGTCTTTGAAGCGTGATTTTTTTAGAGCTCCAAGGGGTAGCCCCGTTATTAAAATAACTAAGGTTATTCTATTTTCGAGATGACCACGGTTGTTTCAAATATTTAGTTCATAACGCATATTGGTCGACTCAACTACTGTTTTGCTTACTTAATGATTTTTTAAGATATTGGATATTTCAACTATGTATGAAATATCTAATGGACGAGGGTTCCCTCTATTTGGCAGAATATTGATACTCCAAAATTTATTTGGCATAACACACTTGGTATAATCGAGTCAGCGTAGTCGACCGAGCCTCGCCTAGCGGGGCTCCTATTTCTGTGTGGTTTTAAAAAAAAAACACAATATAACATTGAATGAAATGTCACAATATTACGACACGATACGATCTGATACGATATTATCACGATATTTAGGACATTTGATACTCTGTACTTCGATATTCAAGAGCGAGCGAAGCGAGCTCGGGACTTGGGGCACCCTGACTCGGATAGGTTAGGTTAAAAGGGGATGGCGAGGTCTTTAGAGACCACCATCCCCTTCGTGCTTTTTTTTTTTAACCACACAGAAATAGGATCCGTTGACTACGCTGACTAAAATAATTACAAATATTGACCACAGATTAACCAACAGTAGGTGAATTATCCGATATTTTAATCAACCTTAGGTTAATTCATTGCAGTTCTCCTTTATGGATTTCGTTCATTAGTTATTACAAAAATCTGTGAAACGATCATTAAGTATTTTAAATAGTAGGTCTTTTAACCGTCTTTATCTCGAAAATAGAATAACTTTAGTTATTCTATTTTCGAGATAAAGTTATTATGTTATTATACTCGAAAATAGAATAACTAAAGTTATTCTATTTTCGAGATAAAGTTATTATATTATTATTATAGTTATTATATTATATGTATTTAATATTAAATTCAACTTGATATCTCAATGCGTGTCTGAGAAAAAGGATATACGAAACCCTTAAAAGATGTCTACGTTGAATTAATATGAGTTGTAGATTGTTTCTAACATAATATATTTTTTCATAGTTATGGTGCACAGTTTATAACCATCGTCACCGTATCGCATTCGCCTCGCCGTCAAACAGGCGTCAACCTAACATAAGCACGTATGAAATGAAATGAAATGATTTTTTTTATTCTGTAAATAGGATATCGGAATCACTTTTACACGTCATATTTAAAAAAATAAATAAAAATAAGCTAGATGAGTTCGGCGTTTCCTATCTGACTACTCTGAGAAAAAAGGCCGAAACACAGAGGTCGCAGTCTCTTTTAAAGTCCAGACATAATCTTGGTCAGGCCATATGAGGACCATGTAGATTAGTGTCTGAAATGGTCTTTTGAGAAAAGAACCACACTAATTTGAGTGGACCTGTCCAGTTAGTGCAAGTATTTGTCATTAGTCGTGGAGCTCTACTCATAACTTAAGGAGCTCAACTCGACGAACAATACCAAAGAAAGGACATTTGGGTAGGCCGCATAAACTATTCAAACAAACTTAAAAGTAGCAGAAAAATAATAATAATAATAATATCCGCATAGTCCTCACATTTACAATAATTAAAATAATATAATATTTTATAAAGTAATCTTGTCATTGTGAATATCATTTTCAACAATATCAATGTGTACCTATATAAAACTGGTATATTTGAGCGATTAGACATAATATTTTAAATGTCAAGTTTTATGGTTTTATCACAAGGCTTAGCAGAGCAAGCAACTCAATCCCAAGCTTTTTTATTTTCTGAATAATCTTATAGTTTCCTTTTTTACAAAGTTTTGTTTTAATACCTTTATAATATTTGGTTATAACCAGAGCGGATCAGCAGCTCCGATACGTCGACTCGGATACGGCTAAGCGACATTGCAGTTACGGCTCGCCGTAAGCGCGCGCGTCAGTAGTGTGCTGCAGGCAGGCCGCGGGAGAGATGAGAGGGCAAGGGTGGACGAAGAGACGTAAGCTCGGATACGGAGAGACGTAAGCGCGGGGACGACGAGCCGTAAGCACAAGAATAAAAAATAGTCTTTTGCCGTAAGCGCGGAAACTGCTAGTTTACGAGGCGATTACGTTACGATTCCGATTAGTGTGCGTTGCAGTAGGGAGTTTCATACAAAGAATACTGAATGGCTCGAGTTGATACGGTGACGATCCCTTTCCGAGTTGATATGTGTACTATTTCCTGCAGTCTGCGAACGTCTCACCATGAAAACGAAGGTGAAGTTAACTGGCATTGCACCTGTCACTTCAAGCTCACTTCACCCAAATTATCACGATGAGATTTTTAGGCATGTATTAATTAATATAATTAAATTCAACGTTGAAATTCTTGTCCAATATGTACCATATTTTTTTTTCAATTTTCACAAAATTTTCCCGTAGCTCAATTTCAAGCCGAAACTAAACAAAAGACGTAGGTTCTTAAAAATAACTTATTACAAAAAATATTATCTACCGTGTGAAAACCTTCATGAACATATTCAAGAACCCATTTTACTTTCAAGATATTAATTTACTCATACCAAGCACTGTATCTATACAAATAACTAGCTGCGCCCCGCGGTTTCACCCGCATAAGTCACGATCCCGTGGGAATATCGGTATAAAAATTATTTTATGTCCTAATCCAGATCATAATCTACCCGTGTGCCAAATTTCATCCAAATCCATTTAGCCGTTTTAGCGTGAAAGCGTAATAAAGAAACATACAAAAAACCGAATCTTTTTCTCTTTATAATATTAGTTAAAACTGAAGAGTTTGTTTGTTTGTTTGAACGCAATAATATTTGGAACTATCAGTCGGATATGAAAAAATCTTTTTACATTTCATAGCCCAATTCTTGAGGAAGGCTATAAGTTATTTATCATCACGCTGAGACCCTTAAGAGCAGAACAAAAAAAAAAAGTCAGAACGCTAAGCGAAATAAAAGAATAGCGCGGGCAGGCATGCGAAGGGGGTGAAACGAGAAATTTCATACGAATGAAGTCGCAGGCAATATAAAAATTATTTCCTTGAAGTAAAGCTTGAACAAGTTTCTAGATGTTACTTGACATGCTTTAAAAAATTGTCGACGCAATCTTTTCCTACATTTACTTAAAAAATGTGTGTTATGAAGTTATAAAGCAAGTTTATTAAATAGTTAATAATGTTTCAAGCTGCATGTTTGTATAACGTCTTTAGGGTTCCGTATACAAGGAACCCTTATAGTTATTTTTTTTAGGTTATCTCCTCTACACGTAAAATGGGGATGTTTTTTTTTTCTCTTGTATGCCATAGTGTGGGGTATCGTTGGAAAGGTCGTTCATTCAAAAACATTGCGAGTGTGTCAAATCCATTTTTGGATTCAGGGATCAGTTTGCGAAATATTATAAGCTTTAAAGTGCTAATTTTTTTTTAGAGTCACGTGTCCCCGCTCCCCCCTGTTAGCTAAATGGTTGGTTTTGGATATGTGAAAAAATTCACCGCAGTAGTTTATGTAACGAAATTAAAAGGGAAACTGTCACAGCTAAGTAGGCTTTACAAGTTAACGAGTAATAATCGACCAAGTTACATTTGTGGTTGCAAAAACATGTTCTTCCATACATTCCGTATGGGAGAACAGGTCGTTCAACTACAAAGTTAAGTTTGTTCTTGCGATAAATTCATCCCAACTACGGAACCCTTCATTGGGCGTGGTGTGACACGCAATTGGCCGGTTTTTAATTACATTTACGAGAGATAAAGGCACTAGCTATTATAACTACAAGCGCGCGTACATACATACCATCACGCCAGTATTCCCCGTAGGGTTAGTCAGAGGTGTACCACAGTGTTTCCACTCTTAAAGAGTCTTAAAAAGACTCAGTCTACGCTCAGTGCTTGGTGTGGCAACACGCCGTGTTCGAGTTCGCGACAGGTCAATCGTCATCCTGAGGATGCCTCGTTGAGAGATGAAACGCGTGTCGATTTCTTCCAGTCTTTTTAAGACTCTTTAGAAATAGCTAAGCGGAACAGGTTACTAAATATATCCACATCTATTGCATTTTATAATGGATTTCTGCAAGGTCACGCCTGAATCAATTAACTATCTCAAAATTACCAATATTGAGCATGGTTTAGGGATATTTTATTTTGACAGGGATTTAGAGAATTTTGGGGAAAAAAGTAACTTGAGTTGGTAACCCTATTGTTTTACTTTATGGCACCACTTATTTATTAAAGGTGATTCCCTCAAACTCGTAATGTAGGTAATCCGTCTAATTTTAGTTTAACATGTTATTTTTGTGCTATACCGTGGCTAAAGACATCGGAACTAAGTCGCATTATACCTAGAGTTGATTTGTTTTTTTATTCTGCATCACGAACAGGTCGCGGAACAATAGCGACAAAATATTTTTAAGTCTTCATTTCCATGTAAATATAAAGTACTCTGTGGTGCCATGAATAATAAAATAATATAATAATGTTTATTTATTCAAAGTAATAGATAGATACAGGTTGAGCACAGTAGTAGTCACACTAAAAATTACACATAATTATTTGTACAAAAGTAAAAAGGCTACAAAAATTAATATGACAAAATATAAACCCTGTCTCTCAAACTTGGAGGCCTATATCTTGAGAGACAGTGTTTGACCAGATGGTTGCGTAAATTAAGGTGTACGCTTTAAAAGTGAATGTAAAATGAAGCGAATATGTGTAAATGTAATGCTTGGACCTCTGATCTTGTAAATTAATGAATGTTTTGTGGGTATTCTTTGTTATTATTAAATGATTAAATATGTTGAATGATGTTTTATTATCTATACTAATACTAATAATAATATTATAAAGAGGAATGATTTGTATTTTTGTATGTAACGAATAAACTTAAAAACTACTAGACCGATTTGAAACACTCTTTCAGCAATGGATAGCTACATTATTAGCAAGTAACATAGGCTATATTTTATCCCCGTACTCCCACTGGAACGGGAACTACGCGGGTGAAACAGCGTGGCGTCCGCTTGTTTATTATAATCAAGCTCCCTAAATCAAGGAATTTTGTTTTTTTTTTTAGTGAATTTTGTGGATAACATTAAGAAACTGGGGGAAAACCAAAAACGCAAGTGGAAACACTGGTACACCAAGCCCTTGGGACCACTAGACAAACGAGGCAGTCTCGCGTACTTATGTAGGTACTTTCCTATTTCATAAGTTTAAGCTATCTAGTACTTATAGGAAACCGAACATTTACTCATTTTCTAATGTATTTTTATTTATAAATCTTTCTGCAATTTGTTTCTTCACCACTGATCTTAAAATAGTAAAGAAAAACATCGTGAGGTAACCGGCATGTCCCAGAACCAGCAATTCGAAGACATTTGACACCTATCAACCCGCACTGGGCCCGCGTGGTGAATTACGGCCCACTCCCTCTCACTCTCACAGAGAGATGGCCTTTTTTTTGGGTGGGAAATTATCAAATAACTTCTCTCGCTCTGGGTGGAGCGAGAGGGTGTGTCAGACTCTTACTGACTAAAACCCACCCGTGTTCTTTCAAAGTCAAAGTCAAAGTCAAAACATTTATTTCAAATAGGCCCATGTATGGCACTTTTGAACGTCAAAATTTACAGAATAATATAATTGATTCTAGTCGCCCCTTCCAAAAGGTAGTTTTCGTATGGAGAAGAATGGGCAAGAAACTCCACCGTTACTCTTTTAAAATGTTTTACAATAGTTTATATTAGTACGTACATTAGTTAAATAATTATATGTGAAGACGATGCACCTAGAATAAAATTACTATACCACAATAGGTAAAAAGAATTAAAAATAAAGCAACGACAGATAATTTAATTATATGATAGATACATGGTGCTCACATATTTACAAACATAGTAAAAGTAGACGATTTTCCTAATGTTTTTAAAATTAATAAGTAAGTGTGTGAGGAAGTAATCACAGAATGTTAAATCAATGTCATATAATACAAAATTATAAATTTAACAATTAAATTAGCAACCTGTTTGATTTTGTCTTGATTCTAAATTGTCCTATGGAGCAGGACCAGCATGTTTCCAAGCACTCTTATCTTGGATATAATCCTCTAATTTGTAATATGCTTGTTTACAAAGTGTACTTTTAATCTGAGTTTTAAATTTTCTTTCATTTAATTGCAATATGTCACAAGGTATTTTGTTGTAACATTTAACACAGTACCCCATAAAAGATGTATGTACTTTAGATAATCTGAAAAATGGTTGATCTAGTTTATCTTTATCTTTCAGGTGCCCTGTTGCCGGGGGCCACGATCTCTCTTTCGGTTTTCTTCGCAACCCCGGCAGGCATCGGCCCTAGCGGACCCCGTCAAACGGAGAGATGGCGTGAGTTTAACAAGTTTAATAATGAGAAAATTATTTATTTAAATATTCTTTGGAATAATTACAGACTAATATCTGCTTAAAAATTTACTTTTACTATTAACAAGCTTCTACAAATAAAATATATGTCGGAAATACGTTACTGAGTTGACTAATCAGTACGCCAGCGCCGCCTAGCGGTGCTTGACAGAGTCTACATCATAACGCTTGGACAGGCCGGAGCTGAGCTGAGTTCATGGATGGCAGTCAAGCAGTGAAGACGGTTAGAAACTATCGCGCGTTACGTATAGTTGTGTCCAGTACCTACAGTGTGTGAATTGCTAGTGTGATTAATTTGAAACGGTTTTTCTATTGCGCGATAACCAACACTACCTACAGTACGCCCACAGTAGTTAAAATATGGCTGATAATAACGAGAGAGACACCTACCCTCCTCCATCATATAGCATATTAGCTATGTACTCAACACTCGAACATTAGGAAACTGATTTTTATACCTAGAAATCATTTTTTCTTCCCTGATTTACAAAATTACAAAAACACTTACTTGATTCATAAATAGGTATATGATAAGGTATACCTTTTACAAGCTTGATACATCACCACAATATTCGTTCAGCAAAATTCAAAACGCAGACCGCAACACCTCATTTTAGAGCATTCCAGCTTATCTATAGGCTATAGAAGGTCCTGGAACCTTCGAGATACATCGAGCTATCTAAATAATGGCCTCAGAGGTACCCGAGTGCGGGAGGGAGCCATTTTTACTCAGAAAGCGGAAATTATTCGTCATAACGAGGGAGTCTGATGCCTTGAATTTTGTGCAAAAGGTATTTTGGCTAGCTAGGTTAAAATCTAGACGTTTATTTGTTGGTTATTCGGGATTTTTTTACGTATTTGTTTGCTACTTCTAGATATGAAGAAAAATTTAATTATATTTTTGCTATATTTTTTTTTGTATTTTCTTTAACCTTTTATTACAGAACTACCATTAGGTATACTTTTTCGAAATGGTGACTCCTGCCTTTGGTTAGTACACTGTTGTCACACTAAATGTCTATAAATAATAAAATATCATTGAAGAGATCCGTAGGAGAACCAAGGTAGCCGAAATAGCCCGAAGAGTTGTCAAACTTAAGTGGCAATGGGCAGGGCACATTGCTCGCAGAACAGATGGCCGATGGAACCGAAAAGTCCTGAAGTGACGACCGCCTATCGGAAGACGTAGCGTTGGAAGGCCTCCCACAAGGTGGACCGGTGAAGTTCACAGGAACCCGCTGGATGCGGGAAGCACAGAACCGGTCGAAGTGGCGGTGCTTGGGGAGGCCTATGTCCAGCAGTGGACGTCTTTCGGCTGAAATGATGATGATGATGATGATAATGTGAACGCTTGTGAACATGTTTGTAACTCAGGTATCAGTCATGTATCAGTAACAGGCTGCAGCCGACTTCTGCTGTAAATATCTCACCGTGAAAATTTAGGTGACGTGAGTGATTCAGTCCATGATCGGAAGCGGAAACGCGTGGGATGCTGATGTCATTTTTTACGAGGAGGTGATGCATGCAAAGGAGGCGGCGAAGAGGGAGACAGAGCATACCTCTCATTCCACCCGCACCATAAGTACAGCTGGGCGTATAAGAGCACTTAACGATGTCCGGTCACCATAAGGACGCGGCGGCGAAATTGGGGCTGTGTCGTGTAGTAAGGCTCAAAGAGGTGGTACGCAGTCTTGAATGGAAAGTGCGGTCGTGAGATCGGTCGCACTTGGTAATGGGGCCTGTTTGGCAAGGTGAACTGATACCAATCCGGGGTGCGGTGAATGTACAAGTATGGCAATAAGCATGGTACTAGAAGGAACAGTGGGGTTTTAGTTGGTAGGAGTCCGACATACCCCTTGTTCTTCCCAGACATAAGGTATCCATGATGATAAAAAAGTGACGTTAGTGTGAAGTGAACTTTCAATAATGGCAATCCACTAGCATCATATGGCATGATAGCTCACTTCACATACCTAAGTTTTCACGGTGAGATTTTTATAAAATAGACCGGCAGACATTTGAATGGTTGGATGAGACTGAAATCGTGAAGTGCAGCTAGTTAAAAAAGAAAAGAAAAAATGTTTTAGCAACTGCGCCTTCCTTCTTCAAATATCAAAACACTGAGATCTTAAGCAGTACTCCAACATTCGCTACAAGAAACTCCTTTAAAATTCAGTTGTTCTACAACGAGTGTACGAAGCATCCATTATACCAAATGCCATTTTAAAACACCCCACAATATTTTAAAGTCATCTGATACGGCTCTAATGGCCGACATACACGAGGCTAGTTTTTGAAGCTAGGATAGCAAGCAAGTAATATATATCCTGGCTTACATGCTAGTGCTGTTTACACGATGCTAGTAAATTTTAAGTCAATAACATTGTGGTGACTAAGTCCGTAAGTAAAATGGGGAACCGATCACTTTTCCGATTTATTTTTTGTTCGAATTTCATTTTACCGAAAATTATTAACCGACGTCTTTTTTGTTATATGCATTATTTGACATATTTTTAGATCATCGAAGTATCATGTGTCATTGGTATTATTTTACCGAACTATATTTCGCCGATTTACAAAATAACTTTTTGCTATTGGCCGAAGCCTCTTTTGAACTATTTTCATTTGCCATATTGTCACCTCACCGAAACAACATTTTACGGAATATTGTCTTGTCTGCTCTACCCCTAGAGTGTCATTTAAGCCCGCGTAGGCGCGGAGGGGTGGGGCGGCTCGTGAGATGAGGAGCAGGGGTGATTGTTAAAACCATCTGCGACGATAAGCTTGTGTGGGGCCGCCCAAACCCCGCAGCGCCGGAGCTGTGACAGAAACAATGCTTGCTGCATGTTGCATGCCTGCTTGCATGTTGTATGCCTGCTTGCTTGAAGCAAGCATCCTTGTTTGCATGCTTCTTACTGGGACCACTTAAAACCACTTTTGTTCATAATCAACTGTTAGTTCGAACAAATGTTATTTCGGCTAAGTGTAACTTCGGTAAAAAGTTTATCGACCAAATTAAACATCAGAGTAACAAAAAAAAAACGAATTGATAATAGGTCAATTGATACAGTGGCAGCCGTGACTTCGATGAAGTAAAAAAAAAAACGAAACGATAATAGTTGAAAAGTTTTAGGTGAAATGAAATTCGGTCAAATATTTTTCGAACTTATGATAGGTAACCATAAAATGATCTGATTGGGTACTATCATTGCCGGCCACATGAAGCTAGTACACAAGCTATACACAATTCTTATAAACTATCACACTACCTTAATATCTTTCTCACTAGCTTACCTGCCTAAATTGAGGATAGTGCTATGTATACGAAGCTAGTATTTTTTTTCGTGTGTTTAGTTTATTTTAACTAACCTGGTGTCAAAGTTTGTATGCCACCCATGGGCCTCTAACTAGTCTTCACATGCCGTCGAGAAATATCGGTCAAGCATGGCCGGTTTTCTCACAATGTTTCCTTCACCGTTTTTGAAGCAAGTAATAATGAAAGAAAGAAAGAAAGAAAGAAAAATATGTAATTGTGACACGTACAAGAAATACAAACATGGAGCATCTAAAAATAACAAAATAACAAACTATAATGAAGGCTAGAGTGACTAGCTTGCTAGCTTACGAGCACAATATTGCTGTCCTAGCTTCAGACACTGGCCTCGTGTATCTCGGGCATAAGTCCACTACTAAAAATTCTGTTAGTATTCTGTATGTCATTTCGTATACTGGCGGCCAGAAAAAGGAACCTACTATTAAAGTTTAAAGTTACCTTGAAGAACATGGCCTTTTAAAGAACAACGGTCGTGCAATAAAGGAAGCCTCGTGTTCGCACTGTAAGTGTACATTCTTGTGTTTAATCCATTTGAACTCTTGGAAAGGATTGATGTTCGAGCGAGAAAGAATAAAAACTTTAATTAAGTAAAAAACCAGCGAGTGGAACTCGCACACGAAGGGTTCCGCACCGTATTAAGATCGAGAAAAAAATGCCGAAAAAAAAACAGGTTTCTTGAATGGAAAATGAAAATTTATAATTAAAGCCGGTCCGGCTTTAATTATAAATTTTATTTCGTTTTTATTATTTGTTGTTATATTGGCAATAGAAATTCACCTACCTACCTATTACGGTTCATGAGATACAGCCCGCTGACAGACAGACAGACGGACGGATGAACAGGTAACGGAGGCTTAGTAAAAATGATAGTACCAGATCTTGTGACTATCAGAAATTCAAGAAGAGATATTGTTTCCTATTTATCTGGAACATTACAGACTAAATTTTTTTCTTTTTTTTGAGGGTGGGAAATCATCAAATAACTTCTCCCGCTCTGGGCGGAGCGGGAGGGCGTGTCAGACTCTTACTGACTAAAACCCACCCGTGTTCCTTCGGCTGCCCTGTTGCCGGGGGCCACGATCTCCCTTTCGGTTTTCTTCGCAACCCCGGCAGGCATCATTACAGACTACCTGTAGTATTGTTTCTCCTTTTCCCTTCAAATCAATCCAAAAGCTGTCTTTAAAACATCGCTTTTAGCGATAAGACCGCCCATTGTAAAATGTTTACATTTATGTCTATAATTCGCATTTTATAGTGTAGTCTATTTCATTCAATCTCAAGTCAAATTAATTTGTGAAAATGTTTTTCTCATTCAAATACATACGAATATGTTCTTTGACCATAATTGCAATTACTCTTTCCACTTACAGCTGTACAAATTTCCAATATAATTTTGAATTTATGTTCATATTTCACCACTCTGAAATCTGGACTCAGGAATGATGAGGAAAATGTTGTGAGGAAAGTTTTGAGTATGAATTTGGACGGCTATTATGAGGGGAAGACCAAGAAAACGATGGATGGACTGCGTGAAAGACACAGAGTACTTTGTATAATAATATACTGAAATAGAGACTAATCTTGTTCCGTGGAACCACCGTCATTTGCGTTCGTAAAGAATCTAGCGCCATCTGTTATTCAAAGTTAGAACTACACCTTTGGATCGGCTCCGGTATGTATAGTAATTTTATAGATATGGTGGTAGTATAGGCATACATTCTGTAGTGTTTTAATGATTATTTGAAGGATTGATAAATGAAATGAAATTTAATAATCATCTTTTTATTATATGTATCAAAGTAATTAATTGGAAAAATCCTATCTCAAACTTAACACTACGGAGTCCTATCTCAGTTTTGACACAAGCACTCACAAAATCACTTTCTGCCAACGGTCACGGCACGCCAACGGTTATTTTCAACGTTTTCGTTTTGCACCTGAACCATAGATTATAAGAAAGATTTTCTTTATATTTCTATGGCCTGAACCAACACGAATCCCAATTTTGATTATGAAGAGGGGTATGTGTCTCTTTTGTTATTATCAGCCAGATTTTAACTACCACTACTGGTAGTGTTAGTTATTGCGCTATAGACAAACCATTTGGAGTTCGGATTACATTATAATTTACTATCAAATTAATCGCACTAGCAATTCACACACTTTAGGTACACGACACAACTATACGGAACTCGCAACAGTTTCTAAACGTGTTAACTGCTTGACCGCCCCCGATGAACCCTGCTTAGCTCCGGTCCGGTCCGAGGAGCTGTATGTTGTAGACTCTGCCGATAGGCAGCGCTGGCACTCCGATTAGTAAAATCATTCACGTATTTTCGACTTATGGATAATGGCCAGAGAATGATATATTAGAGAATCTCAATATTGATCAGTTCATTAATAAAATAATTTTACCTCTCTGTTTTAAAAGCAACTGCTTTATTTTCTCGTACCAAAATCATAATGAAAACAATAAAACGAAGTTAATCTTAAAGACTTCTAGAAAGTCGTTCATTCAATTTTACAGCTACATTAATGGTTGGCTCTGAAGGCAGCTTTAGAGTAACTATTAAAATTCGGAATGGTTTCTATCGAAGCTAAACTTCGGTTTAAGACTTAGACGTTTAAATTCGAAGGTGTGTTGCCAGTTTTATGTGATGTTAAGTGCTAAACACATAATTTGATATACTGCTGGTGATGTTTCTTTCAAAAGATACCCAAAGGGCAATGGAGAGGGCTATGGGCTATGCTTGGATTTTCCCTTCGTAATCAGAAATGAAGAGATCCGCAGGAGAACCAAGGTAACCGACATATCCCAAAAAAAATTCAAATTTATTTAAGTGGCAATGGGCAGGGCACATTGCTCGCAGAACGGATTGCCGATGGGGCTGAAAGGTTCTGGAATGGCGACCGCGTACCAGAAGCCGTAGCAGGCCTCCCGTAAGATGGACCGATGAGATAGATTAGAGAGATTACTTGATATCGGAAAACAGAATAACTTTGCCATTATGTAAAGAATACGTGTAATTCTCTTATAAAAGGTTTTGGAGGTCGAACAAGACATCTTCACTCTTGCTTTTATCCTAAATAAACAATTGAGAGAAATGTTCAATCCATCAGTGTCTGAAATGTAATCTGTTTTCAAATGATGTCACAAGAATGTTTGTAAAAATTTTATTCTGCCTTTTACAAAAGCTTGCATATTTTGTACAAAATTTTACCTCTTTAATAATAATAAAAAAAATAAAAATAAGCATATTAATCATGCTAACAAAGTGGTGAAATAAAATCTTTTTTTTTTTATGGTACCTCCCTATGTAAAGTCGGGATGTTTTTTTTTCCGCATCATACATCATGGTGTGGAGTGTCGTTGGAAAGGTCGTTCAAAAATATCGCGAGTTTGTGAAAAGTATTGTCGAATTCAGGGATACGTTTGCGAAATATTAAGCTTTAAAGTGCTAATTTTTATTAAAGTCAACTGTCCCCCCCCCCTGCCAGCTATTGTTAGTGGGTTTTGCATATATGAAAAAATTCATGGCAGTAGTATATATATCGGCTATCACAGCTAAGTAGGCTTTACAAGTTAACGAGTAATAATCGACCAACTTACATTTGCAGTTGCAAAAACATTTTCTCCATACATTCCGTATGGGAGAACATGTTTTTCAACTACAATGTTAAGTTTGTTCTTGGGATAAATACAATACATCTCAACTGTGGAACCCTTCATAGTGCGTGGTCCGACACGCACTTGGCCGGTTTTTAATACATACATAATCTCAGCATATACATAATCTCACGCCTTCTTCCTGCTACGCTCCTTCCATACTCCTTTTGCATCGTTTACGTTCATACATGGTCATACACGCACGCCGGTTGCGAGTACTTCGCACCTGACCTTTCTGAAGAACATCAGCAATAAGGTCACTAGATTATGTCGTTGAAATGAAATGAAATGAAAAGAAATTGTTTATTCTGTAAATAGGATATCGGAATCACTTTTACACGTCATATTAAAAAAATAAAAATAAGCTAGCTGAGTTCGGCGTTTCCTATCTGACTACTCTGAGAAGAAAGGCCGAAACAAACTCAGAGGTCACAGTCTCTTTTAAAGTCCAGACATAATCTTGGTCGGGCCATATGAGGACCATGTAGATTAGTGTCTGAAATGGTCTTTTGAGGAAAGAACCACACAGATTTGAGTGGACTTGTCCAGTCAGTGCAAGCATTCGTGGAGCTCAACTCAGAACTTAAGGAGCTCAACTCGACGAATAATACCAAAGAAAGCACATTTGGGTAGGCCGCATAAACTACTCAAACTGCCAGACCATAATTAAAACTAACTGAGAAATGAAAATAATAATGATATCCACATAGTCCTCACATTCACAATTCTAGTTCTAGAGCGTCCCCTCCCAACATTTCCATCTCCCATCTGCCTTGTAAATACCTTTTGTTAGTCGCCTTTCTAACATCCTTTCAAGAAGGCCAAACCATCAAAGCATAATCTAAGCTTTCAATTACTACTGACCATAAATCGATGCCAGACTCTGTTACTGCTATTTTAACTAAAAAGTTGGCAGTTAAACGAGTCAATCATAAGAATGATCTACTTTAATTAATCGACTTCAAAAAAAGGAGGAGGGCCTTTTTTAATCTATATTCCGCGATTACTCGAAAATGACTGAACCGATTTTTAAAAATTATTTTGTGTTTGAAAGGGTATAATTCCAAGTTGGTCCCATTGTCACTTGGTCACGATCTCATGATGGGATCTTTGAGAATATAGCGATTTGGGTATTTTTTATAGTAATTTGTACATCTGCTTTCGAAAAGCACCATTTGGTAAAGTGGAACTGACGAATCACAAACCAACACACCAAAAAGTGAAAAAAACAAAAATACAACCGACTGAAAATAAACTTTAATTTCGGAAGTCTTGTATTTAAGTTTTTTGCCACCGACTACCGAAATTAAAGTTATTTCTCACTTTGTAGTTTGGAAGTTGGTTGTAAATTAAATTGGTATTCAAGATCAGCATTTTAATCAATACTTTTCTTTAGGTTACTTGCCTTCTTCTTCTTAACTATTTTTGGTAATTTTTTTTTTAGGAACATCATTGTCTGACCGCTTCGTTGGTCTAGTGGTCGCAAAGCGCTACTGCTGAGTATGAGGTCTTGGGTTCGATTTCCGGGTCGGGCAAGGTGTTATTGGGTTTTTCCATCTGGAATTTCTCAGTATTAGCTCGGAGTCTGGATTTGTGCCCGGTTGATGGCAATAGGCTCGCCCCCTATTACATTGGACTTAAACATAAGTGGCAAAATGTGGGTTTACTATAGGTACATGTCTGTCTAACCCTTCGGGGAATACAGGCGTGATGTTATGTTATGTTTATCAAAGTCTAAATGACTGTTTCAACACAAAAATACATTTCAAGTCGTAATTTCATTCGGATTGTTCAAATGGATAATTCAGCAAAGAGATTACCCAGTGATTCAATATTTAACATTTTGCAGTAAAAGATACGAATCAGGACACAAGATAATGAAGATTTTAATATTCATTTAAAAAAATAAATGGCCGATTTATAGGAAAGATTAACGAAAAGGTTTTATCGTGAGACAGTGCTAGACGTGACACCGAAAAGAAATAGCCCACTTTTTTTAAATGGCCTTTTAAACTCCTTCGTTGGCCAAGCGCTACTGCTTAGCATGAGGTCCTGGGTTCGATTCCCAGATCGAGTATAAATGTTATTGAATTTTTTCATCTATAATTTCTCAGTAGTAGCCCGGAGTCTGGATTTATGCCCGGTTTATGGCAATTCGCCCCTTATTACATAGGACTTAAACATAACCCGCAATAATCCCGCAATGTTTGTAGACTAAGGTCTGCCCGTTATGACATACGGTGCCGCAACGTGGACACTGACAGTCGGTCTGGTCCACAAATTCAAGGTTGCTCAGCGCGCTATAGAGCAGGCCATGCTCGAAATTTCTTTGAAGGATAAAATTAGAAATGAAAGTATCTGCAAAAGAACCGGAGTTACCGTCATGGCAGTGGGATGGCCATGTTTGTCGTAGGACCTATGACCGGTGGGGCAGATGAGTCCTAGAGTGGAGACTGAGTATCGGCAAGCGTAGCGTGGGAGAGGCCTATGTCCAGCAGTGGACTACGATAGGCTGGTTGATTGTAACATAACCGGCGAAATAAAGGCGTACTATAAGGAACACCTCTGCCTAACCCCTTGCGGATTACAGTCGTGGTGTTATGTATGCCCTTTTAAAAGGACAATTTAAGTTGCTTATGATCATGAGCCTATATTTGAAATGATCTGTAGTTTTGAAAGGTATTTTTTCAGCTTCTCCTGTGGGATAGTGACGAGAATTTATGAAGGTAAGCGTGTTTATTTATAAAATGGAGGTACTTAAATGATATGGAGACTCATTTTTCATTCCAAAACTCATTTAAGAAATGAGTTTTGGAATGAAAAATGACACTTCACTCTTTCACTTAACGTAAAAATATGAAAATTCTAATGATGATGAGACTTTATGTTATTTATGTTTTTACTTTTTGACCTTGTTTCACAGTTGGTCGCAGTAACTAAGCTAGGGTAACCCGACCAAACGAATTAGGTTAGCTTAGAACTGTGAACCAACCACGCGCGAACCGAGCGAGCGAAGCGTGTAGGGCCGCGGCAGCGGCCGGCGAGCACTACATTCAAGTTGGTTGCAGTTACTTGGCTATTTAGTATTTTTAGTACCCCAAAATAGGAATTATTTGAGGTTCATAAAAGAGGCGCATTCATTATATTAGAGTGTTCAATCATATTTTCAGGAGCGCAACAAAATGGAAATTGTTAGAGGTTCCATTCGAAATCAAAAGTAATTTATTCAAATTAGACCAGCACTTTTCGAACGTTAAAATTACATAACACAGTTCCCCGGCACGCCCGTCCTTAACCACTTCCTAGTGCTTTAGCTGGGAAGAAAAAATGGATTAAATACAATATGCCATAATAATTTTAGGTTCACCTCCGTTTTTCTTTTAACAACAACTAAGCGCCATTAAACTAAGTACCCATTCCTGTTATTGTCAACCTATTTTCCTAACATTATCTACAACAGTTTTCATCCTTGACCGACAAGGCCCACCTCGTTGATAGATTGAGTTGTGTTGAAATTCATGCCGTGGTCCAGACGTTACTCAAGCGACACTGTGACTGATGATGTTACATTCCGTTGGAGACGCTGGGTGTTATCTCAATGGAGTAGTTAGTTACTTTATCTTTGTTCTGCCTAGAGTAGGTAAATGACATCTGACAATAATAAGTGTGATGAGCTGGGGAAACATAGTTAATTATAGATAACATACTAAATGTACTTTAGATTTAATAATCACTAGCTTTTTTTTGGGTGGGAAATTATCAAATAACTTCTCCCGCTCTGGGTGGAGCGGGAGGGCGTTTCAACTCTTACTGACTAAAACCCACCTATGTTCCTTCAGTTGCCTGTATTGCCAGGGGCCACGGTAACCCTTTCGGACAAAACCGCAACTCCGGCAGGCATCGGCCCTAGCGGACCCCGTCAGTTCTGCTGACATCTCTTTGAGGCGCGCGTGGAATACAACGCGCTGTCGACCCGGGCCTGGTCCTTATCGGACGGTGAGCTACCCATTGCTCACCGTCCGCAAGCCCTAATCACTAGCTTCTACCCGCGACTTCATTCGCTTGAACTTTCTTGTTTTCAAATAAAATATACCCTTTAACCTTCAAGCGGTCGCGCGGCGTCGAATCGACCGCACTCGATACATTTTCGTTCATAACATCGTTATTTCTTATCGCATCTATTTCCTATTCCTAGTAGCCTGTCATTGTTTCATTGTGCACGAAATAAACATTTTACCTCCCTTCCCTACGCCCCCTGGAGCGCACAGATCGCATTTGCTTTAGTTGCGGCGCAGACGTCGAAACCACGTCACGCGCCTGTCGTCGAAAAAGTTACGCGCGACGCTCAACGCGAGATATTATTTTTTGGAATATAATCGAATTCAGTTTTTAATTGTGTTTTTTTTTTTATATAAAAATGGCTCGTAGACCACTAAATAGTAGTGCAATACTTGCGCAAATACAACTAGAAGATGACGAGAGTGAATCGGAGCTCAGTGACCAAGGTTCAGAAGCTTCCGACCACCTTCTAGTTCCAGAGGAAACTCAATCTGTTGAAGAATCAGCCAGCTCAGATTCAGATGAAGAGGATGTGCGTCTTTCAGATATAAGCACATATTTTATGGGGCGTGATAAGGTAACAAAGTGGCAAAAATCTAATAATAACAGAGTGAGGCGCCAAGTTCATAATGTTCTTACGGAAAATTTGGGTACTCGGAGAAATGGCGTGGGGGTGACCACGTTTGTGGATGCCTGGAATTTATTCATTACTGAGAATATTATTGAAAAAATTGTCATACACACCAATGAATTTATACTAAAAAAGGCGCCATCGTATGACAGACCCCGTGACTGCAAACCGACTGATGCTGTAGAAATTCGAGCATTGTTTGGATTACTGTATATTGCAGGTACCTTGCGGGTGTCACATGCGAATTTAGAGGATTTATATGCAACTGATGGCACAGGCGTTCCTATTTTTCCCACTACGATGTCACTGAAAAGGACAAAATTTCTTCTAAATTCGTTGCGGTTTGATGATGCATCCACACGAGCATCTCGTCGTAGTCTGGATAAAGCTGCTCCAATAAGGGGTATTTTGGAAACGTTTACACAAAACTGCCTTTTACCTTATTCCGTGGGACAGAACGTTGTGATTGATGAGATGATGGCAGGTTTTCGAGGAAAATGTCCTTTCAGGCAGTACATAAAATCAAAACCCGATAAATACGGAATAAAACTTTATCCGCTTGTAGATGCTGCTACGTTTTATGTCCTCAACATTGAGCTTTATGCCGGCAAGCAGCCAGAAGGCCCGTACCAGTTGAGTAATACTGCAGCAGACGTCGTGAAGAGGCTAATTACACCAATTTCTGGCACCGGACGAAACCTAACAATCGACAATTGGTACACAAGTGTACCTTTGGTAGACGATTTAGCCGTAAATCATAAGATTTCTGTTGTGGGTACCATGCGTAAAAACAAGAAAGAAATACCTCCTTGTTTTACAGACAAAAACAGACCTGAATTTTCAAGTCAATTTGGATTTTCTGACAGGGCTACGCTGGTCTCGTACGTGCCCAAAAAAAAAAGATTTGTGGTTTTATTATCATCACTTCATTCTGCTGCTGAGATTGATGAAAGTACAAATGAAAAGCGCAAGCCAAGCATCATTACTTTTTACAATAAAACGAAAGGCGGTGTCGATGAAGTCGATAAAAAGGTGAAGATGTATTCGACGTCCAGGAAGAATAATAGATGGCCATTGACACTCTTCTTTCGTCTTCTGGATATTGCTGGAATAAATGCCATGGTAATATTGAGGGCAAATCATATAGTTATACAGAAAAGGCGAAAATATTTACGTCAATTAGGCATTGAACTGACAAAAGAGTACGTTCAAAGAAGGGCTACGATGGTGAACCTTCCAAGAAAACTCAAAAGAAACATAAGAGAGCATTTGAATATGAGTGTTGAAGACGCTGGTTATGAACCAAGCAGTAGTTCCAGCACATGCAGAGGAAGTTGCAAAATATGCCCAGCAAAAAAAAGGAGGCAATCAAAGACACAATGCAAATCATGTCTGAGAAATATTTGCAGGACCCACACTACATTCATTTGTAATGAATGTTATCAAGTCAAAGAAACTGATTCTGAAGAAAACTAGAACCAAGTCCATGATAAATAGTTTGATTTTAATTATTTGATCTCATGCAGCAAACTTTGTTATTTTGATTGTTTTTTTTTTATTATTTAAAGCTAGTTAGACGTATAAAAGAAGATTTTGTGTTGCCAAATTGCTTTTTTCATCCAAAGAAAATTTAAGTTTTTTATTTGATTTTATAATTTTGTTTTTAGCTGATTTTAAGTATTTTTTTTTTCGTAAAATTGAGTCGTAATATAATGTTATCATGTCTAAATAATAAATAATAAGTGATTATTAATTAATTCGTGTTTTAAATCCCTGTGATATCCAATAGGTCTTTTAGGTTACGTGCGACCGCTGCCGTTACAAATGACCGCGCGCCCGCTTGAAGGTTAATAATCGGCAATACTGTAATTTCGCATTAGTGAAAGAATTTTCGGGAATGGATCAGAAATTCCGATAATACCTCCTGCATACACAACATAATCAGTGTATTGTGTTCCCACTGCTGGGACACAGGCCTCCTCTCTGTGAGAGGGAGGGGGCCGTAATCCACCACGCGGGCCCAGTGCGGGTTGATAGATGTCTTTGAATCTTTGATTCTAGGACACGCCGGTTTCCTCACAATGATTTCCTTCACCGTTGATAGATTGACTTGTATTGAAATTCTTACCGTGGTCCAAACGTTACTCAAGTGACACTGTGTGACTGATGATGTTACATTCCGTTTGAGACGCTGGGTGTTATCTCAATTGAGTAGTTACTTCATCTTTGTTCTTCGTAGAGTACATGACAACTGACTAGGGAATTAGTTTAATGGACTTGGGAGGCATACTTCATTCTAAGTTAAGTACATAATATGAATACTACCTTTCTGCTGGTATGATCCGTGCAACAGAAACGTCAACATTAGAGTTAACTGGTAACTTTTGTGCAACGGCAACCTTGCCGTGATCCCACACAATTGCGATTATCTATAAAACTAAGCCTTCTATCTCTCTTAAGTAAACCGAGCTGATAGATTGAGTTGTGTTGAAATTCATGCCGTGGTCCAAATGTTGCTCATGCGATACTGTGACTGATGATGTTACATTCTGTTGGAGACGCTGGGTGTTATCTCAATGGAGTAGTTACTTCATCTTTGTTCTTCCTAGAGCACATGACAACTGACTAGGGAATTACTTTGATGAATTCGGGAGCCATACTTCATTCTAAGTTAAGTACTATCGAAGAAACGCATATCTAAGCCGAAAACAAAATCCCGTGCACACGACCCTTTTTTTTCGTAAGTAAGCGTTACTATATCGGCCGAGCGCTGCAAGCAGAAATAGTCCTTACAGTGTATAGATTTGTGTTTCTTTGATGGTACATATAATATGGATACTTTAGATAATAACATAAGATCATGCCTGTAAACCCGGAAGGGTTAGGCGAAAGTGTATTTATAGTACACCCACATCTCGCGAGTTATGTTTAAGTCCCATGTAATAGGTGCGAGCCCATTGCCATCAACCGAGCACAAATCCAGACTGTTGAGAAAGAAAGAAAAGAAACAAAAGAAAAGAAAAGAAAGAAAAGAAAGAAAAGAAAGAAAAGAAAGAAAAGAAAGAAAAGAAAGAAAGGAAAGAAAAGAAAGAAAATACGTTTATTTGTGGTAAACATGACGCAAAGAAAGATAAAAAAACACGCAAGACAGCCCCAGCGCTGGTTTTCAGCGACAGCCGGCGCTGACGTGATGACGTCAACCGGTGCAGCATATAGTGAAATAAAATAAATACATACTTTAACTAAATAAATACTTTAGTCCTATTTATTTATACGACGACACACGCGCAAGAAATTCCTGATAGAAAAACCCGATAACACTGCCCGACGTGTGAATCAAACTCAGGACGTTTAGCTCGCCGGTAGCGCTTGCGACCACTAGACCAACGAGGCAGGCTTTAGATAATAGTTATCATAAATTTTATGATAACTATTCTCTAAAGCGACTGCCTATTATTTTTTGACATTAACCTATTTAATAGGTTAATATAAAAATAATAACACACAGACACCAACGGCAACGTACCATTTTATTTTGACCTGACACTGTTATCGTCATAAAAATACAACAAACGGCAAATAAAATTTTACTGGCCATTTTTTGTCCTCCCCTGTACACTTCTAGGCGGAGTCATAACGATGTTACCACAGCAAAAATACTTTAAAAGTAAGAAAAATAAATAGTACGCGATTAGAGTGGCAACATCCACAGTTTGTTGACTTATGAACAAATTATTTGTTGTCAGGAAAAAGTTTTGCGGTTCTATTTTATGATATGTACCGTTTTTGGTTAATTTAAGTTGTCAAAGTATGGACAACTTGAATTAAGGTTGACGATGACCAATGAAAAATAGATACGATTTGTCAAATATTAAAGTGAACGTCCGCTGGTCCGCACCGGTCGCAACGCACGTTCGGCACTTTACGGATTTTGGTTTGTTTTTTATGAATTCATATAGGATTGTGTCCACTCGATCGACCCGTGCTACTGTTATTTACTTAGCCACGAGCCTGTAAAATATTTTTATAGTACCAAAACAATCAAAAGTAAATGGCTCAGAATTACACCAATAAAGACTAATATCTCCGACCTTCAAACAACTGTAAACTTTTGCCAAACAATTTTTCAAAGAAACTTCAAACATAATAAGCAACTCTATACGTTTGAAGTTTCGTTGAAAAACTTCAAACATATAGAGTTGCCACACAATAAAATACAAGAGACCCACATAATTTTCCTTACAGAGATCGTAAACTCGGTATCAATGGGATCGGTACCGAAATACCGACACTATTTCAGTATGGACTTCAATACATCAAGTATTTATTTATTATCTCGCCGTTTTGTTGACTGAGTAAAAAAAACGGTTTTATTTATTTTTAGAAAAAAAGAAAGTTCTTCGTTATGCCACAGATGAATACAGATGGGACACTCCACAGTTTAGGTATGAAGCTACAAGTACGCAGCGGGCCCGTCTTGCAGAACCAATTCAGTAAGCCGACGTTCGCACGGACGTAATAAAATCGCGGCGGGATTTTATCGCGCACTGAATTTTCAACTCTCGGTGTTAAGCCGAGAGTTGAAAATCCAACGCGCTGGGACGCGCTTTCATCCAACTCAGCGCGTTGAAAAACACACTGTTGGATTTTCTACTCATCGGCTCTAAAGAGAGCGTTAAAAATCAAGTGCACGGAAAAAATCGCCGCGATTTTATAACGTCCATGCGGACGTGGGCTAAGTGTAACGTAGTCAGAAGATCTAAGAGTCACGCAATAGAAGGAGAAGCAACTTCTAGATGAATATAACTGAAGGTTATTAGCGCTGTGCGACCTAAAATGCACTTTATTGTGTCGTAGCAAGAGTTGCTTTTTATTTAAATAATTTTGTGAAGTGTCCCATCTGTATTCTGTAGTTTTGCCTTTTATTTAAACTGCCTCCACGTGACTATACAGGGTCAAATTTTATTAGCTAGCAAAACTCCGCAAACGTGATTGGTATCGGTATCCAATCATACCTTCACCAAAACAACTAATCAAACGCAAACGTTACTCGCAAACGCTACTGGCGACTGCTGGTGTGGAGGTCCTGGGTTCGATTCCTAGGTCGGGCAAAGTTTTATTGGGTTTCCATCCGGAATTTCTCAGTAGCAGCCCGGAGTATGGATTTGTGCCCCATTGATGTCAATAGCACTTGACACTGGTGAAACGCAAACCTCTGCCTAAGCTTTCGGGGCAAATAGACGCGACGCGACTCTAGTAAAACAACTTATATGAAAACCTCTTGGAAATGTTCTACTTCACAGCGTGGCTTGCCTTTATTTTGATATAGGTACTTGTTCCAAACCCAGTGTTCTATTTACTCTCGTATTTAGTTATTAACCTATTTATATATTGTAGATATTATTGTCTCCAGTCGGTATAAGTCCCTACTTAATTATGTCTGGCACATAGTCGGCAGTCAGCCTCGCTACCGTTTTAGCTGACTGCCTGATCACTATCACAACATGGGCCATCGTATGATAGCTTAGTCGACAAAAGTAAAATAAAACGGGCCAAGTGCGTGTTGGACCACGCACGATGAAGGGTCTCGTAGTTGGGATGAATTTATCCCAAGAACTAACTTAACGTTGTAGTTGAAATACATGGTCTCCTGCATATGTGAAATACATTCCAAACTGCAAAAGTAAGTTTGTACGCACAATATTACCATGAGAGATTTGCCATGTTATTTTAAGACCATAGACTTCTCATAGGTTTTCTTATAACCTATGAATAAAGAACCATGCTCGGTATTTTTGTCAAAATTTAAGGGTCAGCAGTTTCGGAGATAAGTGGGGGGAATGGACAAATTTCATCTATTTTCTTAAATATCTTTAAAAGCATTTATTTTAATAATATTTAAATAAGTTGATATCCTCACAACAAGCCCTTTCATTTCATATGTTACACGGTAAAATTTGCAAAACTTCTGAATTGAAAACTTCTTTAGGCGCGTTGGTAATTCTTGAGATGAGACTAAAATATTAATTTCGCGACACTGTTACCGACACCAGCTTTAAAAACACACTAACGTGCGATACATTAATTCCTGCATGTAAAATTGTTCAAGTTTTCACTTCTGTCAGCACTGCCGGAGTACCAATTTTTTGTTTTTTAATTTTCCTCTTTGCTCCCGAAAAGTGACCCCCATATTCAAAATTAATTTATTTACGTTACACGTCCGTGTTGGGCTCATAGAAATTCACATGTGTGTGTACTAAATTCGCACTAAATTGGTTCAGTAGATTCGGAGAAAATTGGCTGTGACAGACGGACAGACAGACAAGCAGACAGATAGCCAGCTAGTCAGACAGACACGCGAGTAATCCTAAAAATAAGCCTGTATCGTAAGAATAGGTACTAGACAGATAAAACTTCTGAGTTCGTAAATCGAACTCGCGAGCAGTAGCACAGAAACCAATTGCAGAGCTTTATTTAGCAAACCACTAACTATTTTAGGCCTTTAGGCCTCTTTTCAAACAGAAAGGCCGAACATTGATCACGACGCTTGCTTAAGGCGGATTGCAGATTTTTCTTCGCTGATGTTAGTGATATTTGTTTTATTTTAAGTTTACCTTATGTAAGTTTTGGTTTCCTAGTAAAGCGGTTCCGACATATTATAACGGCCGCCATGAAAATCTTTCATTTTCATTAGGATTTGACATTATGTCAAACCCCGTTGCCCAAAGATTTAAATCGCTAGATTTGCCGTCTCCATACTTAGTCACAAAAGTGTACATACTGAGAAGACTGAGCTCACACATAATTAAATAGCGTTTTAATGGCAATCAAGTGTAGTCACAGTGTTACTGTGTGTCAGAGGTGTCAAAACCCTGCCGGGAATGCGAAGAAAACCGGAAGTTAGATCGTGGCCCCCGGCAACGGGGTAACCGAAGGAACACGGGTGGGTTTTAATCAGTAAGAGTCTGATACGCCCTCCTGCTCCGCCCTGAGCGGGAAAAGTTATTTGATAATTTCCCACCCAAAAAAAAAAGAGGTGTCAAAACGAATAAGAAATGCGACTATCTTTTGATGTGGTAGGGCGAATCTAACGATGTAAATCTTTGCAACTATCATCATTTTCATGACAGCCGTCACTGCGGCCGTTAAGGGCGACCACCGCTCTTCTAGGAAACAGTACTTTTAGAAATAAAACTTACTTACTACAAAAACTAACCAAACCAAACATATTAATAAAACATACCAGGTTTTCAATCATTGCTAAGGAAGTAAGGAAGTGAATTCATGAAACTCCGTACAACAACTTTTAATAACAAAAACGAAAAATAATAAGCTAATATTAATAATACCTGTACATCACAAAGCTAAAAAAATTATACCTACTTACCTTTGAAACATTTAAAATCTCAGCACAGACAGAAAATAAATATTACAAAAAACCTTAATTTTTCGCAACGCAATATCGTCTTAATTCCAAAAGATCTCATTACGTTGGATAATTTGTTTTCTTACGATTCGCAATGATACAGACAAAATCTAATTAAGAAAATCATATTTTGTGGCAAAAGAAAATGTTGGTTACCCCGAGTCGTTAAGGAAACTGTCCCACCGCACGAGGAAGCGAAAAACATCAACTATTTTCTCACTCCAGAAACGTACAAAAGATTGTAGGTCCTGTGTAAGTAAAAGAGATACATATAATAATAGTTGATCGCCTGTTTACACCACCGGCGAGTACTTGTTTGTCGAAGCGACAAGAGTTATCAAAGACAGGTTTTGTTCAGCGATGCTCGTTTGACGGGAAGAACACTCGCTGATTGACTCACGCTTGGTATATACGCATACTAGCGAGTAATCGCTCGTTGCTCGTCAGCTCGTTTTTTGTTCTAGCTCTACTCGCTTCTCGCTGGCAGTGGGACAGGTATCTAAGCGAGGTTTGTGGGTTCAAAATCCTTTATTCACATTAAAGTGTATTAGTTTACGTTGGTTTTCTCTAAGGAATAAACTGAGTTGTGAAGAAGTTTGAAGAATGTACACTTATGTATACTACTAGCTACGCCCTCTCTAAGTCTCGATCCCGTTTAACAATCGGGATAAAAAGTCATATGTTCTAACCCAGGTCATGGTCTACCCATGTGCCAAATTTCATCCAAATTCGTTTAGTTGTTTTAGCGTGAAAGCGAATACAAACAAAATATGAAACATACAAAATCTAAATCTTTTCCCTTTATAATATTACATATGACGGAAAGGGTAGGAGTGTCTTTCCATATTATCAGCCATATTTTAACTATTGTGGGTAGTATTGGCTATTGCGCAATAGAAAAACCGTTTGCAGTTTAGATAAAATTATTATTTTTCTATCAAATTAACCACACTAGCAATTCCCACACCGTAGCTAAACGACACAGCTGTATGGAACGCGCGACAGTTTCTCAACGTGTTCACTGCTTGACTGCCAGCGATGAACTGTGCTCCGGCCGGTCCATGCGTTATTTTGTAGACTCTGTCAAGCGCTGCTAGGTGGCGCTGGCGTGTCGATTTGTCAACTCAGTAACGTATTTTCGACATATATTTTTATTAGTTTAGATAAATATAATAACTTGCGAGTCGGCGGAATCCCGAATTTCTTACCAAGAATTTTATTTTCTGTAAGGACAGATTGAAATCTACAACGAGCAGTAGCGGATGGAGTATTTACATATGTACATAAACTAACGCCTTTTCCCTATGAGGGTAGGCAGAAACTACAGAAAGGCAGAAAATACAGAACACCACCTACTGCGATCCTTACATACTTATTTTGCCTCATTTACGTTCATACATCTGGTCGTACACACGTACGTCGGTTGCGAGCACTACACACCTGACCTTTCTGAAGAACATCACCAATAAGGTCTTTCTAAGACGACCCCTCCGGGCGTGCCCAATCACATTTGCCTTGGAAATATCTTTTGTTAGTCACCTTTCATTCGTCCTCTCAATATGACCAAACCATCTAAGCATACTTTTCAATTTTCGTCACTACATCTTTGTTTAAAAAAAAATCTCCTCATCGTCACCTTCCGTATTATCTACTACTGGACATAATTAGGTCTCTCAAATTACACGCCCTTAACTTTGATCCTCGGCCACTCTCATATTATTATTATTACTACACACCACCCTGCGACAACCGTCGCTTCATCTAATCTGAGGGCATCACGGCATCCTACACTAAAATTTATCTTGGAACTTCGCCCTTCATTGCAATCACAGAATTGAAGGGCTCTCTTTGACGAAAATCCCACAAAACGAAAAGAAAATAAACCAATTAAAATAATGCAATTAATTTAATTGAAACCTCCTTCATAACGAAGTCAGCGAAAATAAATAAAATGAGAGTACGGTCTGCACAATTGTTTCGATTCGACCCCTCACATTGGCCGTAGTAACACGTCCGAGCGAAATAGTCGCATATATTCGATTCGAGTGTTATTGGACTCGATTTGTTTTACTCGATGTTAGGTCTATATCGAAAAGATTTTGATTCGATTAAGCATCTTGTGTAACAAAAAGTTATAGGTTCTGATCTCTTTACGTATTTCGAAGATCTACAGATATAATATAGTTTTTGCCTGGTAAATGGAAATCAACTCAGCCTGTAACAATTGACTGCGTCTTTTTGATGTTGCGTTACAAAACGCGGTTAATGGTCGATGCCATTTTTTTTTTTTTTTTTTTTTTGTATTATATTTGGTTCATGTAATTATCTTTCCTTTGCGAGTCCCTAGAAATAATTATTCTTTCTTTCTTCGCTTCCTTTCGCATTTTTTTTTAGCTTCGGTTTCTTAGAAGTGTGGTTCCGTCATACCTAACGGCTGTCATGAAAATCTGTCAATTTTTCACCAGTATTTGAGGTGTCAAAAAACACACTGTATTGACAGTTCACCGATTTCTTAAGAGAAGGCTCCCCAAATTGTATGTTAATTTGTATTAACGTTCTGAAAAAGTCACGCATACAATCAAAATGAAACTTTAGTATATGATTTGTTGGATCTTTTTCTTTCCATATATAAGACAGTTACGTAATTGGAACATTTTCGCTCGATAATTTTTTTATTAAAAAATCATGTCTTTTTTAAAGATTATTTGAAACAAAAACAGGATTACTCGGCTTTCATGTCTAAAGTAATTATTGACAGTAAGAAAATATAGTTTATTATCCAGGTATAAGATATTTTATCTCTAGATCAATTTATTACTTTAGTTTTTAACAAATTAAGAATTGAGACTTACGGCATTTAGTTTCATGCCCAAACTAGACCAAAGAGCGCACGCGATATTCAACTTACTGATGAGTTAGCATTAAGCACATAATGGGGCGGTGTTTGCATGGAAATTGTCTTTGGAGTGCCTGGTCTTAATATGAAACCAAAGCTTTGCATGAAACACATGCAATTACTTGCAAAATAAATATCGTTTTAATAAAGCGTGGTATTCTGTTACATACCAATATAAAAGGCTGCCAAATATTGTTAAAACTCTCACTATGCTGTGGCTGCAAACTATTTTGCTAACGAACTCCTAACAAGCTAAACGTATCAAAAAAACCATAACAAACTTGTTCTAACAGTTCGGCCTTAATTACACCGCGACAAAAAACAGATTAAAACTTTTAAATGGGTTGAATTATTTCCTAATTTACAAAGAGTTTTACTTTGTTACATGTGCTTATCCAATTATTTTGACAATTATGAAGCGAGTAATTTACATATTTATTAAAATTAAGGAAACTGTTGCAGGTATAATGTAATGACCTAATTATTTTTCATGCTTTTTTTTGTCAACTGTACCTAATTGCTTGTTAAGATTTACCCATTGAGGCACTTTATAATTATTAAAACATGATATCACACTGTAATCCTCGAAGTTTTAAGCAGAGTTTACCTGTAGTACATCCACATTTTGCCAATTATGTTTAAGTCCCATGTAATAGGGGTTGAACCTAATTACTTTTACTTACAAATCAGCAACCTTTCGTCGCAGCATTTACAACGCCAGGTGTGAACTAAGCATCATCATGACGTCACGAAAAATCATGCATCGCGCAAGCAGGGTTTTATTACGCGACGAGTATATATACAACGTGCTGACATCAATCGTCGGGCAGTTACCCACTAGGCACAACACGCATGTGGTTGAAGGTCCCTTCTTAAAAAAAAAATAGGAAAATCGTCTACTTCTACAATGTTTGTAAATATGTGAGCACCATGTATCTATCACATAATTAAATTATCTGTCGTTGCTTCATTTTTAATTCTTTTTACCTATTGTAGTATAGTAATTTTATTCTAGGTGCATCGTCTTCACATATAATTATTAAACTAATGTACGTACTTATACTAACTATTGTAAAACATTTTAAAAGAGTAACGGTGGAGTTTCTTGCCCATTCTTCTCCATACGAAAACTACCTTTTGTAAGGGGCGACTAAAATCAATTATATTAGTCTGTAAATTTTGACGTTCAAAAGTGCCATACATGGGCCTATTTGAAATGAATGATTTGACTTTGACTTGACTTTGACTTTGACCTTCTCTATGGTGGATGAGTGAACTCTACTCACTGTTCCTCATACCTATGTACTTTGTATAAAATTAACTACCTTTCATAAACTCTTAGGTCGATTACCCTCTTAGTTTACCACAAACAGTGAATATGTAAAAAAGAAGAGCTTAACGTGCATAAAAATACCATTTCATCATAATCTCTTAATTCGTGAGCCTAAGTGGGTTTAAGTACACGTAATTCTTTTTGTACTTCCCATGACACGCACGATATGGGTCGAATTCATAGCCCTACACACCAAATTAATACACTTACCTAATAATTTTGCTTTGTCCACACAATATATTAAGACAATTTTAATAGAATTTTAAACCCAAAAATCCCAAAAACTGTGCGTATCAAACAGTACATTTACTTAATAAAAATCTTAAAATTACTGACATCGCATAGCTTAAACCTCTGAAGACCTTCACTGCGTGTAGAAGCATGACACAAGAGTTTTTTTATAACGGAACTGAGTACTGAGGAAGGATTTATGTCATTCATCCCAAAAGGGATTGAATAGGGGATGAAAGTTTTTTATGGAATTTCGTCATTCTTTCCAATGGGAAATCAAATTGTGCAATCCTATAAAAAGCTAGCGTAACTTTGTATTAATCAGGTGACCTAAGTCAGGAATTCATATAAATTGTTAGTAGTGCTCTAAATAGGCTCACTGCCATTTCATTTGGCGTTCCCGTAACTGAATGTTTACTGCATAATAATCATCTGTTCTTTTCCCAACTATATTGGGGTCATCTTCCAGCCTAACCACTTACAGCTAAATACCAGTATTTTACATGAAGCTACTGCCTATCTGACCTCCACAACCCAGTTACGGGGTAACACGATACCCCTTGGTCAGTCGGGCGTCTAACGACCAGTAACGTAATTCAAGTTGAAATTATGCATGTGAGAACGGTATAGAAAAACATGCACGTGAAAAGCGCCCGTAGTAAACATTAAATATTTGGAAAATCCAAAAGTGCACGCCTCATAACGCTAATTAAAAACAGTAAAATATTTAAACGATTTTTCATGAAGTATGATTTGACTGCTTTTTTACCCAATAATATGGGTAAAATTTCTCACCTCGCAATCTTTACGTACTGACAAAGACTATTTAGCTTTGCTTCGTTTACTAATTATAATTAAACTACTTTGAATAAAAGAGCCATTTTCAATAGGGTTCCTCCAATGGCTGAAACAAATCTATAAAAAAAAATTACTCAATTAATTGATTTTCTCGCAAGCTACAATGTTTTCAGGATTCATACGTTAGTTGCCGGGATTTAAAAAAAATCTATTTTGATGTTTTTTTCGATTCTGCTGCATTCAATCTATTTTTGAAAAGTACAGTATTAATCTACCTTAAATTATCTATACAATGTTATATAAATTTAGTAGGTTCTGTGTACCAGTAGCAGTGTAACAGGAGGCAAAACATTTTTTTCGATCGCAGAGCACTCTCTAATGCTTCGCATCTCGAGTCGTGCAAAAAAAAGTTGAACTCCCTAAAAAGAAGGAAACATTATTACTAAACCAATTTCTTGCTCAAACAACAAAGCTGGGTCAAAGCAGTATCATTATAAAATATTATATAACATTTTTACGACCTTATGTTCAGCACAACTCCGACGGTCGCGTAAAAATGTCAATCAACAGAGCAAACTCCAGCGAACGACTTTTATTACTAACTGTACCACGAGATTTTTACATTGTGGAACAATGTTTGATGGTATCATCATACTGTTGTTAATAAAATAGGTAAAAATAAAATTAAAATAATAAATAGGTAATAAATAGTCTTGTTCTCGTAACTGTCGGTATCTTTAGTTTTCATTTATTTTTGTTGCTTATATATTTTGTAAGTATGTATGTATTTATGTATCTTTTATTTAGGATATGTATATATCTGTGTATTTATTCTAGTTTATTGTATACTTATTTGCACCGACGACAGCCCCATTTTATGTCCAGGCAAATCACTGTCCATTCAGGTTGCCTGGAAGAGATCGCGGAAAGCGATAAGGCCGCCCATTGTATATTTTGTAGTGTTTGATTTATTTTTTGTTATGTATTTTTGTGGTGTACAATAAAATATGTATAAATAATAAATAAAGAAAAGAGGTATTCCACTAAGAGCAATGATTTCAACAGCACTTATCCGAACCGCACCTGAGCACTTCCACTAACCGCACTGAAACAAAATTTTGAGGAGTGTAGTTCTGTGGAACAGTTTATTAACATTATTTTCAGTCTTCGAACGGCACCAAGCTGTCTTGCAGGGAAGGAATAACAATTGACAATAACTGCCACTATAAACACTGGTGGCGCAGTGGTAACAACCGCGACTTACGAGTTGTATGTCGTAGGTTCGAACACAGACAGGCGCTTTACTTTGTGGAAAATATTTCATCATCACTGCTCTCAAACGGTAAAAAAACATCGTGAGGAAACTGGTAGGCCCTAGAACAAAAAAAAAGTGGTGGCACTCCGGGTGTGCCAACATAAGTGAAAACTTGAAGAAGATCGCCTTGATGGAAGAAAAATACTTGCATAGAACATTGATCCGTAACGTAATATAAATAAAGAGCACAATTGCGTTTACAAAAATGAGGTGTCGTCATTTTGTCACGAAATCCAATGGTTTAGTCCCATCTCAAAAATGCCCAACGCGCCTAAAGAAGTTTTCACATCAATAATTCGAAGACATGTGACATCTAACAAACCTCACTGGGCCCGCGTCGTAAAGAGCCCTCCCCCGCTCGAAGAGAGGAAGCTGTTCCAGCAGTGGGAACATTATAGGCTGAATATTCTACTACCACTTAAGCTGTTTTCATGATTTCAGACCACTATGCCCAGCACCCAGCAATTGTATAACACAATATTTCATTGGAGTGGAATCCAAGATAAACTTAAAAAATCGTAACGGAGTATTTAGTAACTAAAGAGTATGGCGAAATTGGGCCCAATTTTTCAATAAGATTTATTTCAATAAGTGATGGTCTTATTGAAATAAATCTTATTGAAAAATATTATAATTTATATATCATTTATAATAGGCACTTTTCAGAACAAAATTACAGAGAAAAGAAAATTTCTCATCCCAAAATGTAGTACATATGGAGAAAAAGAAACTCCGTTGACACTCTCACAGAAATATAAATAACAGTTTCCGATTTAGTCAATCACTAGCGTATATGTAAAACAAATGGCTTTTGCACAGCACAACGATAGAAATCTATGTTTTCGTGTGAGTGAGTTGTACGGTGCATGGTAAATGCACGCTGTGTTTGATGGGATAAGGCTTATAATTGATTGTGTAGTACGTTCTGATTTATGAATTGCAAGAGTGAGCGCAACCTTGTATCTATTGGATTTACTGATCTGCATGTGTAGTTGTGGCGACGTGCTGTGGACATAGTGGAGACATTGGGTTTTGATACATTTTCAATTAATTAATATCTCCTTCTTTCTTATATCTATGGTCACTCTTATGCTCGGAACACACCAACTCATACTTAAAAAGTATTTTCGCAAACTCCCAAGGTGCTACTTAAACACCAAGTCACACCGCAACAGAAAATAACTCACCCATTTATTTACCGTCACGTGCTAAAGAACAGTGTGACAAACTCCTGGTCGGCACTCGAAACAACCAGCCAAAGTGGGGCAGTTAGCCAAGTTAAATTGGCCAAGTGGAAGCAACTTTTTAACTAGTGTTTACCCACTTTGTCTGAAATATTGCTTTTGTCGAGACGTTTTCGGCTGTGGGGTACATACGTAAACAGTTCGGTTTTGGGGACGAATGGTAGCTAGATATATTATTTACGAAAGAAAAGTATTTTACTGACTCTCTAAAAACGTATTGACCTTCTAACGATGGATACTTTTTTAAATGAATGAACCTCTTAAAACTTTTTGCGCTTCTAATGTTAATAATTGAGCCCCTTTTTATATTTCTGTCATTTTCTCACAGTCGGTCGCACTTACTTGGCTATTTAATATTTTTAGGACCCTTCAAGTAGGAATTATTTGAGGTTCACAAAAAGAGGCGCAATTATTATATTAGAGTGTTCAATAATATTTTTAGGAGTGCAAACTGGGAATTATTAGAGATTCGATTAACGGGTAGCGTATATTTATTTAGGAAACTCCACTTGGTTGAAACTTGGAGGCCAATAAAGAGCGATATTATATTCCTATCTTAACTTGACTTCTTAGTCCCAGAACTTGTTACGTTTGTAACTTATTACATTATACCTAAAATAGGTTAACCGCCTCTGTGGTCTAGTGGTTAGACCACCTGTCTCAGACCCGGTACGATTCCTAGTGGGGGCAAAATTTTCTGCTGGGTTTGGTTGGCGGTAGGGCTTGTTCTAAGTGCGCCTGGCTAGCTACCACCATCTTATCTAAGTCTGTCAACCTATCAACAACGTTAACAGCATTTTTGTGTTTGGACAGTTTTAGGTAAGATAGCCAGTTCTTCTGTGGTTGAGGATTCCGGGTGAAGGTTGCTTCCACCTTCGGCCTAATCATCACTCATATCAGGTGAGATGCAGGCGAAGAGTTTCCAGGATGTGGTTAAGAAATAAAAAAGAAGATTTTCTTGCGGGGGGGGGTTTGATCCCCAAGTTGAGTTTTAGAGGTATGAGGAACAGGGTGTAAAGTTCACTCATCCACCATAGAAAAGGGAGGATCCTCCGACCAGACGGGTGTTGTCTCTGGCGGGCAACTGCCCAGCGATTGATGTCGCGGAAATTCCTGTCTTATGTAATTTTGACGTCCGAAAAGTGCTGATTCTCAGCCTAATTTGTATAAATGACTTTTGATTTTAATTTTGTGACTTCCAATTGCTTCGTTGGTCTAGTGGTCGCAAGGTCCTGGGTTCGATTCCCAGATCGGGCAAAGTGTTATTGGGTTTTTCCATCACGAATTTCTCAGTAGCAGCCCGGTGTCTGGATTTGGACCCAGTTGATGGCAATAAGCTCGCCCCCTATTACGTGAGACTTAAACATAATTGGGGAAATATGGGTGGTAACTATAGATACACCTCAGCCTAACCCCTCGGAGAATTACAGCCGTGATGATATGTTATGTTTGAAAAATCCAACAAAAATGGAACATCGGTTTTGGCAAAGCTATTGGCTGTGGAACAATGGCCTAACACACGGTTTTCGGGAGCCTATTCAATCTCATATCCAGTGATTGGACCGGTGTACCAATCACAGTACCTAGCTAGCATGAGTTTTGACAGCAAATTGACTGTAAGGCCCTTTGTACACACGCGTTTTTCTTGCCGTGAAAAGCTACGGTTTTCACCATGTGTAGGCACGGTCGTCAGTGTTGTATGAATCACTATTGAAGCTTGTTGACAGACACGTTTTTGCTACAGCGCGGTTTATTCGCCGTACCGTAAAGAAACCGTGTCATATACAGATGGCCTTAGGGCTTTTAAAAACCGGGTAAATTAGCAAATTCAAATTCAAAATATTTTATTTCACATAAATCTACATGGGCTCTTATGAAACGTCAGAAGCTAGGTGCACAGTTCCAATTGGTCGTTTCCTATGGAGAAGAGCCGACAAGAAACTCCACGGTTATGTGTTTTTATTTAGCAGTATTTAATAGGTATGACAGGATATTTAGTAGGCCTGTCAACAAATAGGTACCAGGTACTTAACAAAAAAGTAAAACAAGGTAGAATAACAAGGTAGGTAATTAGGTATAGACAAATGATATCTCTCGATTTGCAGTTCGGGCAAAGAAAGGTTTCTCTACCAGGAAATTTTCAATAGCAGCACGAAATCTGGTTATTGGCAATGAGGTCACCGCGTATTAAATGAGTCATTCTATAGCTGGTGTAAAATCGATGTAATGATTCCACATTTGGGGAAGAGACTTGATGTCATTTTCCAAAGTATATTGGGGACCGCTTCCAGTTTAACCGGATGCAGCTGAATACCAGTATTTTACATGGAACTACTGCCTACCTGACCTCTACAACTCAGTTACTGGGTAACACTATACCCCTTGGTAAGACTGGTCGTCAGACTTTCAGATTTTTGACGACCCGTAAAGACTGCCAAAGATCCAAGAACAACAGCCGGGAACAACGACTTAACATGCTTTCCAAAGCACGGAGGGGTCTCGGTATGCCCCTTCCAAGACTAAATCTGCAGTGTTCCTGGCAGGAGCAGTGGAACATGTCCAGTAAAAATAAAGGCGGTTTTTTTATGCAGTGCAACCGACCATAAAACCAAAACCGTGGTTTTTCAGTCACAAAAAAGGTTCGAAAACTGTTATTTCCGTTCTCTGTAGAATCCGCTTAGATTTTTGTTGCACTCCCGTCTTTTTACACAAAATCTGTATCCGTGATTCCTCTCTGCGAGTGCGGGTTGGAGGAGGGCACCCTGGATCACATTTTTTTTATGTTCTAACAACATCCCACCTCTAGATTTGTATAGCCGTCTCCTTAAATTTAAGATCCCTCTTCCAATTAATTTCCCCTCCCTTTTAACATATTCCTCTCCAGAACTGCTTGTGGCGCTGATGATTTTCATCCGTCACAATCATATAAAATTATAATATGTTTCCCAAAATATTCTAAGTATTTACGTGAGTTTAATTTTCTAACAGTAATTATAATATTTATGTAATTTTATATTTCTGTTTGTTTCAGTCCAGTACTAAACCCACAAGTTCTACAGTTCAATTGAAGCACGGAAGATTTTTTTTGCAGTACACACTTGCTTTTCCAATTCACTTAGACATTAGCAGAATTGGTGACATCGGCTTTGCTTGCCATAACAAAAAATAGAATAGAATAGAACAGCTGGGACCAACGGCTTAACATGCTTTCCGAAATACGGAGGGATCTCGGTATGTTGAGACGGTTCATGGACTGATCTTGGCAAGCGTAGCTTAACCTGATCGATCGACCCGTGCAGCTGTTATTACTTAGCTTCAAATCCCTCCGAATAAAATTGACATTTTATTACAAACGCTACCTACCAACATTGCCTCTGATCGTAAAGTACCCATAAAACTCAATAACTAAATACATACTTAACCCCTAAATCGATAAATAGTAAGTTATTCTTTACGAACCACGACCTGTCACTACTCAAAGGTCAGTGTTCCAGATTTGACCTAATATAAGTTAATAGGCGTGATTACGCTGTTTGCTAAGTAGCACTTAGAGATTTAAGCTTGGGGATATATTTCTGCTCTCTAATTTTGGATAATTTGATCGTGATAAGATCAGTTTATTCAAGGTAAGAGATAAGACACTAAATGTTAAACTTTGTATATCTAATGAGTCTGTATAAAAAAAATTCAACTGACTGCAGAGCGAAAGTTCTTCTCGCGATTTTTTTACATGTTTTCCTGTCTGTGGTACTTATATAAAAGAAAGAAAGAAAGATTTATTTGTCACAGAAACACGTGCATAGAAAAAGATAAGAGAAATCAGAAAAAATAAAAAAAAATAGATCTACATACTGCCTCGTTGGTCTAGTGGTCGCAAATCGCTACCGCTGAGTATGACGTCCTGGGTTCAATTCCCGGGTCGGGTAAAGTGTTATTGGGTTTTTCCATCTGGAATTTCTCAGTAGCAGCCCGGAGTCTTGATTTGTGCCCGGTTGATGGCAATAGGCTCGCCCCCTATTTCATGGGACTTTAACATAACTGGCGAAATGTGGGTGTACTGTAAGTATACCTCTGCCTAACCCTTCGGGGATTACAGGCGTGATGTTATGTTATGTAGATCTATATAAAACAGAAATAGTCGACAGCTGCACGTCATGACTGCGAAAAGAAGGCTTCCACTCAGCATGGTGACAAAAATAAAATAAAAAATAGTATGTATTTATGAAAATGATCACGTCTGCTTACAGTATCGGCGCAAGAGCCCGCGTCGATCACACCTTCGTTATTTTATAAAAGCTGAAAGTTTATCTGTGTATTTTCATTCAAACTAATCATTCATATATTTTAAAGCTAAGAAAATGCGACGTTGTCGTATTTCACGTAAGGGTGTTTTACAAAAATATTTGTGACTCTCGAATTATTTTTTATAAAAAAAAACATCCAGTTGATATTTTGACAAGATTATGAGAGTTATGAAATTTCAAAAGGAACACGTTGTATATTCCTCGCGCTCGCATCAACGACTGACTTTCAATGTGTCTGACAAGAGGTAATAACTATCGAAACTGTCTGACTACTGAGGAAACATCTTTTGACAGTTCCCCAAGTAACATAAATATAACATTCAGCTATATAATGTAACTTAAGTGCAATTGTAAACACCTTTGCCACACGATACCTGTCAAAGTCACTATTATCCAAACTTCATATCCGGGGATCGTTCTTACCTGTATTGGGGACACAGAGGAACTTTCAGCTTTTATAAAATAACGACATATTTTCTTAAATTTCTAATGCTTAATAGTGTATTTGAAATTGGAAAGTTCCAATTACCTATATCAAATGTAGCATGTGAAGGACATAACCAAACAGAATTCATAATAATAGCCTCGATCAAATTTCTAGAAATGCCTACTCTATTTAGACCACAAACTCATTAATTATTGACGACCTATGGTTATTGAATCGGTGACTACCTTTGAAGTCGATTTTTTATTTTTTATTTATAAAAGACCATTTCTTTTCCTAAGGACTACACTCACTTTTTTTTTCGGATTTTCCTATATACAGGGTCAAATTAAATTAACTAGTGAAACTCCGCAGACGTGATCGATATCAATACCTCAAACACGACAAATAAAAAAAAGCTTGTGATGTTACTTAAAGTATGAGCACAGATTAGTACAGATGGGATACTCCGCTAAAATCATTTAAATAATATCGACTCTTGTTACGATACAATCAAGTGCAATTCAAGTCGCACAACGCTAATAAACTACAGTTAAATTCACCTAGCATTTGCCTGTCTTTCTGAATTTGACAAGTCGATCCCGCCGCGTACCTACTTGTAGCTTCATACTTAAAATGCGGAGTGTCCCATCTATATTCATCTATGGTATGAGTTGAGAAAACCTGAATTGTTTTTTTGTTTGATCATGTTTAAATATCGATACCATCTCGTGTGCGGAGTTTTGCTAGCTAATTCAATTTGACCCTGTATAGCTCAACATCACATTTTCAGGAATTGAATGTCATCGCTCAGTGTTCAAGCTTTCTGTGTCCAATTTTATCACAATTAGGTTCATCTGTTCATACTCGGTTTCCGAATTGAGAATTTGAAGTTGAGAACTTGTCAAACACTACTATAGCATTAGGTACTTAAGATGATTCCTTCAATTTAGCCCACGAAATTAAAAAATATATTACGTTTTTTTGCAAAGAAGTTTGAATTTCATGGGCTTTCACCTTAAGTAACGCTAAAGTATAGATAGAGTTCGGCTAATTCTACAAATTAAATTTTCAATTAGGAAACTAGGTTATTAGGGCAAGTGCACACGAGCCACCGGCCACAACCACTGGTGGCTGTCGCCTCTGGCTGCGGTGTTGAGTACCTACTGCTTTAGCGGGTGGCCGCCACCGGCCACACGTCTGCGACGAATCCATAGAAAATCTATGAAAATGCATGTGAACTGCTTGTCGCTGGGCTACCGGCGCGGTGGTTGTGTGAGCCTTAGCCTTGATAGCACAAAAAAACATACAGACCGATTGACATTACCATTTATAGTATTAGCAGGGAATATTAGCAAACAAGGCCGGCAATATTTCCTTTCGATCAAGAACGGTTTCCTAGGAATCATTATATTGCAGCTTTGATGTTAGTTCAAAGAGCAATAATGGTTGTGTGTGTTCGTATGATGTTCGTATTTAATGAAAGGAGGTAGGTAGGGGTTCAGGTGAGTGAAAAGTTAAGACGCTTTTTTATTCGAAGTTAAAATCAATATATTTATTTTAATTAGACGGCTGAGAGATTTGTTAATATATCATTACGATTACGTACAAATAAATAAAATTGAAGTGTCTGTTTGTAATTTCAAAATAACAGGTTTTTACTAAATGCACATGAAAGTATATACGAAACGTATAACATTTTTTTTTTGTCTATCAGTCTGTTTGTTCCGACTAATCTACAAAACGGCTGGACCGATTTGGACGAGACTTTCACTGGCAGATAGCTGATGTTATAAGGAGTAAATAAAGCTACTTTATTTTAGAAAAAGAATAAGGGTCCACGGGCAACAGCTAGTTGAAAATAGCTACACACAAACAGCTAGTAGGTATGTCCGTGGCATCACAGCGGGCCCTATCAGAATACCAGCGCTGCGGTATTTATTTATTTTTAAATATCACAGCATCATGCTGAGATAGGAGCGTTTTTGGCCTCGCACAGGTCGTATTTTTTATTTTTTTATTAGTCTAGCATGCTCCTTTTTTATTTTTGTTAATGTTTGTTCCTTTTTTTTTATTATGTTTTGTATTTCCTGTGCGTGTCCCAATAAAATATTTTCTTTCTTTTCTTTCTTTAAAATAGACATACGATTTTTTTTTAAACAGGACTGTCATTTCCACAGGTGGGTCAATAATATATGTGCGAGATAATTTAATTTTTTGAAATTAGAAATAACTAAATGCAATAGTTTTATTTTTAAGTCAACTTCCGTTTTATAAAAAGTATTGTATTGACTTTCCGTTGCGCGCCGCTTCCCCACCTACCGACCGAGTCGGGTATAAAATAGGGTGCGCGGCGCTCGACAGATCAGAAGTTGTCTAGTAGCAGACACGGTACGAAGGTGCTCTGAACTGTCAGGTAACGTTGAGTTTATTATTACTTTATACTGTTACTATGTTTATTGCTATGTTGATGTGACAATTAATTACTTATTTACTGAACAGTTATATAAAATGTGTATTTGCTGTATTGCTTCCTATTTTTACTTATTCCATACCTTATGATTCATGTTATTATGTATTATGGTAAAACAATGTACTTGCTTATGGAAAATATATCAATTTGATTTATTTAAACTATTTCTTTCGTATTATTTCCACTACATCTCCCACATATAGTTTCCAATGAAGAAAAATGAGCAAAAAATTCTGACTGTGTGATTAAAACCGGTGAGCAATGGGTAGCTCGCCGTCCGATAAGGACCAGGCCCGAGTCGACGGCGCGTGGTGTTCCACGCGCGCCTCAAAGAGACGTCAGAACAACTGACGGAGTCGCCAACATACAGTCAACTGAAGGAATACGGGTGGGTTTTAGTCAGTAAGAGTCTGACACGCCATTATCAAATAACTTCTCCCGCTCCGACCAGACCGGTAGAAGTAATTTGATAATTTCCCACAAAAAAAGAATGGAAACAAAGTGAAGAAAATAATAATACCAATCCAACCAACGATCGTCTTTTCTTTTGTCATGCCTACACAATTATATCCACTACAAAGTCCAGCATGCGGAGCATGATAACCATAGAAACGGGTTCTCTACGGGTTTGTTGACGGAAGAATAGACAAAATGACAGATTGTGATTGTATATCTGTCATTTTGTCTATTCTTACGTCGACAAAACCCGTTTCTATTGTGGTCATGCTAAAGCTACGGTTTCCTAGAAAAGCGTGTCCGTCATAATATAACGGACGTCAGGAAAATCTGTCATTTTCACCATTATTTGACATTAAGTGAAAGCCCGCCCCCCAAATATTTCAATCGCTAGATTTGCCCTCACCGTACCCAGTCACAAGTAAAAGTGTCCATACTCAGAAGAATGAGCTCATACATATTTAAATAGCGTTTCCATGACAAACAAGTGTAATCACTGTATCATTGTGTGTCAGAGGTGGCAAAACGAAACAGAAAACCGACTATCGTTTGATCCGGTAGGGCGAATCTAACGATTTAAATCTTTGCCTCTGTCATCATGACAGACGTCACTGCGGCCGTTAAATGCGGCCATCACTCTTCTAGGAAACCGTAGCTTTAGCGTAGATAGTCCACTGCCAAAATCTTCTTTAATTATTAATAATTATCGGAATTAATATTGAACATGAATTCAGTCGCCGGTAATATAATTATAGCTAGGTACAATGAACAATTAATTAGATAATATTGCCATCGGCCAATTTAATTGCCAAAGTTCGGCCAACAAGCAAGCCGTAACAATAAATTAAATTGTATATTTCATAATCTGACTCAAGGGTATTAACATTTAACAAGGAAACTGGGTGCGCAGAAAGTATGAGATCTCATTGCTACCTAATTAATAACAGCATGGGTCTATTGAAGGTTAAGCTACGCTTGCTGAGGTCGGTCTGTGGATGGGTGACCATTCATATCATATCGAGACCCCTCCGTGTTTCGGAGAGCTCGTCAAGGCGTTGGTCCGAACTGTCATTCGTAGATATTTGACAGTCGTTACGGGTAGTCAGAAGCCCGAAAGTTTGACAGTGATAACCATTCTTACCAAGGGGTATCGTATTACCCAGTAACTGTGTTGTGGAGGTCAGATAGGCAGTCGTTCTATGTAAAATACAGGTAATCAGCTAAAAAAACAGAGTAAAAATTCAGCGTCTAAAATCCACAATTTCCTATAAAAACTAGCATAATAAACGTTAAACCCGCTGTCCCAGTTAATAGAGTGGTAGCAGTACTATTTAGCTGGTATCACAGTATAGTATAGTACAGAAGGTCAACTCCATACAACAGGCAATTTTTTTTCCAACGCGCATTGTGGGCGGGTAGGAGCGCCAACACCATCCTAAGCGTGCTCAGCCACAAGCTGGACAGCCCCCTTCTGGGGCACTGGGTTCAAGCACAAGTGCGTGTGCCCGGAACCCCAGTGGGCGGCAAATACTTAAATTAAATTAAATATTAACTAATATAGTTTGTAAGTCGTTCTACTAACAACATTATGGGCCAAGTGTGTCTGAAATAAAAATTATTTTATTTTTATTTTATTGCCATGCGCATTGGAAGGCCTGGATGATAATGGAAAGCGGCAAACTTACATGACACGAATAGGGATAAGATTAAAAATTCTTTTTTGTCCGTCAGGTAGATTGTTAAAAAATATTGGACACGTATTTTTTCTTTTTTTACGTTATCAAAAGATTACGGCGATACATTGATTGAAAATGGGCCATGACGTCACGAGTATGTACATTTTATACTTACTTGTGACGTAACGAACCCCGCTCCCCAACTTTAGTGCGTTTTATTCAAGTTATTTTTTATTAATAAGATAAAGCAAAAAATACGTGTCTAATATTTTTTTTTTATCATCTGACTGACAGACTAAATAGATCTTTTTTTTTACCCAGGCAGCATCCTTATTGTACGAACAACGATCTTAACTCAAAAATGTCAGTCGCGTATGCCTTGCGTGAAGCATGTCTATGTGTGCGTGCGATTTTCGTTAATTGTCAGTCTCAAAGCAGTTATTTCAATTAAACAATTTACAAGCAAATTTGAATAAAACTTAAACTCAAAGCATTTATTTCGTACCTACTTTCGAATCCAATAAACCAATTTTATTACAGGCACTTTTGAATTGTCAAGGACTCAATCAGTCTAAATTTAAAAGATGAAGCGAATCGCCCATTCCAAAGCGTAGTAGGTTTTTATGGAAAAGTACGGGCAAGAAACTCCATGACTCTTTAAAAATAAAAAAATACACCGGACAAGTGCGTGTCGGACTACGCACAATGAAGGGTTCCGTAGTTGGGATAAATTTATCCCTAGAACAAACTTAACATTGTAGTTGAATAACTTGTTCTCCCATTAACTTGTTCTCCCATACATTCCAACTACAAATGTATTGAGAGACTACCATATTACCATGTTATTTTAAGACCACAGACCTATTATAGGTTTTTCTGTAATCTATGAGAAAAGAACCACTATCTGTATTTTTTTCAGGCTCAGTAGTTTCGGTGGTCAATTTTGCATCCATTTTCTTAAATATCTTTAAAACTATTCATTGAAAAAAAGAGATCCTCGCAATAATCCCTTTCATTTGATATGTCGCACGGTACAGTTCGCATTACTTTTTTTTTCAATATTTTTATTTGTACCCTAAAAGTGACCCCCGTATTCAAAGTTTATTTTATTACGTTACACGTCGTGTTTGGATCACAGAAATACATAGTAAGTGTAGGTACTACATTTAAAATTAATCGGTCCAATCGATTCGGAACAAATATACTATGACAGACGGAGAGACAGACACACGAGGGATATATCCCTCTCTCCTATAAGGGTTCCGTTTTTGCTTTTGAGATACGGAACCCTAAAAATGATAAATTCATTTAATTTTTATAAAATGTTATGAAATATTGGTAACATCATTCATGTTGAAGTTATAGATGTGAGAACGATGTCGAGAAACTGGAACTTTGAGTGGAACTGAACTATCCAACACATGCCAGGTTGTATGAAGTGTCGACCTTCTGCTTCTGTACCTCTGTATTTTGTTGGTGTACTGATTAGCTGCCATTCTATGATTACAAACAGAATTCTGCTCCGGTCATTATAGCTGAGAGCGGAATTTTCTAGCTAAAACATTATTGTGCTGTTGTTTTGCCATGATAAGCTAATGAGACTGGAATGTTGGACTTACCTAGTTTTATTTCATTATTATATCGCTAGGGTAACCCGTAAAATTCAAACTTTCTAAAATTTTTGCAATTTTCTAGTCCCTATTAGGTCCGTAGTATTTTGATCAAAATATGATTTGCATCTGTAACAAGCATGTATTTACAGAATTATAATCATCGAAATCATCAATACATTTGGTTTAAATAAGGTCCTTATTTTTATTATTTTGTTAATCTTTTATATAGATTCTTTTCTTTTAGATTTTGTGAATGTGAGAACGTTGTAGGCTGTGGACTGACTTGTGGACCATTTTCTATTTTACCAAGTACCTGGTACTTGTTGATAGGGCTACACTGTCCTCTCATACCAATTAACACCGTAATTTGAAAACATTGTAGAGATCATTTATTTTTAAAAGAGTAACCGTGGAGTTTCTTGCCGGCTCTTCTCCATAGGAAGCGACCAATTGGAACCGTGCACTTAGCTTCTGAAGTTTCATAAGTAGCCTTGTAGGTTTATGTGAAATAAAAATATTTTGAATTAAATTTGAATTGAATTGAATACAACTCTTTAAGTTCAAATTACCATATTGAAGGACAATTTCATGAAATCGTGACATTTGAGGCTAAATCTAACTTCAAGAGTTGTATTTATTATTTTTATGATTATAATGATGTAGATACATATTTGTTAATGTCGCGAACCATAATTTTGTAACACAAAATCTGATACTGATCTGCAAATTGCAAAAAACTTAGGAAATTTGAGTTCTGCGTGCCCTTAAATCCTGTTCTCGTATAGAGAAGGAATAAACTTCAATTAGCAACCTTTATGGCGCATATTGGCCATTTAAAAAATCAAAAGATCTATCTATCATGGTTATAGTTTCAGGTCATGGTCATGGCCATCAGGGCTGAGAGCTAAAGGTATTTTAACTCTAATAGCCCGGAGCCTGGAAAGCCCTGACTATGATATGTGTGTGGTAGAACTTAGAACCCCATGTCCCTAGAACACCAGTCGTGGCACAACCATGGTCGCACTGGCAAAAATATATCGTTGGTGGCGCAACTGATCGGATGCCTGGTGAGATACCCATCATAAATGTTGTGGTGGCAGCGTGACCATGGTTACGCCACCATGGTGTCCTAGAAAGATATAAGCCTTAAGGTCCAAATTTTGTTGCGGATATTTCCTATTACTTGTTTGCATCAGAGAACAAAAAAAGATGAATGGATTGTGTGAGGCATGGCGACATGAAAAAAAAGGAGTGAATGATTGAGCGACGGCTGACAGGGCACAATGGAAGGAACATGTTACGCCAACCCCAACTAACATAGGACAAGTTGAAGAAGATGATGTCCTTTATCCTATACTCTTATTCTTTCTCTCTCTTCTCCTAACACTCACATTCGTTTCTTCAACTTAATACGATCTGTATCTTTAATTATAAAAACAACCTAACCCAATTCCAAAAAAACACTAGAAAGTGAAAAATAACTTAAATTTCGGAAGTCGGTGTCTTTGGTTTTGTATTTTAGTTATTTGCCACCGACTTCCGAAATTTAAGTAATTTTCCACTTTGTAGTGCTTTTTTTTTAATTCGGTTGTTTTTTTTTTATTGTAAAAAAGTTTTTATTTCTCGCTTTTTAGTGGGTAGTTTGTAATTTACCTAAGTTACAATAGCCTAAACTCAACTGCTCATCATCTTTTACAAAATATAGCTTTTTCCGATGCAGGGACGTTAATCGTTGAGGAGTTCTCCTGGTACTTCACCATTAGCTCCACTTGTCCATATACATTGTGACGAGCATAAATTGCATTGCAACCATAGTAAAGTAATCGAATCGTAACCCGTGAAATACTTATTATTGAGTAATTCCGGTGGCCATTTGTGGTCTACATCATAAGTTCCACTTCACCAAATAGTGCTTTCAAAGAGCAACTGCACGAGTTACTATAAAAATACCCAAATCGCGATAGGTTTAGCCATAATATTTGAAGAGTTCTCTCGATTTCTCCAGGATCCCATCATCAGGTCCTGGTTTCCTTATCAGGGTACCACCCTTGGGATATCTCCTTTCCAACAGAAAAAAATGATCAAAATCGGTTCATAAACGACGAAGTTATCCGCCAACACACATAAAAAAAGGATATATATACGGTGGAATTGAGTAACCTCCTCCTTTTTTTGAAGCCGATTAAAAAAAAAGACTTTGATGTCGGAGTCAAGATAAACCGTTACCGTTAAATTCTTACCTGAATCAGCTTTCTGTAAAAGCATTGATCATTTTATTGAAACCAGTTAGTCAATAAAACTCGCCGTTTTAGGTCAAGTAGTTATTATATGAAACTCCCGATTTCTCCTTTTCTTAGTATTCAAATACAATCCAATTTAGCTTAGAATTTTTCATCCCAGTTTAGTAACTTCTAAATATACAATAAGTCTGCCTAGCCTTTTCCAGGCCGGCTTCCGGTTCCGCAGGAGGAGACGCCCAGGGCGTCGGGAATCGCGAGGCGATTTCCGGCCACCGTAGGCGCGGGCTTGCGGACGGTGAGCAATGGGTAGCTCACAGTCCGATAAGGACCAGGCCCGGGTCGACGGCGCGTGGTGTTCCACGCGCGCCTCAAAGAGATGTCAGCAGAATCGACGGGGTCCGCTAGGGCCGATGCCTGCCGGGGTTGCGAAGAAAACCGAGAGGGAGATCGTGACCCCCGGCAACAGGGCAAACAGGCAGAAGGAACACGGGTGGGTTTTAGTCAGTAAGAGTCTGACACGCCCTCCCGCTCCGCCCAGAGCAGGAGAAGTTATTTGATGATATCCCACCAAAAAAAAAAAGGCTGGCTTCCGGTCTAACCGGATGAAGCTGAATACCAGTATTTTTAATGGAGCGATTGCCTATCTGACCTCCACAACCCAGTTACTAGGTAACACGACCATACCCCTAAGTAAGACCAGTTGTCAGAGTTTTGAGCTTCTGACTACCCGTAACGACTGTCAAAGATGTACGAATGTCAGCCGGGACCAACGGCTTAATGTGCTTTCCGAGGCACGGAGGGGTCTCGATATGTAAGGTTTGTCACCAATCTACAGACCGCGAGATGCGTCTTGAAGTCTTAACATTCGATCGACCCGTGCGGCTGTTATTATTTACCCAGGAACCTTCTTAATGAGACGGCTTTGAACTGCGATTTTAAATCGGCGACGGTGACGGCACGGTTGGCGCAGTGGTTAAGCGATTGAATATTTGTATGACCTACAAGTAGTTGTTCCGGGTCTGGCTGTTTGTGTATGTGAGTTTAAATTTTGTAAACGCACCCACAATGCGGGAGAAATTCCAAGTGTGGGGAAAAGTTTGAAAAAAAAAAAACATACATCTTTATTAGCCATTATCTCAATAGTCACCCCCTTTCTAGCCATATTTATCATCTTTCACATAATCCATCCTTCGTTTCATTATACCTTTTTTTTGGGTGGGAAATTATCAAATAACCAGCCCAGAGCGGGAGGGCGTGTCAGACTCTTACTGACTAAAACCCACCCGTGTTCCTTCAGTTGCCCTGTTGCCGGGGGCCACGGTATCCCTTTCGGTTTTCTTCAGGCAACCCCGGCAGGGAGTCATTATAAATGTGAGTATCTTTCTAAATCTTTAAATGCCATAGCTCTGCTCTTCTCTGGTTAATTATATCAATTTCAAACTCAAAACATTAATGTCAATTAAAACAATTTACAGGCACTTTTGAACCATCTAGGAGTCGGTCAGTGAGAAATATGAATCTATTTGCCCATTCAGTAGGTTCCTATGGAGAAGAACGGGCAAGAAACTCCATGGACACTCTTTTAAAACGAAATATTGTGTTATCTCCAGCGTAACGCCAGATCTGAACCAAAATCATAGATCACCAGGAGTTCTGACCTAAAGATAAACTCCTGGAAACATCACCATAAATCCTGCGATGAAAGACGTGACGGCAGCGGTCTAGCCATAAATATTGTAACCACTCATGTTCAGACAGATTTTATGTGACGTTCCTAATTTATTGCTGTTAATTATTATAACGATGGGCAGTTCAAAGCAGACTCATTTATATTTGTTTGTCGTATATTTAGAAGGTGAATGGGATGAAAAATAAAGTACGTTGACCGAGAAGCTGTGTGGAAATCGGTTGTCATGGTATGGGCTTGAGATGCGGAGCAAGGAGAACATGTCGTGAGGAAATTTTTGAATCTGAATGTGGTTATAAGAGTGGACGAAGAGCAAACACTTGTGATAAAGGGGTGACAGATGATATATTAATATGAAAGAATGTAAAGGAAGTGACTACTAAGATTACGACTGATAAAGATGTATGGAAAACGAAAAGATTCTGTGCTGACGCCAAATAAATTGGCAAAAGTCAGGAAGATGATGACTGCGCCACAGTATAAATAAGTAACAGTATTGTGTTTTCATAGGAAACGGCCGAAACAACACGCTTTGAAATCTCAGTGTATACCAGTACGCAACAATCTGGAGTACGTAGCAGTTACGCATAGACGCGGAAGGGTTATCTACCAAGTGGCCGTAGGTAATTATATCAAGGTCACTGCCGAGACATAATACTGTTACTTTATTATACTGTGACTGCACACAATAGACATAGGAATGAACTGAGCATTCTGTATTCAGTTGTGCAGTGAAGACAGACCGAAAAGTACGAGAGAGATAAAGCGAATGTGCGGCCAATAGTTATCTCTTTATAGAATTCGAAATTTTAGAATTCTGTAATTTAAAAAAAGAATCTCTCGGGGTACTGCGCCTTTCAAGGTTGCAAAAAAGAGACAGGTATTGGCCGCACAGTCGCTTCGTCTCTTTCTGAAGAGCGGTCACTTTTGTGTGGCTAATGGAACATTTAGACGGGGCCAATCCCCGAGATAATCCACTAAGCCAATCGAATAATAGCATCGTGTATATAGAGATAGTGCATTGGATTGCCCTGCATTATATTGGACTGGATTTGGTTTTGGACTTATTTTTGACCGGCTTGATGGACTGGCTTAGTGGATTGTCTCACAGATTGGCCCCGTCTAAATGGTCCATTACACTGAGTCTATTCTCTATGTTAAGAGTGATGATATGAGTGACAGAGACAACGCTCTATAAAAGCCGAACTTTTTCTGAAAATCGATGAGCCATTATTTACGGTCAGTTAATGTAAAGTTACTGCCTCGTAAAGAACGTTAAGCCGTTGATCCCGGCTGTCATTTATAGACCTTTGACAGTCCTTATGGGTAGTCAGAAGCCCGAAAGACTGACAACCAGTTTCACCAAGGGGTAGCCTTACCCAGTAATTGGGTTGTGGAGGTCAGATAGGCAGTCGCTCAATGTAAAATACTGGTATTCAGCTGCATCTGGTTAAACTGGAAGCCTAACATAGTTGGGAAAACTCTAGGCAGATGATCGTAAAAATATCAATAATTAAAAAAACTAAAATATTGTGTAAAAACATTAATAAAGTGGCCAGTTATTAACTATACCACTAGACCATATTTAAAATGCAGAAAATTCAAGATAATTTTGAAAGTCTGCAATCCAGCCACTCAGTAACAGCTGAATTAATTTGCAAAAGATAAAATGACTACGGATTAGCTTATCCTGCTTATTTCGCATTCCGGGAAACTGTTTCAATGTTGGTAAGCTGCGGTGCAGCTATATTAATTGTTTTCTCTGCATAATATTGTTTTAATTGTTATTTATAGACAACAAATATGACTAAATCTTTACTGCCTTAACCTTACTGAACATGAACTCATCGGCAACACAATAGACATTTATTTTCGTTGCTTATATTTATTTAGTATAAATTTATTTAATATATTATACTATTAAATGAGCAATATTTCAATATATGTGTCGGATCCGGTCATTAGTACGGACACGAAACGAATCGCAAGCGCGCCACTGGCGACATCACGGGATCTACCCAAAGCGCGCTTCTACAGATTCGTGATGTTTTAAGGCCACGGCTAGGAGGATTCAGTCTCTGATTGCATCGGAGTTAAGACGTCGCGGAACTGTACTCGATTCGTTATGCTCAGTTATTGTGTTAATTGTAATATGTGATTATTGTGTTAATTTGTGATTTTGTTGCTAGAGTGATTAATTTGATTGTAAATTATAATGTGATCTGAACTGCAAACGGTTTTTCTATTGCGCAATAACCAACACTACCCAACGTACGCCCACAGTAGTTAAAATATCGCTGATAATAACGGAAGTCACATATCTGTCTCCGACATATATATTTGTAATTACGTTCTCGAAAACGGCTGTAACGATTTCGATGAAAGTTGTAATATAGGGGTTTACGGGGGCGAAATCGATCTAGCTAGGTCTCATACCTGGAAAAATTCATTTTCTCTATTTTCACAGCCTCGGAAACCTACCTGGACGATATTTTTATCTATTTTCATCCGAGCAGAGCTCGGTCGACCAGGTCCTAGTATATAGAGTCTGTACACTTACGCTGTAAGCTGCCGTAATGGTCCTGTAATTGAGTGTGCATTGCAGGATAATGTATATTTTTCAAGTTTTTATTATTGTAAAAGATAATTGCAATGTATATCGTTGGTAATAGAAAGAAAGAAAGAAAGAAAGAAAATTACTTTTATTTGCGGTAAACATGACGCAAAGAAAGATAATAAAAAACAAGTAAATAACAAATTGGGGGAAAATATGCGTCACATTCACACAAAACGGCCATTGCTCAGTATAAATGCTGCGACCCCATGCGAGACAGAGCCCCAGCGCTGATTTACAGCGACAGCAAGCGCTGACGTGATGACGTCAACCAATGCAGCATATAGTGAAATAAAAAATCAAAAATAAAATAAATACAATACTTAGTCCTAAATGTTTACCCAAAATCCTTGAATAAATGTAATCCTTAAATAAATAAATAAACTTATTATTTTGCACCAATAACAACCCCATTTTATATCCACGCAACGACTGTCCATTCCAAGGTTGTCTGGAAAAGATCGCAGAAAGCGATAAGGTCGCCCATTGTATGTTTTTAGTGTTCAATTTACTTATTTATTTTGTTAGGTATTTTCGGGTGTACAATAAAGTAGATACATATGAACAAATAATAGAGGTTTTTTCCGTCAAAACTGAATTCAAGGCATTTTTCCCTATATTTTCGGAAAAATAAGGGTAAACGATTATCCCTTTTTGACGGCACATCATGACCCTCGCATAAATCACAGACTAACAAGTGCTTTAAAAAAAAGTGGAAGCAGAGCAATCGTTCCATAAATTTTATCATGCATGCGGAATCGTGAACCCTTTCGCGGCATTCGCAACACGAAAATAAAAAATCAAAATGGCGACTGGTACCTATGTAATTTGCTATTCGACTTCTTTTTGCAAATGCAATCTGCGTTACTTTTGAATGTGCGTTCCATATTCTAACTTCGTTTATTTTTCGAATGTGATGTTTCTTTTTTGTTTTCGGTAGCATGTTTTTTTAGGTTAGAATACGTAATGGTGGTCTTCATGCCACTCCACTTCTGTCAAACTGTGTTTTATTAATTCACAATTTACCGTTAAGGTGGAACCTTCGACCATGCCCGCGAAATTCAAATTTTCTTATGTTTTTTTCATTTTGTAAGTCAGTCTCAGATCTCATGTTAATGATTGATTGATTGGCGGTCATAAAAGATGGCCTCCCTCCATTTCTTCCACATCTCACGGTTACCTAAATAACATATCAAATTATTTGCTGCTAAGAATGTCAATTTCGTGAATTTATGACATTATACACCATCACTGAGAATTGTATTTACGATTTTAATTATTAACATTCTGTAAATATATATTTATTATTTTTACGACCGCAAATGAATAAATCATTAACATGAGATCTGAGACTGACCTAAAAAATACAAGACAAGTAAGAAAATTTGAATTTCGCGGGCAGGGTCGGCGCTTTCGCCTTAAATGTTTCTTTGACAATCATACCTCACGAGGCAATTCCTGTTGGTAGGTATGGTTTATGTAAGAAACTAGGTAAGAAATTATATTTCAATAAAAAGCTTCTATTAGTAGTAATGCCTTAATTGGCTATTATATAGAACTTTATTCCTTTGCATGTTATTTATATTTTATATTGAGTCTGGTTCACAATGCAATTAAAAAAAAAAAGTTAGTTTTCCTCTACATTCTTCCATAAAATCATTATAAATAAATAACACTTCTCACATAACCGTACACAGTACAAACTACAATACCTAAAAAAAAAAAAAACAATTCTATTTTCGTCCCATTCGCCCCAACCCTACATCTCCAGACGGTCCTATTTGACCTTCGACCTGTCACGTGGAAATCATCCCAACAATTAGGGATGCTACTCATACGGTCAACACACGTAGGCACCTTTTTTCACTTCCTTTTGAGTTGTAATTAGTTTTTAGACCTTTGACGTAGCAGCTGAGTTCTCAGCGTTTAGCATTAAAGTCACGCTTGTAGCTAGGTGCGTAGGAGCTTAGTAAAGAGCTAAAATATCAAAGTTTGAGCCCTCGCCGATGTTTTCTCGAAACATCAATGTCATCTACTGCATGCATGATGCAATATGTGCCTTCTCCAGGATGTGTCTGTCAGTCTAGAATTCTAGATACTTCGTCTTACAATAAACTCAAAACGGATTGATGACAAAATGAAGGTTTGCAAACTCATGTACCCATCACTTTATTTATTAACACTTACGACTCCACCCATTTTTCATAGAGCTCGTACGCCATGCCGCCATACATATCGTGGCTGCTACTGCAATACCACGTAACTAAGAGTGGATAATACCGCGGAAATACAAAAATATCAAATTATTGTTCAGACACGTATTTGATAAGTACAGCAGAAATTATTTAGTATTTTTCGTATTGCTGTGAAATTTGCCATCATCTAAGGTACGCGGTATTGTCTGTTGTTAGTTACGCGGTATTACCAGTATCAGCGACGATATTGCAAGTTGACTCCAGGAGGGTCGCCGGCATTACGTTTGCGCTAAAGTTAACCCTTGAAGAGTGTCACCGGCATTAGGTTTGGAATTTTGATAAAATATACAATTAATTTAGATGCAGTAGATAGACCATAAAATAGATATTTTCACAGTTTATAATGCCGAATTCGCTAAGAAAAATCTACGTTTAAAATGAGCCCTCCGCGAGGGCTCCCGGCATCCCATATGCGACTTGAGGGAACCCTCCAGGAGAGTTCCCGGCACTGACCGTATTAACGAAAGAAATTAGCTAGCGAAACTCAGCAGAGGTGATGATTATCGATATCTAATGAAACAAAAAAAAAACTCTACCAACACAAAGTTGTAAGTAACTCTGAGGCAGCAATAGTGTCTAGCTAATCAGTAACACAGCGCACGTCTGAGCGACGCTTTCAATTCGTCAACGCACTGTGGGACGCATCCAGCTCGTTTATATTCTGCTGCTCCCCTCAATCCTATGTTCATTAACTTTGCATTTGCAACTTCTAGCACTTATTACTTATGTTAATTACTCTTTGTTGCTAAAATATCTTCTTTTTTTTTTTGTAAACAGGAGTTGCAAGGGTTTTAGCTGAAAACCAGTGCTTAGCAACCCTCTAGGAAAACTAAGCATAATGCTGACGTTTTGTGTAGGCATCTAGTACTTATATTTTCATAAGCCTTTCCTTCCTATTTTTTTTTGTATATTATTTTATAATATTTATTTGTTTGTAATTAAAAACTAGTTCATTCATTCACAATAATTTCAACAATAATAATGTATAATATGAATAGATTATTAAATAAATAAATTGGTTTTATAGATTAAATAAAATAAAATAAATAAGCTATGTAATCTTTGTTTCAATTATTATTGGGTGTCCATTTAAGGGCGAGACGAAGGCCTCCTCGATCTTGCGCTATTCTTCTCTATCTTGGGCTGTACCTACGATTTACTAGCTATAATACTGGAGACAATAAACGTTTATTCTATTTAATTATTTTATTCACTTGTTACTTTATTTATTATATTAATTATAATATTAAACTAGCTGCTGCCAATACTTTTACAAATGACAGTCGGGACTAACGGCTTAACCCTATACCTACTAGGCATAGTGGACTTAAAGAAGCACGGAGGAGTCTCGATATGTAATGGCTGGTTACTCATACACGAACACGGCAAGCTTACCTTCGATCGTCCCGTGCGGCTGTTATTATTTACCCACGGGCCCCTTGTGTTCATAAAAGCAATCACTCCTTTTTCCTTTATGAACATCGTAAGATCCGGTCAGTGTATTTTTATCATCCAAAGTGATAATAACTATAAACTGCAATCTTCAATTTATCTGCCGAGCGATCATGGCACTATCCTGATTGGTCGTAAAAATGACTTCGGTAATGTTCCATTTACACATCGTTACAGTTCGGATGTGTGTCAGGTGCACCCACATTTCGCGAACTGCTTATAGAAGACACATATTTATAATAACAACAACACCATGCCTGCATTCCGAGAAGGATTAGGCAGAGGTGTATCTATAGAAAGAAAGAAAAACATTTATTTTGCACATACAAAAAGGCACACAACACAACTCAGTTTCTCAGTATCAGCCCGGAGTCTGGATTTGTGCCCGGTTGATGGCAATAGGCTCGCCCCCTATTACATGGGACTTGAAACATAACTGGCGAAATGTGGGTGAATCTAATACAAGTACACCTCTGCCCAACCCTTCGGGGAAACAAGGCGTGATGTTATGTTTATGTAAAAAATAAGGAAAAGTGTAAAATAATAACTTAACAGGAAAGTGTGCCTCGGTCCAGTTCAGTAAAAATGCCAGACAACTGCGCTGCGCAACGGCGCTGGTTTTCAACTGGACCTGAATATAGTACACCCACATTCATGTATAAATGCCATGTAATAGAGGGCTAGCCTATTGCTATTAACCGGGAAAAAAATAGACTACCGGCCTGCTACTAAGAATTTCCCGATGAAAAACCTTTACCCTCACACAAAACAGTCGCGCTTGCGATCTCCAGATTAAATAAAAATAGAGCCGAAAGACGTTCAGCATTATCAGTCTATAATGTTCCTACTTCTGGGAGACAGCCACAGGCCTCCTCTCTTCGAGAGGCAGACGTCCACTGCTGAACAAAACATAAAAAAATATTATGACATAATTCCATATATAGTGGTACAAGTTTATTTTGGCGCGTGGCCAAAATCGGAAATAACGACGCCATCTTGTTTTTTGTATACATCTCAAGTGACATTTCACAAAACAATTCCACAAATGTTTACGAACACCGCCCCCTGTCAACGTCATTCGAGCGCCAAAATATCCGTGTACATGTACTAATGTTTGACCCAAAGCTGCAAATCCAATGACATACCAATTTTCCTGTATTCTGAACATAAAGACAATCCTGTCACACATCGTCAACCCCCCGGCTGCGCGCGTGACAATAAAATGATCAGTGCCCGTTTTGTCCCGGCAATCAGGGACGCAACTCACGCGCTCGGGACGAACACCGCTTTGTCTTACAGTTCCTTGTTGCGTGGTGTGAGTTGCACGAGAAGGGCTGATTTAATTTAGCACGAATAAATTCGATGGTCGCTTTTTAAATGATACTGTGTCGTAAAACATGTTGAAAGAAGATTTTTTGTAAAACAACAGTTTCATGTATGAAACTGTTGTTTTACAAAAAATCTCTCTGTTCTTTTTATTATTTTTAGGTAAAAGAATGTATCTACTGGATCTTATTTAATTCATCTAGATCTAGATCACACAAAACGGTCTTTGTAAACGGTTCGTCGTCGCAACGCCCACCCCTACTAGACAGCTGTCACTTATTTCGTGTTTTCCGATGCGTTTTGAGTTTCTTCCCCGATTATTTTTCATTTTCAACGACCACTGCTTTGTTTTTTAAGGATTCAGACCCTGCCTACCTTGTACGACTCTTGCTTTCACACTGGACACTGAAGATCGCTCACCCGATTGATTTACCGCCGCTTTGTGGATTGGGTATTGTTGAAACTATGGATCGCTGTGTGAATTGTGGGATAGCAACTAGTCACTGCAATACACTAATATATGTTTGAATCTATAAATTAACACCATTTTCATCTCGTTACATTCAGACCCAAGAGTGTAATCGTTTCCGTCTCCTTTGACATTTAATGTTTTTATTTCATTCATTTTAAAATATAAAATGTTTTAAATAAAGCACTATGTCAACTTCGTAATAAGTATTAGCTAATTATTCAAAATCACAATAAAACCTACCTGCAGTTATTAAGTCGCTACATCTTATAAACGAACCCACCCTCCACTTTTCACACAATATCGTCTTGTAAAACTTGCAGCAAGTTTCGAATATCCCACTTTGTAAAACGTTATATTTGAAGTTCCCAACTAAAAACTTTTCCAGTACAGTTTTGTTCTTTTTTCTGCATTTATTAAAATAGAGATTTAATTTTGAAGGGAAACGTCAATGCATTTTGTCATATTTTCACAAAATTGTTTATTTCCACCAACCATAATTTCAAAAACTACGTATTGGTATTTTGAATTATTATAATTCAGTGATTATTTTATGATAAATGCCACGTAATGATCAACATACGACGTAAAACAACGCTAGAATTTTCAAAAAAAACCGGCCAAGTACGTGTCGGACCGTAGTCCGACACGTACTTGGCCGGTTTTTTTATTCCAACTACGGAACCCTTCATTGTGCGTACACAATGAAGGGTTCCGTAGTTGGAATGAATTTATCCCAAGAACAAACTTAACAAATTATACATAAACATTGCAGTTGAAAAACATGATGTTCTCGCATACATTTCAACTGCAAATGTAAGTTTGTACGCACAATATTGAGATTCACCATGTTATTTTAAGACCATAGACTTCATATAGGTTTTCTTGTAGTCTATGAGTAATAAACTATACTCTTTTTTTTTTTTCAAAATTTTAGTTTAGGAGATAAGGGCGGGGAAAGGTAAATTTTCATCTATTTTCTTGAATATCTTTAAAAGTAGTATATTTTAAAATTATGAAAATATATATATTTGAGATCCTTGCAACAAGCCATTTTATTTGATATGTCACACGGTACAGTTTTCCCAACTTTTTTTTCTTATTTGCTCCGTAAAAGTAACCCGTCCGTGTTTGGGTTACAGAAATAAATGTGTGTACCTAATTTCAACTTAATCGATCCATTAGATCGATCGATCGATCGATTACCAGATGTCATAAAAAATTTGAATATTACACAATTCAAAAAAAAATTAAAACTGTTATTAATTGAAAAATGTTATTATACGACTGATGAATTTTTGAATGATAAATTAATATAGATAATTATTGTTTGATTTGACTGGAGAAACTATTTTTAATTGAATATTGTGACTAATTGTAATTTATGATTATTTATTTATGCATTGACTGTAAAAATTATTGCATATTGTTTATATTTAGCATGCAACCATATTTGTACGCCTCTTGGCATGACATAGCGACCTATGTATGAACTTTAATTTAAGAGCTGTATCTACTACCTATGTTACACAAATAAAAATGATTATTGATTATTATTATTAGATTCGGAGCAAATTGGCAGTGAAAGATGGACAGACAGACAAACATACGGACAGACAGACATACACACGAGTGATCTTTTATAGGTTTTCTCCTTTTGAGGTACCCTAAAACATGTCAATAAATCGCATTTTCTTTCATTTTGACATAGGTTCTGACCCGGATTTGAACCCACAACCTCATGCATGATAGGCAAGACCTTAACTAGGCGATCACGACAGACGACGAAACTGTTAATAAGTTATTATTAAACGACCAATTGGAACCGTGCACCTAGCTTCTGACGTTTCATAAGTGCCCTTGTAGGTTTATGTGAAATAAAATATTTTGAGTAGAATTAACTAATTAATCTCTATTGTGTCTGTATTCGACATACCTATTATCGACGTGGAATTAATTCAAACCGTCAGAAATACTGCGACTCCATTAACTATTAAATTAACTTTTATTCGGACGCCATTGTGGTAAACTTGTTTACTGACAGCTAATTATTTTGTCACGCTCTCGTTAGTCTGATTATTGTAAAGTTGTATAAGTAGCCACGAATCCATATTATTTATACGAAGCTGTAGTTAGCGATGAAATGTTATTGAACCACGAGCATCGAGCCGTTTTTAGTGACGAGGTAATTTAGAGCCATGACAGGATTTGAGGCTTCATGAGCTTGAGTTTGATCAGACACGGGCCTTCTTCGGCCATTGTATAAAAAAGGAAAACCATGTAATTTCTGAATTGAAAATACTCTACCTTTATCTTCTTTGTTTTCTCCAAAGTAGCCTGCAAAATTTCTTACGTTTCTTGCATAACGCAACGCTGTTTTATATTTTATGTTGAAGAAAATTCAATACGCGGCAATAGGGATAATGACTAAAAATACTTTTTGTGCGTCTTGTAGATTTTATAAAAACAATATTCGACACGATTATTTTATTTTTTTTACTTTATCAACATATTACGGCGATACATTGAGTTAAAATGTGGCATTTTATACTTACTTGTGACGTACGACCCCCACTCCCCAGCTTCAATGTGTTTAATCTAAGTCATTATTTATTATTATGATAAAGCAAAAAAAACGTGTCAAATATTTTTTTATTATTCGACTGATGGTCTAAATAGTTTTTCTTTTTTTTATGACCCAGGCGTCTATTATAATAAAATAATGACTAAATTATAATAATTTAAAAACATCAATAGAACTCAAAATGATGTCGTTAAATACAGTATGTTAGGCGTTCCTAAAATTCTACCTTTAAAAAAATAAAGTTTATTTTTATTATTTTAAAATGATCAGAAAAAATATTAAATTCATACGTAAAAGATACACTTTGTACATGCACACTTATCGCACTTGTCCTTCCACGTTGAGAGACAAGTGCGCGTGTACAGGTCATGCCATTAAAGATGAGACTTGACCGCGCCTCCCGCCGCTCTTTCCCCCGCCCCGATGACGCCCCAGCGGGGACCTCATACCGCTAAAGAGACCCATAAATCGTATACTGCGCAAGTCAAACCACGTGGTGCGTCAGGTCTCATCTTTAATGGCACGACCTGTACAGAGTGTTTCTTTTATTACATAGAGTACATTTTTTAAGTTAAGTTTTTTTTTTTCATTTAAGGACACTATACTAATGCGGGTTAATGGGAACGCCTTTCGTTAATTAACATACTGTATAACTAGAATTTGATAAGATCTCAACACCAAATTTACAATTCATTAACACCCTAATTGCGATGTTACGCAATTAGGGTGTTAATTATAGGGTGTAAATTTTCTAAAACTTGTAAACTTCCAATCACAATCAGAGGGTTTTGAAGGATATTGCTAATCCATTGCTTCATAGGTTCGACAAATTCGTCTGCTCAACAACGTAGATAACGCAATATACGTGGCTGAAGTATCAAATTAAAACCCATTGCGATTTATTATCATTTTATGTGTGTTACTCAATTACCCCGCGAGTGTAAGAAAGCATCGTCTAAACTAGTATTATTATTAAGTAGATTGACCTGGCTCGCGAGGTTGTCGACATGTGGGATGTGGATACAGCAATCATTGTGCCGATAGTCGTGACGGCTAATGGCATAATAGCCAAGAGCCCCGACCAACACCTGAAGAGGCTCTCGTTAGGCAGCTGGATCAAGGGCTTGATCCAGAAAGCGGTACTCTTGGACAAGGCGCGTATGTATTGTCAGGAGGTTCCTCTCTCAAGAGCCCTGACCACCGGTAGCTTGGACCCTGTTCCCGACACCGGTGGGATACTATTTTTTATATTTTTAAATGTTTATTGTTTTTTTTTTTATGAATATTTAAAAATGTAATTAATATGTTTAAAAATTAAATAAAGATAAAGAGAAAAGATTAGATTTATTTTATGTTTGTTTGTAATGAATAAACTCTAAAACTACTAGACCGATTTAAAAAAAATCTTTCACCAATAGAATGCTATATTATCAATGAGTAACATAGGCTATAATTTATAAAGATATCACGCGGGCCAAGCCGCTCGCGGAAGCTAATTATTTATAAGACTAAGCGTAAATGGTACGATATCTGACAAAAACACAAGAAATTCAACAAAAGAAGATTCAAACAATGCCCCGAAGACATCTCTTTGTTGCGAGGTTTGTCTCAGCTAATCTTGAACATAAGCCTTGGATGATGGATGTAAGTTCAAACAAAACAATCAGTGGTAGCTGAGTATAAACCTTTTTCTGATAATTTACTTATCGGCGGTTGTGAAATAGGCGATTAAGGTATCATTCCGTACCCGACCGCAGGCGGCAGCAGCAGGTGACGTATCGCCGCGACTCGATTGGTTTCTATGAATCCTATACTATTAAACGAGCAATATTTGTACATATATATATAAGTATATCTATCTGTACTTACGTTCTCGAAATCGGCTGTAGCGATTTCGATGAAAGTTGCAATATAGGGGCTTACGGGGGCGAAAAATCGATCTAGCTAGGTCTCATTTCTAAGAAAATTTGTTTTCTCCGTATTTTCACCAAGATATTGACTAATGACATGAGAATAATGACATGGCAGCATGGAATTAGTAAATACCTACTATCATGGCAGCATGGAATAAGTAGGTACTATATATACATGGATAAGTATGAACTTTCCCATACTATTAAATGAGCATTCTCGCCCAGGTAGGTAGTTACTATGCAATACCTTCCGTAGCTAGCCACACGTCGGTTCCGTAGAAATACATAGAAACCAGTCGTGTCGCTGCGACACGTCGCCTGCTGCTGCCGCCTGCGGTTGGCTACGGAATCGTACCTTAATAGAATAGAATTTCTTTATTCGAGTAACCAAGACTCAATGCTTTTGTTTCCTAAGAAAGTGGTTCCGTCATAACGGCTGTCATGAAATTCTGTCATTTTCACCAGTATTTCACATTAAGGTGTCAAAACTGGTTTTGGACGCCGATAGGCTAAGCGTATAATGAAACTCAGGTGACGCGGCACAGCACAGTACAGATTTTGCAGGGTAGGGCAGGCGCGGCAGACATAGGTCGCCAACGCATGCTCCGACGCATCTACAGAGACACATTCTCGTCCTAGCTAGTACAAACAATAAACGATTGCAACAAAATTATGAATCAGTAGGTAGTAAAAAACACGTGACGCGTCGCGCAGAAATCTGTGCCGGCACTACAACGAGACGCAGAGCAGGACAGATATATGTCTGCGTCTTACGTGTCTGCGCCGCAGTGTACGCAGCCCTCAATACGTTCATGCATTACAAAATCTGCTCTGCCCTGCGTTGTGTGGACCTGCGTCACCCGCGTCTCAGCATACGCTTAGCCTCATAGTGTGACAAAGCTACTTTAACGTTTCAGACACAACAAACAAATTAACCAATATCGTCATCATAATATTATCTCAAATTAAATCAAATTATTCCCAATTCACCCATATTTATTACCTATCTAATTTATTCTAATAACCACATACTCTATTAAAAATTAACAACCAAACTAAAATCATCTACATTCCAATTAAATTCAACCCTAAAATACCGACTGCGGCACATTCGACCACGAACACAAATTATACCACAATATTTCTATAATTATGACAGCAAAATCGTCCATTCAACAGATTCATAGGGCTATGATACTCTATGATACGCCAAAAGGAAAATAATCCGCAATGATATGTTTATCAAATGTTATGAGATGGCCATCATTTACGGAATCTGGCTCCACGCCAGCAAACGTTGCAATGTGGATAATGTGTATTAAAGAAGATATGAGCCGTAATGTTTTGTTTTTTATTACGCTTGAATGTTCAAAATTGTTGTGAAGAACGATAGTTGTATAATTTTGTGGAAAATCTGGCAAATAATTTGTGAAAATTGTGGTGGTTTGTTTTCCCTTTCTGTTTTCTGGATGTTTAAGCTTGCTTGGTTATAAATACTCTTTTTACTGATATTATGCATTGTGAATACCTAGTTTTGGATGTTTTTGCGTTTAATAAATAATTATCAAAAACATTTTTGTAGCTAAACCTCAATTTCTCGAAACGTCAAAATCTAAAACTCCGTACCACGACAAAAATCGAAACCCACTTTTGAACCCACCAACTACTTAAAATCCCACTTAGCATTTATACCAAACACCATGCCACCCAAATGTTTTGCCGTCTCACTAACCACACAAAAACGGGTCACTCGGTCCGACAATGTTGCCAACATTGTAAATGATTGATCGCGTCATGCCGGAAAGCATCAACGACTGGCAAGGTATTCGAATTACCACGGAGCCACTTATAGAAATATCAAATGTTTCTTCCGGGAGTTTAAACTGTTGTGGGGAGTCATTATAAGTAACGCATTTAGAGTAATGATGTGTTATAAGGCAACGGTGCGGTTAAAAGAACATAATTTGCAATGACAACAATTGAAAAGAGTACGTTTAGATGGTTTGGTCATGTTGAATGAAAAGCGACTAACAAAAGGTATTTACAAGGCAGATGTGAGTGGAAACGCCGGGACGCCCTAGGAGGACCTTATTGGTGATGTTCCTCAGAAAGATCAGGTGCGTAGTACTCGCAACCGGCGTGTGGTATGACCATATGTAGGAACGTAAACGAAGCAAAAGGAGTATGAAAGGATCGTAGCAGGTGGCGTTCTGCAGTTTCTGCCTACCCCTATGGGAAGAAGGCGTGAGTTTATGTATGTTATGAATTTAAAACTAACTGTTGGAAGGGCCAACTATGTAGAATCAATTCTATTTTCTCGTAAATGTTGACGTTCAAAAGTGCCTAAATGCGCGTCCACACTTGTATCATTTTAGTGTACCCAGTTTCTGTAGCGCATCGGAGACGTTTGCTCAGAACCGAACTGACGACTTCCGTGCAGTGATTCACAAAAAAGTAGCATCGCTGATGCGTAGAATGCGGGTTAGTGACAATAGTATCCCGAAAACAGTGGTGGAGACCCCTTACTCCCCTTTTCTGAGGCAATATGTGGGGAGAATGGTCGGGTAGCGTATTCCTTGCTTTATCGTTCTCTGCACATCCTACCGCAGTCACCAGCTAAGCTTATCCTTGTTTTGCGTACTACTAACACTAGTGGTAAGGTATTTTACTAACAAATTGAACCATATTGCTGTCTGAAAAGAATAAATAAATAATACATTAGGTCTCCGACGCGTAGCATCGACGTGTATCATTTTCGTTAGTGTGGACGCAACATGATACGCGATCATGTTACACGCCGTAACTAGATACACCCCGATCCATATGTATCCGCGTATCTGATAAATGTCGTATCGGATTAGTGTATCATGATCGGCAGAATGATCGTAGTATGGACGCATTTTGATACGTCTGTCATTTGATACATGATGCACCGCGATCCATCTCAAGGCGGTTTATCCTCGATCATGAAGGGGATACGCCATGCCGATACACAATCTAGACATGTCTGGACGTGTACTCTTTTGAGATCATCGCATGGGCACGCTCCTCCGCTCATTAATTTGTAATTCCTTGCATATGGCGTACATAGATGTTTTTTAAATCATGAGTTAATAGATAAGAGGAACTGGAGATTTGGATACGAGAATCGCAGGAAAAATTGAGTGTCAATACATATGACGACACGCGTTGGCGATACGCTGACAAGACACAGTATCGTTGGTGTGGACGTGGTTTTTAGGCATGACACGTTGAGAGATACGATATGATCGAAATGGGCGTCCACACTTAGGATACGAATACTCGATACGATACGCCTGATTTTAAAATTCAAGATGATACAAACTGTAGACCCACCTTAATATGATTAAATAAATTATTTGACTTTGAGTTCGAGTAACTCAAAAAAAGTAAAGCGGAAATATTTTTAAAATATTTACCTTTAATTAAGTACTAAAAATAAACGCTTGTGTGTACAGTAAGCGCAATCATTTTAATAGTTTAGATTTCCAAAGAATGCATGGATAAGCATGGTGCAGGCTTTTGCAAAACTGCCCCTTTTTAAGTCGATTAAAAATGGGCGTGGGTACCTTTTGTTTTTATTTATTGAATAAACTAAAAACATACCAGTCTCATTGTAACTCCGATATTTCTGGCCATATAATTATTATCTTACCTGAAAAGAAATAAAAACACAAATATTAAAATCTGAGACATTTCGGAGGCCTAATATTCTAAAGATCAAACCAGGGAGACTGCAAACAATGGAAGGTATTAATGACGAAGGCGCGATGAAACAATTGTCTTGCCGATCTACCGGTTGCGGATTTTGATTTCCGCACTGACAATTTATTTGTAACGCCTACAAAATACAGACATAGATCCGGTTCAGACTATTTGTGAACGTAAGATTCTGTCTGTAAAAGCCTTCAGGAAATAGGAGTTATTATTTTGTCAACGTTATAAAACATAAAAAAGTATTTTTCACTTTTTAGTTGTGGTACACACGGCTACACATCAAGCTATACATGTCCAGTATAGACTGACCTCGCATCGTACGGATATCCTATATAATGCGAGATAAGCAATTGGAACTGTATAGCTTGATGTGTTGCCGTGTGTACCTACCCCACACAAATTCGAATACCAATACCTGCTATGTAAATAACAGTGACAGGAACTTATTATGATATCATTACATATTTTTCCCACTTAGTGTTGAGTGGGAAAAATATGTACGAGTATTATTGAAGCTAACTCAAAAAGTACCCAAGCAAAGTTAATAAATTTATATGGGACCACCTCTAAAGTATTACCCACTAAACGAAAAAGAATCATCAAAATCAATTCATAATTGGCGGAGTAATCGCGTAACAAACAAACAAAAAAAAACATAGTCGAATTGAGAACGTCCTCATTTTTGAAGTCCTTTAAAAAGAACATCATCATCATCTGTTGTATTTTTCCCAACTAAACTACTGAACAAAGGCTAGGGAAAAGGGTATTCATAGTAATTACTAGCAGCGCCCCGCGGTTTCACCCGCAGAAGTCTCGCACCCGAGAGAATATCGGGATAAAATGTATCCTAAGTATTAATTCAGGTTATAAATTATCTGTGTGCCCAATTTCATCCAAATCCGTTCAGTAGTTTTTGCGTGAAAGAGTAAAATACATCTATAAATCCATCCTAAAAAAAAAAAATATTTAGTTTGAATGTCCGCGCATTATTTAAAAAAAAGTGCTATACAAGCCTTGGAAAAACCAGGCATTGATGGACTCACATATGTGTAACTCGGCTTCGCCTAGGCCCACATTTTCACGTTCGTCCATCAATGCCCCTTTTGCAGGCCGCAGTAATATTATAATCAGTGATCGGAGTAGGTAGATTGATGATGATGATTACGTACTCGCATCATGAATAGTCATAGAAATCACAACATGGATAAGCCTTTTTTCCGGGATTTAATTTCGGTACTTACGGGATTGAATCAAATATTGTAAAAGTATAGATTTTTAAACTACTACATTAGAAATTTATAGAATGGTAAACATTTAAAATTGTTTTTTTCTAATTTATCAAGTTATAAAGTAAATCTTGTTGTTGTGCGTCCGTTCGAAACTTACATAATATGACTAATTTAGTAATTATTTATTGCAAGTATATTATCTGCTGCTTGTAATTGCTACAATTGTTGAATAAATAAATATATTTTTATACTTCTTAATATTTTTTCGCATTCAATGTAATAACAGCAAAAGAGATAAGCATTTCTTATTCATATTGATGTATTCTTTATTTTACACATTACAACATTTGAAATTCCTTAAAAAAAAGTCTTAATAATTTGAAAATCCCGGAGGTATATCCATACTAATATATACGTGCCAGTTGATTGACCCCAAATCAATGTACCTACTCCGATCACTGATTATAATGTACCTTAACACCATTACGTACCATGTTTTATGCAAATTAATTATGTATTAGTCTATTAGGCGTCATTAATCCCGACTTTTAACAGACTAAAATCAAACCAATATCACACATAGATTTAGTTCAGAACACACCGAGTTTAATTACTAAAACTCACTTCGATAATATGGACACGTTACCAAAAAATGTTCGTAGTTTCATATTCTTCCAGTACTGGTCCCAATTCAACACTAAAACGCGGTATTTATGGCTAGGTCCAATTAGACCCGGCGGCGCGGTCTACTGACGTAATTTCGGTATAGAGCGGTACGGGAGGGTTAGGTGCATTCGAAGTTCGAACTGAATGGGGCCATTCTTTTATTGTTTTTTTTTTAATTCTATGTAAAGGGATGTGACATTCATTATCAGTTGGTTTTAGGAGGTATTCCACTCAGAGTACTGATTTCAACAGCACTTGTCCGAACCGCACCTGAGCCATTCCACTAACTGATACAAATTTTTTATAAGTGCAGTTCGGTGGAACAGTTTATTGATATTATTTTCAGTCTCAGAACGGTCGACCTGCATACAGTTTGTAGTGATGGGACGTATGTACTCTTTGTGCAAGATATTACCAACCCAAAAGTGCCAACGGGACCCTATTTACCAAGGCTCTGCTGTCCGTCCGTTCGACCGTCTGTCATAGAGCTAAATATTTTGAACCGTAATAGGTAGACACTTGAAATTTTCGCAGAGTGTGTAATGCTATGGCCGCTATAACAAAAAATGATAAAATTAAAAAAAAAATGTTAAAAATTAAATTACCCATACAAGAGACGTATTTTTTACTACAGAATTTAAAAAAAAAAAACGCTGTTAAAGTAGCGGGCAGAAAAAATCTAGTCACAAATAAATAAAAAAAACTTTTTACAAAAAAAAAAACAAACCGACTTCCAAAAAAACACTACAAAGTGAAAAATAACTTTAATTTCGGAAGTCGGTGTCTTTAGTTTTGAATCTTCATTTTTTGCCATCGACTACCGAAATTAAAGTTTGAGAAGTCGGTTGTTTTTTTGGAAAACGTTTTTATTTTTCCTCCTTTCGAAACCACTACCTGCTACGTAAATAACGGTGACAGGAACTTATCATATCATCCATATTCTAAGTGGAAAAAAATACGTATTATTGAAGCTAACTCAAAAACTACCCAAGCAAAGTTAATTAAATTTATATGGGACCACCTCTGAAGTATGGCCTACCAAACAAAAAAGAATCATCAAAATCAATTCATAATTGGCGGAGTAACCGTGTAAAAAATATATAAAAAATAACATACAGTCGAATTGAGGACCTCCTCCTTTCTGAAGTCGGTTAAAAACATATCTCAGACACAAACCGTACGATCTAGCAGACAAAGGAATCAAGACGTAAACAATTTATACAAGAAAGAGGATGTAATACTTACAATAGGAAAACCACACATTTAAATTAGATTTTTACAGTTAAAATGCTTTCCAGCCCGTCCCATCTTTGATGTCCTCCCTCCGGTGACGCCCTAAGCCGTGGCTCGTACCCCACAGGGAGTGCCCTTAGCGAGCGTTCACCTAGCTTTTTAGCTTAGTTTGTATGCCCCTGGCTGGAGGCTTTGAGTGTAGCAGCTTAAAGCAACCACAGAATTGACCAGTTAAATATACATGACCTCAGAGGTCAGCTATGAGATGCCCTACAGAAAATAAAATAAAATAAAATGCTTCAAAAGCTATGATTTCATTGAAGAGCGGTGGCCGCCACATAACAGCCACAGTGAAGGCCGTCATAAAAATGATTGCAGCGGGGTTTGACTTTACGGTGTCAAAAAACGCTCTCTAGAAAAACACACTAACTTACTTTCATAAATAACATTTCAGTGACGTCATTCGGCGGTAAATTGCGGACATTATGTGGCGGCCACCGCTCCTGTCAGAAACCGAAGCTTAAAACTAAAGTGTCTCGGAACGGACGAAGCCGACGTCGGTCCCGACTCGGCGATCATTTGTTGATCTTTGACAATCGTTACGGGTAGTCAGACTGAAGACCAAAAGTCTGACAACTACTTTGACTAAGTTGTGGAGGTCAGATGCCTATACCTCATGGAGCGACTGATACTGGTATTCAGCTGTGTCCGGTTGGACTGGAAGCTCAAATTCAAACTCAACTCAAGCCATTAAATTATGGAGGCGATCGGCGGCGGTGATCTCTCGCGTCCGGCCCTGGTTCAGGCCATGGTACGGAGCTAGAGGAAATGGGAGGCCGTCACCTCCTTCTGCGAAGCGGTAATGCTCGCGAAGGAGGAGGCGGAACGCGTGAGGGAGAAGCAAATTTCGTGCCCTCACGCCCCTAACCGCCGCAGGAGAAGACGCCCAGGGTGTCGGGAATCGCAGGCCGATTTCCGGCCACCGTAGGCGCGGGCTTGCGGACGGTGAGTAATGGGTAGCTCACTGTCCGATAAGGACCAGGCCCGGGTCGACGGCGCGTTGTGTTCCACGCGCGCCTCAAAGAGATGTCAGCAGAATTGACGGGGTCCGTTAGGGCCGATGCCTGCCGGGGGTGCGAAGAAAACCAAAAGGGAGATCGTGACCCCGGCAACAGGGCAACCGAAGGAACACGGGTGGGTTTTATTCAGTAAGAGTCTGACACGCTCTCCCGCTCCGCCCAGAGCGGGAGAAGTTATTTGATAATTTCCTACCCAAAAAAAAAAACCATTAAATTAACCCGCTTTCACTTAATAAATCATTTCTAATGTACGACATGTGGTAACATGGTAACTCAATCAAATAGTTGACATAACTAGTTATAGAAACTCACTATTGAATGCCAACCCAAAGGTCACAGGACCCATTGAACTGACGTGTTGAAACCACAGCCTAGGCAAACATTCTCGACCAATGAACTTGGTAATAATAGTCGCACACATTTCAGTAATATATTAAACTATATTCGACCCGATACACATTAAGAATAATAATTATCTTTATATATATAATTCTTCTTTACGTGTTTGTCACCTAACTCCTCCTAAACAGCTGGACCGATTTGGATGAAATTTTGTGGGTACCGGGATGGTTTAAAAATACAATTGGAATCAATAGGTGGCGCTGTTGGACAGGACAACGTCGGTCAGGTCCGCTAGTAATATATATTTTTAATGTTTTTTTATACAAATATTTAAAAATGTAATCAATATGTATAAAAATGCGATAAAATAAATTATAATAAAAACAAAGTAATTGCATCATTACTCTCGAAATGGTGAAGCAAAATATCTTGAGAAAACCAAAAAACCGAGGACATGTGACATCCATCAAATCGTACTGGGCTCATGTCGTGGAGTACAGCCTTCTCACCCACATTTCTCAAGAAATTAATAAAAGTATGACCTAGTTCATACAATCCACACTTTGAATACCTATGATAGTTCCCAAAAATACTTATTATTATATGCACGCTTCCAAGCAATATAAACACGGTAAATGTATTGACTATCTATATCAAAGGTCAGGGGGTCAAGCCCGATCTATTGAACTATGGTAGAACCCGCTGCCTACGCAAATGTTCACTAAGCTGACTTACATAATTCATAGAAAGTTCATTGGATACGTGTTGGCATCTGTTTATTAGCAAAAAATGGAGTATCTCAAAATCTCAATCTCCTATCTAAATAGGGCATCTTTTCTGTGGACACATGAAATCCAACAGAATACCCAAATAATTTTTGAGTGACAAAACTTCTGACATTTCGTCCGATATTACCTGTTTTATGAGCAAGAGCAGTGGTAGCCCAGTGGTTAGGGTCGCGACTTACGAATCACTCAACTTACGGTTGTAGATTCGAACCCAAGCATTTTATGTAAATTATTTTGTCACCACTGCTCTCAAAAACTGTGAAGGAAAATATCGTGAGGAAAATATCGTGAAAATATCGTGAGGAAACTAGCATATCCTAGAACCAAAAATTCGACGACATGTGAGATCTACCAATCTGCACTAGGTCTGCGTGGTAGATTACGGCCCAGTACCTCTTACAGAGAAGAGGCCTGTGTCCTAGCAGTGGCAACATTATAAGCTGATTATGCTATTATGCTACCTACTTTATAGACCTAAAAACACCCTGGAGAAACGGTATTATTTGCACATATATCTTACATCACGGATTATTTCGAGAAAAACTTTCGTCACAGACAGACACACGAACGCAAGAGTAATCTTATAATATGTAGGTAGTTAATTTTTTCTTAAAATTTAAGAAACTCTAAATACAACTACGTCATCAGATATTGTTGAGAATCAGATTTTATATAACTAGCGACCCGCCACTGCTTGTCACGATTTTTAGAAAGTAAAAGATTTATCATAAAAGCTGGTGTGTTTATTTTTTGCGATTACGCTGTTGGTCCCTTGGAGAAGATGGTCAGTACCACACCAATAATATGACTACACATTTGTGATACACGCTGTAGATTATGGCTCAATTCTTTTTGATGCGTATCATCTTTCGGCTTGGTTTCCTGCAAATCTTTCCTCTCGCTTTCCTGCAACCCGTGAAGTGAGAAATCTATGGGAGTGATTTCGTGATAAGGGACGGAAGTGTGTTACAGGCAGCCGGGGAAACGCGCGCTATTTGATTTGACCATTGAGCACGCGCGGTGCTAGAAACGGCCTTGACGAGGCCTTTAATGTTGCTTATTACCTTACACGATATGATGTTACACATCATATGCGATTACTGTAAGGCTCGCTGGTTTTTTTATTTAATTGTACTACCCAAGATTCAGGTCGGACCTCAAAAGAGTCGTGGTTGTTACGATCTTTATGTAAAAGCCTACCCTAGGCGGTCAAATAGGACATTGTACGTTTAATGATACAAAAGTAACCCGAAAAATGCGGTCATCATTATTTTTCTAACTGTTATTGTTTGATGAACAATAGCTCTTATAATGGCAGGATTTATAAGATTATTTGGGAGATTTATCTTGTTATTATTTAAACAAAGATCTAGGCCGCAAGAACACTGGGTGCGACAAGCACAGGATCGATAGATCTGGCCACGCTTGTGGGAGGCCTATGTCCAGCAGTGGACGTCTTTCGGCTGAAATAAGAGAAAAATAAAAGAAAGAAACTACGATTATTTGCGGTAAACATGACGGAAAGAAAGAACACAAACACAAAAAGAGCAAGTTGGGGGAAAATATGCGTCGCATCCACGCAAAACGGCCATCGCTCAGCATAATGCTGTGACCCTATGCGAGACCGAGCCTAGTTTGAAAAAAATATAAACCGTCACGCACACCGTCACCGTCACCGTCATTCACTAACTTTATATTCATAGCATCCCTAACACAATCCATTCATCTTTAATGTGGCCTACCTTAAGCAATATTTACACGATGCAACTTTCCTGTCTGAGAAATACGATAAAATTTAAGCAAGAAGTATTATTTCTTTTTATATCAATAATATTTGATTACAGATTACCTAAACTATGTATATACAACTAAATATTATAATGTACAAATATGTAAAGGAAATATTAAAATAAAAAAAAATAAAGCGAAGAACTCGTTGGGCATTAAAAAATTCGTCCGCATTGCTTTCAGCGGGAAAAGTGCCCAAAAGACTAGTTTATTAGGCCTAAGAATGGGCCAGCTCTCTGGTCACGTGAATAGTTGACCAACCTCTTGACGATGTCTCGAAATATTCGATGAGAACTCGGACCCCACGGCCTAGTGTTTCAACCCCAAACGGCTCAAAAATATAGCTACCAATAAGGTTGTTATATTTGCGCTGTTTGAGGTTTTCTGCACCTGCAGCAACCGCCTCAGCACAACTCGCCGTGCTAGCAACAATTGACTTGCATCGTCTCAGCACTGTTTAGACGGTGCATCTTTTATTGTTATTTCAACTTATTGCACGCCATTGGTAATGAAATCGCACCGTGTATTCAAGCTTTACCTCCAAAAACACTTACAGTCTCTTTGCACAAATACAACCCTGAAGCTGACTGTTCACTGGAGCGGAGAGGAGAGGAGCGGAGTGGAGCTGTGCCAATATTGAATCTGCATAAGATCCGCTCCGCTATAGTTAACAGGAATTTGCGAACTAGTTTAAAAATTCATACAAAGCCGGGAGCGAGGAAACGGAACGACGAAGCGGAGCGAGGAAGCGGAGCGAGGAAGTGGAGCGAGGAAGCTGAGCGACGAAGTGGAGCGAGGAAGTAGAGCGAGGAAGCGGAGCGGGGACCCGGAGTCCCCACTCCGCTTCATGGCACCCAGGAAGCAGAATCCACTCCGCAGTGTCCGCAACTCCAATCCGCACTACCTCGCTCCACATCAATGGACAGACACAGTCCGCAACTCCGCTCCGTATTACTCCCTCCCTCCTCTCCGCTGCCTCGCTCCGCGTCAATGAACAGGCAGCCTTAATGCGCCTTATTTCCTGCAAACCTAAACATTTGACAAACTTCTATTATAATTACACCGTCCAGCGTAATAAGCAACCGCTGCTTAAGTACAAAAAATTAGCATTTTTTTCATATTTCTGTATTAAAACCTGAGAGCTGCGAACATTCCGGTGTTAATTAAGAAGTTTATACCTGGATGTTGGTTTATGGTGATCCAGGGATGAAAAATGCTGAGAACTTTTGATCTCTTGAGGATACGAAGATGGATTAGGTATAAGCGCGGCTTTTATCACGGTACGTGTAAAAAGTAGAGATTTTTTTTTATGAAAACCTTTTTGTAAAAAAGTTTTGGATGGACGGTGACGTTTAAAAATCGGTTCCGTACCTCAAAAGGAAAAAAACGGAACCCTTATAGAATCACTTCGTTGTCCATCCGTCAGTCTGTTAAGACCCATTTTCTCAGGAACGCGTGGAAGTATCAAGTTGAAATTAATGTCAAATACGTAGATCTATGTTCCCTTAGAGCTCTAAAAAAATCAAGCTTCTAAGTCAACGAAATAAAAATATACAACCATTTATGTGACATATTTTGATACTCCCAACTACCAAAACCTTCCCGTTGACCTAGAATCGTAAATTTAAAGCAATATCTTACAGCACATTTAAAGAAAAAAGTCCGAAAAATTTTAATTTGTTCTTTCATCACATATTTTGCTATTACAAACTTACATTTACAGTTGGATAATTGACAGTGGAGTATATCGATGTACGGAAGAACATGTTTCTCAACTACCAAGTTAAATTTTTTCTTGGGATAAGTTTATCTCAACTACGGAACCCTTCATTTTGCGTGGTCCAACATACACTTGGCCAGTTTTTTTTACATAATATGTCAATCAGCAAGTGATTTTTAACTTAAAAGAATAAAACATGAAAAAAGTCCAAAATGTATTTTATTTTTCTATACATTCTATTTTGGCGTGACTGACAAAACTTAAAACTGTCCTGCTACGCGCTACGAGCTACGCCGTAGCAGCGTGCTACAATCGCGTAGGCTTTACGATGTCGGATGATTTTACAAGGGTTTTCTGCGAGATAAATCCAAACCCATCCTTTATGTCTCTCCTAATGCCGAAGGTCGGTTTGTATATCTAAATTACTATCAGTTATCCTAACCTGAATTTAAATTTGATAAGGTCAGGTAAGGATTTATAATGTTTTTCAACCTCCTTTAAGGTAATTTACAACATATATAGGTATCAGAATAGAAGTAAAAGGTTAGGAACATGATTCCGGATGTCAGTTTCAAACATTATCACAAATATGTTCCCTATTGCAGACGAAGATTTCAACAAGATCATCGTCTGTCGAGCCTATTCCCAACTATGTTGGTGTCGGCTTTCAGTCTAACGGGATGCAGCTCAATACCAGCATTTTACATGGAGTGACTGACTATCTGACCTACACAACCCAGTTACTGGGTAATACTACCCCTTGGTGAGACTAGTTGTCAGACTTTTGGGTTTCAGACGAACCGGTACGACTGTCAAAGATCCAAGAATGACAGCCGGAACCAACGGCTTAACGTGCTTTCCGAGGCACAGAAGGGTCTCGTTATGTAAAGATGGTCACCCATCCACGGACCGACCGCGGCAAGCGTAGCTTTACCTGATCGATCGACCCGTGCGGCTGTTATTACTTAACCACAAACTCCTCATTTCAACCTCAGATGACAACCAAAAATACACTTTTCAACCCTTATTTTGACACCTCTGACCCCAAAACCTTACGCCACATTTCCACAGACACTTCAACCGCCCCCACTCATCACTTAAGCCCCATGTCAAAAATGGCTTTATCAAAATATCCTCTAAATAATGCTCCCTCGAGACACACCTTTCAAAAGGGATTAGCCCTTCTCTATCATTTCATTACTGTCCTATATAAACCTTGGATCTTACATAATCCGGGGCGTAAAAATAATGTTATTAGGTGAAAGGGCTACATTAATTTAGTGGCTTAGCTAGGGACAGATAAGTCATGCCACACAAATGTCTCGCTGATGGTGGCGAGCGTGTTGGATCATTCGGTTCCCTACAAAATGGTTGAGCTGGATGGTACTGATCCAAGCGTCATGTTCGTGAAAGGGCGCCGTCTGTTGAGACTGGTCATCTGTTTTCTGCCAGGGTTTATTTTTAATCTTATATTTTCAATTGCTTTTGATTATTTTTTGTACATTGTTCTCACATATAGAAGCAACAAGAATAATTTACCCAGGATTTTGTAATATTTAAAAGAGTGTCCTTGGACTTTCTTGCCCGTTCTTCTCCATAGAGATCTACGTTTTGGAATGGGCAACTAGCTTCAACTTTCTGACTAACTGAACGACTCTTTGACAGTTCAAAAGTGCCTGTAAATGGTTTAATTGAAATAAATGCTTTGACTTTGACTTTGAGTCACGTTGGTCTAGTGGTCGCAAGCGCTACTGTTGAGCATGTGTTCGATTCCCAGGTTGGGCAAAGTCATCATTGTCCCGCCCTTATCCCAATTTATTTAGGGTCGGAGCAACATAATGTCCCCTTCCTCCATACTTCTTTATTAATCGTCATCTCAATAGTCACCCCCTTTCTACCCAAATCATCTTTCACACAGTCCATCTATCGTTTCTTTGGTCTTCCCCTACTCTTATAGCCATCCACATTCATACTCAAAAATTTTCTCACGACATTTTTCTCATTCCTCCGCATCACATGCCCATACCATGACAACCGATTTCCGCACAACTCTTCAGTCACCGGTGCTAGTTTCAGACTTCCTCTAATGTATTCATTTCTTATTCTATCCATTCGTGTAACACCACACATCCCTCTTAGAATTCTCATCTCAGCCAATTGCATGTAAGTCATGCAATTGTCTATCATTCATCCCTTTTGTAGCTCAACATTCTGATCCATACAAGACAGCAGGTCTAACCATTGTTGCAGGTTGGGCAAAGTGTTATTGAGTTTTTCTTTCAGGATTGTCGCAATAGCAGCCCGGAGTCTAGATTTATGCCCGGTTGATGGCAATAGGCTCGCCCCCTATTACATTGGACTTAGACGTTATGTAATCGGTGAAATGTGAGTGTACTATTGGTACACCTCTGTCCCCTCCCTCCTAAAACAAGCGTGTTATGTGGATAATTCATGTTTCGGAGTTGATATTATTGACGACATATTTGCGGTTTTATCTGCCTCGTTGGTTTAGGGCCCAAGGCAAGGGATTAGACGGAGGATTATTCTATCAGTGACAATGGAATAGTCAAAAATATATTGGATTGACATAAACTGCCAAAAAGCTTATGTCAATCCTGTTGAAAGATGTTGTAGAAATACGAAACGCTTTGAAAGTGTTTGCTACTTGTCTAAGCCCACTCAAACTCAAACTCAAAGCATTTATTTCAAATAAATCAAAAACAGGTACTTTTGAATTATCAAGGGGTCGGTCAGTCAGAAAGAAGAAGCTAGTTACCCATTCCAAAACGTAGTAGGTTCCTATGGAGAAGAACGGGCAAGAAACTCCATGGACACTTTTAAATCAAAATATTGTTACAAAATATTGGTACATCAATCATGTTGAAATTATACATGTGAGAACAATGTAGAACGTAGTGAGAACAACGGACGCTTTTAACATGCACATCTTGTGCATGTTAAAAGCGTCCGTAATAAAAATATAAAAACAAAAACAATTTAAAAATTACATAAATTAAAATAAGCCAGTTAAGAGATGACCAGTCTCAATTGACGGCGCCCGTTCACGAACATGACGCATGGATCAGCAACATTTAGCTCAACCATTTTGAAGGGAACTGAATGATCCAACACACACTGAGTTAAATTACTCCTTTATAAACTAGGAATGAGCTTAATAAGAAGCTTTAATGCTGTTGCTTAAAAGAAGAACACACACACATCCATCCACACCATCATTCATGGGACATAGACATCCTCTCTGGGAGAGGGCGTGGGCCGTAATCCAGAACGTAAGCCCAGTGTGGATTGGTGGATGTCACAATATTTATGATATCTCGCATGTCTTAGCCGTTTCGAGAGCAGTTGTGATTAAAGAAATACACAAAGTGATGTGCAAACCTTTTTTTTTTTTGTATGGGAAATTATCAAATAACTTTTCCCGCTCTGGGCAGAGGTATCAGACTCCTAATGACTAAAACACACCCGTGTTCCTCCAGTTGCCTGTATATTGTCAAGGGCCCTTTCGGGCTTTCCCGCAACCCGGGCAGGCATCGGCCCTAGCGGATCCCGACATCTCCTAGAGGCGCGAATTAAGTAATCGACAACGGAAGTATTTAAAAATAACTTTATTCCGACAGAGTTACAGCGAAACAGTAATTAATTAAATCTAACAAAATATTGATCTTATATACTAACTTAATTGCTAACGTAGTACATGCACAGCGTGATCAGATTGACGCATGTTCTAGATAATTATAAATGCTGATCGCGCAGTGGGGAAATTGGGAAATAATAATCTAGTAAATACTTATTGTCTGACAAAGCTAATATTGGTAGGTTGGGGTTCCTTAACTCCTCCCTCCCTAAGAGAGAAATTATCCGAAGGTGTCGCAGACGGTTTCGGAGAATTTCGACAAAAGTTTATGAACTGAAATTTATACATTATAAAGATAACTATTGCTATTACAATAACCACATACTCTAAGATGGTCCATATACTAATTTCTATTGTCACTGTTTGTGTCGTATCGTCTATTTCACTAAATTTTGCACTTTGTAACACTTCTTTCACATCACTGAAGTCCACATTTCTTAAATCCACTTTCTTTGATCTTCTCTGAATGTCCTGTTGTAGGTCTGGCATCTGGATCAATGGCAGCTGGAGACTGGAAACTGTAGTGTTTGTGGTGGCGGCAACGATGACTTCGCCTATTTGTGTCTCGCATTGTTGGCCAGGTGTCACGATGTAGGTCCCAAGAATAGTGTACTTCAGGATTTCTGTATTGCAATTCTCGGTGATGATGAGATTTTCCTCTGAGTAAACCAACCATTGGTTGTCGGTTATTTTCTGTATCTTAGTTTTTTCTATTTCAATATGGTTCTGTATGCAGTTTTTGTAGTTGTTCTTCATCAGCATTATTTGTTCAATGCAGGTCTCGGTTGGAAACTGGGCTAAATTAGTTTCAGCGCAAAGAAATTTTCCATTTTCAATCTCAGTACATGGGCTTACCACGGGCATGTATTTCAATCTATTCACCATCAGGTAAGGATATTTGGGTATTATTGTAAAGGTATTTGGAGAATGGAATATAGGGATGGGTATAACCTTGTAATAATTTTATGTTTCGTTATTTATTAGGGGAACTTCTAAAACAAAAACTAACTTGTTGTTATTTATATATGATTTAAGTATGATATTACGTTCTAATTTTATTAAATTATGTTTGCTTACTGGGTATATTGTTCTAGCATGTTTAGCAATGACTTCTAACGTATTATATAATTCTGTACTATTTATAATGGATTGGTGCAATGTATTCAGTTTGCTAAAGGCTATTGCCGTTTCAATCTCTTGTATGTTTTCGTAACAGGTCCGAAAGTTATTTAAAATTTGATACATAGTATTTAATATTTGGAAAAGTTTGTTAAACCTGAACTCATGTTCAACTAATTTTTCCATTTCATTGGTATGTAAACCCAAGTTTTTAATATTTGAATTTATTATTTCAGAGTCATTTACTAATTTATCAAAAGCTTTTTGCATTCGTGTTTTGAGGGCCTTTCTTATATTTTATTTCGAAATCGTATTCTTCTAACCTTAACCGCCATCGCGTGAGTTTACTATTGGGCTCTTTCAATGAATACAGCCAAGCTAATGGTCTATGGTCTGTAAATATGGTAAACTTATTACCATACAAATACGGTCGAAAGTGCTTAACTGCCCATATTATGGCTAAAAGTTCCTTCTCGATAGTGCTATATTTTACTTCTGTGTCGCTCAAGGTTCTACTAGCATAGGCTACAGGCTTATCTGAGCCTATCGTTCCTTGTGACAATACAGCCCCGATCGCAAAATTGGATGCATCCGTGGTTAAAATAAAAGTTTTACTAAAGTCAGGAAATTGTAACAAAGGTGCATTTGTTAAAAGCTTTTTACATGTCTCAAAACATTCTTTATATTCCCCATTAATTACAATTTTGCGACCTTTCTTTAAACAAGCTGTTAATGGTCTAGTTATTTTGGCAAAATCTTTGATAAATTTCCTATAATAACCGATTAGTCCTAAAAAGCTTTTAATCTGTGTAACCGTTTCCGGTATAGGATACCTAAGAATAGCGTCTATTTTATCATTATTTGGTTTCAAACCTTCACTTGTAATAGTATGCCCTAGGTAGAGTACTTCCTTTCTAAGAAAATGAGACTTATCTAATTGAACTTTTAAATTTGTTTGACGGAAGCGGTCAAAAACTGCTCTAAGTTTTTCTACATGTTCAGGCAAGCTTTTAGAAAAAATAATGACGTCATCGAGATATATTAAGCAATGTAAGCCTTGAAGGTCTCGTAAGACGTTATCCATCGCTCGCTGAAAAGTTGCGGGTGCGGTCTTTAACCCAAACGGCATTCTGTTAAATTCATAATGACCTGAAGGTGTGCTAAACGCAGTTTTAGCTCTATCTTTCTCCTGAACCTCTAATTGATGGTACCCGCTAGCTAAGTCGAGAGTTGTAAAGTATGTACTATTACCTAGCATGTCAAATAAATCGTTAATGTTGGGCAAAGGGTATTTATCATCAATTGTGATTTCATTGAGCCGTCTATAGTCAACTACCATCCTCCATTTTTGTTGGCCTGACGCGTCTAATTTTTTCGGCACTAAATGTACGGGAGCACTCCAGGGGGAATGAGATTCCTGGATAATGTTATCCCTTAACATTTTCTCGACTTGACTACTGATCTCTTTTGTTTGAATAGGTGGCAATCTATGTGCCTTAATGTTTATTGGGTCTTCATTTTTTGTTCTTATTCTATGTTTAACCTGATTTGTGAAGGTTAACGGAATATTTTCACAATAAAATATATCTTTGTATTCTTTACAAAGTCCCTCAATAACCGTTCGTTCTTCTGAATTCATATGATCTAACTGTAATTTGTCTAAATTCTTTGTTAGCAAGCTGTCCACTTCTATATTATTATCTATGAAATTAACACTAACAGATGGGTCCTGTATGTATGGTTCCACTTGAAAAGGTCCCGTAACTACTAATTTTCTATTTTCATGGCTATAATTCTGAATAACAGTTGTTGCATAGCCTTCAATACACGTAACTAATGCGGCGGGCATTCGAATCCCTTCCGTAAATTGCTTAAAATCTAACACAGCTTCCCCGTTCAGTAAGTTGACTGGGAGTCTTACTCTAAGTTCACTACGAGATGGTAGATTATATATCTCTCTCATAGGCGGTGAATATATGATAGGAATATCAGTATTTTTTAAATGTAATATCTGATTTTCCATATTAATCTTTGCCTGTAATTGCTTCAGCAAATTGCTACCTATTAACCCATCATACCTATCGTCGACACTATAGACATAAAACTTATGGAACTCTTGACTTCCAAAGGTAACCGGTAATGGAATAATAGCCGTTTCACCATGAACACTCGATGCGTGAGTGCTAACAACTTCGAAGGGTTCATACTGTAAATAATTTTTAAAATATTTATTCGCTATATACGGGCTTATAAACGACCTAACACTCCCCGTATCTATCATAAAAACTGCCTTTAATTCTGGTATAACTATATGTGGTAAATTTAAGCGTTTATTACAATTTATTTTTATTCGTTCTCTAGGGTAGAGGCCGTTATGCAAAAATTTCCCGCCCCGGGTTCTTCAGGAGAAAATTCTTGGCACTCATTGTACGAATAACTTGAACTCTGTTCATTATTATTAGAATTATTTATGTAATTAACACGTCGCGAACTTGCAGTACGCATGGTGACATCAGTATTCGCACCCGACGTAGATGCTTGCGTTGCAAAAGACGGCGTGCTCGGTGCATGTGCCGCGAACTGTTGGTTCGGTTGTGCAATCGGAACAAATGACCTACTTGACTGCGGTGACGCATTATTGTTGTTTGTACGATTAAAATTGTCTTGATTTCTTTGAATATTATTATGTTGTTTATAATGTCTGGGCTGATGCGAATTGTTCGGTGTAGATGTGCTGTTTGTAGCACTATTCGGTACATGTGTACTTGATATGCTATGTGAATCTTTCTTTTGATTATTAGATTCAATTGCATTTTGGTTATTAGGCAAATTGGGTCTGTTATTTCTGCTAAAATTACGTCTGTCGTTTGTTTTCGACTCATAGACTGCCTGGAAGTTTTGTTCTTCTAAAACTATTTTTAATGCATCCTCTAACGTTGTGACGTCGCGCAAACGAACTAATCTAACTAAAAATGGCGGTAAATTAAACAAGAAAGCATTCATTGCTCTGTTACTATAAATGATTTGCTTTGCCTTACGTAGAGATTCATCAATGATAGTTTCTGATATTTTAGCAAATAAAACACTTCTCATCCGCTGTATTCTATGGCAAAAATCTATATAACTTTCACCCTTATTTATTCTACACGATTCTAACTCCATTGCTAAACAATCCTCTGTGCGTGGATCACCGAAGTGTTGGTTTAACAACTTCTTCAGCTCGTCCCACGTACCTATAGCTTCTCTTTCGCCTACCAAACTGGCTGCTTCGCCTGATAACCTACTTGTTACTACATGAAATAAATATTCATTTTGGGCTGCGGTTCCTAAGAACGTAGACAAAATGTATTCACATTTTATTATAAATAAAGGCAACATTCTAGTGTCGCCGCTGAATATTGGTATGATGTTAACCAATTCCTGTGGGACACGGGTTACGTTTTCCATTGTGAAAAGTTATGAAAGAAACAAACGCGGAGAAAAAAAAATCACACTAATGTGCTACTAAACTATCACTACTCTAAAATATTAGTACAATTAAAATCTATGCAAATATTATCACGGCGTTGTCCAATCCCTAATAATACACAAACACATAGACTATTACAAGGTTGGGATATAGATGGAAGAGCTGAGAGGAAGGTGAAAAAGATTTACTCACAATTCCGCAGCTAGCTCCATGCTCCCTGAATTACTGCTGTGGCTGGTCCTCTTCCGTAACTCGAAGTGGCTTCTTAATGAATTTATTTGTTCGGCGATCTCTGCTAAACCGTAGACACGGACGTCGGCTACTCCACGTAGAATTGTATACACGGCAAACTGACTACAGAGATCCTACCGGCTGCGCCAATTAAGTAAGCGACAACGGAAGTATTTAAAAATAACTTTATTCCGACAGAGTTACAGCGAAACAGTAATTAATTAAATCTAACAAAATATTGATCTTATATACTAACTTAATTGCTAACGTAGTACATGCACAGCGTGATCAGATTGACGCATGTTCTAGATAATTATAAATGCTGATCGCGCAGTGGGGAAATTGGGAAATAATAATCTAGTAAATACTTATTGTCTGACAAAGCTAATATTGGTAGGTTGGGGTTCCTTAACTCGCGCGTGGAACACAATCGCCATCGACCCGCTCCTTATCGAACGGCGAGCTACCCATTACTCACCGTCGTGATGTGCATACCTGGGTTCGAACCCACGACCTACAAACTCGTAAGTCAGGGCCGCTACCACTGAGCCACCAATGCTCTCGAGATGAAGAGGAATGGGGAACTTACTTCATATTTCTAGCTGACTGACTCCTTTGACAATTCAAAAGTGTTTGTTAATGGTTTAATTGAAATAAATGTTTGAATTTGAAGGCGTGAGAAGAATATTTCGTTTTTTTGGAACTCCACGCCGCCAGAACAATCTAATTGAAAATCATTCATTCATTCATTCATCATTCCTCGCCTTATTATTCTGTACTGCAATTCCCAAAAGGCTATTACTTATAAATTAAAGCTAATTACAATCATAATAAAGTAATTATCGTTAAATAATTCACGGTAATTTGCAAATAAATTTTCCGCCCTCACTTATTTTGCAAAATTAATTTAATGCTAATTAATGCGGGTATATAATTGATATTAAATGGCGAAATGGCTAAACAAAATTTTATAACAGACCGCTAGTCTTTTATACTGTTGACGTGTGTTCAGAGTTTATATCCAACATGCCATTTTTAGGGTTCCGTACCAGAAGGGTGCCAAACGAAACCGTATTACTAAGCGTCTCTTGTCTCTCAATCTGTCAGCGGGCCGTATCTCATGAACCGTAATAGGCAGACAGTTGAAATGTTCACAGATTTTGTATTTCTATTGTCACTATAACAACAAATAATAAAAATAAAATCGAGTTAAAAACTAAAGGAAGTTTATTGCTAAATATTGTATGGTGGTACGGAATACTTCGGTTTTACCGTGTTACAACGCCAGCGGCTTCTCTACGTAATGTTTAAAATGAGATTTAAATCCACTTATGTAGGTAAATACGTATTCATGAATGTATGTAGGTAAATTGATTTAAAAAAAAAAAGATTGACAAAAATTTAGTTTGTTTTGGTCTTTCTTCTCAGAGTAGTCGGTTAGTAAATACCGAATACATCATCATTATTTCAACTGAAAGACGTCCACTGCTGGACATAGGCTTCCTCCACCGAACTCATCTAGTTTTATTTTTAATAAATTTAATTTTTGACCGTATAAGTAAAGAATAAAAGAAAGAAAAAAAGAGAAAACGTTTATTTGCGGTAAACACGACGCAAAAAAAAAGTTTAAAATACATAAATGAGAAAAGGTATGGGGAAGCATGCGTCACATCCACGCAAATCGGCTATCGCTCAGCATTATGCTACGACCCTATGCAAGACAGAGTCCCAGCGCTGGTTTTCAGCGACAGCCGGCGCCGACGTAATGACGTCAACCGGTGCAGCAATCTAATATTTAGACGGTGTACCAGCACGCGTAGCATGACCACCGTAGAAACGAGTTTTGTCGACAGAAGAATAGACAAAAATGACATTCCGTGTAGACAGGACGGCAGGAAAGTAGAAAGACTCATCTGCACTTTTTAAACCATTTTTTTTTTCATAATTCGACTCAGAATTCTTTGTTTTGTCATAGGATTTTTTTTTTCTTTGTTTGATTCTCAATTTTTATTGATATTAAGTCACGTCAACTACAAAGAAAATCTCAAAGCGTCGAAGTATCGTATTTTGGAAGAAAAAAATATTACAGTAATATTGGATTTAACCATTTTCTTGGTAATGGTACTGATTCTCTTGTACACCGAACTAAACTATCACTAAAACTACTAACTTTTGGCTACGAGAAACTTAAAACTATTCTGCATCAAAAAATCTCTAAATTTAAATGTCATTTTGAGAGAACTAAAATCGTATTTGACAATCGCGAGTCCACGTGGTACTTGTTCGTCCTACCCCGTGATTTTTTTTTAGAGCCGGAGGTGTGCAGGCTCGACGTATTTTATATGTAATTTTTACTTTTTGTATGGAAAATAAGAAAAATTATTACCTACATGTTCAGACTTAGGGGTTTGGGGGTTTTATAAAAGGGGGTTGAAATTTTCATTATTTTTGCGATTGGACACACTATTTTCGAGATATAAGTAAAAGAAAAAAAAGATACAGTACCGTTTTTGCACATGAATTTGAGGTGTTGGTGTGAATTTTAGTTATGATAATTATTAATTATCACTGTTTTGCATTCAAAACGTTCTCCTGTAAAATTATGATTTTGTAGATAACCGTATATACTTTGTGGCCGTCGAGTAAAAAGTTTTCTACCGTCTTTAGCATGGCGATTACAAAATCAAATTGTCTTCACTACCTTAGTGATTTTGACAGTTTGGGATAGAAAACTTTCTTCTGAAAAATGTACATGTAAAAGGACCTAGACAAAGATCTTTAGAAACGAAAGACAAAATGACAGATTGTAGAATTATTTCTACGGTGCGATGTCAAAAATGGAGAAACGAAATGTCACTTTGTATAGAAAGAGCTGTGTCTATTCTTCGTAGAAATAGAAAGCGTCATGCTACGCGTGCAGTACAGCGTACTTAAAGAAAAATAATTTATTAAAATTGAAATGTGATTCAATATATTAAATAGATGTAAAAAACAAAAATAAATAGACATGCTTTATTTTAAGTTACGAGAATATCATCCTCAAAAACGTTTTTTTTGTGTGTGTTTGTTGTTTTGTTTCTGAAATTTATTTCTAGCTGTTGCCCGCGACTTCATCTGCGATCTAGGTTCAAAAGTAGTCTATATCTTCACCTAGGTCATGGTCTACCCATGTGCCAAATTTCATCCAAATCCGTTTAGCCGTTTTAGCGTGACAGCATAACAAACAAACAAACTTACTTTCGCATTTATAATATTAGTTAATAAATATTGATTGCAGTTATGAAACTCCTTGTTACTATGTTTACGTTCAGATGTAAAAGATAAATAATATGGAGGAATATTAGAGCCAAAAAAAATCTTGTTTTCTTATGTTTTAGTTATTGTAAACATTTAGGACTAAGTATTGTATTTATTTTATTTTTTGATTTCACATTTTGTTATTTCACTATATGCTGCACCGGACGTCATCACGTCAACGTCACGTCATCAGTCGCTGAAAACCAGTGCTGGGGCTTTGTCTCGCATGGGGTCGCAGCATTATGCTGAGCGATGGCCGTTTTTGATGGATATGACGCATACTTTTCCCTAAATTGTTATTTTCGTGTTGTTTTTTTAAAAAAGTTTTCCGCAAGTAAACGTATTTTCTTTCTTTCTTTTTTTTCTGTAAAACAAATTGTTGAAAAAAAAAATTACAACTTATAATAATGCAATTGAATAGTTGACACCCACAGTAGATACTTACGTAACAAAAGCTGTATTTCCCATGAAAGACGATAACTAAAGTTTGCAGCCCATATAATTCACTAGCTTCTGCCCGTGACTTCGTCTACGTGAAATTTCTTGTTCCCCGACCCACCCCGCCGCATTGCATTACCTGCCTTTTTTTTTTTTTTTTGAGGGTGGGACATCATCAAATAACTTCTCCCGCTCTGGGCGGAGCGGGAGGGCGTGTCAGACTCTTACTGAATAAAACCCACCCGTATTCCTTCGGTTGCCCTGTCGCCGGGGGCCACGATCTCCCTTTCGGTTTTCTTCGCAGCCCCGGCAGGCATCGGCCCTAGTGGACCCCTTCAAATCTGCTGACATCTCTTTGAGGCGCGCGTGGAACACAACGCGCCGTTGACCCGGGCCTGGTCCTTATCGGACGGTGAGCCACCCATTGCTCACCGTCCGCAAGCCCGCGCCTACGGTGGCTGGAAATCGCCTCGCGATTCCCGACGCCCTGGGCGTCTCCTCCTGCGGCGGTTAGGGGCGTGAGGGCGCGAAATTTGCCTCTCCCCCACGCGTTCCGCCTCCTCCTTCGCGAGCATTACAGCTTCGCAGAAGGAGGTGACGGCCTCCCATTTACTCTCGCTCCGTACCATGGCCTGAACCAGGGCCGGACGCGAGAGATCACCGCCGCCGATCGCCGCCACGAGGACACGGCGATGCTCCGCCCAAGCTGGGCAGACCTCCACCGTATGCTCCACCGTGTCCTCCGGGCGATCCACACTTGCATTACCTGCCTAAGCTATTTATTACTTTGTTTTTGCTTAGAGTTATTTCTGACTTTTTTCTTTTTGCTCGGCTCCCAAGGGTCCTAGCGTTATATAGCCTTCCTCAAGAATTGTTCTATCAAATGCAAAAAGATTTTCTTTTAATCCGACTAGTTGTTCCAGAGATTAGCGCGTTTAAACAAACTTCAGCTTTCGGGTGCGTTTTTACTGAAGCGGAGACGGAAATGAGCGAAGACGTGCAGGAATCGTCCAATAACTGACGAGACAAGTGACGCAATGAGGATTTCAACTATAGTGATCGGTGGATTCCTGCAGGTCTCCGCCCAGTTCCACTCATCTCCACGTCAATGGAAACGCACCCTAAGGTTAGCTTGTATGTAGCGTCAAACGGGCGTATGATTGGCTCGTAATACGTACCACATGGGCGTGATAATAACGCGATACTTCGCTCCATGTGGATATGTCTTTACCTTTCTCACCATGACTGCAACTGTACACAATTATTTCGGGCAAAAATTTTGCAGCAATGAAAGAAAATACGTTTATTTGCTGTAAACATGACGCAAAGAAAGAATATAACACAAAAAAACAAGTTGGGGGAAAATATGCATCACATCCACGCAAAACGGCCACCGCTCAGCATAATGCTGCATCCTTATGCGAGACAGAGCGCCAGCGCTGCCATTTTCAGCGACAGCCGACATTGACGTTAGGACGTCAACCGGTGCAGCATACAATGAGATGTAAATGAGATATAAAAATAAAATAAATACACGATAATTCTACATGTTTTTATGTAATTTTTTAAATAGAAACATTTCGTAACGCATAATTAGCTCTTTTTATTTATTTATTAATTTAATCCAGAATGTTACGGTTTTGTTTTTACATAACATCTACCAAACTGCAAAGCAATTTGTTGGCAGTAGGTTCTCGAGGATTTACCACAAATCTTTGCTTGACTAAACATTTTTTTTTTCAACCGACAGACGTCATCTGCTGGACATAAGCCCCCCAAGCACCGCCACTTCAACCAATTCTGTGCTTTCCGCATCCAGCGGAATCCTGCGGCCTTCACGAGGTCATCGGTCTATCTTGTGGAAGGCCTTCCAACGCTACGTCTTTCGGTACGCAGTCGCCACTCCAGAACCTTTCGGCCATCCGTTCTGCGCGCAATGTGCCCTGCCCACTGCCACTTAAGTTTGGCAATTCTTCGGGCTATGTCGGTTACCTTGATTCTCCTGCGGATCTCTTCATTTCTGATTCGATCACGTAGGGAAACTCCAAGCATCGCCCTCTCCATTGCCCTTTGGGTGACTTTTAGCCTTTTTTTTGACTAAACATAAAAACTAAATCTTAGTCAAAACTCGCTTTGCGAGTAATATCTCAGACGCTTCTGTTTTGGTTCATTTTTCTGTCTCATTCCACATCATCAGGGAATGAATTAGAAGTACAAGACTTCATTAGTAAACCGATCTAACGATGTTGAATTTTGGCGCTCAGCATTTTTCACTCGCTTACCAAATGACCGAAAAGTGAAATGAAAGGAGAACGGAAAGGAGAAAGGTTTAAAAAAATTATAAAACATTCTCTCTAATGAATCGTCTGATATGAGTCAGAAAAATCTCACCGTGAAAACTTAGGTGAAGTGGCGTGTCAGCTCACTCCAAGCTTTACCCGAGATATTTACAGAATAAGTTGTGCCGCAGCTTAAGTCGTGCCGCATTTACTGCTGCAAATACAGGTGACTTTGAAAACAATCGTAAAAATTTAAGGTGATGTTCTACCCATCAAATATAAACAACTTTTCCTATGGGACCTTTCGAGTTCGCAAAAATTAATCGACCTTCTTATAAAAAATGGACTAATCGGGTAGTACCTTTTTAAGGCAAAGGCTGCACACTGTATGAAAGTAGAACAACCTAGCTGGACAAAAATATTTATACCTTTTTTATTATTAAAAAAATATTGTTATGTAATAAGCTTACAAAAAATATACTGCATTTTTTAAAATTATATGTAGATACATTTAATAGCATGAACACAGACATACAACGAAACTATACTATGCCAACTAAAGTTGCTCTAGTGGCTATAATACTTATTTACATGCATATATGGAGTACCTAGATGTTAATCTACTAATTGTTTTCTTCCAAAGTTCGAATATCGTTCTTCTTGATATGTCAAAACCCTCATCTGAAAAAAAAAACAGTGGCGCTCCGGGAGTGCCGACAGAAGTGAAAACTTGAAAAAAAATCCACCGAGGTAATCAACGCGTTGATGTCTTTTTAATGGTCAAAAGGTGGTGTCATCACGGTGTCGCGAAATCAATGGTTTAGTCTCACCTCAAAAATGCCCAACGCACCTAAAGAAGTTTTCATTGCAGATTCGAACAAACTAAATCGTTAATTATTAATAAGTGACCAAGTCCCCAATATTTATAGTTGCCGGTCGGGTCGGGTACTTGAATTTCACATCGTTTACGACGCCCTCTGTTATAAACTTGCAAAATTATGTTACACGTTAAACCACCGTTGTTGTTCGCCGCGAAATTTATTCGGACATTTGCATAGTTTACCGACGCCCTGGGCTCTGGTGACGCAGGTTTTGTGGCGTTTTAGTTATTGCCGTTAATAAGAAAGTTTATTTGATTTTCAAGGTTAAATCTGTGAAAATTTTAACTGTTTACCTATTTATGGATCATAAGATACAGCCCGTTGACAGACATACGGACGGACGGGCTGCAGAGGCTTAGTAATAGGGTTATTCTTATAGGGTTAGGGGGTATTTCTATTTTATTTCCGTTTGGCACCTTTCATGGGACATACACAAATGATGAGTGGCGCGGGCGTGGTGACGATATAGCGCGAGCGTTGTAGTATAGGAACGACGTGGCGCGGAACATATACACAACGCCCGCGCCGCATCGTCGCCTCGCCCGCGCCATACCGTCACCACACCCGCGCCATAACGTCACCACGGCCGCGCCATACCGTCACTATGCCCGCGCCTATCCCGCTCCACTTGCCATTTGCGTATATCCCACGCCTAAAAATGCGACTGATGTTGGCTACCAAAAAGCATAAGTTTATCCTGTTGAAAGTCTTTGTAGAAATACACTCAATTGTCTAGACTCTCTGATCGCTACCGTATTAATTAGGAACACTTACGATATTCCTCCAAGCTAAAATTACATTACAAAATTAATAGTGACATAAAATTAGTTTCATGACATTAATGTCATTAACAATTTCATGTGTAAACTTCTAATTCTATGTTGTGTCACCCGATTTTAGATAAAAGTAATATTGCGCAAAAAAAATTACGGTCAAATGCGACGTGAAACTAGTCTCGCGAAAGCACATTCCTACGATAATATTGTAGAATGCTAAATATAGCTTTTGATACTGACAGGGTCATGATTTTGATGATACTGTAGATTTCAAGATACTTATTATTAATACGAAACAAGTTGTATTATGAAATAATTTTATGTTGCATGCAATTTATGGCATTGTGACGGCTTCTACAACGCCACATACGAACTACGCGTCAAAGATCTGACGTCACACAAATCTTGTATCGCGCAAGCGGAGTTTACCGCGCGACGAGTATATATACGACGTCACAACATCAGTCGTTGTCGAGGTGCGGTCAAGTCTCGTCTTTCGTGGTATGAATTGTAATTAACTGGCCTCTATTAGTCGACCACCAGGTCTCTACCAAATTAATTACGATCACTTACGATGTTCCGAATCATTATTGGTTTCTAAATATTTTCATGATAAGTCAAGGCATTGTATTTCTAAGGAAATATTTGCGAATAAGACCATCTATTAGTCGGCCATTGACGCCAAAACAGCTATTAAGTATCGAAAATACAATACTAACTTTGATTAAACGCTCTCAAAGGTTTGAATAAAATATTAACAGGCAAGGTTAAAACAATCGTACGAACAATCCGAGGGTTAGACGCTCCCAATACATTGTCTGAATTAAATATTACCTAAGGATGTGATGTTTTATTGATGACTATCGATTTGAGAACAGGGTCCTATTTTATTAGTGTGTCACACGTTGGTACATATTTTATACAGATATTTTTCTTTTAGTTTCTGTGTTTTAATTGACCCTTCGTGTAAACTAATCCCTTTTGGCTAATCCTACTTATCCTAGTTAAGACTATGTGGGTCATTCCTTTTTGTTTTGTTTTTAATTTTTTCTCAGTTAGTTCTAATTATAGTCTGACAATATGAGTAATTTATGCGGCCTACCCAAATGTCCTTTCTTTTGTATTGTTCGTCGAATTGTTGAGCTCCTTAAATTCTGAGTTGAGCTGCACGATAACTGACAAATGCGTGCACTGACTGGACAGGCCCTCTCAATCTGTGCGATGCTTTCCTCAAAAGACCACTTCAGACACCAATCTACATGGTCTTCACATAACCAAGATTATGTCTGGACTTTAAAAGAGACTGTGAGCTCTGAGTTTGTTTCGGCCTTTCTTCTCAGAGTAGTCAGATAGGAAACGCCGACCTCATCTAGTTTTTAAAATATGATTGACGTGTAAAAGTGTTTGTACAAACCTATTTACAGAAATAAAATCATTTATCATTTATTAATATCTTCCTACATATTTTATATGTATAAATTATAAATGTGAAAGTTTGAATGTTTGTGTGTTTGTCACTCAATCGCGCAATAACTGCTGAACGGATAAAAATGAAAGGGAAAAGCTCATTTAATGAAGAGGTTTTGGCCAAGTGACGCCCATAAAAGAAACAAATTATAGGCATTAGAGTTGACATTATAGATAAAGAAACAACCAGTATTTTTTACATAGAACTCGGTTTTTTATCAATCCTATATCAAAAATAAAGGTTGATAAAAAACATATTTATATTTTTGGTATAATCCATTCTGCAATTATAGTTTTTATTTGTATGTTTCTTGTGCCCATTTTGCGTTGGTATAGATGATTTAAGTGCTTTCTTAATACAGATTGACCACAGTTCACACAATTATATTTGTCGATGCCCAACATTTCGTTCTTGTGGTGCAGAAGGCTGTTATGCATTCCTTGCGAACATTCAATATTGGTGACACATCAGACTATTATCTGAAACATAATTGCAAACTGTCATAAAAATATTTATACCTATTAACATGCTGTAGCATCAAAAGGTCTTTATGTTTAAATACATTTAATGACATCTGTCTCGTCGCCAATCCCGCAGTGTTTGAAGACGCAATGGAGCGGGCTATGCTTGGAGTTTTTTGGAAAATAATAGGAGTTACCGACATAGCTGAAGTGGCAGTGGGCTAGTTATATTCGTCGAAGGACCGATGGCCGGTGGAGCAGACGAATCCTAGAATGGAGACCGCGTATCGGTAAGCGTAATGTGGGACGCCCCTCAGCTAGATGGACTGAAGGCCTTAAAAAGTTGGCTGGGACAAACTAGATGCGGAAGATGGAGGACAGGGTGTTGTGGCGCAACTTAGAAAAATCGATTTTGCAAAAATCTATTTTTGGTAACCTGTTTTGAGTGTATTGATTTTTTTCTGTACTAAAAGTTGCCATCCCTACTTTGACAGGATTGGCAAACAATCGGAAGTCTTAGATAAGGAAATAAACGATTGAGTATCTTGATTAAATAGGCTTTTAATTTCGGAGGTTTCGTTACAAATAAGTAATAGCAATATTTTAGTTACTAGATGGGTATTTTTTTTGTATTTACCATATTGCTCGGCAAACCATGGCCAAAACTGAGCTTTTCCCTTTGACACACAGATAGTTTATAACCTGGATTAACATATAGAATACTTTTATCCCGGTAGTACATTCTCGTGGGATAACTAATCTGAGTCTTTTCTATATTTATGATTTTGTTTTGTTCGATACCTTACCGTTTTTTAAACTATTTTGACAGCTTGATGGTACAACTGTCAAGCGATTGACAACAACACTAGCGAGTCCCGGGTTCAATCACCAAACAGAGCAAAAATAAAATAGCCTACTCTATAGATATGTTTATTTTAAGACAAACTAGACTAATAGTCTGACTAGCTCATTCACCCCAGAAAGAATGAACGAATAAATGAATCATTCATTCATGACCGAGTAACAAAGTAGATCAATTCAGCCATTTGTGCAGTATTCATTACCTTATATAGCCATTTTTTTGGTGGGAAATTATCAAATAACTTCTTCTGCTCTGGGTGGAGCGAGAGTGTGTGTCAGACTCTTACTGACTAAAACCCACCCGAGTTCCTTCAGTTTCCCTGTTGCCAGGGGCCACAATATCCAGGCATCGGCCCTAGTGGATCCCGTCAGTTCTGCTGACATCTCTTTGAGGCGCGCGTGGAACACAACGCGTCGTCGACCCGGGCCTGTTCCTTATCGGACGGCGAGATAACCATTGCTCACCGTCCGCAAGCCCGCGCCTACGGTGGCCGGAAATCGGCGAGCGACTCCCGACGCCCAGGGCATCTCCTGCGGTTGTTAGGGCGCGAAATTTGCCTCTCCCTCACACGTTCCGCCTTCTCCTTCGCGAGCATTACTGCATCGCAGAAGGAGGTGATCTCATGGCGTTATGGAGAATGCGATTGTCGCAACCCAGCGCTGGGCACGCCACAATTGCGGCGATAAGACCCCTCTTTGAGGAGTGGCTAGAGAGGCGCTACGGCGTCCTCACCTTCCGCCTGACGCAGGTCCTCACCGGACACGGCTGTTTCGGGAGGTTCCTGCACAGGATAAGGCGGGAGGAAACGCCCAGGTGTCATCATTGTGTGGATCGCCCGGAGGACACGGTAGAGCATACGGTGGAGGTCTGCCCAGCTTGGGCGGAGCATCGCTGTGTCCTCGTGGAGGTGATCGGCGGCGGTGATCTCTCGCGTCCGGCCCTGGTTCAGGCCATGGTACGGAGCGAGAGGAAATGGGAGGCCGTCACCTCCTTCTGCGAAGCGGTAATGCTCGCGAAGGAGGAGGCGGAACGCGTGAGGGAGAGGCAAATCTCGCGCCCTCACGCCCCTAACCGCCGCAGGAGACGCCCAGAGCGTCGAGAGTCGCAAGCCGATTTCCGGCCACCGTAGGCGCGGGCTTGCGGACTGTGAGCAATGGGTAGCTCACCGTCCGATAAGGACCAGGCCCGGGTCGACGGCGCGTTGTGTTCCACGCGCGCTTCAAAGAGATGTCAGCAGAATTGAAGGGGTCCACTAGGGCCGATGCCTGCCGGGGCTGCGAAGAAAACCGAAAGGGAGATCGTGGCCCCCGGCAACAGGGCAACCGAACGAACACGGGTGGGTTTTAGTCAGTAAGAGTCTGACACACCCTCCCGCTCCGCCCAGAGCGGGAGAAGTTATTTGATGATTCCCATCCAAAAAAAAAAAAAAAAAAAAAGACCTCCACCGTGTCCTCTGGGCGATCCATACAATGGTGACACCCGGGCGATTCTTCCCGCCTTATTCTGAACAGGAACCTCCCGAAACCACCGTGTCCGGACCGTGTGAGGACCTGCATCAGGCAGAAGGTGAGGACGCCGTGGCGCGACTCTAGCCACTCCTCAAAGAGGGGACTTATCGCCGCAATTGTGGCGTGCCCACCTTAATGTAGCCCTAAATATTATTCAAGATACAATTATATTTGGATTTGATTATGAATGGAATTGATTTTAATAACATAACATACAATGTGTTTTGATTTGAAATTCTAGGACTAATATTGTAGTTAGCTACTGAATAGACCTTGGTTATGAATATAACATAATTGTGTGATTGTGTGTTCGAGGTATATTAGAAAGGGGTAGAATGAATTTAGGGAAATCTACACTAATATTATAAAGAGAAAAGATTTGTATTTTTGTCTGTAATGAATAAATTTAAAAACAACTGGACCGTTTAAAAAAAATCTTACATCAATAGAATGCTATATTATTATTGAGTAAAATAGGTTATAATTTATAAAGATATCACGATCACGGGGGCAAAGCCGCTGAAGGAAACTAGTGAAATATACTTTTCTATCTTCAGTTTTTACAAATAATGTTTTTCTGTTAGTACCTTGCCCTGCTAGTTTCGGACTCAGAACAGAGCTCGACTGTGAGCGATGCTACATCGATATTCTCAATGCACGGATCGCATTTATTTAAAGAATGGTAAGTGACCCATCCAGAGCCGCAGAATGTAGCTAAACCACCATCTTGTAGCCATTGAGCTATACCCAACTCCGCCTATTTCCGAGTGTTGTGAAAAAAGGAATTTATAGACACAATAACTCATCAATATCTAAACAAAATGTAATTTAAAAAAACTGTTATATTCACAATTTAATTCAACTTATGTCTCAATTAATTAAACCTTCATTCCAATAATTATTTCTACTTCGCATTAGAGAAACTACACTTTAAAATAAAAGAAACTGTTGACGGCACAATTTGCTCCCAACGCAAGAAGCTTACGAGCTTTTTTTATTCATTCTCTTCAGTGAGGCAAAGCCTGTGCAAGGACAGTTGGTTTAAAAATGTTCTGCTATAAAAGTCTGTGTTGCCCTGAATGGCTAGGTACTAGTAGGTATTAAATCTTTTTTTTTTTTATGGCAGGAAAATTGTGTGTTTGGATTTGTGGCCGGTTTATCGCACATAACTGCATGGTGAAATGTGGATGTACTACAGGTATTGTCGAAGAAACGCATCTGTACTATCTGTACACTGTAAGGACTATTCTTGCATGCAGCGCTCGGCCGCTTTAGTAACGCTTACCTACGAAAAAAAAAGGGTTGTGTGCATGGGATTTTGTTTCCAAATTGGTTAGATATGCGTTACTCCGATGGTACCTAACACTTCTGCACACACTTCCACTGTTGAATGTGGACCTCTCAACAGCTACAATGATCAGTGGTTCTACCACTTAGTCTTTGACAACCGTGGCAAGAGAAAGGGGAACCTTCTTTGAAGTGAAAATTTCTTTAGGCGCGTTGAGCGATTTTTGGTACAGGTAATCTTGTGGATTCACGTCACTGCACGCCTTAGTACTCTAATTTAAAATATAGATGGCACTAATACCAGTTTTAAGTTTTCACTTCTTGCGGCAGTCCCTATGAGTGGTTAGGTTAGGTTATTTTTCCAAAACAACTATTCTTATATTAAATATGTGAAAGCAACTCTGTCTGTCCGTAACTGTTCACGCCTAAACCACCGTACCGATAGTTACAGAATTTGACAATAGTGTAGTAACTAGTAGAGTCTAGGGGCGGTAGCCTGGAACCTAAAGTAGGACATAGGCTACCTTGCATCCTGGATATTTGAATTTAAAAAAGTGTGTGAGTGTCAGCTCCGACGCACAACTGGAGTTGACTAAGGAGTAAACTCTAAAAGTATACCATTTCGTATATCATGGACCGCCATGAGAACGAATGCATCGATACTGAAGGAACTCAACATCATCAAGCGGCTATATACAATATGCCAGAAGCGAGCCCTCAGCTTTTTCAGACATATTATGCGTTCACCTAAGCATGGTCTGGAAAGACTTATGTTACTAGGTCAGATGAAAGTAAAACGCGCTCAAGGCAAAGCACCGGTAAGATGGTCAGACGCAATCAAGAAGGCTGTTGGAAGCAGCATTTACCGAGCGGTCCACACTACAGAAGACCGCATAGCTTGTGCAGCTGTAACGCCTACCTTAAAAACAATTTATTTATGTCATAATTGCTATTCATTTTATATTAATTCACTCGTGTTATAATAATTTTGCATGCCTAATATAAGGTAGATTGTCACCCACCCATATTTTAACTGATCACCCATATTTTAACTGTCACATCTTATTTACTGTACCTGCAATCTATGCAAATAAATTTTACTTTACTTTACTTTACTTGGACAGGCATCGTATGGTGTCGCAATCCTCAGCATTGAGGGAACGACGATAACGAGAAATTCAAAAAAAATATCAGATGTATTGATTAATGTAGTGAAAAAGAAACAAAGAAAGAAAAACATTTATTTGGACACAGTTCGTGAAACACAAAACACAAGTAACAAAGATAAAACAAAAAAATAATGTTTTAAAAACAATAGTGTGTGCCTCACGGCTGCCTCAGTGTATATATGTATATAAACTCCAAAAATGATGAAACACACACGCAGACGAAGGCGCGGGCAACAGCAAAAGCTATGAACTCAATTTCCAGCACCGAGAATAAAAATAATACAAAATATTACCACCCTGGCCAACCCTCCCTCAGCAATCATGGCTAAGCTATGGCCGTATTTATTTCCCGTCAAACATTTCCTGGCAACACTATATTAAAAGTAAACACGTCAGGAATTCAGTTTTGCCTGCAATCACACAAAATAGGTACAGAAGGTCAGTTCCTTACAAAGAGTAAACGAGCGCACGCACACATTGACACATCGATACGGCGATCTCCAACAAATAGCAGTCAACAACATAACATCAGTCAGCATTCAGTCCAGCCCGTCCCATCCTTGATGTCCTCCCTCCGGTTGATGCCCTAAGAGAGAGGCCCGAGGTTCGTACCACACAGGGAGTGCCCTTAGCTAGCGTTCACCTAGTTTTAATTAGCATAGTTGAACAACCCCTGGCTGGAGGTTTTAAGTGTAGTAGCTTAAAGCACCCACAGGAAAGCCCGGTTAAGTAGTCATGATCTCAGAGGTCAACTACGAGATGCCGTACGAAAAAAAAAAAAGAAATCAGGATTCAGTATGAACAACGAGCTACGTATGTCTACCGTCTAACCGTCCTTTCGGTGAGCGGTATTCCGAAATACCGCTCACCGAAAGGACGGTTTTCCGATAACACTCTACTCCGACGGTTAGTTGAACGAAAAAATAATTGGCCGATGAAACGTTTCGCCGAAAATATTATTTATCGACGGTTGGTAGTCCGAATGAATCCTTCACCGATGTAACGGTTCACCGAAAACACTCTTCAACGACGATTGGTTAAACGAAAGGGGATCTGAGGAATCTGATCTGGGGAACGTTAATGGTCACTGTTCTAACCTAACCTAACCCAAATGATGACGTTTCTAAATTATATTAAACGTGTGAAACGAAATTATGCGAAATTAAGCTTTGCCAAAAGTAATAATGCCAAATAAAATAGATATAATAGATATTAAAATAAATATTTGATATATCTTTTAATAGATATTTGTTGTTTTGTTACATGTAACTATTGCAAGTTTATTCAATACTCGTTTAATCTCAGTACCATTGTTAATGAGTGCATTATGCGTCATTTAGGGACTTATCTTTAATACGAAAGCTCCCGGTATTTATTTATTCATCTATGCTGATAAAATTAAACATGGGACTCGAGTATTGTTTAGCTGCATTGCACATAATTATAAAATATAATAGCTAGCGTAAACTGAATGCTATCGGCGAAAGATTCGTTCGTTTAACCAATCGTCGTTGAAGAGTGTTTTCGGTGAACCGTTACATCAGTGAAGGATTCATTCGGACTACCAACCGTCGATAAATAATATTTTCGGCGAAACGTTTCATCGGCCAATTATTTTTTCGTTCAACTAACCGTTGGAGTAGAGTGTTATCGGAAAACCGTCCTTTCGGTGAGCGGTATTTCGGAATACCATACGTAGCTGATGAACAACGTTGTCAAACTTTTATTGGTTGAATACGAGGCTTTTGGCTACTTTTCTGTATGCTCACATATTTTATGTAAAAAAAACCTTTGCGTTTTTTTTTTTGTGTAGTATAAACAAGTTTTTTTTTTTATCGCGAGTGCGCTTGCACTCGCTGTACATGAGGCCTGTCTATGGTCTCTGAAAGAGTAAACGAACTCTCTACAGTTAAATTCTTATGCAATAACTCACTTAAGGGAATTAGTAAAATATTCATCTGTATTTAGAAGGTTTCAAATTTATATCTCAACACTTTTTAAAACAATTGTTGTTTGAGTTATTCAAACAATTATTATTAAATAGTAACCGATAAATAAATCGTTGAAACGGATGTTATTAAATTAACCTCAATCATATCATATATTTAAAATTAGTTAGGTTAAATAACCTAACTAATTTTAAATATATGATATGATTGAGGAGGAACTAAATATGCACTGCATAAACTTCCTATAAATATAGGAAGTTTATCCAGTGCATATTTATTTATTTTATTTATTTAACCATTTATGCACACACATATAAACAGACAAGAAGAAAGGAACAGAAAAATACGTACAAAGGCAATGCTTATTTCTAAAGAAATCTCTTCCAGCATACCTGCGACAGGAAATTATAGAAATGAGATGTACACAACGTGTGTACCCGTAGAAGATAAAACAAAAACATAAATCAAAGAAGAAAAAAAAAATTACAATTTACTATTTATACAAACTACTTACAATACAAGAATATACTTACATACATACTTCTAAAATAAATATCACTACAATATATATAATTATAATGTGATTTAAGATAACTATGCAACTATGACGAAGACTATATATTTTTATCGTATTAATAAATTATTATAGAAAACCTCAATTTTCATATGAAAAACAACTATAAGGTGGTTTAAAATTAAATTTCGGTTTTAAGTGTTCAAATAATCAAATTAAAGCACTCAATTTGTAAGTGGCATTACAAATTGGCATCCACAGGTACGATTTCAGAAAGGGGAAAAAAAATACACAATATGTTTACAACAGAGGGCGTGCCCACTAACCCGTAATAGTATAGCGTCCATACATGCAAAAAAACATTACAATGATTTTTTTATTGTAAAATATTTACAAAAAATATTAAATTGATACATAAAACAAACACTGTACACGCGCACTTGTGACTTGTGGAAAGACAAGTGCGACATTTAGCATGTATGAACGCTATACCATTGCTAGTTAGCGGGAACGCCCTCTGTTAGTTAACCTACTGTATAATTGTTAACATTTTCATTCGATACTTTTGGAAGAGATGTGTGTGCGTGCTTTTTCGCTCGTTGTATGATCCCGACCTTCTGTACCTACCTATTTTGTGGCAATTTCACTCATATTGCCTTTGAGATTTGACTCGACAAGTGTTCTCTTTTTGAAGCTGCAGCCGGGTCAAGGATTTTTGATTCCATTGCCTTGCCAATTAAAAAGTCTGATTGAGATTTTATGCAAGGATTTTAGACAAAAAAATAATAATTAAAGATACTGGGAAATTAATTTACTAAATATAAAAAAAACTAATGTTTTTAGCAAAGAATAACGGATTGGCAACGCAACGAAAAAAGTATAATTAATTTATTATGAACGGATAAAAGAATAATAAAACATGCAGTGGAATTAGATTTTTCTAAAAATACTCTACGTACCGAAATATTTTTACAAAAAATACTGTAATGCTTAATTCTGAATGTTTATGCGTCTTGGGACAGTTTTTTTTTTTTTTTTTTTTAATTCACTACGCTTAGAGTTTTGATTCATGATTGAATTGATTTCAATCAGGGAAGAGATAATTGTTCATCAATTGTTCGTCCCATATACATGTCATATACATTTCATACAACTGTCAAAGAATGACAGTGATTTGACTATTTGGCACTTTATTATAAAAAAAAAAAAACAGTGGCACTCCGGAAGTGCCGACAGAAATGAAAACTTGAAAAAAAATCGGCACCGCGGTAATCAACACGTTGATGTCTTTTTAATGGTCAAAAGCTGATGTCATCACGGTGTCGCGAAATCAATGGTTTAGTCCCATCTAAAAAATGCCCAACGCTAAAGAAGTTTTCACTTCGAAAAACTCAAAGCATTTATTTCAATTAAACCATTTACAGGCACTTTTGAATTGTCAAAAGATCGGTCAGTCAGAAAGATGAAGCTAGTTGCCCATTCCAAAGCGTAGTAGGTTCCTATGGAGAAGAACGGGAAATAAAATCCACGGACACTCTTTTAAATCATAACATTAAAATGCTTAACTTTAGACAATACACGACAAACTATTTACACTAGGTATTAAATTAAATGACTAACTAACTAACTATACCAATATATACAAAAATAAAACGAGTCCAGAAGAAAGAATTCAACGATCAACATGGCAATGATAGTCATTGCCATGTTGATCGTTGAATTATTTGGCCAAAGAACGAGCCAACCCTTTGGTCACATGAAGTGATTTCCTATCATTTACAATACGAGGCTTTTCCCTACACGCTGTGTGTTTTATGTTTTTTTTTTTGTTTTTATGGAATAGAAAGAAAGAAAGAAAAAGTATTTATTGAGACTCGCACAGGAAATCACAAATTAAACTAAAACACGCTCATTAAAACATTAATAAAAAAATTAAAAACAAATGAAAATAAATAACCAATTTAATTTGAATAACCAATTTTTCTTTCCGTTTTCTTTAATTAATAATTTCCATAATTTTTAAATAAGTATTTAATTTTTAAATAATTTAAATTTTTAATTTAATATTTAAATAATTTAATGACAACATAGTCATTGTTGTTATTAAATTAAATTAATTAATTCTTTAATTTCAGAACCATAAATAGTCCATTATTAACAGACAGAAGGACGTCGTTGCCCCTTCTACAGAAAACACGTGAATTAGCTAGTCTCAGGTTCACATAAGTTCAAACGCCCTCGACCAAAAACCGTCGCGTTTTTCCTTCCCAGAGCGTATGTCCCAGTAATTTTATGGTCATCGGTGGTTTATAGCTAGCGAGTGTCGTGGTTCTCATTTCCCGGTAAACCAGTTCGTTTCGCTTCAAAATGTTATTGGACCAAGCTTTATGGCCAAACCTGGGCCAACCGTAAGGCAAGCTGTTGTTAGTAGATAAAACTTTTTATTTGTGGCTTTTGTGGACATGATAATTATTCAGATTTGTTTCAGTTGTAATAGCAATCATGTAATTGCGTTTAATTAGAATAGGTTTTTATTTTTATTAATTTATTTATCTTTTGTATAGATTCTTTTCTATTTTGCGAATGTGAGAACGCTGTAGGCTTAGTGGACTATAGATTTGTTGACCATTTTTTATTTTGTTAATTACCTGGTACTTATTGAAAGACCTACACTGTCCTCTCATAGCTTTTAACCAGGGATGTATGGAGCTTCGGTTCCGGTTCCGAAAGGTCGGAACTTTCGATTAATTTTACACCTCCGATTCCGACTTCGGTTCCAATCATTTTGAATCAGAGTTATACCGAAGTTTGAAACGCAGCGCTGCACGTGACTAGAGCGCGTACAAACAAGTTTTAACACGTCGCCAGTGTAATTTTAGTTTATTTTATACATGCTCACGCTCAAAGTCTCAGTTTATTGTTTTGTTTGTGGATGTTATCGCTAATATATGACTGATTAAAGAGACTGAATTATATTTGAATTGTTTCATTAAACCTTTCTCTTTCTTCTACTTCCACTTTCAATGCCGGTTCCGGTTCCGTTTCCGATTCCCGTTCCGATCAATCAAATTTAAAACCTCCGATTTCAGTTTTGGTTCTGGTAAAACGACTTTCGTAACATCCCTGCTATTATCACTATTATTTGAAAATATTGTAAAAGCCAATTATTTTTAAAAGTGTAACCGTGAAGTTTCTTGCCGGCACTTCTCCATAGGAAACGACCAATTGGAACCGTGCACCTAGCTTCTGACGTTTCATAAGTGCCCATGTGAAATAAAATATGTTGAATTTGAATTTTGAATTTTAAGAAAATGTGGTGACACTCCGGGAGCGAAAACTTGAACAAGATCGCCTTGGTGGAAGAAAAATACTTATATAGAACATTGTTCCTTAACCTTATCTAAATAAAGAGCAAAATAGCGTTTACAAAAAAAAAAAAACTTCCGTAATCTTTAAAGTAAAAATACTTGCATAGAACATTGATCCGTAACGTAATATAAATAAAGAGGACAATCGCGTTTACAAAAATGAGGTGTTTTCGTGGTGGCGCCAAATTAAGTCCCATCTCAAAAATGCCCAACGCGCCAAAAGAAGTTTTCACTGTTAAAAAAAAGGAAAGGAATGTGCGTAAATCTTTATTTGAGTTAGCTTGTGGTTGTAAATTGTCAATCTCAAACATAACATCTCTTTTTACCGGACTCCTTAAGTATTTAAAACGTCTTAATAACTCTATAAATAGGAATAAGTATGAAAAACGCAGTCAATTTCCTTTACTCAACGTTTATAGCATTTGTGGCACAATTAAATAATTAATAGTAATTATTTCATGCGCATTTTATTGCCGTTTGTAATTATTTAATTATTATGCTACGAGTTAATGGGTTTAAACATAACATGAAGGTTTTATTTGTGGCTTTAGGTCGTTATTCAATGATTTATGGCTACGAAAATATAATGGAATATTTTTATGACGCTTTTTAAATATTCCAAATTATATGAGGATACTCCCTTTTTTGGGTGGGAAATTATCAAATAACTTCTCCCGCTCTGGGCGGTGCGGGAGGGCGTGTCAGAGTCTTACTGACTAAAACCCACCCGAGTTCCTTCGGTTGCCCTGTTACCGGGGCCATGATCTCCTTTTCGGTTTTCTTCGCACCCCCGGCAAAAATCAGCCCTAGCGGACCCCGTCAATTCTGCTGACATCTCTTTGAGGCGCGCGTGGAACACAACGCGCCGTCGACCCGGGCCTGGTCCTTATCGGACGGTAAGCTACCCATTGTTCACCTTCCGCAAGCCCTAAGGATACTCCCTGCCATCATCATTATTCTCTTGCCCATAAAGGTCTTAAGCCGGACTTGGAACCGGTACCAAAAGTACAATTCCAGTACCGGTACTTTGCGGTTCTTGCCATTCGGTACCTGAGTATCGGTTTCAGACGGGGACCGGTTCCAGACGGTACCGGTACTCCACCTTACCTGAATTTGGTATCTGTACTTTTTGTACAGATACCAAATTCAGGTAACCGCCGCGTACCAAAAATCTCATATTTGTACCTTGAAATTATTTTTCTAATGCCTATTAACTATCCTTTTTACTTACTATATCTATTTTCTCACTCTTACTTACGGAAATATTATTTGTTTCGTACCGGTACAGCACCGATACTAATGAGAATTATCAATACTACAGGTACTACATCTGGTACCGGTACCGACAGTACAGGTTCTACTCTGGTACCGGTATCACACTAAGTTACATGGTACCGGTTCCCAAAAATACCGGTATTTCAAGCCCTGGTCTTTTAAGGTCTTCCATGGTGCAGGTGTTATTTATCATGATGTTGCACCATCTGTTAGCAGCCACATTCCCCAAACATTTCACATCTCAAATAAACACAATTTCAAGCAGCGTCTATAGATTATTCTGTCGAAATCATGCGATTTTGCACTTTTTCCTTACACGGATACCTACCTACTTTGAAAACGAGGTGAAAATGATTAGTGAGCTAAACCTTTAATACGGAACCCGGGAAACGTGGAAACCGCAATGATGAGTGATAGCTCTTTTAACGTCTTGAATATCAATCAAGTTTTAGGGTTCCACGACGTAAATTGGGGAAAAATTCGGAAGGAGGAAATTCAACACGTTTTTTTTTTTTTAAATTTCCAACCATTTGTCAACATGGCACATCTGGTGCAAAATGATAACTTCTCAGTACTATGTGCTATGGACGTGTCCTATTTAAGTCATATACAGTATTTCTATCTTCTAAATGTCCCTCGGGAATCATCGCATTTCCGAATACAAACGAATGCTAATTTCCATGTCCATCAATTATTAGATTTATTGTGTATAATAATTTGAATTCAGAACTAAGTACTTTATTGCTGTTTTGTTTTCATTTTCGTGTGAACTATATAGAGCTGTAAAACTATTTTCCTATCTGTCGTGCGTGCGACTTTAGCAGCTTTCCTAGCATTTTTAAAATAAATTACATTAATTAAAAGAGTATTAACAACTCTATATACTTCCAAGTCGATTGAGAGCGTCCTGTCTGCACCAAGTGCAAAGGGCAACTGATAGAAATCTGACTACTGACGAAATACGAGGTTTGCCGAGGGACATTAAGAACATATTTGTACCGTACCTACGACGTCATTACGACAGTGAAAACTAAATATTTAAAAAATCATGAGCTTGTAATATCCTGGTACCTTTAGCTTCCGAATCTGGCAGCTTGGCGTCATAAAATTCTACTTTACCTACTTCCCGAACGAGCTCCCACACAAAGTACTTTATTTACATATACACTCAAAACACAATTATAATCTGTTTCAAAAGTATCTAATAAAAATGTAAACAAACTCTGTTCAGGTTAAATTCATATGCAATCACTCACTAAATTAGTCAAATCGAAGCACACAATTTGTAAGTGCCACTACAAATTGGCATCCACAGGTACTTTACCTAACCCATTTGTTTACATTTTCATCAGATACTTTTAGAACAGATTATACACCTATGTTTCCTTCTCACATCTTTATGCAAAGCAGCGTTACCGACACATAAACCCGAGTCCACACAATAAACGAACATAAATAATTCCATCATGATTTGGCTCGACATTATCCGTCTTTTTATATCCTCAATCAGGGATGGTGATGCATCAAACCCTCCCTTTGGACCGGGGTTATTTTTGTAGGTCACAGGGTGATCGATTAGCAAAGTAATGCTTTTGTAAGGAAACTTCTGGTAGTGTTGTTACCGGATATTCCTTGGTTTAGGGCAAGTGAAAATGACGGAAAGTTAATTTGTTGCAGCAGAAAAATAGGCAGTCTGGACCGCCGACAGAAGTGAATACTTAAAACTGGTATTAGCGCCATCTATATTCTATAGTAGCGTATTCTATAGTGCGCAAGCATGTCAGTGATGCGAATCCATAAGTTTACCCCTTACCAAAAATCGCTCAACGCGCCTAAAGAAGTTTTCATTTCAAAAACTGTTTGTTTTTTTTTTGGTGTTTTGTATAGATATTATGGAAAAACTACTGTATGTATCGACTAAAAATCAAATTATTTTAATTTTTCAATAAATTATCTATCTCTCTACGGTTTTCATTTTGCCATTTTTTGTGTTGAAATATGGAAGTTTTGACGCTCATTACTTCCAAACCAATACTTTTTCCCAATTTTGCTTCTATATAGGGCTAGATAATGACAAAGCAAAATGATATAATTTTTAGTTTTGAACGTACACCTTCAAATAGACGAGTAATCACCAAACTACGTTTGTATGGAAGAATGACCGACTAGTGTACCCTTATTTTTTTTTTCTAGTACCAAAATTAACCTAAATGGGTTAAAATTAACCCAAATGGATTAATTTTGGTACTAAAAATCAAAATTTACCTCAAATCGATTAAAAATGAGAAATTTTTAAACAGGGGTCATAAGTTATGACTTGTAGACACCCGCAACGACAGCCGCCCGCACCCCATGTAAAAACCCGATAAAATTCCCCATTGAAAAAAAAAATGTGGCGAAATGGTTTTTCTCTTTTTTCCAGAAAATTACCACATAAATAGACCTTCAGTACGATACCTAACAACACCCTCACGGATCGGACAGGGTTTTGTTACATGTCGTATAATATATAGAATTTAAAAAAAAAATGCCTGAATTACTTCTGACAAGCATAACCTTTAGACGGATCACAGCACCGCTGCTTGGCGGCAAAAATAGGCTGATAATGGTATTAGTAGTTCCTCAGAAAATATATTCCACGAAGAGCTTTACTACTAGGTACTAAAAGCCAAGTGTTTTGATTGATTTTATTCTGGTCAACACATCACAATAGCTAACATAACATTTTATAGTCGATCGGAACTTGATGACAGGCCTTCAAAAATCGAGGGTCAACGTTTTATTGATTCCATTGATAACCGACTGAGTTTAACTAAAGATATTGGTAACTTTTGCTTTCAAATAAAAGCATAAAGTGACAGAAAATAACCTCATACACAGGCTAGGTTGGAAATCAGTTGTCATGGTTTGGGCCTGAGCTGTCACGCCTGGGTCAGTGACGCTAAATCGAGTATACTCGGTTCCAGTCGGTCGGTGATGCTGACTCGCGTATACTCGGCTCGAGTCGTAATTTATCACTTCTACGGTACGGTACGATGCACACGCCATCTTTTTTTACCAAACCGGATAGTTATATCCGGATAGTACCTACCTCACATAAAAGGGCTCTCCTTGTAACCATGTCGAAAATACAGTTTTCAACCCATGAATACGGTATCTGGCACATAGGATAGATACTGGAACCCTTCATTACTTATTTACGATGACCTTGAAATTCACATGCGGCTATTCCTTCTTTTATGTACCTCGAATGGTTCGAACCTACCTAATAGATTTCACTTGTTTTTTGGAGATCATACAAAGATTTCCGTAAAGGTGCTGATAAACTTGTACATTCACTTGTAATGAGCATTCTAGCGAATGTTACATTACAGAAAAATAAACGGGAGCGTTTTAGGGAGCTTTTTAGCAAGCATTCTAGTGAGCGTTCTAGCGAGCATTCTAGCGAAAGAACAGTAAATTTGCTTCGAACCGAGCCGTGCGACCGTCAAGTCGGACATCTTCGTGAAGAATTTTTTTTTTGACGAGCATTAACTAGAACATTCGCTAGAATTATCCTGAAAATGTTCGTAGCGATATTCGGCATACAGCTTGGCTCTGTTCGTTGTTCAGTTCGACACATTTAAAAACGGCAATTGCTAGATGTTCTGTTACGAGTGAATGCTCAAGTTTATCAGCTTGAGCATTCAGTATAATTATTAGCATTAATACTTTAAAGAGAACACTCAAACAAACAACTTTTTTTTATATAATAGGGTTTATTAGCAGTCAATTCAGCAAATAAAACTGTGATCTACATACATTCTTATTATTAATTATGATAAAAAATCCGTTTGTACTATTCTATTGAGTAGGAGTTGAAAGTTAAGTTGATTTAGCCTCAAAATTGTGCTTTATAAGGACAAATTGTTGTTATCTGTTTGAGACCTTTATCTTACAGAAAAATATTCTAAGGAATCATATGAAAGTAGCTTACGGAATACTTTTTTTCATATATGTATTGCAAATTGCACGTTAGTATAAGGTTGTACGGTGATCAAAATATGATTTGCGACCGGAACATAATATAATGAGGAGTAACAGATCAAAGTGTATTAACTCCGTCAATGTAACTTTTGAGATAAAGGTATAATCCTTAATACTTTAAAGAGAACACTCAAACAAACAACTTTTTTTTATATAATAGGGTTTAGGGAGTAACACATCAAAGTGTATTTATTTAATACACTTTGATGTGTTACTCCTCATTATATGTATTTACGTGCACGAATCAATCTAATCTAGATAATCATTAAGCTCAGGTTTTGCTTGGACAGTTCCAGGTATCAAATATTAGTTTTTTTTTTTTTGTACTTTATATTTGATTACTAATTTATTTATTTATTTAGAAGTATAAAAGATTTGTACTAGGTATGTTGAAACTGTTTTCTACTCCCCGTCACTTGTCCCTAGAGTTTCATTAGAAAACCAGCGTTAGACAACATTTGTCTGTCATTAATGCTGAAATTAATCTTTTTGGCGCAGCTGTGAGGCACACATTGTTATTGTTAAGAGATTATTTTCACTATTTTAATTATGGCAATTAAAGTCATCAATACTCATCTAAAAACTTTGATTTTTACAAGCCTTAGCGCATCCCTCTTTAAAGAAAGCAGCGATCCAAGAAAACAGCGAGGTCAATGCTGTTTTTGCTGCCGTAGGATTCTAAAGAATTTTCTTCTTGCTTGCTCACTGAGGGTTGACAATTATAGAACAGTCCAGCGGGGTAATTGCGTAACACACTTACAGTAGCTATGGCTTTCATTTTGACGGTACAACAACATTCATTGCGTTGTTTACGTTGTTGAGTAGATACATTTTTCGGACTTATGAAGCAATGGATTAGCAATATCTTTCAAAATCATTCAGGTTGTGATTAAAAGTGTGTTACACAATTAGGGTGTAGTATAACCTGGCCTCTTATTCTCCTGAAACTCCTTACTACGCTAGATCAGCTCAAGGTCAAAGTGTTACCACTGACGTGAGACCTACCGAAAGTTTTCAGAGGTTCATCATTTTTTTTTTAATGTACATCATTAGAATGTCGATAAGTTTTTAGAGGATCAGTGAAATACTTCGCTTTATATATAGTACCTGGGTGACTGAGCTCTGCTCTGGTGAAAATTGAGTATGCTCATTTAATAGTGTACGATAATTCATACTAATTCCAAGTATAGTACATACTAATTCCATGTATAGTACATACTAATTCCATGCTGCCATGATAGTAGGCATCATTATTCTAAGGTAGCCATCTTGTTCTAAACTTTGGGTGACCGAGCTTTGCTCGGGCGAAAATACAGAGAAAATGATTTTTCCCAGACATGAGACCTAGCTAGATCGATTTTTCGCCACCGTAAGCTCATATATTGCAACTTTCATCGAAATCGTTGGAGCCGTTTTCGAGAACAACAAATATTGCTGATTTAAAAGTATAGGATAGAATGAAGGTCAAAACTGAAGGTCAAACTGAAAATAAATCCTTAAGAAGCAGGTTCTTAAACCTCTTGACCATCACGACTTTATCTCCTAAGTACATAATACTCACATTTAATCGCATCAACCCAAACACTAATGCCCTCTATCACGAACAGGCATCAACAAAATACTGTCTTCAATCTAAATTACACCCTAATCTGTTGGGAGTAAAGCATCAATTTAATTTCCGTTGCAAGGAGATTTATCACCGGACTTTCATCTGGAGACGGCGGGGCAGGTCTTAAATGTTAGGTTTTATGTTGTAGTAGTAATTCTTTTAGTTCTAGGGTCGTTTTATATGAAGGATCGGGAATTGTGTTGTAAGCTCGTTTGTCTATAAAGGGCTTGAGTATGTTGTCATAGTTTTGTTTTGAAAGAAGAAGAAGGCAGAGGATTGTTATCGTATAGCGAACCAGACACTATCAGTAATAATGACATTACTTGAATGTAATGTCATTACTACTGACAGTAATAATGACATTACATTCAAGTAATGTCATTACTACTGACAGTGTGGTGGTTTGAATGGTGATGTAATCTAAATATTTTAATATTTTTACGTCAATATTGGAAGGAATGACGGTAATATTGATGTTTTCATTTTTTTTTAAATATCTGGTCCGATCTAGTTTATGACATTTAAAACCCACATTACATACCACAGTACGATAGAGTTGTCACTGAAAAAAGACGTAAAGACATCTGTATGGATAATTATAGATTAAGGCATTCGTTTATGTATAGTTTTTTTATATTCTTAGGCCCATTTTTGTATAATAAAGTAAACGCAATTTTGTCTATGTATGCATTAAAAACGGTACAATGCAAAAATGTTATTACAACTTGGTTACAAAAATTGTCTTATGATGATACAGAAAAGTTACTGGTTGTTTTAAGTTAAATATTATTTTTAATTAAGTATTGTCCTATCATTAGTCTGTTAAGTTACTCACTATTTATGTCTACCATCAATTTTAGAAAATTTTAATGTAATTTAGCACTTATTACACCTTTTTTTTTTTTTTTGAGGGTGGGAAATCATCAAATAAATTCTCCCGCTCTGGGCGGAGCGGGAGGGCGTGTCAGACTCTTACTGACTAAAACCCACCCGTGTTCCTTCGGCTGCCCTGTTGCCGGGGGCCACGATCTCCCTTTCGGTTTTCTTCGCAACCCCGGCAGGCATCGGCCCTAGTGGACCCCTTCGAGCACTTATTACACCTGAGATACAGGTTTATCCTAGTTCAGGTCGAACCATTATTATATACCTACCATTTTAGTATGAGGCTTAATATTGTAAATATACATTATTTAATTAAATAAATAAATAAAAAAAAATTAAAAAAAAAAAAAACATTCAAGTAATGTCTATAAGTAAATTACTGATAGGGTTAGTATTTCAGTCTTCTATAAGACACGTTTTTTAGGCTATCAGATATCTTAGTTTCAGATTTTAAATACCTTACCTTTATAAAATAAAATTTCTGAAATTAACATAAGTATATGCTCAGCTTATTTATATTAACAGATGCAGATTACTATTTTTCTCTCCTCCTAGCTATTTCTCTGTTTCTTAATCTTTTTGTACACACTTAATCAGAACTGATTAAGTGTGTACAAAAAGATTAAGAAACAATGAAAATTTAAGGGGGTTTCCAGACGTGTAAAGATGTATATGTTGCAGTAAGATGGTTGAAGCCGCGTGATATAGTTATATCCCTAGGGATATAGCTAAATACCGTAATATAGTTATATGAAAGCGGTTCATAACTGTCGGAGTGCCCTAATTGTTATATTACTAGATCGTGCTCGTATCATAGTTTTTTTTTTACACTTTTTTCTATGAACACATTTTGAACATAGTCTGAACTAGACATAAAATATCTGTATTTCAGACATCAGCGCTCTCCCCTGTTGTAGGCGACACTTAGCACGTAACTTTGTTTGACCTGTTTACAGATCTTATAAAACACAAAATTTTGATTAAAAAGTAAGAATAAAATAAAAATAAGTGACAAAAAGAAGAGGAATAATCTTTAAATAATAAGTTGTGTAATGATGGCCTCCGGTGAGTAGAGTGTAAATAAGTGGATATGTGTAGGAGGGTGAGTATTATTAAAAGCTGCTTTACTGTAGACAACAGGTTTTTGGTCTCATTGTAGTTTAGCTTGCAAATGTAACTTACGAGTACTACCGTAGATTTACATTTGATTCTATTTAAGGGGTGTATATCTACAAGCTTATTTATTTTTTCATACAGAAAAAAGCCTAGGTAGCAATAGTACTTGCGAGCGTATGGGTTTATAAAACGGTAGATCATTGTATGTCACCTTACGTCTACGCTTAGAAAAATACTATAAAAATATTATAGTTATGTTCCTAGTGAGATAGTTATGAATCACTTTCATATATTGCGGTATATAGTTATATCCCTAGGGATATAACTATATCACGGCTATAACCATCTTACTGCGATATATAGACCTCACATCTGCCTGATTTTTCCCAACTAAGTTTCTTGGGGTCAGCTTCTAGTCTAACCGCATGCAGCTGAATATCAGTAGGTATTTTACATGGAGTACCTTTTCCCACCTACCTGAATATATTGAGGTCAACTTCGAACCGGCTGCAACTGAATATCAGTATTTTACATGAAGCGGTTCTCTTCCACGACCCAGTTACTGGTGGTTACCCCTTGGTGAGAGTGGTTGCCAGACTTTCGATCTTCTGACAACTCGTAAAGGCTGTTAAGAATGTACGAAAAACAGCCAGGACCAACGTCTTAAAGTGCTTTTTGAGGCACGGAGGAGTCTTGGTATCTAAAAACAGTTTATATGTAGACCCCACACATAAATATTCTTGTTTTATTTATATTTTGACCAAAAATCATCCAAAAAGATTAAAAGATTCCATGCCAAAACTCTTCCAAAACTTTACACAATGAGAAACATATTTTCAAGCTTGCTCACGTTAAATGGCTCATCACTTAATAGAGCCGTCTCCTATTCCGGCGAGTCACTCCATCCGGCCGGAATTGAGCTTCTCTTTAAAACAGAGCCAAACTTTAGCAAAGTTTTAACCGTTTCTACTTCGTAACGAGCTAACTACGAAACTGGTTGCGGAAATTATATTTTGTTGATCACTGCGGAAAAATATTGGTTAACAGTTTTAATTACAATTTTAATAAAACTAGTTTTTGCCGGCACTTCTCCATAGGAAACGACCAATTGGAACCGTGCACCTAGCTTCTGACGTTTCATAATTGCCCTTGTAGGTTTATGTGAAACAAAATATTTTGAATTTGAATTCGTTTCCAACACCCACTAACACAGGCATGGGGTGTATCGCCCGGGTGTTACCATTATGTGGATCGCCGGGAGGACACTGTGGAGTATACAGTGGAGGTCTGCCCGGCTTGGGCGAAGCATCGCCGTGTCCTTGTGGAGTTGATCGGCGGCGGTGATCTCTCGCGTCCGGCCCTGCTTCAGGCCATGGTACGGAGCGAGAGGAAATGGAAGGCCATCATCTCCTTCGGTAATGCTCGCGAAGGAGGAGGCGGAACGCGTGAGGGACAGGCAGATTTCGCCTTACGCCCCTAACCGCCGCAGGAGGAGACGCCCTGGGCGTCGGGAATCGCAGGCCGATTTTCGGCCACCGTAGGTGCGGGCTTGCGGACGGTGAGCAATGGGTGGCTCGCCGTCTGATAAGGACCAGGCCCGGGTTGACGGCGCGTTGTGTTCCACGCGTGCCTCAAAGAGATGTCAGCACAATTGAAGGTGTCCGATAGGGCCAATACCGGCCGGGGTTGCGGGAAAGTCCGAAATGGATACTGTGGCCCCCGGCAACATGGCAACTGAAGGAACACGGGAAGGTTTTAGTCAGTAAGACTCTGACACGCCATCCCGCTCCGCCCAGAGCGAGAGAAGTTATCAGATAATTACCCACCCAAAAAAAAGACATGGGGTGTACACTCTCATATCAGTTCAGACACCAGTTTCGGCCCACGACTCCGTCCGCGTGGACGTCGAATATACCACAAAATATATGGTATGACACTCAGTAATAGTGTAGCTTTCTATCGATGACAGAAATTTTTAAATGGGATGAGTAGTTTCGGAGATTACCTCCTACCACAGATAAATACAGATGGAACACTCCGCATTTTAGGTATGAAGCTACAAGAAAGTACGCGACGGGCTCGACTTGTCGAATTCGGTGGTTGTAACGTAGTCAGAAGATATAAAAAATACGCAATAGAAAGAGGGGCGACTTCTAGGTGAATATAACCATAGGTAATTAGCGCTGTGCAACCTGAATTGCACTTTATTGTGTCGTTGGAAGAGTCGCTTTTTATGTATGTGATTTTGCAGAATGTCCAATTTGTACTAATCTGTGCTCTTACATCCAAGCTTACAAACTTTGCCTCGTTATAATATTAGTGTAGATTCAGTGAAGAGTCGTACGAAATGCCAAACGATAATGTAGTCGAGATATGAAAATGTTAAGCACCTTAAGGTTGATTTTTACTTGCACCGTATTATATTTCGAATTATATATTGCCAACATTTAGCATAAAAATTTGTAGCCCTTGAATGTACAGCTGAAAAAACAAAAAAAACCTGTGATGAAGGACAAGAGCTTCCCCGTTCTGCCTGTTTTTTTTTTTAACCAAGGTTTCTGTCGGCCATTATTCAAATCCAAAAGTAAAAAGGATTTTTTTAACGAAACAATAACTGGATAAAACAAATTTTGCAATCCAATTCGATACTAAAACCGTCCTTCGCACAGCCTCGTATAAAAGACCTATTGTAAGCCGATGGCCGTACCAAACCCCCATTGTTAAAAACCTAGGTCAAACGTTCTTCACAACCTTCCAAATCCAATCAAGAACCGATTCAAACGCTAATCAATAAAAAAACTTCTAGATAATTGAACTCTACTGGGTAAATTCGGGGGATTTAATTGTTAAGCCAACTGACTACCCACTTAAATTGTCCGTACTCAAACCACAACTGTCATTCTGTGACATTTTTTTAAATGACTATAACACAGCAAATTGGCACATGGTGTAATTTTTTATAATTTTATTTATCTTTATCATAGCTTTTTTTTTAATATGAGAACATTTTAGGCTTTATAGACTGTAGATTGTAGACTATTTTCTATTTTTTTAAGTACCTGGACTTGTACATACTTGGACCTATACTGTCCTCCCATACCTATTAACACTGTAATTTAAAACCATTGTAAACGGCAATTGTTTTTAAAAGAGAAACCGTGGAGTTTCTTGCCGGCTCTTCTCCATAGGAAACGACCAATTGGAACTGTGCACCTAGCTTCTGACGTTTCATAAATGCCCATAGAGGTTTATGTGAAATAAAATATTTTGATTGAATTTGCTTCAATTAACTCAGCCTATCGCAGTCCACTGCTGGACATAGGCCGCTCCCTGGCTGCACCACAAAACTCTGTCCTCCGCCTTCCACATCCAGTCTATCTCAGCCACACATTTAAAGTCGTCGATCACGCGGTCTCCTCTCCAAGACTCGTCTGCTCCACCGGCCATCAGTCCTTCGACAAACATGCCCAACCCACTGCCACTTCAGCTTGCCTGCTCGGCGAGCTATGTCGGATAACTTCATTTCTGATTTTATCCTTCAATTTGTTCAATAATTAATTTCCCTGACTGAACCTACATAATTTAATCTTTTGCGGTAAAACTACAGGAAAATTGTCAAAGAATCTTTCCCCAAAAGTTTTCCTGAAAGAATTTGATCGTCATTTGTTTATTAATCGCAACATCGCTGTATTTATTAAAACAATGACGTCTTATGGCCGTAATTACTCAAACTCGAGTACTTGGAGGTGACGCTAATGGCCTTAGGAAGGGTGAAAAGATCAGGTTTCTACAATTTTACAAGTCAGAAGTCTTTGTGGCAGTTGCAAAGAATTTCTTTAAGAGTAGCGCCCCTGCTTAGCCAAGCTTTTACAGCTTGACAAAACAACGAGATTTCTTTAATATTAATTAATTAAACACATAAACCTTTCGAAATAAATTTTCTAAATGATGGTGAATACCGCATCAAAATCTATTGCCTAGTTTAGAAGAACAACGCCGTCACACGGACAGACACGAAAGGCAACTTTATTTTATAATGTATAGTGTATAGATGAAGGGTGACCTCCCAATGTCTCTAAAGCGTAAGCTCGTCAACATGTGTTTCCTGCCTATTCTAACCTATGGCGCTCAAACTTGGTCTTTGACCGAGGTTCAGAGGTCCAAACTTAAGGTTTTCCAAAGAGCGATGGAGCGTAGCATTTTGAACATAAAATTAGCGGATCGAATTCGCAAGACCGTAATACGCTCGAAGATAGACATCACCGATGTTAGCGATAAGACCGCAAGGCTGAAATGGGACTTGGTAGGTCACACATACAGGATGCATCAGGACAGATGGGCCAAGGTCGTCACGCAGTGGCTGCCTGAAGACGCGCGTCGTCACCGAGGCAGGCCTAAGAAATGCTGGCGCGACAACCTAGACTCTTTCTTGACTGATTGACCAGAAAAAGCAGCAGACAAAGACGCATGGCGAAGTATGGGGGAGACCTTTGCCCAGCAGTGAGACAGCACAAGTTAAAAAAAAAATTGATGAGGTACGGAATATCCGGCAAAGAACCCAAGTCGTTGACATAGCAAAAACGTCACTAAATTGAGGTAGCAATGTGGTTGCATAAGAAAAACCATTTCTTTTGTTTGATTTGTCTCATATTTTACATTACTTAACAATTACTTTTCCTGACTGGACCTATTGCTACCGTATACTACCAATAGGTCCAGTCAGGAAAAGTAATTGTTAAATAAAATGACACCCTACATCAATGTGCCGTGTTATGTCCATTTCATACAACTGTCAAAAAATGACAGTTGTGATTTGAATAGACGGACAATTTAAATTGGTAGTCAAATTTGCTTAACAATTAATTTATCTGACTTTAGTCCGGAGATTTATTTTAGAAATGGCTAGGTTGATATTTTTTTCAAAATACCTTTATTTTTAAATAAAATTAAAAAAGCTCGAGGCTTATCTTAAAGTGTAAGAAGGACGTTCACGCCTCAAACTTTTAAGAAAATATTAAAGTTCTATGTTTATGTAAGTTTTATTTTTTACTTTTTACTTCATTAAAAGCTTGTTTTTAACAAGGTTTTTACTAAGGAGTTTTCTCGTCTGGAGCCAATTGTGGGTGCAGCAGTCAGGTCATGGTAAACTTCATACCGGACTATCAACATTAAATGCGTACATAAAATTTCGTGATTGTACTGTTGGCCGTTAAAATGTTCCCTGGTGTGGAGCCAATCCTGGATGCAGCAGCCAGGTCATGGCAAACTTTTAAACGTTAAACGAGCTATCATAATTGAATACGTAAATAACATGAAGTGTCTCTTCTGTTGACCGTTGAGGAGTTTCCATGTCTGGAGCCAATCCTAGCTGCTGTAGCCAGGTCATGGTAGACTTTAGAATGGACAAAATTTCGTGATTAAATTTCGTTTCTTTTCCGTAAACTGTACTGGAGTTCCTTCGTCTGGAGTCAATCCTGGCTGTCAAATCAGGTCATGCATCATAAAAAATGCATTGTCTTTGAAACTGAACCAACTTGTAAAATTTCAACTCCGTAGGATAAGAGGAAATGGTTTTAATTCAGCTTACAAGATTTACTAGCTAACACACTAACAAGGCAAGTTAAATAAAAGCTTGTAAAAAGAACCTTAATATTCTCCAAAAATAAATCTTTATTCATTCTCCGTCCATTTTTCTCTATTTCTTATTACGTTTTTCAGATTTCATCTTGAAATCTTTTTACAAAAATTCATGCTGTATTTAAACCGTCGCCTCCGAATAAAAATCTTATCTCCTAAATATTAACACTGCCAACACCTAGATAATTCGCCATCTATTTGACATACACCGTGATACACATTATTAACTTTAGGCACATTACATTTCACGCTCTGTGGGGTTGACAAATACGTGCTGTTTGGGGAACCAGTAATGTATGCATAACTCTTTATTCAAGCGATAAATGCATTGCGTTTGTTTTGTTTTAATTTTGGTATAATTATAGAACAGAGAACAGTGGTAGCCCAGTGGTAACGGTCGCGACTTACGAGTTGTAAGTCGTAGGTTCGAACCCAGACAGGCGCTTTACTTTGTGTAAATTATTTCATCACCACAGCTCTAAAAAACGGTGAAGGAACACATCGTGAGAAAACCGGCATGTCCTGGAACGAAAAATTCGAAGACATTGTTTACCATCTACCAACTCGCACTGGGTCCGCGTGATGGATTACAGCCCTCTCCCTCTCACCGAGAGGAGCCCTGTGTCCCAGCAGTGGGAACATTATAGGCTGATTATGCTACGATGTTATGTAAAAATTTACTTTAAAATATGTGTAAAATAATGAACGAACAGAAATAAAAGTCGAAGACATAAACACTCAACTTAAGTAAAAAAAAAAACACATTTAGTATTCCAAACCTGAAAAGGGATCATCATTATGAACAATCTTCACTTAGAAACTAACACAGAAATTGCGAAAAATCCAACTGCATAGTAACAGTTGTTCATATTGAAGAGTTAAAAGACCCGTTTACAGATGGTCAGTTTCTTGAATTACTGGCGAAATGTGGGTGTACAGGTACATCTCTATCCAACCCTTCGGGAAATACGGGCATTATGTTATTTATGTGTATTTTTTCAACTATGCCGTAGATAATTGAATAAACTACACATAGAATTAAGTCGTTGCCGACTGGCTTAATTATCTTTTCATCAAGTTCTAAGCTATTCTTGTAAAGCTCATGTTGATACCAGTCAAATGGATCTTTTATTTTTATTTTGCAGTTGCTTACTGGCCCACTGAGATACAGTATCTGACCTACATGCTTTCTAATGATATGCACACTGTAACATATATGAATCAAAAGTATGCTTAAACTTAAAGACAGCTTGTATACGTATTTTTGTTTTGTAAGGGTATGCTTAGATAGTTTGGTCATGGTGAGAGGATGAATGACAGGCGACAAACAACAGGTATTTACAAGGCAGCTGTGAGTGGAAACGCCGCGCCGGGAGCTTAGAGGACGCTCTAGAAGAGGTATAGTGACCTTAGTGATGTCCTTCAGAAAGATCAGGTGCGTAGTACTCGGAAACAGCGGGAGTGCCTATATGACCAGATGTGTGAACGTAAACGAAGATAAAGGATTTTAGCAGGTGGTGTTCTGTAGTTTATAAAAAAAATGATTCTGACGAATTGAGAACCTCCTCGTTTTTTGGTTAAAAATCGAAAGTCAATTAGTCAACCTATGGCTGAGAATCAAAACTGTTTTAAAGTCTAAATTACATAAGACAGTTCCGCCCTTCACCACGTTCAGTGTTGGTTAGTTAGTGTTAGTTTGTTAGTCTTTTAGCTGGGCAGAAGAAGTGCCCAACAAACTCCCCAGCAGAACAACTGTCTGTTAAGTTAGCAAAACTTGATTCTATACAATAGTGTGCAAATTAATTAACATTACGAAACACAAAAGATTAAATTAAATTATTGACCGAATGTCAGCTAGTACACGCCGATATACCTACCCTAAAAAAGACTAATACCAACAGTGCGGCATTTATCTTTTATAAAAGCTACTGACAAAGCCATCATTCTGGCCAGTCATGATCACCCAATTACCGAATAGTTTGCCATGGCACACGGCACCCTTGGATCGAAAGGGGGCCAATATAATTTGCGTACACCCCCCAAAAGGGGTGGCTAGGCGGTAGGCAGCTGGTTTATGTGAAAACATAATGGTAGGTTAATGATTAGCGTAGAAGGATAGATGTTATTGCAGTTTGTTTTATCGATATTAGTTTTAAATTGAATATTAATTTCCATGCATATTACTAGTGATCGTCGGCGCCGGTTGTCGCTGAAAACCAGCGATGGGGCTCTGTCTTGCATAGGGTCGTAGCATAATGCTAAGCTATAGCCGATTTGCATTGATGTGACGCATGCTTCCCCCAACCTTTTCTCATTTTTGTATTTCACCTTTTTTTTTAAATCTTGTTTACCGCAAATAAACGTTTTTTCTTTTTTTTTATTTCTTTTGCCAACTGTTTTTAAGTAAGACATTGAGCTGCATTATAGTTTTCTATCATGAATTTCTCAGTAGCAGCCCGGAGTCTGGATGTGTGCCCGGTTGATGGCAATAGGCTCGCCCCCTATTACATGGAACTTTAACATAACTGGCGATATGTGGATATACTATAAGTGCACCTCTGCCTAACCTTTCGGAGATTACTAGTGTGTACTGACCTGTATGGTTCTCACACAAACGGTTTATAATTATACTCGATTTGAAATAAGATTAGATATTTAAATAAACCTTTTGTGCAGTCCGCTCAACCGAGGATTGCATTAAAAACAAAAAAGTGGTTACAATACCAACTATTTCTGCAGCTACCATTTGTCATGCCACCAACGCAATAGAAGTCAAAATCGGTTGAACGGACTGTAACATAGGTTTATTTAAATGTCTAATCTTATTTCAAATGGAGTATAGATATATCTGCACTCGTAGCATGACCATCATAGAAACACGAAATGACAGATTGTAGATTTTTTTTTCGGTGCGATGTTATAAATAAATGAAATGAAAATAAATGTCAATTTCTTTAATGACGGTGAAGTACCAATATCTAAATACTACAAAACCATGATTTTACAGGAAGCGAAAAAAACGTTTAATTTCTATTGTTTTTAACATTTGAATAAAAAAAAAATTATTTAAAAAAAATAGTAGGAAACGCTTGAGATGGCGATAAACGACCTTATGGCTTTGCGAATACCAGCTCTTTCATATTTTGCCTACGAATAAGCACTAAAGTGAAAACCGCCAAAATCTTAGTTATTAGATATTCATACTTCACCGTCGATATGTCATCGTGAATGTGAGAACCGTAAGTTTCTAATCTATAGGTATTATTTCCGATAGATTATAAACTGTCGAAAAATTTTGAACTGGGTGAAATGGGTTAGGTTAGGTCAGAACTGTAACCAACCGCGCACGAGCCGAGCGAGCGGTGCCGCGGCAGCGGCCGGCGAGCGCTACTTCCAAGTTGCTCGCAGCTAAGCAGGCTATTTAGTATTAGCGCAAGGTCGTAAGCAAATTTCATACCAGTTCACAATTTATCGGTTTCGGATAGATAATAAACTATAGAAAAATAATGCGTTAAATTGTAAATGGTTTGTTGTAGTTTACAATTTTTCGACAGTGTATAATCTAACGGAAACAATACAGATACATTATGAACTAACGAAATCCACAATTATTTGGTATTTATTTATTTATATTTGTTTTTTTTCTGTGAAAGATCAATAACATACAACCAACCGATACCATTTCTGTACCCATTTACATTGAAAACAGACAAAACCAAAGTAAAAGCTAAGTATAATTTAATAATACAAACCTGATCAAAGGAAAAAGTCATTGTTAATGTTGTTCCCAATACAAAGAAACACAATATAAAGGAATTTCCATCAAATATATTTAGACTAAGGGCAGGGCAACGTTTCATGTCTTTTTGAAAGCTTATTTGATTATTTTTTGTTGTTTTTCAGTCCATATTTCGATGCTATTTTGTAAGGAAGGGAATTGAAGAATAATATCATTTACTTTTTAATATTAGGTAATTAACTATGAAATTGCCGTTTTTCATGAAATAAGCTAACGCCCTTGTTGCTCTATATTTTTTATTAATCAAAGTAATTACCCATGAAATCAATGTATTTTTGCCAACGTAGTGGTAGCTTATTGATGCCCTTTTTGAAAAAGTCAGCTGGACGGGAGGCAACAAATTCTTCAAAGGCATTTTGAACTGCCTCTCGGTTATTGAATTAACGGAAGCGAGCAAACCAATAACGGGTGGTGCGATCGTTAGTAGTGTTTGCTCCGTATACGTCGTTGATATTGCGTGCCGCTTCTGCCGCTTTGCTGCTACGACGGTACTCATACTCCATAATCATCGAGTGATTTAGCGTATTAATGACGAAAAACCGAACGTTGAAACGATGAAAGCAGAACGCTAACCATTAAAGAAATGACTAATTTTCAAAAAGAATTCCATATTTAAAAAATAAAAATAACTTAAATATAATAAAAATAACTTGAACTTAGAATTCTTAGCGAAAAAAAACATTTAACTTGAAATAGCCAGTACGGCAGTATGGTAATTTCATAGGTAGAGAGCGGCTTAGAGGTTTGGAAGGCCGCTTATAAAACAGGAGTATGCAGTTCGAAGCCGGGGATTTACTAAATCGTATTTTTCAATGTCATGGGAAAGTACTTTCATAACATGGTAAATCTAACAACTTGCTAACTTAATGCAATGGATGACATTGACTGACAACCTAAAGGTCTAGACAATTTGTCATTCTACCAGCGATATAATTATTATGATGGAAAAGACAAAAAATGTATGAGACTGACTTAAGCTACCAAAAAACATAGGGCAATTCCGGTAATTTTTAAGAACATTCAGATTCTAATCTCATTCGCAATCTGTCAAAAATACAATCAATTTGCCAACATTTTTGACAAGTTTGACAGATTGCGACTTGAATGTGAACGTTTTTTTATGTACGAGAATTATTGGCCTTCAGATAGTGTCGCGCTGCAAAAGAACTTAAACAAACAGGCCAATTTGTTTATGCTGGTGTGCGTGACAGCTGTGTCTTACACTTGTGCCACGTATTTGTGCTGTCATTGTGATTTTCTAGTGTGCGTGCATTTAGCGGCTAACTGTAGGACGCTATTTTTTTCGACGAGTTCCCAACTTTGTCAGTCTATCTACACATATTTATCTTTGCGAAAACCTTACGTCAATCCAGTTGAAAGTCATTGTAGAAATACGAAACGCTTTGAAAGCGATTGCTACTTTTTACCTCGACCCTCTGGAATTAAAGCTTGATTAACCCGGTGCGATTTAATTGCCTGTGGCTTACTATAAGTAAGAAAGAAAGAAAGAAAGAAAGAAAGAAAAAGTATTTATTGAGACTCGCACAGGAAATCAAAAATTAAACTAAAACACCCTCACAAAAACATAAATGAAAAACAATAAAAAACAAAATAAAATTAAAATAAAAGCAGAAAGTCCTGTACGAGGCCAAAAGGCTCCTATCTCAGCATGATGCTGCGCAATTAAAAACAATATCGCAGCGCTGGTATTCTGATAGGGCCCGCTGTGATGTCATGGATAGATAGATACAGAATATAAACTAAATAAAAATAAAATAGATCTGTGAAATACTTTAAAAAATAAAATATATGTAGTCCGTATGACCGCACCCGGCGTAACATCAGTTACTTGTCTATGCCTTTAGTGTCTGTTGAAAATTGAAGCAACCAAAAAAGTTGCACAGTGTAAACATGTTCACACGGTGCAACTCAGTCATTTGTTGCTTCAATTGTATTGAAAGCCATATGCAAGGAACTTGCATCGTGTAAACGGAATTAGCAGCCTGAAATTACCAACTTGCACAGAGCAACCATGTTAAACATTGTGATCAATGATCGTTTCTTCTCTGTATGAGAAGAAACTTTCTCCCTACAATAGAATATTATCACTATCCAGTCCAAGGCTCGGAACCGGTTTAAAAAATACCGTCGAAAACCGGTTTATTTGGGTTTTTCTCCGAACTTTTCTTAAGAACGTGAAAGTTTTAAGAACTTTATTTTAACCTAAATTAACCAGTTTATACGACGAACGGCATGTCGGTAAACGCGTTGCAACTTGTGACTACTTGTGAGGATACGGCGTTTAATAAAAACTAAACAAAAAACCGGTTAATATTGCTCTAAACCGTTATCATCCTAAAAAAACCTTTATATAAACACTCCAAAACCGACTTCTACGAGCGAAACCGAATGTAAAGGTTTTTGCGTCAAGTGCATAATAACGGTTTGAAAATTTAACCGGTATCCGAGCCTTGCTCCTGTCCTTATCCCAATTTATTTGTGATAGGAGCTACATCTTTTTCTTCCATACCGTTCTATAAGTCGTTATCTCGGTAGTAGGGCCCCTTCCAGCCGTATCATCTTTCACATAGTCCATCCATCGTTTCTTTGGTCTTCCCCTACTCTACATTCAAATTCAAAACTTTCCTCCCGACGTTTTCCTCATTCCTCCGCATCACATGCCGATACCATGACAACCGATTTCGACATAAGTTTTAAGTTACCGGTGCTACTTTCAGACGTCCTCTTATGTATTCAATTCTAATTCTATTCATACACGTAACACAATAGAATATAATTTACCAAAAATTTGTACGTATCGTAGCTGACATATTTCACGCGAAGTTAAACATGATTAAAATACCGATCACCTCGCAACTTTAAACATTCTCTGCGACGGTACTACAAAGTTACACAGAGACGCCGTAGACGCTAGAAAGTGCCAACAAACTTACGTTAGCGAAATAATGTAGTGAACTTTTAATGAACTTTCGAAATCTACACTTAGGATAAAATAAAAATATTGCGTTCAAGTTACTCGCGAAAGGCCATTGCACGATATTTTTCCCTTTTGTTTTTATAAGGAGAAAAAATGTGGACGTTTTTCTATTAAGCGCAACTCGGAAAGTAGGAAAATAACGTTTGTAGGGTTCCCTACCTCAAAAGCAAAAAACGGAACCCTTATAGGATCACTTGTTTGTCTGTCTGTCTGACTGTCTGTCTTTCACAGCCAATTTGCTCCGAATCTAATGGGCCGACTAAGTTGAATATGGGGGGTCACTTTTGGGAGGCAAAGAGGAAAATGTAAAAATAAAGTTTTGCAATATTACCCTGTGTAACATCAAATGAAAGGAATTGTTGTGAGGATTTCAAATATGTTTTTACTATAATTTTAAAATAAATACATTTAAAGATATTTAAGAAAATTAATGAAAATTTACCATTCAGGGGGGAAAAGCTTGTGTCCGATTCAAAATTTTGAAAAAATACAGAGACTGGTTTTTAATCAGATTATAGGAACACCTATAAAAAGTCTTTGGTCTTAAAATAACATGGTAAATCTCTCAAGATTGTGCGTACAAACTTTTCAGTTGCAATGTATGAGAGAACATGTTTTTCAACTACCATGTTAACTTTATATTTGCGATAAATTCATTTCAACTTCGGAACCCTTCATTGTGTGTGGTCCGACGCGCACATGGCCGTTTTTTTTTTACTTTTTCCTCCAGTGTCACTCTCGCTTTCTAGGACAATTTCCATAAGTAACATACATGTAACCTAACAGCACGCCTCACGATTTGAGAGAACCATGCAGGTCAATATATATATCATATCATCACGCCGGTATTCCCCAAAGGGTTTAAGCAGAAGTGTATCTAATAGTACACCCACATTTCGCCAGTTATGTTCAAGCCCCATGGTAAAAGGGGTCGAGCCTATTGCCAACCAATGCCACCAGGCACAAATTCAAACTCCGGACACCTACTGAGAAATCCCTGATGATAAAACCCAATACACTTTGTCCGACCTGGGACTCGAACCCAGAAAGAACCTCATGCTCACCAGTATGCTGAGATAGGAGCCTTTTGGCCTCGTACAGGACTTTCTGTTTTTATTTTTTTTAATTTTTTTTAATGTTTTAATGAGTGTGTTTTAGTTTAATTTGTAATGTCCTGTGCGAGTCCCAATAAATACTTTTTCTTTCTTTCTTTCTTTCTCAGCGCTTTCTTAGATGCCTCGTTGGTGTAGTGGTCACACTACACCAACGAGGCATCTTTTTTTAGTACCTTAAGACTAAGTGTTTCCTGCAATGTCACTTGCATTCTTTAGCTGACCGGATATAAAGTATCAATTATGTGTTAATACAAGATGTAGTACAGTTTGCCAAATGTTATCCACATCCGTTCAGCCATTCATAGGTGATTGAGTAACAAACATCTTCACAATCTTTTAAAAATACAAATATAGACTACTCGAAATATGAGCAATTAGCACTTTGCCAGCGACTTCGTCCGCCAAAATTTGTTGTACCGTGGAAATTTAAAAATAATCTTATTCCGTTTTGACGTCATAAAGGGATCCTCCCATGGTCACAGACAGTTGACTGTCTGTGCAGGGTTTGCATGGAGGAAGACGAGATAACAGCTCATGTGCTTCTTAACCGCCCGGTTGGTGTCACATACAGGGTAAAAGACTTCGGTAACCCATAGGTACCCTTCGTGAGATTGTCAGTAACAAGAAGGCGTTTGTGACCTTCCTTGAGGAGCTGGGGTGGATCGAATGATTTTCCTATCCAGCAAGTCTTACTAATGACTACAAGAGAGAACCTCTGTACAAAATTGGATCATTTAGCTTCAACCAAAATGGTTGAGCTAAATGGTGCTGATCCACGCGTCATGTTCGTGAACGGGCGCCGTCAGTTGAACTGGTCATCTCTTAGCTGCCATGGCTTATTTTTAATTTATTTTAATTTTTGAATTGTTTTTTGGTTTATCTTTTTATTACGGACGCTTCTAACGTGCACGTCTTTCTACATTGTCCTCAAATGTATAATTTCAACATGAATTATGTAACCAATATATTGTGACAATTTTTTTTATCTAAAAGCATGTCTGTGCAGGTTCTTGCCCATTTTTCTCCATAGGTACCTACTACGCTTTGGAATGGGCAACTAGCTTCATATTTCTGACTGACCAACTCCTTGACAATTCAAAAGTGCCTGTAAATGGTAATTGAAATAAATGCTCTGAAGTTGAGGTTGGAATGCCAGCTTTCTAAGTCCAAGGGTTTGGGCTGGGCGTTGATGAGTCAGTCGGTGAGTCAGGAATTTTCTTTTTATAATTATGTATCGGTTATGTACTGCTAAGCTGTTATTGACGCTTCAAATTAAACGGTTAGTAGTTTTAAAATTACTAGTTTAGTGTGACGATAGCAAGACTTTTAAAGCAGTTTGGGTTGTAGTTGCCTTTAGGCAATTGAGTCATTAACTGCAACGAATAGTAGGAAATGGTATTTTTCTTAACCATAGGGTACGTTCAAGCCACGAAAACTCAATATTATATACGTCGCTGAGAGTGTGCCAATGTTGACGAAACTACATTACATTTAGTTTCTATAGTAAAGATGGAAAATTGACCCATAAACTGCAACCTTAGCCTTTTGGTCTCGTGCAGGACTTTCAGATTTTATTTTATTTTATATTATTTTATGAGTGTCTTTTAGATTAATTTGTGATTTCCTGTGCGAGTCTCAACAAATACATTTTCATTCTTTCTTTCTTTCAACAAATGGTTAGTAGTATTTTTCTTAACCTTAGAGTGGTAAACATCATGAGGAAAGTTGAACTTATCTAAACTAATATTATAAAAAAAAAAACTAAAAAGTAAAGATTTGATTTTTTGTATGTTTGTATGTATATTTGTTTATTTGTTACGCTTTCACGCTGAAACGGCTGAACGGATTTTGATGAAATTTAGCACATGGGTAGACCATGATAATTCATGGTCTACCCTAAAAAGTATTCTATCTCCTAACCCAATGGTTAGGAGATAGAATACTTTTTATCCCGATATTCCAACCGCATCGAGACTTATACGGGTGAAACCGCGGCGCGCAGCTAGTAATTATTATAAGTCTGAAATCGTCAACCCGTCTTGAGCAAGCGTGGTGATCAAAACTGGGCCTTCTGTGTATATGCTGGTATTAGGGTGGAGCTAGACTAACTCAACTCCATTAAGTTTGTTAAGACAAAAAAAGTCGACAAAACTACGTTGAACGTTCCATTTGGTTTCAAGTGTTGAGATTTAGAGCAAAGAAAATAAACTAGAGGTCGCCAGCGCTACTGCTGAGCATGAGGTCCTGGGTTGGATTTCCAGGTCGGGCAGTGTTATTGGGTTTCCATCTGAAATTTCTCAGTAGCAGCCCGGAATCTGGATTTTTGCCCGGTTGGTGGCAATAGACTCGCCTACATGGGACTTATACATAACTGGCGAAATGTGTGTGTTGTGTGTGTGTGATATCTCTGCCTGACCCGGGAAAACAAGGCGTGATGTTATTTTATATGAAATTAACAGTAATCTGACCCCATCCTTACAAGCAAATCCAGTTTAAACCTAAGTTCAGATTTCTAAATTGTACACTACATTTTATGATTTTTTCATTCACAATCGAACGACATTACTTAATTTTGAAAGCTTGTAATTGTAACTAAGTTGGCCACCATAAGTGACACAATACCTGTTTCCTTCATCGATGTCAATTACCTCTTCCAAAATACTAATGCCAAATATTTTAAATAAAGGACCATGACCGAAGTCATGGTCATCATACATGCATACCCGAACGACTACAATTATGTACAAAAGCTACATACACATGGTGCGTTTAAAAGCACATTAGACCAATATTTTGAAAGAATTCCTCTATTTTAATTTAACGCGCAATTCTTTGTATATTTCATTACAAAAAAAAAAACTTTTCCTGCCAAACAGCTCACTACAATTTAGAAAGAAAGAAAGAAATAGTATTTATTGAGACTCGCACAGGAAATCAACAAAATTAAACTAAAACACACTCATTAAAACATTAATAAAAAATTAAAAAACAAATTTAAAAAATAACAGAAAGTCTTGTACGAGGCCAAAAGGCTCCTATCTCAGCATATGCTGCGACATATGAACTTAGCTACACAGTATGCATACCATACTTACCTGAAATCTATAATTTTCGCTAAATCGTTTTCCGTTCTACCCTCTTGCATTACATTATCGTATTATTATAGCCAATAAATTATAATGACTACACGATTAGGCCCAAAAGTTATTAAATACGGGATTATGTTGGACAAGTTGGCTTATTACCTATAATTTAGTGAACAAAACAAATTTAATACAACATTATTAGGAGTATTGGTTGCAGGGTTGGCATAAAACAAACAAGTTATTTTAAAACACGTATTTTAAACAGTGTTTAAAACAATTTGAAATAAAAAAAAATGTTTTTTATTAAGTGTTTAAAAACACGGTATAAAACAAGTTTTAAATAATGTTTTAAACATTATTTTATGTAAGCAGTAAAGTTATCAATTATTACTTGAAATAGCTCGAAAAGAAATTAAAAAGGTTAGACAGTTTTATACACTTCGTCGCCGGTCGAAATGAAGTAATTCCCCGCAACTATTTTCGAGATTCCCCTTATTTGAATATAGTACATCCTACCTATGTATCTATACTTCGCCTTTTGTCGAAAAGAGGGAATCCCCGCAATAATTTTTGGGACTTCCCCATATTGAAATACACTTTTAGGTAAGGTACGGTGGTGGTTCAGTATGAGTTACATACCAACTTTGATTGATTACAAAATAAAAGTTTGTTTACAGATTAGATAGTTTATTAATTAGTAAATAATAACTAACTAGAACTAGTTAATTGATTCAGGCGTGACCTTGCGGAAATCCATTATAAAATGCAATTCAAGTCATGCATTTAGTAACCTGTTCCGCTTAGTTATTTCACCAGTCAGAAATGGTCTAGAAAAGAATAATATCAGGCCTGATCGATTTTTGTTGATAACATTTTTGATAAATCGCTCAATTAAAAAAAAAAAACATTTTTAACTGTTTGTTCTATAAAATTATTTTATTTACTCATTTATTCAGCGGCCAATAGTTGGACGCTAAACTCACACTAGAAAAGACAATAACGTGGCGCGAGAGACGTAACTGTCATGCACAACAGCATTAAAAAAAAGTTGGCCTGTTTGTTTTAGTTCTTTTGCAGCACGAAACTCTGTCTCCCGTGACATATAAATAATTTAGGTTAAAATATTATTCTATTACAAAACATATTCAGCTTTTTCAGAAGGATCATTATTTCAGTAAGTTGGTTTGTACAAACACTTTTACGCGTCAATCAAATTTTAAAAACTAGACAAAGTTGGTGTTGGTCCTATCCGACTACTCTGAGACGAAAGACCGAAACAAACTCAGAGGTCATAGACTCTTTTAAAGTCCAGATATAAACTTGGTCAGATCATATGAGGACCATGTAGATTAGTGTCCAAAATTATTTTTTAAGGAAAGAACCACACATAGATTTGAGTGGACCTGTTCAGTCACTGCAAGCATTGTCGCCAGTCATCTTCACGGTCGCTAAATAGGATTTGACAAATATTTCAAATTATTAAGTGCCAGTTTTCTGAAGATATTTTCCGTCTCCGTAAACTAGTACTGTCTTAGATTAAATCAGAAATAATGTCTTATTTTGCTGGCCGCTTTTCATCAACTTGTGTAAACGTAGGTATAAACTTAGTGCAGATTTTACTAAGAAACTGAACGAGATCCGTACTTCTAAATCCCGTTCAAGAGCTGTCAGTGTCAAAATTGTTGTGTAATATTGACAACTCTTGAACACAGTTCAATAAAATGAAAATGTCAAAGTTAAAGCTCGTCCCCTACTAGGCCCGGACATCTATCTCTTCTTGTCTCCGCTGCGCACTGTCGCCAGCTTATGAGGCACAGTTGACATCTCCGCTTTGTTTCGCCGCCCAGCTTATTCTCGGCGAAGCGCAGCGCACATCTCCGATTCGATCGCGCCATACAAATATGACACATCTCCGCTCATTGGTCTCCACTGAAGCTGAGTGGAGACGAGATGTGTGAATAAATAAATTCTAATGGTTGTTTAAAACACATCTCCTCTCCTCTCGTCACGTCTCCGCTTTGGCGGAGTCCGGGCCTTACTAAAACACAAGTATAGTCCGCGCGCGACTGCTAGTCACCGCCTGAAGTATGAGGGCGCCATCGAGAAAATTAGTAGACTGAGTTCACACAACACCTCTGTTTAAAAAATATCCTACTACCTACATAATTATATTCTTTCTTCAAAGCGTGCAAGTATGCGGGAACAAGATTGTTAGCAATACCATCACGATTTTAAGACAATCTTTTAGTTCTACCTTCTAAATTAAATGAAATTTTAATTTATTTACAACTGTAATATCAAGTTTTCAGTACAAGCACGAATCTAATACTTAGACTATTTAAATTATTCTGACATCTGGTTGTTTCCACAGAAATTGGAGGCAGTTCTTCAGATTAATTTCATTTGAAACCTTCTATTTAAATTACAAATTACTATTGTTTAAGACTGTCTTAAATTAATAGAATTCATTGATTCTGCTAGCAATTATTCGGTTTAGAATTCTGTATGTTATTAAAGCAATTATAAAAAATAATACCAAAAATACAACGACTTCCAAACTACAAAGTGAAAAATAACTTTGATTTCGGAAGTCAGTGTCTTTGGATCAATCAGTATTTAAGTTTTTTACCACCGACTTCCGAAAATAAAGTTATTTTTCACTTTGTAGTTTGAAAGGCGGATTTTTTTGTAAGGTGAATATAGAAGTTTCAAATTCCTATCTTGTTTAGTTGTTGCGATAAATCCCGTACCTACAAGAATGGTCTAAAACTGACAATTTTACGGCCCTCTATTTCTTCATTTTAGAAGCAAAAAAAAGCAAGATTTGTTTTCTACTCGATGAGCTCTAGACAATGACATCCCTCATGCAAGGGTAAGAATATTTTTTGCAATACTTAAAGTTTATTGTATGAGGACGCCCCTTTAATTGTTAAATTTTTATTATTTGTTGTTATAGAAATATACAATACATACTTATCTGTGTAAATTTCAACTGTCTACCTATTACGGCTCATGAAACACAGCCCGCTGAAATACTGACGGACGGACAGACAGCGGAGGCTTAGTAATAGGGTTCCGTTTGGCACCTCTCGGGTACGGCACCCTTAAAACTGGAACCCAAAGACACCGACCATTAAAGACAATTTCCATTCTTTTTGTCTACTATGGAACAGATGGCCGGTGAGGCCGACAGGTTCTGAAGTGGTGACCGCGTACCAGAAGACCTCCCACGATAGCGTTGGAAGGTCTCCCCCAAGGTGGACGATAACCTTATGAAGGCCGCAGGAATCTGCTGGATGCGGGAAGCACAGAACCGGTCGGTGCTTGGGGGAGGCCTATGTTCAGCAGTGGACGTCTGTCGGCTGAAACAATGACTATGGGGATACCCCTTAAAAAAACCTCCAAATTTTTCAAGTTTGTAGTGATACTTAGACTCCTTAAAGTCCCCTTATATTTTAAGAAAAGGCTAAAGATCCATTATAATTTAACATAAGTAAGAGCCCCTTTTGATATCCTTCTATTACTTTAACAAAATTACTTCCTATTGTACAAGGTACAAAAAAAAATGTTCTTAATGTCCCTCAACAAACCTCGTGTTTCGTCAGTGTTCGGATTTCTATCAGTTGCCCTTTGCACTTGGTGCAGACAGGATGCTCTCAATCGACTTGGAAGTATATAGAGTTGTTAATACTCTTTTAATTAATGTAATTTATTTTAAAAATGCTAGGAAAGCTGGTAAAGTCGTAGGCACGACAGATAGGAAAATAGTTTTACAGCTCTATATAGTTACACAAAAATCAAAACAAAACAACAATAAAGTACTTAGTTCTGAATTCAAATTATAATACAAGATAAATCTAATAATTGATAGACATGGAAATTAGCTTTCGTTTGTATTCGGAAATGCGATGATTCCCGAAGGACATTAAGAAAATAAAAATACTGTACCTACGTTTACGACGTTTAGTAAGACGTAATTGAAACGAAGTACCTCATTGCACGTTATACTCTGCACACCTGGCGAATGAGAGCTAGACCGAAAACTGTAACATTTTGACAGTTACAACACCTTTATAACACACCAAAAGTGTACTGTCCAAAAGCGAATGGAACTTTTTATTAGCAGTATACGTGACTACTCCCACTGATTTTCAATTTTAAGTTCGTTCAGTCCATCCAAAGGTAGTTTAGAAGATATCGCTATCAGCGCTAAGATCGATCTTATTCATAGAGGGGTTATTATAATAATAATATTTATAAAAGTTGCTTAAAAGGAAGTGACGTTCAAACTTCTAAAAGGTACGGTTAAACAGTAGCTAATCATTACACAATTTGAAGCAGCTTTTATAAATAAATCCCAGAATTAGCCTAGAAGAGCTGTGTAACAATTTCGGTGATACAACAAAGTATTGAGAGTTGATGTTTGAGGATAAACAATAGATGTTTTTAATCTGTTTTTGCTGGGTGCTATTTTTAGAGGTTTGTCGTAGATAGATAGACAGGGTGACAATTTATACATCTGCATTCATCAAGACGGTTGAGGTGGGGGTTTTTCGGTGCAGGGGATCATGTTTGTATTGTATAATTATCACTTGCTTCAAAAACGGTGAAGAAAAACATTGTGAGGAAACTGGCATGCAAGAAAGATATTTCTCGACGGCATGTGAAGCCAAATCAGAGGCCCATGGGTGGATTTAAACCTCTGACATCAGATAAATCACTAACCACAACTATATATTGATATTGTTGAAAATTATATTCAAAATGACAAGATTATTTTGTAAAGTATTATATTATTTTAATTAATTATTGTGAATGTGAGGACTATGTGGATATCACTATTATTTTTATTTCTCAGCTAGTTTTAATGATGGTCTGGCAGTTTGAGTAGTTTATGCGGTCTACCCAAATGTCCTTTCTTTGGTATTGTTCGTCGAGTTGAGCTCCTTAAGTTCTGAGTTGTGCTCCACGATTACTGACAAAAGCTTGCACTGACTGGACAGGTCCACTCAAGTGTGGTTCTTTCCTTAAAAGACCATTTCAGACACTAATCTACATGGTCCTCATATGGCCTGACCATTATTATGTCTGGACTTTATAAGAGATTGTGACCTCTGAGTTTGTTTCGGCCTTTCTTCTCAGAGTAGTCAGATAGGAAACGCCAAACTCAACTAGCTTATTTTTAATAATTTTTTTAATATAACGTGTAAAAGTGATTCCGATATCATATTTACAGAATAATAATAAACTCGCAGGGCAGCATGTGGCGAGCTGTTGGGCAGTAGCGACCCCACGGACCCTATCTCCCGAGAGAAGTCTTGTTCCTCACCTCATTTTTGCCTTAATTGGCCGGCTTGAGTGGAGATTCGCAAGAGCAAATGTGCTCGGAGGAAGGAAGTATTCCAGTAAGTGCTCGTAGGGATGTTGACCATCTTCCGGGCTCTGGGATTGTTCTGAAAGCCGTGGAATACCTCTCCACTCCTCAAGCACCTCAAGACATGTTGCCCCCTAGTTGCTACGTCACTGTGTGCTAGCGACAGTTTTCCGGGGGCCCATTATTGAGTGTGCAAGTCACCCCCTGCCATTTCATCCTTGTATAGTATATAACATTGGTCAGGCAGGGGACATAGTTATCCCATAGTTCAAGGAAACAAATCCACTATAGCCATCCATACCCATAGCATAAGTTTTATTTTCATGTTCTACAATAGTCCTGCACCAACCGGGGGTTGTCCTTGGGTGCACTTGCATAGTCCATACAGGGATAATCGTCGGTTGGTGCCTCATTCCACATAAAATTGTCTAAGGGGCCTCTGCGAGTTGGCTTCGGTCCCTCGTACGCCTTCCAAAAGACCGGGACCCTAAGGTCCCGAGATATATAAATATATAAAAATAATAATAATAACCCCATCGCCGTATCTCTACGTTGACGTCGTGGTGGGGCTTGTGCGCTCCGAACACTAGGTCTGTGCCGGTAGAGTTTACTTTGCCGGCACAGGTTTGGGATGAGGAGCCAGACCAAGAGAGATACAAAAACCCGCAGGGCAGCATGTGGCAATCTGTTGGGCAGTAGCGACCCCACGGACCCTATCTCCCGGGAGAAGTCTTGTTCCTCACTTCTGGCTTGCCTTTATTGGCTGGCTGGAGTGAACACTGACGAGGAACAGAGCTCCCACCTCATTGTTACCCTTATTGACTGGCTTGAGTGGAGACTCGCAAGAGCAAACGTGCTCGGAGGAAGGAAGTATTCCAGTAAGATGCTGGTAGGGATCTTGACCGTACTTCCGGGATTGTCCTGATAGCCGTGGAATACCTCTCCACTCCTCAAGCACCTCAGGAAGTGTTGCCCCCTTGTCGCTTCGACACTATGTGCTAGCGACCGTTTTCGGGGGCCCATTATTGATTGTGCAAGTCACCCCCTGCCATTTTATCCGTGTATTACATAACATTGATCAGGCAGGGGACATAGTACTTCCATAGTTCCAGGTAACTAATCCATAGCCACCCAAATCCATAGCCCATTATGTTTTGTTTCCATGTTCTGCAATTGTCCTACACCAACCGGGGGTTGTCCTTGGGTGCACTTGCATAGTCCATACAGGGATAATCGTCGGTTGGTGCCTCATTCCATATAAAATTGTCTAAGGGGCCTCTGCGAGTTGACTTCAGCCCCTCGTACGCCTTCCAAAAGACCGGGACCCTAAGGTCCCGAGATATATAAATATATAAAAATAATAATAATTCTTTATTGGCACAAATATTTTTCAACAAAAGTAGTGAGGCCCTGACTCCTGCGCTAGGTATAGTACTTGTGTTACAGGAGCCGAAAAACAACAAAAAACAATTTCATTTCATTTCCACACGAAAATAAGAGATTAAGGGAGTGATTCTACCGGTCATACTAAACATCTTTCATCATGAAACTAATATTAGATTCGTGAAAAAAAAAAACAAATTCCTTTAGAACAGTAGACAGACTATTTCGGTTCATGTATGAAAAGTTTTTTGAAGTGAAAACTTCTTTAGGCGCGTTGGGCATTTTTTAAGATGGGACTAAACCATTGATATCGCAACACCGTGAAGACACCAAATTTTGACCATTAAAAAGACATCAACGCGTTGACTACCGCGGTGCGTTGAGTAAAAGATATCAACGCGTCGATTACCACGGTTCCGATTTCTTTTCAAGTTTTCACTTCTGTCGGCACTCCCAGAGTGCCACAGTTTTTTTTTTTTGTTGCAGGCGACTAAAATGCCACGTTGTATAACTCTATCCATCTACGACAAACCTTTAAAAATAGTACCCAGCAAAAACAGCTAAAAACAGCTTAAAAACATCTATTGTTTAACCTTAAACATCAACGCTTTCCTACCTAAAATAGTAATCTGTTTCCCTTTCGCAGACTTTACGATTTTCGGAATGATAAATATACCTATTCGTACGATAGTTTCTCATCCCTACTGAACGAGAAAAATAAATGTATCCGATATAAAGCAAATCCCTAACATCGGTAGTTTTACCGTCACGTCGCAAAACGGAGTTAGGGAGTTCCGTAAGTTATTTTGATTTAGGATCAATCCCTTTTTATCACATCTGTTTAAATGGAATAGTAAATTTGCTAAATATATTGCTGGAGGCCTGAAAATGTCGGATAGAGTTAAAGGGATATTCAATCAATCCGCTTAGCCTTGTCCCAACTATGGTCGGCTTCCAGTCTAACCAGTATTTTACTCTCTATCTGACCTCCACAACCCAGTTACTGGGTAACACGATAACCCTTGGTAAGACTAGTTGTCCGAGAGAAAGAAGAGAAAGTTTGAGTAAATCTGAAAGTTAAATAAAGCTTAGGATATTTTGTGAAGTTAGAATTAATTTTACAGAATTTGTATTTATGTATCCACAATCAATAACCATGGCAAAGAATATTTCTATAATACAAACAATAGAACTCACAACAACCAAATAAAATGAAAATAATATAACAATTGCGAATATCTCCACAATTCACAGATTAATTAATAATCGCAGTTGGTTGTTATCAAGCATGGATGAAGAGGAAAATTCCACGCATTCACCTGAAATACCTATTATTTTCCATTCAATTTCACCATTTTCAATTACAAAAAAACCTTAATTTAAAAATATGTCAAGCAGGAATATAAAGCATACGATCAAAAAAAAAATTCCTCTTTACTTTCTTTCGCCTCCACCTCAAGGAAAATCCGTATAATTAACCATTTTAATACAAAATACATCGTTTCATTAAAACGAAAATGAAAAGGACCCTTCGGAAACGAAACGCTACACCGGAGAAAAAGCCCTGAAAAGAATCTTACCTTTATTTCTAGATGATCTTAGTAAGCGAGAAGTATAATTTATTTCTTCTTTCAACTGAAACTAGCACTTTAAAAACACAAAAGTTTTACGAATTTTTCTTTATCTTTTAATCTCCGCACGACAACTATACGAACATTATTAAAATACGCGAACACGAGAATCGCCCACCCCAACGATTTCGACACGTCCGATCGAGCTGAGCGTCAGACGAAAACTGGCTGCGAGAAAATGATGGAACACCTCTGTTCCTTTCTCCTATTTCCAGAACGACATATGTTACAAAACAGCACTTTCCATTTTCAACTTTCTCTTTCACAAAATTGAGTCGATAATCTAATGATTTTGAAATGTAATTGCGACACGAAATCGCGCAAATGTTAGCAGGTAACCAATGGTGGTCTCCGGAAATTTCGATTAATTTCTTATGGAAATAATAATGAATGGAGTTTTAAAATTATTTATTAGAGAAAAGCTGTGGAAAAGGACTTCAGCCACCTTCACTTAAAATTTATATTAAAATGGATTAATAAAAAAACTACACAACAGTTAAAAGTTTAAAGGGTATTTAAAAGTTTGAATGGTTATGTCAAGCTACCTAGCCCTTTCCACATATGTTGGGGTCGGCTACCAGTCTAACCGGATGTAACTGAAGAACTGAGGCTTACCTATCTGACCTCCAAAACCCAGTAACTGGGTAATACGTAAAACTGGTTTTCAGACTTTCGGGTTTCTGACGATCCGTAACGGCTGTTAAAGATCTATGAATGACAGCCGGGACCATTTGGATATGTGCTAGTAACATTGACAAAGGGTTCTTTATAAAAAATCTTAAGGTGCTGATAAACTTGAGCATTCACTTGAATAAAACATCGAGCATTCGCCATTTTTAAATTTTTTGAACTGAACAACGAACAGAGCCAAGCAAAACGAACAGAACAGAAAACAAGAAAATGTTCGTTCTAGCGAATACTGTAGTCAATGCTCGCCAAGGGGGCATAGAGGGTCGGTGGCGGAACAATGACAGAATGGCTAGGCTCGGCATAAAGCTCGAAGCTGACTGTCCTTTCGCTAGAACGCTCGCTAGTATGCTCGCTAGAACGCTCCCGTTTATATTTCTGTAATGTAACATTCGCTAGAATGCTCATTACAAGTGAATGTTCAAGTTTATCAGCACCTTTAGGGATCGCCACGCCAACTCGTTGCGTTTTGACGGTCCTGGCATAAAATAGATATTAACCCTTTATTATGTATGTACACGGTAAAAATTACAGATGTAAATGTATAAATTTTACATATACAATGGGCTGTCTCATCGCTAAGATCGGTAGAGACAACCTTTGAATGGATAAGAGAGATAGGAGAGACAATACTGCAGGTAGTCTGTGCTATACCATTTACATATTATATACAATAAATACATACATGAAACATATACTTATCTTTATAAATAAAAATAAAATAATAATAATGAAACAGGAGCAAAGGACAGAAAATGGGAAGTTTAAGGAGCGAGATGGTATGGCATACCTATCTTATCCTTTATGAGATCCAGGTCAAGAGGTAGTCTATTCTATAGGTACAACAGAAATATACCTTGATATTATTAAAGGTCATCTGTCCTATTGTAGGGAAAATGCCTCTGTTCTTCCACTTTTTTCTTCCTAATGACGTCTTCGTTCTTCCAATTTTTAAAAATAATCGAGCAACATAGAGAGGGACCTTAATAAAAATACATTACTAAATTAATCAACTGCATCGTTGGTCTAGTGGTCGCAAGCGGTACTGCTGACTATGAGGTCCTGGGTTCAATTCCCAGGTCGGGCAAAGTGTTATTGAGTTTTTCTATCAGGAATTTCTCAGTTGCAGCCCAGAGTCTGGATTTGTGCCCAATTGCTGGCAATAGACTGGCCCGGGATATTACATAGGACCTAAACATAACTGGCGAAATGTGGGTGTACTAGGTATACATCTGCCTAACCTTTCAGAGATTACAGAGGTGATGTTATGTGTTATGTTATGTGTTATGTCATGTGTTATGTCATGTGTTATATTATGTTATGTGTTATGTTTCTCAACTAGTTGATTGTCTGAAAATGTTAATACTTACTAGATAATTATTTGACCTTTTTTTCCAGTCATAGATGTCTTAATAAATTAATCATCTGAATCTCTCCAAGCATCGCCACAACTAAGATGCACCACGTAATTATAAAAGTTGTGTATCTTAACAGAATTACAAGAAACTCTGCCGAGCCGGTGGAACTTAAATTGAACGCATTTAACTTTGTTCGCACACACCTTTGATAACACGTCATAGAGCAAGAATATGTAGAAGCGAAATACTCGTTGCGAACACACTATAACTTATACTGGTATGTTCCACAAGTAATAAAAATGTAAACAAATCATCAGGATCAAAAAACGTACCTGTGGATGATAATATGTAGTGGGTGTAATTATATTTTATGGGTAATTGTTAAACGATTAAATATTATAGAGCACCCGCCATCTTGATGTCAATATGGCGGGTGGCGTTCGAAATAATTTCGTTCTGAAGGGGACAGATTTTTTAGAGCTAGGTACAAAATAGTACGTTTTAGGTACATTTTTTTTTTGTAATTGGAATAATTTGATTCGCTATGGTACACCCGCCATTTTGATTCTCACAAATTGAGTACTTTGATTTGATTACTTGAATACTTTAACCAGAAATACTAATTTTAAATCTTCTTACGGATTTTTTTTTTGTGTGAAAATAATTGAGATTAACTTTATAACCTCAATAATCGTCGATGATTTTTCAATAACATTTTAATAATGTTTTTCAATCAATAATTGTTTGAAATAGTGGTGAGATATAAACTTGAAACCTTCTAAATACAGATGAATGTGTTACTAATTACCTTTAATGAGTGATTCCGTAATAATTTAACCTGAACAGGGTTTGTTTACACTTTCATCAGATTCTTTTGGTACAGACTGTAAGTGCCTGCAGTTTTGGAGCATAAAATATTATTATATTCAACATAGTCCGGATCGCATTGTCCTTTGTGGCTCATATTACACGCTCGCCGCGATCATCGATGAAATGGACAACACTACACCTTTATTGCGAAGTACACTCGTAATGGCAATTCCTTTAAATTCGTCATTAAATTCAACAGTATCCATTGCGCTATTCTTGTTGTCGTGCCGACGAATATTTCAAATAAATTCACACGGATTTTGTTTTGAGGGTTCCGTACCAAAATGGTAAACATGAACCCTTTTATGGTGCGACTCAGTCTGTCTGTCTGTCTGTCACAGCTGGATATCTCAAGAACTACTAATGCTATCAACTTGAAATGTGGAATTATTTTTAGATGACGTTTTCCCAACTATTTTGCAAATAAGAAAGAACATCTTTTTTTTGCAACACGGTCTGAACTGGTCTGAACTGGGATCTTAAAAATTCGAAGTGGGGCTTCTCAATCATTTTTCTTTTCGGGCGCATAGTTTTCGGCTTTTGACGAAAAATGTAAAAAAAAATGCGGTTCCCTTATCTCCGAAGTTTGCATAAAGAAAAATCTAAAATAAATCTATGTGATGGAAATTTATACAAAGATTACATGAAAAATGAAACGATGTCTCTAATACATAGCACACTTTTTCAGAAATCATCAACCAAAATTACATTAGTTCCACTATCGGTCAAGAAATGGACCTAAAACTGCAATATTCTACACCGCAATGTGCAGTTTTAAAATTCTCTGACGAATATAGGCCTCGCCGATGAAAATTTAAAATGGTACGGAACCCTCGGTACGCGAGTCCGCATCGCTCTTGACCGGGTTTTTTATTACAATGAAAGGAATTGTTGTATTATAATTATGTGTCACGAAGTTGGGTTTTATAATAGAGGCTTGAGCAATCGCAGGTCGTAACTTGGTAGTGGTCAGCGGTAGATGATAATTTTGGCAGTATTGACAAATCAGCGCTGTGCTGTGGGTCTCCTCATAGCACAGCATCATGCTGAGGGGAAGGCTTCTTGACACAGTCTCGACTGGCAGCTGCCAACTATCTTTCTTCGTGCTTTTAATTATATATTTGTTTTGTTTTAAGTATTAAATATTCGAACTAACTTTTCATTGTTATAAGGTGTATTTTTCAGTAGTGAACGCATTTTTCTTTCTTTCTTTCTCTTATAGGCACGTTTTTCTGCGAAAAATTAATCTTTTTTTTATTTCCTTTCTTTCATCGACGCACACGCTAGGCAGTCTTTTATCATTAAGTAAACAATTAAGTCCGCTTTTCCGTCCGGACTTTAAAAAAATGGCCGCCTTTGAGTAGTTTCATTTTTACTTGTGCATAATGTTCAATGTTACCTTTGGACATTGACTCAGCACTCGGCCCGGCTCACGCGCGGCCAAATATTGATTTGGTTGCATCTCACACGTATAGAACACAAATAATTTATATAATAATGTGTGTTTAAAAGTTGTAGTATATAAGCTGTAACATATTGTCAATAAATCAGATTTGAATTTTATATTCTTGTCTCATTACCCCTCACTATGGCCAAGACACCTTTAGCCATCTCTGACCAGTCTCGTGAGTCTGCGGGACTGGCAGTGAGTGTACCCTTCCAGAACCTGGAACTCCTGTCTACCATTCGTCTGTAATCTTAGGTCACATGGTACAGACATTCTGAACTTATTTATATATTTATCTATCGTACTAGGTATATGATGGCTTAGGGCTGTAGGGCTTATAGTGCTTACAGTCGTAGGGACTATTAGGCTTGTAGGTCTTAGCAACTTCCTTAACTTATCATATATTTTTATATATTGTCATACCCTTAACAGCATTGCGGCCTTACGTGACATTTGTTAAGGGTGGATGTACATTTTGGTCCTTCGCCGGAGTCATTCATTTTCATTTTCAAATATCTTTATTTATATCCTCGGTACAATAAACAAAAATGCACTTATCCTAAGACACATTACCTCACTATAATAAAGACACTTTATGAGGCTATCGATACACCTTTCAAAGCTTTTAAGGGATATTTCGATAACTGTTAACAACCTTTGCCGGAGTAGTAATACAATAAATACAACTATGTAAGTTTCCCTTCTATACGAATTCCTTATTCTATGAACATGTTTATCTCGATCGGTACTGCGCTAGAGCAGTTCGATGCCTATCCCTTTTGTTTTGATTAAAGCGATTTGTTTTGTTCTACAGTATCATATGTACGGAGGTTGGAACTTATAAGCGTTGCATGTTTTTTGATCCGTCGTGGTTTGAACTTTTTGAGGTTGATTAGGGTACAAAGGTAACATTGATAAAAGCAGGATTGGTTATTTTACTGCTGAAAACAGCAACCCAATAGCTACCTTATTTTAACTACAAATAAATCTCACTGTGACATTGACAGTGATGTAAAATCAGAAGTAAAGAACATTGATAGGACTGTAGATGCAATTGTATTTTCTAGCATCATTCTGTTCTTGAGTTTGACAGTCGTTACGCGTAGTGAGAAACGCGAAAGTCTGACAACAACTATTGGGAACTGAACCCAACACAAAACTTTGCACGCGGTGTGCACGTACAGGCAGCGTGAGCAGCGCATCATCGGCAAGCTGAGGCGCAGCGCGGCGGTGACACGGCTCGGTTCGATGACCACTCGCTTCAACGGACAACGGATAGTCCTCTCTTAAACTAAAACACGGCACGGTTGGCGCAGTGGTTAAGCGATTGACTGCTGCGCTGCGTGTCGCGGGTTCGATCCCCGCACGGAACAAATATTTGTATGACCTACAAGTAGTTGTTCCGGGTCTGGCTGTTTGTGTATGTGAGTTTAAGTGTTTGTGAAACGCACCCACGATACAGGAGAAATTCCTAGGGAGGGGCGACGTTTTTTTTTAAAAAAAAAAAAAAAAAACTATATAATTAATTGTTTTTACAGGAACTTATATATTTGTCAAAAGATCAGACGGCATTAAACCATAGCCTATTTATACAGTCAACTCTTTTTATTGCTGCCCGCGCTAACAACCACTCTTGCCAAGGGGTATCGCGTTACCCGGTAACTGGGTTCTGGAGATCGAGTAGGCAATCGCTTCATGTAAAATACTGGTATTCAGCTGCATCTGGTTAGACTGGAAGCCGACCCAAATATAATTGGGAAAATGCTAGACAGCTGATGATAACAATAATTGTAGGAAACTTGCAACGGATTGGTCAATGCATATTTTGACAGAAAGGCAAAAAGAGAACATTAAATGTAAATAATTATCTTAAATTATTTTAAGTTAATACTTTTTTAGATCTTAAAAAATAAGGGTTTCATCTTTTACAGATAATGTTTTTAGGTAAAAAATAGGCTGCCTAAGTAAAAAGTGATAACGTCGTATGTCTCCCGACGGTACGTCAGATCAAGATGAATGGTCCAAGGAATCATTTATCAAAATATGTACTTAGGTTTATATTCTAGAGATCTTAGGACGGAAAAAATATTTTTTTCCAAACGTTAAAAAATTGCTCAACCAGGCTTTGTTTTTGATAGGTCGAGGATTTCTTCTCCGAACACAAACTTGCATAATAGTGTTTACTACATACCCAACATATAATCTTCTTTATAAAGTAATTATTATAATTTTTCCATTTCATATCTGACCTTGGCTGAATAATTGTGTACACCGGTACTGCTTGCGGGCTTGCCATATCAAAAGATAGAATTGAATATAATTTTACACCGTGACATTTTAGTCGCCTCACAAAAGCAACCCATTTCATGTATCGTTATGGACCAAGTGATTATTAGGACATTATAAAAAATGCCCGGGCAGTTTGAAGCATGTCCAATATGAGAGGGCAGTGTGATAACAACTATTGAAATAATCAAATTGACCGGTCATTTTTTATAATGCTAGTCACCTATGGGGCAGCATAATTAAAACCAGGTTTTATTACTATTATTTTTATTTCAAACATCCATTCATAGAATCTGCTGACCTATGATGACTTTACCATAATTAAATGTTAAACTGTTGTTAAACCGTTACAATTAAATGAAACTAAACTTAAAAAATCTATATAGATAACAAGAAACAAAAACTATAATCACAAAAAAAAAACCTCTTTTCTTTTTATAAATCTATGACTCACATAAGTAAAATAAAATAAAAATTGGATTGTATGATCTGACAATAAAATTATTTGATTTTTGATTTTGAAAATCTTTTAACTTAAAAAGAACTGTACCACGAACAATATTAAATAACCAGACTCATAATTTAGAAGAAAACTTAAACAATTGAGGATGTTAAGGAATTCAAAGTTTCTTCACACTGAACATCTAAAATAGGTGGCGAACATAAATGTGTACCATCTTCAGCTGACTCCACATATTTTGTTTTGGATGATTCTACTAGATCGTTTTGAATGGATTCTCTTTGGCCTATTTCATCTTCGATGGACTCTATTTGACTAACTTCAGTAGTTTCTACTTGACTATTTTCGTTGGATGCGACTTGATTATTTTCCTTCTGCCTTCGGCAGATAAAAGTTTTTCTAATTCTTCTTCTTCTTCTGAATTAATATCAAGCAAGGCCTCATTTGGTAAAGAAGATACCTGTGTATTATTAGATTACCCAAAGACCACACAGCAATATTTATAATGACGAAGCAATATAATAAATAAGGAAGTTCAAATTATAATTAATTATTTCACCCTAAGTAGCTTGTCATTATTCCTAATGCGCGGGCATTATGAAAAATGCCCCTATTTATTACTTGGTTCATAACATATCCAATGACTACAAAACATTAATTCAGAATAATTAGTCATGAGAATAATTTGTCAAGGAGTCGGTCAGTTCGTCAGAAAGTTGAAGCTAGTTGCCCGTTCCGAAAGCGTAGCTTCTCATGGAGAAAAACGGGCAAGAACCACGTTTGCACACTGCGTGTTGGTTGGCGATTCCTGACTATTAACTACACTCGAGAGCAATGAATCCGGGTCACTTAAAGAATCCTAAAAATCTCGGAAACTAAAAATGCTAGGTTAATGCAATAAATTGTATTTAATAGACAATGTAATACTCCTTAAATGAAGGTATTAAAACTTCTTAGTTATTGTAAAGTTATATCATAAAAAAATCAAATTTGAAAAAGGGCCACTTTCGAAGATGGAACTACGAAATTACAGCATTTGGTTTTGCTTTTGTTTGTAATCTGTCATTTATGTGGGTACATAAACCATGTTGATAGTGCTCTACATTCATTATTCAAGCTGAAATTATGTCGCTTACGCCTGAAGAATGCACCAGAATACTTACAATGCTGGAAACCGGCCGGAGTCAGCGCGATACAGCCAGGACTGTCGGTGTGTCGCTGTCAACAGTACAAAGAGTTCTCCGACGTTACGAAGAAACTGGTTCTAACCTACGCAGACCAGGAACGGGCAGAACCAGGTGTACCACAGCACGAGAAGACCGATACTTGGTGAACACCATGCTTCGAAATCGCTTTCTCACAGGAACTGAACTCACAAATCAGTTTCGACGCCTCGGAGGAAGTAACCCAAGTGCATGGACAGTAAGACGTCGGCTTGCTGAATCTAACTTAAAACCCCTTAGACCTGCAAACGGCCCTAAACTGGAGCGTGGGCATCGTATTTCAAGACTAAGATATGCCCAGAGCCACGTAAATTGGAGTATTGAAGATTGGTCAAAAGTTATGTTCTCCGACGAATCAAAATTTATGCTCTACAAGCACGATGGAAGACACAGAGTGTATCGAAGACCAGGGGAAAGATTCAAGCAAGCATGCATCGATGAAAAAGTAGCCTACGGTGGTGGGTCTGTACTTGTGTGGGCCGGAATTTCTTCTGAAAGTCGCACAGAGCTGGTGATCATAGAAAACGGCTCTTTAACTAGCGTAAGATATGTGGAAGAAATCCTCAATGATCACGTTGGTCCATTTATGGTCAATTTAGGTGAGGATGCTATATTTATGCATGACAATGCCCGACCTCATACAGGTAGGATTGTGAATGACTACCTTCAAGAGATGAACATTACTAGTATGGAGTGGCCAGCGCGCAGCCCGGATATCAACCCGATCGAGCATGCTTGGGACGAGCTAGGCAGATGCGTAAAACAACGAAACCCTCCCCCAATCACGCTTCGTGAGCTCAAAATTGCTCTCACAGAGGAATGGGAGAATATTCCCCAAAATCGTATAAGGAACTTGGTGTACAACATGCCAAACCGCGTAAACGCAGTAATGGAAGCACGAGGAGGCAATACGAAGTATTAAAATTCAAGAAAATCGTAATAAAGTTCAAAAATTTCATGTTTCCTATTTTTGTTTTAAGGAGAGATCAGCAGTTTTTTTCTTTATGTAATTTTGTGTTAATAAAATGTATGGTGACTCATATTTTTTTTACTTTCATTTAAGGAGTATTACATTGTCTATTAAATACAATTTATTGCATTAACCTAGCATTTTTAGTTTCCGAGATTTTTAGGATTCTTTAAGTGACCCGGATTCATTGCTCTCGAGTGTATTTCATGATGGATTTACTGACTAAAAAACAAACGAAGGAACTAATTAAATGAATAAATCCGGACTGCTTCTTGCCTGATTTAAAATATTTTAATTATCCTAACAGAGAGTCTATAAACCTCCGGGTCACAACAAAATATCTACTTTTATACATCTTTGACGGTTACTGTTTTTACTAGTATTTTTCACATAAACAATGAGGTCAGCCTATAAAACTGTTGCAGTAAAATAAAACTTGAAAAATCTGCCAAATTGGCGATTGTACAGTCGATTATAAAATAATGAAGCTTGCTGCCACAGTGTACAAAGACCAGTGAGTCCAATAGTTTGCACATAGTAAGGTAATTCAAATGTTATGCTGTAACTCGCTGTACAGTTTTGGTCGTTAGATACTTTAGAACCAGTGGATCAGGCCAAGTACATTCTTGCTGTTGTTCACTTTGAACACATTCAAAATCACGCTTTTATCTACAGCTGGGGCATCAGAAACGCCAATTATCCACAACTTACTTTCACTTCTCTACAAAGTATTTTAAATTTTTTCGTGTTCATGTTCTTTAGTGATGTTTACGGGCTGATTTATAACTGTATGCCGGTTTTGAGTATTTTGTATATGGCCTGGTAGCGTCGTGTAACGGGTCGTTGAGCTCCCTAAAATAGGGTTGAGCACGATGACTGATGCATGAATGCAGTCTGTTGGTAGAGGTCAACTCAAAGCTGCAATGCCTCTTTCTTCGAAAGACCTTGTCAGACATGGCCCTGCATTGTTAGACTCAAATAAAGACTTAATAATAATGTTTGGACTTTAAAAGAGATTATAACCTCTGTGTTTGTTTCTGCTTTTCTTCTCAGGGATCAGTCAGCTAGGAAAAACCGGCGCCATCTAGTTTTAAAATATTGAAGTGTACAGAAATAAACATTTAATTTCAATGTGATGACTAGCCATATTGTCAGACTGATATTCCTACTCTGTGCCAATGGACTGGCATGCAAACATTGACATACCATCAGCTTTCGTTACCGCTCCGAACAATGCCGATGCCTGTTACAAAAGTCAACGTTTTTGCCGCTATTTAGTTTTCAGACAGAAAATAACAGATAAACAACAAATTGGGGGAAAATAGATCGGTAGTTCGTGTTACTGAAGCATGGATAGCATACAAAAGTGTATACTTTACAGAAAGTGGTAGAATATACTTACATAATATATTCAGTGGATAATGCTGATACCGTACAGTCTCGAGAACGAATATATACAATGTGGACACAATAATACAACAATATATGACAACACTGGCAATACTAATGCATAAAGGCTCCTACAAACAGGCGCGACACGCGACGCGACACAAAGGTACCTCGCGTCGCGCGACGAGCGGTGTCTTTGTGTCGCGTCGCGTGTCGCGTCTGTTTGAAAGCGCCTTAAGAGTATTTTGGAGCTATCAAATAAATCCCAACATTGAAATTAAAAAAGTGATGGATCGGTCTATGGATTGCCGAACAGCCGACTAGGTATAGTAACTAACCTATTGGATATAATATTTGATTTTATTTTCATATACAGACTGGGAACGTTTTTGGATATGTACGCAATTGAATTTATTATTGTCTTCACCTTGAATATGGGTACCAATTCAATGGGTTAAATATGGGCTCCCAGCAACTTTTAAAAGTGATTTTCTCCTACTGTATTGATTGTTATTTTATGTGCACCTACAGGCTATCTCTATCGGGGGACACGGCAGTGCCTCCGTCAAGTCGAGCAAAACAAACACAAAGGCACAGCCGTACCATCTTTTCTCGAAGCCATTCAAGACATTTTCAACTCCCTGAAACGTCGTTGTGTATAAAGCTAGAAGCTTGAATTTTCAGCGACAAAGAGGGCTTAGTATCGCTAGGTATATTACCAAATTATATTTCATTTGAACTAATAGTTTAAAAACTATTGCAAGTCAAAGTTCCTTAATTTTGTCACTGACATACTGATTCACTCACTCACCGATCATCAAAATTCTAAGGAACTTCTAACATGTGTCTGTTAGAAGTTCCTTAGAATTTTGCACACAAATAGTGTTTAACCTATAAAGCAAGGATTGCCAAGTCATTCTATTTAGTAAAGAAATAAAGATGACAAATAGATAGGTACTGAATAAATTAACTGACTTGGTTTTTCCTTAGATCTCACATCTTCTCTGAAAGCTATAAAGGCATTGTATAATGCTTTAGTAAGGAGCCAATTAGAATGTAATGCAGTTATCTGGGCTCCACATGAAACTAAATATAGCTCATGTCAGAGCGGGTACAAAATAAATTTATTAGATATATAAATATATGAGGGAATACGGCGTGTATCAATTTTATCCGTTGATGTATCCAACACTATTTATCTCAGGTATGGTCGGATATAATGAACTGAGGGTCAGGAGGCAACTCACACTAGTTACTTATTTATTTATTTAATACTTTAAGCACATAAATGTACAGGCGGACTTAATGCCATAGGCATTTTCTACCAGTCAACCTTTGGGTGATGCAGAGATGAGCAGTGAGGTGCAATATCGAAAATTGTGGAATAAATATTTATTTAAATATAAGGATATATATACCTATTAGAACAATATATATAATATAATATACCTAAATATATATAAATATAAGAACAAATAAATTCACGAATATACTCATAAAACAAGACAAACAATCTAGATAATCTGTTGGTTGCCATCCTGATTTCTCGGGGGAGCGCATTCCACAGAGAGATAGACTGAACGAAGAAGGAAGAGTGAATGAAGTCAGTGCGGTGAGTGAGACATAGAAGAAGACGATTGTCTGATGAACGTAGAGTTCTATTACTTATATCTTTAAGATGATTAGAGGGAAGATACACAATGCAGATATATTGTGAAGGGTGGAACTAGTCGTGCCAGACGGGTATGTGGGTCGTCGTCGTCTGCCGCGGTTGCTAGCGGTACCGCGCGCGCGAACTAACTTGCTGTGTGAAGCACCGCTGACGAGCGCGCTCCGCACTCTCAACCTCATTGCTGATGACATCGACATTTATTCTGTTATGCTTTGGGGGAATTTGCAAGAATAGCTGCCTATAAAATTTGTTATGGTACAAGCAGTGGAATTATTTAATTTTTAAGTGTACTACAATATCGCATTGGGTCTAGCCTGTAAGGATATTTGTATGTTTGGAGTGAATAAATAAATAAAAGCTACGCTGAAAAGCCCACGTCAAGAAGAAAAAAGATGAACTAACTTTCGATTTAAAAAAATGTATTGGCTGCTTGGAAGAAACTCCATGCTGTCCGTGCAAAACAAATTGTTGCTATACAGACAAGTGCTGATGCCAGTTTGGACTTATGGAATTCAGCTATGGGGCTGCACCAAACAGACCAATATATTAATAGTAAAACGATTCCAGAACAAAGTGCTAAGGGAAATTGTAAATGCACCTTGGTACATACGAAATGATGACCTCCACAGAGACCTAAAAGTTGAGTTCATCGAAAGAGTGATCCAGAAATTTGCAGAAGCTCACGAAAAGAAACTTCATCAGCATGTGAACGTTGAGGCAATCCAGCTTCTCGACCACACAAACATAGTTCGAAGACTAAAAAGAACAAAACAGTTCGAGCTAGTGTTTAGTGTTAGTGAATAGTGTAAAGTACAAAAGTGCCAAACAAATACAAGAACGAAGTGTCTTCGCCATTCTTAGTAAAGACAATTGAATAGTTCAGGTTATAATTAAATTACTTATTCGTCTATTTATAAGGCTATATTGTAATAAAATTAGGGTCCTATTGTTGAACCCTAGGACAAGGGAAAAAAAAGGACTGCATTGCGATACTTGCATTTTTTTACATGTTATGTTTTTGATGGGATAATTTATTATAGTAACATGTTAAACAAAAGAAAGTCGGAACAAATGAAGAGCTATAAAACTGGTTTAAATATGACGTTCCTAAGTACTTATTTTCTTTTAAGCACAGTTATATTTTAGAATTCCGCGTTGTTCTTGGGTTCGGGACTGCTAAGCTTGAGGTCCTGGGTTGAATTTCCATGTCGAGCAAAGTATTATTGGGTTTTTTTATCGGAAATTTCTCAGTAGCAGCCTGGAGTCTGGATTTGTGCCCGGTTGAAGCCAATAGGCTCGCCCCTTATTAAATGGGACTTAAACATATGATGGTGTACTACAGGTACTTCCTGCCAAACCCGTCGGGGAAATGGGCTTGATGTTATGTTATTTTAGAATTCTGCGAGTTGTCAGACTTTTGGGCTTCTATCTACCCGTAACGACTGCCATCTATATTCGCATGATACCTCGGGACCGAGTGGCTTAGCATATTCTGCATTACATGGAAAAGTCTTGATGTATAAAGAATGGTCACCTATCAGAAACCCATCTATAGACTGACCGTGGCAAGGTAAACTTAACCTTACAGCTCGATTCTATTTAGCCACGAGCATCTCAATTAGCCATGAGCCCCTTTATCATAGAAGCAGGTACATAAGTTCGTTGGATCGAACTTTCTTCAAGCACTTTCATCGTACCAAATTAAATCTAAATAAACGCTCTACAAAACTACTTATAACAAATTCTATTAGGACATGTAAACAGCAATGGCGGCACAAACTATCTCAATATATTAAATGGTCGAAACTTTCATAACTAAGTCGAATGTGGACGCGTATTCTTGAACACTGCTTAAATTGTGCGTTGGAAACGAGTAGGATTTACGTAGAATTTTACTGAGTTAAAATCACTTTACACCGAATTCTTAGAAGAGGTCCGAAAACGTGTAGTTACTATTTTAGACGAATATATCAGATGTCGATAAAGTTCTGTGAAATAATCTACGTGAAATTATGGAATTGTCATTTCTAGGAAACATTTTATATTCCAGGCTTCCTGTGAATTGTGCATAATTAAATCCAGGACCTATATTCGGCAGCCACGTTGATATTATATTATTTAAATCATAATAGCTTTGCCTAAAATCCTAATCCTTCTCCAGTGTTACCGAGAGGAGGCCTGTGTTCCAGCAGTGGGAACATTACAGGCAGCTTATGCCTAGCTACAATCCTACAAGAAATAATTATAGTAACAACATGATCGAATGACTAATATTCGACATTACGCGGGCAAAATTGTAGGTAGTCAACGCAGGTGTAGTCAAATATGAATGATATACGACGACACAGTGTTTGCAAGACGAGTAGCTCGCAACCGGTGTAGGACAGGAGTCTGGAACGGACTTTATTTATTTTAGTCCTTAAATGTTACTGACACAAAATTGAATGTTTTGTGTTGCGTAATGTTAATTACTTTGCATACTATTGTATAGAATAAAGTTTGTTTTAACTTCACAGCTGTGCTGCTGGGGAGTTTGTAGCGCCACTTCTTCTTCCCAGCTAAAGCACTAAGAAGTGGTGAAGGGCGGGCGTTTTGGGGGACTGTCTTATGTCATTTTGACGTTCAAAAAGTGCTGATTATCAGGCGAGATTGAATAAATGATTTTGATTTTGAAATAAAGTGCGTTCCAGACGATAAGGGCAAGAGAATGTTGAATGATGATTTTAATGATACCATTACTATTACCAGCAACCATTATTGAAAGGGCTGAGAAGAAAATGTCTTTTATTTTATTTTTTGGATGTCGTGTCGTGTTGCTTGCACTTGCAAAAACAAATATGATTTTACATAACACTAGTTTCTACTCGTCCGCCTTTAACCTTCCTCAAGAATTGGGCTATCTAATGTAAAAATATTTTTTGAAATCCGACTGGTAGTTCCGGAGATTACCCCCGACATACAAACTTACAAACAAACAAATAAACAACCAAACAAACAAACTTTTGCTCTTTATAATATTAGTACAGATAAACATAACATCGCGCCTGTATTCCCTGAAGGGTCAGGCAGAGGTGTACCTATGGGCACGCCACAATTGCGGAGATAAGTCTCCTCTTTGAGAAGTGGCTAGAGTGGCGCCACAGCGTCCTCACCTTCCGCCTGACGCAGGTCCTCGCCGGACACAGTTGTTTCGGGAGGTTTTTCTTCAGGAAACGCCCGGGTGTCACCATTGCGTGGATCGCCCGGAGGACACAGTGGAGCATACGGTGCAGGTCTGCCCGGCTTGGGCTGAGCATTACCGTGTCCTCATGGAGGCAATCGGCGGCGGTGATCTCTCGCGTTCAGCCCTGGTCCAGGCCATGGTACGGAGCGAGAGGGTATGGGAGGCCGCCACCTCCTTCTGCGAAGCAGTAATGCTCGCAAAGGAGGAAGCGGAGCGCGTGAGAAAGAGGCAAATATTGCGCCCTCACGCCCCTAACCGCCGCAGGAGACACCCTGTGCGTCGGGATTCGCAAGCCGATTCCCGGTCACCGTAGGCGCGGGCTTGCGAACAATGAGCAATAGATAGCTCGCCATCCGATAAGCACCAGGCCCTGGTCGACACGGCGCGTTGTGTTCCACGCGCGCCTCAGAGAGATGTCAGCAGAACTGACGGGGTCCGAGAGGGCCGATGCCTGCTGGGGTTGCGGTTTTGTCCGAAAGGTAGACCGTGGCCCCTGGCAATATAGGCAAATATTTTTTGATAATCTCCCACCCAAAAAAAAGAAGTGTACTTTTAGTACACTCACATTTCGCCAGTTATGTTTAAGTCCCATGTAATAGGGGGCAAGCCTTTTGACATCAATCGGGCACAAATCCAGACTCAGGGTTGCTACGTAAAATTAACTGATAGAAAAACCTAATAACAGTTAAGCCGACCTGGGATTCGAACCCAGAACCTCATTTTCAAAACAGTCTTACCTACAAGAAGATAAGATAGCCATAGAAGATTTCAACAAAATTCAAAAGTTCAATTCATTTCGAAACGGCGTATCGTGCGTACCCACATGCCCCAACTCCTCGACTATTTGTAGTAAACTTAGTCGTGGTAAATTAATTAAGACGTGATTGATGTATACGTAGACACAACAAACATTGCTTTAATGAGTTTTACTTTCCAAGGAATTAGGTGTGACATTTCAAAACACAACGTTAGTTTCTATTACTAACTAGCGTTCGCGACGTTCTGTCAAAATTTCAATATAGTTTTGATTTCATACGAAAATTCCCCAGAAAAAATCACTTTCAGTTTTTTCCCGAATTTTCCATTTATCTGATTCAAATTTTTCTTTCCATGAAAATCTAATTCGGGTTATTACGAACATTTTTAAACAAAAAATTGCCAATTCAGTCCAGCATTTCGATATTCCATATTCAGTTATTTCGATAGAAGAAATGTTCCTCATTTACCACACATTTTAACAAATTAAACTCGTAAATTCGTATCATAAATCGAAACAGCGTTTCATTTATGTAATACACTATTTCATATTCCCAACTCCAGGCTTATTATGAAAACTTAGTCATCAGTGATTTAATATTCCGTGATTGATGTAATACGTGGAGCAGGGAACAAACATTAGCTGAATTAGTACAATTAATGTAATAATTTAATGTAATATTAATGTAATTATTACATATATGAAATTCGGTTATAAATAAAGAAAACACAATATGGCACTAAATATTGTGTCACAAAACTACAACGCAAAATACGAACCCGGAACGGCGAATTATTGTCACAATACGCAATTTCATAATACAAAGTCCTGGCTTATGAAAACTTATTTTTCAGTGATTTAATATATGATCGATGTAATACCGACCGGCGAACCAAAACTGACTTAATTTACCTTGTTAACTTTATGTATTTATTTTTCACATCTTATCTGAAATTGGGCTTTGAATAAACAAAACACAATACTGCAATAAATGTTCTGATCCACAACTACTATAACACAATATACGAAGCTGAAACGGCGTATTATTCCCCCAATACCTACACTATTTCGTATTCCCAACTAACTACGTAAGGGAAACTTGATAATCATTGAATAAGTAATTAATGTCATAACCCGAGCGGGGAAAGGAAACAAACACTATGTTAAATAATCTTTCAAATTAATTGATTATATTTCATACATAGAGAAAATTAGGCTATAAATGCATATAGCTTTATGTAAGCAGGCACGCCCTTTAAGCCCGGAGGCTTTATTTTAGATATTTAGTTCTGTTTACGTTTAGTTTTTATTTTTTTAAATTTCTGCTTGAGTTACCTATAGTCCTCGATGTTTTTAGTTGGTATATTCACGTGTGCTAACTGACATATGGCCAATAATTTATCATTTAAAAAAATTTTTGCTGCATAATATAAATTATTTTGAATACTATTGTGTAGAATCTTTTTTTTTTCGAACTTGAACAGACAGCTGTGCTGCTGGGGAGTTTGTTGCACCACTTCTTCCCCGAGAGACACTAGGAAGTGGTGAAGGGTTGAAGGGTGGAGCTTGTGGGGGCTATCTTAGGTAATTTTGACTTTCGAAAAGTACTGATTCTCAGCCTAGTTTGAATAAATAAATGACTTTTGAATTTGAATAAACAATACACAAATCCAAACAAAATGCATATTTAGTCTCAAAACTAGTATCAACCCGAAACGGCGTATTATTCCCACAATACACTGTTTCGTATTCCCAACTCCCGGCGTATGGGAAACTTGGTCGTCAGTGAATTAATATGCCGTGATTGATGTAATACGCCGAGCGGGGAAACAAACACTGCCTTAATTAATTTAAAGTAGTTTACTTTTGAGCGAGGCCCCAATATGGCATACACTTGATTCAGGCTGCGTTTCCACCAGAGATGTGCGAGGTAGCTGAGCGGTGCGATGATGCGTAACGAAACTGTGAAACGATGGGAGTGTTTCCACGAAAGATGTGCTAGGCTGCTGAGCTGTGCGGGGATGTGTAGCGAGCTCTTTTCAGATATTATTTCTCACTCGCGTCCATCCCTAACACACATCCCTCGCACACATCCCTCGCACACATCTCTCGCACATTCTGGTGGAAAAGCAGCCTTACACTGTGGTAGGCTAAGTTGTATGCTGATTTTGACGACAGACTGTAAGACCTACAGAAGTTTTTGGAATATGAAGGCGATATAAATAGAATGTATGAATAAAGGCTCCTACAAACAGGCGCGACACGCGACGCGACACAAAGGTACGTCGCGTCGCGCGACGAGCGGTGTCTTTGTGTCGCGTCGCGTGTCGCGCCTGTTTGAATTTGAAAGAGCCTTTAGTGGTTGATGGAATGAAATAATCAACAGGTGAGATGTTGGCCAAGAGCTTCCCCGTTGTGGTTAAACGAATAAAATAAATTAACAGTGTGATAAAAGGATTTTACTGGAAAAAGGATGAAAAGTATTGCATAAATTGAAAACACAAATCTACCTTTTAACGTATAAAAATAGAAGAAAAAAACAAAATTATTTTTTTATTTTTTTTATTCCTCTAAAACGTTACGTCAATCAAGGAGTTCGCAACAGAATATAAACGTGTCGTAGAATAATTTCTAAATACTTGCGTGCTTTTAAGATTTTTGCAGTTTAAGACTAAATTCAGTCTTAGGTAAGTCGTAGTACACGTTGAATCCTTTCATAGAAAAACTATTGAATGGCTTTGAGATAATTATTCTGAGGCTGGGTACACGTGTAGGTGTATGAAATATTTGCTTCCGTGAATGTAAGCTCACAAATAGGTTTCTTAAAGACTAGAAATTACGATGTTACATTCTCAAAAAAAGAGTTGACAATACATGGCCTTCAAATATAATAAATGTATATGTCAGCAATACGTCACTGATTTGACCAATCGGGGCGCCAGCACCGCCTAGCGGCGCTCGACAGAGTCTCCAACTTATCGCTCGACCGGAGTAAAGCTACGGTTTCCTAGAAGAGCGGGGACCAGTCGCGTAGCGTCCGCAATTTACGAGCGAATGACGTCACTGAAACGTTGATTATGAATGTAAGTTGGTGTGGTTTTCTAGAAAGCGGTGTTGACACCGTAAAGCAAACACCACCCCCAAAGATCTAAATCGCTATATTTGCCTTCACCGTACTCAGTCACGTGAAAAAGTGTCCATACTGAGAAAAGTGAGCTCACACATTATTAAATAGCGTTTCCATGACAAACAAGTGTAATCACTGCGTTATTGTGTGTCAGAGGAGTCAAAATGAAACAGAAACGCTACTATCTTTTGATGCGGTAGGGCGAATCTAACGATTTAAATCTTTACCGCTGTCATCATTTGCATGACAGCTGTCACTGCGGAAAACGCCCGGGTGTCACCATTGTGTGGATCGCCCGGAGGACACGGTGGAGCATACGGTGGAGGTCTGCCCAGCTTGGGCGGAGCATCGCCGTGTCCTCGTGGAGGCGATCGGCGGCGGTGATCTCTCGCGTCCGGCCCTGGTTCAGGCCATGGTACGGAGCGAGAGGAAATGGGAGGCCGTCACCTCCTTCTGCGAAGCGGTAATGCTCGCGAAGGAGGAGGCGGAACGCGTGAGGGAGAGGCAAATTTCGCGCCCTCATGCCCCTAACCGCCGCAGGAGGAGACGCCCAGGGCGTCGGGAATCGCGAGGCGATTTCCGGCCACCGTAGGCGCGGGCTTGCGGGCGGTGAGCAATGGGTGGCTCACCGTCCGATAAGGACCAGGCCCGGGTCGACGGCGCGTTGTGTTCCACGCGCGCCTCAAAGAGATGTCAGCAGATTCGAAGGGGTCCACTAGGGCCGATGCCTGCCGGGGTTGCGAAGAAAACCGAAAGGGAGATCGTGGCCCCCGGCAACAGGGCAGCCGAAGGAACACGGGTGGGTTTTAGTCAGTAAGAGTCTGACACGCCCTCCCGCTCCGCCCAGAGCGGGAGAAGTTATTTGATGATTTCCCACCCTCAAAAAAAAAAAAAAAAAAAAAGCTGTCACTGCGGCCGTCAAGTGTGGACACCGCTTTTCTAGGAAACCGTAGCTTTAAACAGAGTTGGTCGGTGGCGGTCAAGCACAAGTTTAGAAACTATCGCACGTTTAGAAACTGTCGTGTACAATGTGTGAATTGCTAGTGTGGTTAATTGAACTACAAACGGTTTTTTTAATGTACAATAACCAACACTACCCACAGTACGCTCACCACAGTAGTTAAAATATGGCCGATTATAACGAGACACGTACCTTCTTCGTCATAATATTTTAAAATATTTTGAAAGAGTTACCGTTTAACTGTCGATTGACCTTTAGAAGGCCATAACAATAAAAAATTCTATTGTGTAGTGACAGTTGAACTCCTGAGTTTCTTGCCCATTCTTCTCCATATGAAACTTTATTTTGGAAGGTGCAACTATAATCAACTCTATTTTCTTGTTTACATTCAAAAGTTTATTTTAATGACCTACTTGAAATAAGCAATTTGATTTTAACCTGTTTTCAACAAAAGAAAACTATAGTACAAGGATTTCTTTGGCTATCGAATGACGTCGACAAGGGGCGCTGTTGGTAAACATTAAGTGCAATTGTTTTGTGCAGTGTCACTTGAAACGTATTTATAAAAAACCGGCCAAGTGCGTGTCGAACTACGCACAATGAAGGATTCTGTAGTTGGGATGAATTTATCTCAAATACAAACTTAACATTGTAGTTGAAATACATTTTCTCCCATACATTCCAACTGCAAATGTAAGTTTGTACGCACAATATTGAGAGATTTACCATGTTATTTTAAGACCATAGACTTCTTATAGGTTTTTCTGTAATCTATGAGTAAAGAGCCATACTATGTCTTTTTTTCAAATATTTGGTCCAGTAGTTTCGGAGATAAGGGGGAATGGTCAATTTTCATCGAATTTCTTAAATATCTTTAAAATTGTTTATTTTAAAATTATATAAAAAATATGTTTAATATCCTCACAACAAACCCTTTCATTTGATATGTCACATGGTACTGTTAGGAAAACTTTTTTTTTTCTTGTTTGGCCACCAAAAGTGACCCCTATATTAAAAATTAATTAATTTACGTTACACGTCCGTGTTTGGATTACAAAAATACAAATATGTACCAAATTTAAATTCAATCGGTCCATTAGACTCGGAGGAAATTGGCTGTGACAAGCGGACGGACAGACACACAAGTGATCCTATAAGGGTTCCGTTTTGGAACCCCAAAAAGATGGCGGCGTTCGTTAAGATTTTGCCCACGCCCCAAAATAACCTTGTAGCGCTATAGTAAAACAATCCTTCGCTTTTTTTTTATTTCCTAATGAAAATATCAGATTTTATTCCCGTGTCTAGCCGCTTATTTTGACGCTGTTTGTGTGTTTCCCCTCTTTGTATGTTTCCGAGAATTACGACATTGTGTCGGCGCTGTTTGCCACGAAACTCACAAACAGGATAACTGCTTTATTACGTACTGTGGTGGGCTTGAGTTTGTTTTTTAGTTGGACGCGTGAGGAAATTCTTAGGGATTTGTCTCATTACTTGCTTATTGAATAACATTGTAGTTTCAAGTTCAATTAGGGTTTTTTGATCGAAGATATCATGAATAGCTTAAAAACTAAAAACGTCAGAAGGGCAATTCCCGTATTTTTAAGAACACCCTACGTTTTTGTATTTTTTTTTATATTTATTGTCTCTGAGTTATGTGATCACAGTTAGATTTTGAACGATTTTAATATCGATAGTGGGCCTTCAAATCCACAACATGAAAAAAAAGCCCTGTCCAATCTTTGAGGGTGTTGTTAGGTATCGTACTGAGAGTCTATTTATGTGGTAATAATAAGGAAAAAGAATTCGTCGCATTTTTTTTTCAATGGGGTATATACCGGGTTATTTACATGGAGCGCGGGCGGCCGTCGTTTAGTGGGTGTCTGCAAGTCATAAGTTATGACCCCTGTGGAAAATTTGCTAATTTTTAATGAATTTGGGGTTGATAAATTTTGGTACTAAAAATGTGATTTTTAATTAGCAATAACTTTTTTATTTTCAATAATAATAAGATGTTTTATTATTTTTAGGTAATGTTTTTGTTGTACGTATGTGCCCCTTTCTGAATGAACAGGGTTTTTTTACATATTGTAAATTTATTTTCTTTCTTTAAGTATATATGGCAAACTTTGTAAAATGTACTTTTGAATGTGTACCTGTACAGTGTACCTAGGTAGGTACATATCAATTATAAAATTCCAATCCGGGACAGCTATGCAAATGTTTCTCCTCTGAATTGGAAGAACGCTCTTCACATCCATATTTACATTTTAAACGACATTTAGTCCAGTTTTTTCAAGCTCATTCAATTAAAATTACCGTCGGCTCTGCATACGTTCTGTATGATTACCGCTGACTGCTAATTAGCCCATTTCTTCGATTTTATTTTTGTTGGTATCGTAAATTGTGGGTATCCTATATTATAAAACAAGCAATATTTATATATATATATATACATATATTTGAAATCACGTTCTCGAAAACGGCTCTAACGATTTCGATGAAAGTTGCAATATCCCTAATATTTACAGCGGCGAAAAATCGATCTAGCTACGTCTCATATCTGGGAAAAATCGTTTTCTCCGTATTTTCGCCCGAGCAGAGCTCGGCCACCCAAAGTTTAGAACATGGGCTACCTTAGAATAATGACATGGCAGCATGGAATAAGTAAGTACCTACTATAGTGGCAGCATGGAATTAGTATGAACTAACTGATACTATTAAATGAGCATTCTCTATTTCCACCAGAGCAGAGCTCGGTCGTCCAGGTACAGTAATTAATTCGGTTGTGAGGATGAATACTGTTCTTCTATAAATTATTAATAATAAAGTAAATCGCAAAACTACTAATATGACGTAGCATGAAACTCTAGATATACAACCTAGAATGAACCACCATGTTTAAATTACCAGTTACATTCCGTTTTTTTTTTTTTTTTTTAGCATTGTACGGAACCTAGTTTTTCTTCTTAACGCGTCGATAACAATTTTTTAATTCGCTTACGCAGACTTAAGGGCTAAGTTTTCTTTGATGCGTGAGTTCATCTGCTGGCAACACCTCCACGGAAAAATGTGATCTTTGTAAAGAGAAGCTCAAATCTCCTGATTCTTTCATTGGGCCATCAGAGAGCCTTTCACCATGTCACAGGTGGGGTTTCTCATATGGTTCCTGTCCTCAATGCAGCGTCTCCCCGCAGGTCATGGCTGCATGCCCTGTAACCTGTGAACGTGACAAACCTCTACGATGCACCTAGATGGAAATAGTTTTGTTTAAAATCCAGAGAACATGGTTTAACTAAGTGCCCAGTCAGCCGTTTAAGAGCGATTGAGTAACAAACATACTTACATCTTCACAAAATTTCACATTTACAATAACATAACATCACACCGTGTTCCCTCAAAGGGTTAGACAGAGGTGTATCCATAGTAGATACACCCACATTTCGCCAGTTATGTTTAAGCCCCATGTAATAGGGGGCGAACCTATAACATGGGCTAAAATGGCAAACCGGGCACAAATCCAGACTCCGGGCTGGTACTGAAAAATTTCTAATGGAAAAACCCAATATCACATTGCCCGACTTGGGATCGAACCCTGGACCTGATGCTCAGCAGTAACGCGTGCGACCACTAGACCAAAGAGGCAGTCAACGTTTATAATATTAGTATGTTATTAAGATTACAAGTCCTTCTGCCCACCTCATAACTCTATCCAGATTGAAGACCCCGGTAGTTCTCACAAAAAACACAACTACGGCAATTAGCTATAATGAAAAGTTTTAATCAGGTTAACTATAATTTTGTGCATGTGTCGAGAGCGTTAAAATTAATTATTACGTCGACACTGTTACAATAATATGTATGCTAGAACATTGTTGTGGGGATCAAGTTGTAAACTTACGAAATTTTACGTGTGGTTAATGACTAATCTGGTGTCAGAATTTTAAAGCCGCCTATGGACCTGACTTGGCTTCATTTGCTGCCGAGAAATATCTCTCACGCATACCAGTTTTCTCACGATGTTTTTCTTTACCATTTTTGAAGCAAGTGATAATTATATAAATACGCACATGTATCCTAAAAGTCAGAGGTGCATTGGATTCGAGCTCGAGACCTATATAAACCAAGCAGGTACCATCTCTACAGCATGTACGTATGTAAAATTTCATAAGTCACATTGGTGACTGCAACGCTTGGTACACAAATAATGGACCCTTAATCTTTAGAGCCAATGATGATAGAAGAGACTGATCAATTCTGAGATAACAAAATCTGAAGTTGTGATTAGTTGACAGGAAAATCCACAGAACTCATAGTCCCATGACCTTCCGGCGCATTGAAAATGGCTTTATTTCATTAAGGCAATTAAAAATCAGAGGAGTTGTCTCCGAAAGGGGTAAACATCTACCCTTAATTATTGTAATGACACCCCATTTCAGTACTAATATTTCTTTCTGTATTTCTAATCTTGCACAGATACAAACTTGGTACACTTTTAGCATTATTTAACAAACTATTTAATTAGTTACTTAATGTAATACACTCCACTACTTACTTAAGACTTCTTGAAGATACCTTTAGGGTTCGAGGCTCAAACCGAACTGAATTAGATGCTAAGCAACGCTCCAAACATCATGTTTCCAATTCTGTTCCGTTAAAAATCCAGTACTTTTACGGTAAGTGCAAATGAGATACTTTTAAACTTCATGACTACACTGATACAAAATCATTTGAGACAAATCACATATTTTTAAATACACTAAATCTTATTTGGAAATCATGACATTATAATCCTATTGAAACCAGAATAGTATAATTTTGTAGCCCTTTAAATTCGCCAGGATATTTTTTTAGATGTCCCTTTTCTTTATTAAGAATCTTTGAAAAAGAACCGATCGAAATAAGCCTATTTTTTTTTTCTTTCATTTTTGCTTTATTGTAGCTTTCAGTAACGCATCTTTTGATACCATTTTAATTACTCTATCGAAGTCATCGAGGACGCTAAAGCGGTCACACTTTTCTCGAAAACGGGTACCTGTACCGAAACGATCGAAAAAGCATTTTCAATACTTAAAAATAACAGCAAATCAAATCGCTTGAACTACAGCAAATTAAGCTTTCAGAAACCAGCCTTCGCTTGTGTCATGTCCCTCAAAACAACAGGGAGTAAACAATCTCAAAGTTGTGTGAAGCTGTTAATAATAGATATATTAATTTAACTTCAGATGTTACCTTATGACACTATGCTCAGCCAATGGCTCGGGAGGGATTACTGCTATAGTGGTGCTGATGAGTTATAGTTTAGAATTCGAGCTGGCGCATGTGATTAAAATGAATATTCATAAAAACATAACTCTTCTTTGCAGTCAGGTAAAAATGTGAGTATGAACAGCCTCGTTGGTCTAGCGGTCGCAAGTGTATTTACTGATTCCGTGATACCCGCTGCGATTTGTAGGACGACTAAGGAATTATAATTATATTAAAGCACAATTTTTTTTAAAGTGAAACCTTCTTTAGGCGTGTTGAGTATTTTCGAGATGGAACTTAACCATTGATTTCGCGACACCGTGATGACACCAGTTTTTGACCATTAAAAAGACATCAACGCGTTGATTACCGCGGTGCCGATTTTATTTCAAGTTTTCACTTCTGTCGGCACTCTCGGAGTGCCACTGTTTATTTTTTTATTTTTTATTTTGTGAAATGTGAGAACGTTGTAGACGTCTTGTGGACCATTTTCTATTTTATTAAGTACCTGGTACTGCTACTTTGGTCTACACTGTCCTCTCATACCTATTAACACTGTAATTTGAAAATATTGTAGAAACCCTATTTTTAAAAGAGTAACCGTGGAGTTTCTTGCCGCCTCTTCTCCATAGGAAGCGACCAATTGGAACCGTGCACCTAGCTTCTGACGTTTCATAAGCGCCCTTGTAGGTTTATGTGAAATAAAATATTTAGTTGTTTTATTTTTTAAGATAAAGGTACCCCAAGGTAACCGACATAGCCCGAAGAATTGCCAAACTTAAGTGGCAATGGGCAGGGCACACTTGCAAAACAGATGGCCGATGAGGCCAAAAGGTTATGGAGTGGCGACCTCGTACCAGAAGACGTAGCGTTGAAGGAAGAAGGAATCCGCTGGATTCGAGAAGCACAGAAACGGTCGAAGTCGCGGTGCTTGGGGGAGGCCTATATCCAGCAGTGGACGTCTTTCTGCTTAATGATGATAATGACGACAAAAAATACTATTTATGCTATAGATGGGGTGCTTATAATACATATTATGCAGAATTTTTAATTTTAATTAACCAGTATTTTTAATTAACCTAACCCAACCCAGGTTAGGTTAATTAAAAATAAACAAAGACAGTATTCGTGCAATAGGTTCATGGCAATAGGCTTGCGAAATATAAATATGTACTATACCACCTCTGCCGTCCCCTTTTAGAGAAAGCATGCGTGTTATGCTATGTACTATCTAAGGTCGACAATTTATCGACATCGGAAATTACTAGCGAAAAACGTAACAGTCTATTTTGGTAACAAAATCATGTCGTTTAAATATTACTAGTTTTGCCCACGGCTTCGCTCACGTGGATGTCGGAAAATATCCCAGAGGAACTTGGGATTTAAAGTATCCAATGTCCTAGCCCAGGTTATTGCCTATCCGTATGCATTTCATCTTAATCCGTTCAGCCGTCACGGCATGAAAGGTGTATGCCAGATAATAAATCTATTTTAGGGTTCTATACCTCCAAATGAAAAATTGGAACCCTTAAAGGATGACTTCGTTGTCACTCAAGACCCTTTTTCTCAGGAACGCGTAGAGGCATCAAGTTGAAATAGATATTAAAAAAACTTAACGTATTGTAACGAAAATCAAACTTCCAAGTCTACGCAATAAAAAAAATACGGCCAATATATGCCACATATTTTGACACTCTCAAATAAACCAATCTATTTAGTACTTCCCATTGGCACAGCAGCATGAAGTTTCGCGAGAAGCAAGGTCAAATAAAGAGGAAAATCCGAAAATTGGTAATTTATAGTTTTATATACAAATACAAAAAAAAAACAAATACAAAATGGTTTATTGCTTCAACAAGTTTACATCTATAATATTTGTGTTTGGAGCTCCCCGGTAAGCAAGTAATGCCTGTGTTGGGGAGTCTATATGAACTGCAAAGTTAAGTTTGTTCTTCAATCTGGGATCAAAAAGTCATAAGCCGTGTCTTGAACGTCTGTATTTCATTACTTTAATAAAATTTATTTTTCAATTGAAAAGTTAAGTCTGTCCTTTAATCCAGATTTGGAAATTCGGGCAGCCGAGGGCGCCTTAGGGCGCAAGTCCTACTGACACTTGTCCGGTTTCTTTAAATAAATAAAACAGGTTTATACTAATTATTAATTCTACTATTATTATCACCATTAATTTGTAATACTTACTCTAGTGCCGCCATTGAACACATAATACCTACATGTTAGGAAAGTTAGTTTATGACTTTAAATTGTAATAACTTTTGAAAGAGTGGGCCGATTTAAATTAAACAAAGACTAAATGTTAATTCAAGATACGGACTATGACTATATTTCCAAGCCCTTAAATCTCTTGAAAAGAAGACACAAATAAAAACAATATTACATTTGAATTTTAAAATCATCCCCTATTTTACCCCTTTGGGGGATGATTTTACAATAACGCTGAAACGCGTAAATCTTACCAGAAGCAGAAATTTGAATTTTCATATCCCTAACTTAAGAAATGCAGAATTTCCCGTACCAACTTTCATCCACACTATGTACAATATGTCACCCCTTTTAGTTCGAGACAAAAAGTACTCTATGTCCTTCTTCAGGACACCATCTATCTCCTTGCCAAATTTGATCGAAAACCTTTCAGTGGTTTAGCCGTGAAAAGGTAACATACAGACAGACAGACAGAGTTAATTTCGAATTTATAATATTAGTATGGATTATATAGTAAAGTAATATATAGTTTAATATTATAGAAGTATGGATGTGTAGCAATTTTATAGCATACGAATATATGATACATATTTGCAGTAAATGCAGTTAAGGATGCTGCCCGCGGCTCTACGTTAACATGAATCGAATCTTGTGAGGGAGATGGCATTTTAGAGTAGTTTATATGTAGGTAAATGTTCCAGTACTCTAGTGAAGTTTAGCGACAGATTTTACAAGAAATAAACAGGTATGGCGCATCTAAACAGACTGGTTTTTACAAAAATCCAAATTAGCTCGTATTATTACGAAATACTTTCTTCGTTTCCAGTAATTTTCAATTCTTTACAAAATAACGATTTTTTTTACTGTCCTTTTACGAGTCAAAGTCTAAGAGTCTTTGTACACGATGCGTTGCGGCGCTGCACCGCAAAGCGCGTAAATAGTCATCTGTCAAACATCTGTGTTTTTGACAACGCACAAACAACTAAGCGGTTCCGCTCCAATGACGCAACGCGTACACCCCTCCCCGCCTCGTCTCGCGGGCTGCAAGTCCGGTGTACGTGCGGTGCGACGCTGGAACGCACCGTGTGGCATACGAGTACCATGGATATTTTTTATGAAGGACGCCGCAGCAACACCGTTCCGGTGCCGCGCCGCCGCCGCAACGCATCGTGTGCACAGGCTCTAAGGTTGTGATATAACAAAAAGATCTTGAATGCTTATTGTCTGAGTCCTACGATAGAGCAAAAAATGACATAGAAGGGATGGCCTTGCCAAGGTATGTCTCAAATTGCCAAAAATCCTTTGTATAGTGTGCCACTATATGAAACACTAATTTAAAAAAAACCGAGTATAAAAGCACATTAGAGTTCGTCCATGACAAATTAAATTCTAGAGGACGTCTGGAGAATAGGGACGATGACAAAATTTTTCTTTTTGTCCGTCAGATTATTAAAAAATATTGGACACGTATTTTGTCTTTTTTTACGTATACAAAAGATTACGGCGATTCATTAAGGTAGAATGTGCCATGACGTCACGAGTAAGTATTTTAAAGTTACTTGTGACGTAGCGACCCCCACTCCCCAACTTTAATACGTTTTATCTTAGTAATTTTTATTAATATGAGAAAGCTAAAAAATCGTGGCTAATATTTTTTAATTATCTGACTGACGGACTAAATAGAATTTATTTTTGTTACCCTGCCCTATTGAAAAATGAAATAACTGAAAAAAGATATAACAAGAAAATACGTTAATACATCCACATATTCTTCGAACATAGAAGTATGCAAATGACATGTTATTGGGAGTGAACCCAAATGATTTATGTGCCGTAGCATTGACAAAAAAGTCTACGTTACCAGTAAGTCGCGTCTGATCCGCCTGCATTTACATTACTTTTGTTGAAACATACGGGGTCAAATACCGTGGAACACAATTCATTTTTGTGATGTGACGATATGTCTTATCATCATAGTAACTACATTGAAATGGTATCAAAAACATCTGCACAAAGTTGTTAAAAGATGCAAATATGGAGCCAAATATCACTATACTTATTTCTGCCCCCAAGAATTGTTACTGTATTTTGTTTTTCGAGTACGGCTGCGGTTGTAATTAATATCCTAGAACTTAAAACATTTCAGCTTTAGTCCATAAGTGACGGTTACCATTTTTAATACTATCAGCTGGGCTGTCTACCTGTTTGTCTCTTTATCTACTTATACCATAGAAGCGCAGCAATCAGAAATTTTGCTAGTGTTATTGACTGCCCAGAATGTGGCGGGTGTATTTTAGTCTCATTCATGTATCAAAGACTCTTTTACAATCTCAAACTTGCCACGCTAAGCCTGCATAAGTAAAATAAAAAAACGATAGAATTTTAAAATCTATAGACGGCAACACCATCCTTTCCTACGAAAAAAGAATTTGATACTTAGTTTGTCTTTTTGTTTTTGATAGGTTATTTTGTTTCTATTCTGATTTATTCCTAGCAAAGAACAGTCACTTTAGCACGACGCAGTGTGGATTTGATAAAGTTTTATCATCGTATGGAGGTAGAACATAGGTTCGAGATAGTCGATCTATTATGCAAAAATCAAAAGGCAAAATATCAAAATCATTAGATCTATTTACAACCCCGAAACGGACATAACTGACTGATGTCAAAGTATAACATAAATTAAAAAAATTGAGGTTGCCCATGTATTGCATTGCAGACTGTGTGGCCAGACTCACAATTACAATATCCTCTAAAATACAATATTAAACTCGATACAACATCCTCCCGTGTGACCCCACGCATCTGCGTAGTATCTCAGTGAGTTTATGTGCGTGATATAAACCACAGACTCAGGCCCGCACGTAACGAGGCGTAAATCCAGACGTGGCATACTCTCGGTGGGACGAATCTCGACCCGTGTTCACTTGTATTGGGTCGTTAATTATACTTTTTTGTTTACTTGTCGCGTTCTAAAAAAGCCTTTGTAATGTTAGGTTGGAAATCTACAACTAATATAGAGAGCCAGCGTGTAGCGGTAAAAAGAACGTTAAGTTTGGCTTACTAAGGAGGGGAATTTATAAGTTTTTTACGATTAATTATTCGGCAGACTGTGTCCTTTATAAGGTTACCTACTAAGCATATGCCGTCTGGCTATCTCTCTCAGAGCTGTATCTTTTAACCGCAACAGGTAGCCACTTAAAATGTTCTCAGAATGTGTGTTTGGTACTTATGTTCTATATCTCGGTAAATAATAAAAATAAAGTAACCTATAATGGTGTTGGGGGTGCAAAACCCTTAGTCCGAGTCGTATCCTTTGTAAAGTATTATATTATTTTAATTCATGATTGTGAATGTGAGGACTATGTGGATATTATTATTATTTTCATTTCTCAGTTAGTTTTAATTATGGTCTGGCAGTTTGAGTAGTTTATGCGGCCTACCCAAATGTCCTTTCTTTGGTATTGTTCGTCAAGTTGAGCTTCTTAAGTTCTGAGTTGAGCTCCACGATTACTGACAAATGCTTGCACTGACTGGACAGGTCCACTCACATCTGTGTGGTTCTTTCCTCAAAATACCATTTCATACACTAATCTACATGGTCCTCATATGGCCTGACCAAGATTATGTCTGGACTTTAAAAGAGGCAGTGACCTCTGAGTTTGTTTCGGCCTTTCTTCTCAGAGTGGTCAGATAGGAAACGCCAAACTCAACTAGCTTATTTTTAATATGTTTTTAATATGACGTGTAAAAGTGATTCCGATATCCTATTTACAGAATAAACAATTTCATTTCATATTAGGCCTGCTTTTTCTTTTAAATATCATTATACATTACAAAACACATATTATGGTAACTTACACTATGGAAGTAAATCGTAAGAAACTCCAGTAAGATGAAAGTTGCATTATGCAGTGACATTGTGGTACCTAAATTATTATAATATGTTTTACTACCCTGCGCACACGCTGTCAAGGAGTGGAACAAAGCAAAGCAAAGGAGAGATATTTTTTAATGGATTTCCGAGCAGTAAAAAGTGAAAAAGTATTTAAAGTCGATTGTTTAATACTCACTGTATTAAACAATCGACTTTAAATACTTTTTCAGAACACTTATGGCAAGTAAATGTGCAGAAAAAAAAGTTTATTTGCGACGAAGAACATATAAGGTCTGTACAACCTGTGTCTTATCGACAAGACGCTGACTCTGGTCAAGATCAAGAGTCACTACAACGTCATTAGCGATCTGTAGCTGCTGGAGCGCGTCGAATATTCCTTGAAAAACATTTGGAAGTTTGTAGAATTAATTTAGAAGGACTGTACCCGATCTTTAAATGGAGACTGTCACATGGTATGAGTGACAGACGACGCTCTCGACAGCGCAAAGCTTTGTGGTTATCTCATATATCTAATGTAATATATATTTGTCAAAGTTAATTGGATTGGTACAGTAATTTGTGGATGGAAGAAGGCCTAAGCCTTCCTCTTCTTCCACTCCTTCCATCTATTACGAGCCCGCGCGTCAACCTTCCAGTTTAAAGGGAACCTATGTAGTTTGTCCTGCCACACAGTGGATCGAAAATAGGCTCTCAAAGACATAGAAGCTTAAATTTTTAAGTGTCGGTTTTTGTTTGAAATGGCTTCTTATAGCCAGCATCAGTATCATGCAGAAACAGAAATATATCATAGCATACAACTTGGTAGGCAAAGGGGCAACGCATATTATTTTTGCAAAAAAATATGAGTAGCTAATGCTTATATCTCCGGAACCAAGAGAATAAGCAGAACATCCTTACACACGGTGAAGTAACTATTTATTTTTAAAAAATTAACATACCTCATATAATGAGATTTTGTGTGATTTTTAGTGAGTCTTATTAAAAAAAAACCGCGTTATGTCTGAAAAAATCAAGTATGTCAATATTCTGATTGTTGTACTGGATATTCTGGTTAGTCTCTCGGTTCCGGAGATATAAACATGAGCAACTCTTTTTTTTTGCAAAAATTTTACGTTGCCACTTTACCTACCAGATTGTATCCTATGATAATATTTATCACGATATTGGCAATTAAAAACAATTTAAAGCAAAATACTGATACTTTAAAATTTCAGCTCCTATGTCTGCGAGAGCCTTTTTTGATCCACTGTGCGCGCAATCTCCTATGTGGCCTGCGTCATCCTGCGATGACGATAATTACTTTGGGAAATTACTGTACCAATCCAATTAACTTTGACAAATAAATGTACATGAGATATATAAGATAGCCACAAAGCTTTGCTTAAAGCTTAAAGCATCAACAGGCTGTCATCACCTTTGGCGCTCGACAGTGTGTTCCAATTCATGGTTGTAAGCCCGGCCCGTCAAATATATCTTTACGTATGCCGTTTCACTTTGAGCACTTGTCCATTAGGTAAGTAGTACGTGATACCGGGTGTTCTCGGTAAGCGGTGGTGAGCAGTTAGTTCTCTATGATGACGGACGCACTCGCGCGGGAGATCACATAATTATTCACAAGTATGTACAGAGTAGTTTGGGATAGAGGCTGCATTAGTAAATGTAGTTTTGTTACAAATATTTTAGTCTGTGTTGTTTTGAGTAGTTTCATATTATGAATAGGGGAAAATCATTATACACGAAAGTAAGTTGGTCCACATAATATGACATTACTATTGTATTAATACCATAATACTAATAATATTGCAAAGGTTATCTCCAGGATCGTATTATTTACACTAAGCTTTGTCATGGTTGTATGACTCAGAGATAGCCAGTTAGTTGCAGTAGAGTTGTTGGATGTGAGTGGATGAAAACCACAGACTTCACGATAAAGAAAGAAAGAAAGAAGGAAAGAAAGAAAGAAAAAGTATTTATTGAGACTCGCACAGGAAATTACAAATTAATCTAAAAGACACTCATTAAAACATTAATAAAAAATTAATAAACAAATTTAAAAAATAACAGAAAGTCCTGTACGAGGCCAAAAGGCTCCTATCTCAGCATATGCTGCGACATTAAAAAAAAAAAACAAATGTCGCAGCGGTGGTATAATTTAGTTTATTCGTAAAAGTTACACAAATTTTTCGTTGGATGCTAATCCGTGGTTAACGGCAGCTATTTGTCAACTAAACTACATATTTTACATAGTTATGTAAAATTAAATAAAATGTGTAGCGAAAAGTAGGTCGCGGCGTTACCAATTTGCCTGTACGTGAACCGTACATTTCATACACCAATCTACATGGTCTTCACATGATCTGACCAAGATTATGTCTGGACTTTAAAAGAAACTGTGACCTCTGAGTTGGTTTCGGCCTTTCTTCTCAGTGTAGTCGGATAGGAAACCCCGACCTCATCTAGTTTTTAATAGGGATGTTATCAACATGTGTACCAGCCAGTATAACCCACTACAAGGCCCACTACAAGGCAATGGTATCTTCTCATGCAGAGGAGGCCAACCACCACTCTTGCTTCAGGCGAAATTGCGGGTTCAGACTTATATTTCCAGGTTTCCACACGATGTTTTTTTCTTCCTGTAATGTCAAAGATAAACTTAGAAAGACATACGAAGAGAAAAAGTAACGTCGGGACTTGCCCGAATACGGTACACTGGCTTACATCGGGACTTCAAAATGCCAAAGGTTAAAGAAGAAATCACACAAAGCTTTAGTGCCTATAAGACGACCCATTCTAATTAACTAGCGTCAAACCTAATGAAAACCAATACATTAAGGAAGCTTTAAAGATTGGCCCCACAAGACTTGACATGAAGATCGACAAACTATATAATATTTAAATTGATGTAGATGAGCCAGTGGGCGCATACCAAGAATGACAAAAGACTAATAACACAAAAGATGCTAAATGTCAATAGATGGATGAATGTCATCAGAAAATGGGGAAAACAATAAAAAAAAACTTCTCCGAATTTGAGCCCAGAACCTCGTGCATAAGAGGCTGAGCCATCACGACATGATATCAACATGTGTTACCCCCTTTTAAAACAACCCTCGCATTCTCTGCCTGCCCCTACTCTGTACCCGCTACTAATGAGTACAGTTAATGAACAAACATCAAGACAGTTGACAAAAACAGAGTCGCTAATAAATGGGGTAGTACTTATTATTAATTCAGGCAACGGTCTGAAAGTCGCTTCGTTCGAACTTTGAAGAGTAAGACGATTTTAATGAACAACGTTGTTCTAAGAGTCGAGTCGATTGAAGATATTGGTATTGTAATAATTAAGCCGTTTGTGTGAAGGAATCGGCAGGATTTGTACATGCTTCATTAAATGCTACAAAAATCTTATTAGAATTCATATTATATCGTCTCTTGTGGAATATTTTCTTCTTATTTTACGCCTTAAAATATTGAATAGTAAATACTAGTAAATAATACCACAGTATAAATACGTAACATTATTATGTCTTCGTAGAAAACTGCCGAAACGTCGCGCTTCGAAATCTCCGTATATGTATGTCAGTACCCAACAGTCTCGAGTGCCCGGCAGTTACGCACGGCCGCGGAAGGTTTATCTACCGAGCGGCCGTAAGTAATTATTTCAAGGTCACTGCTAAGATATAATACTGTTACTTTATTATACTGAGACATTACTCTTCTTAGGCTTCCTCGTAATCGGATAAATAAATACGTATATCTGATCGATGACAACAACCATTGTAAAATATAAAACCCATGGCCCCAGATTTGTCGGCCACGGCTTGTAATTGTCCACTGTAAGGTAACGAAATACCATCACCACCAACACAGCAAGCTATTTATTTATTTCACCTTATTTTAAGAAAACTTACAGCTTGCAGTACATTTGGATGTGCATTACATCATTAAGAAGATGGCGAATGGCAAGTAGCCACTTATATTTAAAACATATTTGCATAAGATTGTTTTTTTAACCACAGCTTGGCAGCTGTTGGTCTTCATCTCACCTGATGGTAAGTGATAATCAGGCCCAAGGTGGAAGCGAGCTTCACCCGGAATCCTCTAGGAACTGGCATCTTACCTCAACTGCCGAAACACAACAATGATGTTAACATTGTTGTTACGGCGTTAGATAAGCAAATATAACAAAAAAATATTTACAGACTTCTCAACACATTCATGAGATAACCAAAAATCCACCTTTAAATTCCCAAAGCAGGCCATATTTTCATACCAAAAACTAGTCAAGTGCGTGTCGGACCACGCCCGTTGAAGGGCTTCGTTGTTGGGATGAATATATCACAATAAAAAACTTAACATTGCAGTTTAGAAACTTGTTATCCCATACATTTCAACTGAAAATGTAACTTTGTACGTACAATATTAAAAGATTTACTATGTTATTTTAAGACCATAGACTTCTTATAGGTTTTCCTGTAATCTATGACCAAAGAACCATTCTCTGTATTTTCTTTTTTCAAAAATGGTCAATTTTCATCAGTTTTCTTAAATATCTTTAACAGTATTTATTTTAAAATTATATAAAAAATATATTTCAGATTCTCGCAATAAGCCCTTTCATTTTATATGTTACACAATAGGTAGCAAAATTTTATTTTTTAATTTTCTTATTTGCCCCCAAAAGTGACCCCCATATTCAAAATTCATTTACTTACGTTACAAGACCGTGTTTGGGTCACAGAAATACATAATTATGCGTTCCAAACTTCAACTTAATCGGTCCATTCGATTCGGAACAAAATGACTGTAACAAACAGACAGACACACGAGTAATCTTATAAGGGTTCAATTTTCTTTCCTTTTGAAGTACGGAACCCTAAAAGCACAAACACAAAATCAAGTGATTACCATAATCACATCATTTCTAAGCTGGAAATATTCTCGATCTTGTTCCACGGCCCCTTGGCTTGTAAATCTTGGGCACTTATCTCAAAAACTAATATAAGTTGTTCGCCCTTAGGGGTTATTGGCAAAAAATAAAACTTCCCTCTAACTGTATTCTGTTGACGTAAAAATGGATGTAGGGTGCCTTGAATTTCTGTTTTTCGTGTACTTTTCCTTTAAACATAACACAACATCAAGCATGTTTTCCGTGAAGGGTTAAGCAGAGGTGCACTTATAATAATAATAATCATTTTATTATCAGGCAACTAAGGCCCATAAATAGAATACACAAAATCGTCATCCTCATCATCATTTCAGACGAAAGACGTCCACTGCTGGACATAGGCCTCCCCCAAGCACCACTTCGCATCGAGGGTTAGAAAGAGGTCTACCTATAGTCAATCCACATTTCGCTAGTCATTTTTAAGTCCCATGTAGTAGGGGGCGAGTTTATTGCCATCATCCTGGCACGTAACCAGACTCCGGGCTGTTACTGAAAAATTCCTGATGGAATAACCCGATCACACTTGCTCAACCAAGGAATGGAACCCAGGATCTCATGTTCAGCAGTATCGCTTTCGACCAACGAGGTAGTCATCATTTCCCTTTTAGGAGTGTATTTAAAGCCTCAAACAGATGTCGGCAGAATTGACGAGGTCCGTCAGGGCCGATGCCTGCCGGGGGTGCGAAGGGAGATCGTGGCCCCCGGCAACAAGGTAATAAAAGGAACACGGGTGGGTTTTGGTCAGTAAGAGTCTGACACGCCCTCCCGCTCCGCCCAGAGCGGGAGAAGTTATTTGATAATTTCCCACCCAACAAAAAAAAAGGAGTGTATTTAAAGAGGTCAAGGCTACTTCCTATAACGTGTTACTAGCAATGTCTTGTCTTGGAAATGATGACGTAATTGGTAAACGCTTTTAGAAGATTAGGTGCGTTATTGACACTTCGACCTAAAGCGTTTGGGAAATGTCGAGACCGTCCATTTTCGATGGTGAAATTGAGTGTACAACATTTTTACGGAATATTTTGTTGCTCTCAAGTTCTTACTCGCCGTAGGTATATAAAAATACATAAAAATAGCCTTTATTTCCTCTGACCTTAATAAATAACAAGTAATAATATTTCCTTAATACTAATAACATTTTATCTAACGGTTGCTAACCTTTTATTATCTATTATCAGCTACCAAGGGGCTTAAAACGGCCGCTTTGGCAGAATCATAATATGATAATATTATGAATCATACAAACTGACAATTCATAATATTATCTGCGTTCAATTCATATTACGCAATTCATCTGTTTGACAGTTTTGTATTTTAATGAAATAACATTTTAATAAAAAACAATAAAAACTGTAAAGAAAAATTATCCTATCTGATGAAATTACGGTCTTATTTTTTTTTTTCATGCGGCAACATTTACAATTCATTTTTATTTCATTTTTATGATTCTGATATGAATTGAATTGAATATGATTCAGCTAAAATATGTGTCACCATAGAGGAATTACATACACACCACGAGTTCATACATCTAGTCATACAAGCACGCCGGTTGCGAGAACATCACCAATAAGGTCACTATATGTCCTTCGAAGTGTTCATTAAGAATTATTTGGATTGTTTCGGAAAACTTGATAGTAGAATGTTGAATTAGTAGAATTGAATTGATTCCCATTAAATCATTTTACACAGTCTCCGGAAATCAACACCAGTACATGGTCACCATATAACGAATACCCGCATATACGAGAAATTGAAAAGTTGTTATAATGTGTTTTGGAAAAATTGATAAACCACTCGAGATAGACGACAACTTTGTAAGGATTTGCGTCCATCAACAGTTTATCTTAAACTTGTTTCATTAACTTTTATATATAATCCATAGTAAATTGTCCTCTTAGATTCAGCCAATTCATGACATCCTTATCCTTACATATTATAAAACAAAGTCCCCCGCCACGTCTGTCTGTCTATCCTTCTGTCCGTCTGTCTGAATGCGATAAACTCAAAAACTACCGAACAGATTTTGAAACGGTTTTCAACAATAGACGGAGTAATTAATGCGAAAGGTTTTAGTAATTAGCTGAAATTTGACGGTTATTGTTGAAAACGTCGGAAAAAATCATGTCGACTGGGAGCTTTATTGGCGTGCGTCGCGGAAATCGTAATAGTTACATAAAATGTATGTCCTACAGTATTGTTCATCTTAAAAATTTCAACAAAAACTCCGTGATGGCATATGTCTATCTTCTAATTATGACCCACAGTAATCATTATTATCTTTCAGAATTTGATAAAAAATTTATTGTTGACATCCACGCGGGCGAAACCGTGGATAAAAGCTAGTTTTATATAAAAATAGGTCACCTATTTCCCATCCACGGTGACTAGGGAACATTAATATATTAAGAGGAAAGGGTCACGTCCTGTTGTCGCCAAACTGAAAACCAATTATACATCTGCTACAAAATGTTAACTAACGACCGCGTTGACTGAAAACACACGGAACTGGTGGCCGAAAACGATCGCTTTGGCAGAATCATAATATGATAATATTATTAATCACACGAACTGTCACAAACTGACAGTTCATAATATTATCTGTGTTCAATTCATATTATAATGAAATAAAAATTTTAAACGGTAGAAATAAAAAATAATAATCTCATTTGATTAATAAAAATTGTAAAGAAAAATTATCCGGTAAAATTTCGGTCTTCATTTTTTCATGCGGCAATATTTACACCACATATTTTATGATTCTGATATGAATTGAATATGCTTCAGCTAAAATATGTGTCAAACATAGAGGAATTGCTGGGAATTCAGAAAATTAATTACTTTTAGAGGAATTGCTTAATATGGCCGTTTTAGACCGGCTGTTGTTATATGATTTGTATGCAATTCTCTCTAACATTCCCTTAAAGCCACGTATTTGCGTTCAATCTTCCTTCCACAGCTTCCTCCATAGTTCAATGTTAGTATTTTACATGAAACATTCCCAAGTAACTAGGAAGCGTACGAGAACTTCGATATCTTAGAGTTCTCAAATAGTGTTGGGTAACTCAGTACATGTGCTAGCACAGTTGTAGCTACTCACTTGGATCAAAAGAGTCACTCACTCTTTGAATTTGACGTGCTAGCACACACCACAGGGCACAGATTAGCTACACAAAACATTTTGTACTCGTAATGTGACTTTGAACGAAACGAGTCACTCACTAAACTGCAAATCCATTTACGACTCTAAACAAAGGAGTTAAGGTCTAAGTTTAATTTAACGCGCTTAACCGAATAATCACCGCCTGTGCCTACTCTATTGTATATGTGTACCGTATCGTGTTGTCGTAGCCACACACCACACTCGCCAGTCATGCGCCTCACTGACGCACACAGCACGTACATGCTCACAGGCCTCCGCAGCCTCGCCTCATTCGTGTTAGCACAGTGTGCTAGCTCACTTTGTAAAATGAGTGCCTCGCACGATCCTCATTTTAAATGAGTGTGCTACCCATCTCTATTCTCAAATAGTTAGGAAATACGATAAATACATAATGTTATAGAAAATATCAAGCCTTCGATGATGCAGATGAAATGATAACGTTCAACACATAAAACATTAAGGCTGTATGGCATTATGGCTGACCCCGAAGGGGTTCGCAACCAACTAACCAACCAACAAACTCCACCAACTTTAATTATCCGTATATTTAAATCACAATAATTGTCATTCTATGAAAGTTGTCTTTAACACGGCAAATTGACGTAGGGTATCAATTTGCTTAGCAATTAATTTAACTGACTGTACATACCTGAAACTACCCTCATTTTATCTGATAAGCTACAAGTCCAAATTATAATTATGTAATTAAAAAAAAAAAATCTACCCGTTACTCAATATCTCCATCAATTATATTCACAAAACGATTCCTACTCATTTTTCCCAGAATTTACTTTCATTCGTAAACACAGTACCCTCCCAGACTGCGCACTGTCGGCTAACCCCTCTTGAGTAAGACGAAACTTTTTCAATTTCCCTCGCAGCCACCTAGTAAAGTACCATTATCCTAAGCTAACAGTACCTGCTGCGTATGATGAGAGCAGTTTCAGCATCAGGACTGACAATGAAAAAATATTTATGCTATGGAAATGTTTGATTTTACATAATCAGCTTATGATGTTACCACTGCTGGGATACAAGCCTCCTCTCTTTGAGAGGGAGTGGGTCATAATCCTCCACACAGGCCCAGTACGGTTTGGTAGATGTGACATGTCTGCGAATTTTTGATTCTAGGACATGCCGGATTCCTTACGATGTTTTTCTTCACCGTTTTGAGAGCAGTGGTGATGAAATTATTTACACAAAGTAAAGCGCCTTCCTGGGTTCGAACCCACGACCTACAACTCGTAAGTCGGGGCTGTTACCACTGCGCCACCACTGCTCCCCGTGTTTGTATTGGTATGGATTTTATTGTGTGACCTAGCCTTTCATATGGCCTGACCAAAATGATGTCTGGACTTTAAAAGAGATCGTGACCTCTGAGTTTCCTCCGGTCTTCCTTCTCAGAGTAGTCTAGTTCTAGAGTGGTACCAAAATTACCCCATAATCCATAATTTTTTTGGAATTTTTAAACATGGTCATAGGTTATGACTTGTAGACAGACACGCGCTAAACGACGGCCGCCCGTGCCCCATGTCATAACCCAGTAAAATTCCCCATTGAAAAAAATGTGGTGATTTTTTTTTATTTTTCTGAAAATTTCCACATAAATATACTCTCTGTGCGATCTTAACAACACAGTTCACGGATCGGACATGATTTTTTTACATTTTGTATAGCACAGTGTTTAGCAGGAGACTTTCAATAGATGATAGATGAAGGACGACATGGTTGGCACAAAGGCTAAAAGATAGGCATCTCACGCGACGTGGCAGGAGTTCGTTAAAAATGTTATTCTGTCGCCTTGGAGTGAGACTAACATTAACGCATTCAAGGACACTGAACGAGACACAAAATATAAGTGGTATGTTTAGTGTCCCTCAAAGTGTTGAAAAAGGAGAGGAACACTTTGGTAGTCGTTTTAATTTTAACTAATGGTAACTGACTAATTCGAAATATTTATTTCAATTAGGCCATTCAAACTTTTGAAAAGAAAGAATTATCGAGAGTTTTTCACTTTTTTTTTATAGACAATTCTGAAGAGTTATTTATTCCCGGGAATTTCATTAAAAAAAATAAAAAAACCACCCATTCATTGAGAGAGAAAAAGTTATTTTCTAGCATGGCAACCGAGAATGATTAACCTTTTACCCTTCTGAACAAATGAACGCCTACTTCCGTACATAAAACTAGACTCACTCTTCAATCAAGATAAAGTTACAAAACAACTTTTTTCATGATAAAAGAATTTCTTATAAATGGATTTTTCTGGAGAAGTACGATAGTACAAAGTCAAAGTCAAAGTCAAATCATTTATTTCAAATAGGCCCATGTATGGCACTTATGAACGTCAAAATTTACAAAATAATATAATTGATTCTAGTCGCCCCTTCCAAAAGGTAGTATTCGTATGGAGAAGAATGGGCTTGAAACTCCACCGTTACTCTTTTAAAATGTTTTACAATAGTTTGTATAAGTACGTACATTAGTTAAATAATTATATGTGAAAACGATGCATCTAGAATAAAATTACTATACCACAATAGGTAAAAAGAATTAAAAATGAAGCAACGACAGATAATTTAATTATGTGATAGATACATGGTGCTCACATATTTACAAACATTGTAAGAGTAGACGATTTTCCTAATGTTTTTAAAATTAATAAGTCAGTGTGTGAGGAAGTAATCACAGAATGTAAAATCAATGTCATATAACACAAAATTATAAATTTTATAATTAAATTAGCAACCTGTTTGATTTTGTCTTGATTCTAAATTGTCCTATGGAGCAGGACCAGCATGTTTCCAAGCACTCTTATCTTGGATATAATCCTCATATTTGTAATTTGCTTATTTACAAAGAGTACCTTTAATATGAGTTTTTAATTTCTTCAATCAGTACAAAGTACTTCATCATGTTTAGTATTGCCACCAAGCAATATACTGTGTCCCGATTTGAAAGACTAGCTACGTGGAAAGAACGGGACTGGTTCTTGCAACTATGCTTGAGAGAGTCCTATATCGATTAGTGGACGTCTTTGGGCCAAATGATGATCATGAGTCATCAGTGGACATCTATAATCTTAGACCATTTAATCTTCAATAACAGAAGCATGGCAGATACAATGTTCATCGTAGAGACAAAGCTGCATTTGCTCTATTGTGTCAAAACTGAACTCATTTTTAATATAATTTTATATTTTTATTTATTTGTAAAAATGTTGATAAGGAAGTGCTTAATCTAAAAAATTGGGTTTACATTTGTGAGAGACTGTTGCCCAAAAAAGGCATAAAATACCTTGTTCTTCTTTTCGTTTGGTTAGTGACTAACCTGGTGTCAGAGTTATAAAACCGCCCATGGGCGTCTGACTTGGCTTCACTTGCCGTCGAGAAATATCTCTCAGGCAGAAAATGATAATTAAAATACGTATGTTTCGGGTATTGCGTTAGGCTCGGCGCCAAAGAGTCACTGACCACAGCCACTGGTGGCTATAGCCTCTTGCTTCGGTGTTAAGTACTGCTGTAGCTGGTGGCCGCCACCGGCCACACGTGTGTGACGAATCCATTCAAAGCATGTGAACTGCTTTTTGCTAGGCTACCGTTGGCTAGGGTTGGTGGCTCGTTAGCATCGAGCCTTATGGCTTATATTGGTATAAAATAAACACATCCTGCCTCCATTTATCAATCCCCATCAAAAGCTAAAATAAAAATCGTGTACCTTCCCTTCACTCAGAATATTTTATTGTTTCCTTTATAATACCCGTGACGACACGCATGACGTCGTCGCTTCGCGTATGAGTGACGTGTTGATAAATTATATGATGATAACACTTCGTATAACACTTTTATTGGGGATTCTGGCTGCATATGGGCTCGTCCCATGTTTGGCTTCCAATTATTTTTGGTCTCCTATTTTTAAGTGACGTGAGGTTTAATAACTTAACTTTCCGCAAAGCAATCAATCTGTCTAGGCTTTTCCGAACTATGTTGGGGTCAGCTTCCAGTCTAACCGGATGCAACTGAGTATCACTACCAATCTGAACTCCACAACCCAGTAACTAGGTAATACGATTCGCCTTGGTAAGACTGGTTGTCAGACTGTTGGGCTTACATAAACTAAACTTATAATAAAGAGAAAAGATTTGATTTTTTGTATGCTTGTTTGTTACGCTTTCACGCTAAAACGGCTGAACAGATTTGGATGAAAGGCAGATGGTTAGATCACGATCTGGGTACTTTTTATCCTGACATTCCCACGGAATCGAGAGTAATGCGGGTGATATATAGTCATGTATAAAATCATCGGTCAAAATAGTTGTCAAAACCAATCAAGAATATTCAAATAACGTAACTTAATAATTGTAATTGCTACTAGATATAATCTACTCCTAATCCAAGCAGTTTTAGTTTACAATGCTAAGACCACGTTCTATTTAAAAGCGATTGTCACACAAATACGCGACAGGTCGCGTGCTTATGTCACCTTTTAGTCGGAAATCCGAAAAGCGTCCTCTGTCGGCGCGACCACACGTTCAGAGTCACTGAACAAAAAGTTCAAACGATCGTGTATTTGCGCGACGAACGCTTTTAAATAGGACGTGGGGTATCAGGTCAATGCTGTAGCATTCAAAGATAAATCAATATTTTATCGGCAATCTGTATAATCCGGTACTCTATAGAATACCGAGACATTCTATAGAATGCCCATTACGTTCAGGCAAAGTTTGAAATATAAAACATTCCATACTCTGCCTAGGCATTTGTACAATACGAATGTTCAACTGGTAATGTGTGGAATATAAGAACATTACATTCGAGGCAGCAGTTTATGGTTTGTCGTAATGACGTCAGAATGTTCTAAAGGAAGGTGACGTCCCTAGTCAAGAAATGATACTCCGCTCCTTTGCATGGGAACAGCTCAGGGATTTGAGAAATTTTGTCGTAAACAGCACTGTAATTCTCAGAGGTGCGTAAGCATTAAAAAAAATTATATGTTCATTAAAATCTCATAATAGTTCTTCGTCTAAAAAAAAAAAATATCTACCTAACATTTTTATTCAAACATTTATGTCCAATACAAAGTTTACTACTTTAAGTTACCCAAAGTTTTATTATAATACGTTTAATACAAAGTTTAGTACCATATTAATATTAAGAACAAAGTTCCTTTTGTTATATTAAAAATAATTAATACTTAAGAGTTCAGAGATGTTTCATATTATTTTCATATAATATTTAGCTATATACTGTTCGTTTCAGTAAAGTTCAATTTGAGTTAACAAAAGATGTTTTATTTACATAACATAACGTTATAGTTATTTACATAACATTACGCCTTATTTCCCCGAAAGGTTGGGCAGAGGTGTCCCTGTAGCAGGCACACTCACATTTCACCAGTTATGTTTAAGTCCCATGTAATAGGGGGCGAGCCTATTGCCATCAACCGGGCACAAATCCAGAATCCGAGCTGCTACTGAGAAATTTCAGATTGAATAACCCAATAACACTTTTCCCGACCCGGGAATCGAACCCAGGACCTCATGCTCAGCAGTAGCGCTTGTGACCACCAGACCAAAGAGGCAGTTGTTTTATGTTTGTATCTTCATTTGTCCTTCATTTTATACTGGCATTCTATACAATACCGAGGCATTGCATACATTGAGTAGGCAGGGTATATAATGATAAACGATAGATAAACGTTTACGAAATAACAATCGATTGATAGTTGTAAGCCATTGTTTAAGGAACTTAGTTTGCTCACCTTACCGTCTATGTACATTTATGAAATGGGAGTGTTTGTTCACTGTAGCCTTAATTTATTTGAAAAGCTGCGCTCTCGCCGTTATCAGAATACCATGCATGTTACCTCTCACAAAACCGCATTTTTCGGCAAAAGTGTTATAGGTATGGCCCTAAAAATATATAATAGTATACCACAAGCTATTAGAAATACAAAGTGTCTGGGATCTTTTAAAAGATATTAGTTTAAATTCCTTTTAGATAGATGTTACTACTCCATCACTGAGTTTACTACTGATAAACAGAGGTATGACGATTCTGACGTGCTAATTAGGCACTTATGATTTTATTTATTGACTAAGTATGAATGTGTTAATTTGTCTAAAATTATGTGACCTGTTTACATAACTGACATATTATTTTAAATTTATTATTTCTTTTAATGTAATCTATTGATATGTCACCTTAATTGTAAATGCTTATTTGTGTTAATTTTGTACGCCATAAATATTGGCAAAACATAGTGCGCATATTTTAGACAATTTACTATCTGTAACCATACCTATGTTTAACAATTTAAATGATTGATTGATTGATAAAATATTCTTTACAATCCCTAGGCAAGCTCGGCATTGTATAGAATCACTAGTTATTCTAAAAAATGCCTGAATTACATGCTCTGCCGGTAGCAAATATAAATCAAACCCCATCTGCTGTAGCGACCACGCGAGCCCAGTATGGGTTGGTAGATAGCACATATCTTCGATTTGTTGGTTCTAGGACATGCCAGTTTCCTCACGATGTTTTCCTTCACCGTTTTGAGAGCAATGGTGATGAAATTATTTACACAAAGTAAAGCACCTGTTTGGGTTCGAACCCACGACCTACGACTCGTAAGTCGCGACTGTTACTACTGTGCCACCACACTGTTCACTTGCTGTAGCAGGTGGGGTTTGAACTCACGAACTTTTTACAGTTACCATCATTCTCATCATCATACCACTATTAATATGTTTACATTTATCAACTTTTAAGAGTGATTTTCTCCCACCGTATTGGCTATAGTTTGATATTGTTATGAAAATAGTATTTTAGAACCCATACAATTTAAAGTCAAAGTCAAATCATTTATCAAATAGGCCCATGTATGGCACTTTTGAACGACAAAATTTACAAAATAATATAATTGATTCTACATAGTCGCCCCTTCCAAAAAGTAGTTTTCGTATGGAGAAGAATGGGCAAAAACTCCACCGTTACTCTTTTAAATTGTTTTACAATAGTTTGTATAAGTACGTACATTAGTTAAATAATTATATGTGAAGACGATGCACCTAGAATAAAATTACTATACCACAATAGGTAAAAAGAATTAAAAATGAAGCAACGACAGATAATTTAATTATGTGATAGATACATGGTGCTCACATATTTACAAACATTGTAAAAGTAGACGATTTTCCTAATTTTTTAAAATGAATAAGTCAGTGACTTATGAAATTCTATTCTTAGCCAGAAAAATACACTCAGTCCAAAACACAAACCTCACAAATTCTATTCTCACAAACCCCCGTAAAAGTTTAAAGCTCCCTAACAATGTGGTTTATCCCTTAACCTACACTTCTGCCTACCCAAAAAGGGATAATAGTACTTCATCTAAACACATTGTTGACTGACATAAAATAGGACTCATAAACTTAACGATGAACTTAAGCTACGGCGTAGTAAGCTACGGTGCTACGAGCTCTGCGGTGCTACGAAGCTACGAGGCCTACGAGACTACGAGGTCTACGGCGTAGCATTAAAGAATTTAATGATGTCGAATGTCTTTTTTTTTGTGACTTCATGAGGTAATAGTTTTTTCTTTTCTATAATTACAAGTGGTACAGTGACTTCTATGTTTATTCAATATTTATTTAACACTTTATTGTAGTTAGCCGCACATAATTGGTAACAAAACCAACACAAATTAACCTCTTATTCTATTTAAACTCCGAACTACGTTAATCCAGCTGTTCAGTCAAAGTGTTAACATCGACATGCAGCCTACTGTACACCACATAAACAAAAAGGACGCACATGTTTTAAACTTTTTAACAAAAATATTAAAGAATGTGAACAATATATATTGTAAATGAAATAAAGGGAATATTAATATTTAATTTGATATAAATTCTTGAAAAATCTTCTAATAAAAACAATATTTTTAGTCAGTCTGCGCTCAGCGCTCGGTGTGGCAACACGCCGTATTCGAGATCGCGACAAGTCAATCGTCACCCTGAGGATGCCTCGTTGAGAGGTGAAACACGTTTCTATTTCTTTCAGGGTTTTTTAAGACTCTTTAGAAATAGCTAAGCGGAACAGGTTAATAAATATATCCACTTCTATTGTATTTTACAATATTTTTCATTCAAACCCTAGCTACTAAAAAGTTAACTAAAAAACTGAATACGATCATAAAAGGCAACAGTTTTATGTCTCCTTTGTTTTCCACGTTGATATCATTGAGGCGGCATAATTTCCCTAGGGATAGTAAGCAAGCGGCTGTAAGGAGGTATTAAAAGCTGCACTTAAAATTATAAAATGGAGTTACCTAATCTTAATATTTTAAGGCTCTTTTAAATTCATCACTTAATATTCATCCTACTCTTGCGCTCATCTCAATTTAGTTGGAGTCGGTGCAACCTGTCTTTTCCTTCTATACTTCTCTATAAAGGTCAACCCTCATAATAGCAGCACCGCTCCAACCCGGCAAATAACTTGTAATTCCCGTTAGGATTTTAAGACTCAACAAGATTGTTAGTAAAAGTTACGACTATGTTAGTAAGCACTGACACTAAACAAAAACAAGAAAAACAATACAAGAAATAACGGTTGGTCACCGCTGCGACATACATTAAATAAATTAACTAACTAAAGAAATCTATTGATCTGCGAAGCTGATATTCAAAAACGACCTCTACTAATGTTGAAATAGAGTGATCAATTTAACCTTCACGTAATTCTCGCTAGTCAGAGTAAAATAACAATTTATATGACAGTAATAAACTAAATCTTAGTTATCATCTTATTGAAAATCGGTAGTATATATTTTAGTAGTGCTTCACCTTTTGGCCTCGGTGAATAAATAAATAAATTCAGATATTCCTTGTGACCTTTGTAGTATTTATTTCATCTGGAGATAAAACCACAAAAAATGTGAAATAATATATTGGAATTAGTAGACAAAGTGATTCTTATGAAAGTAATTTTGTAATCACATAAAAACCTATTCATTACCTATTATATCTGTTTACTAGCGAACCCGATACACGTTGTCCTGTCCAAACAGCGCCACCTACCGGGTCCAATTGTATTTTGAAACCATTCAGGGACCCACTCAAATATACACGCAAAATTTCATCCAAATCGGTCCAGTCGTTTAGGAGGATTTAGGTGACAAACACATTTACAGAAGAATTGTGTATATAAAGATATAGTAGGTACCTATTACGTTTTTATTGATGATATAGAATAGTTGATAAAAATACTTTCTTCTAGTTAATTTCATTTCGAAATTTACACACTTGTAGAAATTAATTTTCTATATCAAGTATCTCCTTAACGATATTATTGCTCAAGGGGTTAAACCAACCACTTTTCTTAGTACACAATAATAAAAAAAAAAACAAAGTTAATCGCCATTGAACACTACTCAGCTAATTAAAAACGCCCAATAAAGATTGACTAACAGTCGTTAAGTGCTAACTATTTATGAGCTAGGTTTATACGAGCGTTTTTATTGCCTCTTGATGGTGAAGACTTCTTTCTATGTGAGGTAAGCTTTAGCACAGTGTCAGCAAAGTTGGTGGTAATGTTGGGACCAATATGCGAGGTATCTATTTGAAAACAAAAAAATACATTGAGCTGTAAAACAACTCTAGCTGGAGGTGGAATTCGCTATTATAACAAAATGTCATAGCTTCACGCATATACTCTTCAAGGGGTAAGCAAAGATGTATCTAAGCATATCGCCAGTTGTGTGAATTTCCCATGCAAAAGAAGGCAAGTCTAGAACCATCATCCGGGAAATTATTCCAGATTTCCATGCTGCTACTGAGAAAATCTTGAGAAATATAAATATCATACTGTAAAACATCAAGTAAAAGGTGTATTTTGCAACTACTAGTATTTTGACGGGCGATAAGGCTCAGTCTGCGCTCAGCGCTTGGTGTCAACACGCCGTGTTTGGGTTCGCGACAAGTCAATCGTCATCCTGAGGATGCCTCGTTGAGAGGTGAAACGAGTGTCGATTTCTTTCAGGGTTTTTTTAAGACTCTTTAGAAATAGCTTAGCGGAACAGGTTACCAAATAAATCCACTTTTATTGTATTTTATAAATTGAGCTGTAAAACAACTTCAGCTGAAGGTGGAATTCGCTATTATAACAAAATGTCATAGCTTCACGCATATATTCTTCAAGGGGTAAGCAAAGGTGTATCTATAATAGCATATCACCTGTTGTGTGAATTTGAAGCCTAGAACCATCATCCGGGAAATATTCCAGATTCCCATGTTGCTACTGAGAAAATCTTGAGAAATATAAATATGAAACTGTAAAACGTCAAGTAAAAGGTGCATTTTGCAACTACTAGTATAAAAAAATGTTATAACTTCACCCTTTTATTTACAGAATGGGGAAAGCGATATACAACGCGTCCCTTTCGATATCCCATAACTCTGAGGTTATATGCTATGAGTAAAAATAAAACAAAAAGTCCTGGAACAAGTATTCTCAAAAAGCATAGTTTCGAAGTTATTTTAAATAACATGGCATAGAGTGAGCCTGTCGGTTCTGTTCGGATCGGTTACAAATGTAGACTCCTGGCTGTTAATGAGCAATTTCCTATGGAGAAACTCAGTAACAGTTTACTCGACCTGGGGATCAAACTCAAAGCCCACAGGAGTCGCGTTAACGATATACAAGACAAAAAGAATTGCAATGATCACCACTTTTGATAAATAGATTGGTCAGTTAACTGATTCAGGCGTGACCTTGCGGAAATCCATTACAAAAAAAAAACTCGCTCGGTGCTTGGTGTGGCAACACGCCGTGTTCGAGTTCACGACAAGTTTATCGTCATCCTGAGGATGCCTCGTTGAGAGGTGAAACACGTGTCGATTTCTTCCAGGGTCTTTTCAAGACTCTTTAGAAATAGCTAAGCGGAAAAGGTTACTAAATATATCCACATCATCATTTTTTTTTACAGATTGGTCATCAAGAAAACACTGCTACCGTTCTTCCAAACAAAAATAATCGCTAAAACGCCTTTTTTCGACGTCCGTGTATAGAAGTGAAGTAACTCATTCCCTTCCCACACAAACAAACGCCAATATTGGCTACAACACCAACTCCCAACATTGGTGTCAAAGTCTATAAAATGAAATGTCAGTCAATACACTTAAAACAGTCCGTTTTATGTGTTTGTTAGAATTCAAACATTCTCGGGAGAATATATAGAGAATGTGGGTAGTTGGATAAGAAAATGTAACAATTTTTCCACAGAAGCTTCATGTGTCAATTCAATCGTCTCCAATAAAGTGGCCGTGTGTTACACCAAAGCGTAACATGATACTCTTAAATCTTTAAATTAAAATTGAATTATATATAATTTATTTCAGGCAATTATTAAACCCATAACATACACACACATACTCTTAAACTAAAATAATAACACAGATAGAATATAATACAAAAATTCAATAACTAAAAATATAGGTATATTAAAAGTCTTTTACCTCTCTTGCAAGATGGACGACACGGTACACAGCTTTTATAATTTCATTCTTACTCGTTACCCTTGTGTAGAATGATCTTGCTCTCGGCGAACACGTCAGTCGCACTACACCGCCAGGGCAAGTTCATCATAGCCAGTAAGCATTATTATATTGAAACAGTACTTTTGTCTTTGTCAAATGATAAAGAGCAAATTCCGGAACTCTATCGGAATGGGGTGCATCAACTGAGAAGAAGCAAAACAATAATATCAGCGTAAGCGTCAGCGTAAGCGTCAGCGTAAGCGTCAGCGTAAGCGTCAGCGTAAGCGTCAGCGTAAGCGTCAGCGTAAGCGTCAGCGTAAGCGTCAGCGTAAGCGTCAGCGTAAGCGTCAGCGTAAGCGTCAGCGTAAGCGTCAGCGTAAGCGTCAGCGTAAGCGTCAGCGTAAGCGTCAGCGTAAGCGTCAGCGTAAGCGTCAGCGCACCCAGTACACTCTGTACGTTCAGCATTGCGAATTCCAATTTTCGTTCTTAGATGTAAATACCGGCCGGGGGTGCGAAGAAAACCGAAAGGTAGATCGTGGCCCCCGGCACCAAGGCAACCGAAGGGCGGGTGGGTTTTAGTCAGTAAGAGTCTGACATGCCCCCCCGCTATTTTCACAATAACTTCATTGTGATCACTTCTGTTCGTAGATAATGCAAGATGTTCTGATACCTACCTGATTATATTTGAACATAATATAATAGATACTAAATTATTATACTGTGAAATAATGGTGGAATACATTTGTATTTAGAACTGGTTAATTGTATAAGACGAAGACTGTCTCACCGTGATACAGTTTCGACTAGTACGGAGGACAGTGTGAATCGAATGCTACAACCGAAATAACAATATCAGTGTTAGTAATTGTTGGTGAGTGATTAGTGCTTAAATACAAACTAAATAATTATCATGTGATGTAAGCTTAACGAAAAACACTTATAAGACATTAAAGTAATAAGACAAATTAAACAATTTAATCTTTCTTTTTACATTAAATACCACTTTTTGATATGAGTGATAAAGCGATAAGGGCCGGTAAAATTATAGCCTTACTTGAAGAAGGTTGTTCGCAAACTTACGTGTCTCAGCGGCTAAATGTGAGTCGTTCAACTGTCCAGAGGACTTGGCAACGGTATCAAGAGACCGGTTCGGTCAAAAGAAGACCCGGTTCGGGAAGAAAACGATGCACAGAACCAAGAGATGACCGCTTTTTGGTGAGCCAGGCGTTGCGGAATCGTAAGGCGTCAAGTGTGGACCGGAAGAAGAGCCTTGAAGAAGTAAGAGGAGTAGAAGTTAGCTTGTGGACGGTCAGGAGGAGGCTTTTGGCTGCCAATATCAGGAGTTACCGCCCAGCTCGGGGCCCTAAATTACTCCGTGAGCACCGTGTTGCTCGACTTCAGTTTGCTCGGAACTGTGCTTCATGGACTCTGGAGGACTGGAATAAAGTATTGTTTTCTGATGAAGCTAGAATCTCTTTGTGTGGAGAGAACCGACGCCGGCGAGTGCTGCGAAGACCACGGGAACGCTATGCGGAAGTGTGTTTCGAAGAAATCACTCCTTATGGCGGAGGCTCTGTTATGTTTTGGGAAGCAATTAATTCGACGGAGCGTACGGAGTTAGTTTTCATAGAAAATGGAACCTTAAATGCACACCGGTACATAATGGAAGTCTTAATTCCATATGCACAACCCACATTGACTGCACTTGGGGAAGATTCCATTTTTATGGACGACAATGCTCGCCCGCACTGTTCTGGCGACGTGGAAGCGTACATGCAAGAAGTTGGGATCCGTCGTTTAGATTGGCCAGCTCGAAGTCCTGACCTCAATTCAATTGAGCATGTCTGGGATGTTCTAAAGAGACGGGTAAGATCAGTGCAACCTGCTCCACAAAACATCAGGGAGCTAAAAAGAGTCATTGCAGAAGAGTGGGAACGTATTCCTCAAAACGTTATTAAAAACATCGTGGAAAGCATGCCCAGAAGGATTCAAGCTGTGATTTTGGCAAGAGGAGGTCACACTCGTTATTAGGTTTTTACATTTGTAACTTTATTTAATTAAAAAAAGTAAAAAAAATCTTGTCTTTATTGCCGACCACTTCTTATTGTTTGGGCATGTACATCGGTTTTAAAGAATCCATCGTTCCATCTCCCTGTCACTTGTGAGTTGCATATGTTTTTATTGAATAAAATATTGCTGGTATCAACTGACAGAGGGGCTGAGGGAGGAACTGGGAATGAAACCGTTGAAGTTTCAATATAATAGTATAATTTTTAAAATAACAGAGGACCTCGTGGCTAAGTAATAACAGCCGCACGGGTCGATTTAACAGATGAAGCTATGCTTGCCGGGGTTGGTCCGTGGATGGGTGACCATCTTTACATACCGAGACTCCTCTGTACCTCGGAAAGCACATTAAACCATTGGTCGTGGCTGTCATTCGTGGATTTTTGACAATCCTTACGGGTCGTCAGAAGCTCGACAGTCCAACAACTAGTCTTACCAAGGGGTGTGGAATTACCCAGTTACTGGATTGTGGAGGTCAGATAGGCAGTCGCTCCATGTAAAATACTGGTATTCAGCTGCATACGATTAGACTAGAAGCCGATCCCAACATAGTTGGGAAAAGGCCAGGTAGATTGATTTACATTTTCAATATAACGATAAATCGAAGAGAGGTAAAGAAAAATAACATCATAACATAACATCACGCCTTGTTTCCCCGAAGGGCTGGGCAGAGGTGTCTCTGTAACAGGTTCCTCTACATTTCGCCAGTTTTGTTTTAAGTCCCATGTAATAGGGGGCGAGCCTATTGTCAGCAACCAGGCACAAATCCAGACTCCAGTTGCTACTGAGAAATTTCAGATAGACAAACCCAATAACACTTTGCCCGACCCGGGAATCGAACCCAGGACCTCATGCTTAGCAGTATCGGTTGCGACCACTAGACCAACGAGGCAACGCCACTAGGCAACGAGGAAAAATAATTATCTAGATATTTTTGCCTTAACCGTAGCTCTAAAAGTAAGATAGCGTTTAGCATACCATAACCACTCAAAAAAATTGGTTAAGATATCTGAGTACTACGCTGCCAGCCATGGGTTACTTAATAATGTAAATAAATCGAAACTCATCGTCTTTATAGCTGTTGGCAAGAAGTGTCCAGAAAATGTACCACCTATTAAAATGAACAATGTCTCGATTCGTCTGCTACACCTTTGGAGATTTCGTTGCTGACGACTTTAAAGATTATGCCGATGTTGAGCGGGAACGCGGGTCATTGACATTGCGAGCGAATATGCTGGTCTTACAGCATAAGACATAAAATCAAGGTTTTTAAAGCATACTTCACATCCCTGTACTTAAGCGAATTAAGAAAACGACAAAAGGAAAGTTTATAAAAATAACTTAATTTAACTGACAGAGTGACAGTAAAGTAATTGATAATCTTTTAATCCTAAAGATACAAGGTACTTATAGCAAAATTATGCTAAGATGACAATTGTTGCGTTACGACAATCTCTTACATTAGAAAGAAGAAAGAAAGAAAATTCATCTATTTAGCACAGACCAAAAAGCATACAATATAATTAACAGCATATAAAAAATAAAAATCAAATAAAAAGTGTCGAGTGCAAAATAAGAAATTAGCAGGGAAGTGTGCCTCACGGCTGCGCCAAAAAGTCCCAGTTCAGTAAAAATGCCAGACAACAATAAGTGCCTGACGCTGGTTTTCAACTGGACCTGATCATGACCATTATAATTACTTACTCAATAGATTTAGAAGAAGTTGTACTACTGACAAAGCTAATTCTAGTAGGGCTACCACACTTAACTCTACATGGATCAGCTGTACTAAACGTGCCGCCAATGTATGCAAAAATAATAAATTACTATATTAAACTTACATAAAGAGAGAAATCTCGATGTTTTGTCAAGTTGTAAAAACCGTACAAAGTAGGGACGCGTCACTAGCCTTCTATAAGAGACAATAGGCGAGATGCTAACACATTCAATCAGGGAAAATCAGAAAAATATATGTGAATATGAAATATTCGAGAGAGACTTTATATTTTTATGACTATTTTTACTGGTGTCTGCGATTGGAATATAACTAGATTGAAAAATAAGTGGATCTGTACTGAAACTGGCTAGACAGAGGTCGTGAGTTCGATCTCCTGTTGTTGCACTATTGTCATGAAGCGTCAGCGGAAGCGTCAGTGGGAGCGTCAGCGGGAGCGTCAGCGGAAGCGTCAGCGGAAGCGTCAGCGGGAACGTCAGCGGCAGCGTCAGCGGAAGCGTCAGCGGGAGCGTTAGCGGTAAGCGTCAGTGGAGGCGTCAGCGGAAGCTTCAGCGGAAGCGTCAGCGGAAGCGTCAGCGGAAGCGTCAGCGGCAATGTCAGCGTAAGCGTCAGCGGGATCGTCAGCGGAAGCGTTAGCGACAGCGGCAGCGGGAGCGTAAGCGTCAGCGTAAGCGTCAGCGTAAGCGTCAGCGGCAGCGTCAGCGTTAGCGTCAGCGGGAGCGTCAGTGGAAGCGTCAGCGGAAACGTCAGCGGAAGTGTTAGTGGAAGCATCAGCGACAGTGACAGCGGAAGCGGTAGCGTCAGCGGAAGCGTCAGCGGAATAGTCAGCGGAAGCGGAAGCGTTAGCGTCAGTCAACGGAAGCGTCTGCGTAAACATAAGCGTCAGCGATAGCGGTAACGTAAGCGTCAGCAGAAGCATCAGCGGAAGAAGCGTCGGCGGAAGCTTCACCGGAAGCGTCAGCATCAGCAGAAGCGTCAGCGTCAGCAGAAGTGTCAGCAGAAGCGTCAGCGGAAGCGTCAGCGGCAGCGGGAGCGTCAGCGGGAGCGTCAGCGGGAGCGTCAGCGTCAGCGGGAGCGTCAGCGGGAGCGTCAGCGGGATAGTCAGCGGGAGCGTCAGCGGGAGCGTCAGCGGGAGCGTCAGCGGGAGCGTCAGCGGGAGCGTCAGCGGGAGCGTAAGCGTCAGTGAAGGCGTCAGTGGAGGCGCCAGCGGAAGCGTCAGCGGAAGCGTCAGCGGAAGCGTCAGCGGAAGCGTCAGCGGAAGTGTCAGTAGAAGCGTCAGCGGAAGAAGCGTCAACGTAAGCGTCAGCGTCACTGGAAGCGTCAGCGTGAGCGTCAGCGGAAGTGTCAGTAGAAGCGTCAGCGGAAGAAGCGTCAACGTAAGCGTCAGCGTCACTGGAAGCGTCAGCGTGAGCGTCAGCGGGAGCGTCAGCGGGAGCGTCAGCGGGAGCGTCAGCGGGAGCGTCAGCGGGAGCGTCAGCGGGAGCGTCAGCGGGAGCGTCAGCGGGAGCGTCAGCGGGAGCGTCAGCGGGAGCGTCAGCGGGAGCGTCAGCGGGAGCGTCAGCGTAAGCGTCAGCGGAAGCGTCAGCATAAGCGTCAGCGTAAGCGTCAGCGTCAGCGTAAGCGTCAGCGTAAGCGTCAGCGTCAGCGTCAGTAGAAGCGTCAGCGGAAGAAGCGTCAACGGAAGCGTCAGCGTAAGCGTCAGCGGGAGCGTAAGCGCCAGCGTCAGCGGTAGTGGAAGCGTCAACGTAAACGACAGCGGAAGCGTCTGCGTACAATACCTTCATTGTGATCACTTCTGTTCGTAGATAATGCAAGATGTTCTGATATTAAATTACTGATACTGACTTAAGACTTATTGACAGGAAATTATCCCATGGAAACGTACAGTCGCATACCGGGATAAAAAGTATTCTATGTGTTTATCCAGGTTATATTATGTTAGGCTATGTTCACAGAGGACTGAAATTGATTTGCCGGGAAAAAACATGTCGTTACTTATTCAGATTGAACAAATTAAAAAAAAAAAACTATTTGATATTTTACGGGATTATTTTATTTTCTCGCAATCGTAGTTAAAAGTAGAGTGTAAAGGCTCTTTCGCCCTCTCCCGCTTTGCCTCTTTTCAGCTCTCTCGTCGCGCGACGAGCTAAAAACCCATTATAACGAAAGCTCGGGTGTAAAACTACCTTGATATAATGACTTATTTTAGCCCCTCGTATCACAATCTACTATTGTAACGAAGGTTCTTCTTTTTCGTGTCATGTCATGATCAGGTCCAGTTGAAAACCAGCGTCAAGCACTTATTGTTGTCTGGAATTTTTGCTGAACTGGGCCTTTTTGGTGCAGCCGTGAGGCACACTTCCCTGCTAATTTCTTATTTCGCACTCTACACTTTTTATTTCATTTTTATTTTTGATATGCTGTTAATTATATTGCGTGCTGTTTTTTGGTCTGTGCTAAACTAAATGTATTTTCTTTCTTTCTTCTTTCTAATGTAAGAGATTGTCGTAACGCAACAATTGTCATCTTAGCATAATTTTGCTATAAGTATCTTGTATCTTTGGGAGTAAAAGATTATTAATTGCTTTACTGTCACTTTGTCAGTTAAATAAAGTTATTTTTATAAACTCTCCGATTGTCGTTTAGTTAATTCGCTTAAGTACAGGGATGTGAAGTATGCTTTAGAAACCGTGATTTTAAAGCATACTGCAGCATAAGGCCAGCATATTTGCCCGCACCGCCAATGACCTGCGTTCCCGCTCATTATCGACATCATCTTTAAGGTCGTCAGCAACGAAATCTCTAAAGGTGTAGCAGACGAATCGATACGTTGTTCATTATAATAGGTGGTACATTTTCTGGACACTTCTTGCCAACAGCTATAAATATTATGAGTTTCGATTTATTTACATTATTAAGTAACCCATGGCTGGCAGCGTAGTACTCAAATATGTTTACCAATTTTCTGAGTGGTTATGGTATGCTAAACGCTATCTTACTTTTAGAGCTACGGATAAGGCAAAAATATCTAGATAAATATTTTTCCTCGTTGCCTAGTGGCGTTGCCTCGTTGGTCTAGTGGTCGCAACCGCTACTGCTGAGCATGAGGTCCTGGGTTCATTTCCGGGTCGGGCAAAGTGTTATTGGGTTTTTCTATCTGAAATTTCTCAGTAGCAGCTTGGAGTCTGGATTTGTTCCCGGTTGATGGCAATAGGCTCGCCCCATATTACATGGGACTTTAAACATAACTGGCGAAATGTGGGTGAACCTGCAACAGGGACACCTCTGCACAATCCTTCGGTGACAAGGCGTGATGTTATGTTATGATGTTATTTTTCTTTACCTCTCTTCGATTTATCCGAAGAGAGGTAAAGTTGAAAATGTAAATTAATCTGCCTAGCCTTTTCTCATCTATGATGGGATCGGCTTCCAGTCTAACCAGATAAAACTGAATACCAGTATTTTACATCGAGCGACTGCCTATCTCACCTCCACAACCCAGTTACTCCTAGCTTACACCATCTTCACTAAATAGGTACAGTCAGAAAAAATAATTGTTATGCAAACAGACTACCAACTTAAATTGTTCATAATATAATCAAAACACAATAAATTGACATTCTTTGACAGTTACCTATACGAAATGGCTATAGTATGGCAAATTGGTGAAATGTGATAAACAATTAATTTCCCTAAGTAAGGAGTCTATGTTACAAGAATATAAGATTTTTATTTCTCCAGGTAATTTTCATGAAGCCGTTGCCAGGTCAATCTTGATAAAACTATTCGTGGAAAAATGTTTTTTTTTTCTTTCAGAAGAATAAGAAAGTGTAGAAAGGTAAGCTTTTATAAATTTGGTCTTGACCTGTTTTCACGTTATGTCATTCCAGGTGTGAGAAGCAAGGTCTAATTTATAAAAAAATGCGTTTTTGTGAATCAAATTACGAGAACCAATATTAGCAATTTTAAACGAAATCAAATGTAAACAACGAGTGTAAATAAATATGCTGTTGTTAACCTTCTTTCATAGCTCATAACTCAGATAAGTAGATTGTAATTGGGGTTTCTGGATCAGGTCAGATCCAGAAACACCCAATTACAACCATCATTCATTATTTTTTCAATCATTCATTCGTAAACTTATGATTCAATTTGTAATGTTCGGACTGGTTTGATCTCAAGAGCTTTGATCTTAATTCGTTTAAAAACTAACACATATTCTGGCCTGATCTAATCTAGTATATGGGTGTGTATTCATAATTCTAACCTGATCTGATCTGTTATCTCAGTGTGTATTCATATGCGTTTTTCATTGCAACATGAAAGATTTCTCACTAACACAATTCTTGACGATGTTTTGCCACTTATTGATATATTCCTTCCCTTTCACGGCGTTTAGGTAAAAACACTGTGGAAAATTTATAGCATGCTGCATCCAAGGATCATCATAAATTTCCCAATCTTCTATAACACCTCCACATGAAAAACATGCCGCTTTATCATACGGATTACTCCCGCAATAAAAGAATCCGGCATCAGCCATTTCCATCACCAATCTTTTCTTCGAATTATTCGTCCCCCAATAATAATTAAAGGATAATTCACGTATTTTGTATGTATTATACATATCATATCGAGGTTTATATTCAGTTTGATACATATTTTATTTAGGTATTTATTTGCTAGTTCTTGATGCTAATGATTATTAACATAGAATGACATTGCTTTAATGATGCAAGCAATTTATAAACGTGATTGAACAGGATTGGGAAAGATAGTATGGATAGGTATTATAAAAAATGAAACAAGTTCCTTTTTTTTATATCATAAAAATTTTATTATCATGGCACCATTTATTTAAACATAATACATTTTTTAAAGCACGTACAGAATTATGATAAATACAATTATATAAATCTTCAGATTGTTTATATTGATCGTATAAATGTACTAAACTAGAACAACCCTTATCTTCTAAATTAAATATATTACTATTACTATTTTCTAAAATATGCTTTAACCATAAAACTTTTTCTGAACCTTTAACATAAATACATTTATCTCTTAATATATCGGAAACCAAAGTCTGGTAATTGGAATAAGGTACAAATCCTTCACTCCAGTATATTTTTTTGTTACGTTGAATCCAAAGAACTACCTTCTTTTCAGATTCCGTTAAATTTTTAAATGGAAATGGTGGCTTAACTAAAAACAATTGTAATTTTTTGTTACACAATATAGCGATTTCTTTTAATATAAATTCACCTGCTTCTGTTCTAAATCCTTGAATATCAACAACAGCAATCATGATAACCTGCGTACAATGTTGCTGAGAGGTTTATATTCAACAAGTCGATCGTTTATAATCAAACAATACGCAGTTGTCTTATCTGGTATTGGTGTGGAACATTCAACTTCTAACCGCACGTCCACTGGACCGGTTTTTAAACTATCGTTTTGTCTTGAACAATCTAAGATGAAAAGGGGGGCCTTTTCTTTAAAATCTGTTAGATCCAGCAATGGGTCTACAGGACTGTTGTAATACGACTGACGAAATTTCACATACATTTCATATAATATACTGTACTTGTTCTCAGAAAACTTTAAACTCAAAGGTTCGTAGGGATAATATTGCGAATTTAAATAGAGTGCTACATTGGTTACTTCACAATGATCGAATAGTGAACTGTCTTTAGTCCGATTATTTCTCCTATTAGTTTGCAAGCAAAATATAACATATCTAGGCTTTTCCAATTGTGAAGCTGTTTTAACCGACCAAGAATGCTTTGTAGTTTTAGGTAGCAAGGGATACTCATATAAATCCCAATTTCTAAAAGCCATCTGAATAGGTTTGTCTCTTTCTAAATGTTTCAAAAGTGTTAGTCGTTCTCGATCTGACACTTTTATATGTGGCACCCTCCATTGAACTCTTTCTATGTCTATTTGAAAATTAACAACATCATCAGTAAGAATAACACTATTTAAGTTAGAGTTACTTCTACTCAAAATAAGTTCGTGTTTACAATTTAAGATAATTTTATTGTAATCTTCTGCAAACCCTAAAATCTTATTCAATGGTATCACAGCACTAAAATGTCCATCACTTTGGAATCCTGCTAAGTTCCAGCCCCATAAGCCCGCAACTTTATTTTCTGCCCCATTTAATGAAATGTATGATTTTATTGTTGACGTAATTCCTGAATTTTTAATACGGTCTATTTCGATACCATTCATTTCGTATCTGATGTCTTGAAACAAAGACATAACAGGGTTATTAGTGTACGTAACAGTTTTCTTGATCGGATGCCCATCCTTACCGAACAGCTTTGCCTGACCTTCGATGTATATTGAACTGGTTGATGGTAGCACGTAAATATCTTGTTGGTGTATGGGGATTCTGATTTCATCGTTTTCTCTAAAGCTGTTATTGTAGGGATTGTATGAATGGACTTCATAGCTTTCGATTGAACTATCAAAGTGTGGTAAATCAGTGATCTGTAGTATATTCATACTTTAAACCCTAAGGTTTTAAGAAAATCTCTATTTGATTTAGTCAATTTCTTCACGTTTTTCTTACGTCTGCGCACCTTAATGGTTGTTGATGGAATAGGACGTTTTATTTTCACTGGAGGGTTTTTATTATATACTATCATTTTGCTTTTCTTAAATGAAGACGTAATGAATATGTTCTTCACCAAAGTCAATACAGGAACCAAACTGATCTACAATCCTGACAGATATGGATGAAATTATATTTTTGTTCACCGGGAAGTAAATAACGTTCTGCGGTATTTCTGTGTACCCGTGACTTGAAGCAGTATCACATATAAATTCATGAATAAAATGAGTCGGTAATCCGTTGTAATATGAACCGTGCACAAGATCACATTCGATTCTGATAGCTGTTAAACTGCTGTTATGAACTGGTACATTCGGTCTTGATTTTAATACTGAAAAGTATAGTAATCCGCACTCGTATTGATCAGACAAATGAAGAGGTGGTTGAAAATAAGAGACTGATTTATTTCCAGAGATGGTAACCGTAGCAGACATACTTGCATACTGAACTCTTTTAAATGATCCTGTTTATTTTATTTCTTGATTATGCCAGAAATTCTTTAAGAAATTTAAACATAGATGTCCACAGTTGAAGGGGTGATCACGTTGAATATTTTTATAATTATATTGAATGTTAGAACCTACATATTTTATAAATTCCTTTGGAGGTTTAAGATTTCCATAACTGTCGAAATACTCAACATAATCATTATATTTTGCATAGGCTACCCAATGAGAACCAGAATTTTTAGAACTATCTAAATTAATAACTCCACATTCTTTTTTATTAGGATATTTAGGGAGCTCATCTCTCATATAGACACCTCTAAAATAAGGAATTCTATTTCCGTACTTTAAAATGTCAAAGTTAGTTAAGGCCCGTTTGGGTAGCCGATATCTTAGTTTTTTTCTTTTGATACGAAAATTCCAAGACCGCCCTTATGTGGTTTAAGATGTAGTCCTTTCCCAATACATAGAGCTTCCATTTTTTCATCATGTCTCTTCGATTCCTCATACAGCTTTTTAGCCATTTTGAATTCATTTATGGTTTTAGCAATACCAGCTGCACCGCCTGCTAAAGCCCCCGCCGCTGACAATCCAGCAAAAATAGGAATCAAAGGTAGTACTCCTCCAGTTTTTGGAATAGGAATGACACGAGGGAGCTTAATCGATGAATCATCAGCTAATTCTCTGGTAGCGGCAATAGCTAATTCTATAGCCATTTTCTTGCTCTTAGGTTTTAATTTTTTATGTGTCTTTTTGCTTTTGTAATAACAGATTTCAATTTACTTTTTAAACCTTTTCCAGGTGTAATTTTTGGAGAATGCTTGTTCAAACCAGATCCAGTTTTAATTTTTGCCGACATAGCCTTACTGACTAAGCGTGCCGCGAGTTTTTCACCTACGCTGGCATCGGAAGCAACCGCTCGCCTTTTTGCCATTTTTAACAAAATTAAATCAGCCTTATGTCGATCCTTTAAGTTCGATGACTTGTGATATGCAATATCGTGATCTTTACAATATTCGTCCAACTTATTAACACCCTTATCTCCTTGTGTAAGTCTGTTTATTAATTTAGTACCAGGACCACAGTAATTATATCCTGGTAAGTGTAATTCAAATGGTAAATTATTAATAAACCAATTGAGAAGACTACTCTCTCCGAAACACATTATAAGACTGATGATTCCAGTTGAATACTTTAATAAATAGTTATGTGATGGGAGTGGTTATTAAGTTAATGTTATTTTATTCATAAAATTACGTTCGTTTTATCAATCCAACTGCATTCAGCTGAAGGCAAACCTAACCATTTTACTAAAACCCTGTTACCTTTTCTTCTAAGAACTTTCTCGACTAGATATACGTCGGGATGTTTTGTTTTTTGAAGCTCTTGTAAGTAAAATGCTCCTAAAATAGGTTGACCTCTGATTGTATCTTCAATTAGGTAAGTGATAGGAGTGGTATTTTGTATTTTTCGAATTTTAAATATTTCCGTCGACCAGTTGGGGGTATATCCTTTTTCAAATGTTCCTTTGTACTTACTGATACGAACATAATCGCCAACTTTATACTTGCTTCTTATTCTTTCGTTTTTTACCAAACTTAAATACCTTTCTAATATACGTTTTTTATTAATCTTATCTACATTAGCAGGGATTTCTTGAATTGTCCGATGGTAAGTGTGATTATATTTTCGAATAACATCGTTAAGGGTATTGTCTATCCAATTATAGTTGCCTTTTAAACTAAATTCTTTATACAGTTTAGATTTCAATGTTCTGATAAATCGTTCAACTATTGAGGCCTTTTTTGTTGAGTAAGTAGAGTAGTGGTTGATATGATTAGATTTCATAAGCTTCTGAAACTTATTATTATAAAATTCTGTTCCATTATCCGTTTGAAGATTTTTCGGTATACGCCCCATAGCCAGCAATATTTTGAAAGATTTGCATACATCATCTCTGGTTTTACTTTTCAGAGGGAAGGCCCAAGCATATTTCGAAAATGTATCAATAACGGTAAGAATAAATCTGTAATTTTGATTTTCTTTTGAAATTGATTGCATATCAATTAAATCTGCTTGCCACAGGTCATCTACATCTTTCATAATAACACGTCTTCGCGGAAAGTTCACTCTCACATTTTTATGTATTTCGTTTACCACATCAGCTTTGCTCATTTTTAGAATTCAGTATATTTGTCTTGAATTCATCTATAATACTGAATGAAAAGCATATTTTACAACTATTTATTCTTTAATAATGTGAGCTTCTTTTAATTCTTCGATTATAGATAAAATTTCATTGTCATGGTTTGTATTGCCAGCATCTCTTGACGCAACTTATAGTTTCAATCTCTCAACTAATTCATTAGGGTCATCCCAATATACCAAGTCAGTGTTGTTTTTGTATTTTTTTAGCGTTGGTAAGTTTCCTCCAAGCTTAGTGTAAGCAAGTTTATTGTCGTTTGAAGATTCAGAAAACATTGGTTTGATTATTTCACGGTATTTTATTCCTTTATCACCTCTTATTTGTCCATTAGGATTAAAATCTCTCTTATGAGCATTAGTATAGTGCAGCATATCTTTATATACAAGTTTATCTTTACTCGAAATTAATTTTAAATCTGGTTTTTTTCGAAGTAAAAGTTCTTTCAAGCCAGGGGTTAAATTATAGGATTTGTCACCGATTTTAATTAAAATGACACTGTCGTCATTCAAACTATCGATTTTAGAAAACGAGATTACTGAATTACCCATTAGCAATATTTTGTTTACACTTCTTATTCCAAACGGTATATTTAGATTTGCACCATCATAAATATCATGGATATCACAGCCCTCTAGCGAAATTTCTAGATCATCCGGTTTTTCTTTTTTAGAAGACACTTCCAAGTCTTTTGCAGAATTCAGTTCTGGATCGCAGCATTCTTCAAACTTTGTAGATGAGCTGGTATCAATGCCATCCAATTCCATGTCTTCAAAGTTAGAGCGTGTATTTTCAAAATTTTGTATTTTTTCTATTGTTTTATTCGAATCAACTAGGGTTTTAAGGGGATCTGTGACAGGTTTAAACATTTTATCAAGTGACAAATTCATTGAGTGTTCCTGGTTTTTCATTTGTTTTATTTTATTCTTTATGGAGTCTACAGACTTCATTAATTCAATTTTAATATTTTTCTCCATCTTATGTTCAACGACCGTATTCGCTTAAAGAGGAATGAATACTAATTTTTTGTATGTTATTCATAATTATATCATCAACTTTCATTAAATTTAAAAAATATATCGAAATTTTTTCTGTACCTCCCATTACTTAATGAACATTCTTTGTTAATAAGCACGAAACTGTAAGGATTACTCCAAACTGTTACACAAATATCTTTAAATTGGTTCCAGTTTAAATCAGGGCTGACATGTTCCACATAAATATGTTTTAAGTTCACATCATCTTGTTTAAATATTATAAGAAAATTAGCGTTATCACGTAACAATTGCTTCGGAATTTTTGAATAGGTTTGAGATAAATAAAAACAATCGATTTGTTTATGTCGCCCCATACAGAAATAATTACGGATATTTGTTTGATTCTCAGTTGCAACGTCATCAAAAATAAAAACAGAATTTGTTAAAGCTTCACTCGGAGCCATGACATCTTTATCATTCTTAAACTCATAGAATTTTATCTGTGGCACCCTTTTTATCACTTTGCTCAAAAAGCGATATTTTGGTTGAAAAGAAGTTTTAGAGTAAAGATATAAATTTTTAAATTTCAGTCCATTTTCATGTAGCAGTAAACTGATGACAACATTTGTTTTACCACAGTTGGATGGCCCACATATTATACAACGAATTGTATTCGGTAATAAAGGGCTATGCCTGATATAGTGAGGAGAGTCACTAAAATTTATATTATTAACATTCAAGGTTATGGGCTGCTTGATCAACTTCATCTTACGTATTAATATTATTGCCATTGAACATACCAATATATACCTACGCAAAGTCTTACATTTTACTTTAAAAACAGGAAAGGCGATACAGATAAGACTATAAATAAAAGCCAAATTCTGAGTAAAATATTATATATTTTATTATGCTTATAAAAATAAGTAATATAATTATAAATTGTACAACTAAACTAACACTAATAGTATATCTTAAAAATATAGCAGTTTAAATATCATAGCTTAATACTAACGTTCTAACATATGTGGTCAAAATGACCCCATGGTAATGTGTCTATTTGATTAGTTTGAACAATTCTTTTATCATCTACTCTATTTAAAATTACTTTATTTACTTCCTGTGAATACAGAACATGTTTACTTGACTTTATCATATTCATCTTACATTGTAAAGTAATATTCTTAAATAAAACTCTCTTATAGTTAGACATTTTCAATTTTTTTGTAATGGGCCTTGATACTCCTTTAGCTTTGTTAATCTGTGTTTTTATTGATTTAATACAATAAAGTTTTGCTCTTAAACCCGTAAATTCGCTTATTACATCGCCACCTAATTCATCTTTAAACAAGCCAGGAATTTTATTATTTATCTTTGGAATACTGTAAGGATTATTAAAATCAAAATTGCTGGTATCAAATTTTACAATATTTTCATTCAAATCCTTATAAAAGTTTTGTGTATGTATTAAGTATAATAAACTGTCAGTGTCAGTGTAACACAGTTTAACATTTTCACCGTACTTATTCTTAATGAAATCGTAATGAAAATTATACATATGTTGTTTAGCATATTCTAGTACAGAGAATCCAACATAGATGGGTCTATCTAAAACAAGTTTGTCAGGATTCAATTGAATTGCAAGAAAATCTTCACTAAAAATACAAATACTTTTTAAGTTTGGTTTTGCAATTAGTTTCTCTGCGCCTATTGTTTTATTTGTTCTATTTTTATTATCATTCCATTTAGTCACCAATCTAACATGAATTTGCTTTCGTTTATTTTCTATAGTTTTCCCAAATATTGAATTGTTCAAAAGTTTAAAGAAATCCTTTTCAAAAGAGGTATTTGCTGATTGACGCAATTGAGTATTTAAGTCTATATACTTTTTTAAAAAGTTTTCTTGTTTAAATTGAAGTATGCGATGGATTTTTTTCAACACAAGGCCATTTTTAACACATTCTTTCAAATGAATGTAATGTATAACATAGTTATACTTGTCATACAAATTCGCAATTAACTTTTCTGTCTTTCCTCCTATGGGTATGAATTTTTCTGGAGCGAAAGGCAGGTCACTATGTAAATTATGTAAATATTCAGGATACATTAGATCTACTTCCAAAATATAACCGTACTCAGCATCGTCAGGAATATCGAACAGATGGAAACTTACTATTTCCTGGTTTGTCATAAATTTAAAATCTGATATAGGTAATTTTCTAGTCATTGCATGTCCATAAAGATTGTTGCAGTCAAGATATACTAAATATGTTGACGGCTTTAAATCATCAAAATGAGGGAGGTAAATATTGTTGGCTTTAGCATATCGATGAGAGCATTGTGCTAATCCACCGCGAATTCCTTTTTCTATCATATTATACATTTCTAAATCATGAATCAATTCCAGTTGAATACCCGTGTAAAGAAGCATAGCGTCCCAACTTAAACCAGGCGAACTTACATAGTATGCAGGATCAAGATTATAATGCTGTAGACATATATTTCTAAAATTTTCAAAAATATCACATAATAATAAAACATCACACTTTAAATATAAATCAGTATATTCACCAAGACTTTTAATATTAAAGCAACTCCAAATAGTTTGTGCATGTTCATACTCGCTATCTGTTATATGTTTCGTTTGCATACTACTATAAAAACAATGTTTCGGGGGAAGTTGTGTCTCATTATATTTCTGCCATGAATCAATATATTCGTATGGATATATACCTTTCCTTCGAATTAAATCAAATTTTTCGTCATCGGGGAAAACTGATCTCAAATTCAAGAAACCACTGCTTTCTAAACTTTTACTCAAATTATCAAGACTTGTGTTAAGAAACTGAAAGGAATCTATGAATTTAATCTGCAATGGTTTATTATATTTACTGGTTTCAATAATTTTTGTAATACTTAAATATTTTTCTTTTGTCTTAGGAATTATTTTTATTTCGCCATCATATTTCGCTAATTCTCTGATAAACAAATGGGAATCATAACCGGATAGATTACGAAAAACGACTGGTATAAATGAACAAACTCTATAAATTAAATTACAGTGTGAATGTGCTGCGCCTCTATACTCTGACGTAATATGATCATGATCTCGAACTTTGTCATCAAACAATATTTTTTTACAAATATGACATGTACTTGCACTGCGATAATTATCAATTTGTTCTAGAGTCATTGGTTTCATGGTTTTTTCAGTAGTCAAGATCTCATGTATCGATTTAGTTTCTTCAATGATTTTTTTAACAAAAACTTGTACACAGTCTGGCCCTCGGTAAGAAACAAATTTATTTAAATTACTGTCATGCGAGCAACACACATAGTATGCAAAACATGAAGGCTGGTGTAACTTATTTTTTATAGTATTTTTATCAGTATTCACTTCATTAAAATTGCATAATGGGCTTTCAAAATCAGCATATATAACAAAGTTAATTTTTTGTTGTCTTTCAAAATGTTTAAACTGCAGCGTACTGTTTTTATCTGGTAATAAAGTTATAATTTTAGAACATGCATGAGAATGGAATTTTGTTTCACTAGTAAAAAATTGCAAACAAGTCTCACATAAATACATTCGACCTTTATGTTTTGAAACTTGACGTCTCACTAAGCGTAATAGGTTTTTTATTAAACAATAATGAGCTCTGTTCTCTTTTTCGTAAAACAATAAATTAATATGTTTATCTCTCCTAAAATTTGTCACATATAAGGGGCCAGTTACATTGTAATGTTTATCCAATCCGTAAATATTAATACTTAAATCACTGTTATTACTTTCAAATAATCTGATATCTTTTGGTGATGGCGGGAATGACATCCCTGTTATATTAAATATCGTACTAAAATGAGGATAAGAGCTTGTCCTACAGACATTATTTTTTACTGGAAATAATGCTGCTAATATGCTCCATAAAAAACAATATTCATCGTTATTTTGTATATTAATACAGCTCTTTGTATTCTTAATAACTTCTGGTAATTCTATGTAAGATCCACCTCTCATAGGAGAATACTTATTTATATTTATTTCTAAATGACTCAATGATGTTAATGACCACCCAGATTCACAGTGCTCAAATTCAGTTAATTTCATCTTTAAAGTCTCTCTTACATTCAAATAAATTTCATCAAAATCAGTACTTTTATAAATAACTTCATATTTTGTATTAAAAGACTTAAGCTGTTGCTCACCTGATTTAGGTAAAATGAAATAAGCAAACAGCTCAAAGTTAACTTTAATACATGTATTCTTTATTAATGATAGCTCAACTAGTTTAAAAACATCATCTCGCTTACCGTCCAAGAACGCCTCTGGTAGGAGGTACTCGTCTTCTATGGATGGGTTTAAGCGATAAGTCATTATTCTGTTTTTAAATGCTGTAGCTATTATATCAATATGTTCAAACTCTGATTTTATCAAACAATTCGATTTATGGATATTGGTTCGTTTATGATATCTGTATTCATGTCTAGGTATCTCAATTTTACATTTATCACAATTTATATAAGATGTTGACGGTGAAACGGTAGAAGACGATTTTACTGAAAAGAAAAAAAATTAAAAAGGGAGTAGATATAATATGCATACATTTAATTAAACAAAATAATCTACATTTAACATACACAACTAAGTACTTAATCAATACAGTTAAATGATAATATAGGTTTAATTCAATACAGATTAGTTTTATAAAAAGGAAAAAAATAAAAAAGAATGATTATACATTTACTGGGAATACATCAGATAGTATTAGGTACAGATTCTACTGGTACGAGCTTATAAAAGTAGGAGTGCGATTTTTAAATTCTTTTCTCGTTTCCTTTATGAATGTATTTAGAAGCTTCCAGGACTCAGTATCCGTATTAGTTTTATTTTTAATAGTTATAACGGAATGCCGCCATCGATTGACTGGGGGCACCCGCTCAATTTCATTGGTATTATATATTTTCAATTCAATATAATAACCCCCAGTTTTATCTTCATCTATTTGTCGCGAGAAGCCATTCGCTAATCTCCTTGTTATGTAGGAGTAAATAGGTGCAATTTTTTTACCAGCAGCAGTGCCATGATCCAGTTCATCATCGTCGCTATCGGTGCCGAAGAGATCTCGCGCCGTAGATTTCACCTTCGTCTTCTTTGAAGTAGAAGGCTGGTTGTCTGTTGTCTTCTCAGGAATCTTTCGCTTCTTCTTGCTCGATTTTATTGAAGTGTCAACCATCGATTCATCAGACGACGGGAACAATTGGTCAGCCATTTGCTTGGACCTGAAAATAAAGGTTAATAAGTAAGTGATAGTAGTAACTTAACGATAAAGCTAGCTACATATTGGTTGAAAACATTTAAGTGGAATGTTTGACATGGAAGTGCAACTAGTAATATCATAATAGATAAATAACAGATTGCTTATAAAAACTTAATTGTTGAAAAATAGAATGATTGAATAGTAGAGTTATTGAAAAGTTTAATGATTGAATAGAACAGTTACTGAATAGTTGAATGAATGAATATTAGAATTAGATAAACATGTAAACCAAAATAACTTACATCTTAGAGAAGGTCTGGTAAGCTTCCAGGTACTGATGAGGGCAGCTCTTGCTTGTAGCTCTTGAAGAAATGCTTTGTGGTTTTACTTCAGCAGCTATCCTCTTAAATAGTGATAAATCTACGTCATAGTATACCAAATATAGAAAAGGGCACGTGTAAAAAATGTTGTGTCAGATAACTCAACCCAAATACGATAGTTTACATTGTCTTCAATATTGTAATCTAACACTAATTTAGCTTACTATGGTATTTTTTACCCGACTGCATCAAACAAAGGATGGTGATGTGTTCTATAATGTTATTTTATGAAACCATTTTCACACATTTTTTTCTAACCGAGCCAATACGATATTGCTTGAAAACATAAAACATGCTGATGCTCACTTAGGTACATTAAATTAAAGTAAATCTTGTGTTTCATTCCAGCATAGAGCTATTTAAAAAAAAATAGTCTATAACAAAAAAAATATTTTATTATAATTGTAGGTAAAATCAGGCCAAAATAGTTGTATGTCAATATTGATTATTGTTTTGATCCGTCTCCTTAAAAAGAATTCAACTTACGTTGCGAATTCGTTAACGTTGATATACTATTAGCATACCATGATTTTGCCCGTCAAATCAACTGAATAAAATGTATGAAAACGATCACCATGAACACACGGACAGTAGTATTATCTTATCGATATATATTTATGATAAACAATTAAAATCATGGGCGTCGGAATGTCTGAGGTTTCAGTTTCACCACACCATATTTGTGTAGATATTAACATCTGACATAAAATATACGATTTTGAACTCTATGTATTAAAAAAAATTAAATTAAAAAATATATAAGGGGAGTATAACAAATTGAAATTCATTTCATTTTTTGCATCGGATTGTGAAGTGTTATAATTGTGGAATGTCGGTAAGTGTTACTTTAATATAATAATTATTCTCTAAAAATTTAAATATTGTAGATATTATTAGCATTACTGCATAACGTATTTCCACACAATCCCTTATTCCAATCTTAACATTTGTAGTGTATCTACTTATAATTAATTATATATTGTATTGTTATTTCAGGACTCGGGGGATCTATTCAATTTCGTACCCATGAATCAACCAGTTCAACAAACCACCGGACAGAAGACGCTGGGTCTTGCTCGCAAGAGATCAAAAACAGATCAAACATTCTTTCAATATATAAAGAAGCCTGTAACTCGCGGGGTAAAAATAATCAAAATAGAAATCTATGACATAGACAGTTTTCAAAAATCCGAACAGCCGATGTGTAATTGTGAGGCTGATGTGTGCGTTCAACGTGTCGTAAAAACTATGTTATACGATGATATATACACCGGTACGAGAGATTTAATTACCAAAATTCAGGATGACATCGAACCAAGAGTATAAGATTGTAAGTAAGAGTAGAGATTTGTGTATAGATTGTATAGACACAATAAAATCAACTGTGTAATAACTATGTATGTATAAATGTTTAATCTTTTAAAATATAAGTTTATGTATCTGGCATATTAATGAATAGGCATCGACTATGAAAATATTAAAACTTGTATATTGTACTTTAAAATAAAATAATTGAAATTAACATACGTATTTTTATTTTCTTGCTTCCTCATTCTTATAAATGTACTTTATAGCTACTGCTCTACGTGGGTACCTATATAAGGCAGCGCAATTGACAATAGCGAGCGCATTCCATTTTCGTTAGGCTATCGTATCGAATCGAGTATATGCTCGAATTTGATACGAGTGTCAAATGTTGTTGAATTAACGTACTAATTTAACAATATAAAAAATAGAATGCACATAAAAATGCATATTGAATGAATATATAAATAAATATAGGAGTCACTAGATCATCCTTTTGAATAAAAAAGTTAGCACAAAAATGCATGCACATCTGACCTCCTCTCCTGCTAAATATTAAGCTCAGGAAACAGATAAGATCAGGTAACAAATATAAATACACACTCAGATAACAGATCAGATCAGGTTAGAATTATGAATACACACCCATATACTAGATTAGATCAGGTCAGAATATGTGCCAGTTTTTAAACGAATTAAAACATAGTTGCTCTTGAGATCAGACCAGTCCGAACATTACAAATTGAATCATAAGTTTACGAATGAATGATTGAAAAAATAATGAATGATGGTTGTAATTGGGTGTTTCTGGATCTGACCTGATCCAGAAACCCCAATTACAATCTACTAGCTTCATGTGTCAATTCACTCGCCTCCAATAAAGTGGCCGTGTGTTACACCAAAGCGTAAAAGCGCAAAGCGTAGTCTTTAAATTAAAATTGAATTAAATATTATTTATTTCAGGCAATTATTAAACCCATAACATACAGAAACATACTCTTAAAATAAAATAATAATATAATACAAAAATTAAATAACTAAAAATATAGGTATATTAATAGTCTCTATTGCAAGATGGACGACACAGAACACAGCTTTTACAATTTCATTCATACTCAGGGTTACCCTTGTGTAGAATGACACTCTGAGCTTACTTAGCAGCGCGGAAAAGCCGGCAACGTTGCTCTCGGCGAACATGTCAGTCGCACTACACCGCCAGGGCAAGTTCATCATAGCCAGTAAGCATTATTATATTGAAACAGTACTTTTGTCTTTGTCAAATGATAAAGAGCAAATTCCGGAACTTTATCCGAAAGCGGTACCGACAGCGTAATCGTAAGAGTAATCGTCAGCAGAAGCGTTAGCGGGTGCGTCAGCGTAAGCGGAAGCGTCAGCGGAAGCGTCAGCGGGAGCGTCAGCGGGAGCGTCAAGCGTCAGCGTCAGCGGAAGCGTCAGCGGGAGCGTCAGCGTAAGCGTCAGCGGAAGCGTCAGCGGAAGCGTCAGCGTCAGCGTAAGCGTCAGCGTGAGCGTCAGCGGAAGCGTCAGCGGAAGCGTCAGCGGAAGCGTCAGCGGGAGCGTCAGCGTCAGCGGGAGCGTAAGCGTCAGCGTAAGCGTCAGCGGAAGCGTCAGCGGAAGCGTCAGCGGAAGCGTCAGCGGAAGCGTCAGCGGAAGCGTCAGCGGAAGCGTGAGCGTCAGCGGAAGCGTCAGCGGGAGCGTCAGCGTAAGCGTCAGCGGAAGCGTCAGCGGGAGCGTCAGCGGGAGCGTCAAGCGTCAGCGGAAGCGTCAGCGGAAGCGTCAGCGTGAGCGTCAGCGTGAGCGTCAGCGGAAGCGTCAGCGGAAGCGTCAGCGTAAGCGTCAGCGTAAGCGTCAGCGTAAGCGTCAGCGTAAGCGTCAGCGTAAGCGTCAGCGAAAGCGTCAGCGCATCCAGTACACTCCGTACGTTCAGAATTGCGAATTCCAACTTTCGTTCTTAGATGTAAGTACCGGCCGGGGGTGCGAAGAAAACCGAAAGGTAGATCGTGGCCCCCGGCAACAAGGCAACCGAAGGTCGGGTGGGTTTTAGTCAGTAAGAGTCTGACATGCCCTCCCGCTGTTTTCAACTGGACCTGATCATGACCATTATAATTACTTACTCAATAGATTTAGAAGAAGCTGTACTACTGACAAAGCTAATTCTAGTAGGGCTACCACACTTAACTCTACATAGATCAGCTGTACTAAACGTGCCGCCAATGTATGCAAAAATAATAAATTACTATATTAAACTTACATAAAGAGAGAAATCTCGATGTTTTGTCAAGTTGTAAAAACCGTACAAAGTAGGGACGCGTCACTAGCCTTCTATAAGAGGCAATAGGCGAGATGCTAACACATTCAATCAGGGAAAATCAGAAAAAGATATGTGAATATGAAATATTCGAGAGAGACTTTATTTATATTTTTATGACTATTTTTACTGGTGTCTGCGATTGGAATATAACTAGATTGAAAAATAAGTGGATCTGTACTGAAACTGGCTAGACAGAGGTCGTGAGTTCGATCTCCTCTTGTTGCACTATTGTCATGAAGCGTCAGCGGAAGCGTCAGCGGGAGCGTCAGCGGGAGCGTCAGCGTCAGCGGAAGCGTCAGCGGAAGCGTCAGCGGGCGTGTCAGCGGGAGCGTCAGCGGGAGAAGCGTCAGCGGAAGCGTCAGCGTCAGCGGGAGCGTCAGCGGGAGCGTAGGCGGGAGCGTCAGCGGGAGCGACAGCGTCAGCGGGAGCGTTAGTGGGAGCGTCAGCGGGAGAAGCGTCAGCGGGAGCGTCAGCGTCAGCGGGAGCGTAAGCGTCAGCGTAAGCGTCAGCGGAAGCGTCAGCGGAAGCGTCAGCGTCAGCGTAAGCGTCAGCGGAAGCGTCAGCGGAAGCGTGAGCGTCAGCGGAAGCGTCAGCGGGAGCGTCAGCGTAAGCGTCAGCGGAAGCGTCAGCGGAAGCGTCAGCGGGAGCGTCAGCGGGAGCGTCAAGCGTCAGCGTCAGCGGAAGCGTCAGCGGAAGCGTCAGCGGAAGCGTCAGCGGAAGCGTCAGCGGGAGCGTCAGCGGAAGCGTCAGCGGGAGCGTCAGCGTCAGCGGAAGCGTCAGCGTGAGCGTCAGCGTGAGCGTCAGCGGAAGCGTCAGCGGAAGCGTCAGCGGAAGCGTCAGCGGAAGCGTCAGCGTAAGCGTCAGCGTAAGCGTCAGCGTAAGCGTCAGCGCATCCAGTACACTCCGTACGTTCAGAATTGCGAATTCCAACTTTCGTTCTTAGATGTAAGTACCGGCCGGGGGTGCGAAGAAAACCGAAAGGTAGATCGTGGCCCCCGGCAACAAGGCAACCGAAGGTCGGGTGGGTTTTAGTCAGTAAGAGTCTGACATGCCCTCCCGCTATTTTCACAATACCTTCATTGTGATCACTTCTGTTCGTAGATAATGCAAGATGTTCTGATACCTACCTGATTATATTTGAACATAATAATAATATAATAGATACTAAATTATTATACTGTGAAATAATGGTGGAATACATTTGTATTTAGAACTGGTTAATTGTATAAAACGAAGACTGTCTCACCGTGATACAGTTTCGACTAGTACGGAGGACAGTGTGAATCGAATGCTACAACCGAAATAACAATATCAGTGTTAGTAATTGTTGGTGAGTGATTAGTGCTTAAATACAAACTAAATAATTATCATGTGATGTAAGCTTAACGAAAAACACTTATAAGACATTAAAGTAATAAGACAAATTAAAAAATTTAATCTTTCTTTTTACATTAAATACCACTTTTTGATATGAGTGATAAAGCGATAAGGGCCGGTAAAATTATAGCCCTACTTGAAGAAGGTTGTTCGCAAACTTACGTGTCTCAGCGGCTAAATGTGAGTCGTTCAACTGTCCAGAGGACTTGGCAACGGTATCAAGAGACCGGTTCGGTCAAAAGAAGACCCGGTTCGGGAAGAAAACGATGCACAGAACCAAGAGATGACCGCTTTTTGGTGAGCCAGGCGTTGCGGAATCGTAAGGCGTCAAGTGTGGACCTGAAGAAGAGCCTTGAAGAAGTAAGAGGAGTAGAAGTTAGCTTGTGGACGGTCAGGAGGAGGCTTTTGGCTGCCAATATCAGGAGTTACCGCCCAGCTCGGGGCCCTAAATTACTCCGTGAGCACCGTGTTGCTCGACTTCAGTTTGCTCGGAACTGTGCTTCATGGGCTCTGGAGGACTAGAATAAAGTATTGTTTACTGATGAAGCTAGAATCTCTTTGTGTGGAGAGGACCGACGACGCCGGCGACTGCTGCGAAGATCACAGGAACGCTATGCGGAAGTGTGTTTCGAAGAAATCACTCCTTGTGGCGGAGGCTCCGTTATGTTTTGGGCAGCAATTAATTCGACGGAGCGTACGGAGTTAGTTTTCATAGAAAATGGAACCTTAAATGCACACCGGTACATAATGGAAGTCCTAATTCCATATGCACAACCCACATTGACTGCACTTGGGGAAGATTCCATTTTTATGGACGACAATGCTTGCCCGCACCGTTCTGGCGACGTGGAAACGTACATGCAAGAAGTTAGGATCCGTTGTTTAGATTGGCCAGCTCGAAGTTCTGACCTCAATCCAATTGAGCATGTCTGGGATGTTCTAAAGAGATGGGTAAGATCAGTGCAACCTGCTCCACAAAACATCAGGGAGCTAAAAAGAGTCATTGCAGAAGAGTGGGAACGTATTCCTCAAAACGTTATTAAAAACATCGTGGAAAGCATGCCCAGAAGGATTCAAGCTGTGATTTTGGCAAGAGGAGGTCACACTTTATTGCCGACCACTTCTTATTGTTTGGGCATGTACATCGGTTTTAAAGAATCCATCGTTCCATCTCCCTGTCACTTGTGAGTTGCTTATGTTTTTATGGAATAAAATATTGCTGGTATCAACTGACAGAGGGGCTGAGGGAGGAACTGGGAATGAAACCGTTGAAGTGTCAATATAATAGTGTAATTTTTAAAATAACAGAGGACCTCGTGGCTAAGTAATAATAGCCGCACGGGTCGATTCAACAGATTAAGCTATGCTTGCCAGGGTTGGTCCGTGGATGGGTGAACATCTTTACATACCGAGACTCCTCCGTACCTCGGAAAGCACATTAAACCATTGGTCGTGGCTGTCATTCGTGGATTTTTGACAATCCTTACGGGTCGTCAGAAGCTCGAAAGTCCAACAACTAGTCTTACCAAGGGGTGTGGAATTACCCAGTTACTGGATTGTGGAGGTCAGATAGGCAGTCGCTCCATGTAAAATACTGGTTAGACTAGAAGCCGATCCCAACATAGTTGGGAAAAGGCTAGGTAGATTGATTTACATTTTCAATATAACAATTAATTGAAGAGAGGTAAAGAAAAATAACATCATAACATAACATCACGCCTTGTTTCCCCGAAGGGTTGGGCAGAGGTGTCCCTGTAGCAGGTTCACCCACATTTCGCAAGTTATGTTTTAAGTCCCCTGTAATAGGGGGCGAGCCTATTGCCATCAACCGAGTACAAATCCAGACTCCAGGCTGCTACTGAGAAATTTCAGATAGAAAAACCCAATAACACTTTGCCCGACCCGGGAATCGAACCCAGGACCTCATGCTTAGCAGTATCGGTTGCGACCATTAGACCAACGAGGCAATGCCACTAGGCAACGAGGAAAAATAATTATCTAGATATTTTTGCCTTAACCGTAACTCTAAAAGTAAGATAGCGTTTACTCTCAGAAAATTGGTTAAGATATCTGAGTACTACGCTGCCAGCCATGGGTTACTTAATAATGTAAATAAATCGAAACTCATCATCTTTATAGCTGTTGGCAAGAAGTGTCCAGAAAATGTACCACCTATTAAAATGAACAATGTCTCGATTCGTCTGCTACACCTTTGGAGATTTCGTTGCTGACGACTTTAAAGATTATGCCGATGTTGAGCGGGAACGCAGGTCATTGACATTGCGAGCGAATATGCTGGTCTTACAGCATAAGACATAAAATCAAGGTTTTTAAAGCATACTTCACATCCCTGTACTTAAGCGAATTAATAAAACGACAAAAGGAAAGTTTATAAAAATAACTTAATTTAACTGACAGAGTGACAGTAAAGTAATTGATAATCTTTGAATCCTAAAGATACAAGGTACTTATAGCAAAATTATGCTAAGATGACAATTGTTGCGTTACGACAATCTCTTACATTGGAAAGAAGAAAGAAAGAAAGTACATTTATTTAGCACAGATCAAAAAGCACACAATATAATTAACAGCATATAAAAAATAAAAAGTGTAAAGTGCGATGTAACAAATTAGCAGGGGAGTGTGCCTCACGGCTGCGCCAAAAAGGACCAGTTCAGCAAAAATGCCAGACAACAATAAGTGCCTGACGCTGGTTTTCAACTGGACCTGATTATGACCAATATAATTACTTACTCAGTAGATTTAGAAGAAGTTGTACTGCTGACAAAGCTAATTGTAGTTGGGCTACCACACTTAACTCTCTATGGACCAGCTGTGTCATGGTCGTGAACGGGCACTGTCAGTAGGGACTGGTCATCTTCTAGCTGCCATGGCTTATTTTAATTTGGTTTTTGAATTGTTTTATTTTTTATTACGGACGCTTTTATCGTTCTGCATCGTTCTCACATTTATAACTTTAACATGAATGATGTAACCAATATTTTTTAACCATATTGTGATTTAAAAGAGTGTCCATGGAATTTCTTGCCCGTTCTTCTCCATAGGTACCTACTACGCTTTGGAATGGGCAACTAGCTTCATCTTTCGGACTGACCGACCCCTTAACAATTCAAAAGTGCCTGTAATTGGTTTATTTGAAATAAATGCTTTGAGTTTGAGTACTAAACGTGCCGCCAATGTATGCAAAACTAATAAATTACTATATTAAACATACGTAAAGAAAAAAATCTCGATGTTTTGTCAAGTCGTAAAAACCCTACAAAGTAGGGACGTGTCACTAGCCTTCTATAAGAGGCAATAGGCGAGATGCTAACACATTCAATCAGGGAAAATCAGAAAAATATATGTGAAAATGAAATATTCGAGAGAGACTTTATTTATATTTTTATGTCTATTTTTACTGTTGTCTGCGATTGGAATATAACTAGATTGAAATGTAAGTGGATCTGTAGTGAAACTGGCTAGACAGAGGTCGTGAGTTCGATCTCCTGTTGTTGCACTATTGTCATGAACTCACTTTTAGATTCCTAGCTTACACCAATCAATCTGGTTAGCCTTTTCATAACTATGTTGGGGTCGGCTTCCAGTCTAACCAGATGCACCTGTATACCAGTATTTTACGTAGAGCAACTGCCTATCTGACTTCCACAACCCAGTAACTCCTAGCTTAAACCATCTTCACTAAATAGGTACAGCTAGGGAAAATAATTGTTATGCAAACAGACTACCAACTTAAATTGTTCATAATATAATCAAAACACAATAAATTGACATTCTTTGACAGTTACCTATATGAAATGACTATAACATGGCAAATTGGCGAAATGTGATAAACAATTAATTTCCCTAAGTAAGGAGTCAATGTTACAAGAATATAAGATTTTTATTTCTCCAGGTAATTTTCATGAAGCCGTTGCCAGGTCAATCTTGATAAAACTATTCGTGGAAAAATGTTTTTTTTCTTTTTTCTTTCAGAAGAATAAGAAAGTGTAGAAAGGTAAGCTTTTATAAATTAGGTCTGGACCTGTTTTCACGTTATGTCATTCCAGGTGTGAGAAGCAAGGTCTAATTTATAAAAAAATGCGTTTTTGTGAATCAAATTACGAGAACCAATATAAGAAATTTTGTACGGAATCAACTGTAAACAACGATTGTAAATAAATATGCTGTTGTTAACCTTCTTTCATAACTCAGATGTGTACAAGAATAACTCTTTTTGTCTAAAATACTTCGGATGTATTCTGTAAAAATCTCAACGTGCAAGCTTAGGTGAAGTGAGGTTGAACTGAGCTTATTAGTAAATAAAATACAATAGACGTTGATATATTTAGTAACCTGTTCCGCTTAACTCTTCTTAAAGAGCTACAAAAACGAAGCATCCTCAGGATGACGATTGACTCGTAGCGAACTCAAACACGGCGTTTTGCCACACCGAGCACTGGATGTAGAGAACGTATTTTATAATAGATTTCAGCAAGGTCCCGCCTGAATCAATTAACTATCAGGGGGCCGACCACAATTGTTTACAAAACTATCTTATTTCAAGAGAAGTGTTATATAACATAAGTACTGTCATTTATTAATAAAATGCGCCATTGGCTGTCATTATTCATCAATAAAAATACTCAACAAAAAAATTTTTTTTTCAAAACTCGTCGGATAGATTTTGAAGAGCTTTGGTTTACAGACTAGTTTAAACCCAAGGAACATAATGTACTATGTGTCCTTTCTGGGCAACACTTGGTCCAACTCCCATTTATGGATGGTTAGTGTCCTTTATAATGAAACAACAGAATTCAGGCAAAGACTAAATTTATTATTTTAAACATGAACAAAGATACATTAGGTAACAACCTCATTTGAAATCTCGACATTTTGTCAAGTCGTAAAAACCATGTAAAGCAGAGGCGGATCACTAGTTTTAAAATACACTTCTTGGTTGTTCCCCTACAATTTCAATACTCACTCCCGCTTACCGCTACCGCCTATGCACTACACTGTGGCCCAAGGAATTAATTCAATGGCAGCAGAAAAGCAGATTGCTTCGTGTGAAGGTGAGAATGAGGTAACAACTTATTTTAAATTGTAACGAGGGTTTTATTTATATATCCAAAAGAAGCTTGAGAAAATAAAGGATTGTTTTGCTTTGTAAATGGGTCACTATTACTTTACATATTATTTATTACAAGTTCCATGCAAACGATGTCCTGCTTAATACATACAAATTCTACTTCTGTATAATACATTACGCGTATTTAGAAAAAATCATAAGAAAATGACATTATTTGGTACTAGCTTTTGCACGCGGCTTCGCCCTCGTGGAGGTCGGAAAACGGCAATGAAAGCGCTTCCATATCCTAAAGGCACGTCTTCCCTACCATTACCGCGCCACCCGGTCTACTCCCTGATATGCAACGGCCTCTGTAGCACCATGAAACATGAGGCTCCATGGGATAGTAAAAATCTTGGGGTTCATTAGATTTATCGAGTCTGGTTAAATCACGCTGGGATCAGTGCATTTCATTCATTCATTCATTCATTCATTCATTCATTCATACAAGTTAGTGTATTAGTATTACTCGATAAAAAATATCCTATCCTATCCGGGTCATGATCTGCCAATATATTAGTATCAGTAGGAGGTTGGATAGGAATACAGTCGTCTCTACTGCAAAACTCTTCAACAAATAAAAGATATTATACCATCGACCTAAGAAACTATTCCTGGAACAAACTGATTATAATACTTGTGCAGTAGAAACAGTTTTATTCCCTTTCTTCCCCGGAGGCACATAAAGTTATAGCTCGCGTATGGTCTACATTATAAATCCTTCAGTGTCCGATATGCTAATATAATGTGGGTACTGGGGTAGTGTTAGGACCGACGTAAAATAAATTGTGTAAAAACTTGAGAGATTTTTTACTTAAGGTGGAACTAGTTGATATTTTTTCCATACAAATTTCAGGGGGGTTTTACTCCACTGTTTGACATGGTACATCCAAAGTTAAACATGATATCGTTTTGTTTCATTATTATTTTGTCTGTGCGGAAACAGAATAGTAAAATAATGAGCCGTTAAAAAGTTAGGAGCCCACAAAGATTCCTTTTTCTTGCAAATTTTAACGCAACTTTGGGGGTAAATAAGCAATAAAAGAAGTGTAAAATCTCGAAAACAAAGTCGGCACCGACAAAGCTTAATTATCGAAGAGTTCAATAAACTTTATTTGTAATTGATTTATGCAGTGGTTTTTTCATAAAACTCGATTTTCCAAAGGACTTTTCGTAATTTTTTACGCGCTCGTTTTACTAAATTAGTTCGGAACGGTGTTTGTGTGCGTGCGAACTAGACGTTGTGCATGTAGACCAGCGTCTAATTGCTCATCACTGACACTATCTCTGTCGGACACGATGCCAGGTGAGACAGCGTGCTTTTCGGCCATGCCCACTAGTGAGTTCGAGCCCGCGACTAGTTTAACCTTAAGAGCGTGCATTCTGAAAGTTGCAAATAGATGTCAAATATTTCACTATTTTTATTGATTTGACAATTACTGCATGGAAATATGGCTAACTAGTGAACTAAATATTGATTATGAAATGCAATAATTAATATCGTAACACCGAAATATTTATTTGCAGATGTAAAAAAAAGTATTTGGAAATTAAGTAAATGCCTTTTTTACACCTAAAACGGTTACAATATCAAATTCAGTGTTATAATTGCATTTCATTATTAATATTCTAGTTCACTAGTTAGCGATATTGCATATTTCCATACAGTAATATTGCCAAATTAAGTAAAACAGGTAGCTATTTGCGACGATGCCAGCTTTTAGAATGAACGCTTTTAAACTGATGACTTAATTTATTAAGTCATCTCTTTTTTAATTACTTGGAGGTGCCGTAAAAAGAGGCGCTACTTCCATATTTTTAAGAACGTTCGGATTCTAGTCTTAGTGCGAATTTCACCAATAAAACTGAACGCATTCAGCACATCAAACCGAGTTCAAGTAATGTCAGTGTCAAGATTTCAAAGAAAATAATGACACTGACAGCCGATAAGCGAAGTTTCAATGTGTCATAAAACCTCTACCTACATGTTTTACATTAATTTATAGCCAAGATGAGATTGCGATTAGAATTAGGACGTTTTTAAGTACGAAAGTGGTAAAAAAAAGTAAGTGTGACACAGTGGTAACGCCCGCCACTTTCTTTTCTGTAGGTTTTAGGTACGAACCCAGATAGGCGCTTTACTTTGTGTTAATTATTTTATCACCAGTAATCACAACTGCTCTTAAAACGGTGAAGGGCATCGTGAGGAAACCGGCATACCAACCCGCACTGGGCCTGCGTAGTAGATTACGGCCCACTTCCTCTCACCGAGAGGAGGCCTGTGTCCCAACAGTGAGAACATTATAGGCAAATTGGCCTTCAGGTGGCTGACGGAAAATGAAAATTTCTTCCACATCTATTATCATCATTATGTCCTTAATTAATGTTCTATCTTATCTGAATGCATTTTTTAACCCCCGCCCCGACGCAAAAAGAGGAGTGTGATACGTTGTTGATGTGATAAGTTGATGATGTTTTTAAGTGTGTCGTCTGTGTGGCATCGTAGCTCTTAAATGGATGAACCGATTTGAATCAATTATTATTTATTTTGAAAGCAAGTTTTCTAGCGATGGTTCTTAGATATGTTTTATCAAAATCTAAGCTATTTTCTAGTTGATGAATGGAAGTGAGTATCTTTCACAGGTCTGACCAATTTGAAATTTTGTTACTTCAATGATATTAAAAAAACATATTAACCTTGAACTGATGCTGCAGCATCACCTGGAATTTGCAGGATACCCAAGTCTCTTACCAACTTACAGCACAGGTATCGTATTTGAGATTGGAATGGTCTCAATGAATAGGTTAGATGGTGAACAGGGTCTGGTGATGGAGTAGGAAAGAGAAATTAGGAAATCTTTGTGTCGTGGATTATTTAAATTTTGACTGTTAAAATTGTACTTGTTAAATATATCTTAAGGTAACAAATACAAAAAAAAAATATTTAAAAAACGCAAGACCCTGACAGTACTCGCATATGATGTGTAACATCTGAAATCTCACTTTGGTAATAAGCAACATTACAACAATAAAGGGGTCTCATCAACGTCGTTTCTGACGGCCAACTTTAGCACCGCGCGTGCTCATTGGTGAAATCAAATAGCGCGCGCTTCCCCGACCTTCCGTCCCTTTTCACGAAATCACTCCCAAAGATTTCCCACTCCACAGATTCCAGGAAAGATAGCGAAAAGATTTGCAGGGAAGGGATAGAGTTCCAGCCGGAACGGAAGTTCCGAGTTTCATCATTATTATCAATATTAATATAGGTATCTTATAAAATAGTTTCAGCACACATTACAGAATTAATAATCGACTGCATATCAGGACAATGTTCAGATTCAGTTACTCACATGCAAATGAAACAATCACTAGAATCCAAAAACAGACTTTTATTATTGAATGCATGTATTCATAACCCGACATAAATAATAATATAAAATATACGCCCACCAATAAGTAAGATTGTGCCCGTCGTTGCGTGTCCCTCAGTTCGTTGCGGCCGCGCCGCATCGGCCCGCAATTTTCCGCAACTCGTTATGACCAGCGATATATATCGTTAAATTTGCCCCACCGCTTGAAAAGATTATTACGCGGTAACAAAAGGATCTTTTGGCGCCTGAATGACATTGACAAGCTGGCACAGTTGGTGAACTATTTTGTGAAATGTATTGAAAAAGCAATGGTGGTGTTAGTTCCGATTTTGGCCACGCGCCAAAAGATCCTTGCACAGTTATAAGCTGTCATCTGTCAAGATGACAGCTCATTATGTAGAAAATCGACTGTAACGTCAGCATACTCGTTACGAAACGGGTAAATAAAAAACTGTTCTTTTGAAATAGTAAACTGTTTGTTGTTATAGTATTTATTTTAATATTCTAATTATAGTAACATTATAGGGAACTGAGTATGTGACAATGATAAAAATAAAACTGTTAATATCGCTCTTGGGTAAAATGTAATTGTGATGTTGAAAAAACTTTCTTACAAATGGAAACCTTTACACGATGAAAGTTTCTTGCCTGGGGCATTCAATAAATTGAAGCAACGGTGCGAATTTTATTGTCACTTCAACATATGGTATGCCACAAGCTATTAAACCACACCGTGTTAATCAATCTATAGTATTACCAGTTTTTGCGCGACGTTAGTACAATGAGAGCAAATTTAACGATATATATCGCTGATTACGAAATCAAATGTCCAAATTTTCGACAGAGCTGAAAAAAAAGGTGATTGTCAGTTCCGTTTAAAAATATAACATATATTATTATTTTTCGTCGAAGGGGTAAGCAGAGGTGCTTATTTTACTACGCCCCACATTTTGCCAGTTTTAATACAAGTACCATCATGTGTGCGAAAAGGCTAACCTTTTCGCAACTGTTGGGGTCGGTTTCCAGTTAAACCGAATGCAGCTGAAAACCAGTATTTTACATGGAGCGACTACCTATCTGGCCTCCACAATCCATTTAATGAATAACACGACACCCCTTGGTTGGTTGTCAAACTTTCGGGTTGTTGACTACCTGTAAAGACTGTCAAAGATGATAGCCAGGACCGACGTATGGTCTGTTCCAAAAGTATGTGATAAAAATGTAAGCAAGGGGATTAGAAAACGTTGTGGATGTCAATTAATAATTTAGTGTTTTGATTTGATTTTTTGGATATATAAACCCGGAATTCTAATTTTGAATCACTATTCTGATGTTTTTCACTTGATGATTGAGGTTAATTTTACAACTTCAATTAATAAATTACAATGAAAAAAGTGGTGAAATACCCTTTAAATATGAAACGTCTAATGGTGACTGGAAAAATAAAGGGCAAAAGACCTAGAGGCTGAAGCCCAAAAAGATGGCCAGATCAAATATGCGAGCAATTGACGATATCTATTAACGCCCCAGTCCACCAAGCCACTGATCGAAAAAGACCGTTGACAATTTGATTCGGAGTCACGATTCTCAGCAGTGAGAAAGCGACGGAAAAGAAAAAAGAGAGAAATACAGATGAATGTGTATGTATTATAAGCCCTGTTCATGCAATTCCTCTCTAAAAGGAATTATACCTTTAGAGAGGAATTGCCTGAACAGGGCTTGTTTACACATTCATCAGATAATTTTGGAACAGATATTAGGTACCCACTTACCTAATAAGACCGTTTCCTCGACAGCCGCCGATGCCACGACTCTTTTTTGCCATTCCTATTCTTGGAAGCAGTCGTCGAACTTTGTTGACCTGGGACACACTGCAGAAAGAAAGAAAATGCGTTTATTGGCATCTAGAACAAAAAAATCCTTAGGCGGTTTGCCCACCGCACCGTGAACGGGACTTCAATGAGAACGAGATTACAACGCCGAAGTAGCGGCAGTACATTTACTATGACCGCATAATCTCGTTTCTCGTTGACGTCCCGACAAACCGCCATCCCCAGAGAATAAAGTGATAACTGTCATTATCTTCAGTGTTGTGTAATTTTTGGGATCTGTGGTTGCTAATACATCTGCTCAATTTTTTTCGTAGGTCATTTTTACACAGCCAATTACGAAGTTGTAAAATATTACAATATTATTCAAAGATTTAACACAGGCCTTAAATTACGAGAATAAAGTGTTAATATAATAGTATCAAAATGTATTCCCACTTTTTAATAATCATGACAAACAGTCATAGAATTGTTCTCGTGACAGCAAATAACTTTTTTCAAAGCTGACAATCATCTGTTTACGTCCATCATTTATGGAGCAATCGACGAAAACATGTTTTTTTTTATTTTTAAACTAATTAATATTGTTAAACTATTAAAAATAAGGAAAACAAATTCTTATGCCAAAAGGACCTCAGCTCTGTAAATACCTGACGCGTTCACGAAAAGCCAACGACATTATCATCATTTCATTAAATAAAAATCTAATGGTCTAAAGTAATAATCCCTGAAGGTTTTGTTTAGATAGAGCTGGTATGCAAAATATTGATAACAGTGCGAACTACACTACCTACTTGTAGACTTACGAGCGAAAATATTCTATTGACAGAAAAAAAACTAAATGACATATAAATTAAATTGAAGTTGAAAACTTAAAGCGTACGATCTCAAACTCAAACTCAAAGCATTTATTTCAAATAAACCAATTACAGGCACTTTTGAATTGTCAAGGGGTCGGACAGTCAGAAAGATGAAGCTAGTTGCCCATTCCAAAGCGTAGTAGGTACCTATGGACAAGAACGGGCAAGAAACTCCATGGACACTCTTTTAAATCACAATATGTTTACAAAATATTGGTGTACGTGTACTAGTACGTGTGATAATGGGCAGCCTTATCACTAAAAGCTATCTTTTACAGACAATCTTTGGTTGCATTTAAAACAGAGAACCTTTTTAATTTAATATCATCGTTTCAATTCCATTGATTATAGTCTTCGATCAATAATAGTAGACATTATTGATCGAAGATTATAGTAGTCTAATTTCGTTCATATTCACAATAAACAGATAGCTGATTGCCGACTAGCGCTACTCTATAATCCAATATCATTAGGTTCAAATCCCGCATCACAACATTTCTACATTTTGCTTTATTTCTCTTTTTGGAGTCACACAATATGCATCGTAACTTAGTCCTTCCATTGACAAGTTTCAATAGCTCAGTATTTAAGACCCGTAGATTCTTTTCGATTCTATAACATCCGATTCAAATACCGCATCATAACTTTAAAACTTTTTGTTAATTTTACTTTAGCGTCACGCAATATGTATCGTAATTTGGCCCAAGCCCTTACTAGACTCGATGGCTCAACAGTGCAGAGCTGTATGTAGCGAAGTTCTCTCCCGACTTCGGGTTCAAATCCTGCAACATATATTTATACTTTTGGCTCTATTTTTCTTTTAGATTTCTTGCTATGTGTATCGTAATTTGGTCCTAGCCCCCACTAGACTCGTTAGCTCAGTAGCGAAGAGCGCCGGTGGGTCCCCCGCTCACCGTATTCTGTGTTCATTTCTTGGGAGCGGGAGGACCTCGGAGGACGGAGGTGCAAATCCTTCACGAGTCAATTATTTTTTATATAAAATTATGTGACTTTTTGGAGCTTTTCTACATTGAATTACTAGAATTTTTATAAGGGAGGAAACTAAGTATTTGAATTGTTTAAATTATGGGCGGAGGAAATACAAACGCGACTTTTAAAGTTCTTTATAATTTCTCTTTATTGCAATCCATAATGTACACATACAGGAGATAGAGAAAAATAAATTGAAATAATTATGGACCCTGTCGGGCACAGCAAAATTTTAAATAAGTAGGAGAGAGGAAGCTTATTACTAAATAATTAAATTATGTCCTATCCGTCTATTATTATTTTTGCAGCAGTATTAGTTACTATATTTTTTTTTGTTATAACTCATTTATTTATTCTCTAAATATAATATAATATATGTGTAGGTCAATCTATTTATTTATTTTTGTATTAAAATGTATATTATTTTTGATTATTTAATTGTTAGCTTGAATATTTTGTATTGATATTAGTGCATTTAATATAGTTAAATATTTAAATTAATACTTATAATCTTCATTTGTTTTATTTTAAACTCGCTTATTGTTTTGCTTATCTGGTAATCAGTTCTTTTTGTTTAAAGTTGTTATTAACCTACGGCGAATGAAAACATCGTTAGGAATCTTCTATTAATACGTCTTGTGTTAAATCGACATTACTGTGCAATTTTCTATGTTTTGATAATATTGCTTGTATTTCCACGCACAGGTACAATTGGAAAATTAATATTTAATTTAGACATCACAGTCTAATTTATGAAATCTTTAATCGCAGCACCATTTGGGTTTAAATATCTGACTAGTTTAACCGTGTGCAGCTTTTGTAGAATTTACGTTTCTTTAGTTAATTTGTTTAGTATTTTTGTTGCTTGCTTCGTTTGGACCATTATCGTTTTTTCCCAATATGTGGGGGTTATTTAATTTTTTAATTTTTCTAAAAGTTGTTGTTCTAGTTATCGTTTTAAAAGTTGTTTAGGTATATTATCAGTTCGTTTACCCCTTAAAAAGAAGATAGTGAATTTTTTCTATATGACTCCTTGTATCTCGCGATGTGAACCGTTATTTCGGCACTACGTCCACCAGACTCGTTAGCTCAGTAGGCTAGAGCGCCGCTAGTCTGGTCGCTCGCCGCTTTCTATCGTGTAGAGAGGTCTTGAGACTGCTCGGCTCGGGAGCGACCAACTACGGAGGTCGGGGGTGCAAATCCTTCACGAGTCAATAGTTTTTAGACTTTAATGTATTTTTTTTTTGTTTTGGCGGCCATTTTGTTTAAAAATGGCTTTTGCTGTATGTTACTTTTTATTTAAGACAATATACTGGGTCAAATTAAATTAGTCAGCAAAACCCCGCAAACGTAATGGGTATTGATATCTAAATATGATGAAACTAAAAAAAATTACAAGATGTATTTTTTTTTACCACTAATTTTCTCAACTCTTACTTCAAGTAACTGGCGGTGAGCTTAACTATCACGGTTCATTCATAATGGCTCCTTTTGAGACGTAATTCACCGATGAAAAACATTACCCACACTTTTGGGAATCGCTACAGTTGGGCAAAAATGAACATACTAGTAATTTAAGGATTTATTTCTAACGTTGATAATAAATACAACCATTTTTTTGTATTTTGCATTGTTCATCTTTAATACGTATAAGCAAAACCAAATTCTCTACACCTCTACATTGAAAACTTACAAAATTCAATTGTTATCCGTTATACTAAAAGGTGAATTATATGAGGATACCACAAGATGTGCCCCTGGTCGGCACGTATCACTTAGTTCGTCTCCAGACGACAATATTAGCGGGGGCACCTCTAAACTATGTGGGGATGAGTGTAAATTATGATACAGGTGGATTTAAAAATGTTTTAGAGTTTTCTGTATTTTATAGTAATCTTTGTTTACGTGAGGGAATAACATGAATGTTCAGTGTAAACTTTCAGACTGTTTAAGAGATTTTAAAAATGAGACGTGCAGTTTCATATGCTTATATTAAACCTATTTGTGCTCCATGATATGTGTGCATGATCTTTTCCATGCAATTTTGTTTTTTGTTCAACGCAATGAATCTACCTATCTGCAATTAGTATAATAAACGTGGTAATTGTCAAATGGCATTATTATTCCAATTCTTATAAATTATATTTTTTCCTATAGTCATGTCGTATATTATTATCAGAGCGAAGTTTACAAGCATAGTTCACGTCATGGTGGAACGATGAGTCCGTCAATAAGGTTGGTATCAAGCCTGACCGCTATTGTACCGAACCTACTGACTTCATCATTTTTTTTAATATTATAAACTAGCTTCGGCCCACGATTTCGCCCGCGTGATTGATAACTTTATTTTAATTATACCTAGCTATGTTAATTAGTGATAATATAGCATTCTACTGGTGAAAGAATTTTTGAATAGGTTCAAAATATATATTTTTCTCAGTATTATATTATTTTATAGATTATAGAGAAATAGATAGATACTATAAAACTTAAACTCAAAGCATTTATTTCAATTAAATCATTTACAGGCACTTTTGAATTGTCAAACGAGTCGATCAGTTAGTCAGAAAGTTGAAGCTAGTTGCCCATGCCAAAACGTAGATCTCTATGGAGAAGAACGAGCAAGAAACTCCAAAGACACTCTTTTAAATATAGATATCACTAAATCCTGCATACATTATTCTTGTTGCCTCTATAAGTGAGAATAATATACAAAAAGATAGTTAATTGATTCAGGCGTGACTTTGCTGAAATCCATTATAAAATACAATAGACGTGGATATATTTAGTAACCTGTTCCGCTTAGCTATTTCTAAAGAACCATAAAAACTCTGAAAGAAATCGACACGTGTTTCATCTATCAACGAGGCATCTTCAGGATGACGATTGACTTGTCGAACAAAAAATAATCAAAAGCAATTCAAAATATAAAATTAAAAATAAGCCTTGCCAGATATGAGATGACCAGATAGATACATAGATAAGATATATTATATAGATTAGCGTAGATGTAGACCGTGTTGTTCTTCTAATCTACGCAATGGATTAATATGCAGTTTCCATCATATATATAGAGAATTTATTCCGGAAGGTTTATGTGAATAAAAAATAATATTAAAGTTACATTTAGTACAGAAATCTCGATGTTTTGACAAGGCTGTGCGAAGCAGGAGCGATTCGCTAGTGTGAAATTAAACAAAAGCTAACTCACTTTAACATGCTTGCTAACAGAAATCGAGAAAATCTGTGAACATTTCCAACCAAACCTTTCAATTGGAGTATGTTCTAAAATTCCGTCGTATTCAATACTACAGCTTTGTCTGTAAGTCTGCCTCGTGGAGTCTAGTGCAGCCAGTTTGCATCCCTCGAGGCACACCGACTGTGGTTGCCTCACAATACGATCTAGTTCCAGAAACGTGGTCTTGTTTTATGTAAAATTTAAGAGGATATTTCTTTAAATTATTTGGAGGAATACTTTACTATAATTTAACTTTGTCAGCGAATAGTAGTCGTAATTCTTACACAGCAGCGATTTGTTTGAAGCATACCTAATGAATATGATTATAATTACGAAGGTATTGTTTATTAAGACCGCCCATTGCAAAATATTCTTCTTTAAATAGGTTTGTCTCCTAACTATGGAAGAGTAGGAGCTAAATTTAGAGTGACCTGAGGGCCTAATGTCTTAGACAAATAGACATTATCAGCGATAACAATGATGGAAAAGTAAAAAAACCGCCCAGGTGCGTGTCGCGCACATTTAGGAGTGGCGCGAGGAACCGAAACGCCGCGGTGTAACTCCGCTGCCGCGAGAAATCACGGCACAGTGGACAGAACTCCGGCGGAGTCTCTCTCATGGCGTCATGGAGAATGACTGTCACAACCCAGTGCTGAGCACGCCACAATTGCGACGATAAGTCCCCTCTTTGAGGAGTGGCTAAAGAGGCGCCACGGCGTTCTCACCTTCCGCCTGCCGGTCCTTACCGGACACGGTTGTTTCGGAAGGTTCCTGTTCCGGAACAGGCCGGAGGAAACGCCCGGGTGTCACCATTGTCTGGATCGCCCGGAGGACACGGTGAAGCATACGGTGGAGGTCTGTCCGCCTTGGGCAGGGCACCGCCGTGTAATAGTGGAAGCGATCAGCGGCAGTGATCTCTCGCGTCCGGCCCTGGTCTAGGCCATGGTATGGAGCGAGAGAACATAGGAAGCCGTCACCTCCTTCTGCGAAGCAGTAATGCTTGCGGAGGAGGAGGAGGCGGAACGCGTGAGGGAGAGGCAAATTTCGCGCCGTAACGCCCCTAACCGCTGCAGGAGACGATTATTGTTTTTATTTTTTTATTTGTAAGCTTGATTTTTTATAGCTCCAAGGGACCATAGATTTATGTATTTGATATTAATTTCAAGTTGATACCTCTACGCGTTCCTGAGAAAATGGGCCTTGTCAGACTGACAGACAGACAGACAACTAAGTGATCCTATAAGGGTTCCGTTTTTTTCCTTTTAAGGTACGGAACCCTAAGTCATTGTAGAAATACGAAAGTCCTACCCGGGGTTCTGGACACTATGAAACGGGTATTTAATCTACTTTAAAAGCCTTTAGAACACAACACTCACGCTAATGTTCTTCTTAACGATGATGGCGACGCCACCCCCCCTGCCGGGCTTGGCCCCCGCCGGCCGAGGAACCCGTCCCACCAGGCACCTGTCCTGATACCGAGGCTTATACGGCTCACTATCCTCGTCTTCTTCAGATGCTGAAAGAGTAAGTGAGGTGGGTAGATATATGAAATGCGTAAGAGCCGGGGAAATAAACCTACATTTAAAACTATTTATCGACAGCACGGAGACAAATGACGTATAGAAACTGGAAGGTTTTAGGGGGGGGACTGAGTAGAAGTACCGAAGGAAAAAGCACGAAGCCGGTCGCTAACACGATGATCTGACCAAGTAAAAGAAGCGACGTCCTCAAGCAAATATCAGCAGGTGGTGATGGCAACTTTGGACCGAAGTCGATGGAGGCAGATTGTCCGTTTAAAGGGGTCTAGTCACCACGATCCTCAGTAATGAGGGACCGATTGGAGAAGTGTAGAAGTAATGCGTTCACCGCACTTTCAGAGTCATGAATTTAACTAGAAGGAACTGCCTTCTGTAAACGCTGCTGGCGCGGCGAATCCGTGTTCTGTGGTAGATCCGAAGGAATCCGCAAAAGTAACTCAAACACTAAGCCTCAAGCTAGGTGGAGCAACCATGTTCGCATGGTGCAGGATCGTGTGGGATGAGAGTAGCCGAAGGTCGAGTTTGATGGTGTATAATTTTAGAGGCTAATTTCCAGCAGTGGATTTTTATAGTCTGAGGATGACTACAGGCAAGCCAGTCCGAATAGTAAAGACTGATAAAAAAGTTGACTGATGTTACCATCTTCTAGGGCTAATAGTTCTCCAGACCGAATTTCGGCCATGGTGACCAATCTCAACGGAGACCAGTCTTCGGCGCGGGAGATATTATAGTGCACAAGTGTGTACGCAGACACAGGTGCACTCACTCCTCTGTCACTCTTATAGCCCGATGGGACGGTAAACCAGACACGAACAGAGAGAGATCAGGTGCAGGGTTAACGACTTAATGTGCTTCAAGAGGCACGGTTGTATCACGCCGCCAACTTCCAAACTCAGAGCTATTACTAAGAAGTTCCTAATGGAAAAACCAAATAACACTTTGCCCGACCGAGAATCGAACCCAGGATCCCACGCTCAGCAGTTCCGCTTGCAACCACGAGACTAACGGCACAATCGGGGCTAAAGAGCGTGTTAAATATTATATAATCCTTGACACACTCTGTAGATGACGTAAAATTTGGAATATTTTTTCAGTAGTTATCTTGTCTACCCGAGGGAAATGTCAGTACATATGTCTGTACATTCCCTTAATAAAATTATCAAGGAACTCGACTGCAAAAATAGCAAAAAAATTCTAAACAAGATCCCGTTTCAAGCAATCTGATGCAGTCGATGGCAGCTATTTAAGTTCAATATTAGATTTGATGCCGCCTGTATGGATCGGAGTGCTGGGCCGCAAAAAAGATGGATGAAAAAAGATTGCATGCAGTGGAGGTGAGAATGTTAAGATGGATGTGTGGAGTGACGAAAATGCATAAAGTAAGAAATGAGTATATAATGGGAAGTTTAGAAGTGGCGCCAGTGACAGAAAAGTTGAAAGGATATCGTTTAGCTTGATATGGGCATATGATGAGGAGGAAGGAAACGCATGTGACTAAAATAGTGATGAATATAAATGTTAATGGATGGAGTGGGAGAGGAAGGCCAAATAAAAGGAATTATATAAAAATAAGGGAGTGAATGATAGCGTGCGTGGGAGAATAGAAATGTAACATGGGACAAGGGCAAGAAGGTGATGATTTGATTTGATGCCGCCAAGTACATAAAACTGATTGAAAAATGATCTTATTGAGGCTACAGAGTGTGCCAAAGAAATATGCAAAGGTATAAATTATACATACTCTCGCAAAACATTACGCTACTTCTGGGGCGTTGGCGAAAAAACACTCACTTTCTCTATTACTATCGTTGTTAGTTTTCTTCAGAATACCAGGCAGTTTGTATCTCACTCTCTGGTTACTTCGACTCCTGCTTCGATAGTCGGAGTCATCAGGCTCTGACTTACTGTGTATATTACATTTCTTCTTCTTAACATTCCCGTTTGAATATTTAAGGATGCTGGAAGCAAAACTTTGGTAAACAGTGAAAATCATCATCATGATCACCATTTCAGCTGAAATACGCCCACTGCTGGACATAAGCTTCGCCTAAGGCCAGGGCTATGACATAGGGCGATGCGTCTTGCGGTGCGTCTTGGGGCACAGGGCGGTGCTCGAATGTTCCCGCGCCGCTCTCCTCTCCACAAGTCGCACAGCGGCGACTCATGGCACGCTATAAATAACTTCTCACATTTGTTCTCGCCGCGGTCGCAGACGCAGGACACAGGTGGCGCGAGCGGTAATGTCGGGGTCAAGGGGTGAGCGTTGTCATAACGACCGGTCCTACGAATTTTATTTATATTCTCAATCTTTACTATGTTTTCTATTTTAACATAGATTTAAGACCTGTCTAACTAACAAATATAATCAAATAAATAGTTAATTGATTCAGGCGTGACCTTGCGGATGTCCATTATAAAATGATGATGTGGATATACACACATCAAAAGTGTCTAGGGATCAACATATATTTTTGCAATAACTTTTCTCCTGATTGATATTAATTAAAATTTTCTTTAAGGATTCATCAAATAAAGTGTTTTCGTTTGTCACAGTAACGATAAACCAAGTCACCTTTGCATTAATAAAGAAATTTGCCATTTTCCTAATAAAGGGATTTTTGACATTTGAACCACTAACATTAAAGTTCGAAAAAAAGACTGAAATAACAGTTTTCTTTAAAATTTTATTGGGTAACTTAAACAATTAATAATCCGTGTTTCTACCGCGAACACTAACAACACAAGAACATCGGTTTGGCATACTCAAAATGAGTTCATCCAAATCACGCTGTGGAATGGCCGCCCATGTTCGTTGCAACAACAAAAAAAGGTCTTCTTGCGACTGGATACCCTCCATATTCGGCAGAGCTCTTCTCTGTAGCATATCCCATGCATGCTCAATCGGGTTCAAGTCTGGCAACTGAGCAGGCCAGAGCAGGACATTGATGTTAGCTGCGGCGAGAGTCTGTCTTACAACTCTTGCGGTGTGCGGTCGTGCATTATCATGCATTAACTGAAATAAGGGACCGATTTGCACTTGTAGAGGAACGATGACGTCAGATACAATCGTCTCAACATAAATTTGAGCGTTGAGGTTGCCTCTGATCCAAATCAACTCAGTTCTTCCGCCGATCCAAATACCCGCCCATACCATGATGGTTCCACCACTATAAGGATGGACTTCCTGGCAGGATTTTAATCGCTGTTGGCGTCCAGGGGTTCTCCAGTGTCGTATACGTCTTGTATCCGGTCTCATACCAAAACGAGACTCATCAGAAAAGCACACGAAACGCCATTGTTCTTCTGCCCAATTTCTGTGTTCAAGAGCCCATTGATATCGAATCCTACGATTGTGTATTGCTATAGGTGGTACCCGTAGCGGTCTTCGGGAATGAAGGTTCACTTCATGCAAGCGGTTTCTGACTGTTTGGTCGCTAATTAAGTTCCCTGAAGAGTGATGAAGCCTCACGGCTAACATCATGGCGGTTATTGTTGGAGCTCTTCGAGTTAAGATTTGAATGTATCGGTCTTGTCTCCGTGTGGTGCAGCGATACCGTCCTCCATGGTGCTCAGCCACGGTACCAGTGCTTCGGTAACGTGTCCAAAGTCGACTGATAACACTCTGACTTGTATTCAGAGCTAAAGCCACAGTACGTTGCCGGGAACCAGCTTCTATCATTCCCACGGCTCTGAGCATTTCTTCCCTGCTTAAATGACGTCGCCGCTCCATAATAACGTTGGTTTTAATCAGTAGTAGGGAAACAGTAGCACTAATAATGTCTTCAATGCGTTGTATGTTTTTATAGGGAAAATATTGACAGCTGATTTTCATCTTTTACTCGAATTTGATTAACAGTTCCTGTTTCAAATTATGAAATGCACCAAAAAGAATCCATATAAATTTATATAATCATAAATTTATTACAAAGCCACATCTCAATCTCAAGAAATCCGCATAAAAATGCTTGATCCCTAGACACTTTTGATGTGTGTATTTAGTAACCTTTTCCGCTTAGCTATTTCTAAAGAGTCTTGAAAAGACCCTGGAAGAAATCGACATGTGTTTCACCTCTCAACGAGGCATCCTCAGGATGACGATTAACTTGTCGTGAACTCGAACACGGCGTGTTGCCACACCAAGCACCGAGCGCAGACGCGCGCGACTCTTTAGAAATAGCTAAGCGGAAAAGGTTACTAAATATATCCACATCATCATTTTTTAACAAATAAATAGTCTAACATAAATTAATTTATTTTTTTGGAACAATGTTCCTTTTCGCATGTTGTACTCTGCACACTTGGCAAATGAGAGCTAAACGTAACATTAAAACTGTAACATTTTGACCGTTAAGACACTTTTGTTACGTATTAAAACTGTACAAAAGTGAAATGAACTTCGTTCCAAGCGGGTGTCCCACGATAACTCTCGTTTTTATCTTGTACTATAGCAGACCGTAATTTTTCTAACTTCAGAGCAAAGAAAGACCTCTACTCATATAGAGAAGGAATGAGAAATCAAAACTTCATTTTTTATATATCATAAGGCATATCTGTCTGATGGATTAACAACGCTAAGCACTAACTACTAATGAAAGAATCATAAAATTAGGAACATAATAATGTAAAATATATCTTTCTTTTCATGGCATTAGCAGATAATAATTTAGCAACCGGGTACAAGCGTGATAGACGGAAAAATAAAAATTTAAGCCGAATTTACATTACAACATTAATTCTATGTAACATAAAATTATTTTCACGAAACTAGTTTCAAGTGCAACTTGTTTCTTAAAATAATATTAGCATCGAGAAAGCTACAGTATCGCCGAAACCATGGCCCCGTCAGCATTAATGCTTTATTGTGCAATGTACAATTTTATCGTACGAATGTTCTTTCACGTCGCATTTGACCGTGAAATTAGTTGCGCGACATTACTTTTATCTAAAATCACGCTTGGCTCGAAAGTATTTTGGTTTCATTTCATGCATATATCATGAAATTAGAACTTAGCACATCGTCTATCGTCATCGTAATCGTCATCGTAATCGCCAATGAAATGAATGTCATAAAACAAATTTTATGTCATTAATGTAATTTTGGCTTTATATACAAGAAAATTATAAAAATACTCACGAAAACTTCTTTTTCTTCCTATTGTCATTAGAACTGCAAGAATTAGTATCCTCAGTTTCCGAATCAGTGTACACGTATGACGGTTTTCCCATTTTAGTTAAACGAATCAATTTAAATAATTACAGTTTGCATATGTGTAAAATATCTGCGTGGTCGTGTTTGTAAAAGGGACGCATTCTTATTTCATCGTTTTATATATTTTATTTTTGTATTTTTCCATTTTCTTTTCATATTACGTCTGACATTGAAGTGACATTTTTAATGTCTTTTTCTTAATTTTGTTATGAACGTTTCATATTTTTGACAAGATGACAAAGGTAATATAAAAAGTATTGTTAAAATGAAATTAGGGGGGATTACACTATCATATCTATGATCAAAGATATAATTAAATTATAAAATATACATATTATAGGTAATTTGTGAGCTTCGTATGATATAATATGATAGTGTATTATCCCCTAAGTGGATATACGCATAATAAATGTCTATTTTACAATTTAATTATATCTTTGATCACAGATATGATAGTGTAATACCCGTCTTAAGAGTCTGGCCGCGCCCAGGGGACACACTAAGTCTGCAATGGAATAAATGGGCAACCCCAAAAGTCCGCGCGGATGCCGTGACACAGAGGCGGATAACTTTTACATCAGTCAGTTATGTCAGTATTGGGGTACTTGAAATGTCAGAAGGCTTACGCTTTAAGATGTTTTCACAAAATAAAGTAGAAAAATGGTTAAACCTATTGAAAGTAGAGTACGGGAGTTATTATATAATTTATGATATGTAAATTACAAGATGTGAAGGAACAGCACGATGTCGTCCTTAACCAAAAACGACAATGTTTACAAGATATCGAAAAGTTGACGTGTAAGTAGATTTAAAGACTTTGATATTTTGTTTGCCTTTTGATTTTTTCTTAATATACTATGTCATATCTATGCTGTGCTTATACATCGTGCTAAAGTGACTATTTTTTACCAGGAATAAATCAGAATATAAACAAATAACCTATCAAAAACAAACAGCGACCACTACTGGACCAACGAAGCCGTCAAACTAAAATATTATTCACGTCATTAACTAGCATACAAATAGCCATCATCGCTTCGAAAACCCACTCAGGACATCTTAACATCAACTAATTTAGCTTACCTACAAATGAATACAGATGGTTTACTCCACATTTTAGGAACGAAGCTACAAGTACGTGGCGGGCCCGACTTGTCGGGCCAATTCAGTGAGCTTAGCGTAGTCAGAAGATATAAGAGTTACGCGATAGAAAGAGATAACTTCTAGGTGAATATAGCTGTAATTTACTAGCGCTGTGCAATCTGAATTGCACTTTATTGTGTTGTAGCAAGAGTCGCTTCTTGATGTGTACCATCTTTCCTCTTGCTTTCCTGCAATCAAAATCTAAAACGAAATAATGAAAATCTGTGGGAGTGATTCCTTGAAAACCGACGGAAGTGTGTAACAGGAAGCAGAGGAAGTGCGCGCTATTTGATTTGACCAATGAGCGCGCGTGATACTAGAGTTGGCCGTCAGAAAAGACCATGATGAGGCCTAGCCCCTTTAAAGTTGCTTATTATCAAGGTGAGATGTCAGATGTTACAACATATCATATGCGACTAATATTTATGTAAGGCGCGTTTTTTTTTTTATAATGATTTTGCGTAGTGATTAATCTGTGGCTTACCTAACTCGATAGGTAGCACATATCTACCTACAATATCCAGGTAAACGAAACCCAGTACCTATTGTAACTCCGATTGATTCCTAGGGGATTGGTCATTACATTGAAATTTGTATGACTGGTGTGCCGCTTTTGGTTCGACTTATATGGATATATTAAAGATCTTATTAAGTAGGTATAGTCCCTATATTAGATTTAGATAGTCATCATCTGCTTTGCCTTTTGTACAATGCAGCAGTGGGGCAGGAAAGGTTAAAAAAAAGGGATGAACTCCATTGTATACAAGTAATAAAACAATTTCAAATTTAAAACAATGTCCAAATAATTTCTCCTGATTACAAAATTTATACATATTTCAATAGAAAACTTTCTTCACAATCAATTTCATTTGAAACAATAACTCCAAATATTAATTATGAAACGCAAACCTAAATTTCGTTAGCCAAGATTCAAAATTCAAAATGCAAAAGTTGTCCAAGTTCTAATTTTGAAAAAGATTCTGTTCTATATTCAAACTGGATACGCCGTTTTAATTGGCGGCGATTCATTTTGGCGGGAGGACCGTTATTTTAGAGCAATTTAATTATTAATTCGTTAGGGAATGGGCTCGCCATAATGATAATGGTTGGTATGGTGGTTTGAAGGTTTCGCTGTGATGCTGACTGATTGTTGCTTTGTTACTTTTCTGTTTTGGTAGAAAATCTTTGAAATTATTTTAGCTGCCTTTATTTACATTTTTATTATGAAATTATTTGGTTTTTAAAGTCAAAGTCAAAATCAAATCATTTATTTCAAATAGGCCCATGTATGGCACTTTTGAACGTCAAAATTTACAGAATAATATAATTGATTCTTCCTTCCAAAAGGTAGTTTTCGTATGGAGAAGAATGGGCAAGAAACTCCACCGTTACTCTTTTAAAATGTTTTACAATAGTTTGTATAAGTACGTACATTACTTAAATAATTATATGTGAAGACGATGTATCTAGAATAAAATTACTATACCACAATAGGTAAAAAGAATTAAAAATGAAGCAACGACAGATAATTTAATTATATGATAGATACATGGTGCTCACATATTTACAAACATTGTAAAAGTAGACGATTTTCCTAATGTTTTTAAAATTAATAAATCAGTGTGTGAGGAAGTAATCACAGAATGTAAAATCAATCTCATATAACACAAAATTATAAATTTTACAATTAAATTAGCAACCTGTTTGATTTTGTCTTGATTCTAAATTGTCCTATGGAGCAGGACCAGCATGTTTCCAAGCACTCTTATCTTGGATATAATCCTCTAATTTGTAATATGCTTGTTTACAAAGTGTACTTTTAATATGAGTTTTAAATTTTCTTTCATTTAATTGCAATATGTCACAAGGTATTTTGTTGTAACATTTAACACAGTACCCCATAAAAGATGTATGTACTTTAGATAATCTGAAAAATGGTTGATCTAGTTTATCTTTATTTCTAGTATTAAAATTATGTCTATCACTTATTTTATCAAAAAAATGTGGATTTTTCCTTACGTACATAATATTTTCATAAATGAATTGGCAAGGTACCGTCATAATATTAATCCTTTTAAATAGTTTCCTGAGAGATTCGCGGCGAGGTAGATTATAAATGGTTCTGACAGCTCTCTTTTGTAAAATAAAGATGGATTTAATAGGAAAATTAAAGGTATGGACATGATATTCCTAAGACACGCTTTTACAAGCTTTTTATTAGCTTGATTCGTTTGTATGTGTTTCCGGTTACTGCAATTGTCATTCATTTTTCAAGCATTTCCTGGCATCCAATTGAGCTAAAACTTGGCATACTTACAAAACTTTTTTTTTTGGGTAGGATATTATCAAATAACTTCTCCCGCTCTGGGTGGAGCGGGAGGGCATGTCAGAGTGCTACTGACTAAAATTACCATGTTGCCAGGGGCCAAGGTATCCCTTTCAGAGTTTCCCACGACCCCGCCAGGCGTCGGCCCTAGCAGACCCCGTCAGTTCTTCTGACATCCCTTTGAGGGGCGCGTGGAACACATTGCGCCATTGCTCACCGTTCGCAAGCCCGCGCCTACGGTGGCCGGGAATCAGCCTGTGATTCCCGACGCCCAGAGCGTCTCCTGCGGCGGTTAGGGGCGCGAGGGCGCGAAATTAGCCTCTCCCTTCTTCGCAAGCATTACTTCTTCGCAGAAGGAGGTGACGGCTTCCCATTCCCTCTCGCTCCATACCATGGCCTGGACCAGGGCCGGACACGAGAGATGACCGCCGCCGATCGCCTCCACGATGACACGGCGGTGCCCCGCACAAGCCGGGTGATCAACACAATAATGAATACCACTTATAGTAGTGCCGAGACATTTTAAAAATATGATACCGTGGAGCTGGTCTGATTATGAAGCCCGAAGACTAAAAAAGGTAGCGTCGTTGAGTTTGAATTCGTTGGTTTTGTCTTGACAAGAACTACAGCCAAAGCTGTAGTGCAGGATATAGCCCTGTAGTGTTGGGATGGTTGGATTTGTGAAGATGATAGAACAGATATTTATACAAATTTTCTTAAGTTTTTTGCAATTTTCAGGTCAGTGTCAGGTTTTATATTGATCTAAATATGAATCGCGGCCGTGACAAATATGGCTTTACTCAATTATAATCTTGGCAATACTACTCCATAAGTTAGCATAAATGTCAAATGTCATGATTTCAAAAAATCATGACGTTTGACTTTGACATGATCTTTTGTAACGGCCGCGAATCATATTTAGATCAACATACAACATGTTGAGTACACGTTATCGGCCAATGTCTTTGGTGAACGAAATAAATCCCGCTTATTTTTTTTTTATCTGTGCTTTTAAAGAGATTTGTGTTTAATAAACGTAATTAATAATGGTTACGTGTGCAGTACTTGGATGTGACTCACATAAAAAAGCAAACGCAGTCAATTTATAATTTCACACGTAAGTACAACTGCAATGTTTATCTGCCTAAATGCAATTGTTTTAGAACTGCTATGAAAATATATTACACAAATGTACGCGGAAAATTATCGTATTTTATTACATTAATGCTCTGAATGCATAGGAATTAATGTTCAGCTATTATTTATAGTTTAGGAGCTGAACGGTTTTTAATATTTTTAGGGAAATTCTGACTTGACTTCAGACTTTTTTCTTTTGTGTCGTATTTCTTGTATTATTTTTAACCTATAAATCCTTATATTATGGACTACGATTGAAAAAAAAAAAGTTGTAGTAAAAAAGACTGTTTACCCTACGCCTTCAAGGAATAAAGCCGTTAGGTATATAATGATACCTACATATACGTAAAGTCACGCCTTTTTCCATGGGGGTAGGTAGAAGACCCCGAACTGCCTGTAAAAACCTTGTAGAGAGCTGTCATTCCACCCGAAGCTACGAGTTGACACTATTGACAACTCACTTCAATATACACACGCATACACACACCCTCATACACACACACACACATACACTCACACTCATACACATACACATTATGGTAAAGCAATAAAGATATTGAGTATTGAGATTTAGGTTTTTAAGGTGAGATTTATACAGAATAGACCGACTGTTCACAATTTTTCGCCGGTTTACAATCCAGTGACATATATACTTAATCTTCAGCAGACAAATTATAGCTTCCGCTAACAATACTTGAGCACACACAGTTGCATTCGATTACCGATTCGGAACGCAAACAGTCGCCGAGTTGCTGGAACGTGCACCCGACTTATTGACCGATGAGATGTCTGTTGACTGCATTTTATAGCAGGTATTCTGGAGGCCGGTCAGATGATGCAAGAGGTACGGACTGTTGCTTTAGTCAGCTGCATTCATCGTAGGAGTATGGTCTGTTCCAAAAGTATCCGATGAAAATGTAAACAAATGGATCAAAAAATCTACGTGTAGACGCCATTTTGATTATTTGAATAAAACCCGAAATTCTAAATGGAAGATGTTTTTCCTTTGACAATAATATACATTTAATAAGAGAATAAAAATAAATAAGTACACTGGATAAACTTCTTATAATATATCAACTGACAAACTATTAAAATTAAAATATATTATCCGGACCCAAGTAAAATTATTAACAAACTAAAATATGGCGTCGGAAAATTTCTCCGCATCTGTGTCGTAAAACACGTGTATTAAAGACAGTTAGTTGAGGTAAATTTTAAAAACTCAAACTTTGTAGATGAATTTTCAATCTCTCACAAAAATTTGACTGTGTAAGAATTTAACCTAAACATAGTTTGTTTACACTTCCATTAGATACTTTTTGAACAAATATTAGCTATGAATAATAAGAGAATGTCTGATCGCTCTTCCAAACAGGAAAGCGATTGAAAAAATACCTTTACTACCATAAGTAGAATCGCTATTAAATTATTATAGTGTAGGAGAGTTCGTAGGGATGTTTAATTACCTAAACATGATTTACCAGTTTCAACAAAGAGCTATCGTCACTGCAAAGAAGAAGGAGAAATTTTGTTTCAGTGCGACCCAAATGGATCAAAATGATTACCTACATTTGGGTAAGACATTTTTTGATACAGACCAGACGTTTGTATGAACAGCTTTTTTTTTTTAGGTAGGGCATCTCGTCGTTGACCTCTGAGATCATGACTACTTAACCGGGCTTTCCTGTGGGTGCCTTAAACTACTACACTTAAAACCTCCAGCCAGGGGTTATTCAACTATGCCAATTAAAACTAGGTGAACGTTCGCTAAGGGCACCCCCTGTGGGGTACGAACCTTGGCTTAGGGCGTCAACCGGAGGGAGGACATCAAGGATGGGACGGGCTGGTGTATGAACAGCGCTTATCTTACATGATCCTGAACTTTGATCAAAATTCAAATAATACCGATTGACAATTACTGTGTGGCATAGTTGCAATTTTTATAACGTTATGAAATTGTACAGCATTATGCAATTATACTCTGGAATTATACAGCTTTTTGTAGCTTTGTCTACAAAGTTGCTTATGACTTTGGTCTGACGTGAAGGACACAATGCATTAGACCCCAGACTTACTAAGTACGTCTGATGGACATAATCTACGAAGGAATTATTGTAGTTGTAATAAGTACCTACAAGCATCAAGTGTGAAAAATTGTCAACTCAAAGTATTTAAAAAAAACGTGTGCGATCCGGGGATCCCCATCAGGCTTTGGAACGAATTTCCGCACGCACACACACACACAATCATATATAATAGAAAGACACAGAGAGAGCGAAAAAGTCGCATGTAAGCATAATGCTTTTTCCTTACGTGACAATTTCTACCAGTCAATTCCTACTGCAAAGAGCGTTAAGGGGGATGCGCTAGAGGTTGCCCGCGAAATTCAAATTGTCTCACGTTTTTTTGCAATTTGCTGGTCTGTGTCAGGTTGTACGATGATTAAAATATGATAAAATATAAACATACATAAGACAATTTTTTTTTTAAACCTACATTCGAGCATATAACTACCTCCTTTTTTGAAATCTGTTATAAATGATAGCGATCCCTACTGTATTAAGACAGTTTTTAAGGCTGCGTTTCCACCAGAGATGAGTGAGGTAGCTGAGCGCTGCGAAGATGCGTAACGAAGCGGTGAAACGATGTGAGTGTTTCCACCAGAGATGTGCTAGGCCGCTGAGCGGTGCGAGGATGCGTAACGACGCTGTGAAACAGTGCACAGATGCGCGCTGCGAGTATGTGTAGCGGACTCTCCTCAGATACGATTTCTCAATCGCATCCATCCCTAAGCTGACGTTCGCACGGACGTAATAAAATTGCGGCTGGATTTTATCGCGCACTGGATTTTCAACTCTCGGTGTTAAGCCGAGCGTTGAAAAAACACACTGTTGGATTTTCAACTCTCAGTGGTTGAAAATCAAGTGTACGAAAAAATATCACCGCGATTTTATTGCGTCCGTACGAACATCGGCTAACACATCACTCGCACACATCCCTCGTACACATCTATCGCACACATCCCTCACATACATCCTTCGCACACATCCTTCGCACACAACTCTCGCACACAAGGTTGGCATAAAACAAACAATTTGTTTTAAAACACGTATTTTAAAAAGTGTTTAAAACAGTTTGAAATAAAACAATGTTTTTAAACAAGTGTTTAAAATCACATTATTAAACAAGTTTAAAATAATGTTTTAATCATTAAGAGAAAAAAACATGGTTTTTAATCGAGAATGAATGGAAATAAATGAAAATGTATAAATTATTAGGACTTGAAATAGCTCGAAAAGAAATTAAAAAGGTTAGATAGTTTTTTACACTTCGTCGCCGGTCGAAATGAAGTAATTCCCCGCAACTATTTTGGGGATTCCCCTTATTTAAAAATATTCTCCATCCTACCTATGTATATCATATTCATCTTTTGTCGAAAAGAGGTAATTCCCCACAGTAATTTTAGGGACTTCCCCATTTTTAAATATACTTTTAGGTAAGATATATCTGAGAACGAAAATAGGAATTCGCAATTCTGAACATACATAGTGTACTGGGTGGTTCAGTATCTGACTTAAATATCTTGTGATTATTATGTTCTTCTGATGGTTTTTTGTAAATGTTTCCTCACGTAAATTTTAAAATTGTTAAGAAATGAATTATATTAGGCCTGATCGGTTTTTATTGATAATAAATTTGATAAATCGATCAATGAAAAAAAAAGAAAAAACAAAAAGAAACACTTGTTTAAAACATGTTGAACTGTTTGTTTGATAAAATTTAAAAAAAAAAACTTTTTTTCCAACCCTGCTCACACACATCCCTCACACACATCTCTCGCACACATCTCTCGCTTGTTTTGTACGTACTAAAACCTCGCACCCCTAAGCCGTTTCCACCGGAGCTGAGTTGACCGAGGCTAGGTAAATGAGGCGATTCTACTGATTCGCGCATCTCTGGTGGAAACGCAGCCTTAGTCTAAAACTAGAAACAATTCTTGACTCTTTTTTTCACATATTGTATAATATTCAGGAAATTCTCGTAGTATTAGGGTTCCCACCTCTCTCGGAATTCCGGAATTCGGCAATGACAATTTAAATCTCCCGGCTCCCGGAAGGAATGTCTAAATTCTCCCGGAAGCTAAAAAAATTACGCGCTCTGGCAGAATAATTGACAGTGGCGAAAATCATACTACCACGAGCGGTAGCGAGATACTGTGGCCAATACAGTTGCAAACTCGCGACACTTGGAACTATTTTTTGTCCATACTTGTATGGAACGCCGCCTGCGAGCATGTTTTAAGTATAGTATTCAATATATGGACAAAAGCGCCCGCGATATCGCGCTAGTCTGCACGAGCCTTAAGTTCAAAATAAAACCAAAAGTAAAAAAGCGCTGTTTTTTTTTCTCCCGGATTTAGACTAACAAGAAGTGGCAACCCTACGTAGTATTCATATTAAATAATTGAAGATATGTGTTCACAATATTGTAAGCAGTCTTCAGTTGTCATAACGGGGCGGTATTCATACGACATTTCAGCTTATTGGAATATCTCAGAGTTTGCTGTTAGATAATAATATAGTTTTGAAGGATTTGTTTACCTATTTTTTGTCGTCGAGCAGCGTTGCTGTATTTCAGGGTACCAGTGTACTAGGGAATATGTGCATTTAATTTAAAACTTACCCGTTATTTAAATAAACATTCTGTAGGAGTCAAGAAAAGAGGAGGAGCTTGTAGCTAAGCAATAACAGCCGCTCGGATCAATCCATCAGGTTAAGCTACGTTTGCCGGGGTTGGTCCGTGGATGGGTGACCATCTTTATATACTGAGACTCCTCCGTGCCTCGGAAAGCACGTTAAGCCGTTGGTCCCGGCTGTCATTCGTGAATCGACAGTCGTTACAGGTCGTCAGAAGCCTGAAGGTCTGACAACCAGTCTTACCAAGGAGTATCGTATTACCTAGTTTGTGGAGGTCAGATAGGCAGTCGCTCTATCTAAAATACTGGTATTTGGCTGCATCCGGTTAGACTGGAAGCCGACCCCAACATAGTTGGGAAAAGACTAGATAGATTTTTTTATGTAGGAGTCAAGAAACAAATTCCTATTGTTTTTTTTTAAATGGATTATTTATTTTACAATTCATTATTTTATGTAACGATTTTTAATGGAACGGAACGAAAATTCAAACCGCGTCGTCTTCGACAATGTCGAAAGTGACGAAAAAATCTTTGTGAATAAAAATCTATTCTTTGAAAATTGCTTTAAATCTCACTAAGGTAAGTAATTGCAATTTCTGCTTGAATAAAGCACAAAAAATAATTTGATTTTATGATTTGAGGCTAAAAAACAGATGTAAACAAAGCAGTATCGTAGTGAATGACGTCACATCATGACCCCGACAGAAGAGGACGTTTGAACGGTAGTAGAAAATTATTGGAGATTTATAAATTTTTTGAGCAACAAGTAGTAGTTGAATAATAACTTTTAATACTTTTCTTGGGTTTATTATTACTGTATTTAATTGATTTAGTGAAAAAAAAGGACATGCATATTCCCTATTGCAGGCATTTTTCGGTGACCACTTCGATCAGGGGGCCTACCATCAACTCATAAAGCAGCATTATTTTAATATTACTTTAGTGTGGGACAGAGATGAAGCTCTACAGGACGTATAGCTCCATCTCTTTTTCCCACTGAAGTAATATTAAAATAATACTGCTTTATGAGCTGGTGGTAGGACACCAGGTTGGTTTCAACCAGCTAGTCTATTCTGTAAAAGTCTCACGGCAACGACTTATGTGAAGTGAGCTGTCATTCCTCCAGACCAGACCCACCAGAGTCACAGTCAGTGACAGTGTCAGTGTTAATGTGTGTGTGTGTGTGTGTGTGTGTGTCAGTGTGTCAATGTGTCAGTAGTGTCAGTTCTAGTCTTACCGTCTTACCAGATCATCTGTGAGTCCGGAGGCATGCTACACAGACTTCATGTAATCTCTTACAGCGCCCTCTGGTGGAGAAGTCGAGGGTAGCATTAACAAATAATTGATATGTACCTCGTGACGTCACTCCACTCGCATGCAACTCGCCCATTTATAATTGAGGACGAGTACCGTTGGCAAATACAGTCGGGAGGCTGTCTTATTATCTATGTTACTTAGTGAAAATAACCGATGCTGGGCTTCTGAGCAAGCAGTCGATTGTTTGATCATAGCACGTTCCAATTGACGTGATCATTATTATCATTACAAGTTGCATATTCTGTATTAATAATAAATGAGCTTGTAGAGTGACTTGTACTGAGCTTTGCCCGCGGCTTCGCCCAGGTGATGTCGGAACATATCCGTGAACGTACGTAGGTAATTTCCTGTGGGATTATTACATAAGATACTTTTATTCAGGTAGTAGTACCGGGATAAAAGTATCCTATGTTCTGGTCCTGGTCGAGGTCACAGTCTACCTGTGTGCCAAATTTCATCGAAATCCGTTCAACCGGTTAGGCGTGAAAAGGTAAACGACAGACCGATTTACTTTTGCATTTATAGGTAATAATAGCATGGATTATCAGCCCAAAAAGAATAAGGGCAAGAGGATGATGATGACGTCAGCCCAGAAAGATGATTTTTCAGTAAAATCACTAAACAACTTATAAAAAAACCCTGCCCGATCCGTGAAGGTGTTGTTAGGGTTCGTGCTGAGTCTATTAATGTGTCTGGTAATTTTCAGGGATATCGAAAAAAAATCGTCAAAAATTTGTTCAATGGGGAATTTTAATCGGGTTATTACATGGGACGAGGGAGGCCGTCGTTTAACGGGTGTGTACAAGTTATAACTTATGATCCCTGTTAAAAATTTGCTCATTTTGAATGGATTTGGGGTAATTTTGGTACTAAAAATGTTATTTCTAAATAGCAATAACTTTTTTTTTTCAATGATGATTAGATTTTTTATTACTTTTAGGTAATGTTATTGCAGTACCTATCTGCCCCTTTCGGATTGGGCAGGGTTTTTTTACATATTGTACCTAAATAAGGTTAAGGACTGCCTCGTTGGTCTAGTAGTCGCAAGCGCTACTGCTGAGCATGAGGTCCTGGGTTCGATTCACGGGTCGGGCAAAGTGTTGTTATGTTTTTCTATCTGAAATTTCTCAATAGCAGCCCGGAGTCTGGATTTGTGCCCGGTTGATGGCAATAGGCTCGCCCTCTATTACATGGGAGTTAAAACATAACTGGCGAAATGTCGGTGAACCTGCTACAGGGACACTTCTGCCCAAACCTTCGGGGAAACAAGGCGTTTATGTTTTGTTTTATAAGGTTTAATAATTTATTCTCAAAAAAAAAAAATATCGAGGATCTGTTTTGACTGGAAGCCAATCAACTTATTTTGAAAAATCGGCCAGCACTAAAACGTGTTCAATTAAACTAACAATTTAAAAAAAAAATTATCATGTACTTATATTTCTTGTATGGGGGGTAAAAAAGACATTTCTTATTGTTATACAATCTATGTGAAATACCTGTCTACCTACTTATAAATAAATAATAAATAAAATTCATTTATTTCGGGTAACTGGGCCCATAGAAGTCAATTTACAAAACATATCACACTAATAATCAAAGTCAAAAATTCAAAATAAAATAAGATACCATTACAATTAAAATAAAACAGTAAAAATAATACATACAAAGACACACAAGGATTAATAATGCCTAACAAACGGCCTCGATGCCCGTCCAGCCTATCAGCAATCATCGCCAGGACCGTGTTGGAGCTGGCCCGTACTCTGCGCACCAGAGAGATGCTCCGCCTGCGCATAGTCGCGTAAAAACAGCCGGTACGCTACTCCGCGAACATACCCGAGGCGCTGCAGAACCGAGGCAGCCCCATTACAATCCTAAACGCATTATTGTAGAGAACGCGTAGGTCGCTATTGCACTTATACCTAGTGTCTCGAAGCCAGTGGGCAGCGGGGCCGCGTATAAAAGTATGCGTTGCAACGCATACTTTTATATGGAACCGCTCGCTCCCCGCGCCGGTACCTTCGAGGCCATTTACATGTAAATCTATGTATTTTAACGCGCCGCTCTAGCGCCGAAGCCGCCACCGCCCGCCCCGCTGCCCACTGACTTCGAGTCCGCGGCCTCATGGTTCATGAGATACAGCCCGCTGACAGACAGATGAACGGACGGACAGCGGACGCCTAGTAATAAGGTACCGTTTGTCATCCTTCGGGTACAGAACCCTAAAAATACAAAATAAGTTTTATGTTTGCAAAATGAATTTCAGATGAAAACACAAGCTTTTTCTGCTATCCATACCGAATGAAAGTTAGAGGCATCGTTGACCCGGTACTAATACAGATGTACGTTTCATCCCAGAGTAGCATAGCACTACTTACGTTCTATCCCGGGGTAATCGTTGCACTACCTGCGTTCTATCCCGGAATAATCGGGACGCTGCACGCTGCGCCGCACTCACTCAATCCACGCCGCGAGGCGTAACTATTATGAAACTAGAACTCTTATTTGTGAAGGCATATAGATGCAAATGAATATAAGGTCTAAAAATACGTACATCAAGTAGGCAATATGGTTGCTCATTCATCATACTCGGCCACCACTGCTTTTTCGGATAATTAAATAAGTAATACTTAAGCCTGCGATATCGTATCATTGGGATCGCTCTGTCGAAAGTTCCAGTAGGTATCATAACTACTTATTTAAATGTTTTGAACACTCGTGCTGATTTAGGGCCTGTTGGCCGGCCATAATGTCCAGACAGATACTACCATTTTACCAGAAATAGGTGGATGCGCAAAGGTAGCCCGCAAAATTCAAATTTTCTTGTGTTTTTTGCATTTTGCAGGTGTGTCAGGTTGTGTCTTGATCAAACTACGATTCGCGAACATAACAAATATGTATTTACAGAATTATAATAATTAGAATCATAAATACATCTCTTTAAGTTAGAATTGGTTTATTGAATGACTTTTTCATGAATGATCTTGACATTTGAGACCAATTGACCTAAAAGACCAAAAAAAATATGTTGTTTCTCAGTAGCAGCCCGGAGACTGAATCTGTGCCCGGTTGATGGCAATAAGCTGGCCCCCTATTACATGGGACTTAAACATAACTGGGGAAATGTGGGTATACTATGTACACCTCTACCTAATCCGTCGGGTAAATACAGGCGTGATGCAATATGTGTAATGTCATTTAGATACAAGAACATTATTGAATATAGACATAATAATATTGTATTAATAGGCACGTATGTTCCCCGATTACACGAAGACGGCTGAACCGATTTGAAAAATTCTTATTTTTTTGTTTGAAAGGGTATACTTTCAAATTAGTCCCATTGTAATTTAGTCAGGATCTGATGATGGGTTCTTGAAGAAATCGAGGGAACTCTTCAAATATTATAGGCACACCTATAGCGATTTGGATATTTTTTTATAGTAACTCGTGCATTTGCTCTTGAAAAACACCATTTGATAATGGAACTGATGAATTACAAACCAAACCACTAAACACTAAACTACAAAGTGAAAAATAACTTTAATTTCGGAAGTCGGTGGCAAAAAACTTAAATAATGATCCAAAGACACCGACTTCCGAAATTAAAGTTATTTTTCACTTTGTAGTTTGGAAGTCGGTTGTATTTTTGGTAAAAATATTTTTTTCTTAAATATCTTTAAATGTATTTATTTTAAAATTATTACAAAATATATTTGAAATCCTAGCAACAACCCCTTTTATTTAATATGTCACACGATACAGTTTGAAAAAAAAAATTATTTCCTTGTTTGCCCCCCAAAAGTGACCCCCATATTCAAAATTCAACGTTACACGTCCGTGTTTGGATCACAGAAATACATATGTGTACCAAATTTCAACTTAATCGGTCCATTAAATTCAGAGCAAATTGGCTGTGACAGACGGACAGACAGACAGACAGACACACGAGTGATCCTATAAGGGTTCCGTTTTTTCCTTTTGAGATACGGAACCCTAAAAATGGAGCAAAATTTGTGTGAAATTATCGTCCACACAAATTGACTTGCCAGAGTTGGCTATAGAGCGATTTCCGGCCACCGTAGGCGCGGGCTTGCGGGCGGTGAGCAATGGGTGGCTCACCGTCCGATAAGGACCAGGCCCGGGTCGACGGCGCGTTGTGTTCCACGCGCGCCTCAAAGAGTTGTCAGCATAATTGAAGGGTTCCACTAGGACCGATGCCTGCCGGGGTTGCGAAGAAAACCGAAAGGGAGATCGTGGCCCCCGACGACAGGGCAACCGAAGGAACACGGGTGGGTTTTAGTCAGTAAGAGTCTGACACGCCCTCCCGCTCCGCCCAGAGCGGGAGAAGTTATTTGATGATTTCCCACCCTCAAAAAAAAAAAAAAAAAAAAGAGTTGGCTATAGAAAAAATAAAACGAAATATTGATACAGAGACTGAGAAGGTAAGACTGTATCCAAAAGTAATTTAAATTGAACATTAATAGCTATCCCAGTGATTTGTGTTCGGCACAAGAGGCACAGCGGTTCCCGAGCGATGTTCAAATAAATCTAATAAGCCGTGAACAGCTTATTTATGTGTTCCGGGTTCTTGATCGCATTACAAGTGGAAAGTTTTAGTGTTGTTAGTTTAGGCTTAAATAGAAATAGGATTTTGAACTGAAGTTATTTGAAAAAAATATCAGATTAAGGTCTGGGGTTGAAATTTTCGTCTTCAAGAAAAAAATATTCAGGGTTGGCCGGGTTGGGTTGGGTTGGTTAGTGACGTCATAAAAAAGTAAATTCCTCCTTTTCGATCAAAATTTTTGTATCTTTAGTTAATGATAGGAAGGTGCTTCGTAACAATGAAAATAGAAAAAAAATAATGTGAAAAAGCCGTGTAAAATAAATAAAGATAGCTTTTTTTTTTAAAGCGGTTCCCTTTTTTTAATAGTAACTCGAAAACTATCAAAAATCACGGAACACACATGGGGTATTTTCAGATAACCCTGGGCATGAGAAATCTTTTTTGAAGTGAAAACTTCTTTAGGCGCGTTGGGCATTTTTGAGATGGGGAAAATCAATTGAACTCGCGACACCATTACCGACACCTCATTTCTGTAAACGCGATTGTGCTCTTTTTTATTTTACGTTACAGATCAATGTTCTATGCAAGAATTTTTACTTTAAAGGTTTTGAAAGTATTTTTTTTTTCACAGCTGTCGGCACTCCCGGAGTGCCACTGTTTTTTTTTTTATGACGTCACTATTTGGCCATCCTGTATGTAGGAATTACATACACATAGAGACACCCACGCCTTTATCCCATGTGGGTAGACAGAAACGTCGGTAAATCTCCAACTGCGACTGCGAAGATCCTTATTTACACTCTTCAATAGCTTCACGATCATAATGAAATTATTTTTTGATAAAATACTTATACGCGTAACCTAACGTTCCATAAACGTAATTAACTCTATCGTTGTTATTACTTCAAACAAAACTATTATAATATACCTTAGTTATTTCTACCATTTTCCCAAAATTTTTCACATCCTGGCAACACCAAAACTTTTGCTAGTTCCAGTAAATGTTTACATGTTTCTTTATTAGGCCGTACATTCCGGAACCCTACTTTTTAGAGTCCCTTAAGTGTATTAGTGAAATCTCTATAAATCTTGTCAATGGTAGGTATATTCAGAGTTGTATTGGTATCCAACTACCCTCGGATAATTATCTATTTTTTGTGCCCAAGTCAATAGATCTCGCGGCAATTGCGAGTGCGTCGCTGTACATTCTCGTGTCTCCAGTGTTGCATGTCAATGGTGGGTAACTTCAGAGCTGTATTGGTATCCAATTACCCACGGATAATTATCTATTTTTTGTGCCCGAGTCAATGGATCTCGCGGCAGTTGCGAGTGCGTCGCTTTACATTCTCGTGTCTCCAGTCTTGCATGCGGCGATTGACAGAGAACCGGAGACTGCTAGTTCAATGGCACTGCTGGAGAATTTGTTTCGCCACTTCTTCTTCTCAGCTAAAGCACTAGGCAGTGGTAAAGGGCGGGCGTTTTTGGGGGACTGTCTTATGTAATTTTGACATTCGAAAAGTGCTGATTCTGAGCCTAGTTTGAATAAATGACTTCTGAATTTGAATTTTGAACTTCAACTGAACTAAGCGAGTGTGTACATGGCCGCACTCGAGCTGAAGCCGAGACCTAACGAGAGCACTCAGACAGGAGTCGCCACGGCCGCCATCATACTATACAACTTTCGCAATGAAACACATAATAAACGATTCGTAAAAAAAAAATCACATGAATCGAAAGCAGTTTACTATTGTATAGGAATTTGTTTTTTCTTTTCTTTCTCGAATCGGATTTGAGTTTCATGGAGAAAGTTGTTTAGTATTACGAGTAAAATCACCCCCTTGACGGATGCAGATGACTAAATTGCCACCCTGTATAATAGCACCGAACATATCATAGAACAATTTAAATTCTGTTACCTACTAGCCGACCATGTTAAATAGACAAATGTCATTCGTGACGTCAAGCAAAGTCAAATCATTTATTTCAAATAGGCACATAAAAGGCACTTTTGATCGTCAGAATTTACAAAAAATAATTATTGATTTTAGTTAAGAATGGGCAAGAAACTCTACCGTTACTCTTTTAAAATCCTTTACAATATTTTTGTATACATTAATTATATATTTATGTGTGAAGACGATGCACCTAGAATAAAATTACTATACTTACCACAATAGGTAAAAAAAAATACAATTAAAACAATGACACGTAAATTAAATATGTGATAGATAGAGGCCGCGCCACCACTGAAGTCCGGCGGAAAATTGTGAAACTACATTTTTAATACAAATTGATGCAATGACATGGACATTACCGCCGCGTCTATCGGACTAGAGTGGTGGCGCGGACTCTGGGTACACACGGCTAAACATCAAGCTATACATTTCCAGTTGATGCTGATCTCGCATTGTATAGGATTTCCGTACAATGCGGGATCAGCTTATACTGGAAATGTATAGCTTGATGTGTAGCCGTGTGTACATGGTGCCCATAATTTACAAACATTGTAAAAGTAAATAATTTTCCGAAAACTTTCCTAACAAGTAGTAAATCAGTGTCAGAGTTAAAGATGTATCACAGAAAGTATTCATTTTACTTTCATACATATGTCATACAAATAAGAAATTAAAAAATTTAATTAATAACCAGTTTGATTTTGTCTAGAATGCGATATATAAAGAAAGAAAGAAAGAAAAAGTATTTATTGAGACCCGCGCAGGAAATCACAAATTAAACTAAAACACACTCATTAAAACATTAATAAAAAATTAAAAAACAAATTAAAAAAATAACAAAGTCCTGTACGAGGCCAAAAGGCTCCTATCTCAGCATATGCTGCGACATTTAAAAAAAAATGTCGCAGCGCTGGTATATGAAGTGTTATGTAATGAAAAACGATCGCGGACGGCAGTTTGTGTTGCCGTGGTATTGTGTGCCTACCTACCTTCCTAATAAGGAAGTAAATTGGCTAACAGATTCCGTCCCGTATAAAAAGAACAATGTTGTATATACGTATCAAAAAGTTAATAGATTTTCATACAGAAAACATGCGTCACTTCTTTCCTTTGATGAATAATTCTCAAAGGGTTTTGTTCTTGTTTACGAAACAGTTAGACCTACTGGGATTTACACTGAAATTGGAGAAAGGAAATCTGGAAAAATTGTCAGTTCGAAGGGTTCCATGTATATAATATAACAAAGAAAAAACCTGCCAAGTGCGAGTCGTACTCTCACGCGAAGTGTTCCGTACCACCGTACAATATTTAACAGTAAGTACTTAAATATTTTTTTATTTATATATTTACAAATAAAATAATAATATTTATTCAAAAAATTACAAGGCATAAAAATTTACTTGTACTGATTTGCTTAAATGTAAATGATATTCCTAAGACGTACGTGCCTGAACTAGGTAATCCTGTGTTTCAGGCGAGAAGAGCTTAAATAGACTTATAAAATAAATAAATAATCTAAATCAGGTTGACAATAGATCACTAATAATATGTTGAGTACCTTAACTCTTAGCATCTAAATTTGATAAATACTTAACGTAGCCGTAGGTGAGATAACATACTTAAGTAGATATTATTAATGTAAAATTAATTTGCACGCCCTAAACAGGTAAAATATGAACTGGCCATGAACCACCAACTTTTACAACTGGTAACACCTGTATTTTCTGCTAATAAATTATTCTTATGCTTATTCACATTTCGCCAGTTATGTTTAAGTCCCATGTAATAGGGAGATTGGTCGTTGGTCTAGTGGTAGCAAGCGCTACTGCTGAGTTTGAGTCCTGTGTTCGATTCCCGGGTCGGGCAAAGTGATATTGGGTTTTTCCATCTGGAATTTCTCAGTAGCAGCTCGGAGTCTAGATTTGTGCCCGGTTGATGGCAATAGGCTCGCCCCCTATTACATGGGACTTAGACATAACTGGCGAAATGTGGGTGTACTATAGGTACACCTCTGCCTAACCCTTCGGGAAATACAGGCGTGATCGGCGTGTCGAGCCTATTGCCATCAATGCATCAGTGCTACTGAGAAATTCCAGAGGAAAAACACAATAACACTTTGCTTGACCAAGGAAGCGATCCCAGGACCTCATGCTCAGCAATAGCGCTTAACCACTAGAAATACATAGTTTACGAGTTTGTTAATAAGCTGTCAGAGAGAACTCCTCTGACTGCTCCAATACCGTTATCTTGTCTGTTTTACCTCGATTGTCCTAGTTTATCATTTATATCTTCCAATTACAGCTTTATATAGCTTATGTAAGCGGGCACGCCCTTTATGCCTGAAGGCTTTATTTAGATATTTAGTTCTGTTTACATTTAGTTTTTATTTTTTTATTTCTGCTTGAGTAAAGTTCTCGATGTTTTGGTTGGTATATTGGCGTGTGCTAGCTGACATATGACCAATAATTTATCATTTAAATTATTTTTTGTGCTGCATAATGTATTTTTTTTTGCATACTATTGTATAGAATCTTTTTTTTTCTAACTTGAACAGACAGCTGTGTTGCTGCGGAGTCTGTTGCGCCACTTCTTCCCACCTAAAGGCACTAGGATGTGGTGAAGGGCGTTTGAGGGGACTGTCTTATGTAATTTTGACGTTCGAAAAGTGCCGATTTTCAGCCTAGTTTGAATAAATAAATTGTTTTTTTTCTGCAAGGTATATTTCGGGAACAACAGAAATAAAAATAACAGATTATGGAACCCCAAAAACATTACGGAATCGCAAAGAAAAAATCTAGTTATTGCTATAAAATAATGTTAATATATTCCAAGTTTATGATTTATAACCAATTGTGGATTTTGTGAATAGAATTTCAATAGAAATTCTCACTACATTACGTAGGTACGTACGTAAAAACCCTGTCCGATCCGTGAGGGTGTTGTTAGGTATCGTACTGAGGGTCTATTTATGTGTTAATTATCAGATGAAAAGAAAAAAAAACGATTTCAATAGGTATACATGAGGCGCGGGCGGCCGTCGTTTAGCGGGTGTCTATAAGTCATAACTTATGACCGTTGAAAATTTGCAATTTTTTATTGGATTTGGGGTAATTTTTGTACAAAAAATGTGAATTTTATATAGCAACATTTTTTTTTCCAATATAATTTTAAAATATTACTTTTTGATAATGTTATTGCAGTATGTGCCCTTTTCGGATCGGCTAGGGTTTTTTTTACTGTATTTTAAGATTAATATTACATTAAATACCTTAAAAAATTTAGTTTCAAAGATTGCTTATAGAATAATTTGATTTTATTTAAATAAAATGATTGATTTGGTACGTAAGTCCTACATATTTTTCTGTTCCTTTCTTTTTGTCTGATTATCATCATCTGCGTAGTCTTTTCCCAACTATGTTAGGTTCAGCTTCCAGTCTAACCGGATGCAGCTGAACACTAGTATTTTACATGGTGCTCCATGTTTCACTGCCTGCAGGACCTACACAACTCAGTTACTGGGTAACACCCCTTGGTAAAACTGGTTTTCAGACTTTCTGGCTTCTGACTACCCGTAATGACTGTCAAAGATCTACAAATGACAGCTGGGACCAACAGCTTAACGTGCTTTCCGAGGAACGCAGCGATTTCGGTATGTAATGCATGGTCACCCATCTACAGGCCGACGCCGGTAAGCGTTATGTACTTAATAATAATACATAACATCACGCCTTGTTTTCCCGAAGGGTTGGGCAGAGGTGTCCCTGTAGCAGGTTCACCCACATTTCGCCAGTTATGTTTAAAGTCTCGTGTAACCACCGACGGATCAAAGACCGACTCTGGTACCGGAGTTGGAGTCTTCTCACATGATCTCAATATAAATATATCCCGCCCGCTGGGAATATTCAACACCATCTATCAGGCGGAGTGTGTGGGCATCATACAAGTGGTCCACGCCATAGAAGCCAGGAGAGTCACGGACACTCACATACGTATACTCTCCGATAGCGCCTCTCCAATCCTTACGGAAAAAAAAAATTACCTCAAAGTTTACACTAGAATGTCATAATGCACTAGAACAAGTAATGGTATCTAGCCGCAACACGGTGACACTACAATGGATAAAAGGACACAGCGGATCACTAGGTAACGACGCAGCTGACGAACTTGCTAGAAGAGGATCTAGCATGGCAGTCTATGGACCTGAGCCTATCGTGCCAATTCCCTTCAACCAAATACGCAGGTGGCTACAGAAGTTCGTCCACACACAAGCGGAGAACTGGTGGACCTCAACACCAGGCTGCAGGCAGTCCAAGGAAGCTATGATGACGGGGACCATCACGGGGCACTGCTCGCTAAACAAACACTTCCACACAATAGGCATAACGGACAGTCCTCTGCGCAGGGCGTGCATAGAGGCTGAGGAAACCGTCGCACACGAGCTCTTCGAATACACAAGCGTCACCCAGATTAGAACAGAAACCCTCGGGTCACCCAGATCTTACACTGATGTTCTGAACAGACCAGGAGTTTGAATTAACTTCTGGCAGGAGGTGGGCTGGTTGGAATAACCACCAAACGGCCGCTATCACCCACGCACAATGGTCCACTTGACGGACTAAGTGCGGAAACCAAATCCCGTAACAAGAATATAGTCTCATGTAATAGGGGGCGAGCCTATGGCCATCAACCGGGAACAAATCCAGACTCTGGGCTACTACTGAGAAATTTCAGATAGAAAAACCCAATAACACTTTGCTCGACCCGGGAACCGAACCCAGAAACTCATGCTCAGCAGTAGCGCTTGCGACCACTAGACCAACGAGGCAGTCAATAATAAATAATAATTTATATAATATAATAATATCTTAATAATAATCTATACATTATTATAAATTAAAGTCACTTTTCGTGTCTGTCTGTGTCACCGCGCTGTTCTTTTAAATACGCCACGGATTTTGAAGTGGTTTCACCGTTATTTAGAGAACTTATTCCGGAAGGCTTTTGTTTACATTAATAAAGAAATCTCGATGTTTTTGTCAAGTTGTAAAAGCCGTGCGAAGCAGGGACGATCAACAAAACTACAAACGTACGTAGTATACAGGGAAGTTTCATAAATATGTGGCTGTTATTGTAGTATATTGTGGTGTCTTACGACTTCCACGCAAATGAAGTCGCGAACAGAAGCTAGTAAATATATATGACTTAAAATAATCCGTTGCTTTGCTAGCTTTGAAAGTCTTTTTCAATGTTATTAGAACAGGCAAGACTAGGAAGAAAATGCTTGAGAAAATAAAATGTCGATGTATCTTTTTTAAGATCCCATAGAACCTGTAGGCACTTACCTATTCCCTATTCGAATCCTGGTTTCTAATTGATATTGCATAATCAACCTATAATGTTCCCACTGCTGGTCACAGGCCTCCTCTATTTAAAAGAGAGTGGGCACCACACGGGCTCAGTGCGGGTTGATAGATGTCACATGTCTTCGAATTTTCGGTTCTAGGACATGCCGGTTTCCTCACAATGTTTGCCTTCACCGTTTTGAGACCAATGGTGATAAAATATTTACACAAAGTAAAGTGCCTGTCTGGGTTCGAACCTACGACCTACATACAATACAACTCGTAAATCGCGGCCCTTACCACTAAGCCACCACTGCTTTATTCTATAAATGTTTACCTATTATTCTATAAATGTTCGTTACAGTCCGATTAGACCGAATTAAAGTATTTAAGGGAAAAAAATGGAAAAGTGCCCGGAAAAACTGAAAATGGTTTTTCTATCAAGTATTGAAATTTGGACAGGACACGTCTGTTGGGTCAGCTCGTTATTTATAAATAACGAATATCAATTTTATTTTATTTTCAATTATTTATTTCGATTTTATTTTCATTCATTTTCAATTATTTATTTCGAGTTTATGTAACCTAAATGTATTAATTGACCTCGTCATGACTAGTCATAGTTTTAAGAGAAGATTAAAAAAAAAAAAAAAATACTAAACTAAGCTATCTGTTGTCAACCAGGAGCAAGTAGCACCCTTAAGCGATCGCTCTCCGCTACAGTAAGTAAATATTTAAAGCCAACTTCTGTAGAATTTTAATATCTCTGAGTGAGTTCAACTCTTGCTTCAAGTTTGAGTGAACGGTCTTCAACGTTAATTTATTTTTAAACCAGTATATTACGAGTAAATTACGAGTACAAAAAGCGAAGTGAACCGGGATCCGGGATCGTAGACTGACATCTGGTGCTTTTTTAAATTTCAGAAGTTTTTAAAACAATAATAGGATGGGTTCCTTGAGTTACCTGCTTCGCTTAACGAGGGGTTTTCTGTAAAAATATTTTATTAAGATTTTATTTCGTTCCATGGGAAACTGTACCATTTTTTTTAAGTTTAATTAGTTTGTATTATGATGTTGACAGCTGATTGCTACCACCTTATAGTTTATACAGGGTGGCAGGGACAACGACGCTAAAACTGTTACCATGGATTCAGTACATGATTCTGAACACCCCTGCATTGAAATTTTTCGTCGATATTTTTTTTTTACTCAGCTGCTTCATAGAAAAGTGCAATACCTACGCGGTCAATGTGTTGGACAGCTGATTTAAAAAAAATAACCGCCTAAAAGGTTCAGAATCATGTACTGAATCCATGGTAACAGTTTTCGCGTCGATGTCCCCGTCACCCTGTATAGTAGATATTAGCCAGGGTTGGCATAAAACAAACAAGTTGTTGTAAAACAATGCTTAAAACAGTTTTTTTTGTGTGTGTATTTAATCACAGTTTCAAACAAGTTTAAAACATTAAGAACAAAACATGGTTTTAAATCAAATTTTAATAGTAAATGAATGGAAATAAATTAATTATTATAAATTTTTAGGAATTGAAATAGTTCGAAAAGAAATTAAAAAGGTTAATTATTAGATCTATTTGTCATTAATTTAAATCATGAATTTATTAAATAAACTATTCGGATTTGTAATTACTTAATTTATTCAATCGAATTCAAACAGTAACAATTTTACATAAAGGTTCTTATAACCTAATTTACTTTCGACAAGAACACTGAGGTCATATCTTTGTTCTCTTGTCGAAAGTAAAAGGCTGAGGTCATCGCGCGAATATGCATAATTAAAAAACCCTGCGTCCTAACTAAAACCAATCGTCGCGATGTTTGTATGAACTTTGACGTACAAACTCTCTTAAACATTGTATTGTTTAACATCATCGGAACGTGTTTTATCAATGTATACATTTTCTTACAAATATTCTTTATTATGTGGGTGTACTATAGGTACACCTCTGCCTAACCCTTCGGGGATTACAGGCGTGGTGTTATATTCTTTATTATCTTTAAAAAACAGATGAGGGTATATGTTTCCGGATGAAAGTTGTTTCAGTCTTTACAGTTCGTGCCGACAATTATGATAAAGAAAGAAGAATATTCGTACACATAACCTGTTGTCCATCATGGACCACGCTGTATACCCCATCATATGGATACCATCGTTTATAGCATAGTATACCTAAAAATAAAATTATATACGTAACTCGCCAATCATGTTTATTCCCCATGTAATAGGGGTTTCAAATTTTACTATATAAACGGGGCGTAAATCCAGGCTCCGGGCTACTACTGAAAAATGCCTAATGCGTAGTTAAAACCTTAATAACATTTCGCCAAGACAAACAGACAAACGAACAAAAATTCTAAAATCTATATTTTCGGCATCAGTTTCTTTCCCACACCTCTTAGCAATTACTTTTTTAACTTCGTAGTTTTGACTTCGTTACATTTTGATAAACTACTTAAAGGCCCTTTTTAATTGTCAAAGACGAAACATGAGGCTATTTGCCCATTCCAAAGCTTAGTAGGCTCCTGTCGAGAAGAACGGGCAAGAAACTCCATGGACACTCTTTTAAATCAAAACATTGTTACAAAATATTATTAATACCTGTTCCAAGTTACTCCTAATGTAATCCAGCCGCTTCATATCGAACAGGTCTTGGCTGACGGACGGCAGACCATTCTCTGTGATCATAATATCGTTTACTCCGTAAGTGTCATTGATCCAGTGTAGCTGCTTGCGAAGGCCTTCAGGGTATATCTGGAAGGTTTGAAGATATTTAATGATGTTGTGAGACAAAACGTTTTCGGAAGACATTCATTGTCCCTACAGTAAAAAAGCGAAACATCCTGCCGGAGTCCAGGTATGTTCCGGATAGCTATAACCTATACTTCATTTGAAATAAGATTAGACATTTAAACAAATGACAGCTGCGGTAAACAATTGGTCTGTTTATTGCAGCTGTCATTTGACACGCCACCAACGCAATAAAAGTCAAAATCGGTTGAACGGACTGTAAAAAGGTTTATTTAAATGTCTCATCTTATTTCAAATTGAGTATTTAGGAGTATTCAAGTCTACATGGTGTGAAAAGACCCATCACATAGGCCTTATCTACGCATTCTGTACATCAAACTGAGTTACAGTCATAAAGAAAATATTGCTGGAAAACGACTTTCATTTTTGTTGTTAAAAATCGCTGTTTACGGCAGCGCATAATGTAACACACACAAAACATTGTGTTTATCGATGCATTCAACAGTACAGGAGTTGTGGAGGAATTTAAAGATAACCTGTTGTAACATTTAAAAATTGTTTACGTCAAAAAAAGTGAAAAAGTTCTAACATGAAGTTTGACCTCCAATATCTCGATAAACAGAAGGTGAGAGTGAGTCTTGGCTTCGTTAAGCGTCTGTTTAGACCCGTGATACTAAATACAAAAAAATTTTAGGATGCTAAAGAAAATATTAAAAGAAGATTCTTGCCCCAAACCAGTCAACGAGAGCCGTCTTCCAGTCAGGGTGGCCGACAAAGGAGACTCCGATCTCTTTGGAGCCGTAGTGCGGCCATTTTCCTGCCTTCTCTGGGTCCACCTTGCGCACCAGTCTGCTCGTGTAGTGGTTTAGCGCGTAGAAGTCGTAGGTTCCTGTAAGTAAAATGATGATGTGAATATTTAGCTATTTCTAAAGAGTCTTAAAAAGACCCTGGAAGAAATCGACAAGTGTTTCACCTCTCAACGAGGTGAAATGTTACCACACCAAGCACCGAGCGCAGACTGCGCTCGGTGCTTGGTGTGGCAATGCGCCGTGTTCGAGTTCGCGACAAGTTAATCATCATCCTGAGAATACCTCGTTGAGAGGTGAAACACGTGTCGATTTCTTCCAGGGTCTTTTTAAGACTCTTTAGAAATAGCTAAGCGGAACAGGTTACTAAATATATCTACATCATCATTTTATAATGGATTTCCGCAAGGTCACGCCTGAATCAATTAACTATCTTCCTGTAAGTATCAAGCAATTCTCTAGAATTCTGTTTACTATACCCAAATAGAAATAGTTCACTGGATATAAGCCTGAAGTAGACAGCGGGTGTTGATTGTATGTACAATACCAAGCACCGAGCGCAGACTGATAGTGTGTGCGGTGTGGCAACACGCCGTGCTCGAGTTCGCGACAAGTTAATCGTAATCCTGAGGATGCCTCGTTGAGAGGTGAAACACGTGTCGATTTCTTCCAGGGTCTTTTTAAGACTCTTTAGAAATAGCTAAGCGGAACAGGTTACTAAATATATCCACATCATCATTTTATAATGGATTTCCGCAAGGTCACGCCTGAATCAATTAACTATCTTACGCTATACGGAAAGTCGGAACGTAGATTTACTAGATTTCGCAACTTTGGAGAACCGTTATGACTATTATACAGAACATTAATTACTCTAATGTTTATTTATTTCCTTTGGAAGACTCACGGCTAAACAAAACAGACGTAAGAAATTGAAAATGTGAGTGACAGCCAATTACAAGTCTTAATTAACAGAATTAATGTTGTCGTCCAACGTGGCAACGCTTCCAGCCTTTTGGGCACTTTTCCCGCTACCGGCGATGCGGACGAGTTTTTTTATGCCCAATGCGCTCTTCTTTTATTTTCTTTGTTTTTTCTTTTGTATTCTTGTACATAATTGACATATCTAAGTGTTAGATGTATATGAATGAAATAAATAGTAAATAAAAAAAATATTTAAAAAAAAACAGTGGCAGTCCGGGAGTGAAATCTTGAAACAAAATCGGCACCGCGGTAATCAACGTATTGATGTCTTTTACTCCATATACCAAGGTATTCAACGCGTTGATGTCTTTTTAATGTCAAAAGCTGGTGACGTCACAGTGTCGCGAAATCAATGGTTTAGTCCCATCTCAAAATGCCCAATGCGCCTAAAGAAGTTTTCACTTTAAAAAACAGAATAATATAGAAGCGAACTCTTTGTAAGTTCCTGTTGAATCTGTAATCTCCTTTTATAATGCGTTCCATATTATCTATGCTACTTCCTCAGTCATTCTTTCACCGTACACAAGCCGTACAATTGCTTAGGACACACAATCCTAACTAATATTATAAATACGAAAGTTACTTACGCTTTCACGTCTGAACGGCTGAACAGATTTCGATAAAATTTGGCACACGGATAGACCATGGAACCACCTAGGTTTGGACCTATGATACTATTTATATCAGAAGATCGTTCCTGTGGGATACAGAACTCCACTTGGGCGAAGCCGCGGGCATATGCTAGTTTTATAATAAAGAACATGAACTATGAAAGCGTAACACTCTTTTGGACATTCCTGTAAAAATCCTTACCTTTAACGAATTTAATTTCTTTAGGGGTGAAGGGAGGCAGCCTGGGATACGGGTAGCCTTCCTTCTTACTGTTTTCCGCCAGAAACTTCTCAAGTTCTGGAGGCCAGCCGCCCAATTTAGAGTAAATTGCATGAGCGTATCTACCGTCCTTAAAAAAATGGAAATCAGTACCAATAAAGGCCAACTACATACATCAGTCAAAGCTATGGGCTCACTTTGATGTTTAAGATTTTAAGGTGTCATACGAAAACAAAAACGCTCCTCGTATTTTAGCCCTTCTGTGCTTGACCTAAATTTAACAAGCGTCAAGATTGTGAAACAGTCGACCTTAAAAAGATCGACTAGAATTCATTTAATTGTCTATACTCTTTGTTGGTCTATAATTTTATATCAATTTGTTGCCACAAAACATATTACACGTAACATATTGTAGCATATACATGATGCAATATTTTAGAACATATAAACTATTGTAGACAATCAATGAATTCTTGTCGTTGTATCACCGTAAGATTGTGAGAACCGTGCGCGAGCCGAGCGAGCGAAGCGACCGTTGCCGCGGCACTGGCCGGCGAGCTCTACTTCCAAGTTTCTCGCAGCTAGGGAGGCTATTTAGTTATTCCTATTAGCGCAAGGTGCGTTACGTCGCAAGCAAGCTTGATACCAGTTCATAATTTGGCGGTTACCCTTTTATAAACTATCGAAAAATTATGCGTTAAATTGTAAATGGTTTGTTGCAGTTCACAATTTTTCGACAGTTGAATACAACCGCACTGATTAGATTACTTATTTATTTATTTAAACTTTTCACACTCAAAATGGTACAAAGGCGGACTTAATGCCTTAAGCATTCTCTACCAGTCAACCAAGGGTGGTGAAGAGATTGGATGGCAGGTGCTCTGTTTAAGAGGAACAATGAAAAAATAATTAAAAATATATCATTAGAAAAATATAGGTAGGAACAACAGTACATAAATAGGTTATAACTTATAATACACATACATATTTAAAGTAATATACATATATTTATTATATATATACATATATATATACAAATTTAAGGCAGAGAGATGTTGAGATGACTCTACTCTATTTGTTTTGAAAAAAAAAACTCTGCAATTTCCGCTTAAATGCATACCGACTGGTGGCCGTCCTGATATCAAGAGGAAGCGCATTCCATAGAAGAATGGATTGAATGTGAAAGGAAGAATGAACAAAGTCAGAAGAATGAGAAGGACAAATTAGGAGAAGATTGTTAGAAGATCGCAAATTCTTAGTGTGTGAAGAACATAGATATTGGAAGTGAGACACAAGATAAGAAGGAGGAGTGGGAGAGTTGAGAAAGGAGAAAAGCGTGGTCAAAGCGCGTAAACTTCTTCTTTGGCGAATGGACATCCAATTGAGCTCAGACCTATAGCTCGACACATGATCATATTTCCTGAGATTGAAAATGAACCGGATAGCAGGTTGAGCAGTCTGTCGAGGTTATCCAGCAAAACCGAATTCAAGTCAAAGTAGCACACGTCACCATAGTCGATGATAGGGAATATCAAAGCCTGCACAAGCATAGTTTTCGTCTTAGCGGGCAAAAAGCTTCTCAGACGATACATGGATCGTAGTGCCGTTGACCCTTTGACTAACACTAGAGACCTGGCGTTGCCAGCTAAGCGTCGAGTCAAGATGCAAACCGAGATCTTTCACAGTAGAGGTAACGGGTATGACGGTACCATTGAAAATAAGAGGAGGAAGTGAGCTAAGCGTCACCCTACTCATCATGCGTGAGCTCCCAATTACAATGGCCTGACACTTTGAGGGGTTTACTGACACCCCAAAACTATCAGACCACTTTTTGATTGCATCTAAATCTAGATTAGATTCATTAAACTAGATTCATTTTCACGACTGTAGTTGTGACTTAACTGTACAATGAAATCGTTTTATAATTAATTATAATGTGATCGCAAATTTTATTTCTTGTGTGAACTTAAAAAAGGTCTATAATCTGATCCGAGTCTACGTTAGAAATATCTTTAATAGGTACTGAAGAGCGTTCAACTTTTTCTTTTTTGTGTATCTTTGCATCATGTTACCGAAAATAAAACACATTTTTAATTTTTTTTTGGTTCTGTAGTCAACAAGGAACCCTTATAGTTTCGCCATGTCCGGCAGTCTGTCACAGCCAATTTGCTCCGAATCTAAAGAACCGATTAAGTTGAAAGGCACAAGACGTGTAACGTAAAAAAAAGTTTTGCAAACTGTACCGTGTGACATCAAATAAAATGAAAGAGCTTATTGCAAGGATCATTCTTTTTTATTTTTAAATTAGCACTTTTAAAGATATTTAAAAAAATTGATGAAAATTGACCATTCCTTCACTTCGATTATTGAGGCCCCCAATATCGAAGCCATTTTGGAAATTGTGCAAATAAAATGCACTAGTAATAAGAAATATGATAAGATTTTTTTTTTTACTTATTTTCCAATGCAATTATCAATTGCAAATAATAAATGAAATTAAAAAGCTACTTTTGACTCAACTCAACTACACTATTCAAGTACATATATTATGTGAAATAAATGAATGAAGAATTTTTTATTGCAAAAATTTTTTTTCTTCTCCTAATGTATAAATTTATTTCCGCCTGTCGACAGACAAGCAAGATGGTCAGGGTAGCTGGGTGGGTGGGGCCCCTAGGCTGACTGGGCCCCTAGGCCAGTGCCTTGTGTGCCTAGGCGTAAATCCAGGGCTGCGCACATGAATCCGAAAAGTCAGAGGTGCGTGCCTTGGATTCGAACTCGAGACCTATGACTTGGTAGTCCGACGGTCACACCAGTACGCTATCACTGCACGTCACCTAGTTTAAAATGCTTTTTAATTTGTATAACTAGGTACTTTATTATAACAGAAGCTATTCATGAACTCATGAATAAAATACTTTCCCAGCACATTCTCTAATGAGTATACAAGTACCTAATACTAATCCTAGTGAGCTCAAAATATTGCAGTGTTAAAGTAAAAATTTATGCAATTATGAACAATTTGCTATGCATTTTGCTGCTATAACAATAATGTTTTTGACTAACTAGGCACTACCACAAAATACATAATTACAGAAGGTTGGCTCCATAATAATGAGCGAAAACAAACCCACGCACATATTTAAGTCGCATCTTTGGTAATGTTCGTCGAGTCGTTGAGCTCCTTAAGTTCTGTGTTGAGCTCCACGGTTACTGACAAATGCTGACACTGACTGGACAGGCCCTCTGAAATCTGTGTGGTTCGTTCCTCAAAAGACCATTTCAGACACTAATCTACATGGTCCTCATATGGCCTGACCAAGATTATGTCTGGACTTTAAAATGACTGCGACCTCTGAGTTTGTTTCGGCCTTTCTTCTCAGAGTAGTCAGATAGGAAACGCCGAACTCATCTAGCATATTTTTTTTTTATATGACGTATAAAAGTGATTCCGATGTCCTATTTACAGAATAAACAATTTCATTTCATAGCGTGGCGGCGCACGGTGGGCTGAAAATCAGCTTTCATAGACATAGGGATTAAATTTTTTAAGGGTCATTTTTTCTCTTGTCTTTTTTTACCATTACTATGCTCAAGTATTCACACAAAGTTAATTTAGCTCAAAAAAAAAAAAAATTAAATGTAGAATGAAAAATCCGTTATCTTTGGAACCGTAAGTTGAATCGTAACATCCGTACAGGTTTTAGAACTAATTATTTATGATTTATTGACATACCATTTATAACGGTTTTTACTGCAGAAATTTAAAAAAAATAAAGAATTATTTTTTTATTCTTTATAGACTCGTATTATAGCACCAAGTCAAAATACCAAGTATTCATTAGCTAATTAGGCTGATTAAGTGATACTTAATATTTTTTATGTAATTACCATGACCATGGCAACAGTACAAGGTATAATCTATTATCTTATTCTAGAAAGTGAGTAATTAGGAGCTCTAGTAAATATTTTCAATCATTAACCAATTTAGCAAACACATCTTTAATGGGCAAAGAGAACCCTTTAATGAGATTAATTAACAAAAAGTTAATTTGCTAATCACTTATAGCTGTAATGATCAGTGAACAGCAATAAATAAGCAACATTTTACTTTATAGTTTAGTGTATTCCAAACTTTTGAACTGCGAACATTAAATCTGTATTGTGATCGTAAAATATTATAATGGAAAGTCTAACCACCAACTTAGACTTGTTTGTTTTTCTAAGACGCGGGAGAACTTTATTTAACTTAAGTTTAAGCTAAATTTAAGCTTGTGTGAATATTTGAGCATATCTAGTAATGGCAAATAAAATTCAGATCCAAGAAAAAAACGACACTTAAAAATTGAAATCCATATGTCTATCAAAGTCGCTTTACAGCCCACCGTGCGGCGCGGCGATCTCAAACAAACGGCTTATAAAAAAAAATATCTATGTATCGATACATTCATAAAGTACAAATATTTTTTTAAGAAAACTAACCGATATATCGATATGTGTATCGAAATCTATATCAATATTCCTTTTAAATATCGATACCATATAATAATATATGGATATTTTTTGGCACTTCTTGCATCCCTAAAACAAATGCCGGTTGCGAATGCTTTTGCACAGAGCATGTAACTTTATGCGTTTGAACCGTAGACAGATAATCGAGGGTTTGAACTCGCTGTACGTGAAGCATGCCTAGGTGGACGTGTGTTTTCGCTAGTTGTATGGGATTGGAAACCGACTTTCTCTTCTATACCTATCTATTTTGTGGCACAACTGTGGACTTATAATGGAACATTGTGAAGTATTAATGGTTTAACAGTCATGGGATTATTTAGCCTACGTTCGTACGGACGTAAAAATATCGCGGGATTTTATCGCGCACTGGGATTTTCAACTCTCGGTACTAAGCCAAGGGCTGTGAATCCAACACAGTGCAACTCAGCGCGGCGAAAAAGACACTTGGATTTTCAACTCTTGGCGGTAAGAGCGTTGAAAATATAATGTGCGAAAAAAAATCGCCGCAAGAAAAAATCGTCTGTGCACACCTGGATTTACCGTAAAAAGGTAATTCAAATGAAAAATGAATGCAATGAAAAATAAAAACCAGCCAAATGCGTGTCGGACCACGCACGATGAAGGTTTCCATATTTGAGGGGTTTAACACTAAAATTAATTTAAATTTTACTATTGTAATTCTTGTTTCTGAGTAACAACTAAACGTAGATTTTAAGAGCTATTCAAGTTCAAACTTACAAGACCTAATTTTATTCTTGTTAATAATAAATTAGACCTTATGTCATGTGATTGTTAAGATCTGGGTAGCAAGCAATTTGTTCTTATTTATAAATAAATTAGGCCCTATAGGCATGTGATTTTTAAGATGCGGGGTAGCGAGCAAGCATTTTTGGGCCTTACGAGGGCCTTGAAACACGTGATATTAGGAGAAAAATCACAATGTATACATTAGTTAGCCTTAATTATAGAGAAAAGTAATAGACCAAATGACGATTTTTGAAAACAAAATTCAATCATGACCTTTATTTTTCTCTTAAGCGAACAAAGTACTCATTATTTAACTCTTTCTGCAATAATTTAATTGATTTTACGTAAAGCCTTATGTGTTTTGCAATATATACAAAAACCGGACCTTTTTTCTCGCGGCCAACAACCAAATCATGTTTTTTTTTAGTACAGAATAGTGTAACAAACGAAACTTATTTGACATACATATCTCTAAACTCAGTCCAAAATGAGATATAAGAGTTAGAAGCTTGTATGTATTTATTAGCGTTGTAGGCAATTTTTGACTCCTAGGTGCAAGGTTAGTGTTAAATTTGTACCTTTTTGAGAGAAATAAATTATTATTATTATTATTACTTCTAACTCTTATATCTCATTTCGGACTGAGTTTAGAGATATGCATGTCAAATAAGTTTCGTTTGTTAGGTACACTATTCTGTAGTAGAAAAACAAGATTTAGTTGATGGCCGCGAAAGAAAAAAAAAACGCCGCCTTCAATACTAAAATCGACATTGTCCTTTGGCCCCGTGGGATATTTCCGACACCGACGCGGGCTAAGCCATGGACAAAAGTTAGTCAAACAATACAATATTCATCCATCCATTTTGCGGTCGCACAAAAACACGATGCAAATCTGATTAGCGAACGTTTGTGGAGTAGTTCAGAAATAATTGGCTCGATCCGGATTAAATCTAGTCTTAACTGATGTGCAACGTAGGCATGTAACATCACGATCACGACTTTTGTTTGTGGTTAGGAATAAACTGTTTTATATTGAAATACCTAAGCCATACCTATTCATTATGGAAAAAACCTTTTTAGAGTTAATCTCGCACCTTAATTGCATAGCACACTCAATCACAATCTGAATGATTTTGAAGGATATTGCTAATCCATTGAAATAAATCGTTCGAAAAAAATGATCTGCAAGTTGGCAACGTCAAATTCACAAGCATTTATTTCAATTAAACCATTTACAGGCACTTCTGAATACGGTAGTTGCCTAGGTAAAAAATAGAAATTCTATTTAGTCCGTCTTTCAGATAATAAAAAAATATTAGACACGTATTTTTTGCTTTATCATATTAATAAAAAATAACTTAGAAAACACGCATTAAAGTTGGGGAGTGGGGGCTCGCAACGTCACAAATCAGTATAAAATCTAGCAAGCAGTGACGTCATGCCACATTTTAACTCAATGTATCGCCGTAATCTTTTGATTACGTTAAAATATAAAAAATACGTGTTCTATATTGTTTATTAATCTACCTTCCGCACAGTGGAACGAATGTATGGAAGCGGTTGGACGTAGACATGTCCGAAAAATAAGAGTAAAATTATGACAAACTAATGATGCCATCTTATTCGATTACTTAATGCCTTCATAAATTGTGGTGATGAATTTCTTCATAACTCCCATATTTCGGGAGTAATTTGAGAAAATGTGAAATTTTACTATGAAAATGAGTGTATTGAGCTCTCTCCCTCCTGATTCCGGGCTTGTTTCAAGTAGCGGTCTCTAATATCGTAATGCTATTACTAAGAGCTATATTTAATACTAAGACACATAGTGCGCCAAATGTGCACTTTCTGGGATAAAAGGAAATGAAAATTTAAAAAAAAAAACGTTTTTTCCCCATTTGTATTTACTTTAAACCGCAGACAGACTTATTAAGAGGTCTATAAATATATTATATATATACAGAAATATATATTAACAAAAATATTCACAAGAACTGATGAGAGTATGACTTTTAAGTAAGTTGATAATAAATTACCTAGTTTCATTAAAAGTACAATAAATAATTAAGACGTAAGCTCTAATTTACTAAGTTACACATTTTAAAACAATAACATCATTTAATTATCTTCGTCATCATCATCATCATCAATTAATTCAAATTCAGAATCGATGTCCGCTAAATCATTTATGTTAACAAATTCGATATCACTTTTCTCAGAATCCGTAAGCTCATAAAATTCCTTAAAAGAAGATTTTTTTACAAACTTATTTCCTTTTGGACGGATACTTGTAACAAGTGGATCAGAAGACAGTAAAAGATTGTGCATAATATCTTCATTGCATGAGATACTGCTATGCTTTCGAGAATGCCCCTCTCTATATTTTCTAAAATCTTTATTTCTAGCCTCAGATGCCTCTTCGGATAGAAAACCAATGGGCACAATTGACATGTTCTGAACTATGTCTGGCCCATGCATTAAAATTTTATGAAGTGAAGAAGGCATATAATACCATGGGTATAACTCCACGTAAAGCTTAGCAGTATCAAAGCAGAACTCTCGGAATTTAGTTACGTTGATCTTCTCTCCTGATGAAATACACTGCAAGATCACACAGATTTTTCTTAAAAGCATAGCATCTATTCCGGTCAGTTCAGCAGATTTAGTGTAGTTTTCAAAAAATCTCCTTGCCGAGTTGCCATTGTTGGTGGATCCACTGCCTTGTTTCACAACATCGAGAAGTAAGCCCGTTTCTCTTCTTACAGCCTCTTGAACTCTTTTCTTCCTGTCATCAACTTGCCTTTTTGCTATATCACCCCTTACTTGCCATGATTTTATGTCTAATTTGTAGGAAATGTGTAATAAGCATTCCATTGAGCGAATCCAAGCGTGAAGGGTGCTTAAGCTATATTTATACATGTCCTCGTTTGCGTGTTTATCTTTGATTAACTCTAAATTATTCATTTCTTTAGGACAAGCCTTGCATATGTCACACACTGAAGCTGCTGTATTGGATATAATGGAATGAATTTTACCATCAATCATTGTCAACAGCAGTTGGTGTTTGACACTAATTCCATCAGTGATGGTGGATGGAGTTAAGGCTTCAATCTCTGCTTCGATTTCAGCCATCTCTCTCTGCACATTTTCTTTGGTTTCCTTTATAAACTTAAACAATATTGGCCGGCAAAATGAAGTGGAAGATGGTCGCTCGTTTTCCCAAATTGTTACACCTTTTGAGACGAGCCGCAGTGGTACAAGACTAATCATAAAATTACTAGCAAGATCGATTTGCTCATCTTCACTCGTCCTTTGATGATAAATGCTTTGGCTAGATGATCCGTCAAAACCCCATTTGCTGGTCAATACGAGCTGTTGATTGGGATCAACAGGGGTTTCTAACGACCTAATAAGTCTTCTTGAGGTTAAATCCATCAAGGCTTGTAATTTGATTTTTGCAGAGCTCTCTGTAACTGTGAGATCTTCTTTGGCCGGATAGCACTTAATTTTTTCTTTAACCAACATGTAGTAACTCGGGTATTGAAGAGCTCCTTCTTGAGTGTTGAAATCCCGAAGAGTGTTATAGCGCCATTTCGATAAGTTCATCGATACATAAAGAGCCAATGCCTTCAAAGGGGATATTTCCCGTACCTGAATTGATTTACCTTCAATGAAGGCTTTGATTTTTGAGGCCTCTTCTGGATTCTCCGTCAAGTATTTCATAACATAAGCTGTATCGCTTTGTCCTGCCTTTTGAAGCGCCCTTTCGGCCGAAAACATAATTTCAGCGCTGCTACTGCTGCATGAAAGACTATCTTCAGTGGTGCGTCTTCTTTTTTGCCGGTTACTAAGGTCCTCAAAAGATTTACGAGGACTAGGATGTGTACAAGTTGAAGCATCAGATTTAGCAGGAGAAATTATGGGCTCGATGACGTCACTTATATTTTCTGTAGAAGGTTCCATATTTTCATTCTGTAATTCCGGCCATTGAATTGCAGCCTGTAGCCAAATCTCATGTTTCTTCCGAAACTTATCTGTGCTTCTTCCAGACTGTGTCCATTTTGCATAAATGCGGTAGCAAAATCGACGACACCAGTCTTTTAAACTTGTTTCAGCACTTTCACATAACTGAACACAACTGTTATCTTTTAAAACACTGAACAAATAGTTAAAGTCGCGTAAATCTTTATGTGCGCGTGCGCATAAAGCAACGTGAATATCAAGATTTGTATTAAAATTTGGAAAATACATTGCGAGATTAGCTTGGATACAACGAGGTGTAAATCAACACTGATTTTAAAGTTACTAATAGTGACCTATTTATATAAAATCCAGGTATCCCAGGTATCCTTTGTTAAATATTGCAAGGTAATTAGTTATTGTGATAATTAGTAAATGATGCATGCTAAATTAGTGTATTAAGAGCCATTTAGTAATTAAATAATAGCAATGTTCTTATCAGTAATCATTAGTGCATCAGTTTTATATGTAAACCTTAAGTCCCTAATTATATATCCTAATTAGCTTATATCTTCTCTAATTGGCTGATCAGAAATGTTATTGTAATAAGGTAAACCTTTAGAAAAACGGTTTTAATCAACAAAATAAACAAAAAATTAAAAAATTGTGTTATAAAATAAACATCACTCTTTATCCCAGAAAGTGCACATTTGGCGCACTATGTGTCTTAGTATTAAATATAGCTCTTAGTATTAGCATTATGATATTAGAGACCGCTACTTGAAACAAGCCCGGAATCAGGAGGGAGAGAGCTCGATACACTCATTTTCATAGTAAAATTTCACATTTTCTCAAATTACTCCCGAAATATGGGAGTTATGAAGAAATTCATCACCACAAGTTATGAAGGCATTAAGTAATCGAATAAGATGGCATCATTAGTTTGGCATAATTTTACTCTTTTTTTTCGGACATGTCTACGTCCAACCGCTCCCATACATTCGTTCCACTGTGTTCCGGACTAAAAAAAAATGTTTTATGAAACAAGCCTATTGTCAAAGGGTCGGTCAGTAAGAAAGTTGAAGCTAGTTGCCCATTCCAAAACGTAGATCTCTATGGAGATGAAAGGGCAAGAAACTCCAAGAACACTCGTCGCAAATAGCTGTCAAATATATACCTGTTTTGATTATTTTGGCAATATTACTGTATGGAAATAAGATACATGGCTAACGTAACTAGTGCACTAGAATATTATCTTGGATCGCAAACGAAGTCGCGGGCAACAGCTAATTGTTCATAAATAGGGGTTAACTTTTAAGTAATTGGCAGAAAAGAAACGACATGCAGTGTTGGTAACTAAATATATTTTTGTTTAATCAGCCGTACATTCACACAACATAATGCTTAGTTTATCCAACAGAGATAAACAGGATTTAATCAATAATTATTTGTTAAAGTTCACTTAATATCTCGTAAGATAAGCTATATAAACAAAAATGGACTGCCTCCTATAGGTAGGTAGCTCTAGATAGCTAATAATAACAAGCATGTTTCAGGGTGGTCGTACATCTGACGGAAGATGCGTCGCGTATCGTCGGTCGCGTAGCGCCAGAACGCACAAGTATATAATAAAACATGCAACCCTACACATTCAACCAACGATGCGTTAGTGCGTCGAGGGTACTAAGAGCGATGCCACACGATCGTCGCCAATGCGTTGCGTCGTTGCAACGCAGTTTTAATAGGTGTGCGGTGCGACAAGTGAGAATATTCCGATCAGCCTCTCCGACACCGGGTTAATCACTAACCACACGAAAAAAAAGAAAATAAGTATTATAATTATATCTACCTACTAGCACTATTATTTACACATCACTTAATACTTTATCACATCTCACACATTTATCTCCATCATCTGTAACATTATATTTCCTACACCGCAAACACTGCCCATTTTTACTCTGTGACAACTCAATGTGCGCATCATTCCCGCCATTTTTAACTGTCAAACTGACAGATGACAGTTCTAAAATCTCGCACAAAACACTGTCATTTACACCGTCAGACTTATTTAATTCATTTAATTTATCGTACAAATCTGAATTTAATACAATATTAGCTTGAAGCTTTTTTAAGTTTTCATTTTTGGCTAACACACATATTTCTCTTTTCAAATCCAATATAGAGTCCATTAGTGATGTATCCACATCAGTTGAACTCAAAACCGGTAAGTTTTCGGTAAAATAAAACGGTTTTTCGTACAACGGATGGTGCTGCCATACTTCTTCGATCAAATGCGGTAAAATAGGGCCTAAAGCTCTGCACAGAGAGACTAGAACCGTATGTACTACTAACTGAGCTGAAACTCTTTCTTCAGAATCTCTTTGAGAGCAATATAACCTATCTTTTAAACAATGGCAATACAGACCAGAGATTTTATTGCTAATAAAATACAAAACGCTTTGAGCTACATGGTTATACCTAAAATTATTATAACTATCGTTTATTTGGCTAACAAAAACCTCTGTTTCTTTGACCATATAGCTGTCAAAATAGTTCAGATTCGGTTTTCGGTTAAAATCGGTTTTTTGGACGTCACTAACTACTCCTAGGAGGTACTTCATGATGTTTCTGATTCTGATGAGTTCCGCTTGACAGTCGTCCAGGAGTTTCTTGCTGATTATTATCTGGGAATGCTGGGTTGAGTGGCTTGCGACCCACCATCTGTAGAAAATAATAATTTTAGAGTAAAATTTAAAATTCTGATGTCATAGCTTAATGCACTTTATTTCCAGTTCCATAAAGTGCTAAATTGTACAGACATCGATGCAGATTTTAATCGCCTCTTTGTCTTTTGGCGCCAGATGCAGGCTTATTTGCACCTAAATACACTGTTAATAAAGGTTTTTATTCTCAGTTCTTCTTAAAATCTACGCTGAGCCAATTCTTACTACTTTCGTCTTAGGCACCATCTCCACGGGCAAGATAATCGCGGTGAGCATCGTGTGCTAAATTCGGGCAAGAAACACGCAGCGAGAATTTTAAGGTATGGCCACAGATGATTACAGATGGGACACTCCGCAAAATCATCTAAATAAAAAGCGACTCTTGCTACGACACAATAAAGTGCAATTCAGGTCGCACAGCGCTAATCACCTACAGTTATATTCACCTACAAGTTGCCTCTCTTTCTATCGCGTGACTCTTAAATCTTCTGACTACGTTACACTCACTGAATTGGCCCGACAAGACGGGCCCGCCGCGTACTTGTAGCTTCATACATAAACTGCGGAGTGTCCCATCTATATTTATCTGAGGTACGGCGTGACTATCGCCAGGAATCACGCGCCTGTGAAGATGGCACCTTTCGATCAAACATTATTTTGTACCCCAATGTTTGAACGTAAATGAAGCAAAAGGAGAATATAGGGATCGAAACAAGAGGCGTTCCGTTTCTACCTATCCCCGTGGGAAAATGGTGTGAGTTTGTGTGTATGATTTTGTACCTAATCTGTGTTCGCATTTTTTTTGCCAAACATGTAAACAAACACGAGTTTTAGGAAAAACAACTGGAATGCCTACAAGTAAGGTTAAGTTTGCGCTACAACTTCATTTTTTTTATGACTTTTTCAACAGCACTATACTCCATTTGAAATAAGATTAGACATTTAAACAAACCTTTTTTACAGTCCGTTCAACCGATTCTGACTTCTATACCGTGGCATTAAAAGCAAAGTGGTTACAATACAAACTGTTTACTGCAGCTGCCATTTGTCATGCCTCCAACGCAATAGAAGTCAAAATCGGTTGAATGGACGGTAAAAAGATTTAGTTAAATGTCTAATCTTATTTCAAATCTCCATTTCATTTTAGACTGACTATACTCCTATAGTCAGTCTAAAATCAACTTTATTTACACTAGCATAAAGTTGATGTTTGTTTAAGTGGAAATAACATCAATTGGAAACTAGGTTATAAATGTGTGTGATTGTCTGAAATATTGTAGCAGCAGTCTTCAGAACATACCTAAGAGTATCGACGCCGTAAGCCGGCTGGTTCTTCTCATCCTTGCCTCCATGTATGATCGTTGTGGGATCAATGACGTTGCCGATAGACTTAGACATCTTCCGCTTCTTGTCATCTACGACGAAGCCGTGGACGAATATTGACCTAGGAGTTGAGGAAAGACCAAACTGTTAGACGCAAAAAGGCGCAGTTAGCCTGGAAAACAATAAGCGGTCCCTTCTTTTACATGAACGATAAAATGCACTAAGCGCAGATCACAATCAAAATTCAACTTTATAAATGTTGACATAAAGCTGAAATTTAAGATGTAATTAAGCTGGGAGGGTTGAAACACTGCGTTTTATAGTTGCAAAGCGCAGTTCATCAAGAAATGCATCTGGTTTCCAAGTTTTTATGTTTAACAAACGACTGTTCTTCATGGTCACCCGAAAAATTGGGACTAAGAATAGAATAGAATAGAATATTTATTTATTTGCACAGAAAGTAGGTTTTAACAATAAGATGGATGAATGATTCACAGAATCCTTGTACATTCTGCCATATTGGCATGCAAACATTAATTGGGTAAATACTTTGAACATAATATTTGCTACAATATATAAAATTGAATTAAATTTAACTAACTATAACAACATCTTATAAAAAAAAAAACTAAATTTACATAACAATGAATCATACCTATTTAAAAGGTTAACAATCTTTATCAGTTAAGAAGTTGGTTACAGAGTAATTTTAGCACTTTTCTAACAGCAGTGAGATAAGTTTCTTTTTAAATATTCGTGAAGGTTGCTCTTTAAGTAGTCTAAAGGAAGTAAGTCTAAAGGAGTAAATCAGTCGAACGTGTTGTAACGAGAGCGTGATTTCTGAAACCCGATTATACACCGTGACATTTTAGTCGTCCTACAAAGGGCCATTCAATGTACCTGACATGAAATACCTCTAGGAGCAATTAAAAATTTATTACAATATATAATGATTTTTTTTATAAAAGTTTAGTATTCATTGGATACATGTAGTGGGCTGCTTTTGTAAGACGACTAAAATATCACTGTGTATACATTGGTCTATCTAGAAAATTTTATAAAAAAAGGGCTCATTAAAAGCAGAACTCACTTATAAGGCGCCTCGTCAGTCAACGCTAGTGAAGTCAACAATGACGCTTGGAACCAGCCTGTGAGTTGATCCACTCCTTCAGAATATAACCGTGCAGTACGACCGCCTAACGTAGACCAGGATAGGCCTGAGTCTAGCCAGATGTCCATTATGTCCTGGGAATACACAACAACGGTTATAGTAGAGGGTACAGTATTCGTCAAAATCCGCTATTAAAATTTTATATCAACTTTCTTAAGTAATGTAAGACGCAACTGGCTTCGCGTAGTCTGAGTGAACGGGTGTCCACAACGAAGAGGATTTTGTTTTGACATTACAAGTACCTTTTATTATAAGTGTCTTAAAGTGCATAGTTGGACGAACATCGATAGGTGCGAGCGCACCTGAGGACACCCGAAGAGCCGTTTTATACCTACGTCGAACTTTCGCTTTGCGCCACTGCTCAGTACAACCGAAAATTGTATTTCAACACACTTGCTCGTAAAATGTCGCCTGCTTTTTACTTTATATTACCGCACGAGTGCGGTAACGTGCGCCAGAAATAACCAGTTACTAGTCGGAGTATTAGCATGGCAGCATGGAATTAGTATGTACTATACATGGAAATATAATATTATAAACTACCCTATACTATTAAATGAACATTCTCTACTCGCTTTATTTAATCTCATCACTCCATGCCTTTTTATTCCCCTTGTGTAAATAAATAAAAATAAAAATTAATTAACATAATATTTTATCAAATTATATATTTTTCACTATATATTAACCTTAATTTGCGTGTTCAAAACATTATTTCGTGTTTATTTTTATTTTTTATACAGGGTGGCAGAGACATCAACGCGAAAACTGTTACCATGGATTCAGTACATGATTCTGAACCTGTGTTGAAATTTTTCGAGGGCTATTTTTTTTTTTTAAATCAGCTGTTCCATACTTTCTGACTGCGTAGGTATTGCACTTTTCTATGAAACAGCATTTTTTTTTATAACCGACGGAAAATTACAACGCAGGGTTTTCAGAACCATGTACTGAATCCATGGTAAAAGTTTTCGCGGCAATGCCCCTGCCACCCTGTATACGCTGTTTAGCGGTTTTACCAGTGTCTTTATTTACACCTGCGCGCGCATCGCTAGCGCGGCGCGCGGAAAAAACAAAATCAGCGCGCCATTTTCCAACCATTAAAATATTTGTTAACGTTTTCGTTGTTTTTCATTATTATCAAAAATACGAAATCAAAAGTATTGTCACCAATCGACGGCGACGTCAAAAAGTTTTTAAAAGAAGCTACGGATAGTCAGTACGGCAACAAAGGTCAGTTGAACTTTATAAATCTAAATGTATCATCATCTCTATAATTACGTTATTGTAGCATACATTCTTACAACAAGTCGTGTGTTTTTCCTCGCAAATGTGTTGAAATACGTCGTAAGAAACGCGTGTGCATTGATCATTACACACTTGTATCATAATGTACTATTGTGACACCTGCAATCATTATTTCAATACTTTTAACATTTAACTTAGTTCTCATTCACGTAAAGTTGAAATTCATGTGAATTACATTGTTTTGTAATTACCTTTCCTTTAGTAACGTCCTTGGTATCAATCTGATGTTCTTTGATGACGTCATGGGGCAGCAATTCAGTGACGTCACACGTCCACCAAACGTCGGCGCCGCGCGACTCTATCAGAGAGCACAGCTTGTCTATGATGCGTCTGAAAATGAAAAAAAAACAAGTTTAATTTAATGTGTGTTCTTTGACTTTACCCCTTACGTTTAAGTGTTCAATTTTAATAAATGATAAATGATTTTATTTCTGTAAATAGGTTTGTACAAACATTTTTACACGTCAATCATATTTTAAAAACTAGATGAGGTCGGCGTTTCCTATCTGACTACTCTGAGAAGAAAGGCCGAAACAAACTCAGAGGTCACAGTCTCTTTTAAAGTCCAGACATAATCTTGGTCAGATATGTGAAGACCATGTAGATTGGTGTCTGAAGTGGTCTATTGAGAAAAGCATCACACAGTCAGTGCACGCATTTGTCAGTTATCGTGCAGCTCATCTCAGAATTTAAGGAGCTCAACGATTCGACGAACAATACCAAAGAAAGGACATTTGGGTAGGCCGCATAAATTACTCAAACTGTCAGACTATAATTAGAACTAACTGAGAAAAAATTAAAAACAAAACAAAAAGAAAAAGGAATGACCCACATAGTCTTTACATTCACAAAAATTTAAATAATATAATACTTTAAAAGTAAATATTCATGTCGTTGTATATATAAAATTCATTAAGTAATAAGGAGGAAATATCACAAAGGACAGAATTGCCGCCGTTAGTTTCTATCTCAGAGCAAATAAAAAACCAAGACATAGCGCTGTTGACTGCCTCGTTGGTCTAGTGGTAGCAAAGCGCTGCCGCTGAGTATGAGGTCCTGGGTTCGATTCCCGGGTCGGGCAAAGTGTTATTGGGTTTTTCCATCTGGAATTTCTCAGTAGCAGCACGGAGTCTGGCTTAGTGCCCGGTTGATGGCAATAGGCTCGCCCCCTATTACATGGGACTTAAACATAACTGGCGAAATGTGGGTGTACCATAGGTATACCTCTGCCTAACTCTTCGGGGATTACAGGCGTGATGTTATGTAATGTTACATAGCGCTGTTAACAAAGACGTGAAGCCGGTTTTGTAAACATGTGCGCGCTTAGTGAGGTGTAGTTTGATTGTTATTTGATTGTAAGTGGATGTAAATGTGTGCGTGTGAACGTGTTTGCACAGAGCGCAGGTGTAGTTTTGGCATCCTTCAATGTATATATCTTGGTTTTTTATTTGGTCTGAGGTTTCTATACGGCATTTGTGTCGTAGTGCCAGTAAACGGTGATACCCTTTGTTTGTATGGAAAGTATTGACGGAGCTCTAGCAGGGGCCGCTGAAGCGTCACCGTACTCTGTGCAATATCTATTTTCACTAACTCTATTTCCTACCATCCACCAACCCGCACTGGGCCCACGTGGTAACGGTCCGTTCCCTCTCACAGAGAGGAAACCTGTGTCCCAGCAGTGGGAACGTTATAGGCTGATTATGCTATTTCCTACAAAGGAAGATTTTTTAAATAAGAATTCAGGAAAACCTTGAGAAACAGAGACAAATTGTGATTAGAACCTTTTGGTCTTTTACGAAAGAAGGGTTAATGCAATAATTAAATAATTACTTGATTTCCTAAAGAAACGGAAACTATATATATATATATATTTTTTATAAAAAAATAAGTATGGAGTGTTTCTGATAAAAACATAGAAAACTAAAAAAAAAATTGGTCGCATAGAGGAGCTCGTGACTAAGCAATTAATAAAAAATAAACAGCCGCAAGGGTTAAGCTATGCTTGCCGGGGTTAGTCCGTGAATGGGTGACAATTTTTACATACCGAGAGTCCTCCATGCATCGGAAAGCACGTTAAGCCGTTGGTCCCGGCTGTCATTCGTGGATCTTTGACAGTCGTTACGGGAAGCCCGAAAGTCTGACAACCAGTCTTACTAAGGAGTATCGTATTACCCAGTTACTAGGTTGTGGAGGTCAGATAGGCAGTCGCTCCATGTAAAATACTAGTATTCAGCTGCATCCAGTTAGACTGGAAGCCAACCCCAACATAGTTGAGAAGAGGCTAGGCGGATTGATTTTTTTTTGGCGGAAGTGGAAACATGTTTTCTTTCTTAATTTATCGTTAGAACGAAGTATTACTTACTCATCTACAACAACATCATCCCTGCTATACACGGCGGGTATAGGCACACCCCAGGCCCTCTGTCGCGATATACACCAGTACGGTCTCTTCTCCAATTGAGCTCTGAAGCCTTGCCGGGATTGCTCGCTGCTAGAGGGTGGTAATATCTCCACTTTTTCTAAAGCTGTCTGTTGGGACAATAATGGACATTCATTGAAAACAAAAAAATGTACCTAAAACGTACTATTTTGTACCTAGCTCTAAAAAATCTGTACCTTCTTCAGAACAAAATTATTTCGAAATCAAGGTACACCCGCCATATTGACATCAAGATGGCGGGTGTTCTATAATATTTTATTATTTATCCATTACTCATAAAATATAATTACACCAAAAATTTTTTGTAATTGGTATAATTTGATTCGCTATGGTACACCCGCCATTTTGACTCTCACGAAATATAAATAACTATCAATTATTATTATAAAAGGTTATGAATATGATTTAACAAAAGGTATTTACAAGGCGCATGTGAGTGGAAACGCCGGGAGGGGATGCCCTAGGCCAGTGGTCGGCAAACTCATTAGTCAATCGAGCCAAATATCAATACTGTAACGACTAAGATTTCTTATGAGAGTCAATCCTTTCTGTGTGTCCAAACTGTCTCAATACACTTTTCTTAATTTAAAACTCCCATCCCCTTTCACTCCACAACGCTTCCTAAAATTGACTTGCTAAGAAGTAGGATTCCTTCATCATCATCATCTTATCGGCTGATAATAATATGATAAAGGCATCTAACTTATTAACAAGTTAACCTTGGTAACCTTTGTAATGATTAATTTTCGATGTCCTGCTAATTTTTGGTGAAAATACTTCGGAAATACATCTTTGAAATATAGTTTGAATTTTGAATAAAACTTGATATCTTGCTTAGCAGACTGCTTAACCAAATTTAGTTCTATTTTTAAAATTCTTGTACACCGAACTAAACCATCACTAAAATTCCTTACTTTTGGCTATGAGAATCATATAGCAATCCTGCAAAATAAATTCTCTAAATTTAAACATATATTTGACACGACTAAATCGAATTTGACAATCGCGACTCCATCTGGTAGGTACTTGTATGCCCTGGTCCGTGAGTTTTTTTTAGAGCCGGAGGCGCGCAGGGGGCAGCCTCGACGTGTTTTATGTGGAATTTTTCACTGTTGGTATGGAAAATAAAAAAAATATTACCTACATGTACAGTTTTAGGGGTTTATGTGTATTATAAAGGGGGTCGAAATTTTCATTATTTTTGCGATTGGAAACACCATTTTCGAGATATAAGCAAAAAAAAAAGATACAGTACTGTTTTTGCATCTAAAGTCGAGGTGTTGGTGTGAATTTAAAGTTCATGACAACCCATTTCCCACGTTTTTAATCTCAATTAGAAATAGTCAGATTTACTCAGACAATCAAAATTTTAGGTGAAAAACGTCAAATTCAGAATAGCAAAAAAGCCATTTTCACTAAATTAATATCTCAGTGCCATCTTAGTGCTGTCAAACTAAAACATGGTTAAGTTGTGTCACTTTAGTCAATTTCAGAATGGGAAATCGTCGTTTGACAGGAATAATCTAAATTTTGGTGATTTTTATCTAGTTTAGAGGCATTAGTGACAAGAGAATCAGCACCATTAGCCGGCTTAAACTTGAGTTTAATTTTGCAGGAGAGGCTGCATGTTCAACATCATGTGCATTTTCGAAAAAGTAATATTTTGGGAATATGGTGTTTTACATTCTCTTGTGCCTAAGCGGACGCTGGCATTGTGTGGTCACACCTAATCTACCTTTCAGCCATTTTCATTTTTTACTTCATTTTTAGCCAAGGAGTTATGGCTACACAGTTTAGCCGGCTAAAGATGAAAGAAATTAACATTAGCCTCTCCTCGAGTTCAGCTGGCTAATCTTAAGTTTATTTTCCTACCCATCCTTAGCCATGGTATATACAATACATATATGTCGGAAATACGTTACTGAGTTGACTAATCGGGACGCCAGCGCCACCTAGTGGCGTTCGACAGAGTCTGAACATAACGCTCGGACCGGCCGGACCGGAGCTGAGCAGAGTTCATCGGTGGCGGACAAGCAGTGAAGACGTTTAGAAACTGTCGCGCATTCCCAATAGTATTGTCGTGTACCTACAGTGTGTGTATACTACTATTGCGCAATAACCAACAGTACGCCCACAGTAGTTAAAATATCGCTGATAATAACGAAAGAGTCACATACCTGTCTCCGACATATATATATTCTAGTTAGGATGTCTTGTAATGGCTGTTCATAATAAAGAGTATTCTATACAATTATCTAAATGTCAATTTACCAAAGCCTTCTCCTTTAAGGCCGCCGTATCAATAAACCATTGCTGGCTCGCTCTGATGATGACCGGTTTCTTGGTCCTCCAGTCCAGAGGGTACGAGTGGACGAACTCGCCTCGCCGCATAACGTCATCACCCAAGCGGGAGATGATGACCTCCTGACCCTCGCCTAGGACAGGGAGGCCGTTGAGTTCAGGATCTAGGGCGGTGTAGCGGCCGGATTCGTCTACGTTGCATTCCTGAGAAAAGATTTAAAGCTAAGAGGCAGATGTCCAAAATCAGCTTACAAAAATCCATCTAAAAACACACTTATTAGTTAACGTAAATTAATCACGGGAGAGCATCATTGGTTTTTTAATGTGCTTCGTATTTACTAGGAGACAAGTGTCCCGCAACATATGTCGCTAGAGATGTCGGGCGAAGTCGGGCAACTTCAGGCAATGTAGTGAATACGAGGCTTTCCATAATTTAAAATACAATAATTGATGATTCTAGCGAGTTTTATTGCGCAAATTAACTGTTTTTTGTTGTCAGTTTAATTAATTCTCAGCATGATTTGCCGTCAAGTAAGGTGCCTGTAGACGTCAACTTGATCAATACAACTTGCTTGAAGTAAATTGGGCTCATGGACACTTGTCTTACCACCGTCATATTATTCTTCAGCGCAACAAGGAAGTCGTCGGGGCCGTGCGCCGGCGCCGTGTGAACTAACCCTGTGCCCTTGACCTCTGTCACGTGGTCACCTTCGAGAAAAGGGAGCGTCTGGTTCACTAGCTTGTTGTAGTAGGTTGTCCCTTTGAGATGGTGACCTGAAAGGAAGGAAATATGTGGTATACACAATGTGAGTCTTTATATCGAAATGAGGGAATCTATGCTTAATTTTATCGACGGAAAAATATTTTAAAAAATCTAGATATTTTTTTTTTAATAAAAAAAAAATTGTAACAAAACGGTGTAACTTTTTAACAAAATGATCTATCGCGTTGAAACAAACTCCATAATGATTGGAAGTAATTAGGCGTCCCCATCTTCGGTACTCATAAAATAAAAATTGTGGAAATAAAACTACCTTCATTTGAAAATAAACATGTTTTTTTAGCGAAAATCTGTTTTTTTTTTTTCATACAATTTTACAATAATCGTAAAATTTCTCAATAAGACTACAAACAGATTTTGTTTTTTTAATGGTATCTATAAAATTAAGCATAGGGAATCTATGCTTAATTTTATAGGTACCATTTTTTTATGTACACATTATAATATATTGGACAGAGTCTTTGGAGTATGGATTTGTGTCTCCAGACTCTGTGAGCTTGCCCCTTATGATATGAAACTTAACCACTACTGGCGAAGTGTGGGTTAAACTTCAATCAAGTTAAACTTCAAAGCATCTCTGTGTACTTCTCCGGGTAAATACTAATCCTTACTAATATAATAAATGCGAAAGAGAGTTTGTTTATTTGTTACGATTTCAGGTTAAAACGGCTGAACGGATTTGGATAATATTTGGCACATGGGTAGACTATGACCTGGAGAAGGACATAGCTTACTTTTTCTCCTGGACCGCAGACAAAGTCGCGGGTTAACAGTTAATAATATATAATAGGAATACAGGCGTGAACTGTGTTTTTATCTTGTACAGAACATGTCAAAGTCAAAGTCAAATCATTTATTTCTAATAGGCCCATGTATGGCACTTTTGAACGTCAAAATTTACAAAATAATATAATTGATTCTAGTCGCCCCTTCCAAAAGGTAGGTAGTTTTCGTATGGAGAAGAATGGGCAAGAAACTCCACCATTACTCTTTTAAAATATTTTACAATAGTTTGTAGAAGTACGTACATTAGTTAAATAATGATATGTGAAGACGATGCACCTAGAATAAAATTACTATACTACAATAGGTATTGAGAATTGAGTTGAAACAAAATGATGAAATGAATTATGTATGTAGCTTCAGATTATTATAACTTGGATACAGATAGAACCATCCACGAAGACGAGCCCCACTCTGCAATTACTGTACTCACTGTACTGTAAAGCCGGGTCTCCCGCGCGTATTTTTTCGAAACATTACACAAAAACATGGAAACAAAGAGGCGTGGCCATACACATTTGTGTAAGCAAACAAGATGTTTTTGTTTTCCGAGCTGCATGGAAAACATTCCCCGCGTGGGTGACGAGGGGAAGGGTTTGTTTCATTTTCAACCGCTGCGCGCACCGCGGACGTCTGTCACTAACATTTAACACAGGTTTTGAGGTTATATTGTCTTGTGAATAGTTGTGAACAAGTTGTGATAAATGACGATGAATTAGAATAGAGATACTTTTTAAGTACGTCTTCCTCGTCGGAATTCATAACGACATCTACACTAAATGTGTAGATGTAGATCACACACATCTACACATTTTGCGTAGAGTAAAAAAAAAATTAAATCTTTTAATACGCAGGTGACAACTTGTGTATTATCGTATGCCACCATAATTATCGTACGGGTTGGCAACACTGAAATTCGAAAAAAAATGCGCAGGAGTAACAGCTTAAGCTGTATTTTAGTACGGAGCGGAGTGGGGTGTGTCTTCGTGGATGGCACTACCTTTAGTAATTCCTATTTTTGTTACTTTGACTATCATGCTGAATGATACTAGATTATTGCTCCTACTAAACTCCTACTAAGAATACAAATACTATAAATGCGCGCGGTTTGTCTACACCAATGTTTGTTTGTTTGTTTGTTTGTTTGTTTGTTTGTTTGTTTGTTTGTTTGTTTGTTTGTTTGTTTGTTTGTTTGTTTGTTTGTTTGTTTGTTTGTTTGTTTGTTTGTTTGTTTGTTTGTTTGTTTGTTTGTTTGTTTGTTTGTTTGTTTGTTTGTTTGTTTGTTTGTTTGTTTGTTTGTTTGTTTGTTTGTTTGTTTGTTTGTTTGTTTGTTTGTTTGTTTGTTTGTTTGTTTGTTTGTTTGTTTGTTTGTTTGTTTGTTTGTTTGTTTGTTTGTTTGTTTGTTTGTTTGTTTGTTTGTTTGTTTGTTTGTTTGTTTGTTTGTTTGTTTGTTTGTTTGTTTGTTTGTTTGTTTGTTTGTTTGTTTGTTTGTTTGTTTGTTTGTTTGTTTGTTTGTTTGTTTGTTTGTTTGTTTGTTTGTTTGTTTGTTTGTTTGTTTGTTTGTTTGTTTGTTTGTTTGTTTGTTTGTTTGTTTGTTTGTTTGTTTGTTTGTTTGTTTGTTTGTTTGTTTGTTTGTTTGTTTGTTTGTTTGTTTGTTTGTTTGTTTGTTTGTTTGTTTGTTTGTTTGTTTGTTTGTTTGTTTGTTTGTTTGTTTGTTTGTTTGTTTGTTTGTTTGTTTGTTTGTTTGTTTGTTTGTTTGTTTGTTTGTTTGTTTGTTTGTTTGTTTGTTTGTTTGTTTGCTGGAGCCGGAGGATGCAAAAAAAACCAATTTACTTTAGACTAATTTATTAAAATCAAGAAATTAAAAATATGTAGGTGACAATTGGTCCAAGAATGAGTTGAAAACGTGGAATCGTGGAAGGCATTGTCGATGTCCGGTCCCACGGTTACGAAATGCTGCGTAGGCAGCACGTGTAAGTCGTTGCGATGCGCAATATTGGTGTCACGATGTCCACAGTCTGTGTGTTATACCGAATCGTAATATCAGCGATCCTTATGTTACACCGTTGCGTAACATCTCCCCCCGTAGAACAGCAACTATTTGTTAACTGTTGTTAAAAATGTTGCTGTAAGATGACCAGGGTCCATCTTGATTCCAGCTGGATGAATATTCCTTCTTGGTTCCACTTCAGCATAAATGTCTTGATCTGCGTTTATTTCTACAGATGTAGTGTCGATCTTCTTGTCTTTATTTCCCATCCAATGTCGGTATGTAAGAGCAATGGCAAGTACACCTGCACTGAATAGTAATAGGTATACAGGTATGGTAGTATGGTAGAGGCTTCCATCTGTTATCTTGTTAAGTCTTACTGGAGGCTGAACTGAAACTTTCTTGTAACTTTCGTGGAGGTTCTCAAGGTTGATTGAATTAAGCTGTACCAATGATTCTTCGGTTCTTGATGTAGTGTTCTGGTCCCATAGTGTTCGTATTCTAAGTACATGTCCCTTAATTCGGTTGTCAATGTTAGCGATAGTGAATTCAGTGGTTCTTATCAGGCAATCTTGCGGTATTGTAGCTAAATAACTTCCTTGAAGTGTTCTGAATTGTTCCTGTCCACATAACATCTGTACTTTTGCAGGTATCGGGAAGCTTAGTGTGTAATGTTTTTCGTCAAGTTGTTCCAGAGCTTGCTTGTGTAGAGTGACTGGCGTTAATGTACAGGAGTTGAGATGCTGTTGGGTGATGAGCTGCTGCACGCAGTCCGGCTTGTCTATAATCTTGAAACCGACTTTCTCTTCGCAGAGATACCATGAGTTAAGCTTCGGACATTCTGTCTCTATGTACATAGAATATAATCCATGAATTGCTATAAAAGGTGAGGTAGGGATAAGGGCCATATTATTTCTGTTAGGAATTATGGATAACTTGTATAGGTTATAGGTTCTTGGTAAGGCAATCGGCACCTTTATAACTATAACTAATTTCTTATCAACATAATACGATCCTATTTTTAAAATATCATAGTACTCTCGAAGATCGATATCAATGATTTCGTCTTTTGAGTATAATAACCCTAATTTGCTTATTATATTTCTAAGGTTAACTAAGCTAATCATAGAATGGGTAGTGCTGGAAGCACGCGTAAAAGCTACCATAAGTTCTATTTTATTTAACTCATCCGATAATGTCTCTATGTTATCGTTTAATATAAGTAGGTGCTGTGCCAGATGGGCATACGTTACTAGGTCTGCCTGTTTGGATGCGTCTTGTTTTATGATTTGGTTAAGTTTATTAGCAATAATGTTCTGGTTGTCTACTATATTTTTTAATACATTAGAATGTTCTAACATCCATTCTTTAGTCAAGCTTATGTGACGGTTAAATTCCGTTTCCAGTTTATTGTCGTTACCTTCTAAAACTTGGATGGCGTTATTATATTTGATTGCATCTGTGTAGTCTAAGTTTCCTGAGATACTTTTTATGACTGATCCTAATCCGTCAATGAGTCCTCGTTTAACGCGACTAGGTTCAAAACTTTCTAATTGTATGGATATCTTTTCAAGTTTGTCCCCAAGGTAGCTTATATGGGGTTCAAACAGTGACAGTGTTTTATTGTTAATTAATGGCCTAAAATCACTTAATTGCAATTTAACTAAATCAACCTTCGACTGAATATCTTCTAGATCAATGTGTAAGAGGAAGGAATGATAGTGAGACACGATTTTTGTAGGTCCCAATTTGAAAGGGAGTAATCCGGGTCCGTCTTCTAGGGGCTCAAGTAATATGTCCTCCGCTTGGACCAGGTGAAGCAATATCGTCAGCGGTATTCTGCAACAATTGTTTCGTGTTAGGTGTTCGTTTAAGACGTGATTTGGCAACGGGACCGCGTTTTTTTTTTTTGTGTAAATATGAATGGGCAGGTCAGCTAATACTATGTCGTGTGTATAACGAGGTGCGAGTTTCTGTCTGTTAGCTAGTGGATTCTTAACAAATACCTGTTGGTCTGGCTCGTATTCTTTTTCAGGCTCCCTGTCTTTGTTCCTATTTTCGATTAGTTCTGTGCGTTTATGCAGGGACGTTTCATTAATAGCCTCGTATACCTTAGACATCATATTTCGGTGTTCTTGCACGTATTGTTGTAGCAAGTGCACAGATAAATCTATATCTAAGGGATCGCGAGGATCAGTATGACCGGTAACTACTTCCAGTGGTCTACATTTTGTGAAGCTGTGTATGCTGCTGTTGTATGCTAATAAGGCATATGTCATAAGGTTAACAATCGCTTCACTACGGTGTTGTAGTTTTAGAATTCTCAGATGTTCTAGTAAAGTGGAGTGTAAGCGCTCTACCATCCCATTATCGTTGGGCGTATGGGCCAGGGTTTTATGATGTTGAATTTTATGGACACGCGTAAATTCGGTAAATAGTTGATTAGTAAATTCGGGTCCCTGGTCCGTAACTATTGATACCGGAACGCCATGATGGGAGCAAAACTTTAAAAAGGCTTGGACTACACTAACTGCTGTGCCGTCTCTAAGATGGTATGCCTGAGCGTATTTAGAGAAAGCATCAATGATGGTCAGGTATTTCTCGTTTTGGGCCGTAAACAAATCTAGGTGAACTACACCAAACGGTTTTGCTGGTGGTGGTACTATACAGAATCTTTGTTTTATAGGATTCCGATCATATTTGGCTTGCCCGCATACATTGCATTCATTTATATACTTTGAGATTTCTTCCTTCATTTTTGGCCAATAGTATTTATGGGATAAGGCTAGGTAGCATTCATTTATACCGCGATGATTAGTTTTACCCTCGTGGTATTTCTGAATGATCTCTTGCTGTCTGAGATATTCTTTTACATTTTCTACTTCGGTTTTAGTTAAAATAAGGTTCATAGCGGAGCTCTTGAACTTTTCTTGAATTATTGGAACTATTCTATACATAGCTAATGGGGGGTGTATTATAATGCCAGTCTTAACTTTCGGGTTTGCGAATTCTTTAATTGCGTTTATTACATCCTCCTCTAAATTCGATTCGGAGAGTTGGATGGAGGTACGGGTATGAGTTTCAAAAGGCTTAGAAACTGCTGGGCGTTTCTTTATATCACCTACTACTGTAAAACATATTTGTCTGTTAAATCTATTTAAGGGGTCATCTGAGATTGGTATTTCTAATATTGGATTTTCGGCGCTAGTGTGAGCTGTGAGAGTGGATGAGCCCACTACGGAAGGTGACTTTTCGGATACGTTAACTATGACGGAGCTCGTTTCTTCGTTATTAATCTCGATTCGCGACAAAGCATCGGCATTTGTGTTGTTTTTGCCCTGTTTATAAACTACTGAATAGTTATATTCACTGAGCTTGAGTCTCCAGCGAGTGAGTCTCGAGCTAGGTTCTTTTAAGTTCATTATCCATTGAAGCGGTTTATGATCTGTTATAATTTTGAATTTACGTCCGAATAGATATGGCCGAAAAAATACTTGGTTGCCCAAACTATGGCTAAAAGTTCTTTTTCTATTGTGCTATAATTGATTTCGCTTGTGTTTAGTGTACGCGAAGCATAGGCTATTGGTTTGTCTGAACCTACAGGTCCCTGTGAGAGTATGGCTCCTATGGCTAGGTTTGATGCGTCTGTTGTGAGTAGGAAATCTTTATTAAAATCGGGATATTGTAAGATCGGATCGTTTGTAAGTAATGTTTTACATTTTTCGAAGCAATTTACATAGTTGGTATCATTGCAGTTTATTTTTGAGCCTTTTTTCAAACATTGGGTCATTGGTTTCGTGATTTTGGCGAAATCGGGAATGAACTTCCTGTAGTACCCTAGTAGCCCTAAAAATCTTTTAATTTCCGTAGCTGTTTTAGGAAGTGGGAATTTTCGGATAGCTGAAATTTTATCGGGGTTCGGTTTAATGCCATCTTTACTGATTATATGTCCGAGATATGCTGTTTCCAATTTCAAGAATTCTGACTTATCCATCTGTATTTTAAAATTAGAGTCTCTGAGTCTTTTAAAAACCTTTTCCAAATTTATTATATGCTCCTGTAAACTAGTGCTAAATACGATGATGTCATCTAAATATACTAGGCAAATAGAGTTCTGTAGATCCCTAAGCACATTATCCATGGTCCTTTGGAAAGTTGATGGTGAATTTTTTAGTCCCATTGGCATGCGTAGGAACTCAAAATGGCCATGTTCTACATTGAATGCAGTTTTTGGGATATCATTCGGGTTCATTTCGACTTGGTAAAAGCCACTGGCGAGGTCGAGGGTTGTGAAATATTGGCAATTGCCTAGTTTATCTAACACATCAGTTATATTGGGAATGGGGTACTTATCATCGATGGTTTTTTCGTTCAGCTTCCTGAAATCTATTACAATTCGCCATTTGACTTTGCCGGATGCATCAGCTTTCTTTGGGACTACCCAAATGGGCGAGCTCCAAGCCGATTCTGAAGGTTGGATGATTCCCTGTTCCAACATTTTTGAAATTTGATTGCGAACTTCTTCGCGGTGTACAAATGGGTACCTATAAGTTTTAGTATAGACCGGTACCTCATCTGAAGTACGTATACTATGTTTTATTTTATTGGTAAAGGTAAGTGGTTCTCCCTCTACATAAAATATGTCGGCATATTGCGAAACCAAAGACTTCAGATTAGCGCGCTCTTCTTCATTTAGATGGTCAGTGCGTAACCGAGATAATACTTCCTCTACCCGGGATTGATGCGATTGGTGAGTACATTCTAAGTTATATGTTTCCGCTTTAATAGGTTGGTCCATGGAAAAAATTAAGTCATTGCTAGTTGGATTGAAAATTTCTAGATAACCGCGATTATTTCTGACGCTCGTAATACACTCGTTTATGCAGCAATTTGAAATTACCTGATCAGGAATTACAGCGTCACCATCTTGTATATTAACTGGGACTCTGACTAACTTTGAGGAATTTGCTGGGATAATATCTTCATATAGATTGCTATTGCGCGAATTGTACATAACTATTGGGTTAACTGCAGTTTTTGTAATTAATTTATTATTTTTAAGATCAATATTTGACTCCCATTTATTTAACAAATCTAAACCGATAAGGCCGTCAAAATAATCGTGAAACTTGTAAATGTAGAATGTTAAATCATTGCTGTCGTTTATCTCCTGAAAACAAGGTAAGTTAATGGAGTAATCATTACGGCTAGTTGCATGCACATTTGTTACCTCAAAGGGGTCATAGTTCCATTGTAAATGTGGGTAAAACCTCTGAACAGCTTCAGGGCTAATAAATGATTGGTTTGCTCCTGTGTCGATTAATAATTTTAATGGTGGGTCTGAAATTACTATATATGGTAGGTAACGTTGAGTTTGTAGATTGACCTCTATTTTGATTCGTTTGTAGTTCGACTCCCCCGAAAATTTTCCTGGTTAGAAGACGCTGATTCCTCGATGGATTTCCCTTCAGATGTCGCCTGATTTACCTCTGGGGACGTTCCTAATTGCTGATTCATATATGCACTCAAATCGTCGTAATAAGAATAGTCGGGCTGTTCCAACGAGCTATAAAGATAACCGTTGAAGTCATTATCACAATAAGGTTCAAACATGTATGGATATTCAAAGCATTCGTTGAAATTCATTTCTCTTGTCCTAAAATAATTAGAAGGTGGTGGGTTCCCTTGCCTAAACCAATCGTTACCCCGGAATGGCATAGGTCTCGGTACGAAATGAGATACACCGCTCATTGGTTTTGGCGTATCATTTGTGTTCGACCCTTTAAATTGATTATTACCGGATGAATTATTTTGTGGATTATAGTTAGAAGGACGTGCCCCGAATATCTGTTGCGTTCGCGATGGACCTTGCTGTTGGAATTGCTGTGGTTGGTTAAAGCCTTGTCTCCACATTTGCGGCGGACGTTGCAGCGGATGTGACATAGCTATATTTGGTCGAGAATGACCGGGCATATTAAAATTAAATGGCCTATGCATAGGCATGGGAATATGTGGCATAACAGGATTGAATAATTTGGTCTGATCAGTTGGTGCCTGAGACTGTGGTTTTCTAGCCGGTGTATGCTCGTTTCGCTGTTGTAAGTAGAGAGTGTTCATTTCTTCATGAACAAACTCAAGTGCTTTTTCGATCGTGTCCGGTCGCATGCACCTAATGCGTGAACCTAAGGGGTCACGAAGGCCCCGTAAGTAAGATTGCAAAGTTAACTTTTTATAAAGGGAACGTTTCGAATCGATTGTACTCTGAACGGTTTCATGTAGTGACACGTAGGTCATTATAGTGGCGAATAGAGTTTGGCACTTTTCGTAGAAATCCTGTGGTGTGGAAGAGCCTTGAGTTAACAGAGCCATATCGTTGTAAAGCGAGGTATCATCGCGTTGGTCAGAGAAATTGTTGACTAAAGAACTACGTATGCCACTCCAAGTTTCTGGTACGCCGTTGGTGTTAATTAACCGGGCTGCGGGTCCAGTGACCTTGTTAAGAATCCCGTTTAAAAGAGTCAAATTTATTAATTCGCGCCCTGGTTCAGCTGATACGTAAGCTTCCACTAACTGGTCACACAGTTTGACAAATCTAGTGAGGACATTAGGATTTCCGTCAAATTCGGGAACTATGCGTAAGGCCTTGTAAATTTCGTCTATAGCCGACATTTCTATGGTTATCTCCCTATCTTCTAACTGCCTAAATGAATCTAACAATAATGATCTGGACGATCTGTCTAGCCTAAGGGTCCTCGATTGCCTGGGATGGAAAATCTTGGGTTTTTGTTTTCTACTTTTATGATTAACACTTAAGGATAAGGATGAGCAACTCAAGAACTATTCTAAAGTACTCACATGAGCATGATTGGTACCTCTGCGGTATCGATGTCTGGATACTCCTCCCGACGACAGCTTCTGAAGATCCGGATACTCGTACGGTGCTTGATAGTCACCCGGGTGACTCGCGAGTCGCGATCCTAAGGTCGATCCTATGAATTTACTCTCGCGAACCGGCCCGCGAGTATCCTACCGACTGCGCCAAATATGTTTGCTGGAGCCGGAGGATGCAAAAAAAACCAATTTACTTTAGACTAATTTATTAAAATCAAGAAATTACAATTAAAAATATGTAGGTGACAATTGGTCGATGTATGTACCAAGAATGAGTTGAAAACGTGGAATCGTGGAAGGCATTGTCGATGTCCGGTCCCACGGTTACGAAATGCTGCGTAGGCAGCACGTGTAAGTCGTTGCGATGCGCAATATTGGTGTCACGATGTCCACAGTCCGTGTGTTATACCGAATCGTAATATCAGCGATCCTTATGTTACACCGTTGCGTAACATGTTTGTTTGTTTGTTTGTTTGTTTGTTTGTTTGTTTGTTTGTTTGTTTGTTTGTTTGTTTGTTTGTTTGTTTGTTTGTTTGTTTGTTTGTTTGTTTGTTTGTTTGTTTGTTTGTTTGTTTGTTTGTTTGTTTGTTTGTTTGTTTGTTTGTTTGTTTGTTTGTTTGTTTGTTTGTTTGTTTGTTTGTTTGTTTGTTTGTTTGTTTGTTTGTTTGTTTGTTTGTTTGTTTGTTTGTTTGTTTGTTTGTTTGTTTGTTTGTTTGTTTGTTTGTTTGTTTGTTTGTTTGTTTGTTTGTTTGTTTGTTTGTTTGTTTGTTTGTTTGTTTGTTTGTTTGTTTGTTTGTTTGTTTGTTTGTTTGTTTGTTTGTTTGTTTGTTTGTTTGTTTGTTTGTTTGTTTGTTTGTTTGTTTGTTTGTTTGTTTGTTTGTTTGTTTGTTTGTTTGTTTGTTTGTTTGTTTGTTTGTTTGTTTGTTTGTTTGTTTGTTTGTTTGTTTGTTTGTTTGTTTGTTTGTTTGTTTGTTTGTTTGTTTGTTTGTTTGTTTGTTTGTTTGTTTGTTTGTTTGTTTGTTTGTTTGTTTGTTTGTTTGTTTGTTTGTTTGTTTGTTTGTTTGTTTGTTTGTTTGTTTGTTTGTTTGTTTGTTTGTTTGTTTGTTTGTTTGTTTGTTTGTTTGTTTGTTTGTTTGTTTGTTTGTTTGTTTGTTTGTTTGTTTGTTTGTTTGTTTGTTTGTTTGTTTGTTTGTTTGTTTGTTTGTTTGTTTGTTTGTTTGTTTGTTTGTCTATCACTCGGATTCGCACAACCCAGTAACTGAGTAACACGATACCCCTTGGGAAGACTGGTTGTCAGACTTTCGGGCTTCTGACGACCCGTAACAACTTTTAAAGATCCACGAATGATAGATAGCCGGGACCAAATGCTTAATTTGCTTTCCGAGGCACGGAGGAGTCTCGGTATGTAAAGATGGTCACCCATCCACGGACCAACCCCGGCAAGCGTAGCTTAACCTGATGTATCCACCTAAGCGGCTGTTATTATTTAGCCACGAGCTCCTCAAATAAAGAATGGAATACATACCATCAAACTCAGCTACAATGTTAACCTCCACTTGTAACAACTCTTTCAAAGCCTGGACCAGACCACTAGCGACCACCAGGTAGTTTGATCTGCTCGTCTGAGATACGACGCTGTATTTGAGTTGAGGGTTGTAGCAGATCGCGCGGTTTGCGATCAAAGTCCAGGGAGTGGTCGTCCAAATTATGGCCGAGAGTTTCTTTCTGAAAGAAAGGAGTTATTGGTTATGTTGAGAGAGAAAAATATTCGAAAGTGAGTTTGTTTGTTTGTTACGCTTTCACGCTAAAACGGCTGAACGGATTTGGATAACATTTTGCACATGGGTAGACCATGACGTGGGTTAGAACATAGCATACTTTTTATCTTAATATTCTCACGGGATCAAGACTTATGCGAGTGAAACCGCGGGGCGCAGTTATTAGAAATGAAGAAGTATTCTTGACTGATAAATCAAGTAAGCAAAGCTTTGCATTAATAAAAATAAAGTATGGTTATAAAAAAATATCTTCAAGTCGCGAAAAGATGAAGGTTTGTTCCTTACTTTGTACTTGAATGCATAGAGTTAAATAAATTAAAGAAATAAAATTATTTTAGTTAACTTTACAAACTTCTACAATATTTAATCTTACATAGGGGCCTCCTTTTAAGTATAAGTTGTACCTTGTGAATGTGTGAATGTGTGAGTGAGTGAGTAAGTGTCGCTTATTGTCAAATTGTCGCATGATGCTTTGTAGAATTGAGTATATAAATTTTTTAATACATCTTGGTGAACTTGGCAATTGGCAAATTAGCACACCAAAGTAGTCTCTATACTGTTTAAATTAGAGATTACTTTTGGTCTGCTATGAAGAAAGAAAGAAAGAAAAAAAATTGTTTAATCAAAGGATACATACCCCTTAACTGCATCCTGTACAACAGTTGGTATATTCTTAAGAGGGAATGTGACATACACTTCTTTACTCTTGTATTGTGGATCATACTCCAACTCGGCTTCTGCTAATGCTGTTCTGAAATTAAATAAAATATTACTCACAAAATATATATTTTTTAAACCTAGAAAGACACTACTTACATTATATCTAAAGTAAAATAATATTCTCCTCACTAAATAAAACAAGAAAATAATTTTTTCTGCATGTTTTGAAATACATACACAGAACTTACAATTATTTGGTAGAATTAAAAATTGGAATAAATGACTAAATATTAACAGCGAAAACTCACTTTGAAGAAGGTGACCAATAAACAGGTTTTAATGCCCGAAATATCAATCCAGACTTATACATCTTATAAAACTGTCTCAACTGGTTCTGTACATATCCTTTATTCAACGTTAAGTAACATTGTTCGTCCCAATCAGCCATGACACCCCATTTCCTGAACGCATCTTTCTGTCTCTCCACCGTTTCTAATGCAAATGTTCTGGCAATTTCTCTGATATGTACTGGCTCTGATATTTGGCTGTTCTTAGAGGTTTTCTTTGCTTTTTGTAGAGCTTTAAGCTCTATGGGTAGACCATGACAGTCCCAGCCAGGGATGTAGTGAACCCGGTTGCCTTGGAGAACTTGACTTCTGTTGTTAATGTCTTTGATTATCTAAAAAAAGTATTTCAAATTGGTTAAAGGTTTGATGAGTATACATTTAATACTGCTAAATTAATTTTAACTGGGTAGCAAGATTAAATTATAGAGGAAGTAAATGTTAGTATAGAATTTTTCAAATAATATTTATGTGAAATTAAGTTATGGATAGGTCAGTTAACTGTTGATCTGTAAAGTACTACTATTCCTGTACCTCCACATGTGGTAAAAATGGAAATTAATCAACAGTCGAATACTCCTTATTATACTTTTTAAGAATTTAGATAACTTATTGTTACCAGTTTAAGATGAACTACTTATGCATTATTATTTACCTTATTAACCGCATGACCCATATGCAAGTCTCCATTAGCATACGGTGGGCCATCGTGCAGTACAAACTCTGGACCCTTCAGGTTTTCCCTTTGCCAGTTATAAAGCTCAGCAAATTGTGCAGTCTAAAAAGAAAAAAACATTACATTTTGGAGGATGATAAAAACACTTAAATAACACTAAAGCTGGGTTTTTGTCGTTACTTTTGACCTCGTAAGAGTTCGTATTTAATTAATAAATGCATGTTTAAAAGCTTTTAAGTTATTTTACCTTTTGAATTTGCTCTTTTATTGCATTACTTGATCGAGATGGGAAATTGGTTTTCGGGGAAAGAATGGTATGTGAATACGTCTTGGTCTTTGGCGCAACTGTACTTTTCACACGCATGCAACTTGCGCAAGTCCATTTTGATAAAATTCTTCTGTATTTATAATACAAAATGTTTGAATTTTTCGCGAAATACATTTTTTTGAGGTTATTTTGTTATGACATATTACAGATGATGTTTTCTGCTATTATGTTGGTGTTGCTGAAATGTTTGTTTCGTTCAGAACTTTTCTATTTACCATTAAATAAGTAATAAAAAAACTCTTTTTGCTTTTTACCTTTGCTATGATGATTTATCCTATTATCTCCTACTCCCATTAAAAGAACGCAAAATTTTGTTACTCACTAACTCGCAAATATATTTAGAATATGTATATTTGTTTTTATTTCATAGTTTCTGAACGGAGTGACGAAGGAAACATTCTTTTGACGTACGGTGGACGTACGCCTGTTCAAAACAACACATGTTTTGTGCATATTTGACAATATTTCCATAATTTCCACGCTAAAGTTCAAATAAAACTACTTCAAAATGGTAAAGTATCGTGATACTATCTTATTTGCACAAATTTCTTGAATATTTCTTAGCTGTTCTGTAATAAACAACACTTAACCTAATTTCAGCCGAAGACAAAAAAGAAATTCATTGATCGTAAGAAAGCGGTGACGTTCAACCTTGTGCATCGTTCTCAAAGGGATCCCCTGGCGGCTGATGAGACAGCTCCACAACGTGTTTTGGTCCCCGTCAGTGCTAATGTGCCACAGAGGAAGAACAAAGACCCTGTGAGTATGCAGCATATAAGTATTGATTTACATGTATGAAAGCAATCATCTAAGATGAGAATTATGAGGACTTTACATCTGTACCTAGGTACTTACTAATTACTCTCTATAAGTAGTTTGTATGAAAACTTAAAGCATTTGGCAATTTAGCCTTTCTATAGTAATGTTGTTTAGCTAAACTTTCACCCAAGTGAAAGTTTGCTTTGTCAAATCTTGGGATTCCAAGATTTGAATCAAAAATTCGATGCTTGGCAGCTAAGAATTGAATCCAATGTGATGAAGAAACCTTTATGAAATAATCACAATTTAATTACCTTTATTACAAAAATTGTTTATTTCACCTTTTTTTGTTGTAAATACAAATGCAGTTTTATCATAAATAGCTTCCGCCAGCAGCTTTGCCCGCGTGATATCTTTATAAATTATAGCATATGTTACTCAGTGACAATATAGCATTCTACTGGTGAAAGAATTTTTTAATTCAGTCCAGTAGTTTTTGAATTTATTCATTACAAAAAAAAATACAAATCTTTTCTCTTTAAAAGTCATAGAATGACGTGATTTTAGCATGCTCTTATAAGTGTAAAAGTAGGCTTTATAAGCAAACCGACTTATAGATTTTACTATTGTGAAGGGATTTCAAGTATAAGTACACTTAATTGATTGATTACTTACTCTTAACAATTACATTCACAGGATCTAACTTCAGAACAGCGACGAGAGGAACAAATCAAGTATGGGATTTACTTTGATGATGACTACAACTATCTGCAACATCTTAAAGGCTCCAGAGAAGTCACACTTGTGGTGCAGCCTGTAAGAATCATTGTTTTATTAAGCTTTGATATATTTTTTCAGTATTATTAATAGTATTGCTTACAATACAGTCCACTCTTTCAAATAACACAATAAAATAATTTGAATGCAGATTTAATCCTTAATCTTTCAACAGTTTTACAAATTAAAGGCTTTAGCATCTTCAAGTATCTTTGGCGCTCTAACTACAAGTTTTAATGCTTTCAAGGACTGGAACCAACATTTGGCTAAAATAAATTAAATAATTTATGAAATGGAACAGTATCCTTTTGTAAAGATCATCCCAATTACTAGTAATAAAACTTGGTCTTCACACTGTAAAAGATTAACTATCCATCTATATATTTCAGAAACCCATCCACAAACATAAGGACAAATCTGAAGCCACAGAGGACGGTGAAACTATTCCCGTGACAGAAGCACTTAATCTGCCCAGCTCTGTGTTCGCCTCTGAGGTTGAAGAAAATGTTGGTCTACTGAACAAGGCTGCTCCACAAGGTACTGTCAGCTTGTGAAAAAGGTTTGCAATCTGGGACAATAAAAAAATGTTTAAGACTGCTGTCACCTTTTGAAAAGCCCTTTTTCCAAGTTTATAGATTCTAAATTCCATTCTATAATGGCTTCTGAATAATTCTCACTTAATTTAAATCAGAGAAACGTGTTTCACTGGACAATTAATTTGAAATTTTTGATGATTATAAACATGTTTTTTTTTATAGGACTGTGCCTGGATTTAGACCCTGAAGTAGTAGCTGCTTTGGATGATGATTTTGACTTTGAGGATCCTAATAATGAGCTGGAAGACAACTTTATTGATCTTGCTATGGCTGATGGTAAGTTGCTTTTATTTATTAAAAAGTATCCTATATACGGCATAGTCGTAACTTAGTGCCAAATTTCATCGAAATCTGTTCAGCCGTTGAGGCGTGAAAAGGTAACAGATAGAGTAACTTTCGCATTTACTAGTTGTTGCCCGCGACTTCGTCTGCGATCCAGAATGAAAAGTAGCCTATGTCCTTTTTCAGATCATGATCTATCCATGTACCAAATTTCATCAAAATCTATTCAGCCGTTTTAGCGTGAAAGCGTAACAAACAAATGAACTCACTTTTGCATTTATAGTATTAGTTAGGATATACTAGCCCCGCAGTTTCACCTGCTTATGTCTCGACCCTGTAGGAATATTGGGATAAAAGGATACTAGCTTTTGCCCGCGGATTCGCCGCATGACAGATTGTGATTGTTTATCTGCCATTTTGTCTATTCTTCCGTCGACAAAACCCGTAGAAAACCCGTTTCTATGGTAGTCGTGCTACGCGTGCAGGGGTAGGTCGCTAGTCTATAAAAAGAGAAAACAAGAGAATCATAAAGAGAGAAAGATAATTGAGTTTGTGTATATGTAGAAGGTAATCTCCGGAACCACAGCTCCTATCTGAAATCATTATATCTTTCACCTTTTGAAAGGAGCACTATTCCAGATAGACAAGCTATATATTATGTAAATATATACGAAAATAAATACTTAATAATACAGATGAAGTCTTGAATTCATAAGCTTATTACCTTTTGCCCAGAACTTGCGCACAAAGTGTCGTGAACAGAACACGGACGGGTGCAATTTACATGACAGTCTTCATATCGTGTAAATTGCACCCGTCCGAAGCAGGGATGAGTTGCTAGTATTACATAAAATGCTGTATAAGTCCTTTCACAAAATGATATACTTTCAGGAGGCGCATCTGAGGATGATGAAGACTATGAGGATGAAGACGGTGATAGTTTCGCAGATGATGACAACTCTGACAAAGATGGTGCAAACTCTGACAAGGCGTTCGCGTCAGACCTCGATTCTGACGACGACAGCAACTCGGTATATTCCTACTTACTTATCAAATGATGTGTTGATGGAGTTTGTTGCGCCAGTTCTTCTTGCCAGCACTGCGTAATTTTGACGCTAAAAAAGCTGAACCTTTGCATGATTTGAATAAATGACTTTGATTTTGGAAGCCATGTCTGCTGCTGTCTGCTGGTATATAAGGGGAGGGCCTATATAAACAATTATTATTCAATAAATTAATTACTAAATTAACATAGCGTTTAAGCACAATCTGTTAGTAATTTGCTAACAACAGGACAGATGATGTCTGTAATAAAGATATTTTAACTATTTATTTATTTCCCTGTACCAGAATGACAAAGAGACCAGGGGTGGCCGCTTGAAAAACTGGGATGCCCAAGATAAAGACGACACCAAGTCCCGGTTCTCACAGTACTCCATGTCTTCAAGCGTCATGAAACGTAACCAGGGGCTCACGCTTCTCGACAACAGATTTGAAAAGGTATGTTTGGTTAATGTGAAGGGTAAATGTCGTTATAACATGTTATTACCTTTAATAATTTAATGAAGAATCTTTTTATTACATTAAGCATCTGTGCATGTCCGAGAACCAAAAAAAATCGAAGACATGTGACATCTACTAACCCGCACTGGGCCCGCGTGGTGGATTACAGCACACTCTCTCTCAAAGAGAGGAGTGTCTGTATGTATCCCAGTAGTGGGAACATTATAGGCTACTATTATAGCAGTGAAAGCCTAGTGGTGACCTCTGACATTTCGGATTCATGTGCGTATTGTATATTTAACACTTGCTTCAAAAACGGTGAAGGAAAACATCGTGAGGAAACGAGAGATATTTCTTTACCTGAGAGATATTTCTCGACGGCACGTGAAGCCAATTCAGAGGCCCACGGGCGGCTTTAAAACTCTGACACCAGGTTAGACACAAACCACACGAAAAGAAGATTGGCTGATTATGCTATCAGTCTGTTTTTTTTATAATTTCCGGCATGTAAATAACGTGCAAAATTAGCCGCCGCGCGTAGGTCGGAAAACATCCCACGAGAACTTACTACCGGGATAAATAGTATCCAATGTCCTAACCCAGCTTATTTTCGGAACTATAAAATTAGTATGAATGTTTCAAATGAGAATCTGCATAATTCTACTTCCTATATATAATAATAATGTACAATTTCACATAACAACAACACATTTCACATTGACTGTTGCTGAGATGAAATCGCGATTTGAATTTGCACGTTTTTAAATATGAGAATTTACCTTCAGATGTTCGCCGAATATGACGACACAGAAGTGGGTGCTTTAGACCTGGAGGAAATCGAGGGCTTCATGCCGGAGACACACGACATGCTGCTGCAGGCGGCAGAACACTTCGAGGAGTCGCAGCGCCGGTACCAGCTCGATAAGGAGAAGGAGATCGCCAGGTAAACATTAGGTTCAGTAATTTACAAATATAGCTATTATTTAATAAAAATCTATTGCCGCATCTATGAAAGATCATCTGTCCGATTTGGCAGTTTTTTGAAGTGAAAACTTCTTTAGGCACGTTGGGCATTTTTGAGATGGGAGTAAACCATTGATTCTGCGACACCATGACGACACCTGATTTTGTAAACGCGATTATGCTCTTTATTTATTTTACGTTACGGATCAATGTTCTATGCAAGTATTTTTACTTTAAAGGCTTCGGATTTTTTTTTTGCAAACGCAATTGTGCTATTTATTTAGATAAGGTTACGGACCAATGTTCTATACAAGATTATTTCTTCCACCAAGGCGATCTTGTTCAAATTTTCTCTTCTGTCGGCACTCCCGGAGTGCCAGCAACTGGGTTGTAGAGAACAGATAGGCAGTCGCTCCATGTAAAATACTGGTATTCAGCTGCATCCGGTTAGACTGGAAGCCGACCCCGACATAGTTGGGAAAAGGCTAGGCCGGTTGATTTAAATTTTCGATCATGTCAACTTGCACGTCTTAAGTACATATTATAGGAATCATGTGGAATATTCTTTTTTTTTTTACAGACTAAACCGCCTCCAGGAGATAGAGGAAGAATCTGAGAACGACCTGGTAACTGTGGAGGTGGATCCCAAAGAGAAGTGGGACTGTGAGACCATACTGTCAACTTATTCCAACCTGTACAACCATCCTAAAGTTATTCAGGAGCCCAAAGTGAGTTAAACTTGATTACTTTTGCATATCAGCCATTTTTCCAAAAAAGACATTGAAAGAAAGAAAAATAAATTTATTTGTCACAGAAAAACATGCATAAAAAAAGATAATTCTCAAGTAGAACAATTAAAGAAAATACAATAGATTTAAATATAATCACGAGCACAAAACAGAATTAGTCGGCAGCTGCACTACATGACTGTGACAAGAAGGCTTCCACTCAGTATGATGCCTTGCTATGCGGACCCACAGCACAGCGCTGATTTTCAGTGGTCACTCAACATTGCTTTTTGCTCTCATCCTTCCTTTTCAGTGTTTTAAATAGTGTACGCAACTCCTAAGTCCATAAAATCCTTAATGTTAATAACAAAAAAGAACGAACTGCGGTTTTAAATGTGAAAATAAACTTTCAACCCATGTCTTCGCAATGCTGAGTCTTTCTATAAATAAACCTTGTGTGTATTGAAATAAAGGCGAAAATAAATTTAAAACATAACTATATTCTGTCAGCTTAATGCTCTCGCGGAATTATTTTCAACTTTATTTTACTGTTCACCAGGCCGACTTGTCGGTCGTTCCTTCTAGTTTTCTTTAACTTTATTGGAAAAACTATTGTTTATTTAATTTTCTTCAAATATCTTCGTCTCTCAAACAGAAACCCCACAAAATCCAACTGAACGCGCGCGGCATGCCTAAAGATGTGCTCGGCAAAGACAACAAACTAACTATCAAGTCACTCGCCAAGTTCAACGCTATGAACGAAGACAGCGCCTCTAGCGGTGAAGACCAGGATGGAAAGACTAATGCAGACACCATCCTGTCAACTTTGAGCGTACTGTCGTTACGGTAAGTCTTCAGACTTTCAGTAAATCTGCCCCACAAATACACTTTACCATGTACCATAGCGGAAAGCCATAACTAACCACCGTAAGGACTATTCTTGCTTGCAGCACTCGGCCGCTATAGAACCGGGGCGGTAACAGATGTGGTCATCATGTGCACGGGATTTTGTTTTCAAAGTGGTTAGTTATAGGTTTCCGCGATGGTACGTAACGAAGTAGCTGATAAGTCTCATGCATGATACTTGTCATCTTGGTTACTTAGATGACTGACGCCTGAAAATTCGTGTCAATTTTACACTCGCCCAGTTATCTTGTAATCACTTTTAACCCCTGCTTGGTTACCAACGGCTTCTGAAGGAATAATTACATTTGAAGACTATGTCTTCCAATGTTGAGTATGAAGGGTTATCGTTAGTTTAAGCAGAAAATTAAATCTTTGATTTATCTGTCAGAAAATTCTTATATTTTTCTTTGATTTCAACCATGCCAATGTGCCTTTTGGAATGGTAGTAGTCAAAAACACAGCGATGAGCTTACCCCTCGTCACATACAAAACAGAAAATATAAATATCATGCATTTCATTCGTTCGTTATCCATTCCAGGGCTAAAGATGAATCGGTAGAAGAGAAAAAAGAACGTAAACGTCTTCTAAAAGAGTACAGGAAAGAAAGAAGAATAGAGAAGAAAGCCAACAGAGACGCTTTCAAAGAAGAGAAGAAACGCCAAGAGAAAATTATGTTGAACAACAGAAATAATGTGCAGGGCAACAGAATATTGTAGCTACGTTGTTAGTATACGTACTGTGTATAGTTATAGGAATATATTATTTTATCATATAAGTAAATCCGGAGTTTTATTATGATTTTTGTACCTAGTTCCTGACAAGTCATCAACATGGACATACGCTTCTCCCAGGCTGAGCCACAACACTGTCCTCCGCCTTCCGCATTCCGTCTGTCTGCGCCACCTCCGTCGTCGCGGGGGCTCTCACACTACGCTTACCGACACGCGGTCTCCACTCCAGGACGCGTCTGCTCCACCGGCCATCGGTCCTTCGACAAACAAGGCTGTCAATTCAGCTGGCTTACTCTGCATCTACAACCTTTGTCCTGACAAGTAGGATACTTCCAATTACTTAATCTGTGCGTATAAAAAAGTCGAATACGAGGGTATCAAGGGGGACTCGTGTTGCTCTCGAAAACTGATTTTAAAGGCTAAATGTGATGATAACATAGGTCAAATAACACCAACACAATATATAACAATATTATAAATTCTCTTATTTATTTATCTGATAAATAGTGCCTATCCAGATGTGGTACAACAGGCTAGAGTCATTACGCTTCAAGCCCTGTCAGAATACCAGCTCTGCGATACTTATTTTTAAATTTCGCAGAATCATGCTGAGATAGGAGCCTTTTGGCCTCGTACAGGACTTTCTGCTTTCATTTTTTTTTTTAAATATTTAATTGTTATAAATAAGTTTAATTTGCGATCGACTCGCATAGAGTCCCAATAAATACTTTTCTTTTTTTCTTTCTTCACCAATAAATAAATCTTATTATTGCCCCACTGCCGGGCAAAGCCCTCTTCTCATAGAGAGAAGGCACGAGCATTGATCAGCACGCTTGCTTAAGACGGGCTGGCGATTTCGAACTTATATTAACTACTAGCTGTTCGTGCGCGTGTGACTGACACTGGCATGGCCACCATCAGGGATTTTAGTCACAGATTTTGTCGGGTTTTAGTTAAGAAAGAATAAGGAATTAAACTAAGTATAGTCCGAGAGCTAGATCGAACATTTTTCGTAAACTCTTTGTTTAGCTCTTGAACTATACTTAAAAATTGAACTCATTACTTGACTTTACGAAAAATTGCGACTAATTTCCGACAAAATTTGGGAGAAAGCAGATCTTCGCTAGGTGCCCTAGCTTTTGAGATTCAGTTGGGCCAAGCTGGGGAGATGCTCCCCAGATCGGCCATATAACTTTTGAACCAGTGACCGACAAATTCAGATATTTGGCGACAAATTCCGACTAAGTAGCGACAAATTTTTTGTGTTATCAAATTTTAAAATCCCCGATGGTGGCCATGCCAGTGTCAGTCACACTTCGTGCGCGGCGCCGCCGCACACTGGTCCCAAATGATAAAAAAGGGGACATTAAGAAATTTTTGACAAAAGGTCAACCGATTCAGCTTATTTTTTTTTTGTAGACAGCTGATGCAATTACAAATCACTTTTGTACATTGAGTTTTTGCCAAAAAAGCCGTATTTTCAGAGAAAAAAAATATTCAAATATTTTTTGTATGAAAGAAATCCTAATTTTGTCTTTATCTTCCAAGATTCAAACGTATTCAAAATAAAACTTAAAGCAGCTTGTAGAGATGCTAATTGCTCACTACTTTGTCATAGACACTCTTCTGCGATTTTGTGCTCCTTTTGAGTTACAGGCACTTTAAATATTTTTTGTATGAAAAAATCCTAATTTTCTCTTTATCTTCCAAGATTCAAACGTATTCAAAATAAAACTTAGCGCAGCTTGTAGAGGGGCTAATTTCTCACTACTTTGTCATAGACACTCAACTGCGATTTTGTGCTCCTTTTGAGTTACATGCACTTTAAATATTTTTTCCTAATAAGTCATATGAAATGTAAAATACAACTTTTTATTTGACTACCCCAACAGTGGGTAGTCTTTGTTTACAAATGTAATACTTTGCTAGGGCTGTCGTCAACATAATATGAATAAATAAATAAATAAAACAAACACAAAAAATAAAACAAAGCGCATTTTTTTTCAGTACCTGTAAACTTAATAACTAAAGTAAACTATTATTTTACAAATTTAAATAAACTAGAACATAAATTAATTTTAAGCGCATTTTTTCTCAGTACCTATAAACTTAATAACTTAAATAAACTAGATTACAAACTTACAAACTTAAATAAACTAACATGAACGTGCGTATGTTACAATGTGAATTATGCTAGCGGATCTTGTGGGGGATTATTCTCAATGTCGACGTATACTTCTTCCTCATCAGCATCTTCTAAATCGAGTTCATTGGGTGAAACGTCATCCTTTAGAAGATTTTCGGCTTCTTCAAACCTCTGCTGCTTTTGAATTTTGGTGAACTTCGGTCTTATGTTCGTAATGTACGGATCGGAGCTGATAAGTAACTGGTGTAAAATATCTTCATTTGTTTGCATTCTGCCTATCTTTCTAGTATGCTTTTCTCTGATTGAACGAAAATCTTTGTTTCTTGCTTCTGAGGCTTCTTCGGACATCATACCAATTGGAATAAAAGAAAAATGCTGGCAAATATCTGCACCATGCACTAAAAGTTTATGTACACTCGAAGGCATGTAATACCACGAGTACTCGCTGACATAAAGTTCTGCTGTTTCTCTGCAATAAATTCTAAATTTTTCAATATCTACATTTCTCCCAGAAGATATTGCCTGCAAAATTACAGCAAATCTCTTAATCAAATTAGCATTAACTCCTGTTATCTCAGCTGACCTTTCGTAATCATTGAAAAACCGTCGAGCTGTATTGCCATCGTTTGTTGTCCCAAAGCCTTGTGTGACGATATCAATCATTAAGCCAGTTACAACAAAAAACTCATGCTGCGTTAACTCTTTTCTTGATTTTCGGAGCAGTTTGTCCTCACCCCGAGCCGCCCATTTTTTGAAATCCAAGTTGTAAGATATGTGCAAAATACATTCCATGCATCGCAACCACATGTGAAGTGAAGATAAACCATATTTGTACATATCATGGTTTTCTGGTTTGTTAAAAACGAGGTTCAAGTTGTTCATATCTTTCGGATTTGTTAAGCAAATGTTGCAATTGGCTGCAGACTGTGTCTGTGAAAGTGCCGTGCATACTTTGCCGTCGATCATCGTCATATGCAATTCATGAAATACTTCAAATTCGCCATCAAATAACTTTGTTGGTAGAAGGTTCTGAATTTCTTCTTGTAATGTTGCTTCTACTTGCTGAATATATTCTTTTGTTTCTTGTTTGAATTCGAACATAATTGGTCTGCAATAGTTTGTTGAAGAAGGGCGCGGATTTTCCCATACTATCACAACGTTGTCACTCATAAGGCGAAGTGGCACAAAACTAACCATAAATACAGAAGATTCTGAAAATATGTCACCAGTTGGTTTTTGTTTGTAACAACTTTGTGAAGAAGCTCCGTCACAGCCCCATTTACTAACTAGCTTCAAAACACCACCATTAATATTTGAACCAGTCACTTTCAAAATCTTCTCGGCAGTTAAATCTAGAACTGCCTGTAACTTAATTTTAGCTCCTGACTCCGATATCACAATATCTTCTTTTGCTGGATAGCATTCTTTCTTCTTCAACAGTAACTTCTGGTAAGATGGAAAAGCCGCTGTGCCATTTGTACTTAAAATGGACCTCAAAGTTAGATATTGCCATTTTAAGATAGTTAATTGATTCAGGCGTGTTTTTTATTGCCATTTTGATAAACTCAATGCTGTGGCAAGAGCTAAGGTGTCTTCCTCGGAAATCGATTTATCAGAAGCTTTATATAAAAAGTCACTTACTTCTTGCACCTTTTCTGGCTTATTTGAGAGGCACTTAATAACTTTAGAACAAACAGTGCGCCCGTTTTCATTAAGTTTAGCAATAAGAGCATAGTACAGCTCTTCTTCGGAATGCTCCAAAAGAGACAAAGAACGTCTTTTCTTCTGCTTATTTGTTAAATCTTCAAATGGTCGTTTATTTCTAGTTCTGGGAGTATTTGTGGTAGCTTCTGATGTAGATGCACCCGCTTCCTCTTCGTACGATAAATTATGCTCTTCTACGTCTACTGAAATGTCCTCTATGGTATATTCTGGATCAAACAACATAGGAAAATTCACAGAAGTTAAAGTTGGCCACAAAATTTTAGACTCCAACCACTCCTTGTTTTTAACACCAAATCTTTCGTTTCTACCTGAATTGTCCCATCTTCTAGCTAGGTTTGACGTATAATTTTGGCAAAACTTTTTGATAATACTGAGCTCTTCGTTTGGAATTTCACTTGAAATACGATTTATAATGGTTTGACACAGTAAATCACTATTTTTAAGGCACCCACTATTACTCAAAAAAGAAAAAATGTCTAAATTAGTCACAAATGTAGTCATTTTGATACAAAAATGTTACAGGCAAATAAATAAAAGTTACAATGTGGTGATAGTTGATAAAAAATTGTGTTGTTTTTAAGAGCACAAGACGCGTAATGAACAAAAACGGGTTCCGCTTGCCCATATACTATTGATATATGACTCATTACCCAACTATCCCGTTACTTAATGGGGTAGTTAGATAATGGCTCATTACCTAACTACCTCATTACTTAATGGGGTAGTTAGATAATGAGCCAAATATTCTTGCAATTTGGATGAGTCACGAGAAAATAAAACATACTAAGATGTGCTCCTACATAAATACCGCAAAACTACAAAGGGAATTTTTAATTGCAATTTATATACCTATTCATCATTCAGCGTTTTCGACGCGTTCGACTAGATGACCAAATAGAGCCGAAATCGTCACTTATAGGGTAATTAAGCAATGACTCTATACAAAAAAAAATTTACATACGAGTCACACAATAACTTACCTGTACATAAACATGTCTGAACACGTTTTGAGATTTCCTTGTTTGTTTATTTGATACTGATAATTTCATATATTTGTAAGAGTTACTCTACAAGCTGCGCTAAGTTTTATTTTGAATACGTTTGAATCTTGGAAGATAAAGACAAAATTAGAATTTTTTATACAAAAAATATTTAAAGTGCCTGTAACTCAAAAGGAGCACAAAATCGCAGAAGAGTGTCTATGACAAAGTAGTGAGCAATTAGCATCTCTACAAGCTGCTTTAAGTTTTATTTTGAATACGTTTGAATCTTGGAAGATAAAGACAAAATTAGGATTTTTTCATACAAAAAATATAAGTGCATGTAACTCAAAAGGAGCACAAAATCGCAGAAGAGTGTCTATGACAAAGTGGTGAGCAATTAGCTCTTCTACAAGCTGCGCTAAGTTTTATTTTGAATACGTTTGAATCTTGGAAGATAAAGAGAAAATTAGGATTTTTTCATACAAAAAATATTTAAAGTGCCTGTAACTCAAAAGGAGCACAAAATCGCAGAAGAGTGTCTATGACAAAGTGGTGAGCAATTAGCACCTCTACAAGCTGCGCTAAGTTTTATTTTGAATACGTTTGAATCTTGGAAGATAAAGACAAAATTAGGATTTCTTTCATACAAAAAATATTTCAATATTTTTTTTCTCTGAAAATACGGCTTATTTGGCAAAAACTCAATCTATAAAAGTGATTTGTAATTGCATCAGCTGTCTACAAAAAAAAAATCAGCCGAATCCGTTGACCTTCTGTCAAAAATTTCTTAATGTCCACTTTTTTATCATTCGGGACCAGTGTGCGCCGCCGCCCCGGTGAATCTCATGTCTACCAGCTTCATACAAACCTTGTCCAATCCGTCGAGCTGTTCTCAAGTGATTTTTATTTATAAAGAAAAGTTCAGGTGGGATCACGACGTCTTCCTTCACTTGTCAGTAAAGTTCAAGGTACACTCAGAACATACGTAAGAATTGAAAAAGTCATAATGGTACTTGCTCAAATTTGAACCCACAAGCTTGAGAGGCCATCCAGTGGCGGTACCTTCATATAAGCCCAAAAGCCCGGCATGCCTTACTAAAATGCTCGATAGAGAATCAATATCAAACCCGAACTATTTAAAAGTTCGCGCGCTTAATTCTTATCAAAATAACACAAAGTATCTACCTGTGCTACACTACTACACATCGCGATTGTTCGCGCGCAGAGTATCGCATTTGTAGCATCTACATATAGCTATCTCGCTTACACGCACTGGCTTATACCGGGCTTTCAAATACTATATCTGTCACTTTCGCACTTATAGCGATGTGCCGTATAACGAGTTAGACCTTTTGCATAGAACAAATCGATCACTATGGCAGATTTAAGCAGGGCTTTTTCGGTATGAAGTTGCACGCGTATGCGTGACCTTGTCAGCTTGCCAACTCTGCAGTGTTGCCGTTTTAGCCACGTTGTGGGATCTTGGAGATTTTTAACGAGTTTGGAAACTTTTTTAACATTTAGCAACATTAATAACTAGCGACTTTTTAAAATAACGAAATTAAATATTCAAGCAATATCTTAAAAATAAAAAATTTGCGACATCTAGCTAGATTTTTCATATACCTGGCGACTTTTTTTGCTTAAATGACAACCGTGAGTAGTTCCCGACATCCGAGAGTGCAACTAACTTCAGTTTCATTTGCTTGAGTAGAAAAAGGTTTTCTTGTTAAAGTTTTTTGTGTTTTCTTAGATTTCCTCAGTGATACAATTGTTTTGGTGACTTACCTACAACAATGGAGGTAATTGTACCTTGTGAGGATTTAAAATGCGTTCAAGTTTTGATTGGCGAAGATAAGGTAAAATCTTTAAACTTTGCTCAGAAAAAACAGTTAATTTCTTCATTAAAACAGACGCCTAATCTGTGTATTTCTCAGATTAGTAAATCGCATAAACGAATATTTAATAGATCAGTGTATAAAACTAGTTGGATTGTTGGCTGTTCGCATACTAATAAGTTGTATTGCTGGTGCTGCATATTTTTTTCGAATGAAGATTCCGTTTGGAATACATCTGGTTATAATGATTTAAATAACATATCTGGCGCCATTAAAAGGCACGCAAATTCCCATAAACACCTGTGTGCAATGGTTTCTTTCGGTAATTTTGGTAAACAACGAATTGAGACATCTATATCACGCCAGTTATCTGAGGAAATTTCAAAATATAACACGCGCGTTGAAAACAACCGTAGTGTTTTTCAAAGATTAGTCGATATTGTTTGTCATTTAGCACAACAGGAAATTTTATTGGGCTTGCGTTATTTTGAAACCCCAGGCACGCCACTGAGGCCATCACAAAAAAGGGCGCCTCGAAATAAAACTACTATAAAAATAACACGAAATATAATATTGCTTCTATAAAACTAGCATTATTTACGTATAACTTAAATATTAAAATACTTTATAATAATATTCTTAACTTATTTACACTTAATTTTACAACGTGAGATTAATTTAAAATAATCGGAATGTAGTAAAAAACATTCCATTTACCAACTTCCATTTACGAATTGGCAGTTTTACCAATGTTACCTTTAGAATTAACAATATTCAGTGATTATTATGTTTGAGTAGTTTTTGTGATATTTGAGCTGCCAGAAATGCTCAAAAGTTGTGATTATGCGACGAAAAACATACCATTTTAGATTTAACAGGGTAGAAACTGTCTCATCTTCCATGGAAAAGGGATCCTCCGACCAGACGGGTGTTGTTTCTGGTGAGCTACTGCCCGACGATTGATGACGGAACGTTGTATATATGCTAATCGCTAAAGTTTTGTTCTGAATCGAATAAAATTCGAATGAATATAAATTTGCTTCAGAAAATTAAAAGAAATTTAAATTTACTCAAATCCGAAATATACCATTCATCAAATAGCACAAAAATCACTCCCTACACCAGTTTTTCACCACATTTAAGCTAGTGTAAGTCCCTCGTAACCTAACCCATCAGGGTCTGGAGTCTCCATCCTATTCTTGAGATGCTGCAGAGTATTGTGGAAGTGCTTGGTGATCTGTTCCACCTCCTCAGACTGATCTAGGTTGGCTAACTCTTCACGGATTTTTTGAATTACCTGGTTGGGAAAGAAATATATTAGAAAATGTTGATATTTTGGTTTTTATTCATGAATACACACAGAATTTGGGGATGTTTTTGTGAATGTCGTAACGTAAGAGAACAAGATAATTAGCATTTGTTGCAATAAAGGTGAAAATACTGAAAACATGTATAATAATACAATACGTAAATGATATACAGGGTGGCAGGGACATCGACGCGAAAACTGTTACCATGGATTCAGTACATGATTCTGAACCCCCGCATTGAAATTTTTCGTCGGTTATTAAAATAAAAATAAGTGCAATACCTACGCGGTCAAAATTTATGGAACAATTTTTTTTTTGTATTACATCAATGCAGGGGTTTAGAATCATGTACTGAATCCATGGTAACAGTTTTCGCGTCGATGTGCCTGCCAGCCTGTATTTTGATCATCTTTAAATTTTGAATGATGTTTCCGGACTTGATAAAGGGAAGAATTTGAAAACTAACGAAGATATAAAAGACTTTAACTGTACTTACCGCATCTATAAGGTTAGTAGTAAGACTAGCGTTGCCCCGCTCCCGCAGTAGTGCGTATCTTCCCAACAGTTCAGCTAACAACTGCGCCTGGACTCCTCCGTCCATACACTGTTGGGCGACGCGCGCGGCTTTCTTGAGGCAGTCGAGGGCACGAGATGCGTCGTTTAGAGGCCACTGGGGATCAAAATAAATAATTTTCAAAATAAATAACAGCAATCATGAAAGTAAGAAAGAAAATTAGTTTTATTGTACAGAAACATAACATAACATCACGCCTTGTTTCCCCGAAGGGTTGGGCAGAGGTGTCCCTGTAGCAGGTTCACCCACATTTCGCCAGTTATGTTTTAAGTCTCATGTAATAGGGGGCGAGCCTATTGCCATCAACCGGGCACAAATCCAGACTCCAGGCTGCTACTGAGAAATTTCAGATAGAAAAACCCAATAACACTGCCCGACCTGGGAATCGAACCCAGGACCTCATGCTCAGCAGTAGCGCTTGCGACCACTAGACCAACGAGGCAGTCAAAACAAATGTTTTAAAAATGAAAATATAACGAAACAAATCTAAAATTACGAACACGGTTTTACAGACATGTATATTGTTGGGCTGCGTAATAATAAAATAGGGGGAATAGGGATGATGCCTGAGTAAAAAAAAAAGATATTCTATTTAGTACGTCAGTGAGATACTAAAAAAATATTAGATACGTATTTTTTGCTTTACCATAAAATAATAAAAAATGTCTTAAGGTGAAAGCGTCGACCCTGCCCGCGAAATTCATATTTTCTTACGTTTTTTGTATTTTTTAGGTCAGTCTCAGATCTCATGTTAATGATTTATTGATTTGCGGTCGTAAAAATAATAAATATATATTTACAGAATGTTAATAATTAAAATCGTAAATACAATTCTCAGTGATGGTGTATAATGTCATAAATTCACGAAATTGACATTCTTAGCAGCAAATAATTTGATATGTTATTTAGGTAACCGTGAGATGTGGAAGAAATGGAGGGAGGCCATCTTTTATGACCGCCAATCAATCAATCATTAACATGAGATCTGAGACTGACCTACAAAATGAAAAAAACATAAGAAAATTTGAATTTCGCGGGCATGGTCGAAGGTTCCACCTTAAGATAAAATGCATTAAAGTTGGGGAGTGGGGGTCGCTACGTCACAAGTACATCCACATACTAACGTAAAATAAGAAAAAATACATGTCAAATATTTTTTTAATAATCTACTTGAAGGACAAAAAGGATTTTTTGCCATCATCTCTATTATTCAGCAATAAAAACATTCCATTCAATAATACTGAGTTTTTTCATACCTGCTTCCCATCTTTAGCAGCTTTCCAGAACAGATGCGCGCACAACGCGACGGCGCGACTCTGATCTGGTTTCTTCAATAACTTGCTAGCCGCTAGAGCGCATTGTGTACGCATTGGTTCTGCGTTTTCGGCACCTGTGGATGTGATACGGGGAATTAGACATTGTGTAAGTGGAGTTAGAGTTGTCTTTTGAGGAAATGTGAGTTTTTTATTAATTTATTTATCGTTTGTATAGATTCTTTTCTATTTTGTGAATTTGAGAACGCTGTAGGCTTAGTGGACTGTAGATTTGTTGACCATTTTCTATTTTGTTAAGTACGTGGTACTTGTTGAAAGACCTACCAGCTGTGTCCTCCTATACCTATTAACACTATTATTTGAATATATTGTAAAAGCCAATTATTTTAAAAAGAGTAACAGTGGAGTTTCTTGCCGGCTCTTCTCCATAGGAAACGACCAATTGGAACCGTACACCTAACTTCTGACGTTTCACAAGTACCCGTGTAGATTTATGTGAAATAAAATATTTTGAATTTTAGAGTATAAGGAAACGCCTGACCCTTGTCAGGCGTTTCCTTATAAGCTGAAAGTAACTACTATATAGATAGTTTCTAATCTATACGCCAAAAACGTCTTGGAGTTGTCTTTTTCCCTGTTGCTTTTCATTCGTCTTTTGTAGCTATTTTCATTTATTATTATTGAATTAAATTTTCAAACTATTTGCATAACCAACTGTCTTAAGAGTCAATAATACCGTAGCTCAAATTCACTCTTAATCTCGCTCGCGAACTGAGTGAGAGCGCGGCGGGGAGGATCCAAGGCGCCGATAGTTTAAACAAAATTTAAAACATAGTATCTGATTTATATTTAGTTCAGTTATTATGCAAAGTTTCATGATCTAATTTGAAGTATTTTTCGAATACTAGCGGTTTCTTGTTCAGTTTATTATTATTTTAGGTAGCTTTGTCATTTATTTCTTCGGAAAATTTTATGGAATTGTGTTTTTGTCAAACATACATCACACACATACGTACTACATTAATCGTCAACTTTAAAATTATATTTATTTCAAAATTAATGCTGCAGTAATTTCAATATAACAGAGGATCATTGTAATTGCTAAGCAATTTGAGGTATTATAGAATCTTAAAGAGTTGCTTGTTTATTTCAACAAATCTCCATTTTACTGTATTATAAACAATTGTTTGTATTGACAGAAATTAAATTAAATTAATTAACACTTAGGCCGCGCCTGCCCGCGGAGCATGACAACCATGGAAACGGGTTTTGTCGACGCAAGAATAGATAAAATGACAGATTGTGATTGTTTATCTGTCATTTAGTTTATTCTTCCGTTGACAAAACCCCTTTCTATTGTGGTCATGGTAAGCGGGCAGGTCGAGAACGTTTGTCCGAGCATCAACTATCTATCATTCTCGAATTCACAACTCAACTCAAAGCATTTATTTTTATTAAACCATTTGCAGGCACTTTTGAACTGTCAAGGAGTCGGAACGAACACTCTGTTAATTGTTACAAAATATTGGTTACATCATTCATGTTGAAATTATACATGTGAGAACAATGTAGAAAGACGTGCACGTTAGAAGCGTCCGTAATAAAAAGATAGAACAAATAACAAATAAAAAATAATTAAAAATAAGCCGTGGCAGCTAAGAGATGACCAGTCCCAAATGACGGCGCCCGTTCACGAACATGACGCATGAATTAGCACCATTCAACTTTTTGAAGGGAGCTAAACGACCCAACAGACGCACCACCATCAGTTAGACATCTAAGTGAGCATGACATACTCACAGCCGCCACACAGTGGAACGAATGTATGGGAGCGGTTGGACGTAGACATGTCCGAAAAAAAAGAGTAAAATTATGCCAAACTAATGATGCCATCTTATTCGATTACTTAATGCCTTCATAACTTGTGGTGATGAATTTCTTCATAACTCCCATATTTCGGGAGTAATTTGAGAAAATGTGAAATTTTACTATGAAAATGAGTGTATCGAGCTCTCTCCCTCCTGATTCCGGGCTTGTTTCAAGTAGCGGTCTCTAATATCATAATGCTAATACTAAGAGCTATATTTAATACTAAGACACATAGTGCGCCAAATGTGCACTTTCTGGGATAAAGAGTGATGTTTATTTTATAACACAATTTTTTAATTTTTTGTTTATTTTGTTGATTAAAACCGTTTTTCTAAAGGTTTACCTTATTACAATAACATTTCTGATCAGCCAATTAGAGAAGATATAAGCTAATTAGGATATATAATTAGGGACTTAAGGTTTACATATAAAACTGATGCACTAATGATTACTGATAAGAACATTGCTATTATTTAATTACTAAATGGCTCTTAATACACTAATTTAGCATGCATCATTTACTAATTATCACAATAACTAATTACCTTGCAATATTTAACAAAGGATACCTGGGATACCTGGATTTTATATAAATAGGTCACTATTAGTAACTTTAAAATCAGTGTTGATTTACACCTCGTTGTATCCAAGCTAATCTCGCAATGTATTTTCCAAATTTTAATACAAATCTTGATATTCACGTTGCTTTATGCGCACGCGCACATAAAGATTTACGCGACTTTAACTATTTGTTCAGTGTTTTAAAAGATAACAGTTGTGTTCAGTTATGTGAAAGTGCTGAAACAAGTTTAAAAGACTGGTGTCGTCGATTTTGCTACCGCATTTATGCAAAATGGACACAGTCTGGAAGAAGCACAGATAAGTTTCGGAAGAAACATGAGATTTGGCTACAGGCTGCAATTCAATGGCCGGAATTACAGAATGAAAATATGGAACCTTCTACAGAAAATATAAGTGACGTCATCGAGCCCATAATTTCTCCTGCTAAATCTGATGCTTCAACTTGTACACATCCTAGTCCTCGTAAATCTTTTGAGGACCTTAGTAACCGGCAAAAAAGAAGACGCACCACTGAAGATAGTCTTTCATGCAGCAGTAGCAGCGCTGAAATTATGTTTTCGGCCGAAAGGGCGCTTCAAAAGGCAGGACAAAGCGATACAGCTTATGTTATGAAATACTTGACGGAGAATCCAGAAGAGGCCTCAAAAATCAAAGCCTTCATTGAAGGTAAATCAATTCAGGTACGGGAAATATCCCCTTTGAAGGCATTGGCTCTTTATGTATCGATGAACTTATCGAAATGGCGCTATAACACTCTTCGGGATTTCAACACTCAAGAAGGAGCTCTTCAATACCCGAGTTACTACATGTTGGTTAAAGAAAAAATTAAGTGCTATCCGGCCAAAGAAGATCTCACAGTTACAGAGAGCTCTGCAAAAATCAAATTACAAGCCTTGATGGATTTAACCTCAAGAAGACTTATTAGGTCGTTAGAAACCCCTGTTGATCCCAATCAACAGCTCGTATTGACCAGCAAATGGGGTTTTGACGGATCATCTAGCCAAAGCATTTATCATCAAAGGACGAGTGAAGATGAGCAAATCGATCTTGCTAGTAATTTTATGATTAGTCTTGTACCACTGCGGCTCGTCTCAAAAGGTGTAACAATTTGGGAAAACGAGCGACCATCTTCCACTTCATTTTGCCGGCCAATATTGTTTAAGTTTATAAAGGAAACCAAAGAAAATGTGCAGAGAGAGATGGCTGAAATCGAAGCAGAGATTGAAGCCTTAACTCCATCCACCATCACTGATGGAATTAGTGTCAAACACCAACTGCTGTTGACAATGATTGATGGTAAAATTCATTCCATTATATCCAATACAGCAGCTTCAGTGTGTGACATATGCAAGGCTTGTCCTAAAGAAATGAATAATTTAGAGTTAATCAAAGATAAACACGCAAACGAGGACATGTATAAATATAGCTTAAGCACCCTTCACGCTTGGATTCGCTCAATGGAATGCTTATTACACATTTCCTACAAATTAGACATAAAATCATGGCAAGTAAGGGGTGATATAGCAAAAAGGCAAGTTGATGACAGGAAGAAAAGAGTTCAAGAGGCTGTAAGAAGAGAAACGGGCTTACTTCTCGATGTTGTGAAACAAGGCAGTGGATCCACCAACAATGGCAACTCGGCAAGGAGATTTTTTGAAAACTACACTAAATCTGCTGAACTGACCGGAATAGATGCTATGCTTTTAAGAAAAATCTGTGTGATCTTGCAGTGTATTTCATCAGGAGAGAAGATCAACGTAACTAAATTCCGAGAGTTCTGCTTTGATACTGCTAAGCTTTACGTGGAGTTATACCCATGGTATTATATGCCTTCTTCACTTCATAAAATTTTAATGCATGGGCCAGACATAGTTCAGAACATGTCAATTGTGCCCATTGGTTTTCTATCCGAAGAGGCATCTGAGGCTAGAAATAAAGATTTTAGAAAATATAGAGAGGGGCATTCTCGAAAGCATAGCAGTATCTCATGCAATGAAGATATTATGCACAATCTTTTACTGTCTTCTGATCCACTTGTTACAAGTATCCGTCCAAAAGGAAATAAGTTTGTAAAAAAATCTTCTTTTAAGGAATTTTATGAGCTTACGGATTCTGAGAAAAGTGATATCGAATTTGTTAACATAAATGATTTAGCGGACATCGATTCTGAATTTGAATTAATTGATGATGATGATGATGACGAAGATAATTAAATGATGTTATTGTTTTAAAATGTGTAACTTAGTAAATTAGAGCTTACGTCTTAATTATTTATTGTACTTTTAATGAAACTAGGTAATTTATTATCAACTTACTTAAAAGTCATACTCTCATCAGTTCTTGTGAATATTTTTGTTAATATATATTTCTGTATATATATAATATATTTATAGACCTCTTAATAAGTCTGTCTGCGGTTTAAAGTAAATACAAATGGGGAAAAAACGTTTTTTTTTTTAAATTTTCATTTCCTTTTATCCCAGAAAGTGCACATTTGGCGCACTATGTGTCTTAGTATTAAATATAGCTCTTAGTAATAGCATTACGATATTAGAGACCGCTACTTGAAACAAGCCCGGAATCAGGAGGGAGAGAGCTCAATACACTCATTTTCATAGTAAAATTTCACATTTTCTCAAATTACTCCCGAAATATGGGAGTTATGAAGAAATTCATCACCACAATTTATGAAGGCATTAAGTAATCGAATAAGATGGCATCATTAGTTTGTCATAATTTTACTCTTATTTTTCGGACATGTCTACGTCCAACCGCTTCCATACATTCGTTCCACTGTGCGCCAGGGCACATTCAAGTCAATGCAAGACATATTACCCGGTAAATGGTAACTCTTTAGTACATAGTGCTCACACCTGAGCTATGCAATTATATAATACAAAGGAGACTGAGTTTATACAATGCAAAAATGGTCTTACAATCTTCAGCAGCTCCAACAGTTTCGTTATCTACTTAATCAACCATTCCTTATTTACTTACCGAAGCAGTTGATCTGTTCAAAGGTAGCGATGATCAAGGTAATGGCCGCCAGCTGTGCCTTGCTGTCCGATATCTCGTCCTCGTACAGAGAGAACGCTTGTGAAAGGAACTCGTAGGCTATCGTCTCGTGGTTTGCGAAGCCTATCTCACTTATTGCGAGCGCTCCTTGGAGGTATAATCTGCAAAAATAATTATAATTAATTAGTATAATGACAGTTGGGATGTGTATAAAATACTAATATAAATAAAAATAGCTATCTAGATGAATAAAAAATGGAACAGAATCTGTGCCATCTATCAGATGAATAATAACCCGTTAATGTTGAATGGAGGAGAGGCCTTTGGTCAGCAGTGGGACTGTGTAGTCTAACATAAAAACAAAAATGTTGAAATATGCCATGGAGGGGCTTGTGGCTAAGTAATAATAGCTGCACGGGTAGATCGATCAGGTTAAGCTACGCTTGCCGCGGTTGGTCCGTGGATAGGTGACCATCTTTACATACCAAGACCCCTCCGTGCCTCGAAAAGCACGTAAAGCCGTTGGTCCCAGCTGTCATTTATAGATCTTTGACAGTCGTTACGGGTAGTTAGAAGCCCAAAAGTCTGACAACCAGTCATACCAAGGTTACTTGTAACTAGGTTGTGGAGGTCAGATAGGCAGTCGCTCCATGTAAAATACTTGTATTCAGCTGCATCCGGTTAGACTGGAAGCCGACCCCAACATAGTTGGGAAAAGGCTGAGCAGATGATGAATGTTGAAACATGCTATTACCTAATATAATTATGAATGTTAAGCCTTACATAATGGACCGCAAAACGCACTTGTATACACGAAAATCTCAGTCAGTCAGTCTGCGCTCGGTGCTTGGTGTGGCAACACGCCGTGTTCGAGTTCGCGACAAGTTAGTCGTCATCCTGAGGATGCCTCGTTGAGAGGTGAAACACGTGTCGATTTCTTCCAGGGTCTTTTCAAGACTCTTTAGAAATAGCTAAGCGGAACAGGTTACTAAATATTTCCACATCATCATTTTACGAAAATCTAATCTAACCAACATCTAAAATAAATGTAAATGTGTATTACATATTCATGTTTTATTGTTGCATGTTCTAGATCAGTGGTTCTTTCATTTAAAATTACTGCGCCCCCGAGTTACTTCGTCGACATAAGCAGAAAAGCATACGAATGTAAAGCGAGCGAAAAAGAGGTCGAAAATGTTAGAGCCCCCTCGGATATGTTCGGTTGCCTTTAGACAATTCAAACAGAAATATGAAAACGTATTATGTCGACAGAAAAGCTGAAGTAAATATTATGAAACGTTTGGGGTTTGAAAACTAGTACCAATAACATAAAATATTCGAAATCTAGTTTATTATTATTAAATGCCGTGGAAATGCGTTCCTTGCGAAGCATGTGCGGTTTGAATGATAGTTTGAGGAATGATGTGATAAGACAGCGGTGTGATTTAAAAGAAGATGTAATGACAAAAATTTAAAAGGATATGCTGAGATGGTTTGGGCATGTTGAGAGGATGAATGAAAGGCGACTAACAAAATGTATTTACAAGGCTGATGTGAAGGAAAAGGCCGGTCGGGGACGCCCTAGAAGGACATATACTGACCTTATTGGTGATGTTCTTCAGAAAGGGCAGGTGCGTAGTACTCGCAACCGGCGTGCGTGTATGATCAGATGTATGAACGTAAACGAGGCAAAAAGAGTATGTAAGGATCGTAGTAGGTGGCGTTCTGTAGTTTCCGCCTACCCCCATGGGAAGAAGGCGTGAGTTTATGTATGTATGTATAAGAGCCGTCGCGCCCCCCATTGGTCACTCTACGCCCACACCGGTTGAGAATCCCAGCTCTAAATAAATAGGTGTAAAATATTTTTTACCTCAAAGGCAACTCCGCTAGTTCAGCTTTGACCAGCATGCTGATAGTTTGATGACAGAACTGGAATATTTTCTGACATTTCTTCTCCCACATGTCGTCCTGAAATCAAATAAAGATACATTTATTTTTGAAGTGAAAACTTCTTTAGGTGCGTTGGGTATTTTTGAGATGGGAGTAAACCATTGATTTCGCGACACCATGACGACACCTCATTTTTGTAAACGCGTTTGTGCTCTTTATTTATATTACATTACGAATCAATGGTCTATGCAAGTATTTTTACTTTAAAGGTTTTGTAAACGCGATTGTGCTCCTTATTTATATTACGTTACGGATCAATGTTCTATGCAAGTATTTTTACTTTAAAGGTGTCGGAAGTAAGGCGAGTAAGGCGGTAAGGCGAATTGTTCAAGTTTTCAGTTCTGTCGGCACTCCCGGAGTGCCACCATTTTTTTTATTAAGATACTAATGGAAGTTCTCGTAAACTTTGTATCGATTTAATTTGTAAAAGAAAAAGACAAAATATGAAGAAAAGAAATACTTGCGCGTGCGCATGATACTTTGTTAGGCAAATTCTGTAGACAAACCGGAATGCAATCGATTGTTTTTTTTTTTTTTACGACCCAAAAATGTTTTTTTTGCTGTTTATGTATTTTTTTTTTGTCTATAATACCGTATCCTCTCGCTCCTTGTATGTGTGCGCGAGGCTGTAGGCGTGGAACAGTATCGGCGGGAAGGTGTGCTGAATGCGCGCGGCTCCGCCTGCCTGGAGTGCCTTGCGCGCGCCCGACAGTATGAGGTACTGACGGTCCGCTGAGTCCGATTTGAAGTGGTGTATAAGTCTGAAAAAAAAGAATGTAAGCTCTAACTCCACGAAGAGAATTGCGCGCGCAATGTGGGCGCGTCTGCGTGCATCGATTGTTAGGCGCGCGTGGAACACAACGCGCCGTTGACCCGGGCCTGGTCTTTATCGGACGGTGAACTACCCATTGCTCACCGTCCGCAAGCCCGCGCCTACGGTGGCCGGAATTTGGCTTGCGATTCCCGACGCCCTGGGCGTCTCCTCCTGCAGCGGTTAGGGGCGTGAGGGCGCGAAATTTGCCTCTCCCTCACGCGCTCCGCCTCCTCCTTCGCGAGCATTACCGCTTCGCAGGAGGCATGGGGTCTCAACTCGAACAAATTATAATTAGTCTTGAAAAAAATTCATAGATGGCAGCATAGGCAACAATTATGAAATTAACAATCACTAAAAACTGATAAACGTCTGAATTTGGCTGAAGTAAGATTAGTAAAAATCAAAACTTCCTTGTTTAATGCTGATTTATCCATTTAAACTCATAAATCACGTATTTCCAACAAAAATGATAAGTGGAACCTTTTACTTGAATTCGAACCCATAGGGTTTTTATATATCAATGCCATAGAATGATAAAGTTAATCATGAGCTCTTTGCAATAGATGGCGTTTTACTCAATTTGTCATCACATACTGTATAAACGTTTAGTAGGAAAATCAAACAACATATTTTTATAATTTAGTACCTACTTTACAAAGAAATAAAGGAATTGAAAGAAATCTATTAACTTGTTTTTGGCAAATACCTACCTTCTTAATTATATTTTATTTTATTTTACCAATACCTTTCTAAAACTTTCTATAAAAAACCGCCGAAGTGCGAGTCGGACTCGCGGACGAAGGGTGCCGTATCTATACTAAAGTGACACAAAACTATATTTTAGTTTGACAGTACTAAGATGGCACCGAGTTATTAATTTAGTGAAAATGGCAATTTTGCTATTCTGAATTTGACGTTTGTCACCTAAAATTTTTTTGTCTAACTATAAATTTGACTATTTTTAATCGCGATTAAAAAGGTGTAGAATAAAATAAGTTGTCAGCAACATTGTAGATGTTGGTGTGAATTCTTCTGGTGCCAAAAATATTTTTTTTCTGTTCTTTTACTAATATCTCGAAAATGGTGTCCTATCAAAAAAATAATGAAAATTTCGACCCCCTCTATGAAAGCTTTAAAATCAACATTTTGGTAATAATTTTTCATATTTTCCATACAAAAAGTGAAAAAAAAACACGTCGAGGCTGCCCTGACTGCGCGCATACGGCTCTAAAAAAATTCACGGGTTAGGTTAGACGTGGAATCGCGATTGTCAACATACGGCTCTAAAAAAATTCACGGGTTAGGTTAGACGTGGAATCGCGATTGTCAAATTCGATTTTGGTTGTGTGAAAATTATTTTTAAATTTAAAGATTGTTTGCAGAATAATTTAAGATTCTCATAGCCAAAAGCAAGGATTTTTTGTGATAGTTTAGTTAGTTTAGTTCGGTTATTATCTGTGGTTCGGTGTACAAGAGAATCGGCACCATTAAGCTTTAAAAAGCTAATTTTTATTACAGTCAAGTGTCCCCCCCACCCTGCCAGCTAAATGGTTGGTTTATGTGATAAAAGATCACAGGAGTATTTATAACGAAATTAAAAGGAAAACTCTCTATCACAGCTAAGTAGGCTCTATAAGTTAACGAGTAATAATCAACCAACTTAAATTTGCGGTTGCAAAAACATGTTCTTCCATACATTCTGTATGGGAGAACATGTTTTTCAACTACGAAGTTAAGTTTGTTCTTGGGATACCAACTTACCAACTACGGAACCCTTCATTATGCGTGGTCCAACACGTACTTGGCCGGTTCTATTTGATATTTTTAAAAACATTAAGTCGTCGTGCGCACGGACGCAATTAAACGCGGCGGATTTTATCGCGCACTGGATTTTCAACTCTCGGTGTTAAACCGAGCGTTGAGAATCCAACGCTCTGGGACGCACTCTCGTCCCAGCGCGTTGAAAAAACACACTTGGATTTTCAACTCTCGGCATCTCGGCAAAGCGTTAAAAATCAAGTGCACGAAAAATAATCGCCGCAATTTTATTACATCAGTGCGAACGTGGGCTTACTGTCAAAATAAGTTCGGACGAAGAACGCGTGATTTCAGTTTTAGGGTATTAGCAATAGTAGATTTGGTAACGAGGAGATGAAAATCTAGATTTAGCATTGAAATACAAAAAAATACATAAAGAGGCATTCACTGCGGCGTGAAAATTGCTAGCTCACTCACAAAAATGAAACTATCCCGCCAACTCGAGATTATGTTTGTTGTATTGTTATTATACTTGTCCTTGAACGTACCGTGCGATGTGTGAATGCCATAAGTATCTAAGTCGACTTCTAGATGGCGTTATAAAACTACAGTCTCTGGCAATTTGTGAGTCGCTGATGCTGCCATCTGTTAAAAAAATGGAGGAAGAAAAATAGCCAGACTTAGGGAGGTATCATTTCTTTGTATGGGATTGGGTATCTGTACTAGTATATTATCTGTGCAGGAGGTGACGGCCTCCCATTTCCTCTCGCTCCGTACCATGGCCTGAACCAGGGCCGGACGCGAGAGATCACCGCCGCTTTAATTATTACCTCGTGTCCTATTTAAAAGCGATAGTCGCGCGAATACACGAACGTTCGAAGTTTTTGTTCGGTGAACCCCAAGGCGTGGTCGTGCCGATAGATGCACGCGACCGATCGCGTATTCGTGTGCCAATCGCTTTTAATTAGGACGCGGCCTTAGGAAGTCACGCGACTATTTGCGTCGTTTTGAACACCTCCATAAAAATTATTTAACACAATCGGCGCGAGAAGCTTTTGACAGTGATTGTCGCTAATTGCAACTTGAATTTGAACGTTTTTTTTTAAGTTACATCCGACACCTTATAATTTCAGGTCCAGCTGAAAACCAACGCCAGGTACTAGTTTTCTAGCATTTTTACTGAACTGAGCCTATTTGGCGCAACCGTGAGGCTCTCTTTAATGTAATACACTTTGTAGTGTTTATTTTGCAAAATATTTTGTGTGCCTTTTAGTATGTGCTAAAAAAAATGTATTTTCCTTCATTTTTCTTCTTTCTATAGTGAGCTACATTGAAACTGCCTTAAAACCTGACAGTATCTGTATAGTAACCGAATCACACTGACGTCATACAAAATCCTGCATCGCACAAGCAGAATTTACCACGCGACTAGCATTTATACAATGTCTCGACAATCGTCAGGCAGTAGCGCACCAGACGCAACACCCGTCTAGTCGAAGGATCCTCCCTTTTCTATGGAGGACGAGTGAACTTTACACCCTGATCCTCAAACCTCTATGCATCTATATCGTCCAGTATACGTTCAAGAGTAGACCTACCTGTATAAAACTGTATAAAATATTTTAGTATTAGTTCAGGGTTACATACCTTTATTTTTTTATTTGAGTGGAAAATTATCAAATAACTTCTCCCGCTCTGAGCAAAGCGGGAGAGCATGTCAGGCCCTTACTGACTAAAACCCACCCGTGTTCCTTTAGTTGCCTGTATGTTGCCAGGGGCCACGATAACCCTTTCGGACAAACCTGCAACCCCGGCAGGCATCGGCCCTAGCGGACCCCTCCAGTTGCGCTGTCATCCCTTTGAGGCGCGCGTGAAACACAACGCGCCGTCGACCCGGGCCTGGTCCTTATCGCACGGCGAGCTAGGGTTACATACCTTGCCAGCAAGCCCTGTTCCTCCATAAAGTCCTCAACATCAGGCTCTGCGGACGGCTGGTCAGCCTGGTCTTTGACTAGCACGTCCAGCATTGCAAGTACTGATTCCACCTGGATTAATCACGTAAAATATTTATGATTAACAAATAAGTTCTGTATACCTAACACTTTATGGATTGTGTGTGTCTGTCTGTCTATCTAGCCGAAATAAAGATGTTATTATATAATGAAAATTGCTGGCAAAAACAAACAAGAAATAACTAACCGCGTAAGAAAAAACTGAAAACTTTTTTACAAAAAATTAAACCGACAGAAAAAAAAGATTAAAAGCGAAAAATTAAAATAGTCTTTTAGTGTAACTAAGCTCATAAACGAATTTAAGTAAAAAATTTTGAGGCCACGCCAATCAAACAAACAAAGCGTAAAATGATAGCTAGATGGATCTTCGTTGAAGGTGTTTGGCGCCTCATGACAAATGTGTTACTGGCTAGATTTTAATCCCACTTTTCTTCGCAGCTAAAACAATTGGACGCGGTGAAAAGCGGGCATTTTTACTGTCTTTTGTAACTTTTACCTGTCAAAAAGTCCTGTTTTTTCAGTCCTTTTAAGACAAATGTTTTTTTTTTTCTTACATCTTCAGGCGTAAAGATCAAACAGTATCCAGTACATCATTGATCAGATGGACAGCGATCATAATCCTTCCAGGATGGTTCAAACATTTGCTTAGCTACTACAAATCTTTACCTTAACGACGACCATCTTACTAACCTTGTTTTTTGTCTTTATTTGTAATGTTTTTTCTTTTCTACCTGGAGTTTGGAATTGTGCGCGGTTGCTGGCAATAGGCTTGCCCCCTATTACATGGCACTTAAACATAACTGGCCATGTATGGGTGTAGGACACCTCTGCCTAACCCTTTAGGAAAACAGTCGTGATGATAAGTTATTTTACTTACATCTTCAGGCGTAGAGATCAAACAGTCAGTTTCCAGTACGTCATTGATCAAATGGACAGCGATCATGATCCTTCCGGGATGGTTCAAATGTTTGATCAGTGGTGCGTAGTTCTGTAGTTTGATCAATGTGAGAATGTTCTTGTAGTGGTCCGCGGGTAGTTTGAGAATCTTCATCAGTTCTTTAAAAACTGCTGTGTTGTGTTCAAGGTGGGTTTTCCCGCTGGAACAAAAGAATAATAGTTTTGTGAAATATTTCTGGCGTAAAAATTCAGTTGTTTAATTGTTGTTGTTTGTTGTTGTGTGTTGTTGTTGTTGTTGTTGCTGATACAGATGTTCTATGTCACGAAGTCCGTTTGGCTATGAATGTTGTCAAGCGTGCACATGCACATTGTTTTTGTGTGCGTAACCTCGAGAGCGCTCAGTGTCGATCGGGACACGGTCCGGATCAGTAGTGGTTTTTAGTTCGCGCCAAATTGTTTCACGGAGTAAGGTCAGCATGGCAACAAAACGAAGAAGAGTTGTCCATAGTGAGGTAATATTTATTTATACGTTGTCAATTAAAATGTTATACAAAGATACTTAATATAGCAATAGAAGTATTTATAAAATGAATGTATTTTTGTGTTATAAAATGTTTATATTACTTAATTATTTTGATTACATTTTGTTTTAGGGTCGAAACATGATAGCTAGTGTTTATCATTTTCTGCGAGAAGAATCTGAATTTACAAAATCATTAATGGAACTCAACTGTGATTTGTCTCATTTACGAGACATTACACGCCGTACAGCTGAAGCTACGGGTGTGAGCCAAAAAACAGTTCAAAGAATATTAAAAGAAGAGAAGGAATTGCCATCCACTTCATCAAAATTCACTTCACCTATGAAGAAAAGGAGAAAGCGAGATAATAAAGTGGATATAGATAATTTTACAGCCGATGTGGTTCGCAGTACTGTACAAGATTTCCATATTGTCCATGAAGAAATTCCAACATTAGCTAAGTTAAGAACAGCATTGAATGAAAAAATCAGATTCGAAGGTTTAGAAACTGTTCGCAAGTTACTGTTGAAATTAGGTTACAAGTGGCGCAAAACAGAGAACAACCGTAAAGTCTTGACGGAGCGTCATGATATACAAATGTGGCGTTTAAAATATTTAAAAAAAATAACAGAGTACCGCTCTCAAAGTCGGCCCATTGTCTACACCGATGAGAGCTACGTCCTTTCGACACACGCGCGAAACAACACCTGGGCAAAAAAAAAGGAAAGAACTCCGTTTTTTAAAAAAATTAGCACAGGCACTCGCTTTATTTTAGTGCACGCGGGAACCAAGGATGGTTTTATTGAAAATGCTTCCTTGGTTTATAAGGCCAACTCAACAGCTGGTGATTATCATTCAAATATGAGCTATGATAACTATGTAAAATGGCTAAATGAAAAGTTGCTACCCAATTTACTACCGCGCTCTGTCATTGTCTTAGACAATGCATCTTATCACAACACACGGGCTGAACGACTACCGACGCAATCTACAAAGAAAGCCGATATGCAGCAATGGCTCAGGGATAAGGGTTATAGCATTTGATGAATCTCTTCTTAAATTGGAATTGTACGATACAATAAAGAAGTACAAAGCCCAACACGTAATCTACAAGATTGACGATTTTATAAAAAACAAGGGTTTTGATGTCTTACGCCTTCCCCCTTATCACCCAGAATTAAATGCGATTGAAAATATTTGGGGGATCGTTAAAAATTATGTCGCATCTAAAATATCGAGCAAAACATGACGAATACGGAAAGACTGATCAATGAAAGTTTGGGCCAAGTTAGCAGTGAAACGTGGCAAAAAACTTGTGCTCATGTTGAAAAAATTGAAAAAGACTACTTGAAATATTTTGATCTCGATTTTGAATTTATAATCAATGTACAAGATGATTCTGACGACAGCAAAACGGAATCGGAAATCGAAAATTTATCTGATAGTGATTGAAAATACTGAATAGTCCTACTTGTTTCGTTTCCATTCTGTAACACCAACGCTTAATTAAATGCCTACATATTCTTAATATTTTTGTATTTATTGCAACCTAATCTAATTTATTTACAAAATGTATATACTTTTAAAACCAAAATTTTATTTAGATTATTAAATCTCGACTTGGATATATATCAGATTTTTTTGCTATCGTTACCTACTTTTACACACACAAGCGCGCTTGTCGGGATACGTCACTACTACAATCAAAGCCGAACAGACTTCGTGAAATAGAATATCTGTAACATGACTCTTTACTACGATATTTTACGAAGATCTTCTATTAGTACTTATCCGAGATATTTAAATTTGGTTAAAAATTGTTTTTTTTTTTGCATGGTTGCTCATTGGCGATGTAATGTCGCTATACGATGCGCGCAATTAACGAGATATTGAAATCAATTACAGTAGTTTTCATAGGAACGAATTAGCGGGCTGGTGAGTTTATGTATAAATTGATAATTTAATAACGACACAATATAATAGACCTTATAGCCGTTCTACCTTATTTTACATTCATCGTCACCACACCCACAGATGAATGAATACCATAGGTTATTTGTTGTTATAATATTGTATGTTGCCCGACAGAGACGCAGTAAATAATGTGATTATGCACAGTATTTTTTTCAAAAAAAACCTTTTCTTTGTTACTACTTGGCATAAGTATAATATGTATTTTTTGTAATTTTTTTTTAGAATGACCGCCACAATAGCTTTTATATACTATTTCAAGGTTATCCGTTCTTGACCGGACACCCTGTATGTAATTTCCATCACAAAATATTGGATTTGCAAATAAAATATTCAATAAGGTTACCTCGCCTGGTGTATATCTGCACAAATCTTGTCAGTATGTGCCAGTACTCTGTCCACGTAGTTCAGTTTGTCAGGGTGGCACCTCTGCGCTAGCTTCAGTAGTGCCAACTGAAGAGATAACATGTCTTCGGGAGGCATGTCGGTGCGACTCTGAAGGCAAAAAGATATGATGAGATGTTTGTGCAACAAAACCATGAAATTCCTTATTTTAAACGTGCTAGGATACAGGTGAGATCATTATCGTACAGGATTAACACGAAAAAACCGGTGTGCTGTGAGACCTGGTTTTGATTTATTTGCGAGTATCAAAATATATCGCATAAATGGCCGTATTTTTTATTGCGTCGACTGAGAAGCTTGAGTTTTTTTAGAACTCCAAGCGACTGTAGGTGTAAGTATTTGATATTAATTTCAACTTGATATCTCTACGCATTCCTGAGAAAAAGGGTCTTGACAGACAGACACATACACAGGTTCCGTTTTTCCTTTTGATGTGCGGAACCGTTAAAACATAATTTTGACAAAAAAAAAACCTGTGTAATAGCAGCGACTTGATCTGAGAACACTTCGAATAGCTGCACCTCCTGTTCTTTGCCATCTTCTAACACCACGCTCAAGTTAATGTTGCCTTCATTTCTCTGCAATAAAATTAAGTCTTACTGTATAAACTGTAATAACCCTTTTGTAAACCCCGATCACAGGAATATTTAGCTCTGGACGAGCGCTTAACAGGAACATTAGCAATCTATACTAATATTATAAAGAGGTACAGTACAACTTCTTAATGTCCCTCGGCAAACCTCGTGTTTCGTCAGTCGTCGGATTTCTTTCAGTTGCCGTTTGCACTTGGTGCAGACCAGACGCTCTCAATCAGCTTGGAAGTACATAGAGTTGTTAATACTCTTTTAATTAATGTAATTTATTTTAAAAATGGTAGCAGTGCTGCTAAAGTCGCAGGCACGGCAGATAGGAAATTAATTTTACAGCTCTATATAGTTCACACGAAAACCAAAACAAAACAACAATAAAGTACTTAGTTCTGAATTCAAATTATTATACAAGATATATCTAATAGTTGATGGACATGGAAATTTGCATTCGTTTGTATTCGGAAATGCGATGATTCCCGAGAAAATAGAAATATTGTAAATCTATACAATAATAATATTATAAAGATAAGGTATGTCGTGGTAATCTCGGGACCTACCAGTCGGATTTTATTTTTATTTTTTTATCATTGGATAGCCCAATTCTTGAGGAAGGTTATAATGTAACATCACTCTACGAGCCTTAGGAGCCGCGCAAAAAGAGAAGAAGCTAGTGTGAAAATAAAATTGATTTAGATCACATAATAAAAGAAGTCTCTCAAGTTATCTTACCTGGCTATATGTAGCGAGTCTTTCAATCAGCGCTATGATGATGTTCTTGATGTTAACTCCTGGCTGAAGCTCGGCACAAGACTTGAGGAACGGCTGCAGGTTCGCCAGGTGGAATTCATCAGGAAATACCTGTAGACAAAAGTAAATAAATCGGGTTCACGTGAAACGACGTAATATAACGATTTGTATGGACACAGTTATCTTGGAGTAACTATATTCACAGCGTGTTGTGACCCTAACGGGGGGTAAGTAAAGTGTTGAATGGCGGGTAACCATCTTCATGTAGAGTAACTACACTCGCGTAGGGTAACTACTCTCGCGTAGGGTAACTACTCTCGCGTAGGGTAACTACTCTCGCGTAGGGTAACTACTTTAGCGAAGAGTAACTACTCTCGCTTAGGGTAACTGCTCTTGCGTAGGGTATCTACTCTCGCGTAGGGTAACTACTCTCGCGTAGAGTAAATACCCTCATGTAAGGTAAATGCCTTAAAAGGAGATAATTCTAACCTGTATGATACACTCCATAAGATACTCCTGCGCGATGGCGTCCCTGCAGCTGACGACCTGCTCCAGTATACCGGGCAGCACCAAGCGCCCGTAGTCTTCCACTGTCACAGACTCCAGTTGTGATAAACGGACGAGGTTCGTTCCTACTAGGATGCGGAGCTCGGAACGCTCGCGTTCGCGACGTTCCTTGTCTCTGATGAAGAAAAAAGAGAATTAAAAAAAAAAATTAGAACTAACACTTTTTAAATGTCAGACATTATGAAAAACAGCTCCTGAAGGGAACCCGTCACCACTTCATACCGCGCGTTCTATTTAAAAACGATCTTCACGCCAATACACGATCTTCGAACTTCGTTCGGTTCGGTGAACCTGAAAGCGTGGTCGTGCCGACAGAGGACGCTTTCTCGTTTACCGAACAATAAGTGGCATATGCATGCGACCGATCGCGTATTCGCGCGGCGATCGTTTTTAAATAGGCGCGGTCTTAGGGCGGATATCAACAATGAAACTGAACGCGATCAGCACATCAAAACCGGGTATCATTCCACCAGTTATCGTCAACCAAGTATCGAGCCATAACCATTCTGTTTTAATACCAAATCAACCAAATGTCAACCAACCCAGAAGTTAGTGCTTTTCCATGCAAGCACTAAATCTACAATGATAATGATGAAAGCTGAAAATATAGACTCAAACTATCTAAATAATGGTGTCTTTTTAATCGAATTAAAAAGGAGGAGGATTTTGATGATTCTTTTTTTTTTCGTAAGTCGTACTTCAGAGTCGTACTTCATATAAATTTTATCTTGCTTGCTTTTCTCTTTGCTTGGGTAGTTTGTGAGTTACCCACAATATAATACGTCGACTGCCTCGTTGGTCTAGTGGTCGCAAGTGCTACTGCTGAGCATGAGGTCCTGGGTTCGATTCACGGGTCGGGCAAAGTGTTGTTGGGTTTTTCTATCTGAAATTTCTCAGTAGCAGCCCGGAGTCTGGATTTGTGCCCGGTTGATGGCAATAGGCTCGCCCCCTATTACATGGGACTTAAAACATAACTGGCGAAATGTGGGTGAACCTGCTACAGGGACACTTCTGCCCAAACCTTCGGGGAAACAAGGCGTGATGTTATGTTATGTTATAATACGTATTCTTTACACTTAGTATATGTGGATGATGTTATAATAAGTTCCTGTCACTATTATTTACATAGCAGGTAGTGGTATTCGATTTTTTGTGGGGGGGTACCATAACAAACAAAAAAAATTTAAAAAAAACAACAGACTTCCAAAAAAACACTACAAAAGTGCAGAATAACTTTAATTCCGGAAGTCGGTGGCAAAAAACGAAAATTCTAAACCAAAGACATTGCATTAAAAATTGCTTATTACCTGGAGTGTCCCTGATGTTGCATTCTGACCCAGAGCTTGTTCATTTCGGCGAAGTTCATCAGAACGAAGTCGATTGCATCTTTTACCTGAACATCATGTAAGTTGATTAAATATAAAGACTAAAAAAGTGTTGTTTGACTGCCTCGTTGGTCTAGCGGTAGCAAGCGCTACTGCTTAGCATAAGGCATAATCCCAGGTCGGGCAGTGTTATTAGGTGTTTGTATATAGAATTTCTCAGTAGCAGTTCGGAGTCTGGATTTATGCCCAGTTGATTACTATAGGCTCGCCCCTTATTACATGGGACTTAAGACGCAGATATATGCCAGTGACCTTGACTGATGAGCTTGCGTGTTCTGTATTGAGCTCAGGCAACGCGTCGTCCGTCCAGCCAGTAATAGGACACGCCCATCAAGAAGCGCTGTCCCAAATTAGACGCATTATCAATTTATTATACATAAAACAAAGGTTATTTTAATAAAACACTAAATACTAAAAGATCAATAATTAAATTATCTTTAATACGCTTGATAGATTTTGCGTGAGTCTCAGTTTTTTATCCGTGTTAGACATACCTTTACAAATTAATTCCACTATGTAATGTAAACATAATCTAAAATATTCCTATATTAATAAAAGAATGCTCTTTAACATACATTTTTTCCAAATCATTAACACAACTCATTTAGACTTAATCTTCAGTATAAAATCATTAAAACTCGGTTATCGTCGCCTTAAACATAACTGGCGAAATGTGGGTGCACTTATAGCTACACCTTTGCCCAACCCTTCGGGAAAAAACACCCATACCCATACCAAAAATACCCATATCATACTCACAACGCCTTCATTTTCGTTCTCCGCCTCCGAGGTATCGGGCAGGACATTTCTGGTGCACTGCAGGAGGTAATTCCTTAAGAACAGACCTCTTAGAGGATGCTGGACTCCTCGGCACATCTCTACCAAGTCCTGAAAGATAAACTTTGATAGGTAATAAAAGGGAATGTAAACCGTATTATATGCCGCATCGCCCACCCTTATTGTCAGCTCAATGAAAAATTGGTTCTGCCTCTGATAGATGACAAAGAGTAGGATAACCCTCCATTTTGAAGTCTAAATGGCAAAAAGTTCATCAAATTCCTGACCATCAACGAGAAGCGATGAAACAGAAGCTTACCTCTTGGCGTCTACCACTTTCTGACTCACATTTTCCGGCATTCACCACTTAGCTAGTGAAATTGTTTTGAATTTATTTTTTAATCCATTCGCATTTTTGATAATTTTTATCAAAGATTCGGCTCAATGGACCTATGAATACCCATTTAGTACCTGCTGTTTTATTTATTACTTAGTTTATTTTACCAAAAAAATATTTTATGGGGGCCGTACTTACTTGCCATAAACATTTTCTATCAAGTCGACCTTTATATGAAACGAATAAAATATTGAGGACCACATTATACGTATACAATTGTCCATAAAAAAAAAAATCTATAAACATATTTAAATTTTAAATTTAAATAAATGTATTTTCTTTCTTTCTTTCCATTTTCTTTCTTTCTTTATATTTTCTTTCTTTCTTTAATTTTTGAAGTGAAAACTTATTTATTTCTTTAGGCGCGTTAAGCGATTTTTGGTACATAGGGATAAACTTATGGATTCGCTTCACCGACATGCTCGCGCCGCCGCCGTAGTGTTTTTTATTCTTACCTTCAGCAGATCCCTCCTCAAATTCGAGTTAGTCTTGATATAGACCAGCCCCACAGTGATCAGCAGGTACAACCTTGGCACAATGTTACCAGCATACTGCACTAACTCATACAAGTCTGCTACTTTGCGACCCTTTTGGAACTCTTCGAGGAGATACAGCTCTAAGTGACGGAGTTCGTCTGTTATGGCCATGTCTGTGATGGAGTTAAGGGTAAAATATTTTTCGTAGATAAAAATGTAGTTGAAGAAATTCTATACATGTTATAAAGAGGTAAAATTTGTAGGTTTGTATGAAGGGGGTCTTCGAAACATCTTTCACTAATGGGAAGCTACAGTATTGCCGAGTGTCATAGGATAAATCCTATACTATTAAATGAGCAATTTATATATACTTGTAATCCCGTTCTCGAAAGCGGTTCTTACGATTTCGATGAAAGTTATATTACAGAGGTTTACGGGAGTGAAAAATCGATCTAGGTAGGTCTCATATCTGGGAAATTCGTTTCTCTATTTCAACAGCCTCGGGAATGTGATTCAACGTTGGTATACCTGGACGATTTGTTTAACTATTTTCACCCGAGCAGAGCTCGATCGACCAGGTGCTAATTATTTTATGGCAAAACAAGAAATTTCACGCAGACGAAGTCGCGAGCAGAAGCTAGTCGATCATAAAGCTGTCCTAAAGCCTTGTGATCGATTTTCTAGTGCCTAGATATTACAACTAGCTTAATAGAGTATTGCTATGTTCAGTAATTGGTATACTGATAAGTTTTAATTTTCACAATTACAGATTAAGTATCAAATTAATTAAGAATTGATCCAAGTTTACAATTAATTTAATCATGACAAAATACAAAGCAACAATTCATATGTAACACAGGGTGACAGGGATCGCATCGCATCCACGCAAAAACTGTTAAAATTTCAACACCCCCAGCGTTGAAATTTTTACATTTTAACATTGGTTCAGAATCATGTACTGAATTCATGGTAACAGTTTTCGTGTCGATGTCCCTGACACCCTGTATACCGATACCAGTATTATAAATGTAATGTAACCATCAGAAATATAATACTGGCATGGGTATCATATTTTATTATGATTTCTATATGGTTTGTGTTACACTTACTCAATAGGCTGGAACAAAAGTGAATGTACAAATAGGTATGCTACTTAGTTACCATACATAAATATGTTTGAAAGCTAACTATCAATTGTAAGTGATAATCTTTAGTATTTAGGGTGGATTTATAAACGTGCCGCCTCGCTAGAAAGAATGTGAGTTATTTGGGGGTTCTAGAGGGTCTCCTGATCCCTCCAAAACAATAAAATTTTTAGCAGGTGACGCAATTTTTTTATGTTAGGTACGTTAAATATAGGCTCCACTGTACTTTCAGGACCGCGCGTGAGAAGCTTAAAGTTTTTGCATATAGATGTCTGAAAAGAGAATGCTTTTTGCTAAATGTCACAGCTAGCAAACATCTAGCTTTCGAGAAAAAATCTACTATCTATTTACGGAAGAGCAAGAGCAAGCCTAGCGAGCTTGAGACTTGGGGCAGCCGACTCGGACAGGTTAGGGTCCTTTAAATTTAAGCCCTGCAGACACAAATAGGAGCTCTACCAAGCGTGGCTCATTCGACTACACCTATTTACTTAATAAAAAAATATATTTACCATGTAACTTTTTTTTTACCATCGAGATGTTTGAATTTGACCTTGAAAATTTGTCCTGTGTACTGATGGATGGGGGATGACTTGCCCTCTTACTCTTTCCTCCCTTCCACCTCCCTCTAAATGTCATTTAGAGGTACTCATTGGGTAGTAAGTAATAAAAAAAACATTCACAAGAAAAAAAAAAGGATACAAAGCTCATAATAGCTCTTGGGTGACAGCAAAGAAGTCCTGAGTTCCCCGAGCATAGTAGAGGCATGCTTTAAGGCATCCATCAGCTTTGATTTGTCCAGACATCTTTTCATTTGGAATGCCTGCAACAAGTTTTTTTTTTTTTTATATTTTGAAACTGGTGAAATAGGTGGAATGGTTGGTGGTTACATCTGATTAGATGAAAGGCTAATAGTGTGTGAATTGTGGTTTAATTCCATCAAATCAAAAAAACCTTTTTTAATTAAAAATAAAATTACAGTAAGTAATTTTATTTTTAATCAAAAAAGGTTTTTTAAGTATGAATACGAGTGTAGTACATACTGGTGAATGAAACCAATCTATTAATGGTTACATTACATACAATTATAATAATAGAATGATTTAATAACACCAAGTTAACAATTATTTTTTTTACCTGTTTTGTCCCACTTCCTCCCTCTCTCCTTCTACCTCAATATTGCAATAAGAACATTAGTATTATTCTAATTTTAGTAAAACCTTAGCAAGTTTCAGACTTAGTATAATTATTGTAACAGCATACTAGTGATTCAAGTGTCACTAAATATCATTGTGATTTACAATGTCACTATATAATTTAAAAAAAACTGGCCAACTGCAAGTAGGACTTGCACACACAGGGTTCAGTTCCGTATTAAGAGAGCAAACAATCTCGAAAAAACATGTGTCTTGTATACCCCTTTAATTATTAACTATTTTTAATTTTTATTATTTGTTGTTATAGGCAATAGAAATACATAATTTGTGAAAATTTCAACTGTCTACCTATGTTCATGAGATACAGCACACTGACAGACAGACAGAAGAGGCTTAGTAAATAGGATTCCATTTGGCACCCTTTGATTACGGGACCCTAAATGAAATAAATGAAATGTTGTTAGTTGGTATGCACATCACTTGAGAACGGCTAGACTGATTTAGCTATTTTTGGTTTTAAATTGTTTGTTATAGTCCGAATTACGTTTTCAGCTAAAGAAAGTCTCCTGGAAAATATTCAAATTCAGGAAGAACTGAACAACTTTTTTTCTATGGGATTTTTGTATGAACTTTTTGGACAGGATAATGTCTGTCAGGACAGTTTGTATAAAATAGTTTGATATTGCATATTATTCAATATGTGTATATTTTAGACTACATCAATACAGTATGCATTGGTAGATTAAGATGATAGTTCGAAGTTTTGTAGAAAAGTTTGTTTTAAAACCTTGACTGCCAAAGTTCATTTGCAATGGCAAAATACAGTTCATAAGTTTTCTGAACTCACTTTAAACTCGTCAACTTTGACATAAAAATCTAATAAAAGTTTTTATTCCAAAACAAAATTCAAGCAGCAAGTTATGTATACCAACGTGTTAAAAAAACAGAAACCGCGTATCGCCCATAAATTGTTGAGCAATTAGATAACAATTTGAAAACAAACCTGCACTTTAACTATGTTCAGGGCCTCATCCAGGAGCTTCTCCTGCTCCTCCACGGGGGACGCCTGGTTCGTCATTTGTGCCTACAAAACACAAACAGATAAAGCACCGCTTTGATAAAAACTACGATAAATTAAAGTACCTACAACTACTAACAGTAGACCAAATGTACAAAAATGGATGATTTATTTGCTCCATACGGACTGTTCAACGTGTAAATTGACGACGTAGCATTTCACAACGCACCTGTGTATAGACTGAGGATAAACGGGGCCACCGATAAGATTTTCAAAGGAAATTATTTAATTTTCTTCCGTGCAAGAATATCGTAAGCGATTTCGACTTGTCAAGTTTGACAACTTGCTCTGTTTTAGGGTTGTCATGTACCGAGTTATTAGTATAACATAATATCTTAATAAATTGGGGTATAGCTAAATAATATTAGCGATCTACAGTCTTTACAATAACTGTAGCAACACACTTACTTTCAATAAACATAGATTCAAAATTGAAAATCAGAGGTCTCCGATTCCTACAACGGGGGTTGAGCGGTAACTTCTCAGACTTCAGATTTTGATCTAGATTTCGTCATTAACTTCACTTTAAAATTATCCTCCCATGGCATAAACCCCAAAACTTTTCAATGATTCATCATGGTTCTATTTACTTGCTGTATTTTAGGGTCAATATGGTTATGCAACATTAAAAAATAATGCGTTCACTTTATACAATTTATTTTCAAAAAGACATCTACTCCAACATTTAAAAATTAGTGACGTTTAAGAAATAATAAAGCTAAATGTCAACGTCATTTGTTATCTCCGAGGAATTTTAGTGATAAAAGCGAATTATAAACAGAAAAAATGGATAATAAACCGTCGCTGAGTCAATATTTCGGTGATAAGGAAGTTCCTCCCGCCTCCCAGTTTTTCGACGAAATCGGGACATCGCCGTCAGACATGATACAAAGCATTTATTTAGGCGAACCGGAAGGTAGCGTTTTACTTGCGTTTATTAAATATTTTTCTACTAAAACTGATTTATTTAGGATTATTTTATAAAATTTAAGAGTTACTTTGTGTTATTTAGGTAACCAAATATCAACAGGTAGCGTATTTCCTCAAAATATGACTGCTTCATTTACACAACAAAAGATGACAGAGGAGATGACTTTTACAAATGTTTTGCCTACTGTGAGTGGGTCTGCTGCGGTACCAGCAACGAGTTTACCTGATCCATCGACATTCTTTGACACTATTGGCCCTGAACCACAAATAGTGCCGGCCAAAAGTGGAATAGCCAATCCGACCATACTCACTGAAGCTATGGATGGGTTGAGTATTAAAGTAAGTAAGATAATTTACTATTTTAACGAGATAAGCTAAGACTTTTATTTGACATAAAATGTTAAAGGTATGTTCTCTAAGAGTACATACATCCCCAGTTTAAAAAATAAGTAACAAGACTAATGAAACTAAAAAAGAGGTCAAATGCGAGTCAGACTCGCACAAGAAGGGTTCCATAACACCATACAAAATTTTCTGAAAACGCCAAAAGAACATATTTCCTGTATGGGGTCTATGACCCCCTTTGATTTTTAACTTTATTTTGTTGTAATAGCAGCCATAGTAGTACACACTCACACACGCTGTGAAATTTTGGTCCTATTAGGGTTCATAAGATACAACCCTGTTATAGACGGACGGACAGTGGAGCCTTAGTAATAGGGTCACATTGGCACCCTTTGGGTTTTACATTGTTCTGTAATGAAGCCAGGAAGAGAACACTGAAGGTATATTTTATTATATTTTTGATTGTAGAATCAGCCTGTAGATAAAGAGGCTGATAGAAGGAGAGATGCTTGGTTACCAAATGATGAAGCTAAGAAGACACTAATGAAAGTAAGTCTAAGATTTTTTTTTAAAATATTATTTTGTAAGTAAAAATCTATCTGTCTATCTATATTGTTTATAAAAATCAATTCCTGTGCGTTAGTTTCGCAAAAACGCGAAAATGGCTTGACCAATTTGTAATGAAACTTTGGTAAGTTGTTGTGCCCGGAGAAGGTTCCTAAAATAATAAAATATAAAGGCATTGCAACACATGCTGTACATTAGCTAGTAACTAATATATTGTTATAATAAAAAAATTGCATTGTTTAACCAGTTATAATTTCTAAACAAGTATTATATTTAATAATTGCAAGTCTCATCCTCTTTTCAAAATTGCATCTACTGAAGACGATTAAATAAATTAATAAATGTTTTATTTGATGTTTTTGCCCACAGGCTCAATCCTCACCCAAAGGCTCATTCTTTCCTGAGAGAGAAGTCCTTACAATGCCTGGCTTAGTGCTTGAAGAAGAACTGGTAAGTTCTCCCTATTATTTACAAGGACAATCAAGTGGTCTTCATAAATTACTATAATGTTTATCTTTGTATATCTCTACTATTAATAAAGCTGAAGAGTTTGTTTGAATGCGCTAATCGCTTGAACTATCAGATGGATTTGAAAAAATCATTTGCATTTGATAGCCCAATTCTTCAGGACGGTTATAGGCTATTTAACATCATGCTAGGACTCTTAAGAGCTGAGGAAAAAGAAAAAAAAAGTAAGAAAGAACGCTAAGCAAAAACGAGGTAACAGCGCAGGCACACATTGCGATGCCACGACGGGGTGGATCTGGGGATCAAAAAAAAACAGTGGCTCTCCGGGAGTGCCTACGGTAGTGAAAATTTGAACAAGAAAATACTTGCTTAGAACATTGATCCGTAACGTAATATAAATAAAGAGCACAATCGTGTTTACAAAAATGAGGTGTCGGTAACGGTGCCGCGAGTTCAATTGTTTTTTCCCATCTCAAAAATGCCCATCGCGCCTAAAGAAGTTTTCACTTCAAAAATAGCAAGTGGACTAAGTCGCAAACAAAAGCTAGTACAATATAAGCTTTCTATGAATGGAAACGATTTAAATCCTTACACTATTGTTAAGAAATTGGACACACAGTTATTATTTTGATGCATTTGATATTTGAGGCTATAATTATTAACAAATACAGGATATCAACATTATACTTATTTTAGAAAAAAATCTATCCTATAAAGAAATTCTTGCTTTACCACAATTTTTGTGCCTAACATTCTAAGACTCAAGTTATCAATTTTGCCTATTTACAGAATAACTAAAAATTGCTTCATAGATTATTATAAAATTACTTCCCAGGCAGATGCCCTTCAAGAGGTAGCAGTGAAGTACCTCGGAGTGAGCTCAGCAGGCAGCCGAGGCGTGGTGCGAGCTGAACACGTGAGTCGCGACGAGGCAGGACTGCGCGAGCTACTGCGCACTGGCTACCTGCGCGCAGCTGTCAACCTCACACACGTGCTGATCAGTGCCGCGGGACAAGGTAAGCAGTGTGTCCTATACAATACACATACAATGGGCTAATGAACATCTATTCAATATTATACTCCTGTGAGTATTGATTTTAAAATACTGTAGTTCCCGTCTTGGCGGTGTCTCGAGACATGCCAATGCCTTCAACACTCTGCCCTTGAGTTGCATCGGGGAGGCACTCCGGTATCACCAGATACTGACCTACCTCTGTCGTGTGGTCGAGGAATTAGTTACAAAATCGATTTTTAAACCACAAGAATTTAAATGATGGCTACACTGAATAGCAAATCAACTCAACTCAATCACTTTCGGTTTTCTTTGTTTTTGTTTTTAATTTATAAATATGTTTTCTGGGTAATAGTAACATAACATAAAGGAAACATAACATCATGTACTTGGATGAAGGCAGAGGTGTACCTATTATAGTACCTACACCCACATTTCCCTAGATATTCTGACTAGTGTAAAAAAAACAACCAATTTCCAAAAGAAAACACTACAAGGTGAAAAATAACTTAAATTTCGGAAGTCGGTGTCTTTGGTTTTGAATTTACCTGTTTGGTAAATTCAAAACCAAAGACACCGACTTCCGAAATTTAAGTTATTTTTGCGTGCCAGGTTATTTTTCACTTTATAGTGTTTTTTTTTTTTTCTTCACTTTTTAGTTGTGGTACCTACCCCACACAAATTCAAATACCACTACCTGCTATGCCAGTGCCAGGAACCTCTTATAACATCATTACATCATCCATATAGCCTAAGTGGGAAAAATACGTATTATTGAAGCTAACTCAAAAAGTACCCAAGCAAAGTTAATAAAATTTATATGGGACCTCTGAAGTATGACCTACCAAACAAAAAAAGAATCATCAAAATCAATTCATATTGGTGGAGTAATCGCGGAATAATCATAAAGAAAAAAAAAAGGTCTAATGAGAACCCCCTCCTTTTTGAAGTCGGTTAGTAATAGTACATTACTTCAGAGGGAAGAAAGTGACAGTTCCATACCGAGATTGCGAGGGGCGCAAACCATTTGAGGTATGGAACTGTACTTTATCCTGAGGGATGTATAGTGCTTTTTATTACACCTACGAGGAAAATTATGGACATAAATGCATAGAAATGTTTATATTTAGTTAAAAGTACAATTATTAAAAGTGCAGCTATTATAAGATGTTACATTTTGTCCGGGTATCTTGATATTTTGAGACATGTTTACATCTTGAGTTAGTTGAAGGCTTGAAGAAACCACTTCTTCCATGATTCCGCGCGTTTTATATACAAAAATAATTTCGTTTTTAATTTTCTGTATGCACCAAGGAGGTTGGTAACTGGTAAAAAAAAAACTGTATGTGGCCAGTAACAATTTACTTGAAATTTAATTAGTAGACAGTTAAAGTCTCTTGGCAGTATGACTGCTGACAAAAAAAAAAATTAAAAACCGGGTATGTAATGGAATTTCATACATACGAGGGAGCGTTTTTATGTTCGCGGAATGGAGGATAAGGGGTGGAAATAAAAAAACTAAATTATTTTTCCTTTTCAATATATTCACCTGCAAGACGGATACATTTTTCAGATCTTTCAATTAATTTATTTATACCCTCAAAAAAAAATGTTTTCTCTTTATCGACAAAATACGCCGAAACTGCCTCCTTGACTTCATCGTCGGTGGTAAATTTTTTACCCCGCAGCTCTTTTTTCATTTTTGGAAACAGGTAATAATCACTCGGGGCCAGGTCTGGGCTGTAGGGTGGGTGATTCAAAATATCGAAGCCCACCTTATGCAGGGCAGCCAACGCAACGCGGCTCTTGTGGACGGGCGCGTTGTCGTGCAAAAGCAGCACACCTTTCGACAATTTTCCCCGTCTTTTCTCTTTAATGGCTTCTTTTAGTCACTCTAATATTGAAGCGTAGTATTCTCCGGTTATGGAAACACCTTTATCTTTATAATCGATCAATAATATTCCTTCCGAGTCCCAAAAGACCGTTGCCATGAGTTTCCCAGCTGACTGTGACACCTTAAACTTCTTGGGAGGTGCTGTGCCCTTTTTATGCCACTGCATGGAGTCTTGTTTCGACTCAGGTTCATAATGATGAACCCAAGTTTCGTCTCCAGTAACAATTCGACTCAATACACCATCCTTGTCTTCATTACAGAGGTCCAAAAATGCACGTGAACACTCTACGCGTTGTTGTTTTTGCGGCGGCGTAAGCATTCTTGGCACCCATCTTGCGCTGACCTTAGTCATGCCAAGATGATCGTGCAGAATTTTAAAAATGGTGCTATCAGATACTCCAACCATTTCTGCGAGTTGTTTCTTCTTTAGTCGAGCATCGTCGAATACAATTTTTGCGACTTTTTGGATAAGTTCTGGCGTGGTCACCTCGATGCTCCTGCCCGCCCTCGGGTCGTCTTCAAGGGATTCCCTTCCTTGTTTAAATAAACTATGCCACTTGTACACCATGGTTTTTCCTGGACAAGAGTCGCCGTAAACCAATAACATCTCATTCAACATGGTCTCAACAGATTTTCCTTGCTTGGTAAGGAACTTTATGACGGCACGATATTCGATTTTTTCCATATTTCACTTTTCACCCCCGATTATGTTGCTTGGTTGACGATAGCTCAAAGACTTATTGTCTAATAACAATCAAACCTCGTATTTATACTAATTATGAGTCACTGAACACGTTACGATCTTAATGAGCCTAATCACCCCCCTCCAACCCTCTCATTCCGCGAACTTAAAAACGCACCTTCGTACTTCCCACCCTTGGGTCGGAAAGATTTTCATACAAACTTCCATACCTTGGGATGAAAGGATTTGAAGGGCGGGATAAAGGCGTTTCTTCCCTCTAATTGGTATAATTAGTATGTATTTTCAGAGCAGGTGTGATAAAATAGTACATTACTTCAGAGGGAAGAAAGTGACAGTTCCATACCGAGATTATGGCATTTGCGCCACGAGCTTGCGAGGGGCGCAAACCATTTGAGGTATGGAACTGTACTTTATCCTGAGGGATGTATAGTGCTTTTTATTACACCTACGAGGAAAATTGCATAGAAATGTTTATATTTAGTTAAAAGTACAATTATTAAAAGTGCAGCTTTTTTTATTCGCCCGTTTCTGGAGTAGGCTAAGATCATAAGGTCATGCAGCCACTTCTTCCGTGATTCCGCGCGTTTTATATACAAAAATAATTTCGTTTTTAATTTTCTGTATGCACCAAGGAGGTTGGTAACTGGTAAAAAAAAAAACTGTATGTGGCCAGTAACAATTTACTTGAAATTTAATTAGTAGACAGTTAAAGTCTCTTGGCAGTATGACTGCTGACAAATTTAAAAAAAAGAAAAACCGGGTATGTAATGGAATTTCATACATACTTCCCACCCTTGGGTCGGAAGGATTTTCATAAAAACTTCCATACCTTGGGATGAAAGGATTTGAAGGGCGGGATAAAGGCGTTTCTTCCCTCTAATTGGTATAATTAGTATGTATTTTCAGAGCAGGTGTGATAAAAAAATCTTTACAAACCCCAACTCATCAGTCACTCTACCCACCAGGTGTAGGCCGCATGCATCGTCCCACAAAGCATACGCCGCGCTCCCTACAACTATGGCTGACCAGGTTTGCAGTCATGTTGAGGATCAAACTCAATGACCCTCTGATGAAGGAAGCTGAGCCCTTCGGAGACTTTAACAAGCCTGATATGTTTTACGAGGTAGGTTAATATTTTTTTTAATAATAATGGTTCTTTTAGTAGATATTTTTTCTGTTTAATAGAGTACAGGTCGTGCCATTAAAGTTGAGACTTGACCGCGCCTCTCGCCGCTCTTTCCCCCGCCCCGATGACGCCCCAGCGGGGACCTCATACCGCTAAAGAGACCCATAAATCGTCTACTGCGCAAGTCAAACCACGTGGTGCGTCAAGTCTCATCTTTAATGGCACGACTTGTATCTTGTACTTGGCTACATAGGAATAGAATTTATGTTAGTGTTATTCTCGCTCTATAAGCGATCAAAATCGCACTTTTAGGCGTCGTCCTAATTGGCTAACGATCGTACGAGCAAACGATACAATTTCGTCGCACGACGAGATTAAACACACACATTTCTTTAGAGTGTTCTAATTGAAGCTTGCAAATCATCGCGCGAGCACAGGAATTGCTTTATAACGATCGTACCAAAGGTTTACAGCAACGCAGCGGCATCGCATGATGCCCATCGCATCGGCAATAAAAGTAAGAACGATTCGTTATTTTTTATAGGAACCAAGCTTTAAATATATCATGTTGTACCTTATTCTTCTAAAAGGCAATAATTCAATGTTTAACTCATACATTTTTTTAAGTGAAATGTTCTTTAGGCGCGTTGGGCATTTTGGAGATGGGACTAAACTATGGATTTCGCGACACCACGACGACACCTCATTTTTATAAACGCGATTGTGCTCTTTATTTATATTTCTTTACTGATCAATGTTCTATGCGAGTATTTTTACTTTAAAGGTTTCGGAAGTATATTTTTTTTGTAAACGCGATTGTGCTCTTTATTTAGATAAGGTTACGGACCAATGTTTTATACAAGTATTGTTCTTCCACCAAGACGAACTCGTTCAAGTTTTCACTTCTGTCGGCACTCCCGGAGTGCCACCACTTTTTTTTTTCAGTTTTATTCTGACACCTACGAAAATCGTACGGGCAGCCTAGTCCCGTTCTCTCTTCGGCTATTAGTCGCAGAGCTACCGGCCCACGTCGGAAAACCCGATGATGCTATCGACAGACTGTATGCTATGCTAGACACCATACAAACGGTAAGGTATAAAATTATGTACAACTAGCTGCGCCCCGCGGTTTCACCCGCATAAGTCTTTATCCCTTGAGAATATCGGGATAAAAGTATCATATGTCCTAACCCAGGTCATGGTCTACCCATTCGCCAAATTTAATCCAAATCCGTTCAGCCGTTTTAGCGTGATAGCGTAACAAACAAACAAACTCACTTTTGCATTTATAATATTAGTTAGGATTAGGATGTTTGAAACTAACACTTTCGTGACTCGTCCGTAAAGGTTAATTTGAAAATTAGCGTCAGACAGCATCTGACTGGCATACAGCTGAAATGGACATATTTGCCTACTGTCTCGTTGGTCGCAAGCATTACTGCTAACTAATATCATAAATGCGAAAGTGAGTTTGTTTTTTACGCTTTCACGCTAAAACGGCTTAACAGATTTGGATGAAATTTGTCACATGTGTAGAGTATGACCTGGGGAAGGACATAGGCTACTTTTCATCCCGGATCGCAGACGAAGTCACGGGCAACAGCTAGTAAAAACGTATATTGTTGTAATATTTGCCAAGCTTCTTGGCAGTATATGGTTAGGTATAAATGAGACCAAAGATGTAGTATAGTCTGGTTATAATTATCCAAAGGTGCATCTTATATACTAACGACTACGTGTTGAAAACAGATAGTAGAAACATTTAATAGATATTGAACGTGCGATAAAGAACATAAGATTGCGATGTAGATTGTAGATACAGCACAAAGATATTGTACTGTAACAGTACACCCCCCTTTAAAAGAAAAAAAAAAAAAGTAAATATTATGGTAATCAATGATATTTTAAGTAAAAAGACGTAGATAGGTTACCTACCGTACATTCGTTCTTCAAAAACGGCACAATGTCACGCTATTAGATGACACGTGTAAGTAGGACAGCATATCGTAATTATCGGGAGCGAAAAAGAGACAAGACGAAGAAAATGTGGCTAATTAGCCAAATTTTGAGGTGCCTCTTGCGAAGCGTGTATAACCTATCTACCTCTTTTTTTACTTATAATATCTTTGATGGTAATAGTGTTTACAATATAAATTTGATCTAGACCTTACTAGTTATTTGCTGATGTATATAAATAATAATGCTATTGTACGCGGTGGAATTTGATGACGCCTGTTGTGGTGCGATTTGCTGACGTCTGTAATTTTGACTTAGCTGTTGCACGAGTGCTTATTATTTTTTTCCGTTAAACTCTTCATTCTTCTGTCCAGTGTTTTCATTATGCCATAAATTAGGATCGCACCGATTGTTAAAATAATCTGTCCCATCGCAACATTTCTTGTCCACCGTAAGTCCTCCTGGATCAGGTTACGGAGTTTGTCCGCTTCGTTTTGATTGAGGCAACTGTCCGTATTGTATGTTATCTGGTCCTTAGAACTTTGATTTCCCATTTTAGATGTCTTGTTGTTACGAGTAGTTGTGAATTAATGGTATATGTTAAGATCTATGCTAATATATATATACGAATAACTTGCTTCTATCAGCGATTTTTATAGACGTACCACTGGCTTTACCTTACGTCCCGATCGTGTAGCGTACGTGTGTGAATGTCTGTCGCAATCCTTTGAATCTGGCACGTAGTTTGATTCGTCATTGATCATGAAAGCTGGTTTCAATCTATCAATTGATATCACTGTCTCCTTATCCCTAATTCTAATGCAAAATGTTTTATCTGTTCTACTAATTACTGGGTAGGGTCCTTCATACGGCGGCGTCAGGGCTTTCTTCATTCTATCACACCGAACAAATACGTGTGAGCATTCTTTGAGTTCGGGATGCACAAATATAGCTTGGTTATGGTTTTTTCTTTTCGGAATTGACGTCATTTGTGTGATGCCCTTTTGAATTTGTTTTACAAATTCTTCGTACGTTGATAACTGTGCTGCTGATGACTCAAAAAACCCTCCAGGGAGTCGTATTGGCGTTCCATATGTCATCTCTGCTGAACTATAACCTGTGTCTTCTCGCAAGCTACTCCGCAACCCGAGTAAAACTGTTGGGATTTCTTTTAACCAATTTTCGTTGGATTCTCTTGTCATTAACGCTACCTTTAAAGTTCTATGAAATCTCTCTATCATTCCATTGGATTGCGGATGATAAGGTGTTGTCCTAATTTTATGTATTCCCAAAAATCGAGAGAGTGACTCAAATATTCTTGATTCAAACTGTCGGCCTTGATCCGTAGTAATGCGCAATGGACAACCAAAACGAGTAATCCATCCTTCGAAAAGCGTCTTGGCTACTGTTTCTGCAGTTATATCTTCTACCGGAAATATTTCGGGCCATGACGTACAACGATCTATGATTGTGATTAAATATCTCTTCCCTTGTGAAATCGGAAGTGGCCCGACGATGTCAATATGTAAATGCTCAAAACGTTGCGCTGTCATAAAAGCACCAGGAGGTGATATCGTATGTCGTTGTATTTTTGATTTCTGGCAGGCTAAACATGATCTACACCAATTATTGATATCTTTGTTCATATACGGCCATAAATACCTTTGGGTTATCATTTTTCTCGTAGTTCTTTTTCCTGGATGGCTCATACCATGAATGGTATCGAAAATTTGTTTGCGAAAATGCTTTGGTAAGTAGGGGCGGCTTTTTCCAGTAGACGTGTCGCAGGTGATGTTTATTGTGGAACCCGGAAGCGTAATGTTTTTGAATTTTAATCTTTTATTGTCACGTAATTTACTAAGTTCATTATCTGTTGATTGACATTTTTCCAATTCAGCGTAATCGATAGGTGATGGCACGTATATTTCCTCTATTCGAGATAAGGCATCGGCGGTAATATTGTCACGTCCGCTTATGTGTTGGATGTTGGTACTGTACTGTGAAATGAAATCTAACTGCCGGACCCGTCGCGGTGTATCGTTTGATGATGGTTTTTGGGAGAATGCGTATGTCAAAGGTCGGTGATCCGTAAATATTGTAAATTCTCTTCCCTCGATTAATCTGTGAAAATGTTTGACGGCCATGTAAATTCCCAACAGCTCTCTGTCAAACGTAGAATATTTTTGTTGAGTTTCGCTCAATTTTTGTGAAAAAAAACCTAATGGTTCCCAATTGCGTCCGGATTTTTGTTGTAAAACTCCACCAACGCAAGTAGCACTAGCGTCGGTCATGAGTGCTAGTGATGCGTTGCGGGAAGGATGCGCTGTTAATACCGCGTTTTTCAAGCTTTCCTTGCATTTTTCGTAAGCTTGGTCTGCTTCCGTTGTCCAAGGAACAGGTGAATTATCGTTCTTTTTTGAACCATGTAGAAATTCGTTTAAAACTCTTTGATTTTCCGCTGCGCGTGGAATATTACTTCTGTAGAAATTGACCATGCCCAAAAATCTTCTTAATTCTTGAATCGTTTTCGGTTTGGGAAATTCCATGATTGCCTTGTAATTTTCCTCGGTAGGTTGTATTCCTTGGCTCGTTATATGATAACCTAAGAAATCTATTTCCCTTCTGTGAAATTCGCATTTTTCGAGATTAATGGTTATTCCATTCTCGTGTAAACGTTTGAAAACCGTTTCTAAATGCTGATAATGCAAATCTTCGCTGTCCGATGCGATGAGACAGTCGTCTACATATATAAATACGAAATTTAAATCTCTAAATAAGGAATCCATGAATCGTTGAAATGTTTGTGCCGCATTGCGTAATCCGAAAGGCATTCTTAAGTACTCAAAAAGTCCGAAAGGTGTGATGATGGCTGTTTTCTCTATATCCTTAACAGGAATACAGTGGTATGCTTTGCGTATATCTATCTTGCTTAGTATCTTCTTATTTTCTAATATGTATGTAAAGTCAGTTAATCTTGGTAGTGGGTATTTGTCCGGAACTGTCGTGCTATTGAGCATTCGATAGTCTCCGCACGGTCTCCATTCGCCATTTTTCTTTTTTACCATATGCAATGGGCTTGCCCATGGGCTATCTGACGGTCGGCAAATTCCGAGTTCTATCATACTTTGAAATTCCTTTTTGGCTATGTCGTATTTTTCTGGAGGTAATGGTCTTGCCCGAGCTGCGACGGGTGGTCCTATAGTGATAATGTGGTGTTCAATCTTATGTTTGGGCGCATTGCGTAGAGAGGACTCTTTCGTGATGTCTTCGTACTTGTTTAAAAGTTGCGTAATACGTGGATTCGTTCCCACTGCGATAGTACGAATTGCTTGTTGTGCCGCTTTTTCTGAAGTTACATGCGTTGTCAGCTCTGTAACTTTGTCGATAAGTTTGCGACCAGCTATGTCGACTAATAGTTTATAGTGCTCTAGAAAATCTGCTCCAATTATTGGTTGTGTAACATCGGCGATTATAAAATTCCATTTATAACATCGTTGTAGTCCTAAATTCAAGGTAAGCGTCTTCTCGCCGTAAGTCCTAATTTTAGTCCCATTTGCAGCGTATAGTGTGTATTGTTCATTTTGAAAAATTAAATATCTCTGTTGCTTGCTAATGACTGAGATATTTGCGCCCGTGTCAATCAAAAACTTCATACCACTTTTTCGGTCGGTAATGGTGAGGCGATTGGATGGGTGGATTGCACAGAGTTTCGCCGTTGTCTGTGCTCTTATTCGTTTCCCTGGTTCCGTACGTAAGTCATTGGTTTCCAACCGCATGGCTTAATGCAGTTCCTTGCATATTTTCCGAATCTTCCGTGGTAGTAACAAAATCGATTTGCCCCTCTATAGTTTGTTCTCGGCCTCATAATCGGGAATTGCTGACGTTCCTTGAAATGATTGTGCGTGTTGGGTCGATAGCCATATCGACCTTGCTGAATTGCGTCAATATCTATCTGTAATTTTGCTAGCTGGGTTAAAATGCATGCTGTATTGTTGTCGTTTGAAGTGTCGTTGCTAACAGCTGATATTTCGGTTACTTTTGAATTCATTATTATTTTGTCTGCAATTAGGCTCAGTTTGTCAATTTCCATGTCTTCCGTAACTGCTAGAACCGTAGTAACTGATGTTGGTAAAAGCCTGAACCATAGTAGTTTAATTGTTTCGTCACTGATTTTTCCTCTCCCGAGGACTCGCATTTGACGTAATAACTGCGAAGGTTTTTGATCACCGAGTTCTGTCTCTGATATTAATTTTTGAAACTGCCGCTGTTCTGTTTCTTCGTAACAATCAATTAAACGTTCCTTGATGTTTTTGTATTTATCTGTAGTCGGTGGCGAAGTGATTAGGTCACTAACCTGTAGTATTTCTTCCTTGGATAACTTTGCTATTACCGTACAGTATTTGTATTCGTCTCCTTGCTTCTGTGGTGCTAATATGGCTTCTAGTTGCGTGAACCATAATCTGGGTTGGTCTTTCCAAAATTCCGGAATGCGGGATAAAACCGAGGTGCCAGCAGCTACTTCAAGTGTTCCTTGCTGATTTATGTTCGCCTTGCACGGTGGTTGCGCCATGTTTCTTGCTGCGTATTCGTTCGTCGGGGTCACCAATTTGCCAAGCTTCTTGGCAGTATATGGTTAGGTATAAATGAGACCAAAGATGTAGTATAGTCTGGTTATAATTATCCAAAGGTGCATCTTATATACTAACGACTACGTGTTGAAAACAGATAGTAGAAACATTTAATAGATATTGAACGTGCGATAAAGAACATAAGATTGCGATGTAGATTGTAGATACAGCACAAAGATATTGTACTGTAACATAATACATTAATTCCGTGCAAATCAGAATCAAAACACGACACGACAAAAACCACCCTCTATACTCTTTTCAGATGCTATCAAATCTTCGCGAAGGTAAATCAGAAGATGGCACAGCCACCATAGCAGAGCAGGACAAAGCTGAATCTATTCGTCTGTGGATGGGCAGAGAGACGAGAGTGATGCATTCTCTAGTCAACTGTGCTATAGCTATGAAGGTAAGCGATTTAAACTTTCCATATTTGCGCCGAGGGGACGCCCTTGGAGGTCATATAGTGACCTTATTGGTGATGTTCTTCAGAAAGGTCGGGTGCGTAGTACATGCAACCATTGTGCGTGTATGACCAGATGTATGAACGTAAACGAGGCAAAAGGAGTATGTAAGGATCGTAGCAGGTGGCGTTCTGTAGTTTCTACTTACCCCCATGGGAAGAAAGCGTGAGTTTATGTATATATGAACCATCTGCTTGCCTTTTCCCAACTATGTTGGGATCGGCTTCCAATCTAACCGGATGCAGCTGAATACTAATATTTTACATGGAGTGACTGCCTATCTGTTTTCCACAGCCCAGTTTTTGCGTAACAGGATACCCCTTGGTAAGATTGGTTTTCAGGCTACCCATATTGTAGCCTACTAAAATGTCTGTGGTAACAATTTCACCTTTATTTGGCTGCAATAAGGTCTATTTTAACCGACTTCAAAAGGAGAACGTTCTCAATTCGACTGTATGTTTTTTTAATGTTATTCTATTACTCCAGGTGGCCGTTACGAGGCGGTTCCATATAAATTATATTAACTTTGCTTGGGTAGTTCTGAAGTGTGACCTACCAAACAAAAAAATCATCAAAATCAATTCATAATTGGCGGAGTAATAGCGTAACAAAAAAAATATATATATACATACGTTTGAATTGAGGACCTCCTCTTTTTGGAAGTCGGTTAAAAAGAACTTATTAAAAGTGTTCGCAACACATTATAAAACAAATTCGTTTGGCATCAAATAATATTTTTAAACAACAAAAATTATAACCCTTTCTATTGTCTTTGCTGTGGTCGGGTCAAAAGAGTATCATAAAAACTTAATTAAACAGTAGTTTTTGTTACTTTTACTCCAAAATGGTATGCTTCTGTAGCATTAGTTGTTAAATAATACGTCCCTGTCATGTCTTTATTTACTGGTTCACCCATATATCCAGTATGATTACATTGATGTTCTATAAAATCCTCTCAAGTTCACATTTCCCTTAGAGAATCGCGTCTACGGAGGTTATATATTGCTCTGATGGCTCTCTTCTGCAGAATAAAAATAGACAATATAATAACAATACAATACCAATATAATAATAATAGATAATATAATACCAGTCAAAATATCTTCCGACATAACAATATTTTTTTTATGAAATTCTGAAAGATAAAAATGGTTATTGTGGGTCATCTTTAGAAGATAGACACACGCCATCGCGGACTTTTTTGTTGACCTTTTTAATATGAAGAACATACATTTTATGTAACTTTTACGATTTCCGCGGCGCACACGCCAATAAAGTTCCCAGTCGGCATGATTTTTTCCGACATCTTCAACAATAATCATCAAATTTCAGCCAATTTACACAAAACCTTAATGAAGTATACACTAAAACCTTCCGCATGAATCACTCCGTCCATTGGTGAAAACCGTTTGAAAATCCGTTCGGTAGTTTTTGCGTTTATCGCTTTCAGACAGACAGACAGACGCAGCGGGGGACTTTGTTTTATAATATGTAAGGATACTACATACATGCACAAATAAATAAAATTGAATGTCTGTTTGTAAAAAATAACAGCTTTTTATTAAATGCGTATATGAAAGTACATACGATTACATAAAATAAAATTGTCTGTCTGTTTGTTTCGGCTAATCTCCAAAACGGCTGGACCGATTTTGACGGAACTTTCACTGGCAGATATCTGATGTTATAAGGAGTAACGTAAACTACTTTTATTTTAGAAAAAGAATTAGGGTCCACGCGGGTGAGGCCGCGGGCAGCAGTTAATAAAAATATATATTTTGAATCGAATTGGCCCGTAGATAAAATAAAAATCAAAGAAGATTGTAAATTAATATTTTTTTGCAGGACTACAGACAAGCAGCCAGGATCCTCCTCACATTACAACAGCAGGCGTCATCAGCAGGACAACGTCGAGCCATCTGCAGCGCCTTGTGTAGGCTGTGGCTGTTAGCAGGACATGTGAGAGCAGCCATGTCCTGCCTAGACATCGCTCGGGAGGCGAGGCATCACATGTAAGTATATTACCATCAGCAGGACAACGTGACAAATGCAGCGCCTTGTGTAGACTGTGGCTGTTAGCAGGACATGTTGAACATTAACGTGAGGCTAACAATACTGATCAGCAAAAGAAAATTATCGTAATAAATGACGCTTACCTTTTTTTTTATTAACATTGTACCTACTTCATCTATTGTTATCGGTGCTATCACTGTCTCCGGATAGTATTAAATTAACTATTTATGACAATCTTTTTTTTTTGTTTTTTTTTTTTATTAATAACTATTCATATTTTTATTCAAACAACCCAGAGTAATTTTTCTGATCGTAAAACTGTCGGTGTATCCGTCCGCTGCGGTAGGCGGCCTGTAGCGCTTTGTGAGTGCACCGGTGCACAGATTCTACATAGCTCGCTAAGAACAGGTTTTTGCTGGGAGAGTTTTTAGGGGTCCGTACCAAAAGGGTAAAACTCCGCTGTCCGTCCATCTGTCACCAGGCTGTATCTCATGAACTGTGATAGTTAGACAGTTGAAATTTTCCCAGATGATGTATTTCTGTTGCCGCTATAACAGAAAATACTAAAAAAAAGCTCTCATACAACAAACGTGATGTTTTGCCTGTTTTTTGTTGTTTTCGTATGATTTTGTTTTTGTATTATGTCATTATGTTATCTCATTCCTCAGATGTCCAACGCCAGACGTTCGTGAGTACGTGGACCTGGGTTTAATAGACATAGCACATGGGAAGTACCAGGAAGCCTACAATAACTTCGCGAGAGCAGCTGACCAAGAACCTACTAATATTATGGTGAGTTTTTTGTAGTGACAACTTCTTTAGGCGCGTTGGGCATTTTAGGAAAAACAATTGAACTTGCCTCGTTGGTCTAGTGGTCGCAAGCGCTACTGCTGAGTATGAGGTCCTGGGTTCGATTCCCGGGTCGGGCAAAGTGTTATTGGGTTTTCCATCTGGAATTTCTCAGTAACAGCCCGGAGTCTGGATTTGTGCCCGGTTGATGGCAATAGGCTCGCCCCCTATTACATGGGACTTAAACATAACTGGCGAAATGTGGGTGTACTATAGGTACACCTCTGCCTAACCCTCCGGGGATTACAGGCGTGATGTTATGTTATGTAATTGAACTTGCGACACCATTACCGACACCTCATTTTTGTAAACGGGATTGTGCTCTTTATTTATATTATGTTACGGATCAATGCTCTATGCAAGTATTTTTAGTTTAAAGGTTTTGGAAGTTTTTTTTTACTTTTCACTTCTGTCGGCCTAGAGTGCCAATGGTTTTTTTTTTTTTTTTTACCAAACATCTCGCCGTAATCCTATGCCGCTCGTATGCCTATCTGACAGGATATAATGGAACTGTAATTTATCTAACATCTGTCTGTATAACCTATGCCCACAATAAATCCCCGAAGGGCAAGACGGAGGTCTACCTACCTATACCTACCTGTCCCATTTCGCTATAAATCCAATGTTATAGGACCGAGCCTAATGCTATCCACTGGGCATAAATCTAGACCCCGGACTGCTACTGAGAAACCAAACCAAATTCAAATATTTTGTTAGTAGAAAATGTTTTCATATTTTTCTCTTCTTGTTCTCACACACTATTGTCTACATTTCTTTCTCATTTCTGCTTTCGCAAAAATAAATTTCTTAAGAAATAAGCAGTACCTTTGTACTCAAAATTAGATTTATTATTGACCTGACGGATATTATCGTCAATTAGAACAACAAAAAATGACGGATAACACCGATTTTTTTTTTTAATGTTTAATTGACGTGGAGCGCGCGTCAATGTCAAACCGCGGGGCTTGACAGTTACAACGTTATATTAGGGAGGGGGCTTTACTTTTCCAGAAAGCATAATACTTGATACCAATTTCAAAACCACGAATTTAAAACATTTTTCGTACTTTCTACCAATTTTGAAACAAGATTAATCAATTTTTTTCTAATCATTGTCAGTCGTAAATCCCAAAAATCGTTGCGGCCCACATAACCACCCTATTTCCATTTGTCAATAACCTATTAAACACTATTATAAACATTATTTTCATCTTGTTATTATTTGCCACAGGTAGCAAACAATCTATCTGTCTGTCTACTCTACATGGGTCGCCTAAAGGAAGCCATTTCAGTCCTCCAGAAAGCCATCAACTCGGACCCCGAAAGAGGCCTCAATGAAAGCCTTCTCATCAATCTCTGTACGCTTTACGAACTAGAATCTTCAAAAACGAATGAAAAGAAACTTAATTTATTAAGAATGCTGTGTAAATATAAAAGTGATACCATACCTAATGTTTTAGAATGTTTGAAATTGTAATTTTGTGTTGGCAGCTTTGATCATCGCGCAATTTTATGTAATAGTAATTGTATTGTTTAATATTGTTACAATAATAGCAAATGTAGTATTTGTATAGATAAAGCCATGTATTCAGGGAAAATTTATGTCGCTGGCAACACTCACTCTCAACCTGTATCAAATGTTATCAGCAATATGTTTTCCATAACACAAAACATGGTAGCCAAATGTACGTATTTGTAAATGATGAATTTGGGGCTCAGTGAATTTTGATGTAAAAAGATAAATTTAAATATTTTATTCTCCTAACTAAAGGCAGAACCACACTAACAATACGCCACGCCAAAGGTGTGCTCATTGGCTGCTTGAAATAAATGTAAAAAGCTCTTTGTCCTAGCTTTATAAAAGCAACTAAAGTCCGACCGTCGAGAGAATGTGTTTTTGACACCTGTCAATTTCATTATAACGAGATGTGTTTTGCGAATTTGATCCTTAATAGAACTACAAATTGTCCTAGTGACAGGTACAGGTGTCAGAAACGCATTCTCTCGACGACGGCCGGACTGGGGCCTTACTGTGACGTGTTATAGCCATATTGTTCCGCTGTGAAAATGGGACAGTGCTATTTATGCTGTATATCTCAATCTCTCACACTGGAACAATGATGGCTTTAACACGTCGTAGTACGGCCCCTGTATTCTCTATGTTGCCGTAAATGATGGCTACTATCACATTATATGTATATATTCGCTATATTTCCGAGCTTAGTAATTCTCACGTAGCCTAGCAGCTTGCATGAATCAGCACCCTGATTGCGTATCACACTTTCAGTCACAATCTGAATGATTTTGAAGAATATTGCTAATCCATTGCATCGTTTGTTCGAGAATTTGTCTGCTCAACAACGTAAATAACGCAATGAACGATGTTGAACTGTCAAAATGAAAGCCTGTGCTACTGTTAGTGTGTTACGCAATTACCCCGCATGTTATCGATTGTCCCATACATAATGTTGAATTTTGAAATAAAGTTAATTATTTGTTTTGTGTGTAGTCGTATGTTTAAAGTTATAAATCCAACAAAAGTCAAAACTTGTTATTTTAGAATAAAATTGACGTAGGAAATAAACTTTTCCATCTGTGATTATTTTGTTTAATTATATCATGTATTTAATTAAATAATTACGTATAGAATATAATTTTATTTAATGTGTAACAGTAAGTTTTAGCAATAAATACAATAAATATTTTTAGTACCTATTAACAGTTTTGTTCTGTATCATTTCTATCGTTCCCATTAATTAACATTAGTATAATGAGAAACATAAATATTAGAATACAATAGACGTGGGTATATTTAGTAACATGTTCCACTTAGCTATTTCTAAAGAGCCATAAAAAACTCCTGAAAGAAATTGTTACTACATAACATATACACATGTTACTAAATATATCCACGTCTATTGTATTTTATAATGGATTTCCGCAAGGTCACGCCTGAATCTTTAATAAAAGCGAACTGTTTTTACCAAACTTTTATTATTTTTATTCGTCATCGTCATAAAAAATAGTGCCGCTGCATAGTAAAATTCCGTGCGCCAAATACAGATACACCACAAAAAAAAAAACAACAATATTGCCCGAAACGTTTTCCGGAATTCCCCTAAAAATTTTACAAATTCTATTATCAAAGGTAAAGGTTGTGCTTACAGATTTAAATATCGTAACATCATACAGACTCAATATTTATTCGATAAGATGCAAGGATTTAAATTGTGAAGAATAGAAAATTTCCACGCAAGCTCCGCCGCCCGCCCTCATGCACCTCTCCACTCCACTATGTGCTAAACACTAAAACCACATTAAATCATAAGAGATAAAGTTGAATATCGCGTGCGCTTTTTGATTGTGTTCGAGCACGGAACTAAATGGCGTAAGTCTCAATTCTTACTTCGTTTAGAACTAAAGTAATTATTTGATCTAGAGAAAAAATATCTTGTCAATCCGGAAAATAAAATATACTTATTTTAGACATAAAAGCAGAGTAATCTTGATTTTATTTATAATCTTTAAGAAAAGATATGATTTTCGAATAAAAAATTAATCGAGCGAATATGTTACAATTCCGTAACTGTCTGGTTTGTATGCGTGACTGTATTACAAAGTACTCTGTGGTGACTGTTTCAGAATATTAAGAGCGTTTATTCTGAAAGTGGGCAACGTCGCAAATAGATGTCAAATATTTCTCTGTTTTGATTAATTTGGCAATATTACTATAAGAAAATATGAAATGTGGTTATTTAACATGTCCAGAAACCAAAGACTTTCAGATTCAATGTTCAAGTAACTTCATAATTACAAGCCTACTACTAACTGACCATACACTGCAAGTTCTTCAAAATAAATCCTAATTTATACCTAATTTATCCTGATTAATACCTAATTTATATTGTAGGATTTCTAAATCCTACTTCAAACAAGATCACTTATTTAAGCCCATGGAAGACCCGGAACAAGTATCCGTGAAGCTCTTTGCCTTGCTATACTTCCTCACGATCGTTAGTAATCAGTACCGCAGGTTTACGCCTCAGTTCTCCTTTGCCAAGGAGAGTGGGGTGACCGGGTGAGGCTAGGGTTGCCAACTTTATTTAGAAGAAGTAAAGTATTTCTGATTTCAGAGAGGGTAATGAGGTTAAAAACTGAAAGCTCATAACATATAGCATCTAACATTAGTAAAAAAGCAGCTTTAGTGGAAAAGTCAATAAATTATGAACGTTTTATAATTTATAGGTTTTTTTGTGCTTCAAGTTCGTTTTTTGTTAAAGATTGGAGGCGTACGATAGAAGTAAGCTGATCAGAGTTGAAAACCAACTCGGCCATGATCTTCCTGACTGAAAACCTCAGAGATAGCATTTGTAGCACCGTGACCGTACTACGACGTGTTAAAGCCATCATTGTTCCAGTGTGTGAGAGAGAAATGAAGCTAGACTGTATAAATAGAGCTGTCCCATTTTCATAGCGGAACAATAATGGCCATAACACGTCACATTAAGACCCCTAATCTAATATGATAATATAAACACACACATACATATCACATCACAAGTGCTTGTATGTAATGAAAACAGACTTAGTTCTCTTGGTAGCATCACCTATAAATCACTTTCTCCCATGAAAGGCTTAAAGGACAGCACATCGTCTCGGCGACATATCGGATTCCATTTTTTTTGGAGAGCTTTCTCCAACAGTTTTCTTATTACATCGTTGGCAAATACATGGGTCCACGTATTTTTGCAGTAAACAGCTGCGCAACTGGGCTCAATAATTATTATTATGTGTAAAAGAAGTTGCTTGTTTACAAAACATGTATGACTAGCTGTCAAATTATCAGACGCTAGACATCAGTGCCATCTGAAGTGAGCAAGGGGCAGTTTTTATCCCCATTATAGGGAATAGACCTAAAAGAAAGAGTATTTATAACTTTATGTTATTTTTTAAACAGAATTTTTCTTAATTCTTGCGGAAAAGAACAACTTTTTGTGTTTTTTTTTTTATGTGAAACATCTATAGCGGCGGGTCAGACCAACTGCTGCAACATCAATGTTGACGTCGGTAAACTATCCCTTTATGCATATAATAATTCTGAATTTAAACTGATATGGTAGGTACTCAGTTATCATCAATTTCAACGAAGCCCGGTTTCTGTCTTCCCGCCACTTTTCAATCTTGACCGAAAACTAAGCCGTCTAAACCTATTGCCACCCGCCTCGAATAGGCTAGGTTTTCTTTTGGCAGCCTCTAACTACGACGCTGGCACGAACTAGGGGACCCCATGGAGCGCGTGGCCCTGGAGCACTTGTCCAGAGTGGCCAAAGGAAAATACGGCCCTAACCGAAAGGAGTCTCTCAATGAATGTTGAATTAATTCAATTAAATTGAGAGTCAATATAAATCGAATATTTTAGCGTACTCTAATGCTTTTGTAGATTATAAAGTACGCCTACGCAAAATACAATTCTCTAAATTAGAGTACGGTTGGCAACCCTAGGTGAGGCAATTGTCCACAGCGACCAAATCTCGGTGTATCGTCAGTTTGAAGGAAATATTCCTTGAAACTGCAAATCTCGCATGTCGGAAAATATTCCAAGGGGACGTACTACCGGAATTAAAAGGAAGTGAAGCAATGATCACATAGTTCATATCAGCCCACGACTTTCATTATTCGTAGATATCAGGCGAGGAAAAACCTGTCCTGCCTGTCCTAGCGCCGCCCGTGGCGCCCGTCAACCAAAGCTTTTTAACGAGCTTTCAGTTTTCAACTCCATTTCACATTGGGGAAATCCTACTAGATAATCAATGGATCCCCAGTTGATTTTTTTTATTTTGCTAATTCACCAAATATACAAACAAAAATAAATTATTTTGTATTTTATGTTTTTTGTATGTGCGCTCAACGATTAAACGGTTTTTCTGTGTTTATTCAGTGCCTTTTTTGCAAGGCTCAGCAGGTTAAATAGAGTTTTTGAATAATAAATAAAAATATTCTGAGTACAAAGTAATAAAATCTGATACTTGAAATTTCTTTTCTATTACTAGAATATCTTCGGAATTGGCTGTATCCGATTTGTCTGTGCCTTGCTACCGCTCGCGTAAAAAGTCAAAATAAAACAGCACGCTGCCAACCATAGACAAAAGAGGGAGGAAGTTTGTGAATGATCGATTTTACGCCGGTCTCCTGAACTTCTCAACGACATTTTTCTTTGTTTGCCGTAACGCGTGTGGACAATATCAACTTTAGCCGCGAGTCCGCGTACACATCAATAAAATGGCGAACACGTTTCGCGCGGTGACGGTGTCGACGGTGAGTGGCGAGGGTGCACTCACAGCGCGCTTCAATTTTCCAACAAACGTAAACGTGGATTACGACCCGCAGGGGTTGAGTGTGAAAGTGATTCGTGCGGACCCGGTGCTAGCACAGGAGGTGCTCGAGTTCCCTTTGCACAGCCAGAGTGAGTGTTCGCGCGTCGCGGGTCAATCGTACATCTTCACGATTGACAATGAAACGCTATTCTTCAAGTTCGCATCAGACGCTGACTGCCAGGCCTTCCACCTGCTTGTTACGAAGTGCAAGGCAGGCAGGTCGTCGTCGGTATTCACGGTGCGCACGGAGGACTCGTCGGCGATGCAGTACTTTCAGTTCTACGGTTACCTGAGTCAGCAGCAGAATATGATGCAAGACTACGTGAGGACGAGCACGTACCAGCGAGCCATACTGTCCAACATCAATGACTTCAAGAACAAAGTGGTGTTGGATGTGGGAGCGGGCTCAGGTATTCTGTCGTTCTTCGCTGCTCAGGCGGGTGCTCGTAAAGTGTATGCGGTAGAAGCAAGTAACATGGCCCACCACGCGCAGGCGTTAGTGAGAGCAAACGGACTACAAGACCGCATCTCAGTGGTCGCGGGAAAGATCGAGGAAATTGAGCTCCCTGAGAGTGTAGATGTGATCATTTCAGAGCCTATGGGATATATGTTGTATAATGAGCGTATGTTAGAAACGTATCTTCATGCGAAAAAGTGGCTGAAACCAAATGGTAACATGTACCCAACGAGAGGAGACCTACACATAGCACCGTTCACTGACGATGCTTTGTTTATGGAGCAGTACAATAAGGCCAACTTCTGGTACCAAACATGCTTCCATGGTGTAGACTTGAGTGCATTGCGCACAGCTGCCATGAAGGAGTACTTTAGACAGCCTATTGTAGACACATTTGATATTCGTATCTGCATGGCGCGGTCAGAAAGACATGTAGTTGACTTCTTGAATGCACATGAAACAGACTTACATAGAATTGAAATTCCCTTCAGATTTGAGCTCACACAGTCAGGGACATGCCATGGACTGGCATTCTGGTTTGATGTACTATTTGCTGGTGCTACACAGCATATATGGCTATCCACTGCGCCTACGGAGCCACTTACACATTGGTACCAGGTGCGGTGCCTCTTAGAGACACCTATCTTTGCCAAACAAGGCCAGGCACTCACAGGCCGCGTGTTACTCTTGGCAAACAAACGCCAGAGTTACGATGTTACCATGGAGATCAACCTAGAAGGTACTAACATCTCATCATCAAACACTCTAGATTTGAAGAACCCATACTTTAGGTATACGGGAGCGCCAGCTGCCCCACCTCCTGGTGTGAACAGCAGCTCGCCTAGTGAAACATACTGGAACTCTATTGAGTCAACTGCCTCATTGAGCAATGGACAAGGAGTGATGCTTACAGACGGTGCCCAGCAGTACTGCTCGACTCCAGATCAGACTATCGCTTATGGTGCACACCCCAACATGATCAAAACTGTGATGCTGCAGGAGGAGTTCATCAAGAGGATCGGGATTAGTCAAAATGGGGACATATAATCCGAGAGGTCGCGCCGAGCGCGCCTTAGGGCAATAAGGAACCGCCGTAATCGGTTGTGAACTATCTTCCGTTCAGACTTTATAGTGTGTAAGCGGACTTATTTATTACTATACATCACAGTGACACAATTATGTAACTAGAGACTCTGCTGGCCTTGTAAATTAAGTAAAAAGTGAAATGGTAATCAAAGGCAATAAGTTACGCCTTCTCGGTGAAAAGTTTAGTTTTGGCGGTACCGACGCTTACTAGTGTAATTTGAACACAAATAGAATGGTGAAATTCTGATGTAAATATTCTATAGTTGGACACAAATCAGCGACTGGCCGGGCCGACCGTCTCCAGCAAGGCAGCTCTGCGGCTAGTAATTGTACTATTAATTTAGTCCAAGTACATTTAGGATAAGCAATATGTGCTGAATTTAAATGATAATGCTTATCATTGTCAATACTCATTTATCATTATTGGAGTCAGGCTCAATCGTTAGTTAGGTAGATGCAGCCAGTGTTACAGTCCATGATACCTTCTGTCTGCCAGTCAACACTAGAAATCGCGAATTATGAAAATTTACTTCCGTCAAATATTTTTATACACTGCACTTTAGCCATAGATTGTGTAAAAATCCGTTTTTTGTAAATATAGGATATTGTGATCAATTTTTTTCTGGAACATTAATATTGAGCAAATAATCAGTATTGTATGGTTCTTATTACTTGATAAACTTATGAAAACTATGAATTTTTGTATTGTATGTCTTACCATTATAGTAATGTGGGCAGGGATCTGTTATTTTTCATTGTAGTGACATTGGTGCTTGATCCTCTTGCACAAATAGATCAGACAACATGACTACCTCATGATTTGGCAGACAATTGGATCTCGAAAGTGTGCTGAGATCTATTGCAAGCAAAGTCATCAACCTATATAAGCAATTTACATGGGACATCAATATTACTTAGATAAATATACCATACTAGGAGTCGAGTCGCGAGTTTGCTTGCAAAAGCCTTGGCTTGATAGAAAATAATAACATGACAGTTTTGTATCACGACGATCACATTGAGTTGCCATAACAGCTCTGTGTAGAAGTGGAATGAAGGATGTTCAGCAATATTACATAGATTAATGACATATAATTTTTATTATGAGCTAGGGACCCGCCCCTGCTTTGCATGGATTACGACTTGACAAAACAACGAGATTTCTTTATTATATTTAGTTTAATATTAATGTACTTTATGCATAATTAGGGAATAAATTCTCTTCTCTCAAAATGCGTTGCGAAGTTTAGAAGACCAAGGCGGTTTCACAGACAGACACGAAAAGCTATAATAATTATGTATTTGTATAGATACATATACTTCCATAGGCTTAGTATGCATGCTTTTGTTCAACAGAATTGTTATTTGAAAACTCACCCATTACTAAAACATTTCAAAGTATTTTTTTTTGCATAATAGTGCTAAGCTGTAAGTCAGGAGCAAGTACTATCGAGGAAACGTATATCTGAACACCATAAAGACTGTTCTTGTTTGCAGCGCTCGGCCGCTATATTAATGCTTACCTACAAAAAAAGGGTCGTGTGCACGGGATTTTGTTTTCAAATTAGTTAGATATGCGTTACCGCGATGGTACATAGATTGAATCTTGAATTGATAATGATTGGCTTTCCTGATAACCTTCTTGTAAAATGAAAGTATGATTACTATACCTAATACATTTGATCAAAATCGGCCAAGTGCGTGTCGGACTACTCACATTGAACCGTTCCGTAGTTGGGATAAAACGCATGCACAGTATCATTTTAATCAGCCGCAAAAAAAATTATGAAAAACTAATTTATCACTGCGGTTGTAACTGAAAAGATTCAATATCTCAAAAACTATTGACTTAAGTAAATAAAAAAGTCACTTAGAAACATCATAATCTTTTCAATTATGACATCTAACGATATGTTGACGTTTATATGCATTGATACCTTCATTCCAATTTTCATTGATGAGTAAAATGGCTGTTTAACAGCCGGACGGACGGACAGACAGACAGACAGGACGAAATTACAAGGGTTACGTTTTTGCCATTTGGCTACGGAACCCTAAAAAGGGCATGAATTGATGTTGTAGTGTGAGCACCAATTTACTCAAAAGTAAGTTGATTTTTGAAACATACCAGAAAAGTGAAGCCTAGGCTTATTCCTTCATACTTAAAAGAGTGATAATCGAGGTGTCTAATACCTAGAAAACTTTGTATAATTAGAATGTCATATAAAAGTGCGTAAACAGAGTTCATTCCTCTTGTATCCAGAGTAAAAATAAAATTACTAAAAATTAGTAACCTGGCGACATTAACGTAAGCGTTTTGCGCGGGCGGGGTGATCAAATGTAAAATTGTAAGTGCTTCTAATGTCTTGTAGTTAATCTACCTGTATGACCAGGTACTGTCATAAATATAAGTGGATTGAAGCACCCGAAAACTTTCAATAGGGACTTTGAGTGTAGAAGCAGAGTCTCACTGACTTGAAGCATGTAGGGCCGTAGTTGTACATAAAACCATTGTACGATATTACCTGTAACTTAGGGTAAAATCTACCCAGTAATAAAAAAGCGGGGAAATACAAAGGTCCCTGCTGAATAAAAAAATGTGAATCATTATAATTTTTTATTTAAAATGTTGCCATAGTAGGCGCTTCACCCCGTCCCGCGACATTGGTGTTTAGTAGGAAGCCAATATCACTTGCCATTTTAACGAAATTCACTTTTATTTTATGAATATCATAGAGTGTATATTCCCTTGGCTAATTAGGTGTTAGGCCACTAATTAGAATAACACCAATGTTAGATCAGTGAGCTAAAAATGAAAATTTAATTGATTCAAATTGAAATCAATTTGTTTCGATGAGTTGGGGCTGGCATGGTGATATTATTTAAACAATATGAATATGCGGGCACTGAATATAAGTTCATATATATATGTTCATGCCCGTAAACTGTGAAGGAGACGTAGGTATAGGATAATTAATTACTGAAATATTCAGTGATTCAAGTTCTATCATAGCTTACTCCATTTAGTATAAGAGTGATAATGTAGTCATAGTAATGAATCTTCATTACAAAATAATGACTACTCTCTCACTTTAAGAGAAGACGTAATTTTCTAGACAGCCTGACATGGCCTATCTTGGTCAGCCAATTAGCTTTGGTAATAAATGCTAGACCTTATAATACCATTTGGTATAACTTATGAATGATATATATCCTTATTATGGGATGACAGCGGTAGGCGGTGACAATCGAGAACTATATACACTGCCAGGTTTAAACCCCAGATATAAATTAAATAAGACACAACTAGCCCACCATTAACAAGAAATTTCCCACTTGGGATAAAAATTAAATTTTCATTTCTAGCAACACTTAGAAATACAGATTATGTAAATAGGAACAATTGTAACATTTTCGTTTAGTTTTTTTTTTCGAATTACATCACGGTTGTGTAATAAAATCATTTGTATATGAGAATAGCGTGCGTTCGTAGGAAATAAACTAATTTTACGGGTTACTTTTATAGGCTTTCCTATGATAGGTGGCTTATTTAGCGACTAGGGTGTAATATGCCATCGAGAGTATTCTTCCGAAAAATGAACGCTTTGGAATTCTTGGTCCTGGCTGTTCTGCTACTCAAGCGTCAGTACGCAAAACGGGCAGTGCAGCTGATCCCAACAATTCCAGAACGTTAATTTTATCACAAATAAAAGTGATAGGTTATAATGGTATGTTTTTCGCTTCTTTTCGTGTGGTTAGTGACTAACCTGGTGTGAGAGTTTTAAAGCCGCCCATGGGCCTCTGACTTGGCTTCACATGTCGTCGAGAAATATCTCTCAGGCATACCGGTTTCCTCACGATGTTTTCCTTCACTGTTTGTGAAGCAAGTGATAATTATACAATACGCACATGAATCTGAAAAGTCAGAGGTGCGTGCCTTGGGTACGAACTCGAGACCTATGACTTGGCAGTCCGACGGTCACACCTTTAGGCTATCACTGCTATATTATTATGTATATCTGCTAGATGTTTTTCGCTATTAATCAAGTCATTTATCAGTGGATAGTGGATGATAGACTACTGACGCAAAATGTTATCATGAATGCACCACTTTATGACGCTTTAGCTGTGAAATAACTTCGGTAGAGTTGTGTTAGATAAGGTAATTTATATGGAAACCTGTTAATAAAAATGATTCTACAGGTGAAGACACGCGCTATTTTTATTATGGTCGCATAGCATACCTACGCGTCATAGCAATCCCAAATCTGTGAAATTAGTTTATTTTCGAGGATATAAAAGTGTAAATTGGTCAATTGGTCTATGCATGCTAAATTAAAATTGTAAGCGGTGTTTTAACTCTTTGGATGTTGACGTAATTAAGAATCGTTCAATCTACAAGAACCTCCTTTTTGAAGTCTGTGTAAAAGTAATAGTTTGATATTCGCTTATACTGTGAAAAATGGACTAGGACTTGGCTGGATAGTCTGTTTTCCGATGCTTAAATACTTAATACTTGTACCTAATTTATAACAAGAATAATTAGTTTCATAATTTTTCATTCAAGAGTTAAAAGACTGTTTAAAAGTGAAGTAATTTTTGAAAGATTGGTAAAATGGAAAAAAAAAAATCAGAAAAGGAAAGAGGATGAATTTTTGAAAATTTGGCTTTCTCATCTTCTATCTCCGCAACATTGGTACTAGGATGTTACAAAGGATAAAATTGAATTCTAACAGAATAATAATATTTTGCTTGTATTCAGATTTCGAATACTATATGGCGGTACCAGCAAAACGAAATTGTGTTAGAATATAAATTAAAGAGATGTTATTATTGTTGAGACATTATTTTGCCGATCTTTCAAAAGTTACTTCAATGAAGTTGATTAATTTTTATCAGGAATCTGATTTTTTATGTAAGTAGCCTGTATGAGTATAGAACAATTTAGTTTCATTTTTTATTTTCGTGACGACATAGAAAATTATGTTTTGGAATATCGTTCCTATTCACACTGCGAAATCGTACCGAAGGAAAGTCCAAATTGATAACTTTTACGCTATAAAAGTAAAAATCAGATTAGCATGGAAGGCCCCGCCACACAGAAGATATGTTAGACGAGGACGGGGCGCAGACGCGGCAATAGTATGCAGATGGATGTCTTGTCCTTTCTGTATGTTTTGTGCCAGATCGCGTTAATACATTTTGTATTAAGATAAAGAGATGACGCATCTGCGTCCTGTCCCACGTCTCCTCTGTGCTTCCCTTGCCTTATACTGTTTTTATAGAACTTAATTCTTGAAACGCCTGTGACATCACTCACAACACTTAATTCTCAACTAAAACTTTAAAGAATTTAGCGTTAGCGAGCTTTTAAAGTGAGCTAGAAAATGTAGTCCTTTTATTTTTATTTTGACTTAAATGTTATGTCTAACACAGTAAACTAAAATTATGGTTCTTAATATTTATTGTAGACTTTCCTCGGTCCGCTTCCACAGTGCCTCAAAGTGGGTGCAGAATAAAGAATTAAATGAATTTTGTAATCATAAGGCGTGTAATAAGAGCAAATAAATGGCGCCTTGTATGGCAGTCAATTCGCGGCCAGGCCATGGCCTATAGCCCGATAGCGTGTGGCCTCAAATATATACAATCCCTGATCTAATAATATTGCTAGTGTACTTTAGTGTGATTAAAATTCGTTTTGGTCGCTAGAGAAGATTTGTCACATCAATTTAGGAATATTTTTTAATAAAAGTCGTGATGTTATAAATAAGCGTGGCTTGAAAGGAATGTAAGCAATAATTAATTTTAAGATGACATTCACGCGGGGAGCATTAAGCTAGTCGATTTACAAGGCCATAAAATATATGGCCTCGACAGGCCGCATAATGTATGGTCTCGTCGGGCCACATAATCTATGGCCTCGTCAGGCCACCGTCGCGCTATAGGTCGTGGCCTGCAGCTCTTTCAATAAGTATTATTGTTTCTTTTTCACTGCACGTCCACATTATTTTGTGTATACAATCAAAATGAAATGTACTCCTAATTTTTATTATGACGACAATTAAATATTATGAAAACAAAAAAGTTTGGACGGCAATTTTTCGGTAATTATATCAAATAATTCTAATCTATAATTTCGTTTGATTGCTCTGAACAATCCTGTCCCAAGAATCTCTGGTCTTTCTGTCTCGTCATACGAGTTATTTATTTATTTGGGATCTCCAACAAAGGATACACAGGTACAATAGAAATTACAATAATACAAAAAGGTTTGTCATTCAATACAAGAATTTTGCACATTCTCTATTTAATATACCTATCTACTCTAATGCCTAAACTATGTATACTGCTAATTCTTGCTAAGGTTGAAAGAAAATCTTTGAAGAAAACATAAAATAAAATTACAAAAGTACATCAAATTCGAAATTAGACTTATGTAATTTGGTTTTTAGTTAAGTACATAAAATCAATATGATTCATTGAACGATATCAATAACTGCCCTAAAACCTCAGGGTCAGAGTTCAAGAGATAACCATCCTACTAGCCTGAATTTTGATCGCTAGAGGTTCATCCATAAATTTCGTCACACTTTAAGGGGAAAGGAAGTCAACAGTGTGACAAGGGGGCTAGTCATAAGCTTCGTGACGTCACATGCACGTATAGATCTAAACTTTAGATTCTAAAGCATTCAATCTCTAAACTTCAACTAACGAAAAACTGTAAAATATTACCAATTTAATTAATATTATTATGAAAAGGACACTTAGGACCACCTGTGACAATGCCGGGGATGGGGGGGACTCCAAAAATAATGAAATTCGTGTGACGTAATGTATGGATGCTCCTAGACTCTAGACTAATAAAACTTATAAAGGCCAACCGCAGATAATAATAGCGAACGGTAGGCTAGCGTTGGCCGTCTGCCAATCCACTGATTTCATAGATATTAGGTAAACATGTGAACGCTGTACCTACTATATTATATCGGATACGTTTATCGCTAAATATATAAATTGAATGTTCTCTTAATTAGTACGTAGATAGATATGATTATATTTTTATGAATAATTGCGTAATTGATTTTAAATTGGTTTGATCATGTTGACAGGATGAATGAAAGGCGAAAGAAGGTATTTACAAGGCAGATACCAGTGGAAACGCCGAGAGAGCCCTAGTGACCTTATTGCTGTCGTTCTTCAGAAAGATAGACCTTTCGGAACGCACGCACCTGAGTGCGTAGTACTCGCAACCGGCGTGTGTGTATGACCCAGATGTATGATCGTAAACGAGCAGAAAGCATGAGTTTATGTATGTATTTATATAATTCATGATAAGTTTAGGTAGGTACAATCATGCGGATAGGTCAGTACAACGTCCTTCGCACCGTTATTCACAAAGTGCTTTGTCACAAAGTAGGTAGGTACTTTTTACATTCGGAGAGTTACGTCAATTAAAATGATACCACTACCACTAAAAGAAAGGTACTTTACAGTGTAGTTATTACATTTATTTGTAATGTCATTTCCTTTGAGCTTGATAGATTAGCCACACCTATGCTGCTGCTGGGGAATTTGTTGCGCCACTTCTTCCCAGCTTAAGGCACTAGGAAGTGGTGAAGGGTAGGCGTCTTATGTAATTTTGACGTTCGAAAAGTTCTGATTCTCAGCCTAGTTTGAATAAATGATTTTAGAATTTGAATATGAATTAAAATAGCTACCTACGTAAATTGCTATTTTTTGTTTGTCATTCGGTCATTCGTAGATCTTTGACAGTGTTACGGGTACAGATACATGAATCATACAGATCCATGAAGGCACGCCCCACTCCGCGATTAAGTACTGTAAGCATCTACTGTAACTTACAGTACAGTAATCGCGGAGTGGGGCGTCTGTCTGTCGGTCTGTAAGCTGTACTTTAGTACGGAGCGGAGCGGAGTGGGGCGCGTCTTCTATAGTAGTCAGAAGCGTGAAAGTTTGACAATCAGTCTTAATGCTCACGACCCGACAGGCAACTGCAGCCGTCGTGTATTTGAGTACGGTGCTCCCGAATACACGAGCGGCATGTTGTCGACGGCTGCAGTACCCTCTACCGTTAACGCGAGCCGGTCGTGTGTATGAGCACTAGGGTATCGTGTTACCTAGCTGGGCTGTGGAGGTCAGATAGGCGGTCGCTCCGTGTAAAATATTGGTATTTAGCTGCATCCGGTAGAAGTGAAGCCGACCCCAAAATTGGGAAAAGGCTAAACAGATGATGACTTAAATTGTTACTGGGGAATTCATTGCGGTACTTCTTCCAAACTTCAGAAATTGAAAATGGTGAAGGCTGGGCGTTTTAGGCGCTTCTAAATTATCTTGAAAATGTTTATTGCCTACACCTACGTGCAGCCCCGTGTTTCTATCTGCCAATAACTAACTGGGATCACCAATCTTTTCGGAAAAGTGACAGTGGCAATATTCATCCTCTCTAGCAGAACTGCTATAGATTTGAAGTCTGAGTTTAAGTTCATAGTTTCTTATTGAAACAGTGGGTAATCGAAGAAAATAAAAACAACCAAGTGATTGATTTGAAATATACTCAATATTTATTCATAAAAGATGCCTAGATCTTATTTCTTCAATTTCTTCTGCAGTTGTAGTAGAGGCGCGTTCTTACTTTTCCTCTTTTCTTTCTTCTGCTGGCCGGATTTTATCGCGTTTTTCATTACCTGTAAAAAAACATTTTATTACAGTTTTTCCATAAACACGGCGACACTTTAAATGAATGCCCAAATAAAAGAGCGCTCTTAGATTTTCAACACTCGACTTTGAACTAGCATCGAATATTGAAAATTTTAACTTTTTTTTTTAAATTAAGCTTATTTTCTGAAAGATAGGTAAAGTTAAAGTGGTGCATCAGTGAAACTATATTTTTCTTTTGATGTCTGGCAACGTAGTTAAATATAAATTCAAAAAATAAGGAACGCGGCTTAAAATGGATATACCTGAGCTGCTTCTGAGAGATTCGCAACTAATTCACATTATAATTTCACTTAGAAAACTTCCCAAAAACGAACGCTAGACAGCGATTGCGTCATAGATGGAAAGTCAGGGGAATATATATATAACATAACATCACACCTGTGACCCCGAAGAGTTGGGCAGAGGTGTACCATCGCGGAAAGCCATAACTAACCACCGTAAGGATTATTCTTGCTTGCAGCACTCGGCCGCTATAGAACAGGGGTAACAGATGTGGTCATCATTTTGTTTTCAAAGTGGTTAGTTATGTACTTCCGCGATGGTACCTGTAGTACACCCATATCAAAGTCAGGTAAATCAAATTAATGTTGTAAATTCGTTACCAACTTAAATTGTCCGTATAATCAAATCACAACTGTCATTCGTTGACAGTTATATGAAATGGCTATAACACGGCAAATTGACGAAGGGCGCCAATTTTTTTAAATCTCTCACTATGCCTACAACAAATAAAGGAAGGTCTTATCGGTACTATACTTAATATATTTTGATGTAATAATAATAATGATTTTTTTTTGTTTCCTGTTCTTTATAAATCTAAAGTATGTCAAAAGACGCAGGCCTAAGAAGGATGGCGATTCATTTCTGACGGATTGGCCATAGAAGCTATCGTAGAAAGAGAATGTAGAAGTTTACCGACCTTTCCCCAGCAGTGGGCCAGTACATAGGTTGTGTTGGGGTAAGGTCGGTACTGGGATAAGACCGTACGAATCAAATTCTGCGCCATTTTATTCTGCCCCAAACAATGTTGACAGCCTTAAAACATATTGCCAAATTATCTGGGCCAATTCCCAGATTTGGGCATGGGACTTAAATATAACTGGCGAAATGTCGGTGTTCTATAGGTACACCTTGTTATGTCTTATACGGGAATTTGATCCTACAGTCTTTTGATTTGTACGGTCTTATCCCAGTGCCGAACATACCCCATCAGATAATATAGGTTGACCAAAATAAATAAACCAACGCACCTGCAAAGCGTTCTCCTCGCTCCCTCCGAAGGCTACCGTCTCATTCAAGGTGGGGTACTTGAAGGAGAATCCTCGCGGGTATATCGGACGCGACAGTAGAGACTCCAGTTGTCGGCGCTTCGCTTTCAACGCCTTTTCTATAGATGCGTCGACTTGTTTTACAGGACTGGGGTAGGAGTTAGGGATTTAATAAGTTTGTAAAATGATGAAATATAAACAAATGATGATCTTTTTTCTTGTGAATTATAATAAAATAATCATCACCAAAACGTTAAAGTGAAAGCGTCAGGACAGGCCGCGAGATTGAAATTTTCTTACGTTTTTTTTGCAATTTGCAGGTCACTATCAGGTTGTATGTTGATTTAAATATGATTCACGACCGTAAAAAATATTTATTTATAGAATTATAATCATAAAAATCATCAATACAACTCTCTAAGTTCATATTATCCTATTGCATGATAATTTCATGAAAACATGACATTTTAGTATTATTCTAAACTAAGGAGTTGTATTACTAATTCTAATTCCGTAAAGCCATATTTGTTACGGTCGTGAATCATATTTTGATCACGATGCGACCTGACACTGACCTGCAAATTGCAAAAAAACGTAAGAAAATTTGTATTACAAGGGCTACCTTAGCGCATCCCCTTGAATGAAAAGCTAGTTCTTTGTCGTATTGCATCACGAGGTTGCAGACAAAGTTAGGTTTAGTAGATCTATTCATAACTTCATTAATTCCTCCTTATTCAAGATATTAAAACAAAGAAATAAATATTTTCATTATACGCTCGATCATACAGTTTACTAATAATCATACGATACGTCATAAATAATGGATTTGAAAGTCGTAGTATTTCTTATTTATCGCTCACTCATACCCCGCGTTCCCGAGTCAGGACGCGGCCATACACAAGCCCCTGGGTTTCTGGAAAGCCTACGGAATTTCTTTTCTTATCAAGTGACGGAATTTGATTTAAAATAGTGAGTTCATTTTATATTAAAGTAGCTGCGCCCCGCGGTTTCACCCGCATAAGTCTTGATCCCGTGGGAATATCGCGATAAAAATTCCAATCCAATGTCCTAATCTAAGTCATGGTCTTCCCTTGTGCCAAATTTCGTCCAAATCTGTTCAGCCGTTTTAGTGTGAAAGCGTAACAAACAAACAAACTCACTTTCGCATTTATAATATTAGTTACGATGACTAACCTTTTAGAAAGTGGATGTTATTCACCAAAAGTATTTTATACTAGTTTTTGCCCGCTAGAGATCGTTTTTTTATATACTGAAAAGGATACACATCATCATCATCAATAATAATGTCCATCTCCCTAGCCGCCTTTTCCTTCCAGCCCTGCGCTTGCGCAGCGCGTCTCTTCTTTAGCTCCAGTCCGTCAAGTTCGCGCGCTATCACCATCAGCTCCTTGAGCGGGGACAAGACTTGAGCGTCTACTGGGAAGCTGGGGACTTCGGATGCTGTGGAAGAAAACGGTTATGGATGAAAATTTAAGAAAAATTGTGAAATAATCATGTTATTCTTCTGATACGTATGCGGATAATGCGGAGGGCGAAGGCGAAATGGGAATATTAATAATAGAAATTAAGGAGGGAGAAATGTTTATTTTTATTAGTCAAGATGACAGATTATCAATACCATAGATGAATTATAAACTATACATATAACATCTGCTTTGAGAACTCAGATTGTGGTGAAAAAATAAAATCATTAGGTAAGGTTAGTTCCTAGTCCTTTCCTGACCCGTAAGAGATATTAAATTGGATTTATAGTCATAAGCTAAATGTTTTTTTACACAGCTAGGCTGTTAATGATACAATATTGGGTTTAAATCGTTTTTAGGGTTCCGTACCTCAAAAGGAAAAAACGGAACCCTTATAGGATCACCCGTGTGTCTGTCTGTCTGCCTGTCACAGTCAATTTGCTCCGAATCAATATTTCTGTGACCCAAACACGGACGTGTAACGTAAATAAATGAATTTTGAATATGCCCCCATATTCAAAATTCATTTATTTACGTTCACAAAGTTTTTCAAACTGTATCGTGTGACATCAAATAAAAGGGCTTGTTACGAGGATGTAATGCTTTTTTAAAAATAATTTTAAAATAAATGTTGACCATTCCCCTACTTATCGACGAAATAAAATTTTGAAAAAATACAGAGAATGGTTCATGCACTTATAGATCACAGGAAAACCTTTAAGAAGTCCAGGTCTTAAAATAACATGGTAAATCTATCAATATTGTGCGTACAAACTTATATTTGCAGTTGTAATATATGGAAGAATATGTATTTCAACTGCAATGTTAAGTTTGTATTTGGGATAAATATATCCCAACTACGGAGCCCTTCATTGTGCGTAGTTCGACACGCACTTGGCTGGTTTTTAGTTTATGGGTCGCATAACAGATAACATAAATTTTTGTCACTTCCCTCATGGGGTATAGTTTGAATACTGAAAGCTTTCGACTACAAATTCATCACTTCAGCCGACAGACACAGCTGCAGGACATACGTCAAGCATCGCTACAATCACCGGTCCTGGCTGCCAGCTGCAATCAAGTCCTTCAACTGTCTGGGCCACCTTGTATTTTACGCACACGTAACTTACTTTTATTGAGCGTCCTGCACATCTTGGCATACAGATAAGCCTCAGCTGGCTCCATCATCAGTATCGTCAGGCCTTCCCTCGTGGCCCTGGCGGTCCTGCCACTGCGGTGCACATAGTTCTCAGCCGTGCGCGGCACTTGGTAGTGTACGACGTGCTCGACGTGCGGGATGTCCAGCCCTCGGGCTGCTACATCTGTGGCGATAAGTACTCCGTGCGGATCGTCGCGAAATCTGAAACGGGAGAGTTGAAGGTGTATTGTTAGTATTTTCCCCGTTTTTTTTACATAAAAAGCTCATTTGATTTGTCTTATCATACCAACGCGAAAAATAAAAATAAATGTGCGAGCCTTACAGTAGTCGTATATGATGTTTAACATCTGAAATTTGACCTTGATAATGAGCAACATTAAAGGGGCGGGGCCTTGTCAAGGTCGTTTCTGACCAACTCTACCAACGCACGCGCTCATTGGTCAAATCGAATAGCGCGCGCTTCCTCAAGTTCCTGTTACACACTTCCGTCCCTTTTCACGAAATCACTCCCACAGATTTGATTATTTCGATTTTTTTAAGATTTAGACTTAAATTGCAGGAAACCGAGCGGAAAGATGTTACACATCAATAAAATAATAACTATCTATAATACGAGGTTGTGAGTACTATAGTTTGACTGGGACCGCTGTTCCGCGTCTTAGGAATGCGCGACGAGGCGCGGGGGGGCTCCGTAGACTAATGAGCGGCAGGCAGCAGGCCGCGCTCCTTGAGCGATGACGAATGAGCGGTCTGCACAACGTAATTAATAAACACAAAAACTACTGGACCGATTTTAAAAAATCTTTCTTTAGTAGAATGCTATATTATCACTGAGTAACATAGGCTATAATTTATAAAGATATCACGCGGGCGAAGGCGCTAGCGGAAGCTAGTGATTAATATAAGTCTGAAAACGCCAACCCATCTTGCGAAAGCGTGGTGATCAATGGGCATGACTTCTCTGTTTGAGAAGATGCTTTTGCCCTGCAGTGGAACGTAGCAGGCTGGTATTATTATAACATCTATACTGAAAATATCAAGGTAATTGCATGCAGCGGAGATGAGAATGCTAAGAGGGATATGTGGTGTTACACGAATGGATAGAATAAAAAATGAGTACATTAGAGGAAGTCTGAAACTAGCACCGGTGACTGAAAAGTTGTGCGGAAATCGGTTATCATGGTATGGGCATGTGATGCGGAGGAATGAGGAAAATGTCATGAAGAAAGTTTTGAATATGAATGTGGATGGCGATAAGAGTAGGGGAAAACCAAAGAAACGATGGATGGGCTGTGTGAAAGATATGGCTAGAATAAATAAATATCTTTATTTCCAGTTTACAATTTTACATATGCCACTTGGTATAACGTAATAAATTTTCATATAAATTGTAGGTTAATGCAGAGTTGTCCACCTCTGACACCCAAGCTAAGATAATTCGGAATTTCTCTGTGTAAGTACTATCGACATAAATAAAGAAAATATCTAAGATATTTTTAGAAATTTATAACATATAATTAAAGAGATTTTTTTTTTGTTTTGGTAGGGCGTCTCGAAAATTAAAGAGAGAGAGAGAAAAAAAAATCATTTGTGTTGTGTGTGTTGTGATCGTTTTTTGTTTCGTAATGTGTAGTGTTTGGTTGTGTTATGATGTGTTGTGCTATGTAGTATTGTGTTATGTTATGTAGTGTTGTGTTGTGTTGGAAGGTGGGTGTATTTGAGGGTGTGTCAGGCGGGGTACTGTTTAGGTGTGTATCTACGTATTGAGATTTTTTTCAACCCCGTCATAACTGAGTCATTATCCATTTACAGACTACAGTCAAATTTATTGAACGTATAGATGTTACATTGTTTGTTCACAAAATTGTATATTCGACTACCAAGGATTCTGAAATGACACTCTGCAAGTTTCGTTCTGTGCCTCTTAATGGTACACACATCAGTGGTTTAGTCTAGCGATTGAGATTCAGCTGCAAAGAAGCATGTCTGCGCAACGTACAGTTTAGCACAAAGAGCTGCCTCACGGTCAAGACACATTCTTTGCAGCGGAGATGACGACCATTAGATAAGTATGGAGGAAGGGGACATGTTGCGCTGATCACAAATGAATTTGGATAAAGGCGGGAGAATGGTGATGACTGGAAATATCAAAAGCTAGACAAAAATATATTTTTAGCTTAAATCTAAACCTATTTTAAAATTATGAAGTACCTTTCTAAATTCTTGATTCTCTGTCGCTGTGGCATGCTGGCGTGTAGAGGTAGGGGGCGACACTTGAGCAGTGTCAATAATTGAGCTAGCCTGGAAATTTAATTTAGAGAATATTAGAATACAACTCTATTACTTAAGCAGTGGTAAGGTTCTGCATTATACACACCAGGTTATATAGCTTGATAACTTAATCGATTAATTATCTTTATTAGGGTTCCGTAACTCAAAAGGAAAAAACGGAACCCTTATAGGATCACTCGTGTGTCTGTCTGTCTGTCCGTCTGTCACAGCCAATTTGCTCCGAATCTAATGGACCGATTAAGTTGAAATTTGGTACACATATGTATTTCTGTGACCCAAACACGGACGTGAAACGAATTTTGAATTTGGTGGTCGCTTTTGGAGGGCAAATAAAAAATAAAATGACAAGTTTAACAAACTGTACCGTGATACATCAAATGAAAGGGCTTTTTTATTAAACTTTAAAATAAATACTTTTAAAGATATTTAAGAAAATAGATAATAATTTACCATTCCCTCCTTATCTCCGAAACTACTGAGCTCAAAATTTTGCTAAAAATACAAAGAATAATTCTTTACTCATAGCTTACAGGAAAAACTATATGTCTATGGTCTTAAAATAACATGGTAAATCTCACAATATTGTGCGTACAAACTTACATTTGCAGTTAGAATGTATGGGAGAACATGTTTCTCAACTACAATGTTAAGTTTGTTCTTGGGATAAATTCATGCCAACTACGGAACTCTTCATTGTCCCTGTTTCGACACGCACTCGGCCGGTATTTTTTAATGTTGTATATATTTTTTAAATTTGTGATTACTTATCGTTACTTTGTAAATAAGTCGTTGGTGTGCCTTGCTAAATCTCTTTTATTCCTACCCACAGCGGGCACTTAAAAAGTTGTTACCTCCTAACACTTCCTATAGAGTTACAGAAAACTATGGTTCTGCCCGGATGCCGCTTTACAATGTAGTACAGGTACGCGTCCTTATGCTCCATCGCGCATGTGATCCGGGCCTCGGTTAGCGTTTCGGCTGTACCTACAAATGACAAGGGATGATGGTTTAGTGCTGTTTTAGATTCAGAGCATTATCACAATGGTATTTTGTAAGTATTAATAAAATTCGTGCCTACTCTGTGAAAGATCCCGGGGATGTTTTCAATCTGCCTAGCTTTTTCCCAACTATGTTGGGGTCGGCTTCCAGTCTAACCGGATGCAGCTGAATACCAGCATTTTACATGGAGCGACTGCCTATCTGACCTCCACAACCCAGTAACTGGGTAGTACTATACTCCTTGGTAAGACTGGTTGTCAGAGTGTTGTGCTTCTGACGACCCGTAACGACTGTCAAAGATCCACGAATGACAGCCGGGACCAACGGGTTAACCTTTACGAGACACGGAGGAGTCTCGGTAAGTAAAGATGTTCACCCATCCACGGACCAACCCCGGCAAGCGTAGCTTAACCTGATGGATCGGCCTGTGCGGCTTTTATTAATTAGACACGAACTCCTCCACGAGTTATAAGTGTATAAGATCGTATTCCTAATTTAGGCAGATTCTGTTAACAAAATGTACAAATCAAGCCTACTCATCTTTCTGAAGTGACTGGACTGCAAAAAATCATAACCCTCCTTTTTGCTTCGCCGTAGTCGGGGAAAAAGGGATTTTAGATCAGAAATTGGTTTACTATATTTTGGTTAACAAGATACCGATAGTAGTTGTAGTGATATTTATTTTAGAACTATGTATGTAAGTATATTATCATATTGTATGTTTATATTGAAATAGTGAATTGTATTTTTCTTCTTCTTTAATTTATGTTTTTGTTTTATCTTCTACGGTTACACACGTTGTCTACATCTATAATACATATAATTACAACATACAATTCATACATACATATAATTACCTACATATAATTTCCTGTCGCAGGTATGCTGGAAGAGATTTCTTTAGAAATAAGCATTGCCTTTGTACGTATTTTTCTGTTCCTTTCTTCTTGTCTGTTTGTATGTGTGTGCATAAATGGTTAAATAAATTCCTTTGCACGTAGTTTTATATCATCATTCTGCGCCCTGCATAAGCAAAAGTATAGCCTACACAGGCAAAATGACAAACAAAAGACCATGTGTTTTTTGCTCGTAAAAACACTAGATTAATGCGACTAGTTACCACTTAAGACTCTGACCTCTAAGCCCTTCCCCCTCCCTCTCCTCTTACCTAAGTTCTGTGTGGTTATATCGACGACCTTGGTATCACTCATGCCGATCATCTTGATGAGCCGGTTCACCTTCTGCTCGGGAGTCATCTGCTCTACTTTTCTATTTATTATCTTACCGCGCTTGGTTACCTGTAACATTATAATTTCGTATTAAAACATGGTTTAACAAAATTTCTTCAATGAGGATTTAATACAGCTTCGATAAAGAGGTAAATGTCTTCTCATGAGTCTGTAACTACACCCTTAAAAACAGCGCGGTACTTGGCGGCAGAAAAAGTTAGTGGTAGTACCGTCAAACAAGCTATTTGGTATACAATATACAGGTAAAACTATTCATCTTTCTACTACACTATCAATTTGCATTCTACAGGTCAAGATAAAAGAGTTTGATGTGGTGACATTTGGAGCTAAATATTTTACTGAAGTCTGGTCCGATGATGATAGCACTACTTCGCTGACAAGTGCTAGTAGGTTTTGAGTCACCCACAAGCAGAGAATTTAACATTTTTTTTAAAAATTCTTTTACCTATTTCCCATTCGAAGTCACCTAAGTGCGATAGTGGCGCCCTCATTTCAGACAGACTCTTTTTTTTAATGGCATCTTGCAGGTCAGGCTAGGAGGTTGTCGGCTGCTTAAACGGACTTTCCTGTGGCTGCCTCAATAAATTAAGACCTCCAGCCAGGGCATAAAACTTAGAAACTAAGCGACTACACGCTAAGGGCACCCTCTGTGGGAGTACGGGCCTCGGCTTAGGGCGTCGCTGGTGGAGGACAGCAAAGGACAAGCTGGATCGGATTAAAAACTCTTTTATGTCGACCTGTATACGTGACTACTTTTTAAACTTAAGGCGATAATAACCGGATTTTAATGATTTTATACTGAAGATCACGTCTAAACGAGTAGTGTTAATGATTTAGAAAAAAATATTTGTTAATTTAGAGCATTTTTTTAATAACTTAATCTGTGAATATTTTAGTTCATGTTTAAATTACATAGTGTAATTAATTTGTAAAGTTATGTCTAGCGCGGATAAAAAACCGTGAATCACGTAAAAACTATCAAGCGTATTTTTCCGACACCTTTAAAAAATAATTTCAGCATTTATCTTTTAGTATACGTGTTTTATTAAAATACTTTTTGTATCATGTATAATAATTGATTACTTAGCACATTCACAACATCGTCAAAATTGTTTATAGGTTATTGCTTGTATATCAAAAAGCTTGTTCGACTGTACATCCCTGGATGATTTCAATCATAAAGAGCCTTATGACTACTAAAATTAAGTTATTTCGTACCTTCTTCCCCTTCATATGCGTGGGCAGGTCGTGCACCATGGTGAGTGTGGCCGAGAACACAAAGTTCTGTCGCGCGGCGCGTCGCTCGTCGTCCGCGTTCAGCCGTTCTAATAGGGGCGTTAGTTCGTCGAAATGACCGCGTTCTATCATGCGGTCAGTCTCGTCTATTGCGAGGAATCTGAAGCAGTAAGTTGGGAAGTTTTTAACTGTTGTGACTGACTCTTTGGTCTTGTGGACGCAATTCTTACTGCTGATCATGGGTTAATTTCCAAGTTGGGCAGTGTTATGCGGTCCCGTCAGGATTTGTACCCAGTTAGAGGCAATGGTTACCTGGGACTCACAAATAACTAGCGAAATATTGGTGTACTAAAAACATTATGCACAATGTTGAAAGCATTGCTGGTCCCAATAATAACCAGTACCTTTATTGCATAATACACGAACAATCAGAATCTGAATCGTTTTGAAACAAATTGCTAATCCATTGCTTCGTAACTTCGAAAAAAAAATCTGCTCAACAACGTAAATAACGCAATGAATGTTGTTGAATTACGAAAATATCTTACGCAATTAAATATCAGGTGCTAAGTGTTAGTTTGGCTCAACAGCTTAAATGAGAACTATATAACGAAGGTATTCGGTCCTTTTCGGTACAAAGAAATTTGAGTAACATTCCGTTAAAAAGAGCAAAGAAACAAGCCACACTTACTTGACCATATCCAACTGTTGCAGATGCGGCTGCCCCTGCCCAATGAGCTCCCACAGACGCCCGGGCGTCGCCACCACTATCTCAGGACCTGAGCGGAGCACCCGCTCCTGTTTCACAGCCGCCATGCCGCCCACTATTGTGGCTACTCTTATACCTGGTAGAATTTAAATAGTGTTAGGTTCTAAAATGGTTCATGAGTTTATATTTAAGAAAATATCAAATAGATGGCAATAACCTAATGTCTAAACGTCAGATAGGACATTGAATTATCATAAATACGAAGCTCACCTTTCAGCTTGTCTGCGCTCGGTGCTTGGTGTGGCAACACGCTGTGTTCGAGTTCGCGACAAGTCAATCGTCATCCTGAGGATGCCTCGTTGAGAGGTGAAACACGTGTCGATTTCTTTCAGGGTCTTTTTAAGACTCTTTAGAAATAGCTAAGCGGTGCGGTTACTAAATATATCCACTTCAATTACATTTTATAATGGATTTCCGCAAGGTCACGCCTGAATCAATTAACTATCTAAGCTCACCTTTATCAGATAATCATGTTATTTAGCTCAATTAGGGGGATTGATTGATTGTTTGTGGCAGTGATAGCCTAGCGGTGTGACCGTCGGACTGCCAAGTCATAAGTCTCGAGTTCTAACCCAAGGCAGACATCTCTGATTTTTCAGATTCATATGCGTATTGTACAATGATCACTTGCTTCAAAAACGGTGAAGGAAAACATCGTGAGGAAACCAGCATGCCTGAGAGATATTTTTCAACGGCATGTGAAGTCAGCCAAGTCAGAGGCCCATGGCCGGCTTTAAAGCCGGCCATGGGCCTCTCTGGCACAAGGTTAGTCACTTACCACACAAAAAGAAGAAGGGGGATTAAATGCCAGTTTTCTGTTACTCAACGTGAGTTACAGAAAAGCTGCTAGCTAGTTTTTTTTATAAAACTTTTTTCTTTTTCTATCCACAACGGGGAGGATCTTGACCTGCATTTCATCTGATGGTAAATGATGATCAGGTCGAAGGTGGAAGCGAGCTTGACCAGGAATCCTCAACCACAGAGGAACTGGCTATCTTACCTCTAACTGCCGAAACAAAACAATGCTGTTAACATTGTTGTAACACACACAGACACAGACTTAGATAAGATAGTGGTAGCTAGCCACGCGGACTTAGAACAAGCCCTACCACCAACCAAAGCGAGCAGAAAATTTTTCCCCCACTGGGAATCGAACTCGGGAGACCTCTGGGTCTGAGACAGGTGGTCTAACCACTAGACCACAGAGGTGGTTAAAAATAACTATTAAAAGGCCATCCTTAGGATCAATCCTAGGATAGATTTAGCTATTTAACGCAAAAACTTTTTGCAGAGCAAAGCATATTCCATGTGCAATGTGTATGAGCCACAACAACAAGCTATAGCCGATTTGAGCAGATAAAACGCTTTTTTTTTACTACTAACTTTTTTAAATAGATTTTTTTTATGTTTTTGGTTTTATTGCGTTCCGAGTTACTTTAAGATAAGTAAATATTGTATTTCATACCTGTATACTTAGCAGCGGCTATCAAATGCCTGCTGATCTGTATGGCTAGTTCTCTGGTCGGAGTGACAATGAGAGCAAACAGCGGCTTGCCCGTCTTCATTGACACGTGCCCAGGGATCTCTATGTTATCCACCACCTTCACACAGCCTATGCCTGCAATTAAAGGTTTAATTACAAAAAAAAGCAACCGACTTAAAAAAAGAGTGACTACAAAGTGAAAAATTATTTAAGTTCGGAAGTCGTGACCCGCATAAGTCTCGATCCCGTGAGAATATCGGGATTCAAAGTATCCTATATCCTAATCCAGGTCATGGTCTACCCATGTGCCAAATTTCATCAAAATCTGTTCAGCCGTTTTAGAGTGAAAGCGTAACAAACAAACAAACGAAACTTGTTTTCGCATTAATTAACTCAGCGATGTAACTTGGAAGTTCTGAACATAGCAGTACGAACTTTCGCGCATATTCTCTCACTCACACTCGCCTCATCTCACCATTTGGTTCCTTAACCTTTTGAACGCCATGGTCGGATATAGCCGACAAACGAAAACGTGCCAAATACGCCACTGTCGTCTACAGCCGACAAGAAAACGACATAATCTAAGTACAAAATAAATGTACTAAATTAAGTTTTCAGTGTTTCTTTTTCCTATTATTTAAAACTACATTAATGAAATATTGTAAAATAGCACAAAGATAGATTCATTATTTACATTTCACTAGAAAAAACTATAATCAAAAATTGCTAACCGAAATCCATAAAAAAGTGTTCTTCCTCACGCCACAGTCGTCAAGACACGACAGCTAGTGATGGGTAAATAAGGTAACTTATATTTCATATTTATGAAATATTTTATTAAAAGTAGCTTACTATTACTTCGACAATTATTTTTTAATGACAACTATTCGTATCTGAATATTCCCAATGCATATTTGTAAAATTGTGGAAAAAAATCATAATTGTTATCCATAGATCGACAGTTTACTGTCCACTCTCGCGCATCCCTACGCAAACGCGCATAAACAGTGACCTGTACGCCACAGTCGGGAATAGACGTCAAGCGGTGACGTCATTAGCGCTACGGGAGAGCGCTAGTGATTTCCTACATTTATAATTATGATCGGGGGTAATATTTGTAACGGCATTATTAATGTGCGAGTGTATAAGGTGTGACGTCTCCAATTTACGTCCGTTGGATTTTAACCAACCAAGACCTAGCGAGTCGCTAGGTCTTGGTTGGTTAAAATCCAATCCTTGCGAACGCAGGATTTCGTGGGTCGCTAGTAGCGACCCACGAAATGCTGTGTTTGCAAGACTGGTCGCTTTTGAACTGGATCGAGTGCGAGAAGAAAAACGTTCAGTTACTTACGTAAATATACTGAACGTTATTAGAAAAGTATGGCAGTAAAAGGACTTGGATGACATAAGTTTGCCAAGTTACGAAGAATCGGAGTAATAATAAGTAAATTGATTAAATTGTTTAAAATACTATATGATTATTATTTATTATGTCCCACAATATCACATCCCTACTCGCATGCGAGAAAGTTGTCAAAAGTCGTGCCAGGCACGCCAGAGTCGGGTCTTCCCGACAGCGGATGACGTCATGAACGAGATTAGTGATGTACCTTATTATTATTTGATTTACTCGCTTGTAGTTATAATGTCTGCTTTTAGGTTGTTTAGAGCTTTGTAACTGATGTTTAATGATGGTATGATACCAAATAGGGTCAAATAAAATAAAATAATAATGCAACGAGTAATATTATATTTAAAAAATATGGAACGAAAAGCAATGATTAATTGGTTATCGATAACTTATCGATAAGATGTTGGAATCCCTATTTTTTTTGTAGGTATTTGAGCTGAATTTGTGGCTTGGCGTAGCAGGGGCGCCGAAGCGTTTACACTCTGGCGTTCAAAAGGTTAAAAATGTTCTGCGCGAAGTTCAGAACTGCGAAGTTATATCGGCCGTATTGTTCGTTTTATGAATATTGCTAAATTACTACTGACTTCCAAAAAACTGAGAAATTAATAAGAGCGAGAGAAATACACAAAGTTAATAAGGCATACTGGGCAGGCAGACTGAGGCTGATGTTTGTTTTTCCAAAAGATGTTTCTTTTGGAAAAACAAACGTGATACGAAGTATGAGCGAATCGATGACATTCGCTTACGCGATATCGCGAGTTGATTCGTAGCTTTGGTACATGTTGAGTTCATGATTGTCAATAAGAGCTCTGTTCGAGTTCGAAACATGTTAAACAAACCCGAAATAAATACATGAGTAAAACTGTAAACATGAATATGTGTCACGAAAGTGAATAAAAACAGGCTCACATAGTGGGATATTTAATAACTTTATGTTACCTTGTTCATTCTCATTGCCTTCATCAGGAACTTCTTCATTGCCTTCACTCTCTTCATCACCTGACTCCTCACCCGCCTCACTATCTTGTTCATCACTTTCTACTTCATCATCAACATTATTTTCGACCTCACCTTCATCATTCTCCTCTGCATCACTATCAACATCCTCGTCTATCTCATCACCAGAGGCATTTTCACTGTCTTTCCCTTCCTCATCATCGCTGGTTTCAGCCAATTCATCAGAGTCTAACATATCTGATAGATGGATGTAATTATCATCGTCATCACTGTCATTGCCTTCATCAGCTGAATTCTCTCTTTTTCTTACTGGTACTTCAATTTCTTCTAGATAATCATCATCAGTATAATCATTACTCTTATTCTCTGATTTAGAATCATCAGCCTCATCATTGCTTTCAGCTCCACTGCTATAACCATCTTCAGAGGACTCTTTAGCCGTCGGTACTTCAACTACCTCTTCTTTTTCTGTTATCTTTTCATTAAACTTCCTATCTTTTCTCTTAAACCTTTGTTTTCTGTCTTCTTTTACTTCAGCATTTTTTTTCTTGGCTGATGATTTTTTGTAAGGTATGTCATAGACATCTAGGCCTTTTAAAAGAGCCTTTTCTTTAAGTTTTAGAATGCCACATAATATTGGCAAGCCAAATGCTAATGTTTTGCCACTGCCAGTTTCTGCTGCACCTAGGATGTCTCTACGTCCTGTAGATAACAACAGAGAGATATGTATTTTTTTAAATAATGTGCCTGCTCTTGATTTGCAATATGTAAAATACATTTTTTTTCGGTTTGGTATTTAATTTCTGTTTCTGTAATCTATAATTGAGAATTTACCTTTCCATTAGATAAAACTAATAACTGTAAACATATTTAAATTTAAATTAGAATGGATTGGATAGAGCCAAATCTCTTCATGAAGACAGAGTTAACGTTTTAGTTGATATTTAGGGCTTATAATAGTTTTTGAGATGGGTTGAAAACTGTCCATTAATGGCTAAAAAGGAAAAGTAGTAGAATAAAATAAATATAATATTTACCGAGAATAGCAGCCGGTAGCGTCAACTGCTGTATTTTTGTAGGCTGTTTGAAGCCCAATTCAGTGAGAGCTTTTATAATAGGCTCCTGCAACTTAAATTCAGCCCATGTGAGCATATCGTCAGGTGTCAAATCTGTATTAGACTGCGGTAGGTCTCCTAACTTCTGTTTTACATTTTTAGGAATATTTTGTGCATTATCTATGTTTTTGTTGCCATCTTTTTTTTTGTTTTTAGATTTCTTATTTTTATTTTTAGCTGTCTTTTCTGTGTTATCATTATTTTGGTTAGGAGTTTCAGTGTTGTCATTATTTTCCTCAGTGTTAGAAATTTTTGTGTTTTTGTTTTTCTTCTTATTTTTATTTTTAGTCCTCTTTTGACTACTGTTAGCTAGTGATGGTTCTATAGAGTTGCACGATTCTACAACAAAACCGTTGTCTAGTTTAATTTTTTTGCTAGGAACCTCTTTGGGTTCGCTTACTGAAGATTTTCGCTTCTTCTTTTCTTCTCTCCTCTTTTTGATTATTTCTTTCTGTTTACTCTGGAACAAAATTACTAATTATATTTTTATTAATAAATATTGTGATGTGCAATGCTCATTACTCTTGTGTATGATGGTGAGTATAGTCAGAAGCCCTTGCTCTGTACTCCTGTCTTGAAGATATTTTTGACTATCCTGTATTGCAACACATATGATTTTATTTTGATCAATGGTTTAAGTTTGCAAATATAAAAGATGATTGTAAAAGTGCATAGCAACGATATTTCTTCACCCCAAATCCCACAAATTAAAATCGCCTGAGTGTGCTTTTGTTTTTGTATAGTTAGTTAGTAAGTTATTTAATTTAGTACTAAGTAAATAGTAAGTCATGTAATAATTTTATAAAAGCTGTATTAGTTTTACATGACATCTACTACCTCCTGATGATGAGGACGTACTTTGTTAATATTGAATATATGGATTCCTTATTCCACAGACAGATGGGTTACCTATTGTTTAATCTTATGAAACATATTGGTGAACTCTTTTCACAACTTATGTCCACCAATAGAAATTTCATCTACAAAAACCATGATGGTAAAACGATATTTTCACTAAAAAGCGATAGGTAGGGATTGAAATTAACAAACCCTTTTAGATTGCTTCTTCTCCTTATCAAAGCCATAGTCGGTACACTCTTCTAAACCCACAAAACCATGGAATTTGTCTGTCATGGAGGCCGGAAAACCATCCATAGCTACCGACTCCCATTTCATATTATTTATTTTCTTACTCATTTTAATAGTTTAATTTAAAAACTTGTAAAAATCGTGTTATTTTGGCTAGCATAACCTCAAATCTCAAAATAATGCAAATTGCAATGTGATTTTGACGTTGATTGACAGTTCAGTTTGAAAGTTGCATATTCGTTCAGAAATATCGAACTATTATCACGCCTGTCCCAAAAGCGTAGACTGAGATCTGTAGTCCAAATTTTAAGCTTCTATTTTTGTTCTAGGGGTTTGCAGTGTAAAGGTGCAAATACCCAAAAAAACTTGTAATCGCAATAAGAGTGTTACAGAATGATATAAATTAACGAGAAATTTAAAAACAAATAAAAAGGAAAGATTACCTGTGCGGTACATTCTAAACTTTGATCACTGCGTCCAATACTTAAACTGTTGGCTAGGTTAATGATCGACAACATCTCACATGGTTATTTCAGTTATACAAAATTAATAGGTACTTATCTGAAATTGTCAAAAATTTATCAAAGAAACGTTGAAACGATTGTGTGAAATCATTATAGTGTGGCTCGAAAGAGGATGAAATTATTGAGAAGGCGTATGGATCGGGCTGATAGAGATGTACCTATATTTAGAAGAACAAAAGACGTCGACCCAAAATAAATTCGGGTTGAAGGAGGACTCTGGAGAATTATTTTATGAATTTAGCAAATATATATTATGTTAAATAATGTTTCTTGGACTATATGAAAGATGATATGGCAAGAAATTAAATGAAATGAAATTGTTTATTCTGTAATAGGATATCGGAATCACTTTTACATGTCATATTAAAAAGATAGGTAATTAAAAATAAGCTAGATGAGTTCAGCGTTTCCTATTTGACTATGCTGAGGAGAAAGGCCGAAACAAACTCAGAGGTCGAAGTGTCTTTTAAATTCCAGACATAATCTTGGTCATGAGGACTATATAAATATGTAGATTAGTGTCTGAAATAATCTTTTCAGGAAAGAACCACACAGATTTGAGTGGATCTCTCCAGTCAGTGCAAGCATTTGTCGGTAATCGCGGAGCTCAACTCAGAACTTAAGAGCTCGAAAAGGAGTGATTACCGAGATGACGACTAATACAAAAAAAAAAAAAGAAAAAAAAAAACTCATATCTCATGTTGCGCCAACCACAAATAAATTGGGACAAGTTCAGGAGACTGACGATGATGAACTTATTGGGAGAGCAACCTTGTTAGGTACGGTAGTTATCTGCTGTGCAAATAAATAAATATACAATCTTAATCTGTGGTAATGCATGGTTATTTAGTGAGATGTTTTTGAGACGTACGGTGTGCACATACGAACAACATAAGAGTAGTGATCATGGATTGGTACCGGGCAGTTGTGTTGAGGTGGGCCAGATAATTTATTTGTTTAATTTGAGTGAAGAAATAATAATAAATATTAATAATACATACTGGTAAAAATAATAACGCTCCTTTTTGCTTCGCCATAGTCGGGTAAGAAAAGCCATAGGTGTGCTAATTTGTCGATATTTCAAATAATTTAGTAAAAAAATAAAAAAATAAAAATACTAACTACTAAGTATTAGGTACCCTACATTATGTTGTAGTCGAGACTGAGCGTTTTCTTTGAATTTGATTTTTTTTTTTCAATAAATCTCTTGAAAATGGTTAATCTTAAACGATACGAATAGCTACCTGAAATGCCTCTAATTACTCTCCTATCTATTTATGTAATAAAAATCTTAAATTCATTCATTCAATGTCAAACAACGCACAGCACAAATCAATGGGTTTAGAATCATAAAACTTTGTCCCTAAGTGTTCCTTTCAGTACCATTGGATTTTAGAAAATTAATTTACTAAACGGGTTAAATAAGGGGTGGAAGTTCGTAATTGTTGCTGACGGGGAATCCCATGGGGCTCGTTCGTCATTAACTGCAATAAGCTGTCGTTTCACTTGTGCACTGATGACAAGACGTCATGGGCCCCGAGTAGGCTCCTTCCTACAGGCAGAAACACCGGGCCTAATTTTGGGGCAGTTTATAGCTGTGCGATCGTAGAACCAAAATAGGCCACAGCACTTTTAAATTGAACTATTAAGTACCCTAGAGTACTAATCATCGCCTGAGGCCCGCTTGCAGCAGGGCTTGAAATACCGTTAAAAATATGGTATCGTTACAGCCTTTTGATGCAGATATCGTTAACTAATAAATAACGTTATAATATTTAACGTTATATCTGGCACATTTTATCGTTAAGCATACGTAACGTTAAAAACTACGCTATCGAAAATTTTATCGTTATGAGTTAGTTTCGTTACCGTCGCTCTCATCCAATCGCAAAAGAATGTCGGACTGCATCGACGCTAAGACTGTGCCATACACTATTTGCGTGTTTAATATTTTCTTTGCCATTCTGTTTTGTGCTTGTTCTTGTGAATATACTTGGTTGGTTTGTCCACCCGCACAGTGTGGTAAGATCCCGGTTTTTGTGTCATCGTGTTTGTATTGAATTAATCGATAGAATCTACAATTCTGAGGATTAGAGTAAAACTCAGGGTTCGCCAAGACTTGTACTTTAAAAAAAAAAGTCAAAGTTTCGGAATATCCGACTTATGAAAAACGAAAAAAAATTATTATAATTTAACGGAAGTACATAAGTACTTCCGTTATTTTTTTTTTTTTCCAGAATTTGTTTATTCTATCGAAAAAAGGTATAATAGCCGATCGTTCTACCAATTCCTGTTGCTTTAGTATGAAGGGGTCGAGAGAAATGATTTTTTTTTCCTCATTTTTCGTTTTCATTTTTTTTATTCTTCTAAACCGCCGTAGTAGGTGGTCATTCCTTCATCAAAAAAAAAATGCTGATACTTTCTATTATGTGTAGTATTATGTCCAAAACTCATTCATTGGTTTCCAGGAGTTATTAGAAATTTTAGTAATATCCGAAATATCCGCACTTAGGGCTGCCACTTCAACCAAAACATAATTTGTTTATTTTTATTAAGTTTTTGCTTTCTTATCACGACCATAACAAGATATCATTATTTTGTGGCTTAAAATGGCAAAGATTGAGTAATTTTATAAAGGAAATTAAAAAACAAATGGAGAAATTGGTATCATGTTGATTGATACACCTTTTTGGAAACCGTCTATAAATTCTAACCCAAAAGACTTAACTAATAGTAAATAAAAGAAAATCCTTTCCGATGTCTCATAAGTATATTAATCAACATTTAACATGAGTATTATATCAACATTTTGACAATTAAAAAAATATTTTTAGTCAAATTAGTTCTTTTCATTATTAATTTTACAATTCTTTTAAATCAATTTTATTATACTTTTTGTGTTATAACAATTTTTTAGAATAATGTATTTTGTATTTATTTATCTACATGAATTATATACCTATCTAATTATTTTAAATCAATTTTCATCATGTATTTACATCAATTGTATTGATTTTTGATAAAAAATACGATGAGAGTGCGCCCCTGCTTAAATTATTTACGTTAACTATTTATATTTATTATTATTTATATACAATATGTAACTATATTTACTAAAGTATAGTATTTCCTATAAAGCAAAATCAATGGTTGTTCCATCTGGAGTTGGAACAATTTCAGGGGACTGAGCGCCAGTCAACCTTTATACCGTAACCGTACTCTCCACTTCAACAACCTCAGTAAGACGTGACTGAGGTACGTCGTGCAGAACTACGGCTGGGGGGCTTGCCTTAACTGGTCGGCCCGCGAGAAGGATCACTCTATAAAACCCGACAGCGAAGTCGTTTAAACCCTACGGATATCTGGCGACCTCCGTAGTATGTAGACTTACCCCCGGAATGGCGTCACCCGGGGGTAAACCTTCTATCGACCCTACGCGTGGGAACAACAATGGAAACTAATCAAAAACTAACAAATAAACCTGGAATTTCAACACAGACGACTAGATGTTTTCAACTAATCAACAGAGCCCTAACGATGCGTATCAACAGACAAATGACCGTGAAGGACATTCTTCTGGTACAAAAATACTAACTCGAATGGAAGCCTTTATGCTGTTTAAGGGTAAAGCAAAGCAGCTGCCGCTTTCCGAACGAGTGAGTATGGTTGTCAATTATTTTGGCTCTGAATATCAACTTTTACAGACTGACGAGGAGTTGAAACAAACACTTTCAGGACTTTTATCAAAGAGTCAAGATTACTTTAAGCGTTGTAAGTTGGATGATTGGCTTATTAGTACTCTTGTTAGTGGTCATTTGATATCAGTCCCTGTTAATGATGAAACTTTATCAGCAACAGTTTCTAATAATGAATCTCTATTTTGTCCGAAATAAGGAAAGGTTTATGGCTTTAAGCAGAAGCCAACAATATAAAGCCTTAGACAACGAACCAAATGTCCAGAAAATACAAGCGTTTGTACGATCTATTAAAATCGGAGGACAAAATCTGCCACATTCATCATCTAAAGATTTAGAGACACTATTATGTCTATATCTAGAACCTGAGACTGCTCCAACAGAAATTCTGAAAAAGGTTCAGACGTCTCCAGAACCATGCAAACCTGTCGAAGCTCTGGCTATGATAACTGACAGAAATATGTCCGTCGAAACATACAATGCAATTCGATTAGATCATAAAAGACGCGGATTTGATGCATACCCCCCGTATTATACAATTCAAGAGGCTAAAAAAACCTGTTATCCTGACCAAGTTCAGGTGTCTGAAAGAGAAGCATCTATGCCTCTTCAAAGTTTAATAAACTACACTTTTATTCAGGTGATTAAATTATGTGATGATCAACTATTGCACCAAAAAAATCATTCAAGCAGTAGATTTCATTTTAAGGGGTAACTGGGGCTTTGATGGAAGCACTGGGCAATCTTTATATAAACAGTCATTCTCAGATGCAGAAGGCGACGAAAATAGTCTTTTTGCGACGACATTTACGCCATTGCAGGTTGTAAGTAAAGACAGCAATGATGTTATTTGGGTAAATCCTGCACCGTCATTATTTCGTTACTGTAGACCGTTACACTTGCAGTATAAAAAAGAAACGAAAGAATTAATTACTTTGGAGAAACAGTCTATTCAGGATCAAATGCAAAATCTTACCCCCATTATAACTGAAACCTCGAGAGCCCATACAATAAAAGTGGTTGAATATGAATTATACTGTGCAGCTGTTGATGGAAAAGTCCTGAATGCAATTCTTTGTACACCATCTCAGTTATGTTGCCCATATTGCGATTTGACCTCATCCCAATTCAACGATTTAAACTTAGCATTCTCCAAACCAGCAATAGAAGAACGTTTGGTGCATGGCATAAGACCACTTCATTCTTGGATAAGGGTCTTAGAATTTTTATTAAACCTGGGATATAAAGTAGAGGTTAAAAAATGGAGGATCCCTCAAAGGTCAGAAGAGAGCCGAATAGTCGAGGACCGTAAAAAAATAATTCAGGCTAAAATCAGAGAATGGGACTTTTGGTAGATGTTGTCCGTCCAACTTCAGGGACCACTAACGACGGAAACACTGTACGCACTGCTCTTTCTGATAGAAACCGAGGAACTTTTGCAAACATTCTGAACATTGACCAGTGGCTATTAGATGGATTATTTAGTATTTTAACAGTTTTGTCTAGCAACCTGCCTATTGAGCCTGAAAAATTCGATTTTTTTTGCTAAGAGTTGGCATACAAATATGTTGCGACGTATGGATGGCATCCTATGACTGTCACGCTTCACAAAATTTTAGTATTTGGGTCGAAAATTATAGAAAAATCAAATTTACCTATTGGCATGCTCTTTGAACAAGCGGCTGAGTCACGCAACAAAGGAGAATGACCACGACAATATGGAACACGGTACAGAGTTGCGTCAATTCCAAAGTTGTTTTAGATGGTTTATAAATTAACCAAATAACCATCTACAATTGCCATTTTGGAATCAAAACCCGCATTTCCAAGTTTTTTTTAGAAAACGTAACTTAACCTCAAAATAGAAATATCCGTCGTGTATAGAGGTAAGTTTATAGGTCGTAGTTTGGAGAGCAGATTAATTAGCATATCTGATGGGATAGAGACTTAAATAAATCAGTACCTTGCCTTTATATTTCCTGTTAAAACAGTTACAAATACAAAAAAAAGGAGAGCTGTAAAAAAAAACAATAGAATTCAAAGAGATTTTTAATTTGATCCAGTGACACTGGTAGCACTTCAAACATGTAGGTAGGTATATAATCAATCATAGTATATCTAACCCTTACAGTAAGTAGGTAGGTACCTATACATATAGGAACAGCGAATGACTTCATTCATCATTTTCATTAAAAAAATCATCTAAATAAGATGCTGGAGCAGTGATATCATTGTATCTAGCCCAACTCAAAAACCACACCACTGTCATTATGTGAGCACAGCAGCCAACATTTCATACAAAAAGAAAATATTTGTATAATTGTTGTATACACAACAAAAAATAAACTGTAATATTTAAATCGCAATGAACCATCTTAGCATGCAATGCATGCGCAATTGACATTGGACTTTTTGACAATGACAATTCAATTTGAGACACCAACACCAATGTTGCCACTTTAGATTTTAAATAAAAATCGATTACTCGAATAAATACACCCGACACATGACATGTTATTTCAAATGACTGATTTAGTTCTATAATCATTAATTTATTAAAAAGGTTCGATTTATATCAAACCGAAGCAAGATAATTAAAAAAAAATCTATGCAATCATTCATATGTATCGTTAGCCAACAAAGTGAAATTGCTTTAAAAAGTTTTGAAAGCAAAATAATACGACTACTGTGTGTGTGAAATACTAATTATTTCACACCACAGTAGTATGATCTCGCTTTATTATTTATAAAAAACCCGCGATTTACCTTTCCAATGACTTTACATTTATATTAATTTGTAATCGTATACAAAAAAATCGATTAGAGTTGTCAATATATTTACTTATTTTGATTATGGCAACACTTTAACGTAAGAATAGCCGGCAGTAGGTAATTTATTTTATCAAAACAATTTCATAACTTATTAAGTTTACAAAATAAACCCCTATACAAAATTGGCATTCTAATTGCAGAATGACTTCAAAAATAAAGAAAATAATTGTAATATAATTTTTATCTTGATGCATTAGAAAAACCAGTACCGTTGATGGTCATGATTCTTTTTGAGGTTTGACAGAGAGCACCATACTAGAAAAAAACTCGTGAAGCAACTATGTTTGACCTCTTTCACAGAGCTTTAGTCTCATCGGATCCAATTATCTCTGATTACAACCTCTTAGAGAGAAAAATAAGGCTAAAAAATCCAATTGCCACCGGCCGTATTGTCTTTGTTGAGATCTGTTAAAGAAGAAAATCCAGCCATCGATGATTATTCGCATATTGAATTAATTGTAACTAACAATGAAGATTAATTTTAGTTCGGTTAGCCCATATGATATTTTACAAATTCATATACATTTTTCTTTCGAATAGCCAACTCCATATTAGTTATTAGAAAGTATTTAAAAAACCTTTTTTTTTTTCAAAAAATAATTTTTTTTTTGTTTTTTTTTCGTATACTTGAAAGTGACAACCCTAAAGAAAATTTTGAATTTCCAATAACTCCTGGAAACCAATGAGTTTGGTTTTGGAATTAATACTACACATAAAATAAAGTATCAGCAATTTTTTGATGTAGGAATGACCACTACTATCATCATCATTAATTTTAAAAAAAAAAAATCGATGTTTCGGAATATCCGACTTATGAAAAACGAAAAAAAATCATCACTACTATAATAATCATGTATGATGATTTAATAATGATTTTTTTTTCGTTTTTCATAAGTCGGATATTCCGAAACTGTGAATTTTTTTTTTAAACTTCGAGTCTTGGCAAACCCGGAGTTTTACTCTAATCCTCAGAATTGTAGACTCTATCGATTAAATCTAATAACACCATGATACAAAAACCGGGATCTTAGCACACTGTGACACAAGATGGTTACAGAATCCATCTCTGAGAAGACCTGTTCAGACTGTTATATTTAATAACTGTGTTGGTACTGATGGAAGAAATGAGAATTTTTCACGCCAACTACAAGAAGAATTACAATTTATCCAACCCTGCATGCGGACACGTGTTTAAACGAAAATTTTACATTTTGTAGACACTATCAGAAATTGTCACACTAGTGAAATAGATTTAACAGTATCAGAGAAAAATAATTAAACTTACAATAATTAGGATCGATTGCAAGGTATCGAATAAACTAAATCTATAAAAAGAAACCAACAAAAGTCAAGTCTTTATCAATAGAGTCACCTACTGTCTACACAACTCACGGTGATCAGCTGCCGTTATTTAAAATTATGAGAAAGTAGAAAATAACTTTGTTTTTTCTCGCCCCATTAAGTTAGACTATCCAGAATTATATATATTACTATACAGAAGTCCTAAAAAGTATGATAAGCTGAAGCCCAAAGATAGAAGACCCCTAGATAATCCCGACTAACCCCTATTGTATGTTTGTTCTAACTTTTTTAAATTATTTGTTAACGATTTTCTGTATATGTACGATGTTACGTGTTCTGTAAGCGCGTGCGAATGCCGTGAGAGATAAGAAGACAACAAACGAAATGGCAACAGCGCCGACAGCGTGTGAGAAGGGCCGACGGCGGCCGCCTTAGAAAGACGGCAACGTCGCATAAAATAACCAAAATAATACCGATAATTGTTACCGCTATTTTTACAATAACATTAAAAATACCGTTAATTTTTAACACAATTTTTAACGTTCTTATTATGTTATGTTACTAAGTATCGATATCCAAATCGTATCGATATCTAGGTATCTCTATGAAAATACCGTTACGTAACGTTACTTTTAATGTGAATTGGTAACGTTTTCAAGCCCTGGCTTGCAGTCGTTTTTTTTTTTATGTACCTACTCCGTATTAATTACAGTTACAAATCTAGAAATTTTATATAAATATTATAATATTGGTTAATTTTAAATTGCGTGGATACAGAAGATAGGGGTTTAACACCGTTACCGAGAGATTGAGGACTTGATTGCGATCGCATCGAGGCAATCATTAGTATTACCTACATGTAAGGAAATTTTTTACTGAACAATTTTGTAGTTTTTTTTTTATTGACTTATAATTATATTTTTTTTATAGCAGATTTTCGTTAGGTTATGTTAGAAGGTGTTATAGTGGTGTAGGTGTAGTGGCTTGCGGACGGTGAGCAATGGGTAGCTCGCCGTCCGATAAGGACCAGGCCCGGATCGACGGCTCGTTGGTTTTCACGCGCGCCTCAAAGAGATGTCAGCAGAACTGACGGGGTCCGCTAGGGCCGATGCCTGCTGGAGTTGCGGGGAAGTCCGAAAAGGAAACCGTCGCCCCCGGCAACATGGCAACTGAAGGAACACGGGTAGGTTTTAGTCAATAAGAGTCTGACACGCCCTCCCGCTCCGTCCAGAGCGGGAGAAGTTATTTGATAATTTCCCAACCAAAAAAAAAGTTGTAATAGTATATCGACTGAGGAGCTCACAGGTACTTCCTAATTATTAATCTCGAGAAATCAGAGTTTCTCAAAAAAAAAATAACGTTTTGAATTTATGAAAAGTAGAATTGCTCGCCTGCTATTTCGTTGAAACTAAAATATTTAAAACAAAATTTCGATTTATTTATAAGATAGCCTCCCGGGCGATCATTACTACCTAGCTAATAGCTATTTAACGAGAGTAAGCAAACCAGAAATTTAGCTGTACATTCGCTTGTTTTCTGATTGTTAAAGGTATGACGAGGTACTTAAGTAGGTGTAGGAAAAACTTCGTTCCAAAACTAAAATTTTCGAATGCGACTGTAGTTCTTCGTCGCGGCTTTTTCGTACTGAACAAGTGTGCGGGCGGCGGCGGCGGGAGCGTCAGTCGCTCGCCCGCATGAACTGTCACCAACGAAAATACCAACACCAACTAAAATTGTATGTCATTGCATGTTACTAATTTCGTAATATATTTGGGAGAAACGTTGCATTTTGATTAATTAAAAAATATTTACGCAATTTTTCGAGTAACTTCCGGTTTAATAAAAAATATTATCTGTCTACACATTACCCAAACTGACTGAAACATGAGCTATGTGCATAGAGTATAGGCTATGTGTCAGTCAGTCTAGGTAAGCAAGGAATATATCTATTCTCTTGGCTCAAAGGGAAAAATTTTGCTCGACAAAGATTCCTTCTGGATTTTCAGTCTTTAAAAATAAAAAAAAGTACGGTGGCAATGACCACGAAGTAGTTTTAAAAACTTCCACGGTCTCTCAACTTTCCAAAGTAAATGAATAATAAGTACCTACTTTTCGAGATATTTGTTGAAATTGGAGTTCGAATATCAGGAGGTCAGGCGACAAACTGTTTTTTTCATACCACCTGCTCGACACTGTCAAATTATATGTCATGTAAACCTAACCTAAAGTAAGTCATTTAAGACCTGAGGTCTAGCAGAGCATTAATATTGTACTGAATTTCATTATGACCCGCAGATCATTAATGTGATTTGAATTTGGAACATAACGTAGAAATCGCATACGAACATTTACGATAGTAGGTACATAATAATTCCATGCATTCACCATTAAGATCTGCACTAAAAAATAAATTATTTGAAAATCGAACTGGCCACTACGAGTATGTAGAATATAAATAAAAGAAAAATAGAACAAAAATTAAAAAGAGGCGCGAATACCGAAAATTGCTTTGCTTTGTTATACAACAAATTACTTAACTACAAATTCTCACAAAAATGTCTAGTGACGATAGTGAATCGACTCCGGAGTACATTAAATCCGAAGCTATTGGCATTACCAACAATCTACTCCCAGAAAAGTCCAAGGAATCGTACATGAAAGCCTACGACGATTTTTACAAATGGAGAATTACAAAGGGCTACAAGTCTGTATCAATCAGTGCTTTTATCTACTTCCAGTATTTATCATGTACAAAGAAGCCAAGTGGCCTATGGTTCATCTATTCGATGCTCAGGTCAACAATAAGCATAAAAAATAATAGGTATACAAATGAATACATACACCAAATTACTGACATTTTTAAAAACGAAATCAGAAGGACATCGTCCTAAGAAATCAAAAGTTTTCACAGCTCAAAATACGGAAACGTTCCTAAATGAAGCCCCTAAGCACAGCTTTCTTGACAGCAAAGTAAGTACCTACCTATTGATCCAATTTTTAGTAACTAAAGTAGCTACATACTTACTATAGGTAAATATAGGTACTAGCTACCCGCTTATGAATCGATCGCTTGTGAGCGAACTACTGATGTGATGTTTCAACTCTAAGTAAAATAATAATTATTATTGTAAACCTTCGTAGGGTTTATGTTTTATTATTAAAAATAATAAACTTTCTTCTTTAAGAAAGTTTATAACATGTAATACATATAAATTAAAATATAACGTAAGTCACCTTCCTACTTAAATACTAACCTACCTACCTATTTTTGTTACAGGTGGCATTGATTTTCGGAGTGAATGGCGCTTGTCGTGGAAATGAACTCGTAAACATTAAAGTCTAAGATATCGAAAAACATTCAGATTTGTTGCTGGTAAATTTGCCAGATACAAAATCAAAGAAAGAACGGTCATTCGTAGTCCGTGGAGAATACGTAAGAATGATAGAAAAGTACCAAGCTCTACGCCCCTCTAATATAAACACAAACAGATTTTTCGTAGATTATAATAATGGCAAGTGCACCAGGCAAGTCATTGGAAGAAATAATATCAGCAGCATGCCGAAAGAAATTGCGTAATACCTGAAATTGACAAATGCCGAGCTCTAAACGGGCCATTGTTTCAGGAGAACATTGGCTACTCTATTGGCGGATTCAGGAGCAGACATGGCCCAGATTAAAAGACACAGTGGCTGGAAATCTGATGTAGTAGCAGAGGGCTACATTGAAAATTCTATACAAAATAAGGATAAAATAAGCTGCCGCATTGGTGACAACATCAAACTAAAAACACCGTTGATTACTGATATTTGGACACCTTTGTCACCACAACCTTGCACATCAAAACACCATTCATCTAGCCTGCTGCCTCAAGCACCACCTTCACCAAATTTCACGACCCAAAATGGTCCTCAGCAGATTCAAGTTTATGAATTACTCAAATAAATTCTACCTCAACTTCAATAAATGTACCGAATAAAAACAACTTTGTCTTTCCACAACTGGTTTAATGTATCAAACATTACCTTTAACATTTAATTGTTTTACTAACTGTAATTGTAATTTTAATAAATGCTTTGATTCTAGTACTATTTCTTTTTATTGTCTCGTAGATGGTGTGAAAAGTAGAGTATTCTCCTCGGGGATAAAGGTACCTTCGTCATGGGCGATCTTGAATCCCACGCTGCACTTAGGATTCTTGTTTTAACTCCTTCGCTTTGCTCGGGAGTTAACGCTACACTCTCTCGCTCCACTCGGGAGTTAACAGAATTCGATTCAATACGGCGCCCGCTACATAAGAAACTACTTTATCCCCTTAGTGCATAATCTACTATTATGTAAATATATGTATATGGTATATATTTATTATGAGTCTATGTTACCCAAATTTAAATTATTTGATTTTGAATGATACTTTGACCGACTCGCGGACCCTGTCTGGACCCTGCGTGCGCTTGCGACTATTACACATCGAAAAATTAATAAATAAGATCATCAGTGTAACTGTACTGCAAATGCTACTGGTATTCAGCTGCATCCAGTTAGACTGGAATCCAACCCCAAACAGTGATGATGCATGATGATCGGTGCAACTGTTTTTAAATATCAGTGAAATTACTTATTTAGTGAAAAGATTTGCTTTGCTTTGCTCTTCTTCTTGAAGAAACTATCTAAAATTATTAAAAAAAAAATACCACACCTATCGCGAATAGGGTCCAAGCTACCGGTGTTTTTGGGGAAGGTGCCGCCTAGCTTTACGGGCAAGACAGGGTGGCAGGGGACATCGACGTGATAACTGTTACCATGGGTTCAGTACATGATTCTGAACCCCCCTGCATTGAAATTTTTCGTCGGTTATAAAAAAAAACAGCTGTTTTATAGAAAAGTGCAATAACTACGCTTTCAAAATATATGGAACAGCAGACCTACTAAATTCAAAAATGTAGTAGGTATTTTAACAGCAGGTGATAAGATAGCCCCACGTAACTGGTATCTTCGAAATCTTTATCCTTATCAGAAAAAAACTCAAACAAGATTCAGGTTCTCACTGTCTACCAGATAAGTGACTGCTCTCATATCGTTTTTTACACATATTTCACGTCAACTGGGGGGTCCTCGACAAGTGGGGGGGAATAATCGCGATATCGCTGAAGTAACCGTGAAAGTAAGTAAGTGATCTTGTTTAATTTGTTGATAAAAAAGATCGATCTTGTTTTGTTATGAATGCAATCAAAATACGAATTGTATTGACTTTCCTTATTTCCATAAATAAAAAATATTTTTTTCATTCCGCGAATTGAACCCTGGGAGCGTACCACCAGCTCATAAGCAGTGGGAGAAAGAGATGGAGCTATACGTCGTGTAGAGCTTCATTTCTTTCCCACACTGAAGTAATATTAAAATAATACTGCTTTTTGAGCTGGTGGTAGGCCCCCTGATTCCACGACTCGTAGCAGTAGCAGCAGCCGATCGATCATCCATTGCGCCAACCACGATGTCAAATACATGGGTATAAAAGTCCCATAGCGTAGCCGTTGTCTCCACATTCCGTACATCAAAATTTTATTTGGTGTGATAAATCGCTGCTTAAGTACAGCAGCGCGCAATGAAACGCGGAGGTATTTAAAGCTAAGGCGAAGATAACCGACTATTAATAATTTTATACTGTAGATCACGTCTAAACGAGTAGTGTTAAAGATTTGGAAAAAATATATGTTAAATTAGAGCATTTTCTAATTTTAATTAAATATATGTCGAAGGCGGATAAAAAACTGAGAATTACGCAAAATCTATCAAGTGTATTTTTCTGAAACCTTCATCATTTTAAAAATAATTTAATTATTGACCCTTTTGTATACGTTTTTTATTAAAATACATTTTTTTTATATATATAATATATTAATAATGCATCTAATTTGGGACAGCGCTCCTTGATGGACGAATCCTATTAGTGGCTGGACGTACGACGCGTTGCGCGAGCTCAGTACAGAACATGAAAGCTCACCACTCAAGGTCACTGGCATATTATCTGTCTTTTTTTTTGGTTTGGATATTATCAAATAACTTCTCCCACTCTGGGCGGAGCGGGAGGGCGTGTCAGACTCTTACTGACTAAAACCCAACCGTGTTCCTTCAATTGCCTGTATGTTGCCAGGGGTCACGGTAACCCTTTCGGAGAAACCCGCGTTACGTTATAACATTTAAAACTTGCTTTCGTAATAAAAAACATTTAAAAAGTTGGAACTTTGACCTTCAATGTTTTTAATCAGAAGTTTCTCAAGTATACAAAAAAAAAAGATCTTAATGGCGGGGACTACAACTGACTTCGGCTCGTTAAGCGTCTTTTTACACCCGTTAAATGTGCTGGTCGTGCTGGAAGATATGCAATATCACAGAGGATAAGTCTTATTTATTCCACAGCGCTGTGTTATCCGTATCATGGTGTGAAGACCTGACGTTTCCTCCTGGATTCAAGTTTGGGGCGGCCACTGCTGCTTACCAAGTTGAAGGTGGCTGGAATGCTAGTGGTAAGGAGCCGTTATAAATTAGGAACACATCTAAAACACTTATAATCAACCTTTATCTTTAAGGACAGTAAGAGATGTGATAGCCCTATCATATCTCTGGTGGAAACGCAGCCTTACGCAGCGTAGCGAGGGATGTGTTTGTTAAGAATCAATAGAATCGCTTCATTTACCTAGCCTCGCTCAGCGCAGCTCCAGTGGAAATGGCTTAGCGGAGCGATGTTTTTGTACGTACACAACAAACGAGGGATATGTGCGAGGGATGTGTGCTAGGGATGGACGCGAGGGAGAAATCGTAACTGAAAAGAGCCCGCTACACATCCTCGCACCGTTTCACAGCGTCGCTACGCATCCTCAGCGGCCTAGCACATCTCTGGTTGAAATGCAGCCTTAGAGCCCGCTCGATTCCCAGTAGTAACTTCAGCCGAACTATTCTGTAAAAATCTCGTCGTAAAAACTTGTTGTGAGCTTGAAGTGAGGTGTCTTGACACTGTTGACAGCTCACTTCACCTAAGTTTTCACGGTGAGTTTTTTTTACAGAATAGGACTACTGGTAACCGGGGTGCGTAAATACAAAGGCGCCGCGGATACAACACAGATAGCTGTTCTGTAACGCAGCCGCTTCCATATGAATAAAGAATTACAAACACGATTACACCACAGACATTTGAAAACTGTCTGCAGTGTGATCGGCTCCGAAAGACATTGTTTTATCAATGCCTGCAATACAGCTTATAAGAACTCGCTCTGTCTACACTGCATGTATCAAACTTGCTTGCGACGTAACGCATCTTGCGCGCATACTAAATAGCCTGCCTAGTTGAGATCAACTCGGAAGCAGGTTGGTCATAGTTCTAACCTAACCTAACCCATTTCACCCAGTTCACAGTTTTTCGACAGTTTATAATCCAACGGAAATAATATTATGGGTGTCTGGGTTGAATCCGCCTTTTCATTGCCTTATACAAACAAATGCGCTTGCACTACAAACTTTTACCAGCCAATCGCAAGATAATGCAGCACAGACTATGGGTGTCTGTGTTGCATCCGTCTTTGTATTTACGCACCCGGGGTTTCTCTCGAAGAACGCCGTCATCCACCACACGGGTTCAGTGTGGATTGGTGGAGGTTACGTGTTCTTTACCCAACCGTAGAGGGAATTTGATGCACTTCAGCTTAAAAAAAAAATCATACAACAGCACTTAAAGATAAACCCACAAATCGGAGAAATAAAAAAAGTACGTGAATTTTTCAGACAAAGGCGAAAGCGCCTGGGATCGGTTAACCCATCATCATCCAGAAATGATTAAAGACCAGAGCAGTGGCGACGTCGCCTGCGACTCTTACCACCAATGGAAAAGGGACATAGAGATGGCTGTGGAATTGGGTCTACATTTTTATAGGTAAGTTAACTAATAATTATTTAATTAATTGATTCAGGCGTGACCTTGCGGAAATCCATTATAAAATACAATAGACGTAGATATATTTAGTAACTTGTTCCGCTTAGCTATTTCTCAAGAACCATAAAAAACCCTGAAAGAAATCGACACGTGTTTCACCTCTCAACGAGGCATCCTCAGGATGACGATTGACTTGTCGCGAATTCAAACGGCGTTTTGCCACACAGACCGCTGAACGCAGTCTACGTTACTAAATATACCCACGTCGATTGAATTTTTTTTAAATATTATTTTCCCTCTAGAAGTAAAAATAACAAAACAGTGAGTGATGCCTCGAGGACGTTGCCTAGGGTCGAATTAAATAGCGTACTGATAATGATACTGCTTTAGAGGAACGAGGAACAGGGTGTAAAGTTCATTCATCCTCCATAGAAAATGGAGGATCCTCCGACCAGACGGGTGTCATGTCTGATGGGCAACTGCTCGACGATTGTTATCGATTTCGGCATTACGATTAATCTACATGCGCAACAGCGCATGTAGATTACTCGTAATGCCCGAGATGTTAAGCACAGGCCACCACTGATGGGAACGAAGCGAAACGAAGCTAAGTTCGTTTAGCTTTAACTTCCGCGTCTTTTCATGTGCGGCTTGTGTGTCGTTAGTGTGGCCTGCGCCACCTGCGTTTTATTGATGATTGACTATGGTCAGAGCTCGGATAACGGTATATTTTTCGAAACGGTTTCGTCTTAAAAACCTAAGTAACGATTTGTTTCGGTTTAGTTTTTGAAAACGTTTACATTTCGTTTTCTTTCCACAAAAAATGTTGTACTAAGAAGAACAAAAACTGAAAAAACATTTTGAAAACGATTCCGAGCTCTGGCTATGGTTGCATAACGTATATTAGTAAGCCACTGGCCATGTTCATTGAAGACTAAACAGCTTTTATACGATTAACCCTGCCTTTAATCTCAGATTCTCAATATCCTGGCCTCGTCTGCTCCCGTCTGGGTACTCCGACCGCATCAGTGAGGATGGCAAGAACTATTATAACAACCTGATCGATGGTCTACTGGAGAAGGGCATCGAGCCCTTTGTGACTCTGTACCACTGGGATATGCCACAATCACTTCAGGATCTTGGTAACTCAAATGAATTGCTTAAAAATAACATAAAACAGATAAACTCACGGTTTTTTCCCATGGGAGTATGCAGAAATTACAAAAAGCCCCGTGCAGACTGGCGCGACGCGACACCGGTCATTGTTCTACCGTGAATATTTCTTAGACATTGGTTTGTTAGCGTGGCGTCGCGCTCGCCACCTCCTTTTTTTTTTTTTTTGAGGGTGGGAAATCATCAAATAACTTCTCCCGCTCTGGGCGGAGCGGGAGGGCGTGTCAGACTCTTACTGACTAAAACCCACCCGTGTTCCTTCGGCTGCCCTGTTGCCGGGGGCCACGATCTCCCTTTCGGTTTTCTTCGCAACCCCGGCAGGCATCGGCCCTAGTGGACCCCTTCGAATCTGCTGACATCTCTTTGAGGCGCGCGTGGAACACAACGCGCCGTCGACCCGGGCCTGGTCCTTATCGGACGGTGAGCCACCCATTGCTCACCGCCCGCAAGCCCGCGCCTACGGTGGCCGGAAATCGCCTCGCGATTCCCGACGCCCTGGGCGTCTCCTCCTGCGGCGGTTAGGGGCATGAGGGCGCGAAATTTGCCTCTCCCTCACGCGTTCCGCCTCCTCCTTCGCGAGCATTACCGCTTCGCAGAAGGAGGTGACGGCCTCCCATTTCCTCTCGCTCCGTACCATGGCCTGAACCAGGGCCGGACGCGAGAGATCACCGCCGCCGATCGCCTCCACGAGGACACGGCGATGCTCCGCCCAAGCTGGGCAGACCTCCACCGTATGCTCCACCGTGTCCTCCGGGCGATCCACACAATGGTGACACCCGGGCGTTTCCTCCCGGCGCTCGCCACCTCCTACGATCTTAATATTACTCTTTTTGCTTCGTTTATGTTCATACATCTTGTCATACACGCACGCCGACTGCGAATACGCATCTAATCTTTCTGAAGAACTTTACCAATAAGTCACTATGTGTCCTTCTAAGGTGTCCCCGTCCGGCGTTTGCACTCACATATGCCTTGTAAATAACAAAAACCTAACAATCCAGTCGGCAAAATAAATTAACTTTATCAATTAAAATTATTATTTTTTATATTTAATGTTCTTTATTTCTTTGATAATTTTACATTTGATAATTTTAACATGTTCCTACTGTTAAGTCTCAGGAGTCTCGTCTATGAGAGGGGGTGGATCGTTACCACTTGAGCCCAGCGCGGTTTGGCAGATGTCAATGTCATGTTTTCGAATTTTTGGTCAACTCGAATAGATTTTAATGCTTTATCGTTACATTTTTTTAATTTATATTATTTTGCTTAAATAAATTCCCGAAAAAATCTGCAATATCTGTTAACTAATGGCTTCTTCAAAAAAATTCAAATAACTCTCGCTCTCACATTTGTGTATGTAATGTAATTATTTTTTGTGTAAATATGTCCTTTCATAGATTTTTCAGCTTATGTAACAATAGAAATTACAATGTGTGGTTTGACCGAGGCCGCTGTTCCTCGCCATAGGAATGCATGGTGAGGTTGCCGAATGAACGGCTGAACGGCGTGAGCGTTGACGAATGAGCGGCCTGCACTACCTCCTGTCTAGCCGCGCATACACCTAAGGCGCGGAACAGCGTTCTCAAATAGTTTTGTTTTCTGTCTGACAAATGCCGAGTTTACACTTGAAAATGGTATTCTGGGATTCTAGGCTCGATCACCTTGGTTGAGCAAAGTATTAGTTAGGTATTAAGTTTCTCCGTTAGATATTTTCTGGAGTAATGATGACAAGACATTCGCTCCCGATTACCTACATGTTGGGGTTGGGAATTACAACTGTCGGGGGTGTACTATAGTCTATCTCCGCATACCCTTTGAATACCTAAAAACGAAATTGTTATGTTATTGATAACAGAAAAAATACCTCTAAAAGTGCTTATCTTACTTTAACAATGATAACGGTAAATCGAAATCGATTCAGCCGTTTACAAAGTTATCGTGGAATAAACAAAATCACACACATACATACATCATACATGAAATATGGGAGTGCCGTGTTCGCCAAATTTAGCACATGAGCATGAAAAACATAATCATAACAAACAACATAATCCTAAATAAGGGGAAGAGCTCGTGGCGAAGTAATAACAGCCGCACGGGTCGTTCCACCAGGTGAAGCTACGCATGTCGGGGTTGGTCCGTGGTTGGGTGACCATCTTTACATACCAAGACTGCGTGCCTCGGAAAGCACGTTAAGCCGTTGGGCTCGGCTGTCATTCGTGGACCTTTAACTGTCGTTACGAGTCTTCAGAAGCCCGAAAGTCTGACAACCAGTCTTTCCAAGGGGTTTCGCATTACCCAGTTACTGGGTTGTGGAGATCAGATAGGCAGTCGCTCCATGTAAAATACTGGTATTCAGCTGCATCCGGTTAGACTGGAAGCCGACCCCAACATAGTTAGGAAAAGGCAGGCAGATGATGGGTCCTGAAATAACACTCCTTTTTTTGGGCAGTCGTATTAAAACTAAGATTCCTCACATTGTTTCTTGCAGGTGGCTGGGCCAACCCCCTTGTAGCAGACTGGCTCACCGACTACGCGAGGGTAGTTTTTACCCTCTTTGGCGACCGCGTAAAATGGTGGCTTACCATCAACGAACCGTTGATTATCTGCGACGTAGTCTACAATTCTGGTACTCTGGCGCCGCCGATTGTAAGCCCTGAACTTGGGGCTTATTTGTGCAATAAGAATGTACTGATAGCACATGCTAAGGCTTGGAGGCTGTATGATGAAGAGTTTAGGCCGAGATATCAAGGTAAGTTGGAGAGAAATCAATATTATTGAAGACCGGCTGCGGTTTCACTAACGTGACTATGTATTCTGTGTAAAAATCAATGTAAAGGGAAACCAGCGTCAGACACCATCTAGACTTTTTATGAACCCGTGAGGCACACACTATTGTTGTTAAAACATTATTTTTACATTTTTTATTTGTATTTTGTGTTTCACGAACTGTGTCCAAATAAACGTAATGCTTTCTAAATGTGAAGTCACAGTATATTCGCAAGAAAGTGACAGTGGTTTTTATTGTTCTCTAGTTATTGAAGATGTTTATCGGTTCTTATATTTTGACAACTGTTTTGTAGCAGCTGGATGGATAGTGTGAGGAATGATATGAAAAAGAAGGGATTGAATGGTAGCGTGACGGTTGACAGGGGAGAATGGAAAGAGAAAACGTGGTGCGCCAACCCCACGTAACATGAGACAAGGCCAGGAAGATGATGATGATGGCGTGCGTTAGGAGAGGAATATCGTCATTATCATATCACTGGGCTGTACAAGTAGACTGATGATAGTATTGTATATATTTATACAAGGGTCGAAAGGAATTGATGACCCGTGTTAAACACTACTTTTCATTTCGAATATAAGGTAAGTAAAAAATTGTAGTTTTACTAAAATATTTATTGATAATGTTGAAGTTAATAATGTTAAATGATAAAGAGTTAGTATCCCGACAAACTGTCTATTTCTTTTTTTTAAATATGGAACACACCGCGTCATTGGCGCAGGCCGGCCCGCTGAATACTTAGGTATATTATATTTTTAAATTCACACTGGCTGTTTATACACTCACACGACTGCAGCATATTTTTTAATTTTAATCCATATTTTTCTTAAAAATGTAAAATTTTTCGTAGCTTACTACCTAACCAAAAGTTCTATTTTTTTAATTCGTTCCCGCCGGAAGATGGGGAGCAGCGTCTTCCACTCGCTACTCGGATCAAACAAACACTACTTTCAGAGTATGAGAAATGAATATGATTTTTCTAGACCTAAATCTGAAAAGCTACCGCTTATTACCTTTGTTTCATTGAGCTATCATTTTTATTACAGGTAAGGTGTCCCTAGCCAATCACCACATTTGGTTCGATCCTTTGACGCCGGCAGATGCTGAGCTTGCAGAACTGGCTAGAGAGAACTGTGTAAGTTCCACTTTTTTACATGTATTTTTATAACTCTAGCTAATAAATACCTTTGGATAAAAAGCCTTAGGACAATACCAACACAAGGGCGACTGAACTTTCTCATTTTCCATAAATTATTCGCAAAGTGACTCTTGATATTCACGAATTGAGTCTTACCAAGGGATATCGAATTAACTGTAACTGAGTTGTGGAGGTCAGATAGGCAGTCGCTCCATGTAAAATACTGGAAATGAAAAAGGCACCTGGTAAAAATGGCAGCCGACCACAACATAGTTGGGAAAAGGAAGGTAGAATTCACAAATTGATGTAGACTTCCAGTTTCTGGAAGATTTGATGATCAATCACGCTGATGACGTTGAAAACATGCATGAATTAAAATACCCAATGTTTTCAGGTTGGCAAATACACTCACCCAATATTCTCCACAACAGGTGGATGGCCGCCATCTTTAGAAAAACACATGGAGGAGATAAGCATAAAGAGGGGGTACAATAAATCCTCATTACCAGCGTTTACTCAAGAAGAGATTGCGTTAGTTAAAGGTAATACCATAATATAAAACAAATTTTGCCCGGGATTTGTGCCCGGTTGATGGCAATAGGCTCGCCCCCTATTACATGGGACTTAAACATAACTGGCGAAATGTGGGTGTGCCTGTGCTACAGGGACACCTCTGCCCAAGCCTTCGGGGAAACAAGGCGTGATGTTATGTGATGTTATGTTAAAACAAATACGACTCACCTCTAAGATAAGAATGATATTTTAAGACTTTGGTAGGATACTGTCATTATCTCTCGAAGCAAAATAAGATAAATGGATTGCTTCAACAAACAACCTTGAATCCCTCGTTTGTCTAGTGGTTGTAAGCGCTACTGCTCTGTGTGGTTTCCGATTCGGTCCTCGGGCAAAGCAAAATTCTCAGCAGCAACCTTTTTTTTGGGTGGGAAATTATAAATAACTTCTCTCGCTCTAGGCTGAGCGGGAGGGCCTCAGACTCTTACTGACTAAAACCCACCCGTGTTCCTTCAGTTGCCCTGTTGCTGGGGGCCACGATCTCCCTTTCGGTTTTCTTCGCACCCCCGACAGGCATCGGCCCAGCGGACCCCGTCAATTCTGCTGACATCTTTGAGGCGCGTGTGGAACACAACGCGCTGTCGATCCGGGCCTGGTCCTTATTGGACGGTAAGCTACTAATTGCTTTCCGTCCGCAAGCCCGCGCCTACGGTGGCTTAAAATCGATCTGTGATTCCCGACGCCTAAGGCGTCTCTTCCTGCGGCGGTTAGGGGCGTGAGGGCGCGAAATTTGCCTCTCCCTCACGCGTTCCGCCTCCTCCTTCGCGAGCATTACCGCTTCGCAGAAGGAGGTGACGGCCTCCCATTTCCTCTCGCTCCGTACCATGGCTTGAACCAGAGCCGGTCGCGAGAGATCACCGCCGCCGACGCCTCCACGAGGACACGGTGATCCTTCGCCCAAGCCGGGCAGACCTCCACCGTATGCTCCACCGTTTCTCAGTAGTAACCTGGAATCTCGATTTTATTTATTTTTTGACCAAGGCACACCAACGATTTATTTAAAAGGATAGTAACAATAGGTTATTACAAGTCTTAAAATTAAATACTGTGTAAATACTCGTACTCATATCTCTTATAAGCTTGCACAATATTAAAAGGTGAACAACTATTCAATTAAATATTTAAATCATTACAAAATTAGCAATAAAAATTTGATACATAATAAAATTACCAAATAAGATTAGATTAAAAAATAACGATAATAATAAATAAATTTCGTCTCATTGCACAAAAAAATATTCGCACTTATAGTAACAACCCTAAAAAAGGAATAAAATAAAGGTAAAAATAAAAAAAAAAACATATATCGTAGGTAAGTCTAATTAAACAAGTTAAATAATTATTTTTGATAACATTATTACATTAAAATTCAACACAATTTGAGCCTATAGTAATACTACTTACAATAATTTAGTAGTAAGTAAGTACAACTAGTTTATCAGCGCAGTGTTGTGGGTCCATAGCCCAAGCATCATGCTGAGTCGAAACCTTCTTGGAACAGTCTCGACGTGCAGCTGCCGACTATAAATAATTCTGTTCTGTGCTCGTGATTATAGATCTATTTTGTTTACATTTTTCTTTATTAAATATCTTTTTGTACACGTGTTTCTGTGGAAAATTAAACCAATTATTCTTTTTTTTCATTGATCCCAATAACACTTTGATTCTTATTCATGTTTATTTTTCCAGGAACCTACGACTTCTACGCAATGAACCATTACACGAGCCGTCTGATCCGCCAGGCGAATGAAGGTGAAACCTTCTCAGCCTGGCCTCTCGGGGACGCTGTGGATCTGAATGGTGTTGTGGAGAGACGGGAGGACTGGCCCGTGACTGCTTCTTTTTGGTTTCATGTAAGTATTTACTGAAAGCCTTGCTTTTGGCGTTACATGGAAAATTAATTTTTCAAACTTCATGAGTCCGCTGTTGACTTCGATCTCGCCTCGTGAAAAGTGACAAAGTCTGCTATTGATCAAGCGCAGCTAGAAGATACCTAGTTAATTGATTCAGGCGTGACCTTGCGGAAATCAGGATGACGATTAACTTGTCGCGATCTCGAACACGGCGTGTTGCCACACCAAGCCATTGGATTGCCTGTGGAGTATCCTGAGGATGCCTCGTTGAGAGGTGAAACACGTGTCGATTTCTTTCAGGGTTTTTTCAAGACTCTTTAGAAATAGCAAAGCGGAACAGGTTACTAAATATATCCACATCATCATTTTTTATTTTTTTTAGAAGATAGCTGTTCTCTTCTCTCTCTTACTCTTCTTTACTGCTCTTTCTCTTCTAAGTGGGTAGTTTAAGACAGCATAAAGCCAGAAAACCAGATACCCTATAAATCTTTGAATATCAATGCCTCTCAAAACTTGGTTTTGTTCATTTAGGCGACCTGATGTACTCACTGTATCATTATTATGTGTAAGGCTTACTTCACATAACGCCGTAGTCGCACCGGAGCCGCACTCGCTTAAAAAAAAAACACCGCGGTAATCAACGCGTTGATGTCTTTTTAAAGTTCAAAAGCTGGTGTCATCACAGTGTCGCGAAATCAATGGTTTAGTCCCATCTCAAAAATGCCCAACGTGCCCAAAGAAATTTTCACTTCAAAAACATCTCAGAATGAGTGTAAAATAAACGCGGCGCTGGTGCGGCGTCGATGCGGCGCATAGGCGATATTCATTCGTATACACCAACATGCGGTTAGGCGCCGATGCGACTCCGGCGTCATATACAGGAAGCCTTATTCACAGCCTGAATTTTGGTTAAAGATGATATAAAAGATGAATCTTAGCCACCAATACAAGCAAAAAATTTTCAGGTCTACCCTGAAGGCATCCGACGGCAGCTAGTCTGGTTGAAGCAGCAATATGGAAACTTGGAGTTCGTCATCACAGAGAATGGTCTCTCAACCCATGCAGGACTCGAAGACCAAAACAGAATCGATTACTATAACAATTACTTGAAACAGGTAGGTGTTAAAGATGAAAAAAGAGAGATATGGGCGAAAATAAAATGAAATATGAGTGATAATTCCAATTGTTTAGGACACTGGCTAAATAGTGTCCTAAACCAGTCTTTCTCAAAGTGGGCGATAACACCCCCTTGTGGGCGCGAGGCCTGGAGGCCTTGAGGGGAGCGGTAAGGGGCCCAAAAAGAATTGGGGGGCGTTGAAGTGGTTTAGGGGGGCGATAGCTGATTTGTAATTTCATCTACTTAATATTTAAAAATTCACTAACATTATCATTAACACAACATCGATTTAGTTCATATTTCTGCCTTGTTCGATTGTATAAAAACTAAAAATACTTATTTAAATTCGAACCTGTACCCTAATTGCGTAACTTATTTTCGTAAACAATTTTGCCTAATTTGTTTCATTTTGACGGTTCAACAACAATCATTGCGTTATTTACGTTGTTGAGCAGATATTTTTTTCCAACTTATGAAGCAATGGATTAGCAATCTGTTTCAAATCGAAACAGATTGTGATTGTGTTGTATTACGCAATTAGGGTACTGATATCAACAAACTTGTTAAAAATCATCAGATTCATCCTTCACATTAGATTACTTTTAAAATTAAAATTGATTATGTTTGTTTTAATTTGATTAGAAGATACGTACTCTTATAATTATATAAGTTGCGTTTTAATAGCTCTCACTGCTAAAAAAGTCTCGTTGAGAATATAAGTTTAAACTCCAGACCAGCTAACATAGAACTATAATTCAATTAATTAAAGTAATGAATATCATTGTGGTTTTTAAGATGTGGTAAACTGAAAAAATAATTGGGGGCGCTAAAAAATAATAGATTTTTAAAGTGGGCGGTAGATGAAATAAGTTTGAGAACCTCTGTCCTAAACAATTAAAGCAGTGAAGGCCCAGTGGTAACAGCCGCGAATTACGAGTTCTAGGTCGTAAGTTCGTACCCTGTCAGGAGCTTTACTTTGAACGCTGCTCTTAAAACGGTGAAGGAAAACATCGTGAGGAAACCGCCGTCATGTCTTAGAACCAAAAATTCAAAGTGATATCTACCAATCCACACTGGGCCCGCGTGGTGGATTACAGCCCATTACTTCTCACAGAGAGGAGGCCTGTGTTCAGTGGAAATATATGCTGATTATGCCTAAACAATTAATTTGATTCATTATACTTTATTTTCAGATTTTGCTGGCGATAAAAGAAGATGGCGTGAACGTCACAGGGTACACCGCGTGGACGCTTATGGATAACTTCGAATGGATGGACGGATATGTGTAAGTATACATAGCGTAATTTTTTACAGTTTCAGAACAAAAAAATGCACTTATATACTATACTTTTCATCCACACACTTGCACACAAGCATTTTGGTCCACTTACATCAAAGTCGGAAAGTCTCGAAACATTGTCATCAGAGCCTAAGATAGTAGATTATTTGCCTAGGGAGCAAACAACTATTTTAAAGGCGAGAGTGTTTTTTTGAACCGAGAGCGGAGCGAAGGATTCTAGGGTAGAATCCTGAGCGTAGCTAGGAAAAAGCTCGAGCTTAAAATAGTGTCCCGAGGTGGACACTCTATTTTTTATCACCCTCTATGGGAAAATAAGTTAGTGCAACTCATGAATAAGAATAGTACCTACGTTTATTTATTTCATTCTCCACTACTTGAGGAAGACATACTTATTTTTTATAAAACGTAAAATCTGAATTTGATTAAACAAATACGAACGAAGGTAGAATGCATTTCACGCGATTTTTATATTTTTACAATTTTTTTATTTGGTTCGCGCGCGGTTTTCTTTATCATACAGCCTGTTATTTGTTCATACAATGTTCGGGATTGATCTATTTGGTGATTGGAAATTTTACTAACAATATCCACATTTTAAATTTAAATCACTTTTAGTCCCTAGGGATTAAAAAGTTATTTTGGTCCCTTTTTACGAAGAATAAACTAGCTCTTTTTGAATAAATGTAATAAAAATATATTTGCTCGTCATGGTTTCAATGATTGCCAAGATCACCACTCGGATTAATGGCAGATTTTTGTATTAAGTAGATAGGAATGTAATCTGTAGACCTTTTTTTTTTTTTTTTTTGGGTGGGATATCATCAAATAACTTCTCCCGCTCTGGGCGGAGCGGGAGGGCGTGTCAGACTCTTACTGACTAAAACCCAACCGTGTCCTTCAATTGCCTGTATGTTGCCAGGGGTCACGGTAACTCTTTCGGAGAAACCCGCCTTACGTTATAACATTTAAAACTTGCTTTCGTAATAAACATTGTAAAAGTAGATGATTTTCCTAAAATTTTGTATTTAATAAGTCAGTGTGTGAGGAAGTAATCACAGAATAAAAAATCAATGTCATATAACAAAAAATAATAAATTTTACATTTAAATTAGCAACCTGTTTGATTTTGTCTTGAGTCTAAATTGTCCTATGGAGTAGGACCAGCATATTTCCAAGCACTCGTATCTTGGATATAATCCTCTAATTTGTAATATGCTTGCTTACAAGGTGTACTTTTAATATGAGTTTTAAATTTTCTTTAATTTAATTGCAATATAATACAAGATATTTTGTTTTAACATTTAACACAGTACCCTATTAAAGATGTATATGTACTTTAGATAATCTGGAAAATGGTTGATCTAGTTTATCTTTTTTTCTAGTATTAAAATGATGTCTATCACTTATTTTATTAAAAAGTTGTGGATTTTTCCTTACATAATATTTTCATAAATGAATTGGCAAGGTACCATCATAATATTAATCCTTTTGAATAGTTTCCTGAGAGATTCGCGGCTTATAGATTATAAATGGCTCTGACAGCTCTCTTTTGCAAAATAAAGATGGGATTCAATGTCAGCAGCCTGCCCCTCAGTAATATGCCATACGACATAATGCTGTGGAACCGTGTGGAAGTAGCAAAATTAGATTAATACACGCAGATGTGACCAACCATTATCGGTTATCGTTGTGATAGTTCGGACTACGTAGCATTCATTGCCCGGGTGGCGGTACATAATAAGCATGGCGCGTGGTCGAACTAGCGTTGGTCATTTCAGCCGTTGTATAGATTACTAATATCTCAAGCTAGACTGTTGTTTCCGGACTGCGGAGACGCTCTGTCGAAATAATGGAGATCCATCTTGGATAATTTTAACGAATAATCGTGCAATAGCACGATTATTCGTTAAAATGATGAAGCCGCTAATGTGACTACCGCAGTAGCGTGATAAATTTTGGCGAGCAAAACATATGAAGCTTCGGCACGCAGTGCCTTGTCACGATAGACGCAGGTGCGGCCCCATGCTTAGAGAGTTCTCTTTATAGCCTCTGCTAAATTCATTAAGAAAATGTATGATTGTCAGAATTAATTTTTTTCTTCCAGGACAAAATTCGGGCTATACGAGGTAAATTACTCAGACCCGCAGCGCACACGCACTCCCCGGAAATCAGCACAATTCTACGCTGACCTGATAAAGAAGCATTCACTAGACCCAGTCACGCCACCTGACTTTACTAAAGTTTAAGATTTTTATGTTATTTATAATGTCGAATGTTTACAAGACAAGATGAATTGGATTAATATGGTATTTATTTAATAAATCAATATCCATACATCTCTTTTATTTTTAACTTTATTTCATTCGTTTTTATACAGTTCAAAATATACAGCCCTGTGACAGATGAACGGGCGGGCGGGCAGGCGGACCGACAGCGTAGTAATTTCTGAGAAATTACCCAAAACTTGTGTCTGAATCTGCTTCGGAAAAAATACGATACATTACCCACAAAAGAACTTATTAATCAAAATATATTATAACATTTTGGTAACATCGTTCATATTGAAACTATACTTATGATTTTATGTGAGAAGAGAGACCGCATGTTAACTGATTTGTCTAGAATATAAACAATTAAAATAATCGAAAAGATAAAAACTGAATAATGCAGTTAAGAGGTGACCAGTACTTATTAAGTTGTCTGTGTCTGGTTCACACCACAAAAGGCATTTCAAAGTATAATTCAATATTTTATTAATTCAATTTAATTCAAAAGTATTTTCCATTTTGTCCATTCAACTTCTTAGATACTTTTTCAGCCTTTTTGTCGAGTTTAGCGGCCATATAAATTACTATGAAAACTCATATCCGTCGTGTTATTTAAAAATGGAACCGTGAAACCTGGCAACTTTGCCACTTTACGGTGGGTAAAAAAGTTTGAAAAGGTTTTTCTTAAAAAAAAACTATGATGTTATAAAAAGCGACCAATGAGATATGTGATAAATTTTATGCATTATTGAAACACAATCTTATATCTATTGTTTTCTCATTCTAAAATGATGTTTTAGCCCAGAAACCTTTTATGCAAAGTCAACTATCACTTGTGGTAAGATTGCCATCCCAAAATTTAGGAAAAATTTAAAAGAGTTACCATAAAAAATCACAGTCATCATTGCCGCATGCTTGGTCACAGTAAAAATATACTACAGTTGTATAACATTTTACACTGGCAATTGAATTTCCAAAATGTGGCAAATTCACCCGCCTTGTTTCGATTTTTTCAAACTAAATACAAATAGCTGCCAGGATTGCATCAGTAAAATTAGGGGTAGGTAAGTAGGAAACAAAACTAAATAACATTATTATAGTCTCTTGTGACAGCCCTAGCCTCTTAAAAACATATGGCAAAGGCGACGTTACTAAAATTTGGTATTGGGTTGGTATATTTGCCAACAGTGATTTCTTAGGTTTAATTGGTTAAAAGACGTAATTATCATGATTGTAATTAAAGAATATTATTAAAAACGTGGTATTAAAGTTTGACTAATCTACACAAGGTATATCCCACTTATTTTCATTAAAGTTTCGGAGTACAAAGTCACTCACAGTTAGCGCGGGAAAAAAGGAACCGCCAAAAAATTACAGTTCTACGAGAGCTGGGTTGTCATATACAATAAAATGTTGCTAATAAAATATTCAAATTTGATTTAAGGGTATTTATTACAAACATTAAAATAAATACAGTTTTGACGTAACAAATTATTTTGCCTCGTAAGGCGGTATATGGCAAATTAAACAATCTTAGGCAAAGTTGCCAGGTTTCGCGGAACGAACTTTTTACTTCAACACGTGGCAAACCAAGGAGGTAACTTATCAAACATTTGATTTAAATTTCGAACTGGCTTAGCAAATAGATTCTGCAATTTATAATTAATTTACTTAGTTTGAATTTCCGCGTATTGATTGATAAAAGTACTATACAAGCCTTGGCCGCAACCAGGCATTGATGAATTTACGTATGTGTTATTGGGATATTCTGCCACATCTAGTCTAATTTAAGGAGGTTCATGTTAGTTTCAACACTTCATTAGGACCAACAGAAATAACATACCCTCGTGGACTTACTGGTAGGACAATAAAGTAGATCCAGGAGAAAAACACCCCAATGTAGCAGTCGCTGGCACCCTTTGGTTACGGAACCCTAAAAAGGACACCCAAAACAATCCTGCTTCTTGAAAATACAAAGAGTAAGCCTAGCAGCTGCGTGTTATAGATACCAAGAAAAATTCCTGCCTCTCGAAGTCTTAACCACTGTAACTCCTGTAATCCTAAATCTGCTGAGGCCACCAACCAGCACCCATATTGATAACACACGAAGGACAAATGAATGTTGTTGAACTGTCAAAATGAATGCCATAGACATTGCGTGTTACGCAAAATTTGGGTTGCAGGAAAACGCCATAACACGAAACGCGACGATTGGTAAAAATATTTTGCAAAGAATTAAGGTAAGTGATCGGAATGAAAATCTTTTTTTTTTTTAACTAAAATAATATCATAAGAAATTTAACACTATCTAATAATATTTACAAAATTAAAGCTCATTCCGTGTGGTAGGCACATCCAGTGAGTGACTCTTTATAATGCTGGCGTAGTAATGCGCAGACGCACGGGCGGTGCGCTTGCGATTGGGGTCGGAGAAGTCCACCTCGTAGAGGCCGAACTTAACCCTGGAAGACAAAAGTAAGGTCTGTTAGAAGATGATATGGCTAGGAATGAAGTGGATATTGAGGTGATAGTGACTGCGACGTGTTCACGGACGAATGGAAGATAATCATAACAGTATGTCTGGAGTTCTGTGAAAAGCAAATAGAGAAGAAGAATGATAATAATTGAAAGGCAAAAAATCTCATATTGTCCTTTAAAATAGAATAGAATAAAATTGTGGAGCTGAGTTACAATCTGCATTTGAAAGCCTTGTGTCAATGAAATCTTGAATGATGAATCTTCTTGCTGTTGAATCTTTTGTCAAATTGAAACTCAAGACGTATGGTTATTGATATTGTGGTCGATCGACAAGGTAGCATGAGAATTATTTACCAGCAGATTTAATGAGCAGAGGCTTGATCAAACATTTAGTAGAAGGGAAAAGACCTTGAATAGAACAGAATAGAAATCTCAAGAAAAAAAAAAGCTATTCTAATTGAATCATCTTGAGGTCATCCATTTCTTTGGACAGGCGCGGGCTTGCGGACGGTGAGCAATGGGTAGCTCGCCGTCCGATAAGGACCAGGCCCAGGTCGACGGCGCGTTGTGTTCCACACGCGCCTCAAAGAGATGTCAGCAGAATTGACGGGGTCCGCTAGGGACGATGCCTGCCGGGGGTACGATGAAAACCGAAAGGGAGATCGTGGCCCCCGGCAACAGGGCAACCGAAGGAACACGGGTAGGGTTTAGTCAGTAAGAGTCTGTCACGCCTTCCTGCTCCGCCCAGAGCGGAAGAAGTTATTTGACAATTTCCCACCCAAAAAAAAAGCTGCTATCATGAACGAAAGTTAAAGCCATAATCGTAGTAGAGACCCCACAAAAGAAATAAAAGGACATACGAATAACCATCCATCCATTCGAAGTTATCGATGAGCGTCCACGCGCTGTATGCTGTCACATTAATGCCATCTTCTTTTATTGCCAGCAAAATCTGGAAACAGAGGATAATATAGTAGGTAACTTTAGTCCGAAGAACATGGCAGCACTCCTCTTCCAAAGGAATTATAATAACTAAGGACTTAATTGTTTCCTCATGGGTACCCTTCGTCTGGGGAGAACGAAAGTTATGTTGGACTCCTACTGACTGAAACCCTACGGCTCCTTCCACTAGCATGAGTCGGGGGCCCGGGTGATATTCGAGCTACATAACTTCTGACCGCAAGCAGTGTTGCCTTTTCCGGAAATACATTCAATTCCGGATCCGGAGTTGACAATTCAAATGGTGTCATCCTAGAACTTAGCATCCAGTATACAATTATCAATAGTGTATCCTGTTTCCTAGAACTTGGTATCAAGGCTCGCACGATAGTATGCAAATCTTAGTATACTGAGTACCGACTAGTGACTGTAAAAACAAAAAGCTGGGAGGATAGTGCCCGTTTGCATTAAACTTTGACTATGCTTAGCCTAGTTACTGTCTAGGATGCACTTAGCATCGTACAACTTTAAGCGTCTCCCTAAATGTTGTCTACATAATATCAAATACATTTTATTTTTCTGTTTTTTCCTTTTTTCTTTTCTATAAATTTTGTTAGTTTTAGATGCTTATTTTTAATTTTTATTACTATTTGTATTTCCTGTGCTTGTTCCAAATAAAATATTTTTCTTTCTTTCTTATTGAAATTGAGGATCGAATTAGTGCTAGAGTTTATTAGTTAAGATAAATGAGCTCTGACTATAACCGACTACCAGTCGACTGTGCGTAGTACTCGCAACCGGCGTGCGTGTATTACTTGAGGTATGAACGTAAACGAAGCAAAAGGAGCGTAGCAGGTGGCGCTCTATGGTTTCTGCCTACCCCCATGGGAAGAAGACGTGAGTTTATGTATGTATGTATGGTCTATTTACAACCTTGTTTCCAATTGATGTTAATTCCTCTTAAACAAACATCAACTTTATGATTATGTAAATAAAGTTGATCTTAGACTGACTAGTACTGTTGAAAAAGTCGTTAAAAATATGAAGTTGTAGCGCAAACTGAACCTTGTGTTTAGGAATTACAGTTGTTTTTCCTAAAACTCGTGTTTGTTTATATGTTTGGCAAATTAATTGCGAACGTAGATTAGTTGCCTTTAGTGCATGGGACTCACCTGTTCCAAATAATCCCTGTAATAGTGAATCCTGTTCTGATCATCAAGTCCAGCGTACGTAGAGAGTCCGTTCTCCGTGATCATGATTTCCATGTCACCGTACTTCTCTTTGAGCCAGACCAGCTGCTCGCGAATACCTACGGGATTCACCTGTAGAATAGCATACAATATAGCTTAGCTTCTAAGCAACACTTCTAACATTTCAACAGGGGCCTAACTTAGTAAAGTTACGCCCCTGGTGAAATGTGGGTGTATTTTTGTGGACCTAAGTTTACTACTTACTATTATTTATTTATTTAAAATTTCCATACACAAAAAGGTATAAAGGCGGACTTAATGCCTTAGGCATTCTCTACCAGTCAACCAAGGGTGGTGAAGAGATTAGATGGCAGGTGCTCTGTTGTTGTGGTGTCTGTGTGTGTATTATTACTACTAGTAAGTAGTAAACTGAGGTCCACAAAAGTACACCCACATTTCACCAGGGTCGTAACTTTACTAAGTAGTAATAATTACTACTAGTAAACTTAGGTCCTTGGTGAAATGTCGGTGTAATTTTTATTATTAGGTGAGGTGGGCCCCAGTAATGCTAAGACTCCCATGTAATGATGAGGCTATTATTGTCGCACCCAAAAATCATACGAAGCCCTCCGCGTCCAATATAACAACGCGTTCAGAACGCTGAAGCTATCGTCGACTGCTTCTATGCAACTATGCGTAAGCGGAGCGCGTCTCTGGTGCGCAGGGTGCGCGGCAGCCCCAACAGCGTGCTGATGATGATAGCTGACACGCTCGACTGTCCGTACATACGACACTGCAGTGAATTGCACGTCACCTACAGTCGTCGACCATTAATGTTGTGTTAATGTAAGTGTTGTATGTAAGGTGGTTTTTATTTTGTATTTTATTGTAATGTTAATGTATTGTTTGATTAAGGTATGTATGATTAATTAATTTTGTATATTGTGTATGAGTCATTGTAACTCGAAATAATAAATGAATAATAATAATTGTCAGTCCATGGACGAAACACCGGATTCCGGGTTGCAATTTAGAATTTCCAAATGGAAAAATCCCATTAGGTACCTACTTTATTTCCGACCTGGGCATTCCATTTGAAAACATTAGATCAAAAAACGATGCCAGCATAAAAGTTTCAGTAGGTACTTACGAAGAACCAAGAAGAAGCACCATTCGCCCAATTCTCGTGTTTCTCTATTTTACCGTTGATATCTACAACGTCACCTAGCGGCCAGGGTGAGAACTTTTCTCCCTCCTTCCCTTCACGGATGATACGGGTCGTGTAGTGGTTCATTGCGAAGAAGTCGTAGGTTCCTGCAGAAGTTCAGTTATTTTGAGGAATATCAACAGTAACAAGTATTACCAGTAGCGAGTACGATCATTTTGATATCCCTGTTATGCCTAATGTGTTTTATTTTTGGCATTTCAACAACATTCATTGCGTTACTCAAAGTCAAAGTCAAATAATTTATTTCAAATAGGCCCATGTATGGCACTTTTGAACGTCAAAATTTACAAAATAATATAGTTTATTCTAGTTGCCCCTTCCAAAAGGTACTTTTCGTATGGAGAAGAATGGGCAAGAAACTCTATTTACGTTGTTGAGCAGATTTGACACACACACACACAACACACACACACGCACACACACAGCACACACACAGCTACACTTCTATCAACCATTGATTAGTTCAGCCTATCGCAGTCCACTGCTGGACAAAGACCTCTCCCAGGCTGCACCTCAACACTCTGTTCTCCGCACTATCTATCTCGTACCTTACTTGATAGTATCTAATCTAATCCAACAAGCTAGTGTCGTCCCACTGCATAGTAAAGGCCTCCATCTCCCTTTTCTTCACAACTCTGTTTTCATCTAGTGCGGGCTTCGTGCGGGCGTCTGACTGGACTATAAATTTGTTGTTGACCATTTTCTATTTTGTTAAGTATGTGATGGTACTTGTTGAAAGACCTACACTGTCCTCCCATACCTATTAACACTTTGAGGGACACTAAACGCCCATAGACGTCATAACAATAAAACTTCTATTGTGTCTCGTTTACTGTCCTTCAAAGTGTTAACACTGTTATTTGAAAATATTGTAAAAGTCAATTATTTTTAAAACACTAGCCATAGAGTTTCTGGCCGGCTCTTTTCCATAGGAAACGACCAATTGGAACCGTGCACCTAGCTTCTGACGTTTCATAAGTGCATAGCTTTATGTAAGCGGGCACGCCCTTTATGCCTGGAGGCTTTATTTAGATATTTAGTTCTGTTTACGTTTATTTTTTTTTATTTTTTTTCTGCTTGAGTATAGTTCTCGATGTTTTTGATTAGTATATTGGCGTGTGCTAGCTGAAATATGGCCAGTAATTTATCATTTAAATTAATTTTTGTGCTGCATAATGTAAATTATTATGCATACAGAATCATTCATTTATAGAATCATTTCTTTTCTAACTTGAACAGACAGCTGTGCTGCTGGGGAATTTGTTGCGCCACTTCTTCTTCCCAGGTAAAGGCACTAGGAAGTGGTGAAGAGTGGCCGTTTTGGGGGACTGTCTTACGTAATTTTGACGTTCGAAAAGTGCTGATTTTCAGCTTAGTTTGAATATGACTTTTGAATTTTGAATTTTGCACATGTAGGTTCATGTGAAATAAAATGTTTTGAATTTTGAATATGAATTTGGCCAGTCTTTACGATATGAGTCGAGCCGAAGTAGAATAACAATACCAGCATAATAATTGTCCCACTGCTGGGCAAATGCTTCTTCTCATACAGAGAAGGCACGACCAATGATCACCACGCTTGTTCAAGGCGGATTGCCAACTTATAATGATTATAAGTCCAGGTTTGAATCTCTCTCGTGCATGAGAGGCGACGCCTGAACTTCTGGGTCATCACGACATTAAGCTAAATTATAGTTAACAAAAAATAAAAGTTATAAAAGCTAAAACCCAACTACGACATAAAAGTCAGCTAAAAAGTATAAACAAGACATCACAGACACACAAATTAAAAATCTGGAGTCACATATAATCTACGTGTGATGTGTGTACGGATTTTTAATTTAATGTGTAGTATAGTCTATAGCCAGCGGACGCTTCTAATGATACCTCATTTGTAAAATTATGATAAGTAGCTTAGAAGTTATGAGGTAACAGATGAACATACATACATACATACCGGCCAAAATTATAACCCTTCTTTTTGCTTCGCCGTAGTCGGGTACGCTCTGTACGCTCACTAACTCTATTGAGTGTATTTGCTAATTATATTTACCTCTAATTGTCTCAATCTCTTCCTGAGTAAATGCCGGGAACGTAGACTTGGGGTATCCTCTCTTTAAGCTCAGCTGCTCCATGTGTTTCGTTATAGAAGGTGGCCATCCTCCCTCTTTGGTGTATATTGCGTGACAGTATCTGCCTGCCTAAAAAACAAATGTGATGATGTTTTCTTATTTTAGGATATTATATTTTTAGTTTTGCTAAATCGAAAATTTATTAATCAATAATATGTGTGTGTGTGTATGTGTGTGTGTGCGTGTGTATTTATGTTGTGTGTGTGTGTGATATGTATCCCAATTTTAAGGAAGTTCTCAACGACGACGGTAAACATTTACCATTCATCAAGAGCTAAGCTAAGTTAGCCCTCATATCCATGGGCGACTTTTTTTTCGCGAACTGGATTTTCAACGTACTGTTTAGTGCCGAGAGTTGAAAATTGAACAGTGTACTTGTTTGACGCGCTGGGATGAACTGTGTTGGATTCCCTCTTAATGCTCAATTAACACCGGGAGTTGAATCGTCGCGATAAAAAAGCGCCCATGCGTACCTTAGCTTAGTTTAGCTTAGCTCACATAACTGAGGTAATTTTTAGGGTTCCGTACCCAAAGGGTGTCAACGGAACCCTTTTATCGGGATCAAAGAAAAAATTAAAAGGGTCCCCATATAAGAAACATGTTTTTCTTTACAAAAAAAAAGTATTTAAAAAGCTAAGCTAAACTTACTTAGCTTAGCTCTTGGTCAGCAACCGGTTGCGTAGGACGTTGGCCCAAAATCGGCTAATTTACTACTAACTATTAGTAGTACCTGCGTTTAAATATGAGACATGGCTCCTCAATCCATACGGACACAAGTTTTTACTCTGCAGGGACCTCAAACTCAAACCATTTATGTCAATGAAACCAATTACCAGACACTTTTAAATAAATTGTCGGTCAGTCAGAAAGATGAAGTCAGTTGCCTATTCCAAAGCGTATTAGGTTCCTATGGAGAAGAACGGGCAAGAAACTCCACGGACACTCTTTTAAATCAAAATATTGGTCACAACTGAGTATAAAATCTACACAGGCGTGACGTCATGCCACATTGTAACTGAACGTATCGCCGTAACCTTTTGACTCCGTAAAAAAAGAAAAACGACAGACAACATTTTTTTTTTTGGAACGACGTTCTTTAACGCGACTTCTAAAAAGTGTTGATACTTGCGACTGTCTTCTTCTAATTTAAAGAGAAAGAAAGAGAGAGAGAGAGATAACGCCGGTAGAAAAAAAAACAAATTACCGATACCGATTATAGTGTCGTGGGATAAAATTGTACACATCGGCCCGAGTACACTGCATGCCGGAGAGAGGGAGAGAGAAAGTGTGAATTTGGTCAAAATTAAAATCCAAGATGGCTCTGAAAATTTTCAAATTTTTCATCGTGGGTATCGTTTTCATGGTTTTCAAGGGTGCAAAAGCCAATAATGTAGTCGAAATGTTAATCCAAGATGGTGGCTCTGAACATTTTAAAAATTTTCGTCATGGGTGTCGTTTTCATAGTTTTCGAGGGTGCTAAGCCGATACTGAGGTCAAAATGTAAATTAAAGATGGGGGCCGCGAAAATCTTGTTTTGTTTTAAATCATACGTGAGAAAGAACTTCGTTCCTGACGGGGTTCCTCAAACAATGCCCTGTTAATGTCATTCCAAAAGAACCATGTAGCCTTGTAGCACTCTATGTCAATCTGTGTTAATTTGCCCATTACATACGACGGTTCTCTTAACTTACACAGTTCTCTCTGGCCAGCTCTGCAAGATCCTCATCTTCTTTTGTTTTAGGGATGAACCACAGTAATTGATTTGCTAGCGAGACTTTACCTGTAAATTATTGAAAGTAATGATATGTTTTTAAGTATAATATTAAAAACTTTTGTTCGCAATTAATTATAATAATTACTATTGTATTAAATCATCACAATTACATACCTACGTACAGTAAGTTGAAAGTTTCGAATTGATGCAAGAGACAAAAGAGTATGGAAATAAACTTCCAAGATTTGTTCATTAGTTTCTAGTGAAGCTACTCCTCACTCACCTTTGTATTTAGGTTTAAACTCTTCATCGTACAGCCTCCAAGCCTTAGCGTGGGCCAGCAGCGTATACTTATTGCACAAGTAAGCGCCAAGCTCTGGGCTATAGACGGCAGGGGCGAATTTGCCAGAGTTGTACACCGCGTCGCAAATGGCGATCGGCTCGTTAAGAGTCAGCCAGATCTTCACGCGGTCGCCATAGAGAGTGTACAGTACCCTTGCGTAGTCCACGAACCAGTCTACTATGAGGGGATTGGCCCAGCCACCTGAAAGATATAGTATTTACGTATTTTGACGTAGTACATACACGCCTCATCATTCATAGAAAATGGAGGATCCACCAGACGGATGTCGTGTCTGGTGGGTAACTGCCCGTCGATTGATGTCGGGACGTTGTATATATACTTGTCGTGCGGTAAACACTGCTTGCGCGATGCATGATTTGAGTGACGACAGGTTTTTTTGATGCATAGTTCGAATTTGGAATATTTTAAAAAAGCCCTGTTTGATCCGAAAGGGGCTCATAGGTACTGCAATAACATTACCTAAAAGAAATATGAAATCTTATTATTATTAAAAATAAAAAAGTTATTGCAACCCAAATCCATTAAAAATTAGCAAATTTTCAACATATGACTTGTAGACACCCGCTAAACGACAGCCGCCCGCACCCTATGTAATCACCCGGTAAATACCCCATTGAAAGAAAATGTAACGAAGTTTTTCTTTTTTCCTGAAAATTACCACATAAATAGACTCTCATAACGATACCTAACAACACTCACGTATCGGACAGGGTTTTTTTTATAAGTTGTATATGCATAAATGAAGGCGACCCATATTTCGTCAGTTATGTTCCAAGCCCCATGTGCTAGGAGACACTACTGCACTGACACTATGTATGCTACTGCCTGAATCGAGCAAAAATCCAGATTTCAGGCTACTGCTGAATGCCAAAAGAAATCCCAAGAAACTCTTTGCCGTATTGACGATCAACGATATCGATATCGATCAACGATCCGGGGTTCGAACTTCGAACACAGTTTACCAGTGTTAGAACCCCGGATCGTTCTTTATCTAGTGGTCGCAAACTGTGACCTTGCGACCAACGATGAAGATTCACGATGCTAAAAACATTCTAATCTTTCCATTATTAGATTCTGGTATTCCAGTAGAGTTATTTTTTAAGTAAAATTAAAGTTATTTTTCACTTTCACGAAAAATTTCGAACTCGAAGCGTTGTAGTTGAAATTTTGTGATTCATAGTGTTCATAAAGTGGATTTGACTATCTTGTGTTTTAACAATTTCTATTTAAAAATAAATAAAAACAAATAGTTGGAACGATTGCAGTTCATTGCACTCGGTGCATATGTGTTGGTTCAAAATTCAGTGTAATACTGTGTTTTATCAATTGGATTTTTTTTGACGAACGAGATTGGGACCTGATAGTGAGACGGTTAGGACACGACGCCAGTCCGTCGCTCACTCGTAATCGGTTGCCAGGGCTGCGCCGAAATGCATCGGCGGCGCGGCGCCCTAGGCCGCCAGCGCGACTGCGTCGCTCCCACTACAGCTCCTGTCGCTGTCATTCATAGACGGTGTCACATAGACGTTTTAGTTTGAGTGTTTTTTTATCAGATTTATTTGTTATTATTTTTATTAACCTAACATATAAGTAAAACAAATAAATGATTAGTGGCAGCAGCGATGTGGTGGATGATAGTGATAGTGCACGTCAACCTTCGACATCACTGCAGAGCACCCTGGAGAGATGTCCGCTGTGTACCCAGGCATGGTTTTTTAAAGGTAAGCGGGGTCTGAATGTGCATATCGGAAAGGTGCACAGACCTCCAAATGCACTCTCTTCAGACCCTGTCTCAACAGTGACACCAACCACCCTTGCTACATCCAATTTTGACCCGTTTTGGAAAACCCTTTCTAAATTCAAAAACTCTGTACCTGTTTTGAAGCGAGTTCCCCGCGGTGCTAGACCTCTTGTGGCACAACGCCTCGCAGGTTGCGTCCGTCTTGCCACCCGGGAGAACTCGCGAAGTACTTGGGAACAGCTGCTCACCTTTCCTTACAGAATTCTACATGTACAAAAGAATTTGGCAACCAAAAATACTAACCGCTCAAATTAAAGAAAATTGTAATATTTCGGCTCATAATTTGGATTCCAAATTACCGACACAGAGATATACCCCTTCAAGAAGTATATCCCATTTCGTAGAATCGAAGTTAGGGGAAGGTGACATTAGTGGAGCAGCCAGGATTCTTTTTAGTAGTGATTTGGTGGCACCGTGTTCTCCAGAAACTCTCGCAGCTCTGGAGAGCTGTTTGCTCTCTGGAGAGCAAACACCCTGCCCCAGTGGATGGCATTTCTTTTCCCGACCCCCCTGATCCGGATAATCACTCCCTCACCATTACAGGTCGAGAGTTGATCACAGCCATTTGTTCCTTCCGGAGCGGCTCCGCTGGTGGCCTCAACGGCCTGAGTCCTCAGCACCTAAAGGATCTTATCTGTTTAGGCACCGGGGAAGCTGGTGAGTTGCTCTTGAAGGAGCTTACGGCTGTGATTAACCTTATGCTCTCCGGCAAGGTGAACGAGGCCGTCATCGACGTTCTATACGGGGCCAATTTATGCGCCCTGCGCAAGAGGGATGGCGGCATTCGTCCTATTGCCGTGGGAACCACATACCGTCGTATGGCAGCCAAGATTTGTTGTAAATTTTATGGTGAGATGGTTTTGGAAAAATTTCAGCCCCTGCAGCTAGGTTACGGCTCCAAAGGGGGCTGTGAGGCTGCCGTACACGCCTTGTCGACCTACCTAAATTCTGGCAAAGGAGAGGTCATCCTGAAGGTTGACATAAAGAATGCCTTCAATTCAGTGAATAGGGACACCTTGCTAGCAGAAACTAAAAAAGAAATACCCCAAATCTATAGTTTCCTTTGGCAATGTTACAGATACCCATCTAAATTACTGTTTCGGGACAACCTTCTGGAATCTGCTGTTGGTTGTCAACAAGGTGACCCCCTCGGGCCAGTGATTATTAGTTTAGCCATTCATCCAATTATTCGACAGCTAAATTCCAAATTTAACGTTTGGTACCTCGATGATGGAACCCTAGGAGGCGATGTAGAAACTGTTCTAAATGACCTTCATTTCCTAAAAACTGAACTACATTCCATTGGCCTTGAACTCAACCTTTCGAAGTGTGAACTATACTTAGCGGACAGTACTGATAGACATGATACACTTTCCAAATTTAACACAATAGCCCCAGAAATCAAAATTATTGAAAAAAGCTCTCTTCGTCTCCTTGGGTCACCAATCTTTGAGGACTCCTTCCCCGGTTTTATTGAGGAAAAAATTCAAAATTTCAATGACGTTTCGGAAAGATTGTTCCAAATTAACATGCATTCGGCCATAACCTTAATCCGTTACTGCTGTTTCGGTCTTAAATTGACATATTTCCTCCGCGCTTCCCATTTATGGAAACACACTCATCTTTTAGACAAAATGGACCAAATTATCTATTGGAGGTCGCATATTTATGTATGCACTGGCCTGTGAGAATAATCGTATTTAACACATGTCTGTCAATGATTTTGAATTAGCTTGGTTACGGTTTGTTTATGTTCTAATACAATTGTAACTTGCGTGTAAGAATATTGTACCACCAATGAATATTATACTCTACCATCCCACTGCTGGTCATTTCTTTATTCCAATAGGTTATGGGCCCAGGACCCAGACGCACAAATGCTAGAGCGTAATTAATAAGTTGAGTGGTTTGAATATTAATAAAATTGTGTACTTGTGAAACTTACGAAATCTCAATTATGTCAGCTGAAGTTGGCGTAAGTAGTATTAAGAAGCTGAAAAATTCGTCCGACTACCCAAATTGGAAATTCCTGGTGCGAAATTACTTAGAGAATAAAAACTGGTGGGGAGTAATTTCTACAGATGTAGTAAATGCTGACGTAGACCGGCAGGCACGAACCACAATATGCTTGTTGTTAGAACCAGAGTGCTTTACCCACGTCTACAATGCGAAGACTGCAAAAGAAGCCTGGAATAACTTACGGAAAGCGTATGAAGACAAAGGTTGGGGAAGACGTATACATATTCAGCGAGAGCTTTTCAACTGTAAGTTAGAAAATTTTGATTCTATGGAAAGCTACATATCCAAAATTACATTCCTGACACAACAATTGTCCGATATTGATGCTCAAATCCCTGATGATTAGATCATATCGATTTTGCTGGGTGGATTGACCGCCGAGTACAGCCCTCTCATTATGGCTGTAGATAATAGTGGACAAGAAATCACGTTAGAGCAGATTAAAATGAAATTGTTACAAGAAGGAAGTAGACAGAGTAAGTTGAACACAGAGAACGAAAAAGTTTTAGTTACACGTAAAGTGCAGAACGATGCAAGATCTAACATTAAAACTAATGATCGCAAGCAGAAGTTCATCTACAAGTGTTTTAAGTGCCACAAGCAAGGACACAAGGCGTCCGAATGCAAGGAGCGGATCAAAACCGCGAATATCTGCCTGAATACGAAAAGGGCGATAAACAAAGATAAGTGGTATATAGACAGTGGGTGCTCAAATCATATGACCCATGATAAAAACAAATTGTTGTCTTACACACAAGTAAAGGGCAACGTGAAGATCGCAGTAGCAAACGGAGAGAAATTATTGGTGAAAGGACGAGGAAATGCTGAGCCACGAGTTGGCGAAAACGAAAAATTAATTTTAGAAAACGTTTTACATGTTCCTGATTTATCCATGAACCTAATTTCGGTGAGCGATTTGACCAAGAAGAATTATTGCATGAATTTTGACAATGGAAGTTGCATGATTCAAAATAAAAATCGAATTGTTGCAAGATGTCATGAGGTCGGCGGAATTTATGAGTTGACAGAAAATCAAAATAACGTCGTCAATGTGACATTGTCAAAACAAAATGAAAATATTTCGAACATTTGGCATAAAAGATTAGCTCATTTATCGCGTAATTATATGAATAAAATGTAAGCGGTATGGAATTTAAGAGTACCGATTTATGTGAGCCGTGTATTCCATGTATTGAAGGAAAGACATGCAAAAGTCCCTTTAAAAAGCAAGATACGAGAGCGAACGAGGTCTTACAGTTGGTTTTTAGCGACGTTTGTGGACCAATCGAGGAGCCGTCGTTCGGTGGTTCGAGGTATGTTCTTCTATTTATCGACGATTATACTCGAAAGACTCATGTTTATTTTTTGAAGAACAAAAGTGAAACTTTCGATAAGTTCCGTGAATACAAGGCGGAAGTTGAGAATGAGACAAGTAAATCTATCAAATGTCTGAGATCTGACAATGGCACAGAGTACTGTAATGGTAAATTTAAATCTTTTTTGAAATCTGCTGGCATAAAACACCAGACGACTGTACCGTACACGCCGGAACAAAATTCTGTCGCAGAAAGAGCGAATCGGACTATAATAGAAAAGGCAAGAACATTACTGTCAGAATCTAACCTGAGCAAAAAGTATTGGGCCGAGGCTGTAAATACTGTTGTTTACCTAAAGAACAGAAGCCCCACGAAAGCATTGAATAATGCGGTACCAGAGAAGCTTTGGACTGGAAAAGATGTGGATGTGAGTCATCTGAAAATCTTTGGTTGTTTGGCATATAGATTGATACCAAAACAAAAGAGACGCAAACTGGACATGAAGACGGAACCGATGATTTTTATTGGATATCCAGATAATCAGAAAGGTTATCGTCTGATGAATCCTAAGACAGGTGAAGTGACGACTGCGAGAGATGTCAAATTTCTGGAAAACGTCTTTCTCCAAACGGAAAACGTAGAAAAATCGGAAGTAATCATAAACCTGAATAAAGATTCTGTTCCTTCCAGTTTACCCAACGGATCTACAAGCAGATCTGAACGCTTGGAGGCTCACGATGATATGTATTGTGATACTGTAGACGAGAACGTAGAAGTATCGGAGGAGATAGGACCTGAACCTGTAGTACCAGAGCGAGTACCTGATGACGTATTGACTGAAGAAGAAGTCAGAATACCTGAATCAGAAAGAAGGTATCCTGTAAGAGAACGCAGACAAGTCGATCGGTACGGATGCAATGTTATGTATGCTAAGGAGAGCAATCTTGATGGTGATCCATTAACTATTAATGAAGCGTTGGCGAGACCAGATGGTGATTTATGGCAGAAAGCGATAGATAATGAACTACTGTCACTAAAGGAGAACCAGACTTGGACGTTGGTGGATCTTCCAGCTGATAAGAAGCCTATTCAATGCAAATGGGTATTCAAAGTCAAGAAAGATAGCGATGGCAAGGTAACGAAGTACAAGGCTAGACTTGTAGCAAAAGGCTTCACACAGGTATGTGGTGTAGATTATACTGAGACTTATTCTCCGGTAGTTAGAAGCTCTACTCTAAGATTATTGTTCTCGCTAGCTGTTGAATACGGTTGGTTTATTGACCAGTGGGATGTCACGACTGCCTTTTTGTACGGCAAAATTAAAGAGGATATTTACATGCTCCAACCAAAAGGAGCAGTAGTCAAAGGTCAAGAAACCAAGGTATGCAAACTGCAGCGTTCTTTGTATGGATTGAAACAAGCTTCAAATGCTTGGTTCAAGGAATTGGATAAAGAAATGTTGAATTTAGGCTTTGTACAATCAAAAATAGAACCGTGTTTGTATCAAAAGCAGCTTAAAAACAATAAGAAGTTGATTGTCGTTATTTACGTAGATGATCTTTTTATTTTTGGAAATTCTGAACAAGAAAAGCAAAAATTAAAAACCAATTTGCTTGACAAGTTTAAAGTGAAAGATTTAGGGCCGGCTAGGCATGTTTTAGGCATGAGGCTGAGGAGAGACAAAGATGTTATTTGTCTAGATCAGCAACAGTTCATTTCGACCATTTTAAATGACTTTAACATGACAGACGCTAAGCCAGTTTTGACCCCAATGGAAGTCGGTATGAAATTAGAAAGATCGACAAATTCCCATAGTGATCTGCCATATCAAAGCTTGATAGGGTGTCTAAACTATTTGGCCTGTAATACGCGACCAGACATAGCACATGCGGTAAGTGTACTTTCACAATTCAATTCGTGCTATGATGAAATACACTTTAAATGTGCGAAACGGGTCCTAAGGTATTTAAAAGGTACGTCTAACCTTTGTCTCATTTTTAGGAAGTCGGGAGATTTAGACTTACGAGGCTACGTTGATGCAGATTGGGGAGGGGCACTTGATAGAAAGTCTTTCACAGGATTAATTTTCAAGATAGGTAAAAATATAGTGTCATGGGAGAGTAGGAAGCAAGCGACAGTATCCTTGTCTACCACAGAGGCAGAGTACGTAGGATTGAGTCAAGCTTCGAAGGAAGCTCTTTATTTACGTAGTTTACTGAACAGTTTGACAGCTGTGGATAGTAAAGCGGTAGTAATTTACAATGACAATCAGTCTGCGCATAAAATTGCAGCTAACAAAATGATGCATAATAGGACAAAGCATATAGACATTAAGTATCATTTTATTCGTGAGTGTGTACTGGCAAACAAAATTGAAATAAGGTACATGTCAACTGATAAGATGATAGCGGACATTTTAACTAAAAGCGTTCACAGCCCGAAGCTTAGAGATTTTTTAAAGGATTTAACCCTGGCAAATTATTCTATTAAGGGGGCGATGAGTAGTTAAATGTTTTGGTAGAAGTGCTTTGTGTAATAGATAATTTAGATTTTGTTATGCATACTTTATTTTGTTAGATATCTTCTGTTTTTGTACTATACTTTTGGATACAGCGTAGTACAGTCGAACACAGAAGTGTTAGTGATTTATTTAGTTTTATGTACCGAGTATTGACAAGTACAGAAGTAATCATACGCATGTGTAATAGATTAAGGGGGCGTATTGGAGGTCGCATATTTATGTATGCACTGGCCTGTGAGAATAATCGTATTTAACACATGTCTGTCAATGATTTTGAATTAGCTTGGTTACGGTTTGTTTATGTTCTAATACAATTGTAACTTGCGTGTAAGAATATTGTACCACCAATGAATATTATACTCTACCATCCCACTGCTGGTCATTTCTTTATTCCAATATTATCCGGCATACATTAACCTCGATCTTAAATGTGGCCATGGACGACCGAGCTTGGGCACAAGCTACTCTTCCTATCCGTATGGGAGGCCTCGGCGTCCGCAAAATTTCTAGTATTAGTTTACCGGCTTTCTTATCCTCGGTTCACGGTACTGAGAAATTAATCAGGAAAATCCTAGCTTCCACACTGATTAATTTTGATGTGCCGTGCCTCACCGAGGCTATGGATGCCTGGAGACTCGTTTGCCCGAATTCAGATCCGCCCGACAATCCATTTTCCCAGAGACGGTGGGATGAGCCGCTCTGCAGAGTAGTACAGAACAATTTACTTGACACGTCTGTTACTACTGCGGAGCGTGCGCGCCTGCTGGCTGTGGGTAAGTGGGAGTCGGGCCTGTGGCTTCATGCTCTACCGTCGTCGAACTTAGGCACTTTGTTCGACGACACTACCTTCCGCATTGCTGCTTCCCTGCGTCTAGGAGCTCCTTGTTGTTCTCCTCATCGCTGTCACTGTGGCGAAGTTGTCAACAGCCTCGGACACCACGGCCTGTCTTGCAGCCGAAGTGCGGGTCGCTTAGCGCGGCATGCAAACATTAATGACATCATCCGACGAGCTCTTGTCACCGTCGGCGTTCCAGCTGTATTAGAACCCAACGGCTTGGCACGCGACGATGTGTCTTTATTTCCATGGAAGGTGGGTAGGCCTTTAGTGTGGGACGCAACTTGTGTCGATACTCTAGCGCCATCCCATCTTCCTGGCTCAGCGTGCTGTGCTGGCGCTGCCGCTGCGGCTGCGGAAAACCTCAAGCGGCGAAAGTATAATAACCTTATAGGTCACTATATTTTCGAGCCGTTTGGGGTTGAAACCCTAGGGCCGTGGGGTCCGAGTGCTCACGGTCTGTTCAATGAAATCTCCAAACGACTGGTTGACACTTCTCGTGACCCAAGGGCTGGTTTTTACCTTGGCCAGCGGCTAAACATTGCCATGCAACGTGGCAATGCGGCCAGTCTCTTGGGTACATTACCAGTCGACAGCGACGCGGAGGAATTTTTCGACGCCATATTTTAGTTTAATTTTAGTTTAGTTTTAGTCTAATAGTTTCAGTTAGGTTAGGATATTATATCTTTTTTAGTTTTTGTCATACCTATTTGTGTTAGTAAGTACTTAAGAACTATGTAAATAAAATCTATGGTCAATAAGTTCCAGTAGAGTGATAACAATACATCTTGAAGATGTTATTCAAGTCAGAATTAAAACGTTTATTGAAAACCAAGTGTACAGAAGTGACCATAAATTATTATGTTGTCAAAATCAATCTGCCTAGCCTTTTCTCAACTATGTTGGAGTTGGCTTCCAGTCTAACTGGATGCCGAATCCAACATAGTCTCTAGTCATAGTCTCTCAACTATCAATATTTTACATGGAGCGACTGCTTATCGGACCTCCACAACCCAGTAACTGCACAATACGATACCCCTTGGTAAGACTGGTTGTCAGACTTTTGAGCTTCTGACGATCCGTAACGACTGTCAAAGATCCACGAATGACAGCCGGGACCAACGGCTTAACGTGCTTTCCGAGGCACGGAGGAGTCTCGGTATGTAAAGATGGCCACGGACAAACCCCGGCAAGCGTAACTTAACCTGATGGATCGATCCGTGCAGCTGTTATTACTTAGCCACGAGCTCCTCACCTCGACCTTATACTATGTTGTTAAGCATAGCAATATCAGTACAAATTCCATCGTTTGCCTTACCAAGATCCTGTAATGATTGTGGCAAGTCCCAGTGATACATAGTCACGAGAGGCTCAATGTCCTTCTCCAGCAGACCGTCGATCAGGTTGTTGTAGTTCTTGCCATCTTCATTGATGTAGTTGGGGAAACCAGATGGGAGGATACGAGACCAGGATATTGAGAACCTGGAAGTTGAGAAAATGAAGGTATACAAGCAAACTATGAAATACATTTAGTAAATGTAGAGCATGAAAAACACGTGACTAGAAAAGTGTGCGTGTATATGGATGGCTTCACTTTCGACTCCACCCACTTTTCATAGAGCTCATACGCCATGCCGCCATACATATTGCTTTCTTTCTTATATTTCTCAGAACTTGGTTGTTACCAAAACAGGTTTCGAAAAAAAAAAAAGAACTCGACACAAATTAACAGTAAACTAACCTTTTACCTTGAGTACCAAAATATCTGTAGGTTTTAAATGTAACCGTACGTTGGTATTTAATTAATAACAAGAACATTTCATTTGAATAAAGAACTTTGTTATTTTTATTTTCAAGTACTCAACCCATTTTTGAGTAATAGATAATTGCTTCATACTTTGTTAAATTACAAGCGTTGTGTCTTCGCGCTTCTCTTTCTTTTCTATGCAGTGCTATAGTAACCGCGGTTTAGCTCTTGCCAGCGTCTTAACGGCTGAACGGATTTGAATGTGACACACGGATAGACCTGGGTTATGATATATGATACTTTCTATCTCAGAGTACGTTCCTGTGGGATAATCTTCGATCTCCACGTGGAAGAAGCTGCGGGCAAATACTAGTTACCTATAGAAGTGTAGCCCCAGTTCCTCTGCCAACTTGACGTCCTGCTTCCATTGGTGGTAAGAGTCGCAGGCGACGTCGCCATTGGTCAGGTCTGAGATTCTTCGTGGATCTTCGTGCACAAACCGGTCCCACGTGTTTTCACTTTTGCCTAGAAAGTGCATAGAAAAAAAATGCGTGATATTCTATGGCTGTTAGGTAAAAATGCTCTGTGACTTATTAAAAAACGCGGAGTTAACTTGCATCCAGTATTTTTTCCAGATAAACCATACATTTTTCGAGGATTTTGAGTTTGGCATAACATTATTCCGCTTTTATTAAATATGGGGATACAAGTTTATTATTCTTGTGTTTGAAATAACAACGAAGCATCCTCAGGATAACGATTGACTTGTTGCGCACCCGAACATGGCTTGTTGCCATACTGAGCGCGTTCAGCGAGGATGCCTCATTGAGAGATGAAATACGTGTCGATTTCTTTCAGGGTTTTTTATGGCTCTTTAGAAATAGCTAAGCGGAACAAGTTGCTAAATATATCCACGTCTATTATATTTTATTTAAAGTACATACATTTTCAATATATATTTAAAAAAAAAAAACTTTTTTTTTTCTTTATTACTCATATTGTTAAGACATTTATTTGAAAAAACATAACAAAATAAAATTAAAAACAAAAGGAATGCAAAATATCATACTTACCACCCTCATTCCAGGCGCCTTCGACCTGGTAAGAAGCAGTGGCGGCTCCGAACTTGAACCCAGGTGGAAACGACAAGTCTGCACTCCATGACACAGCTAGTACAGCGCTGTGGAAGGCCTTTTATATCATAAAGTCCTTCTTAAACTAAACAAGAAGCTTGAAGCGACCAAACCATAGGAATTTCATCTGTATCGTGGGTGTGTCCATAGTAAAAATATCCAGATCAGAAAAAACTATAAATAGGTTCTTAGCCAGTGACACAAAAGAGCAGTGGTCGCCTAGTGGAGAGCAGTGGTGGTCCAGTAGTATCGGCCGCGACTTACGAGTTGTAGGTCTTCGAACCTTGACAGGCGCTTTACTTTGCTCACTCTCTCTCACAGAGAGGAGGCCTGTGTCCCAGCAGTGGGAACATTTTAGGCTGATAATGCTTATGCAGTGACACAAATGGGAGGAGGCCTGTACTCAGCTGTGGGTGGAACTGGCTGACGATGATGATGATGGTGATTTAGCCACCGGAGTCTATAGGTACATTATATAATATTGCGAAGTGCGCGAATCAAACCCGAGCGAACAGATTGCGATTTAAAACCAGGCACTCTAAACACAATTTCTCAGTAAGCTCCGCCCCCGTGCACCCCGCCGCTCCACTATGTGCTAAACGCTAACACATTAGTAATAAAGTTGAATATCGCGTGCGTTCTTTGATCGTATTCGAGCACGGAACTAAATGACGTAAGTCTTAATTCTTTTTTCTTTTATAACTAAAGTAATAATTGATGTAGAGAAAAAATATCTTGTGGCTGGATAATTAACAATATTTTCTTACTGTGAATACTTATTTTAGACATAGAAGCCGAATAATCTTCAATTTATTTAAATAATCTTTAAAAAAAGAAATAAAACATTAATCGAGCGAAAATGTTACAGTTACGTAACTGTCCTGTACATGGAAAGAAAAAGATCCAATAAATCATTTACTAAATTTCCATTTTGATTGTATGCGTGACTGTTTCAGATTATTAATGCAAATTAATATACAATAAATTTAGGGAGCCTCTTGCATGGTGAACAAGCACCACCCGTAGACATATTCAATACTAGAGGCATCGTGTCGCAGGAAGCAGGTATGTTGGCAACAGTCACGTTGCCAACATTCTTCCCAGGGTTGGAAAAAAAAAGCTTTTTTTTAAATTTTATAAAACAAACTGTTCAGAATGTTTTAAAAAAGTGTTTTTTTTTTCTTTTTTTTTCATTGACCGATTTATCAAATTTATTATAAACACAATTCGATCAATCAATCATTTATTCATAAGTTCACATATAAATTACATAAAAGTTACATCATAACAAAGTTACATATTAATAGTAGAAATGTAGAAAAAAATTAAACTATGCCTAAAATAAATCTAGTGTATAACTTATATAATATTGATTAAAGGCCCAATGAATACAATAGCGACCTGCCTGATGTAGGTTTATTCAAACCTGTGTTTCAGGCCATCACTTAACAACGCTGAGTGATTCAGTGGACTATTATGTTACTGTACATAGAGCTATCATTGATACATAATAAATTTTAAATAAAAATGAACTTAACATTTAATAAACTCATCGCATAACTTCTAGCAATTTTTCTGTGTCTGAGTAATTAAATGTCAGTAGGTATGCACTCAACATTTCACTACACTTTTTATAATTTACACTATATATATTTACCGACTTATTGATTTTATTATATAAGAACGGACCTAAAAATACATAAAATTTATTTATAAAAGTATGTCTGGTTTGAGGCTTTATGCAAACTAAGTCTTTTCTTCTCTTATCAATAGGTGTTGGGATATAAGGAAGTTTATTATGCTGGTGTAGTACTATATTCAATATAAATAGTTGTCGCACGGTTAAAACCTTGCATGCCGTGTAAAGCTCATGTGTGGGAAATCTAAATGGGCGAAAGGTGGCTACCTTAAGGATAGCTCTCTGCGCACGTTCTAATGGCAGTAGGATTGATTTGGCAGCCCCACCCCAGGAAGTTATACAATAAGTGAGAATGGATTGACACAAAGCTAAATAGACCTGTTTAATTAATTTGTAGTCCGAAATATATCGTAAATTCTTAAAAATGTATATTAGTTTACGCAGTCGAGTGCATAACAAATCAATGTGTTTACGGAAATTCAGATTTGTGTCAATCGTTACACCAAGATATTTCATATGATCGGTTTTTGCTAAACTGGGACAGTTACATGCATCGTCAGCATACGTGCCGCACTTGTGCGCATAAATGTTTATGTTAGTAGTTGGCAGGTTAGTGTTTCTCATAGTAAATAAAATGTGTTTGGTTTTCTCTGCATTTAGTGTTAGGAGATTTTCATGTAGCCAATTAGACACTATATTAAAACCGTTCTGGGCTTGTTTATATACCTCATCTCGAGATTTATCTGAAAACAATAGAGCCGTATCATCTGCATAAGACATTATGACACCATTTTGGAGCGTTAAGCTGCACAGGTCATTTATGTATACTAGGAATAAAGTAGGGCCCAAAATACTCCCTTGTGGTATTCCGTAATTACTATTTCGAAGCTCAGAACTGACGTACTGACCAATTTTGACACATTGTTTGCGGTCACTAAGATAATCAGAAAGTAGTGAAAGCGTTGTCCCTCTTATTCCGAGTGCTTCAAGCTTGTCTAATAATAAAGGACAAGAAATTGTGTCAAACGCCTTGGCGAGGTCTAGGAAGATCCCAATGGAGTGCATGCCCTTATCCAAATTAGTTGTTATATAATCCGTCATTTGATGTACTGCTTGATTAGCTGATTTTTTGGGCCTAAAGCCAAATTGTCTATCTGAAAGCAATTTGTTATCTTCTAGGTATTTCATTAATCTAATATTAATGATTTTCTCTAGGATTTTGGAGAGCCCTGTTAAAACAGAAATGGGTCTGTAGTTATTAACATATTTTTGTCACCAGTTTTATATACAGGTGTAACCACTGCTTTTTTAAGCGACTTAGGGAATATACCCTTAGTCAAGCATAACCGAAAAATATGAGTTAACGGCGGAGCAAGTAGGTATTTGAAATGTTTTAGTATGTTGTTTGATATGTCGTCCCACCCAACCGCGCAGACGTCCTTTAATCCAGAGATAATTGTTAGTACTTCATCGACATCCGTATCTAGTAAGACAAACGATTTAAGTGTGGGGAAAGTTTTAAGATGGTTTTGAGGGAGAGAACTTTTAGATTGTATGGTATTTTCTGCTAAAATTTTGCCTACGTTAGAAAAATAGAAATTAACTTTATTTGCTGATTCGATTGGGTTGTTCTCTATTGTCAATAAGTCAAGTGGAGGTTCTGATTGTTTTGTTCTAAATGTATTTGTTTTTATATATTTCCAAATCAGTTTACTATTTTTGCCTGCTTTCTGCAGTTCTTTTCTATCAAATTCATTTTTTATTTTTTTCAAAAGGTTATTGCAGAAGTTTCTATATCTTTTATAAGTAATGGAAAGAATTTCATTTTCAGGCTCAAGTTTGGTCTTTATGTGAAGTTTGTCTCTATGCCTAATACATCGAACAAGTCCGGGTGTAATCCATGGTTTAATACACTTATACTTCTTTGGCGTTATTTTAGCGACTGTATGTTTTATTATTGCAGAGTGAAGTGAATTTATAAAATAATTAATAGAAATGTTTGCATCGGTAGAATTATAAACTGGGTCAAAATTAATATTACGTATGTCTTTCTCCAGGTGCGTCATATTGACTTTAGTATAGCTACGTAAACAATTTTTTCTGGGTAACGAAACTTGTAATGTTAGTAATACTGCTTGGTGATCAGTAAGCGAAGAGTTAGTAACAAATGTTTTGGTTGGGTTATTTGTTTTTATAATGAAATGATCTAAGCATGAACCACTTTGATGCGTGGGGTGGTAATGAGCTGGTAATAGTCCGTAGAATGAGCAGATATTAAGATAGTTATGTGCTTGTAAATCTATTTTCCCGGAAGCAATGTCGATATTGATGTCCCCCATGAGCATTATGTGTTTAAAAGTTGTAAGACTTTGTAACTGTATGTTTAGTGAATCTAAGAAATTTGCGACATTTTGAGAAGGAGGTCTGTATATAGCCATAACCACCGTATCCAAACCAATTTTAATGAGTAAGCAATTACTATTTTGTAGCAAAGGTTCTTCTACAGTTGTACTTAAATTATTGTTAACAAATACAACTAATCCATCATTCTGGTTGATGTTTCTGTTGGTTTTATGCGAGACATATCCGTCTAAAGATGGAACAGCTGTTTGGTTTGACAACCAACATTCTGTGAGGACGATAATGTCGCAAGTTATACCCAAGTTCTGTAGCAATATTTCAAAACCATTTATATTTCGATTAATGCTGCGAATATTTTGTGTAAGTAGGGTCAGTGGTTTCTCTCCCAAGGGAAAGAGGCGTTTACACTCATCAATATTACAATTTATAGCTTCAGACACAGAAAATTGATCTAGGTCACTAAGTAATTGATTAGTCATGGTAAATAAACACCTAACAAATGTAAATAAACAAAAAACTACTACTAGTGTGCTTAATATATAGGTTAATCGGTAGCGCTCTTAGTCGCCTTCATAATCTATGGAATGGATATAGTTGTCCTCGGCATTTTTTCGTGCTGGACAATTTACATCACCAGTTTTATGATCCGATTTTCTCTTAAAACGTTTGCACGTCGCACAGTTGGGTGGACTGGATTTTGTGCTACATTCCTTAAAAGAGTGGCCAGTCTCTCCGCAGTGATTGCACGTCGGGCTAGTTTCACGGCAGAACTTGGCCGCGTGACCGAACTGCTGGCAGTTAAAGCATCGAGTAACGATCGTGAAATCTCGTACTGGGCATGACGTCCAATTAATGAATATTCGTCCTTGATTTACTAGAATCTTCCTGATGCTAGCTGGCACTTCTAGTATGTAATTGCAATTAGGGAGGTCTTTTTTTCCTGATTTGTGGCTCAATTTAACTTGATCTTCAAACGACTCACGAGTTGTATTGGTCATCTTATCTGAGAGGTTTTGCTCGTAGATGCAATCAATAACCTCCTTATCAGTCAGGGCTACTGGGACTCCAATAACAGTGATTCTTGGGCGCCGTTTTGATGGTTCTTCAACCTTAAGGCCTGAAGAAACGAGTTTTTCTAAGCTCCTGAGCTTTTGAATGTCCTCTTTGGAGTCGGTACTAATAAGAACACCTCCATTTTTTACTTTCTTAAGGCCACGAACATGTAGTTTAAGCTCCCCGGGCGAAATAATTTTCTGTACGAGAGACTTGGTATCGTCACTTGTTTTGGTCTTGTCGTTGGGATATATAGCAACTGAGCTTAAATTTGCTGGGCGCACAAAGTTATCAGAGCCTTTTTTGACCATATTAGCATACGAAAAGGGTTCTGAAGGGTTTGAAATGCCTTCAACTACTTCTTTGAACTGTAGGAGAGAGTTCGCGATGTTCTGTTGTTGCTGTAGGTGCTGAATGGTACTATGGGCTTGAATGGTTTTTTGCTTTAAGGCTTGATATAAAACAGCCATCTGAGATCAGGCCTAATATAATTATTTTCTAGATCATTTTAAAATTTACCTGAGGAAACATTTACAAAAAACGATCAGAGTAACATAATAATCACAACAACGTAATACTAGTATATAACTAGCTATGCTAGTTACTAACTAATAAACTATCTAATCTGTAAACATGTTTTTTTTTTTTTTGTAATCTTTCAAAGTAGTTATGTAACTCAGATACTGAACCACCCAGTACAATCTGTACGTTCAGAATTGCGAATTCCGATTTTCGTTCTCATATGTAAAATTTTAATACAACTGGGGTACCCAATTGATGCAGCCCACCGTACCTTACTTAAAAATATTTAAATATGGTTAAGTCCCCAAAATTATTTCGGGGAATTACCTCTTTTCGATAAAGTACGAAATATCTATATACATAGGTAGGATAGACTATATTCAAATAAAGGGAATCCCCAAAATAGTTGCAGGGAATTACTTCATTTCGAAGTGTATAAAACTATCTAACCTTTTTAATTTATTTTCGAGCTATTTAAAGTACTAAAAATGCATAACTTTTCATTTATTTCCATTCATTCTCGATTTAAAACCATGTTTTTTTTTTCTTAATGTTTATAACATTGTTTTAAACTTGTTTTATACCATAGTTGTTTTATAAAAAACATTTATTTCATTATTATAAACAACTAGTTTGTTTTATGCCAACCCTGATTCTCCCACAGCTACCAATGTCTACGGTAGAAAAAGGTAGGTACTTCCACTGACGAGCTCCATGGAAGAGCTTTTTGGGATTGTTAATTGATTCAGACGTGACCTTGCGGAAATCCATTATAAAATACATATTTAGTAATAGACATATTTAGTAACATACTCCGCTCGGCGCTCGGTGTGGCAACACGCCGTGTTCGGGTTCGCGACAAGTCAATCGTCATCCTGAGGATGCTTCGTTAAGAGGTGAAACACGTTTTCGTACAAGGTTTTTTTTATGACTCTTAAGGAATAGTTAAGCGGAATAGGTTACTAAATATATCTAAGTCTATTGTATTTTCTTATTGGGATTACCAACACAACCAGTAAAGCTTTACTGATCAAAATATTTGTGCCCTATTTTGAATGATAATCCTTCGACAACTGACATGGTAATAAGATAATTTTCTCTGACATAACAATGCTATCTATACTTTCGTTGTTATAATAATTCGATAAGCAAATCAAATCTAACTCAAATTGCGCTGTTATCATGCTAAGCATTAAAAAAAAAAATGAAACTAAACGGATCGATATACAAGCCTTTTTTTATACATTTTATTTTAAAAAAAAGCTTTATTTCGTCAAATACGCGCTAAAATCGAAAAATGAATAATCGCGTAGGAAGATGAGGCTTCCATACTTTATGAAAACAATATTTAAAAAAAGTTAGGGTAAATAAGGTTACTACTATTTGGTAAATAAAATTATATTATAGACACCGGCTGTCTTGGTCTGTGTACACATTGTCAAAGGTCTCCTCCATTTTCTTCCATTTTTTCCATTCGTTATCTCTTACGAAATGCCTTACGAAGAGTTAAGGTGCCACTAGTCCTAGTCTATTCCTTAGTACCAACGATCATTTTTAAATTAACTACGACAAATACAAAAAAAAACAATTTCCGAATTTCTGTCGCGTAATTTTCCAAGGTGTGTAGCTGCGTTTGGCTACATTGTAAAGTAATCTTATCACCAAAAGACAGTTAAACAGATGTATCTTTAAGATTCCACATTTATTGTGATAAGAAGAGCATTGTTATCTCATCAAAATAAATTGTGGTCTCAATTTAGTGACTGATCCAGACACGCCCGCTTGAAATCAAGGCTGCGTTTAGTAGAGTTGTGCGAGTTGTTTGCGGTGTACGAGAAAAATGTAGACCAAGAATTACTTTATTTTTAAGTCTCGGTCAGCGTAGATAATAAAGCCTATACAGCTGGCAATAGCTTTCAAAGCGTTTAGTTTTTCCACAAAAACTTTCAACAGGATTGACAAGCTCTTTGGTAGCTTCCAGTCCCATACGTTGTTAAATTTTCTATCATCATTATCGTTGATAGAATATCACTTTGTCTAGGTCTTTTGGTAAGTTTAGCAGAGCGTTTTATATGTAGAAAAAACAAGCGAGAGATATGTGCGAGGGATGCAAGCGAGGGAGGCGTGCGAACAACGAATTAACAGTTACTAGACTTACGCACCCAGCTTGCCTACCCCGGCCTCGTAGCACGCCACATCGCTCAGTACTCCTTGCACAGTATTACTGAAAAGAATCCGCTACGCATCCTCGCAGTGCTCAGTTTATTCCTACAGTGGTAAGAGTCACACCGTTTAACAGCCCCGCCGTGCCACTTAGCTTCCTCACGCACCCTAAGGCTAATGGGATCATAATGTCTTGGAGACGAGGTCGTTGAACCTTCAATGTTCAGTAGCCCGTACTGTTTTGGTCTTTTGAAGAAAGAACCACACAGATTTGAGTGGACCTGTCCAGTCAGTGCAAGCATTTGTCATATCCCACACACTGGGTAGTTCGCTAACCGGTTCCCAGAAGTTAAAGTTGACGAGCAGTCACTCTGGAGTCTAGTGACTACACGTCATCTCCTTCTGGAGTCTAGACATCCGAACCAACATTCCCAACGCATCAAAACGCATTAGAATGTGATAAACAATGTTACCCATTTTTAATCACATTCTATTGCGTTTCACATTCTAATTTGTCAAAACGCATTAGAATGTGATAAAAAATGTTACCCATTTTTTATCACATTTTAATGCGTTTCAATGATCATGGGAAATCGCCAAACATTAGAGAGGTCACTGATAAGTGTATTTTGTCCCAAACTTAGGTTTTCTGATGTTACGGACTATGCATTGTGCACTGTGTCACCCCGCGATCTTGACAGGGCAACGTAAGCTGAATAATTAAACAAAAATCAGGGTAGAAATCCCATAATTTAGTTATTGAACTGTATACTGACGATTCTAGTTAGTTTCACTTTGGCTAAATCTTCATAGGCTAACTATAAATGCTAGTAAAAACAAATACGTGATATTGAATGCTAAAAATAAAATAAAAAACTTCATACACTAGTATTTGCAGGTTACGTTAGTTAATTTTGTCTAAACTACTTTAAAAAGAAATGCACTCTCACCTCAACACGACTGCCCGAATCCAATCCATGATAAGAGTGACTGCTTCAATCCGCTATCTTTATAGATCAACATTTAGTCAAAATCTTCAAAAAGATTATATTATTGTTTAAGCTCTTTAAATAATAGCTTCCTCTCGTTGCAACGCGTCTGCTACCGCCAAGCTAGCAAGCTGCATCAGAAGCATTGCACGGAGTTTTTTAGTAATTAAATCGGGTATCGATTACTTTATCAATATTGTAATCGATAATGTTTTGTTTGCGATGCGTTTTGTAGATAAACAGATTTTTTGATAAACGTGTTTGCCGAGCTGTTTTTGTTTCGATCATGGAACATTTTAAGTAGGACTTAAGATTATAAAACAAAGTCTACGGAACAAGACAACTTTAACTAACAACTCTATATGTAACGAGAAGGTATTTAAGAAAACTCTTTGGAAGAAGTACTGGCCACAAAAATGGAAACTTCACTTGGTCTTGTACGGCGTTTTGAAACGTTAGTAGCGCGTTTTGAAACGTTAATAGCGCGTTTTGAAACGTTAATAATAGTGTTTTTTTGTGTTTATCATTTTCGCTACTTACCAGTAACTTTTGTGACTCTGGAGCGTTATCTCACGTCGTTATTTAACGCCTGAAGAGATGCTTAGGGCTATGGGTATGCTGGTAGCTCAGTCAACTTGAAGCTGCTGACGCTGTCAACACGCAGCCAAGTGTATTTTGCCGATGACTGGCGCGTTACAGGGGTACAGCAGATGTTGCTGAACGTCACCGAGGAAGATACAGGGTAGAATCAGAGACAAGACCGCTTACTGTAAAATGCTGCGAGAAGGCAACCTCAAATTACGGCTCGCCAATTGGTAGGAAGACTCCAGATTCAGTATTAAGTGGTCTGCTCGTAGTCTGCAAGGAGAGTTTCTAAAACGTCTATTTGAAACTGTGTATTGTCTAACAAGTTACAAAAACAGTCGGCGAGCACTGTGCAACGAGTGATGTGGTTTATTACTGTCAATAGAAATAAGAGATAAACCGCAGTGAAAGAAAAACTGTGATATAACGTTAGTTACACGCCTAAAATAAAAACCGCTTGCTGGAAACTATTTTATGAAGAAGTTCAAACACTCCGAAGGCGAATAAAACAAAAATAGTGAGTAAAATAAAAAATGAAAACCGGTCAAGTGCTTGTCGGACCACGCACAATGAAGGGTTCCGTAGTTGAGATGAATTTATCCCAAATACAAACTTAACACTGTAGTTGAAACACATGTTCTCCCATACTGCAAATGTAAGTTTGAACGCACAATATTGAGAGATTTACCATGACATTTTAAGACCACAGAGTTCAGTTTTCCTGTAAACTATGATTAAAGAACCATTTTCTGTATTTTTTTTTTTCAAAATTTAAGGTTAATTTTCATCAATTTTCTTAAATATCTTTAAATGTAAATACATTTTGAAATTATCAAAAAAAAAAGAGATTTTTGCAACAAGCCCTTTCATTTTATACGTCACACGGAGTTTGAAAAACTTGTTTTTAAAATTTTCTTATTTGCTCCCAAAAGTGACTCCCATATGCAAAATTCATTTATTTACGTTAAAAGTCCGTGTTTGGGTCACAGAAATACATATGTGTACCAAATTTCAACTTCATCGGTCCATTAGATTCGGAGCAAATTGGCTGTGACAGACGGACAGACAGAGTGATCCTATAAGGGTTCCGTTTTTTCCTTTTGAGGTACGGAACTCTAAAAATCAGAAGATAAAAGTCCTAACACGCAAAATGTATATAATTCAATAAAGGAAACCAACAGCCAACATTACACAGCAAAACTAAAACCCGACTACTGAAAATCACGCTCTAAAAAGAATGAAACAAGATAATATTTCAAACAGAAATCAAAAGATAGGTACAAAAATGGTCAAGGTAGAGCATGCTACCACCCACGGCTGTACCTTGACCATTTTTGTTTTGGTTTTTGAACCTACTTTTTATTTAAATTATTTTGGGGTTATAATTTTGTGATAAAGTATTAGCAAAAAGCTTTAAATTTTTTTTTGTTTGGGTTTTATTGTATAATTGATATTAATTTTACAGCCGCGCCGTACGTAGTAGTCTCACTTTTACTTGTTTTTAACCATTTAAACATATTTATTTACTTAGATAATATGATATATATATATACATATTTGGAATGTGCTCGTCAAGCACTTTAATTTGATGACCAACATGACACAATTAATTTCTTTTTTTTAGTTCATGACTTTATGTCTTCTAGAGGCCGCCATATTGCATTTAATGAGACGTCACACAGTCTATAACCAGCGGACAATTAAGACGCTTCTAATGATACCTCATTTGTCAAATTATACATACATACGTACCGGTCAAAATAATCAATAATAATAATAATCTTTTTGCTTTGCCGTAGCCGGGTAAAAATACACGATCGTTGTGACTTACAGCGACATCTGTTGAGGAGTAAGTAGCACATACGCCATCTGTTGTGAAGTGTAGAACCAACGGAAACTGATATCGTAGTGCGATCGTTCCTCAAAGTAACGCCATCTACTGTGTAAAAACCCTAACTTAACCACCTGTACCAGACCACAGATATAATACTAGTACAGATACCCAATCCCATACAAAGAAATGATACCTCCCTAAGTCTGGCTATTGAGCTGGCTATTTTTCTTCCTCCATTTTTTCAACAGATGGCAGCATCAGCGACTCACAAATTGCCAGAGACTGTAGTTTTATAACGCCATCTAGAAGTCGACTTAGATACTTATGGCATTCACACATCGCACGGTACGTTCAAGGACAAGTATAATAACAATACAACAAAAATATCTCGAGTTGGCGGAATAGTTTCATTTTTGTAAGTGAACTAGCAATTTTCACGCGGCAGTGAATGCCTCTTTATGTATTCTTTTTTTGTATTTCAATGCTAAATCTAGATTTTCATCTCCTCGTTACCAAATCTAGTATTGCTAAAACCCTAAAACTGAAATCACGCGTTCTTCGTCCGAACTCATTTTGACAGTAAGCCCACGTTCGCACTGATGTAATAAAATTGCGGCGATTATTTTTCGTGCACTTGATTTTCAACGCTCTGCCGAGATACCGAGAGTTGAAAATCCAAGTGTGTTTTTTCAACGCGCTGGGACGAGAGAGCGTCCCAGCCCGTTGGATTCTCAAAGCTCGGTTTAACATCGAGAGTCGAAAATCCAGTGCGCAATAAAATCCCGCCGCGATTTAATAATTACGTCCGTGCGAACGACGGCTTAATTTTTTTTAAAATATCAAATAAAACCGGCAAAGTACGTGTTGGACCACGCATAATGAAGGGTTCCGTAGGGTATAGTTGTAGTTGTTGTAGTTGAAAAACATGTTCTCCCATACGGAATGTATGGAAGAACATGATTTTGCAACCGCAAATTTAAGTTGGTTGATTATTACTCGTTAAATTATAGAGCCTACTTAGCTGTGATAGTTTTCCTTTTAATTTTGTTATAAATACTCCTCCTGTGATCTTTTATCACATAAACCAACCATTTAGCTGGCAGGGTGGGGGGGACACTTGACTGTCATAAAAAATAGCTTTTTAAAGCTTAATGGTGCCGATTCTCTTGTACACCGAACTAAACTATCACAAAAATTCCTTGCTTTTGGCTATGAGAATCTTAAACTATTCTGCAAAAAAATCTCTAAATTTAAGAATAATTTTCACACAACCAAAATCGAATTTGACAATCGCGATTCCACGTTGTAACATCTCCAATGTTGGTGTGAATATTAGTTCATGACACCTAATTTTATTTTACACCTTTTTAATCACGATTAAAAATAGTCAAATTTATAGTTAAACAATCAAAATTTTAGGTGGAAAACGTCAAATTCAGAATAGCAAAATTGCCATTTTCACTAAATTAATAACTCGGTGCCATCTTAGTACTGTCAAAGTAAAATATAGTTTTGTGTCACTTTAGTATAGATACGGAACCCTTCGTGCGCGAGTCCGACTCGCACTTCGCCGGTTTTTTAAAGAAAGTTTTAGAAAGGTATTGGTAAAATGAAAAAAATATAATTAAGAAGGTAGGTATTTGCCAAAAACATGTTAATAGATTTCTTTAAATTCCTTTATTTCTTTAGAAAGTAGGTACTAGATTACAAAAATATGTTTTTTTGATTTTCCTTCTAAACGTTTTTACAGTACGTGATGACAAATTGAGTAAAACGCCATCTATTGCAAAGAGCTCATGATTAACTTTATCATTCTATGGGTTCGAATTCAAGTAAAAGGTTTCACTTATCATTTTTGTTGGAAATACGTGATTTATGAGTTTAAATGGATAAATCAGCATTAAACAAGGAAGTTTTTATTTTTACTAATCTTACTTCAGCCAAATTCAGACGTGTATCAGTTTTTAGTGATTGTTAATTTCATAATTGTTGCCTATGCTGCCATCTATGATTTTTTTTTAAGACTAATTATAATTTGTTCGAGTTGAGACCCCATGACCAGACTAACATAGATATTTTAAGGATGGAAGAAAACGAAATGCTAAAAAAATATCAGAAAAACAATCTATTTAGGAAGAGAAAATTGAAGAGTAAAAAATACCCGACTGCGAAAACAAATAACTGAAAGGAGCATAAAAACAAGCATTATATGTATATAATCTATAGAATTTTGGTATTTCAAGCGGGACAACCCATTAACCTGAAATATGGTGTTACTTTTGTTTGTTTTCTGATACCAAAATATAAACCTAACTGGATGTAGCTGAACACCAGTATTTTTGCATGGAGCGACTGCCTATCTGCCCTTAACAATCCATAATAGTGGTACTAATATGCCCTTGGTAAGACTGGTTGTCAGACTTTCTGGTTTCTGCCGACCCAAACCGACTGTCAAAGATCCACGAATGACAGCCGGGACCAAAGGCTTAACGTGAATCTCGGTATATAAAGATGATGACCTATCCACGGACAGACCTAGGGAAGCGTAGCTTAACCTGATCGATTGTCACGTGTGGGTGTTATAAACATTGTTTAAAATTACTATTAAAAAAACGACAGATAGCTGGAGAATTTACCACCAACCAAAGCACTGCAAAAAGTCAGATTTAGCTTTAAAAAAAGTAAGAGTTAGCTTTAAAATTTTATTTATCAAGAAGTAATCTACGTATTTATCAGCGTCACCCTACGGATTTCTTAAATCTGATCTGGCAACTTTTATTCTAGCGAATTTTATTTTGCGCTGTCAATTGTTTTTCGAATCTGGCTTTTTGGCGCCCCTTGCCATCTGGCGCCTAGAGCGACCGCTCCACTCGCTCTACCTTAGGGCCGGCGCTGTTTATTACTTAGCGACGAGCCCCAAGCAGCAAGGAATGGTCTGAGAATTTCTCAGGCCATTTCTTGCCAATTTAGACGGTAATAAACGGTAGATAATAAAGGCAATTGACATTTGCCCTTGTATAACTCATTACGGTTTAATTAAATTATACTTTAAGATTACTTTTCGAGATTTGCAGATAACTGTCGTTTTTTCTTGCTATTAACGACACGTAATTTAGTCGAGAGAATGAGTTATATTAGAGTGGTTGTGTTCAGGTATGTTTGACGTCATAGTTATCTTAATCTTGTGAAGTCGGTTTTGTGACTGACAGACAGCGTAAGGCTTAATCGTTGAATGAACAAATATAATCTCTTATCCTCTCAAAGTGATCGTTTTTATTTGATCAGAACTATTTGATCGATTTTGATAGAGTTTTCACTATCATTGAATATTTCCTGAAAATGTTGTTATTTTAAGGGCTGTCTCTATTCATATTTAATAACATTGTTAAATTGCACTATACGCACACAATGAAAATTAATATGGCAGTATATTATGGTAGATTATGGCCAAGGAGTGGTTCATAGAGAGGAGGGCCAGCACTGGGAACTTTATAAGCTGATTATGCTTAGGTAACTGGGTGCATTTTGGAAATAATACATAGGTATTATTTTTGCTTGAAAGTAGGTAGATACCAAAGTCTTTGTGCGATTGCACACTTCTAATGAACATAGTGGTGATCAATAGATTAGAGAATCACATAATGCTTGTTCATATTGCTGTACTGACCTAATTTAAGAAAATCGCATGAAAGTCAAGAACGTCGACCATCACTTTCTCTAGAGTTCTGACTTACTTGGTCACAATAACAATAGAAAAATGCAAGAATGTCTCGTTCACTGATGAGTTGTGGGTGTAGACACCCGTCAGAGCACAGAGTCGCCGCGCAGGCGCAGCGTTTAGAGACATCGAGTACTAATATAATTCGTGGCGCCGAAAGTGCTGTGTTAAGCGCACAACTTCTGTTACGATATAGAATTATAGAATAACAAATAATAATAAAAGTGACGCCCGTAGCCTGGCTGCGTTTTGGTGACTTCATTGGGGAAATCGAAGGATTTTTCTGTGCAATTATGGACGTTATCATGACGAATAATTACCGGAGATTTAGGCCTGAATTTCTCTTACGCTGATGTCGGTCGCGTACGCAATTTTCGTACGTACGCGCCGCTGACGTCAGCGTCGCAGTATGGTGCTATATAGAACACAATGTATATACATACGCACGCGCGACCGACATCAGCGTAAGAGGAATTTAGGTCTTATTATGAAGGACGGCTCGGTTGATATCTCTCGGGCATGCCACCGTCTGGGGGAAACAATCTGACCTATTATATTACCTCCGGGTGTTCTCGTTTAGCTAACAAAGAGTACTTGCATAGACACAATCTTGTAGCCATGGTTGCCCATCAGCAATTTGCTGTGAAATACAGCCTTGTGGAGTCGGAAGTGCCGTACTACAAGTATGTGCCAGAGCCAGTTCTCGAGAATGGCAACACATTGCCCAATAAAATACGATATTTCCATTTTCGAGAACTGGGTCAAAAATAACGTCTTTAAAAATAAAAAAAATATTATAACTACTCATGGTCACGTTGTTAAACTACTTTGTAAACAATAATCACGTGCGTGGTAACCAGTTTATGACAAAGAATAATAGCAATTATTATTTAGGCATTGTAGTAAAAAAAAAAACCAAACCCAAGTGTAACGACGAACATTTCCTGTGAACTTAATAAAGATTAAATCTTTATTGTTTAAAAACTGAAAAATCTGGGAAGGTTCTTAACCCATTTATAAATTTCATTATACTATGGGAAAATACAATACAATAATAATACAAACAATTTGTTTTTTTTTTTGTGTGGCAAAATCAAAATGTTTCAAATCATGTCTGCGGCGTAGCAAGGCAGGAGTCCGTCCGCTACGCCAATGCTACGAGGAAATGCTACGAGGCACAAACCTACGGGAGTGAGTGAAACCATTCGAATATTTGGTACACAGAGTTGCCATATTTCGGTTTAAAGAGATTTATTTCTCAAAAAAATAACGTTAAAGTTCGCATAACATATTAAGAAAAGTAAGTGCGATTCTCTGTGTTCACAATAAGAAAATTAAGGCATTGTTAGTGTTGTTTTCTGACGTGTTCTTCTAGGGCTTTTTTAAATGTATATATGGTGTCATTATTGGTTACATCATCAGGTAGGTCATTATACAGTTTTGTTCCCTCGTACAGTATATTTTTTCCATAGTTAGTTTTGCTTATTTCACACCATTAACCCCATAATCAGTGGTTACTTGAAATTATTCCAAGGTCGAGCAAAGTGTTCTTGGGTTTTTCTATTAGGCGTTACAGCCCGGAATTTCAATTTAAGCCCGGTTGATGGTAATAGGCTTGCTCCCTATGACAGGAATTAAATATAACTGGCGAAATGTGGTTATACTGAAGGTCACCTTTGCCTAACCTGCCGAGGAAAACAGGAATGATGTTATGTTACTTAAAATTATGAGTTCAGAAAATCTTTTTGATCTGTAACATCTTTCCTCTCACTTTCCTGCAATCTGTGGGAGTGATTTCGTGAAAAGGGATGGAAGTGTGTAACAGGAAGCCAGGGAAGCACGCGCTATTTGATTAGACCAATGAGCGCGCGCGATGCTGGAGTTGGCCGTCAGAAATGACCTTGACAAGGCACCTCTGCTTTAATGTTGCTTATTACTAAGATGAGATTTCAGATGTTACACATCATATACGACTACTGTAAGACTCGCTCGTTTTTTTTTTTGTAACATCGTCATTAGATATCTATCAATAACCACCACCACATCTCTGAAGTTTCACCAGCAAATTTAACTTGACATTCTATTTATATTTAGAATAGCTTTGGCCCGCGGCTTTCCTAGCTTTGAGGTTGGAAATTATCTCTTGGGATCGTACTACAGAGATAATCCTATCCTCTAGCCCAGGTCATGGTCTATCCGCGTGATCTAATTTGTTCAGCCGTTGCGGCGTGAAAAGGTAACAGACAGACAGACAGACAGAGTTTCTTCCGCATTTATAATATTAGTATGGATTATGTTTTCAGTATTCTGATCTATGGGTCATGGAGCTCGGAACAGCTGAAGTTTCCACCTTCGTTCATGTTCGGGGCGGCTTCAGCGGCGTACCAAGTGGAAGGTGCCTGGAATGTCAGTGGTAAGTAACTTAGCATATTACAATTTTTACTTATTTTTTAGAGCAGTGATAGCCTAGTGGTGTAACCGTTGGACTGCCAAGTCATAAGGTCTCGAGTTCTAACGCAAGGCAGGAAAACATCGTGGGGAAACCAGCATGCTTGAGAGATATTCCTCGACGGCATGTGAAGCTGAGTCAGGGGCCAATGGGCGGCTTTAAAACTCTGACACCAGATTAGTCACTAACCACACGAAAAGAAGAACACTTACTATTTTAATAGTTCGTTTTTTAATAAGGGTCTGTACCCAAAGGGTGTCAACGAGCTATATTTAAAGCCTAAACCGTCTGGCTATCAGTCGATCTGTCTGCTAGGTTTGTTAGTCATTATTCCTGTTATATATTCCTTTTCCACGAAGTGGGCGCATGTCACCTTTCCGAACTGTAACTTTCATTCAAAATGTTGGCAATGACGTCATCTGAAAAATAATAAATAAATAAAATTATTTTCTTTCGGACAAGTTTAAAGATCCATGAATTGTTAGTAACAGGTTTGCACTTAAAACAAAAGTCTCACAGCCAGTTGCGGAAACGAACTTTAACTTTTAAAGCTGTAATTAAATACTAATCTTCCATTAACTTATTTAACTTGTTGATGAAATTAATGAAATCATTAGCGTTAATGATCCATTACGTAATGAAGCATAAATTTTCTTTGTGAAACTAGGTGTTAATAACTTATACTAAAGACGAATTGAGATTGTGAGAGCAGTAAGACAAAATCAGGGTTAATGACTTAACCTTGATTTTCGTGTTACTGCTCTAACCCTTCTTATCACGTACCAGATAAAGGTCTCAGCATGTGGGACAAACTCCTGCACGATCGTCCCGAGCTGATGGCAGATGGCAGCAACGGAGACGTGGCGTGTGATTCTTACCACCTGTGGAAATGAGACATCGAGATGCTGGAGGAGTTGGGACTGAACATGTACAGGTACATCATGACCTACAAGAGGAACGTCTTTTATAAGCAGGATCATCATCTGTCTGGACTTTTCTCAACTACCTTGGACTCGGCTTCCAATCTAGCTGGATGTAGCTGAATACCCGTATTTTATGTAGGGCGTCTGCCTATGTGAGCTCCACAACCCACTTACTGGGTAACACAATACCCCTTGACAAGAATAGTTGTTAGACTTTCGGACTTTTGACTAACCCTAACGACTGTTAAAGATCTAGAGATCTCAGCAGGCGGCGGTATACGCATGATGTGACATTATTATTTAATACTATCTTTTACCCGCGGCATCGCTCCCGTGGTTTGTATCACCCGTGCATTTTTTCGAGAAGAAAGAAACCAATGTCTTTAAAATTATCTGCAAGATATCACGTCTATGCGTTGCTCCAATAATAAGTAAGGTTTTTCTATCTGAAATTTCTCAGTAGCAGCCTGGAGTCTGGATTTGTGCTCGGTTGATGGCAATAGGCTCGCCCCCTATTACATGGGACTTATGACATAACTGGCGAAATGTGGGTGAACCTGCTACAGGGACACCTCTGCCCAACCCTTCGGGGAAACAAGGCGTGATGTTATGTTATTTCGATGGGATTGCATTGCTACAAGATCGATTGCTTATTTTTCAGGTTCTCAATATCCTGGCCTCGTCTCCTCCCATCTGGCTATCCCAACCACATCAGTGAGGCTGGCAAGAATTACTACAACAACCTGATCGACGGTCTACTGGAGAAGGGCATCCAGCCTCTTGTCACTATATACCACTTCGATCTGCCGCAGTCTTTGCAAGATCTAGGTACGTATGGATGGAGTACAATTGCCTCGGCACACATACGTGAGTCCATCAATGCGTGGTTGCGGCCAAGGCTTGTATAGTACTTTTCTCAAAAATGCGCGGGAATTCAACCTAATAAATTCCAGAATCAATGAAGAACAACGATACATTTTCACGCCCCATTATGTTCATTTGTATCTTCTTCACTTTAAACAACTCTATTTGCAAGCCAAATCGAAATTTAAATAAAATCTTTGATAAGTGACCTCTTTGGTTGCCATGTGTTGAAGTTAAAAATTCGTTCCATTATTAAATAACACGACAGATATGATGAGTTTTCATAGTAATTTATACGGCCGCTAAAGTATATGGAATTTCATACAAACATTTTCGGGCGGGCACTCGCATATATTCGGCTACCTACAGCAATTTCGATTTATCTCGAAGAAGGTTGTTAAAATAATGCTCGAATTTCCAACCACGTTTCAGAAAAATAATTATCAGGGATCTGTTTTATTGCTTGTGCGATAAGAAAATCTTCAGCTCAGTGCATTTTTATGTACTGAGGGTAATGGAACAGAAAAGTACATAAATTTCAGTAAATATCACTTTGTGTAGCACCATGATTGTACCTACTCAACAAAGCCGTAGGAGAGTATTTCGTTCACCCACATTTCGCGAGTTATAGGAAACTAGCTGCGCCCCGCGGTTTTACCCGCATAAGTCTCGATCTCATGGAAATATTGAGATAAAAGTATCTTATGTCCTAACCCAGGTTATGGTTTACCCATGTGCCAAATTTCATCCAAAGCCGTTTAGCCGTTTTAGCGTGAAAGCATAACAAACAAATAAACTCACTTTCGCATTTATAATATTAGTTAGAATATAAATTCCATGAAATAGTTCACTGCTGTTAACCGTGCATAAATAAAGGCTGCGAGCTGCTATTGAGAATCTTTTGATGGAAAATTTAATAAACCTATGCCTAAACCGATTGACTATTAGGACCCCATTGCTGAGCACTTGTAACTACGAATGAAAGCTCACCAGGCGGCCTGGTAGGGCAAAGAATTTTCGTAAGCAGAAATAATTTTGAATCTTATTTTCATGCCTTTGGGAGCTCGTGGCTAAGTACTAACAGCCGCGCGGATCAATTCATCAGATTAAGCTACGCTTGCCGGGGTTAGTCCGTGGATGGGTAACCATTTCTACATACCAAGACTCCTCCGTGACTTGGAAAGCACGTTAAGCCGTTGCTACCGGCTGTCACTCGTGGATCTTTGACAGTCGTTACGGGTCGTCAGAAGACCGAAAGTCTGACAACCAGTCTTACCAAGGGGTATCGTATTACCTAGTTGCTGGGTTGTGGAGATCGCATAGGCAGTCGCTCCATGTAAAATACTGATATTAAGCTGCATCCGGAACTCTCTTATAGTTGGGGGACTCACATCTCGTTTATATCGTCACAAGGGGACTTTAGTATACCGCGGGCATGCCGCAGAAGGATTGATTGATATGCCATACAAATGTTAATGCTTTGCCGTGCCGTGCAGCCTAGTGAAAGTCGGCATTGAGACAGTTTTTGCAATATGACAGTTTACTTAAGAAAAACAAAATGTTACCTTACCAATTATTTCCAGGTGGCTGGGTGAACCCTCTCATAGCCGACTGGTTTGCAGACTACGCAGAAGTGGTCTTCTCCCTCTATGCGGACCGCGTGAAGTACTGGCTCACCATCAACGAGCCCATGGGTATATGTGACGGAGGCTACGAGAACAGTGCAGCCCCTTACTTCGATGACCCAGATGTGGGCCGGTATCTGTGCAATAAGAACACGCTGATAGCTCATGCTAGAGCGTACAGGATCTATGAAGTCTTATAGGGAAAAGTATCATGGTAAGGAGGCTTTTTAGGGTTCCGTACTTCAAAAGGAAAAAAATGGAACCTTATAGAACATCCTTATGGAACATTTGTCACAGCCAATTTCAGCCAATTGCTCCGAATCTAATGGACCGATTAAGTTAAAATTTGGTATACATATGTATTTCTGTGACCCAAACACGGACGTGTGACGTAAATAAATAAATTTTGAGTGGGTTTTAGCACTTTTGGGGGCAAATAAGAAAATTAAAACCAAACCTGAAATCGCGAACAAAAACAGCTGTTGTATGCGAACATAAATGTATCCGTATTGTATGTGTGTGTGTACATTTATGTTCGCATAACTCGTCAAAATATAAGGAACAGCAAATTTTTTTTCGCGATTTCGTGTTTTGTCCTACAGTAAAAGTTGTTCATAATGATGAGTAAAGTCAAGTGTTTAAGTTTGCGCACTGGTTAAAAAAAAAACCTGTATAGATGACGAAAAGTATCCACATGTTCATAGATTTCAACTTTACCATTAGTTGATTTTATTATTACCAAAAGTCCATCAAATCATTTAGAGCAGTAGGTCGAGTTGTAGGTCGTAGGTTCGAACCCAGGCAGCAACCTGACTTTGTGCACTCAGAACGGTGAAGGAAAACATCGTGAGGAAACCAGCATGTCCTAGAACCAAAAATTCGAAGACATTTGACATCCACCAACCCGCACTGGGCCCGCGTGGTGGATTACGGTTCACTCCCTCTCACAGAGAGAAGGCCTGTGTCCCAGCAGTGGGAACATTATAGGCTGATTATGCATCAAATCAATCAATCTATCCTTTACAGGTAAGTTGTCGATAGCAACTCTGTTTTTCTGGTTCAAGCCATTCACGCCGGAGGATCAAGAAGTTACTGATCTAACTATTGATCACTGGGTATGATAATTATCATTTGTGCCTCTTTACAATATTTATTTTTTTAAATGTCCCTCGGCAAACTTCGTGTTTCGTCAGTCGTCAGATTTCTATCAGTTGCCCCTTGCACTTGGTGCAGATGGGACGCTCTCAATTGACTTGGAAGTATAAAGAGTTGTCAATAATAAAATAATAATAATAAGTTTATTTACCAAAAAAAAGTTACAGAAATGTACACAAGTAGATATAACTAGTGGGTAGACTTATTCTAGGCATTACAGTGTGTTGCAAAAATTTCTGCACATAATCTTATGTAACCCTGCCTCTTAAACTAGGCTAACCTGTATTTTAAGAGACAGTGTCTAGCTTATAAATTCACCAATTTTATACAACAGTGGAGTGTCGATCTACCGTTTAAACTTGACAGCAGTAATACTCTTTAACTTAATATAGTTTATTTAAAAAATGGGAGGAGAGCTGCTAAAGTCGCAGGCACGACAAGATAAGAAAATATATTTACGGCTCCATATAGTTCACATGAAAATCAAAACAAAACAAAAATAAAGTACTTAGTTCTGAATTCAAATTATTATACTGGATAAATCTAATCATTGATGAACATGGAAATTTGCATTTGTTTGTATTCGGGAATGCGATGATTTCCGAGGGACATTAAGAAAATAGAAATACTGTTCAGTCAGTTTGTATGGTCAGTTCCATAAGTATTTGATGAAATCTAGACAATATATGCATCAGAAAACGTACCTGTGGATGCCAATTTGTAGTACCACTTACAAATTGAATCCTTTAGGCATGTATGCACGAAAAAAACATGGTGAACATAAACATCGAACACGGAACATTTGTTCAAAGCGAACACAGTTCGACTTGTGTTCGCGCTCAACCGCCCCGCTCTCTTTAGTAGCCATGGATTTGAAATTGAATCGCCACGAACATCTTTAACGAACACAGTATTTGATGTTCGTTAGTGGTACGCACATGCGGACAAAGACTTCGATGTTCATGTTCACCATGTTCTTGTTTGTTCGTGCGTTCACGCCTTTAGATTTGATTATTTGTATACAAACCCCAAATTCCTATTTTAAATCACCTTAAAATGTTTCCCATTTGACAATTGAGGTTAATTGTATGACCCCAATTTTCGTCGATTATTTTTCAATAACAATTATTTTTTAATAAATTATTTTTTAATAGATTATTTTTTAATAAACAATAATCAGATGAATTTGTTACTAATTTACTTTAATGAGTGAATGCGTAAGATTTTTACCTGAACAGTTCATGTGAACACTTCTTTAGGCACGTTGGGCATTTTTGAGATGGGAAAAAACAATTGAACTCGCGACGTTACCGACACCTCATTTTTGTAAACGCGATTGTGCTCTTTATTTATATTTCGTTACGGATCAATGTCCTATGCAAGGATTTTTACTTTAAAGGTTTTGGAATTTTTTTTTTTTAGTTTTCTCTTCTGTCGGCACTCGCAGAATGCCACTGTTTTTTTTTTAAGTGAAAACTTCTTTAGGCGCGTTGGGCATGTTTGAGATGGAAAAAAGCAATTGAACTCGCGACACTGTTACCGTTACCGACACCTCATTAAAAGTATTTCCTGCACAATATAATTGTTCAAATTTTCACTTCTGTCGGCACTCCCGGAGTGCCACTGTTTTTTTTATTTGACATTTGTTGTAAGCTTCAAAATCTTTTTTCTGTTTTTCAAGGCAGGTCGATACACTCACGCTATTTTCTCCAAGGAAGGTGGATGGCCTCGCAAACTAGAGAAAATATTAAATGAGAAAGCGAGGAAGGAAGGCTACCTGCATCCCAGACTGCCTCCTTTTACTCCCGAAGAAATAGAACTGGTTAGAGGTATGCTTGTGGTTTTACTTTTCGTTGTTAACAGCGCCACGTACAATATGCTGCTACCCAGGTAAATATAAAGTTTTGCCAGAACATGAGCGCTGGGGATACCACTGTTCCAAAGGCACAGGTGATGCATTCGAAGTTTCTGAAAATGAGTCGGTCAGCAGCGGGGTATTTGCGTATTGATATGGGGAGCTGTTATAAACATTTGTGAAATATCACTTGAAATGTATTCAAAAAACAAGATGGCTGCATTCGTTCCGATTTTGGTCGCGCGCCAAAATAACCTTGTAGCACAGATGGTTCACTCCGCAAAATAATTTAAATAAAAACCGACTCTTGCTGCGATGCAATAAAGTGAAATTCAGGTCGTACAGCGCTAAGAACCTACAGTTATATTCACCTAGGAGTTGCCTCTCTTTTTATCGCGTAACTCTTAGATCTTCTGATTACGTTACACTCACTGAATTGGCCCAACAAGTCGAGCCCGCCGCGTACTTGTAGCTTCATATCTAAAATGCGGAGTGCGCCTTCTGTACTTGTAGCGCGTTATTTGAATTATAACCATTACAGGCATCTACAGGCACTTTTAAAATTACATAAAATTTATTTATTTTTTATTCATTTCAACGACTTATTCACAAAAAAAAAGTAAAAAACACTTACAGTTTTAGGAATTGTGAATTCGTCACTTACAGAAGTGCACAGCACTAATAAGAGAAATTAATAGAACGTGCAAGATATGGTTAGTTGAATTACATAATTATGAGTTATAAAATAAAGTGGACTCAAAGTTGATATATGGTCACAAATACGATCGGAAATACAAAAATATTAAAAAAAACTAAAAATATATAAATAATATTTCGTATGAGCAAGGACAGAGATTCAAAAACAACTGTTTTGTTTTTTTTTTTTTTTGAATTAGACATGTCAACACTCTTCTTAAAACTTAACGAACTAATTATTCAGGAACCTATGACTACTACGCACTGAACCACTACACAACTCGGTTGGTGCGAAACGTAAAGCCAGGTGAACAGCCAGGGAAATGGTTTTTCACCGGCTCTGAGGAATTGAATACAATCATGGACAAGGATCCTTCATGGGAGACTACAGCAGTTGACTGGTTTGCGGTGAGCGCCTTCATATTTTAGACACACACGGCAGTGTGTCAAGCCAAGTACGGTCGTAAAAGTAAAATAATACATGGGTTTGCTTCACCCTGTTAAGCAAACCCATGTATTATTTTACACGAACTATTTTGAGCTACTTTTGACCATTCCCTAAATTAAAAACTATTAGAACTACAGATAACAATCATCTTATAATTATAATTTAACTAGCTGGGTCCCGCGGTTTCACCTGCATAAGTCTCGATCCCGTAAGAATATCGGGATGAAAAGTATTCTACGTGTTAATCCAGATTATAAACTGTGTGTCAAATTTCATCCAAATCCGTTCAGTCGTTTTTGCGTGAAAGAGTAACAAACATCCTCACAAACTTTCACATTTATAATATCAGTAAGATTAGTAGGATAGGTTTTGTACAAGTAACTTACAATTCTTGATATATTGACGTCCGAAAATCAATATTTTTATGCTTGATTCATTTATGCACAGTCCTAAGTCAATTATTTATTAATAACTCTGGAGACTTCAATAACTTGTCAAGTTGTATTCAGGCATAAGTAAACTTTCACTCATCTCCATAGAACTTGCCACACGTCTCAATCTCAATTCTTTAATCGGCGAACTTGGCCTTTTTTTTATTACATTTTTTGTTTATTCATTTTAAATCATATTACTTTACATTTTAAAATATTTCTTAAAATAAAAAGGGTAAAAAAAAAACATTTAAAAATATAAAAAATAGAGTTCCGCCGGTGTCGGGAGCAGGGTCCAAGCTACCGGTGGTTAGGGCTGCAGAGACAGGAACCTCCTCACAATGCGGGCCGTATCGAGGAGTACTGCTTTCTGAATCAGGCGCTTGATCCAACCGCCTAACGAGAGCCTCGAGAGATGTTGATCGAGGCTTTCGGCCATCAGGCCATTAGCCGTTACGACAATCTTATTACATTTATTATTATAATTCTGTAATTATCTACTCCAGAATAACAATAAAAAAAAAAAAAAAAAAAAAAAAAAAAAAAAAAAAAAAAAAAAAAAAAAAGTGTGTGTGTGTGTGTGTGTGTGTGTGTGTGTGAGTGTGTGTGTGTGTGTGTGTGTGTGTGTGAGTGTGTGTGAAAAAAAAAAAAATAATTAAAAAAAAAAAAAAAAAGAATAAAAAAAAAAATGTGTGTGTGTGTGTGTGTGTGTGTGTGTGTGTGTGTGTGTGTGTGTGTGATGTGTGTGTGTGTGTGTGTGTGTATGTGTATGTGTGTGTGTGTGTGTGTATGTAATGTTTACAATGTTTAGTAACAGTTTTAAATCTATGTAGTATTTAAATATCAGTAAATCAGTAACAATATTTATCACTTACTTTTATATCCTAATATACTACACACATACATAAACTCACGCCTTCTTCCCATGGGGGTAGGCAGAAACTACAGAAAGCCACCTGCTACGATCCTTACATACTCCTTTTGCCTCCTTTACGTTCATACATCTGGTCATACACGCCCGCCGGTTGCGAGTACTACGCACCTAGCCTTTCTGAAGAACATCATCAATAAGGTCAGTATATGTCCTTCTAGGGCGTCCCCGACCGGCCTTTCCCTTCACATCAGCCTTGTAAATACGTTTTGTTAGTCGCCTTTCATTCATCCTCTCAACATGCCCAAACCATCTCAGCATACCCTTTTCCATTTTTGTCACTACATCTTCTTTTAAATCACACCGCTGTCTTATCACATCATTCCTCAGCATATCATTCATAGACAAACCACACATGCTTCGCAAGGAACGCATTTCCACAGCATTTATTCTACTTTCATGCTTGTTTTGCCACACCCAACATTCACTTCCATACATAAGCGTGGGCCACCATTGTGAACAGCCAGTCGAGCTTTTTTAGACATCGACTGGTTGGTCACAATCGCATGTATAGCACCATTCACTTTATTTCCTGCGTTTACTCTCCTTTCTACATCCCCATCAATTTATCCTAATATCTTTTGAGATATTGTTATTTTATTTTTATGCGGTGATAAAAAAAAATTGGCATAATTTACTTTGGTGTGGGGGCGGGCACTCTTAATCTTGTTGGGTCTCTATGGGTATATTTTGAATTAATATCGCATGCCGTAAAAAAATTTGAGTGTTATTTCACAAAAACACTAGTTTGCATTATATAAAGTCCTTTTAAGGTTAGGAGTTTATTTTTTTTAAACAGTGGTCTGCAGGATATTAAGAGACTTATGCCCCAGATAGCTCTTAAGCACTTTTTCTGTACCAAAAAGGCTTCATTTATGTTCGTAGAGTTACCCCAGAGTAGAACACCATACTTGAGTAACGAAGAAACATATCTGTGATAAGCAGTCACTCGCGGTACGTTTTAAAGGTTTAGAGCAAATATAAATTAGTTTAGTTTTTTACCCAGGTGATCTATATGTAATTTCCAATTACAATGCTAGTCGAGAATTAATCCTAGAATTTTGTTTAACTTCATTAATTGGTTGTCCGTGGCAAGCGACTTTATATGCTTTTGGATGGCAATACCAAAACTCTTGGCAAATGGATTGGTGTCTTCTCATAATCCTTTTTTATCGTTTTACCAACTGGTGATGATAACAAAGTTATTCTTCCAGATATATCCGCAAGGTCTTCGAGAGCAGCTGCATTGGCTAAATTCCACATATGACCTCAAGGAGATCGTCATTACCGAGAATGGAGTGCCCTCACTAGACCCCGGCCTAGTGGACACACAGCGGCTGGAGTATTATAGGGATTATATGGAACAGGTATTTTAAAGGAAGGTGGGTTTCAGGAATTAAGGGCGGTCTGTTCATGCACGGGATATTCAATAACATGAATGGTTATTGTAAGTTAGTTTTTTAGGGATCTGCACCTCAAATGAAAAAAAAAACGGAACCCTTATCGTTTTTTACTTCGAACTTAATCGGTCTTAATCGGTCCGAACTTAATCGGTCCATTAGATTCGGAGCAAATTGGCTGTGACAAACGTGTCACAGCCAATTTGCTCCGAATCTAATGGACCGATTAAGTTGAAATTTGGTACACATACCAATTTCTGTGACCCAAATACGGACGTATAACGAAAATAAATGAATTTTTAATATGGGGTCAGTTTTCGTGGGCAAATTGTTTCTTTTTTTTTAATTTTTTTTTTTATACTGTACTGTACAACATATTCAATGAAAGGGCTTGGTGTGAGGATCTCATTCCTTTTTTTTATAATTTTAAAATAAAAATGATAAAGATATTTAAGAAAATTCTATTTTTCCTATCTTCTATTTTACTTATCTTCGAAACTACTGAGCCTATTTTTTTATTAATACCGAGAATGGTTCTTTATTCATGGATTACAGGAAGACCTATAAGAAGTCTATGATCTTAAAATACATGGTACATCTCTCAATATTGTGCGTACAAACTTATATTTCCAGTTGTAATGTATGCGAGAACATGTTTTTCAACTCCAATGTTAAGTTTATTCTTGGAATAAATTCATCCCAACTACGGAACCCTTCATTGTACGTGATCCGATACGCACTTGGTCGATTTTTTTACTTAGCCACTACTAGGCAAAGGCCTCCCTCCACTCTTTCCACTTCTAACGATTGTATGCTGCAAGGGCCCAATCTCTCATGTAGTAGTCTAACTGTTCTCTTCATCTTCTGTATCATTTTGATTTTGACATGATTTAATAAATATTATGTCACATTAACTCAACAGAAAGACATTTTGACTTTGAAGAATTTTTTGTGAAATAAATCGTATTTATCTCTGCCAAAGTGCGAAATATTAACAACACAACAATCATAAGTGAATACAACGAATGAACAATATGCAGATTATGTAGAATATTGTAGAAGTAGAATGAACCAAACCATAATACGAACCAAAAAACGAGCGTACTCACAGACTTCGAGATCTGTGAGCGCACTGTTTTATCGGGTGTATTTGGAAATATGATAAGTACATCCCGTAGGAAACTATAAAATCATTTCTACAGGAGTCAAATTTTTACCCAAAATTGTGAAATAAATACCCAATCCGGTAACGCTGACTGAGTCGCGAGCGGACGCCACTCGCTACACGTGTGCAGCGATTCCATACAGAACGTGTAAAAAATCATGTAAACAGCTTGTCGCCAGTCACCGGTGGCTGTGGTCGGTAGCCCGTTTGCGCGGAGTCTTAGTCCTTAAGTTATATTTTACGACAGTCGCACTGGTTTAGTGGTCACCAGCACGACTGTGGTCAGGAGTACCCAAGGGTGTTACACATATGACAATGACATCATGTAGGTTGTGTGATAATACTTAAGTTTTCTCTTCCAGGTTCTGCTGGCTATTTACGACGGCATCGACGTGACAGGGTACACCGCCTGGACGCTGATGGACAACTTCGAGTGGTTGGGTGGATATGTGTAAGTTACAAGCTGTTAAAAGATTGGCTTATTTATGGTAACTAACATAATTTGACGCCGAAGTAGAGGTGTGTAGCTATGGTATACCAAACTGAAACTTAAATTCAGAGTCTTAGACCAAATAATAAACCAAGACACAGCGCTGTCAACAGTGACGTGAGGCCGGTTTCGTAAATATATCTGCACTTAGTGAGGTGTAGTTTGATTGTAAATGTGTGCGTGTGAGCGTGTATGCACAGAGCGGAGTTGCAGTTTTGGCATGCTTCACTGTATTGTTCGCAGCGCTGTGTCTTGATTTTTTATTTGGTCTGAGGTAGTAGGTTCCTATGGAGCTCCATGGAAATCTACGGAAACTTAAAAAAAAAAATTGTTACAAAAATAATAGTTTTATTTTGTTTCATCATATATGTTGAAATTATTCAAATAATTATGTAAGAACGATGTAGAAAGTACACGTTAGAATTGTCGAGAGCAAAAAGTAACAAACAAATAAGACAGTCTTTTAATAAGCCGTGGCCAGTCCCTACTGACGAAGCCCGTTCACGAATATGACGCGTGGATCAGCATCATTCAGCCCAACCATTTTGAAAGGAACGGAATGATCCAACACATGCACCACCGTCAGTTATCGTATCTAACTTATAATTATTTGTTTTCAGTTCAAAATTCGGTCTGTACGCAGTGGACTTTTCGGATCCGAACCGCACTCGAATCCAGCGCGAGTCAGCGCGATACTACTCTACTGTTATCAGGAGTAGAATGATACACTCAACACAAGATGCTACCAAATTAAATTACGTTTAGATTGTTCATTAAATTATGTTAGATTTTTCGTTTTTTTTTTTTTTTTTTTTTGTTAGGGCGTGGAAGATCAACATGGCCTAGACAAAGTGACATTGTATCAGCGATAAGGCAATTATCATACTGCACCGCGTTCCGTTTCGTAGCGCGGGACGGCCATAATATATACTGATACAATGTTCTGCCGCCCCGCGCTACGCGACGGACCGCGGTGTGTGTGATAATCGTTAGTAAATAAGATGACGTGCCAGTGGCACACGTACAATTTAATTATGAATACATCGTAATAATTTAATATATTTATTATAATAAATACTGCCGTATGAATGTCACTTGATACCTTTTCCCCATTTTTTTTACGAATTATTTGTCATTTCAATAATTTAAGTCAGTCTTTCGCAGTTCACTGTTGGACATAGGCCTCTCCCAGGCTACACCACAGTACCCTGTCCTCCACCTTCCGCATCCAGTCTGTCCCAGCCATCTTTTTAAGGTCGTCGGTCCATCTAACTGGGGGGGATCCTACACTACGCTTACCGATACGCGGTAACCACTCTAAGAATCGCCTGCTCCACCGTCCATCGGTCCTTCGTCCTTCTTTGTTATTTATTAATTTACTAATGCCTGTTTTCTCCAACACTAGCTCATATATTGGTTCATGTATGTCATAATACTGCAATAAGGCAAGCTTGGAACTGGTGGAATAATTAATATGAAAACTTCATGAAAATTGTTCTACCGGAGTCGCTTCCCGCCGTCACCTCACGCCTGTCTGTGGGAGCTATAAAGGTGATGCCTAAATATTATTGCAGTATTATGCATGCTCGCCTCAGCGCCAGGAGTTGATAATCCAACTGCATAGAATCAAGTTCTCAATCAAGTTTTTCTAACTGAACAGACAGCTGTGCGGCTGGGGAGTTTGTTGCGCCACTTCTTCTTCCCAGCTAAAGCACTAGGAAGTGGTGAAGGGTGGGCGTTTTGGGGGACCGTCTTATGCAATTTTGACGTACAAAAAATACTGTTCTCAGCCTAGTATGAATTTTGTTTTTAGGGTTCCGTACGGCAAAAGGAAAGACGGAACCCTTATAGGATCAATCATGTGTCTGTCTGTCCGTCTGTCACAGCCAATTTGCTCTGAATCTACTGAACCAATTTAGTTGAAATTTGGTACATACTTATATACATTTCTGTGACTCAAACACGAAAACTTGTAACGTAAATAAATTAATTTTGAAAACTGTACCATGTGATTTATCAAATGAAAGGGCTTGTTGTGAGGATCAAATTTTATTTTTTAATAAAATTAAAATCTTTTTAAAGATATTTAAGAAAATAGATGAAAATTTACCATTCCCCCAGCCCTTATCTCCGAAACTACTGAGCCAACAGTATTAAAAAAAAAAAACAAAGAATGATTCTTTACTCATAGATTAATAGATTACAGGAAAACCTGTATGAAGTAAATCTCTTAATATTGTGACAATGTTAAGTTTGGTCTTGGGATAAATTCGTCCCAACTACGGAATCCTTAACTTGGCCGGTTTTTTTGTGTTTAAGCAACAGAGCGCTTTTATTTAGGCATAAAAATTTTCTACACTTGTAAAAGCAATCATGTTATTGCATTTAATAAAATAGGTTTTTATAAATTTATTTATCTTTTGTATGGATTCTTTTCTATTTTGTGAATGTGAGAACGCTGTAGGCTTAGTGGATTGTAGATCTGTTGACCATTTTCTATTTTGTTAAGTACCTGGTAGTTGTTGAAAGACCTACACTGTCCTCCCATACCTAGTCACACTGTTATTTGAAAATATTGTAGAAGCCAATTATTTTTAAAAGAGTAACCGTGGAGTTTCTTGCCGGCTCTTCTCCATAGGAAACGACCAATTGGAACCGTGCACCTGACTTTTCATAAGTGTAGGTTTGTGTGGAATCAAATATTTTGAATTTCTTTATTCTGAATGTAATATTGCCTCATTTACATTCTACCCCTGCGACCACTCCTCGCGCTGTCGGCCATAATTCCCTGGATCGAGAGAAGTGTGTGTTTAAATACTGCACAGTGCCCTACCACTCACATCGCTTTCGAATTCCGGCAATGGCAGACGTCGAAATAATTACAGCCTCCGCGCTGCATAATTAAGTCCATTATTTAATGAAGGTGCCAACTTAAAAAAAAAAAATCGTCTTTGTAGAAGTTCGTGAATTCTCTTGAGAGTGTTCTTAGCTATGATTCAAGAAAATCGGCTCAGTCGTTTGAAGATTATCAGCTCGATCGCTTCTAGTTAATAAATGGATGTGAGAATCTTCCACAGGTCTGATCGATTTGAAATTTGGTATTTTGTTACTTCAATGATATTAAAAGAACATAGTAACATTGAACTGATGCTGTAGTATCACCTGGAATTTGCAGGATACCTAACTACATTACCAACTTACAGCACAGGTATACATTGGGCTCATTGGAATGGTCTCAATGAATAGGTTATGGATAGATGGTGAACAGGGTCTGGTGATGGAGTAGAAAAGAAAAATGAGGAAATGTTTGTGTCGGGGATTTTTAAATTTATACAATGCTTGGTCATTTTAATAACGATTCTTTTGCCTCTGATGTGTCTACATAAACTCAAACATACATACATCAACACCGACTGTCGCTGAAAACCACCGCTGGGGCTCTGTCTCGCATAGGGACGCCACATTATGATGAGCGATAGCCATTTTGCGTAGATCTGACGCATATTTTCCTCCAACTTGTTCTTCTTGTTTTATGTTCTTTTTTGCGTCATGTTTACCACAAATAAACGTAGTAACTCAGTGCGGGTTGGTAATAAATATATACTTAATAATAAATAATAAGTTTTAAGTGTAATAAATAGTATTTATTAATCGAATTGGTTAGTTTTTCATGGCAGTGGAACGTACAGGGATCGGCTCTTGATAATTTTCAAGTAGTATATCGCTGAATTGCGTGCCGTGCGCCTGCGCTGTGGATCCGAGAAGTCCACTTCGTATAAGCCGAACTTTGATCTGAAAACGAAGAAATTTATTTATCAGAATATGCTAATATTTTTCAAGGGTTATCTTCGTACCGAGGAACTAGATTGTGTAAGTCAGTTATGTAGTCGCTCCATATAAACTACTGGTATTCACCTGCATTCACCTATAAACTACTGGTATTCACCTGCATTCACTTATAAACTACTGGTATTCACCTGATTGAAATAGAAATAGAAAAAAAATAGTTTATTGTCAAGGTAAGGCAAGTTTACAGGTTAATACCAAATTGGGACGACATGAGTAGCTTGAAATATTACCTATAGCTAGGTTACAAAATATTATTTACCAGTGAGTCCCAAACTAGACAGTTAGTCTGTATCTTGGGGCTCGGGGTACGACTTCCAGAGTGGCACTTGAGAGGTCATTTCAGGTGTATGGTATATCTGGTGTGTTTGTGAGTGTGTGATGTGAGTGTGTGTATGTGTGCGTATTTGTTCCCATTGTATCCTTTGATTCGGTGTCAGGACAGGGAATTTAAATTAATTGTTCAGATTCATCGACATAACTAGAGTTTTGCAACATTTTCTTTATTTTTTTTGCAACTGAATGAGGTAGTATTTTTGATTTCACAGAGTTTGCAGACTTTATTGTAAGTATTAATGAGAGAGTAAGCTGGAGAGCGTCTAGCTAGCAATGAGGTGTTGTCAGGTATTGGGATTCTATAGTTTCTTTTGCCTATGATTGATGTGTAGTCGGGTCTGTTTATTAATAGTTTCATGAGTTTTGGTACAGACAGAAATTAGAACTCTAGAGAACCGTTAGGGTTTCTTAAGTCACCTTCTGAAGTTTGTGAGCGGTGAGACGGATAGGGCGCCATCGACAAAATTGGCAGACTGAGTTAGCTTGGCCTTTGTCTACCTCCCCCTTCCCTCAGTCGGTGACTAACAGTCGCGCGTGGACTACCTATAGTCGTTTCATCGTCGGTGGTGGGTCAGGAGCCTTTTTTTTTTGTCGGTTTGGAAGTCCTTTTGGTTGTCCTCCGCCCTGGGGTGGGCAAATGAGTCTGTCAGACTCTTACTGACTAAAACCACCCCGGTGTTCCCTCGCACACTTGCGTTGGGGGGCTGCGAGTGCAGTTGTGACTTCTGCTGCCCCGGACTGGTGACGGCCTGCGCTGTGCGGGCCCCGTCCCGTAGGGGGAGTGAAGTGTTGATACTCCCCCCGTTACGTCTTATAGTGTCGCGCGTGGAACACTACACGCCACTATTTCGAATCTTGTGTGATGAGGGGTGACGGATGTCTTGGGACGGTGCCTTAGGTTGACCCGTATTGCCACTCATTGAGGCTATTAAAAGTAGAGTTTACTTACTGATATCCGCTTGACCATTCGAAGTTGTCCATGAGCGACCAGTACGTGTACCCAGTCACGTTAACGCCATCTTTGATGGACAAGATGACCTGGAAAATAAACAAATGTTCTGGAGATTAACTCTGCGTCCCAACCGAAATCAACTGTCGCGTGAATACGCGATTACGCGAGAGTTTACCAGAATAATGCCCCTCTTACTCACACACTCATATCTATACATCTATAAAATTAAAAAACAACCGACTCCCAAAAAAAACACTACAAAGTGAAAAATAACTTTAATTTCGGAAGTCGGTATCTTTGGTTTTGAATTTCGGTATTTTGCCATCGACTTCCGAAATTACCCTGAGAACCTCCTCCTTTTTGAAAGTCGTTTAATAACATTGAAGTTTCTGATTGCAATATCAAAATAACAGCTTTTTGCTAAATGTACCTACCTACGTATAACAAAAAAAAAAAACGGGTTTTAAATTTTTTGTCTGTATGTCTATTTGTTCCGGCTAATCTCCGAAACGGCTGAACCGATTTCGGACGACTATCACTGGTAGATAGCTGATAGTATAAGGAATAACTAAACCTACTTTTATTTTTTTTTAAAGAAAAAAGGCTTAGGGTTCTCGCGGGCGAAGCTGCGGGTAACAGCTAGTTCATATAAATGAGCGTGACGATCGCGAATTCGTGCGACAATAGCTTTTGGTTAGGACGACGCATCCTAATGGTCGATGGAATAAAAAATAATTCCTAGTAGTAATGTCAATTAATGAGATTTCGCATAAATTTAATTAGCATGTGAATTCTTGATTCTTATCATGCTATTTGCTGTTGCCATGCTATTTGCTAACATGACGATGATTGATTAAAAAAGTATGTGAATTTTGTTAATATGCGAATTAAAACATATTAAAAAACTCAAACACATTAACAAGCTCCGACATAAGTATGTTAAAAAAGTACGAAGCGATAAATTCACTTCGCACTTCACAGAATTTCGCAACTACATTTCATTTGCCAAATGCTAAATGAGCATTCGCATGCTAACAATGAATGCGAATGCTAATTAATCCATCACTAATTCCTAGATTCCAATGGATGTTAATTGTGCATTGAATGGAATTTCCTAATAAAAAACCCAATATCACTTCGCCTGACCTGGGAGTCGAACCCAAGGTTTCCCAATTACGGCACTGATTTGCAAGCAAAGACTAGGATAAAATTAATCAAATCATTCAGTTTTTTCTTTGCTTGGGTTCCGTGCCACAAAAGGAAAAAAAAAAAACGGAATGCAAGGATCATTTCTGTTTCTGTCTGCCACAGTCAATTTGCTCCGAATCTAATTGACCGATTAAGTTGTTTGGTACACACATCATTTTTTGTGACCCAAACACGGACGTGTAACGTAAATAAATAAATTTTGAGTACGGGGGTCACTTTTGGGGGCAAATAAGAAAATTAAAAAAAAAATGTTAGCTAACTGTACCGTGTGACATATCAAATGAAAGGGTTTGCTGCAAGGACCTCAATTAAAAAAAAAATGTTAGAATAAATACTTTTCAAGATATTTAAGAAAATTTATGAAAATTGAAAATTGACCATTCTGGGTAGAATGGTCAATTTTCATAAATTTTCTTATCTCGAAAAGACAGACAAAAATTTTGAAAAAAATGCAGAGAATTGTTCTTTACTCATAAATTACAGGAAAACCTATAAGAATTCTATGGTCTTTAAATAACATGGCGAATCTCTCAATATTGTGCGTACAAACTTACATTTGCAGTTGGAATGTAAGGGAGAACATATTTTTCAACTACAATGTTAAGGATAAATTCATCTCAACTTGACCGATTTTTTTATATCGTGACATTGTGTGTACTTATGACATGTACACACGGCTACACATCAAGCTATTCATTTCCAGTATAAGCTGATCTCGCATTGTACGGAAATCCTATACAATGCGAGATCAGCATAAACTGGATTTGTATAGCTTGATGTGTAGCCGTGTGTACCAAATAAAAACATCTTCGGACTTTTTTTTTACTTAAAAATCGTTAAAGAAAAAAAAGATTGCTATTTTCATTACCTGTTCTAAATGATCTCTGACAAAAGAGATTCGGCCGGTATCTGTAAGGTTAGACCCAGTGCTGGAGTATCCATTCTCAGAGATGTAGATCTCAATGTCGCCGTACTGTTGTTTCAGCCAGGCCATCTGCTCCCGTATGCCTTGCGGGTATATCTGGTCAAAATTAGAATTTTAATTATGTACCCACGGCTACACATCAAGCTATACATTACCAGTTTATGCTGATCTCGCATTGCATAGGATTTCCGTACAATGCGAGGTCAGCTTATACTGGAAAGTATAGCTTGATGTGTAGCCGTGTGTACAGTTAAAAAATATACATGCTAACACTAATATATATTTATGTATTACAGTTAAATAATATAGTATACAATTTGTAAAAGAAACCTGTCCTATCCGAAAGGGGTACAGTACCTATTACTGCAATAAAATTACCCAAAAGATTTTTATAAATTTAATATTATTGAAAACAAAAAAGAGATTACTTACTATTTAAAATTCACGTTTTTTTGTACCAAAATTACCCCAAATGCATTTAAAATTAGAAAATTTTCAACAGGGGTCATAAGTGATGACTTGTAGACACCCACTAAACGACGGCCACCCGCGCCCTATGTAATAAGCCCGGTAAAATTCCCCATTGAAGAAAAATGTGATGATGTCAGTACGATAACTAACAACACCCTCACGGATCGGACAGGGTTTTTTACATGTTGTAAAATAATAAAATAAGTATATAATGTTCTTCAGAAAGGTCAGATGCGTAGTACTCGCAACCGGCATGCGTGTGTGACCAGATGTATGAACGTAAACGAAGCAAAAGGAGTATGTAAAGAACGTAGTAGGTGGCGTTCTGTAGCTTCTGCCTACCCCCATGGGAAGAAGGCGTGAGTGCATGTATGTATGTATGTATCCATCCAAAATTGTTTAGCAACGAATTTCCGTCCACTTACTGTCATAAGCGGACTATAACCGTAAGTCCAGGTCGGGTCCACATCCAGCACAACATCCAGGTCTCCAATGTATGTTAAAATTGACCTCACGATTTGTTCCGAGGGTCTGGGTTTGCGTACCAGTCTGGTGAAGTAGTGGTTCATGGCGAAGTAATCGAAGGTGCCTGGGGTTTTATAATAGGATTATCTTACACAGGTTGATATTACAGTCACATCCGGCCCTGGTCCAGGCCATGACGGAGCGAGAGGGCATGGGAAGCCGTCACCTCCTTCTGCGAAGCAGTAATGCTCGCGAAGGTAGAAGCGGGACGCGTTAGGGAAATATGCAAAGTTTGCGCCCTCACGCCCCTAGTCGCCGCAGGGGACGCCCTTTTTTTTCTTTTTTTTTTGGGTGGCATATCATCAAATAACTTCTCTCACTTTGAGTGGAGCGGGTGGGTGTGTCAGACTCTTACTGACTAAAACCCACAAACCAACCCGTGTTCCTTCAGTTACCCTGTTGCCGGGGGCCACGATCTCTTTTTCGGTTTTCTTTGCAATCCCGCAGGGGACGCCCTGGGCGTCGGGAATAATGCAATGTAACAATGAAATTTGGGGCAGTGCTACTAAAGTTAAGGAGGTATTAATAGCATAGAAAAAATGTATTCGAACTACATGTAAAATAAAACGAACGGATTCATGCATGCCACATTTCCAAAACTTAAAAATATGACTGTACCATCCTTTTATGTCTACGAAGCCTGTATATTTGTAAAACACAACATGTTTTAATATAAATCTGTCGAAAGTCAACGGCGCTCAAAAAAGTTGCACCCGTTATGCAATAAAACCAAATTTCTCTACAATATGTGGCTCTAAAACTCTATAACAAATTACCTGATCAAAATGTATCAAGCAACAGCATTAATGAGTTTGAACGTAAGTTTTTTAAATTATTTAATGACATGGCGTATTATTATGTTAGTGAATAACTTAATGACAAATTATAATTATTATATTTACATATTTTTTATCTGTCTGTATAATTAAAATGTTGCTCCCGTATGATAATGATATTCTATTTTGACATTTTTTATTTCATTTATTTGTATTCAAAATTGTGACTAAATACTGCCTATTTTGTTTATGTGCTGTCTTAATTTATTGACATATTAGTAACTATTAGTGATTGGCATGAAATTGTGACATCTACATACATATTGACTTTATTTTAAATTTTGTTAATAATGTGATATTCGATTACCTAAGTTATTTTGTATGCCTTCTGGCGGGACATAGTATGGACTATCATTTTTTAAATTTAACATCTGTATTATTTTAGTCTATGTTCACAAAATGAATAAATGAATTTGAATTTGGTATCCCAGGCCGATTCCCGGCCACCGTAGGCGCGTGCTTGCGGACGGTGAGCCATGGGCAGCTCGCCGTCCAATAAGGACCAGGCCTGGGTTGACGACGCGTTGTGTTCCGCGCGCGCTTCAAAGAGATGTCAGAAAAACTGACGGGGTTCGCTAGGGCCGACGCCTGCCGGGGTCATAGAAAAGTCCAAAATGGATACCGTAGCCCCTGGCAACATACAGGCAACTGAAGGAACACGGGTGGATTTTTTAGAAAGCGGGAGAAGTTATCTGATAATTTCCCAACCAAAAAAAAAAGTTTGATATTACAGAAATAAAAAATAAGATAACTTATTACGTACATTTAGCTTCAAAAAGATGTATCAGCAAGAATTCATTTGTTTGTCTATATTTGTGTTCCATAAGGCCATGCGCACTTTTGACGCGTTTTTGTACGAATTTTACTCATGCGAACACACACGAACACGCACGTACCATCCCAACCTTCCAAGAACGAAAAGGGCGAGTGTGCGAGTTAGTCGTACGCATACGGACGTATAGTTCCGATGTCCGAAAACAATCCAAACTTGTTGGGATTTTTCCTACATTCAATGCATTGTCACCGGAACACCACTATTTCACGGAGAAAAACGTATTTAGTGTGTGCACTCTATTCGTACAACCACGATCGTACGTTAACGTACGATACAAATTAGTGTCGAAAGTGCGCACCGCCTAATATTTTACTACGTTCAAGAGATGTCAGTGTCATCATTGCTACAGGGAATATTGACACTGATATCTCTTGAACGTGGTTTAGGTGTGCTGGTTGCGTTCAGTTTCATTGCTAACTAACCCATAAAGGGATACTTACATATTACTTTCTACTAACAAAATCTTACCTCTAATCAGAGCAATCTCTTCTTGCGTGAAGGGCGGCAGCCTTGATTCTGTGAAGCCGAGTTCTTTGCTGACCCTTGCGACTGTCTCCTCCACCACGCGCGGCCATCCACCCACTTTTGAATATATGGGATGAGTGTAACGACCCGTCTAAATAAATAACAAGGATTTATATTTATTCATTCAACGGCAAGCATTATCTAAATTCCGAAACACTTTGTTATGAACTTGAAACCGCCACTCAATGTCGCATAAAGCATTAAGTTTGTGTAGGTAATTATCTTCAGGTATGAGTCCCAATAATAGTGGATTGTTTACCTAGGGAGCAAATGACTATTTTAAAGGCGAGAGTGTTTCTTTGAATCTAGAGCGGATCGAAGGTTTCCAAAGTCATACATCATGTAGTTACGTCACACGACCTTAAAATAGTGTTGCTCCCGAGGTGGACACTAATTTTTACCACCCTCTATGAGAAAATAAGTAAGTGCAACTCATGAATAAGAATAGTTCCTACGTTTATTTATTTTATTCTCACTACTTGAGGAATACACATTCATTTTTTATAAAAGGTAAAATTTGAATTTGAGTAAACAATTACGTACGAAGGTGGAATGCATTTCGCGCGTTTTTTATTTTTACACAAGTTTTTTTTTAACTTTATCATTCAACCTGTTACTTGTTCATACAATGTTCGCAATTGATCTCTTTGGTGATTGGAACTTTTACTAACAATGTTCACATTCCAAATTCATTTAAAATTTATTCATTTAAACTTTTCACACACAAAAAGGTAGAAAGGCGGACTTAATGCCTTAGGCATTCTCTACTAGTCAACCAAGGGTGGTGAAGAGATAAGATGGGGGATTAAAGAGTTATTTTAGTCCCTGTTTATGAAGAATAAACTAGCTCTTTTCGAATAGATGTGATGAAAATACATTTTCGCTTCTCTCACTCTCTCATCGCCAAGATGTGACGCTTAACACGCCTTCAAGTAAGTGATAATATTTTTTACTTCGACAAGGCTAAGTTTCGGTGCTTATTTAACAACAGTCAAAGGCCTCCTCCTTTTCTTCCAAATATTTCAATTTTTCACCATCCAAAAGAGGTGAAGGCAAAATACACTTACTATAAATTCTCTGGCTGCTTCCGTCAACGCTTGATCATCCGGTGAGTATGGCTTTAGCCATATTAAGTGGTTAGCAATTGATACTTTTCCTGAAAAGAGGGTAAAAAGTTTTGGTCACAAGCCCTCAAATTATTAAGGACAGATGGTGGTCTTGTTCAAAGAGTCTTGTAAGTATAACATAGCATAACATCACACCTTATTTCCCCGAAGGTTTGGGCAGAGGTGTTCCTATAGTACACTCACATTTCACCAGTTATGTTTAAGTCCCATGTAATAGTGTTACCGAGAAATTTCATATAGAAAAACCCAATAACACTTTGCCCAACCTGGAAATCGAACCCAGGACCTCATTGTTCAGCAGTTTCGCTTGCTACCACTGGTTGTCGCATATTTATTTAGTGTAATTTTCTTATTCGTAGCGTAATACTAATATTATTGAGTACACTTTTGACCGTTCTATTGTAACCATGTTGTTACAATTAATAAATAATTTACAAGATTCGTTTTCTTTCATCTTGACGTCATGTATTAGCAAGCAAATGCTGTAATAATACTTTAAATAAAAAATAAGCTGTTCACATAGACTACGTCATGATAAGTGCGAATTGACATTTTAATATAAACGTCGGCCAAACTGAAGCTAAGCGAGCGAAAGTAATAACTTGTATGAAGGTGTTCAAACAGGCGCGAAAAGTCACTTGACTTCCTAGTCATAGACTCCGTAATACCTCCGCTCAAATACACTCTTTATCTCTCTCGCACACTACTGCTCGCGGACTGAGTGAGAGCGAGACTGTGTGGCGGTGAGAAGGCTCCAAGGCGCCGATAGTTTAGGTAATTTCTTTTTAAGTTGAAAATAATGGTAATAAGAAAAACATAGTTTATTGTTTGGTTTGGAGGTAACTTTGTAATTTTTTTCTGTCGAGAAAATATGGAATCATGTTTACGTCTTCCTCAAACTCTATGATATTTTTATTCCAATTTTAATGGTGTAGTATTTTTGATATAATGGAGGATCATGCCAAGCAATTTGAGGTATTAAAGACTCTTAAAACAAACGACGTGCGCAGTCGCGTCCCGCATCTTGCTCGTTCGCACGAGCTTTTTAATTTGGTCAGAGCTAAAATCTATATATGTCGTCTGAGGAATCACGTAGGCCGTTCAACACACATAAGATCATGAACATAGATTTTAAAATTAAATTATATTCTCTATTCAATAAATTAAAATTCAACCACATACCATTACACTTATACCGGAACTCCTGATCATAGATATGATAAGCCTTCGCGTGTGCCAACAGCAGATTCTTATTACAAATGTATGGCCCCACGAAATCGTCCAACTCAGGAGCCAGGACTCCCTGGCCGTAGTACCAGTCACATTCCACCAGAGGCTCGTTGATGGTGATCCAGGTCTTCACCCGGTCACCGTAAAAGGTGTATACGATTCTTGCGTAGTCAGCAAACCAGTCAGAGATTTGAGGGTTGGCCCAGCCACCTGGAATTTAAATGATCGATTTGTTGGGTGGATTTAAATTGTTTTTGCCTATTGCCTGCACGAACATATTATTACATTACGTTCACGCGTGTATTCCCCAAAGGGGTACCTACAGTGAAGAGTAAAGTAGTACATAAATTATGGTCTGTTCCAAAATTTTCGGGTGAAAATGTAAACAAATAGATCAGAAAATGAAACTGTGGACACCAATTTGTAGTATAGCATAATCAGCATATCATGCTGGAACATCGGCCTCCTCTCGGTGAGAGGGAGTGGGCTGTAATCCACCGCGCGGGCCCATTGCGGGTTGGTAGATAAAACATGTCTTCGCATTATTGGTTCCTAGAATAGAACCAATAATTCGAAGACATGTTATCCTACGTACCGGTTTCCTCACGATGTTTTCCTTCACCGCTGTGAGAGCAGTGATGATGAAATAATTTACACAAAGTAAAGTGCCTCTAATCCAATCCTCTAATTTGTATTGCCACTTTCAAATTGAGTGTTTTGATTAATTAAATACTTACTTAAACCCGAAAAATAATACAATAGACGTGGATATTTTTAGTAACCTGTTCCGCTTAGCTATTTTTAAAAGCCATAAAAACGCTGCTTTTAGCGCTCGGTGTAGCAACACGCTGCGTTCGGGTTCGCGACAAGTCAATCGTCATCCTGAGGATGCTTCGTTGAGAGGTGAAACACGTGTCGATTTCTTTCAGGAGTTCTTAATGGCTCTTTAGAAATAGCTAAGCGGAACAGGTTACTAAATATATCCACGTCTATTGTATGTTATAATGGATTTCCGCAAAGTCACGCCTGAATCAATTAACTATTTTAAACCCGGAATTCTAAATTTGTAATACTTTAAACTAAGCTGTTTTTAATTTGATAATAATTGAGGTTAACACTTGCGTCATAACAATAAAACTTTTATTGTGTCTCGTTCAGTGACCCGGCAAGTGTTAATTAAATAACCTTAATTTTCGTCAAGGATAAGAATAAAAATTAATAGAATAATATAATTGATGGAAAAAGTGGTAAGGTATAAAGATGAAACCTTCTTAATACAGATGAATGTGTTACTTATCATAATGCTGCATATGAAATTGTCGCGCAGATTACTGGTTCAGTTTGCGCTACAATTTCATATTTTTTTACATTTTCAACAGCACTTGTCAGTCTAAAATCAACTTTATTTATACTACAATAAAGTTCACGTTTGTTTAAGTGGAACATCAATTGGTAACAAAGTTATAAAAATAAACTGTTTCGTAGGCATAGTTATTATGTAGATTAGCACAAACATAACGTAGGTAATTTTTTCTTGCAAGGTTAACTTAAACTGTCAAAAATGCAAAGCAAATTACCATTACCTTTAAGGCTACCGCAAAGCGACGCGACACCGATAGAACAATTTCCGAAAAGTTTTCATAGAAACTGTTCCACCAGAGTCGCGCCTTTATTTTGCTGTTCGTTTTTCGAATCTGACTTTTGAATCATCAGATAACTTTTATCTAAGGAATCAATATGGCGGTTTGACATTATTTTCTATACAAAAACTGTCAAAACGTCAAATATATTCCCCAGATAAAAGTTATCTGACGATTAAAAAGTCGGCCGCTGTTTAATTGTTTTTTAGCTTTCTCGATTCCGAACATTGGTACATTGGACACCTGTTGATGAATGTGAGAACAGACCGTCATGAAGTCGACCGTCCACTGCTACGTAAAATGGGCGCGGAGAGATTTGTCACGTTAACTGCGCGATTCATTTGTATAAAGCAATGTTTGTCAGCCACGCATTCGTGCCTAGCTTTGGCCCTTTCCTCACTGGTCGGTAAGTCAGCGGTGCGGGATTAGCATGCTCGGTTTGTTCGGTACCGAAAGCTTATCGAGCGCAGATATTTCAATGTGCGTTTCCTGATTGGCTCGGTTTACGCGGGAGTGGGACGTGATCGTTTCGGTTTACCGCGTCTCGGTAGAAATATCCAGTGCGGTGCCCGCTCACGTCACGCGTTTTACAGCATTCTCGGTATACTCGGCATTAAAAGCTTACCGAGCGCCTATATTTTAATGAAATAGCGGTACTGCACAAATTACACCGAAAACATAAAGTCAGGTCCGTAAATGAAAGTAGTGCGGTATCGTTTCGGTATACAGAGCATACTATACTCCACTTCTGCTTACTGACCAATGAGGAAAGATGAAACTAGTGTGGTATCGTTTCGGTTTTGGAGCATACTATACCGCACTGACCATTGAGGAAACAGCCTTAGCCGTGGGCTATTGTGAAGCAGCGCCTTTAGTTTTTACAATATTTCATAACGAACCAAGATCTTGAAGGATTTGCGGCATTTCCCAGTGGTATATACTGACGACTGGCTCGATGCCCTTCTCCAGTAGACCGTCGATCAGGTTGTTGTAGTAGTTCTTGCCATCCTCACTGATGTTGTTGGCGAAACCAGTTGGCAGGAGACGAGGCCAGGATATTGAGAATCTAGAACAGAAGATCAACTAAATATCTATGTATGGTTCAGTGGCGAATGGTGGAAGAACCTATTGGCCCCGATTTTTTTATCACAAATGCCTCTAAACTAGACTAAAAATCACCAAAATTTAGTTTATTCCTGTCAAACGACGATTTCCTATTCTAAAATAGATTAAAGTGTTAACTAAACTATATTTTAGTTTGACAGAACTAAGATTGCACTGAAATATTAAGTATGTGAAAATGGCAACTATGCTATTCTGAATTTGACGTTTTTCACCTAAAATTTTGATTGTCAGACTAAATCTGACTATTTATAATCGCGATTAAAAAGGTGTGGAATAAAATATGAATTTATGAAATTCACACCAACACCTCGACTTCAAGTGTAAAAACAGTACTAAATCTTTTTTTTCTTTTGCTTATATCTCGAAAATGGTGTGTCCAATCGCAAAAATAATTAAAATTTCGCCCCCTTATTATAATTCTTAAACCCCTAACACTCAACATGTACACAACATGTACTCGGCTACACATCAAGCTATACATTTCCAGTTTATGCTGATCGCTTATTCTAAAGGATTTCCGTACAATGCGAGGTCAGCTTATACTGGAAATGTATAGCTTGATGTGTAGCCGTGTGTACGTAGGTAATATTTTTTTTTATTTTCCATACAAAAAGTGAAAAATTCCATTTAGACAAGTCGAGGCTGTCCCCACTACCTACGGCTCTAAAAAATTCACGGGGTAGGGCAAACATGTACCTACGACGTGGACTCACGATTGTCAAATACGATTTTAATTGTGTCAAAATTATATTTAAATTTAGAGAATTTCGGTTGCAGAATTACCTTTAAGATTCTCATAGAAAAAAGTAAGGAATTTTAGTGATAGTTTAGTTCGGTGTACAAGAGAACCGGCACCATTATCTATTCTGTGAAGTCGGTTCGTGTTTTAATTTCATAGATAGATTATCATTTTAATTACCACGTATTCGAGCCTAAAGTAAAACGCAGGTACCCATTTAATAAGAGTACTTTCCATCCAATAAGAGTACTTTTTTTTTTTTAAACCTTTTAACCTGACTAAGTCGTAGTCCAAAAGGAGGTTAAGGTTTTTTTTTCTCTATTCGCATTTATTACTTATACGACTCATGCGCGTAATATTTTCGCAGTATACCTACAGATTTGCGGGTTTGTTCGAAAGAGTTACCGTGGCGACGTACAGGCAACTGAAGGAACACGGATGGGTTTTAGTCAGTAAGAGTCTGACACGCCCTCTCGGTCCACCCAGAGCGGGAGAAGTTATTTGATAAATTCCCACCAAAAAAAAAAGTATACTTACAGATACATACATACACATACTTAAATTATGAACGCAAGTTTATTTAGAGGTACAGGTTAGCAGTACTGCTCTTAGGTATCCAGAATAAACAGGTTTTCTTTTCTTTTCTTTTAATTTATTTGCGGTCGCCACAACATATCTTTTTCTCCCCCACTTGTTTATTATTCGTCACCTCGGTAGTCACACTAGTCACCCCTTTTTTAAAGCCATATCATCTTTTACACAGTCTATCCATCGTTTCTTCCCTTACTCTTAAAGTCATCCACATTTATACTCAAAACCTTGCCTCACGACGTTTTCTTCATTCTTCCGCTTCACTTGCCCATAGATGTACTTAGGTAAGTAATTAAAGGTACGATTGGTAAGTTAATAAGTTCGTTCATGTAAACAGAATCAGATAAATTGTAAGGTAGCATCATCTGTCTAGCCTTTTCCCAACTATTTATTTATTTATTTAACCATTTATGCACACACATATAAACAGACAAGAAGAAAGGAACAGAAAAAGGCAATGCTTATTTCTAAAGAAATCTCTTCCAGCATACCTGCGACAGGAAAGTATATAAAATGAGATGTAGACAACGTGTGTAACCGTAGAAGATAAAACAAAAACATAAACCAAAGAAGAAAAAAAATACAATTTACTATTTATACAAACTACTTACAATACAAGAATATACTTACATACATACTTCTAAAATAAATATCACTACAATATATATAATTAAAATGTTATTTAAGATAACTATGCAACTATGACGAAGTGGAAAGATAGTGTTCTTTCACTCTTCGTTGGGGTCGGCTTCCAGTATTTTACATGGAGCGACTGCCTATCTGACCTCCACAACCCAATAAGGTACTGGGTAACACGATACCCCTTGGTAAGACTGGTTGTCAGACTTTCGGGCTTCGACGACCCGTAACAACCGTCAAAGATATACAAATGACAGCCGGGACCAGCGGCTTAACGTTAAGTTACGAGTCTCGGTATGTAAAGATAGTCACCCGACCACGGACCAATCCCGGCAAGCTTAGCTTCACCTGTTGGATCGACCCATGCGGCTGTTATTACTCAAGTTGTTTATAGGAAGCGTACCTGTAAAACTGCAAGCCCATTTCTTCAGCCATCTCGATGTCTCTCTTCCATAGATAATAAGACTTGCAGGCATTGTCGCCATTACTGCGGTCTGATGACACTTCAGGATACCGGTGAGTTAGGCGGTCCCATTTGCTTTCGCCTTTGTCTGGAAATCAAGGCTTTATTATTGCAAAAAGATAGTTTTAATAATGCAATGCATGTGTTATTCCGCACCTTGTAGCCTTGCGTGAAGAAGGAAAAAGCCTTGAAAAGGCCTAGAGCCTCAACAGTCACTCAATCTTGTGCTTGCAATCAATCAACCAAAATCTGAATAGTCGATCGTTTAACGATCAACGTCGAACGGTCTAATCTAAGGTTCAGGGCGTCGAGCGATGCGACTTGTGACGCTTAAGGGCGTGAACGCATCTCATCGCAAATCGCGTCGCGTCCTTGTGGCATGGCAGTTGTTTTCTCCACAGTCGCTATCACAAGACGCGTGTCGCTTGAGCGCATAGCTCGTGAATACGAGGTAAGAAAAATCATCGAGCGTTTATTTTTCGTGTGAGTGTAACACAAGCATTTATGTTAACATGTCAATGTGTACGAGCACTGACGAGTAGGTATACTTACCGCTAACATTCCAAGCACCTTCCACTTGATAGGCTGCTGTTGCGGCTCCGAACTTGAACCATTGTGGGAACTGGAGATTGTAGCCACATGAGTGGCTTACTGAAGCCCTTAGAAAAAGAGGAATTGTTAGAAACCTCTGCCTCAATACATCGACAAGAAATCTTTGTTCCATAATATACCCAAGCTTAAATCAACATCTTGAGAAGGTATCACTATATCCAAAACAGTACGGTCATGATGAGTACAATACATAATGCGGTAGACTTGGACATGGCGCGCTTGTGAAGAGGTTTCATTCTAGATCCCGACTTTGCACCGTAAAGCCTGTTTTAGATGATGCGATTAAATTGCCTCTGGCATACCACAGTCTAAACGTGTTTATAAGACGATGCAAGTCACTTATTGCTTCAATTTTATTGTTGGCACAATCATATCGTGCATCTTGCGTCGTGGAATTGGGCCTTTAGCTTGAGTCTTATCGCCATACTGCAGGTGGCGTCTTGGTGACGTTTCTACTCGTGTGCCTGTTTGGTTGGCTGTGTGTGTGTCCGTCTGTCACCGCCAATTTGCTCCGAAACTACTAGACCAATTTAGTTGGTACTCATATGAATTTCTGTGACCCAAACACGGACGTGTAACGTAAATAAATGAATTTTGAATATGGTAGTGACTTCACGGGGAAAATTGGAAAAAAAATGCAAACTGTACCGTGCGACGTATCAAATGAAAGGACTTGTTGTGAGGATCTCCGAAACAAATGAGCTTAAAATGTTGAGAAAACTACTGAGAATGGTTCTTATAGATTACAGGAAGACCTATAAGAAGTCTATGGTCTTAAAATAACATGGTAAATCTGTACGGAACGCTTCATTGTGCGTGGTCCAACACGCATGGCCGGTTTAAAAAAATAATAATAAGCCAATTTATTTATCAATTCTGTAAAAAAGAAGAGCAGTGGTGGCCCACTGGTAACGTCGTGGCGGCGCCGACTTACGAATTGTAGATAGGTCGTGGGTTCGAACTCAAGCAAGTGCTTTACTGTTTCCCTGACTGTACTTCGAAGTACTAATTACTGATAGTAGTTCAGTTAGGCTGCTTTTATGCTTAAATTAGATAAGGTTTCCTATCTGGCTGACTTCTGAGAAGAAAGGCCGAAACAAACTCGGTTTTGGTCAGAACATGTGAATACCATTTAGATTAAAGTAGATTGAAAGAACCACACAGATTGAGTGGACCTGTCCAGGAAGTGCACGCATTTGTCAGTAAACGTGAAGCTCAACTCGATTCGATGAACAGTACTATTAATGGCAGCACGACGACGGCACGGTTGGCGCAGTGGTTAATCGATTGACTGCAATCTGCATGGTCTTCACATGATCACCAAGATTATGTCTGGACTTTAAAAGAGACTGTGACCTCTGAGTTTGTTTCGGCCTTTCTTCTCAGAGTAGTCACATAGGAAATGCTGATTTCATCTAGTTTTTAAAATATGATTGACGTGTAAAAGTGTTTGTACAAACCTATTTACAGAAATAAAATCATTTATCATTTGCTGCTCTGCGTGTCGCGGGTTCGATTCCCACACGGAACAAATATTTGTATGACTTACAAGTCACCCAAAATACAGGAGAAATTCCGAGTGTGAGGCAACGTTCTTTTAAAAAAAAAAAATGAAATTTGGGTAGGTCGCATAAACTAACTGAGAAAATTAAACAACCCAAATAGCCTTCACATTCACAATAATTAATTTACTTAATACTTTATAAAGTAAATATTCATGTCATTGTATGGTTTTTACTATTCATGAATGATTCGAAGATCTCATCGAATTCGTGTCGAAGTAAAATAATTACTTATCACTTTTGTTTTACAATTTTCAGAGTTCGCAATTTTTCGTAAAATAGGCATCTATATTTATAAGACCGGCTTTGCACGAATACAACCATTAGTTCAATGAACTTTATCTAAATTCTAATCAGTTAGTACAATATTTAAATTTTCTTAATGTCCCTCGGCTAACTTCGTGTTTCGTCAGTCGACGGACCGGACGCTCTCAATCGACTAGGAAGTATACAGAGCTGTTAGTACTTTTGTAACTTAATTTTATTTATTTTAAAAATGTGGAGGAAGTCTGCTAAAGTAACGGGCACGACAGATAGTTTTACAGCTCTATATAGTTCACACAGAAATCAAAACAAAAGAAAAATAAAGTACTTGGTTCTGAATTCAAATTATAAATTATACACGATAAATCTAACAATTGATGGAAATAGAAATTTGCATTCGTTTGTATTCGGAAATGCGATGATTCCCGAGGGACATGAAGAAAAATTAAATGTTCTCTGGTAAGCCCATCACTTGAGACCGGTTAGACCGGTTAATTTTCTTTTTAAAATGTTCGTTATAGTCCGAATCGGTTTCATACGAAAATAAAAAATTGAAAAGTTGCCGGAAAATTGAAAAATTCAGGAAAACTGAAAGTGATTTTTTTATGGGAATTTTGTATCAGATATTATTCAAAGTTGAACAGGACAACGTCTGCGTCTGTCGGATCAGCTAGTCTCTATAATAAAAATGAAATGATGTTCATTGTTACGCATAACTTCAGCACGGTTGGACTGCTTTCGTTAATTTTATTTTATAAATGTTCGTTATAGTATGAATAAAAACTTTATGCGAACATTAAAAAAAAGAAAATTAGTAGGTAAAGAAAAATGGGAAAGTTTCCCAAATAAATGGAAAATCAGAGAAAACCTGATCGTCCTTTTCTCTAAGTGATTTTTAAATTTGGTAAATAAATAGGTACGTACCAGAGGACGAGTGCTGTTACCCACAACATATCTGACACTAAGCATCTACCAAATCATTTGGACACTTTTATACGAGGGCCAATATAATTTTACATGTTGCGGACAATTTGTGACATTGGCGTACTTCGTAAAAGCCCACATTATTGTAACGGCTGATCAATTTTCGGATTTACCTGACAATGAGTCATTTATGTGTGTAAAATTAATATATATGTGTAACATTAAAATATATTATGTGTAGCATTATAATAGTCTTTCACTTCGAATCTTTCTCCAACCAATGTACATAGGTTACCTATGAAAAAATAAAAACCGGCCAAGGGCGAGTCGGACTCGCACACGAAGGGTTCCGTATTACCGTACAATACTGTACGATAAAAAATAAGTTTGCAAATAAATGAAATGACTAAACGAAGAATATTATTTATTTTCATCTTAAATTAAAAAAAAAACCGCAGAGTTGTATGTATTTATTTATCTTTGCGGTTCTTTAAAACTTTTTAATAAAAAGTTTATTTCGGAATAATAACACAAGACTACTATTAGGTGTATTCTTAATTACGAAACGGAGATTCCTCATATGGATCTTGGCTTGGTGATCCTTTCCATATAAAACTATGATATGCGATTTAATGAAGATAAGAAACCTTTAAAAATTCATGATTTTTTCTCGTGAACGGCAATTTTACTCAAAAATAGCAAGAAACATTTCTTTCTTAGAATTATGAGTAAAATACGATTAGTAATTTTTTTAAATTCAAATTTTTAATCTTTTGTCCATATGTTGGACCCACCATTTTGATTTTTACTTTCTGCCACTCGAATTTAAAAAGTTCATGCTTCAATAAAAAAATTGAGCCCAAAATGAATTTTCTACGTTGCGTCAAAGTTGATGGCTTAATTACGAGAAACACATTGATTTATATTTAAAATAGAAGAAAAAACGGTAAGGGCCAGTTAAGTTTCAATGAAGTATCCCACAGTACCTAGTCAAGACATGGATATTTTACTTACGTCTGCCGTACCCTTAAACCACAGTATAAATAAATAACAGTATTATATCTTCATACAAAACGGCCGAAACGACGCCTTCGAAATATATTCAGTGTGTGTTACGCGCGGACGCGGAAGGTTTGTCTACCGAGCGGCCGTAGGTAATTATTTCAATATCAATGCCCAGATCTATAAGACTGTTACTTATTTATACTGCGCTTAAACGGTCATATACGCTTAAGCGCAGTAAATATAATTACACCTGCCGATCTATTCTGTGAAATTCTCATGAAACTTTGGTGAAGTAAGCTTGAAGTGAGCTGTAACCTGAAACACAGGTTTTCATAAACCTAGATCAGGCAGGTCTTCATTACAGTTAGAATAAAATTATCAATTAGGGCTTGCGGACGGTGAGCAATGGGTAGCTCGCCGTCCGATAAGGACCAGGCCCGGTTCGACGGCGCTTTGTGTTCCACGCGCGCCTCAAAGAGATGACACCACAATTGACGCGGTCGCGGGAAAGTCCGAAAGGGATACCGTGGCCCCTGGCAACATACAGGCAACTGAAGGAACACGGTCCGCTTGACTAAAAAGTCAGTTAAGTCTGCCACGCCCTCCAGTTCCTCTCGAAGTTATTTAAAAGAATTTAGATTTGATTAGAGAATTTAGAAGTTATTTAAAGTTAATTAAAAAAAAGGGCCCTGTGGTTAGTTTCGTCACTTAGATAAGGTAGGTCAGTCTGCGTCGCCTTTTCCCAACTATGTTGGGGTCGGCTTCCAGTCTAACCGAGTGCAGCTGAATACCAGTATTCTACATGGAGTGACTTTAATTGACGTCCACAACCCAGTAACTGAGTAATACTATACCCCGGTAAGACTGGTTGTCAGATTTTCGGGCTTCTGACGACCCGTAACGACTGTCAAAGATCTACGAATGACAGGCGAGACCAACAACTTAATGTGCTTTCTGAGACACGGAGGAGTCTCGGTATGTAAAGAAGGTCACCCAGCCACGAACTTACTCCGGCAAGCGTAGCTTAACCTGATGGATCGGTCCGTGCGGCTGTTATACTTAGCCAGGAACTCTTCGTTCGTCACATACGCGCGGGATATACAGCGAGGCGCGGGCGTGGCGACTGTGTGGCGCGGGCGTTGCTCCGCCCGTTTCATATTTCATACAAACGAACGACGTGGCGCGGAACCCACAACGGCCGCGTCGCACCGTCGCGTCGCCAAGCACGCGCCACGCCTTTTGTGTGTATGTTCCACGCCACGTCGTTCCTATACATTTTGTATGAAATATGAAACGAGCGGCGCAACGCCCGCGCCACTTGCTATTTGTGTATGTCCCGCGCCTTAGGTAGGTCAAATAAAAATCTAATCGTGTTTAAACAGCCAATGAAGCTCTAAAAACAGTGATAAGATAATCCATTTTTTATATTGTATGCCATAAATAAGGATAGCGGTCGAACGAAGATGGATGTAGGTACTTTAAGATATTTACCTTAAAAGAACATTTAGCAACAACGTGTAATTTATCTGAGTGGATTATTTACTTACTAGTTTCTTTCTTTCTTCGTACTATATTATAAATAAGGGAATGTCTCCGCTGCCGGCGCCGGCTCCAGAATTGGCTGACGGCGCTGAGTTTGAGAAAAGAAACAACGGAAACGGGGTTGTCAATTTGGCGTATTGGAGTAGATAGGTCCCGTTTTACCCTTTCGTTACGGAACCCTAAAAAACATGTAATAAAGCATTACTTTTTTCCAGTATTATATTGCTATAATCAATGATTTCCATATCAACTACTAAGTAGGTACCCGGAACCGAACTAGTTAGATTAGGTTAAATATTTTTACTCGCAAAAAAACGTTAGGTTAGGTTAGAACTGTGACCCCCTACGCACGAACCGAGTACGCGAGTGAGCGAAGCGAGCGGTACCGCGGCAGCGACCAAAAACGACTAGAGTATAAAAAACAATACTTTAGTTAGGGTTAGTTAGTTGGAGTTCTGAATACTGGAAGGGTTTCCATAAACGCCGCGCCGCCCGGTATCCATTATTAACGCTGGCGGTGCCGGCCATAGAGTATGTAATGTGCCAGCAGTCAATGTTTTTAATCTCGGCTGCCGTCGCTGCTGTTGTCGACATTTTGTGTAAGTAAAAACAACTGACTAAGTACGTGTCGGACCAAGTACAATGAAGGGTCTCGTAGTTGGGATGAATTTATCCCAAGAACAAACTTAACATTGTAGGTGAAAACATGTTCTCCCATACATTCCAACTGCAAATGTAAGTTTATTACGCACAATATTGAGAGATTTACCATATATATTATTTAAGACCATAGACTTCTTATAAGTTCTCCAGTAATCTATGAGTAAATAATCATTATCTGCATTTTTTTGAAAAAATTTCGACTTAGCAATTTCGGAGATAAGGGGGGGAGATAATGGTCAATTTTCATATATTTCCTTAAATATATTTAAAAAAATATTGAGATCCTCACAACAAGCACTTTCATTTTAGATATCACACGTTAGAGTTTGCGGATTTTTTTTTTTATATTTCCAATTTTTCCCGAAAAGTGACCCATATTCAAAGTTCATTTATTTACGTTACACGTCCGTATTTGAGTCAAAATTTAATTAAAATTAATTTCTGAAATAGGGTTAGGAGATTAAGTTGAATCTTTAAAACACTTCGAAATGTTGTTCCAAAACACATTACCAGTAAACGAGACCTACATGAGATCTACATGGATTTGTGCAGTCTACCTTGTTATATTGCATCTCTATTTGGGGAGGTGCAACGAAAACTAATTTTATAGACGTGGAGCGATCCCAACGACCTCTGATAAAGATAATGTACTATAAAAATAAAAGCTATCTTACTGATATCTTATATAAAATGAGTGATCTACTTTCCGTAAGAAAACTGTACATTATCCAAATTGTCTTAAGAAAGCATAAAACCCTACCAAACTTATTACTGAAAAGGAGGACCGACATTGTTGCATAAACTCCAAAGATTAAAACCATGTTTGCTTGTAGGCAATGCGATAAACGGCCTGCTCAACAGTATAACAAAATAAACAGACATATTTACATATACACAAAAAAAAGTTGTAAATGTAAGAAAACAATAACCAGATGCATAAAGACAATTACATATGATGAAGGAGGCACGGAGGCACTTTTGGCGCACATAAAGTAGCAGATACACTCACACATACGTACACTCTCACTTACACTCGAAACATACACTCTCTCATAAACTCTCGCATACACTCTCTCATTCACTCTCAGACACTCTCTTATTCACTCTCACAGACACTCTCACATACAGCACTGCGCATAGGTATTCACACTCAAATCACATTCTCACTACCTAACATAGGTACTTGTTTTTAATTGATATTTTAAGTACCTACGGATTTATTGTATTATATTAAGATTATGCTATACTATGGAAGAGCGGAGTCTTCTAACACAGGCTGGCTTGCTTAAAAGGAGGCTCCAAACATGAAACACTTTTTGTAAAGTGAAGCTTAAATAAAATATTTTTTATTATTATTTCATGTCTTTAAACACCCGACTACCATATAGGGAACATAGGGAAGTAAAGGATCAACCTACGTAATTTTAAATTACAGGTTTTTTTTTACATATTTTGTTCTTAAATGATTTTTCGAAATAATTATTGTTTATAACACTAGGTTCATGGGACTTAAACATAACTGGCGAAATGTGTACGTTACTATTAGTTACACCTCTACCTAACCCTTTGCAGATTACAGGTGTGATGTTATTGTACTTTGTATATATCTTACATACTTATCTATTTTCTGTCACTGTGGCGAAGTTGTTAACAGCCTCATACACCACGGCCTGTCTTGCAGCTGAAGTGTGGGTCGCTTAGCGCGGCACGCGAACATTAATGACATCATCCGACGGGCTCTTGTCACCGTCGGCGTTCCAGCTGTATTAGAACTCAATGGCTTGGCACGCGACGATGGCAAGAGACCCGGACGGCATGTCTTTATTTCCATGGAAGGTGGGTAGGCCTTTAGTGTGGGACGCAACATGTGTCGATACTCTAGCGCCATCCCATCTTCCTGGCTCAGCGTGCTGTGCTGGCGCTACCGCTGCGGCTGCGGAAAACCTCAAGCGGCGAAAGTATAATAATCTCACTATATTTTCGAGCCATTTGGGGTTGAAATCTTAGGGCCGTGGGGTCCGAGTGCTCACGGTCTGTTCAATGAAATCTCCAAACGACTGGTTGACATTTCCCGTGACTCAAGGGCTGGCTTTTACTTTGGCCAGTGGCTAAGCATTGCCATATAACGTGGCAATGCCGCCAGTCTCTTGGGACATTACCAGTCGACGGCGACGCGGAGGAATTCTTCGACGCCATATTTTAGTTTACTTATAGTTTTAGTTAGGTTAGGATATTATATTTTTAGTTTTGTGATAATTTATTTAACAACTATTAATGAATAAATAAAACTGTTTACTTATCTATTTTAAAGTACCTATTTTCCGGATTTCGATAGCAACAATAGATACTAGGTAGGTATCTAGTACATTATGTAACTAAGTAGTTTGCCAATTTTTTTATCAATATAATCTAGGTTTATCTCGGCTATAAGCTACGGCTCAAAGGTCGACAGGCAAAAAATGCCTAAGGCATGTAAAACAGTACTTTTCCTAAATGTGTGTGTGTGTGTGTGTAATGTGTGTTTTTGAGATATAAATGTACCCAAGCTGGGGAGATTCTCTGCAGGTCGACCACCTTAAAACGATTATAACTTTTGAACCAGTGATCGACAGATTCTGATATTTGGCGACTGATTCCGACTAATTAGCGACTAAATTTTGAAGAAAACAGATCTTCGCTAGGTGCTCTAGTTTTTGAGATTCAAATAGATCAAGCTGGGGTAGGCGCTCCTCAGATCGGCCCACCTATAAACCCTTATAACTTTTGAACCAGTGACCGACTAATTCTGATTTTTAGTGACTAATTTCGACTAATTAGCGACAATTTTTTTGTGTTATCAAAATTAAAATCCCTGATGGTGGCCATGGCAGTGTCAGTCACACAAATGTTATGCCAAAATAAAAGGGCACTGTTGCCAAAACACAAAAAAATCAAAATAAAAAATCAATCAAAAACTAGGCTGAGAATCAACACTTTTGGAACGTCAAAATTACATAAGACAGTCCCCCAAAACGCTCACCCTTCACCACTTCCAAGTGCTTTAGCTGGAAAGAAGAAGTGGCGCAACAAACTCCCCAGCAGCACAGCTGTCTGTTTAGTTATAACAACTTGATTCTATGCAGTTGGATTATCAACTTTCGGCGCTGAGCTGAGCATAAAACTGGAATAATATTTAGGCATCACCTAATAAGGCTACAGACACGCGCGACGCGACGTGACTCCGGTAGAACAATTTCCATGAAGTTTCCATAGAAATTGTTCCACCAGGGTCGCATCGCGCATATCTGTGCGAGTCCTTAGATCTCTTGTAGTGTTGGAGAAAACAGGCATTAGTAAATTAATTAATAACAAAAAAACCAGCCAAGAGCGAGTCGGACCACGCACAGTGAAGGGTTCCGTAGTTGGGATGAATTTATCCCAAGGACAAACTTAACATTATAGTTGAAAAACATGTTCTCCCATACATTCCAACTGCAAAAGTAAGTTTGTACGCACGATAGTGAGTGATTTACCATGTTATTTTAAGACCATAGATTTCTTATAGTTTTCAAGCATAGACCAATTTACTGGATTTTTTTCAAAATTTTAGGCACGTTTGTTTCGGAGATAAGGGGGGGAATGTTCAATTTTCATCTATTTTCTTAAATATCTTTAAAAGTATTTATTTGAAAATTATAAAAAAAAAACGAGATCCTCACAACAATTCGTTTGATTTGATATGTCACACAGTACATTTTGCAAAACTTTCGTTTTAATTTTTCTCTTAGCCCCCGAAAACTGATCCCCATATTAAAAATGTATTTATTTTCGTTACACTTCCGTATTTGGGTCTTAGAAATTGATATGTATACCATATTTCAACTTAATCGGTCCATTAGGTTCGGAGCAAATTGGCTGTGAGACAGACAGACACATGAGTGATCCTATAAGGGTTCCATTTTTCCTTTTCTGGTATGGAACCCTAAAAAGGACGAAGAACCCATGTCCGGTGGAGCAGGTGAGTCCTGGAGTAGAGACCGCGTATCGGCAAGCGTAGTGTGGGACGCCCCCCAGCTAGATGAATCGACGACCTTAAAAATATGGCTGGGACAGAATGGATGCGGAAGGTGGAGGCCAGAGTGTTGTGGGACAGGCCTATGTCCAGGAGTGGACTGCGAAGGGCTGAGTTGATTGATTGAAATAACCAATGATTCGTGAAAAATCTAGCTAATTTCGCTTTAGCAACTGATTTTTGCCGTAGTGGCCCTCGCAGTATTCATTAATACAAAAATATTAAGACATTTTTATTAAATTAAGTTATACGTGTGCCAATACACGTCTTTTTATTTGTTTTCGCTTCGCAAATAGGTATTGAATATAAATTTGATATATTAACAAATATGTCAAAGAAAACCAATTTAAATATTAACACATTTTCAGTTATTTAAATAATAAGTATATTATTTAATTAGCGGAAAATACATATTTTGATGATTGATATTGAAATAAAATGACCTCATTTTTACTTTCGATGGAACTACGCCACCAGTCAATTACTTCAAAGTTGCCAATGACAACATCTAAAGGGCAACATTCTAATATTAGTCTGAATCTGTCAAAAATATCTCTAATTTCCATACATTTTTAACAAGTTTTTGACATTAATATTGTCGCTGATATGAGATTGAGACTAGGTTTTGACTGTTTTTAATTACGGAATTGGCCTTCTGACTTCTCACATAGATAGAGTTCTACAAGATAAAGCGCGCGCAAGATAAGTCTGCGCGCGGCTAAAATCGGAACTAATCGTGTGCCGGTCGCCATCTTGTTTTATATGTAAGCAGGGAAAACAGTAAAACTACCCTGGTACAATACGGTAAAAAAATATATTTTACGTAATTTGCGGTATTTTACGGTAAAATATGGTAATTTTCGGTAAAAACGTAATAAACGTTTAAGTCATACCAACTAAAACACTACAAATACGGAAGTGAATAATGTTTGGGTGTTCATATGTACGGCTCACGTTATTGTTGACAGCGCTGTCTTGGTTATTTGGGTTGAGGTCTAGCCCATCTTGTTCCACCACGCCCATAATAAAAATAAAAAAACTGCAAAATTATCATAATTTAATAAAAAATCTAAACGTAATTTAATTTGGTAGCATCTTGTGTTGGGTGTATCATTCTACTTCTGATAACAGTAGAGTAGTATCGCGCTGACTCGCGCTGAGTTCGAGTGCGGTTCGGATCCGAAAAGTCCACAGCGTAAAGGCCGTATTTTGGGCTGAAAAAAAAAAAACTAGTTTTAATAAATGAGTCAATATTTTATGCTACAGTTATATTGAACGATGGGCCTAGCCTACTTAATACAGATGTTTCATTCCACAAAATCGTTTAAATAAAAAGCTACTCTTGCTACGACACAATAAAGTGCAATTCAGGTCGTACAACGCTGTCGTCTTGGCGGTGTCTCTAGACATCGCCAATGCCTTCAACACCCTGCCATAGAGTTGCATCGGGGAGGCACTCCGGTATCACCGGATGCCGACCTACCTCTGTCGTGTGGTCGAGGCCTATTTGACGGACAGGGCCGTCATCTACCCCGGTCACCAAGGAGAGTGGAACCGGCGAGAGATGTCGTGCGGTGTCCCACAAGGATCGGTCCTGGGGACATCGGATACGACTGGGTGCTGCGCGCCGACCTCCCTAGCGGCGTTAGTGTCGTTTGCTACGCTGACGACACGTTAGTCCTGGTACAGGGGGGGTCGTACCAGACGGCGGCCGAATTAGCGACACGCGGGGTTGCGACAATCGTCGAAAGGATCCGGCAGCTGGGACTCGACGTGGTCCTGCACAAGTCCGAGGCCATGGGTTTTCATGGACCTCGGAATGCGCCACAGTCGGGTTCCCAGGTAATGGCGGGAGGGGTTCACATCGGCGTCGAGTCGACGATGAAGTATCTGGGACTTGTCTTCGACAGCCGGTGGAACTTCGTCGACCACTTCCGACGTTTGGCTCCCAGACTGGAGCGGGCCGGGGCTGCGTTGAAGCGGCTCCTGCCCAATCTAGGGGATCCAAACGCCTCCTGCCGAAGGCTCTACGCGGGGGTCGTGCGGTCCATGGCCCTTTACAGAGCACCGGTGTGGGCGCGTTCACTAAGGCTGCGGCCAGCCCGCCGGTTGAACGCGTCCCAGAGGGTCATGGATATCCGGCTGGCCCGAGGATACCGCACGGTCTCCTGCGAGGCGGCGAGCCTCCTTGCCGGATTACCGCCATGGGATCTGGAGGCAAAGGTCCTCGCGCACATTTGGGAGTGGCGCGAGGAGGCGAAACGCCGGGGCTTAACTCCGCTGCCGCGAGAAATCGCGGCACAGCGGACAGAGCTCCGGCGGGATCTCATGGCGTCATGGAGAGTGCGATTGTCGCAACCCAGCGCTGGGCACGCCACAATTGCGGCGATAAGACCCCTCTTTGAGGAGTGGCTAGAGAGGCGCTACGGCGTCCTCACCTTCCGCCTGACGCAGGTCCTCACCGGACACGGCTGTTTCGGAAGGTTCCTGCACAGGATAAGGTGGGAGGAAACGCCCGGGTGTCACCATTGTGTGGATCGCCCGGATGACACGGTGGAGCATGCGGTGGAGGTCTGCCCAGTTTGGGCGAAGCATCGCTGTGTCCTCGTGGAGGCGATCGGCGGCGGTGACCTCTCGCGTCCGGCCCTGGTTCAGGCCATGGTACGGTGCGAGAGAAAATGGGAGGCCGTCACCTCCTTCTGCGAAGCGGTAATGCTCGCGAAGGAGGAGGCGGAGCGCGTGAGGGAGAGGCAAATTGCGAGCCCTCACGCCCCTAACCGCCGCAGGAGGAGACGCCTAGGGCGTCGGGAATCGCGAGGCGATTTCCGGCCACCGTAGGCGCGGGCTTGCGGACGGTAAGCAATGGGTAGCTCACCGTCCGATAAGGACCAGGCCTGGGTCGACGGCGCGTTGTGTTCCACGCGCGCCTCGAAGAGATGTCAGCAGAATGGAAGGGGTCCACTAGGGCCGATGCCTGCTGGGGTTTCGAAGAAAACCGAAAGGGAAATCGTGACCCCCGGCAACAGGGCAACCGAAGGAACACGGGTGGGTTTTAGTCAGTAAGAGTCTGACACGCCCTCCCGCTCCGCCCATAGCGGGAGAAGTTATTTGATGATTTCCCACCCAAAAAAAAAAAAATGTCGTACAGCGCTAATTACCTACAGTTATATTCACCTAGAAGTTGCCTCTTTTTCTATGGCGTTACTCTTAGATCTTCTGACTACGTTACACTCACTGAATTGGCCCTACAAGATGAGCCCGCCGCGCGTCCTTGTAGTTATATACCTAAAATGCGGAGTGAACCATTTGTGTTCATCTGTGGCCTAGCACCAACGCGCGGAATAAACGTAACGTAAATGGGAACGATTTTAAAATTAAAAATACTCGTTTCGCTCATAATATTTACATAGTCTTAAAACTTTATTCATATATAACTATGGGATATACAAAAATGCTACAGGTCTTCAGAAGCCCAAAAGTCTGACAACCAGTCTTACTAAGGGGTAGTATTATATTGTCTGTGCCAAGGGGTATCGTATTACCCAGTTATTGAGTTGTAAAGGTCAGATAGGCAGTCGCTACATGTAAAATACTGGTATTCAGCTGCATCCGGACCCTAGTATAGTTGGGAAAAGGCTAGGCAGATTGTGATATACAAAAATATGCTTGTTGCAAAAAAACCGACCAAGAGCATGTCCGTAATTGGGATGAATTTACCCCAATGACAAACTTAATACTGTAATTGAAAAACATGTTCTCCCATACAGTCCAACTCAAATGTAAGTTTGAACGCACAATATTGAGACATTTACCATTTTATTTTAAGACCATAGACTTCTTATAGGTTTTTGATGAGAAACATCTATAGCGGCGGGTCAGACCGACTGTTAGCGTGGCGACACGTGGCGACGCGTCGCCATATTTGTGTCCTATCGTAAACTATCCTTTTATGCGTATTACCTGTACATAATAATTTCGATGTGTCAGATCTGCCAGGCGTCCCGCGACGGCTCATTTTTTTTTTCTGTATTTTTTTCAAAACTGTAGGCTCGTTTCCAGATAAGGGCCCAATTACAAATGTATTTTTATTAAATATCTTTAAAAGCATTTATTTAAAATTATTTTAAAAAAAATACATATTTATATATTTTATATCCTCCAAACAAGCTCTTTCATTTGATATGTCACGCAGTACAGTTGCAATATTTTTTTAATGTATTTTTAATTTGGCCCCGAAAAGTGACCCCATATTCAAAATTAATTTATTTTCGTTACACGTTCATATTTGGGTCATAGAAATTGATATGTGTACCAAATTTCAACTTCATCGGTCCATAGATTCGGAGCAAATTGGCTGTGACAGACGGACAGACAGACACACGAGTGATCCTATAAGGGTTCCGTTTTTTCCTTTTGAGGTACGGAATCCTGAAAATTACAATTATTTAATATAATTAGTTTAAAAAATCGTCCGGATTTACGTTACGTTTGGGTCGCGCGTTCGTGCTAGGGCTTTAGTTTGTAACTTACATATATCCACTCAACCACTCGAAGTTGTCCATCAGCGTCCAGGCGGTGTAGCCGGTCACATTGATGCCGTCGTTTATAGCCAGCAGAACCTGGAAGACAAAACTTATTGTTATCAACTTATCACGTAGCAAAAAAACATATTCTTTTTGTAATTTGTAAAAACTAAGCACTGTTGTTACTATTAGCAAAATACTAACAAAATTATGAATATTAGTCAGTTTTTTTTTTCCAGCAAGCCACGACATTGACGCGTGAAGCTCCTGATTTCACGCTCTGCAGTCGTGCTTGTGACCACTAAACCAGTGCAACTGTTGCGAAATATAATTTAAGAATGAAGTCCAGAAATTGGGCAATTTACAGGGTGTTATGGACATCGTCTTGAATTCATGGTAACAGTTTGCGCGTCGATGTCCCTTTCACCCTGTATAGATAATATTTGCAAGCCATGTTACCTACATGGCTTGAATCTAATAAGTGGGCAAAATTAACATCAGAATGGAATACCAAAGGACAAAAAATAATCCTCGCTGTAGAACAGGGGTGGCCAACCGGTCGGTCGCGATTGACCGATCGATCGCGGCTATTAGTCCAGTCGATCGTGGCAAAATAAAAAATAATAATAAGTTAATATACCTAAAAGTATTTTTTAAGTAAATAGGTAGAATAGACCACGCAACGTAATCACCAACTGCTGCGCGCATCATCTTGTATCATTTTTCAATCGCCGTTCCATCACATCATTTATCCTCTCTTCTAGGCAGTAGCTCAGACGCAATAATCACACTACTATAAATAAGTAGTTACTGAGAATAATTTTCAATTTTATGATTTCTTAATAAAATAAATAATAGTACGTAGGTACACTGTTTCATAAAAAAAAAAACAAGAAGTATGTAATTGGTAGATCGCACAGGGTGTCGTCAGTACTGCCGGGGTTGCGAAGAAAACCGAAAGGGAGATCGTGGCCCCCGGCAACAGGGCAACCGAAGGAACATGGGTGGGTTTTAGTCAGTAAGAGTCTGACACGCCCTCCCGCTCCGCCCAGAGCGGAAGAAGTTATTTGATGATGTCCCACCCAAAAAAAAAGGGTGTCGTCAGTAAACAGTAGATCTTGGGTCTAACCAAGTTGGCCACCCCTGCTGTAGAAGATCCAGGCATTGAAAGATGGCGAAACGAGAATGAGAGAGATTGGGCCCTAGCAGCAAATGGCCGTAAGAAGTGCAAAAGAGTGGATGTATGCCTTTGACTAGTACCTAATGGGCTCATATTGATTAGTTATTGGATTTTCCGTGCATGAACTGAACCGCTTTTCTTTTTATTCGTGAACATTCCATATCCATAAATTTGCTTGAGCTTTTAAATTACCTGCTCCAAGTAATCCCTATAGTACTCCAGTCGCTGTGTGTCCACCAGGCCGGGGTCTACTGAGGGCACTCCATTCTCGGTAATGATGATCTCCTTGACGTCATACGTGGAGTTCAGCCAGTGCAGCTGCTCGCGAAGACCTTGCGGATATACCTGGAAGAATTGTTTTGACAGTCATCGTAGTTGGTGAAGCGGATGGGTGCCGTAAATGGGCGTAAATGAGAAGTCACCAATCCGTTTGCCAAGTGAAGTGTCATTACCCTAGAGCCTATGTGGTCTGGGTGTTACAATATCATCATTATTCTCTTGCCTTTATCCCATTTTATTTATGGTCGGTGCTGCATGTCTTCTTATTTCATAAATATAAATCAAATTAAATGTTTTTATTTATGCTTCAGTTTACAAAAGGGTTTCCAGTTCGGAGCCTCCTTTTAAGCAAACTTTGCCTGTGTTAGGAGACTCCGCTTTTCCATAGAACAGCATAATTACTTAATATATTTAAAAAAATCCGTAGGTACTTAAAATATGAAATAAAAACAAGTCTGTTAGTGGGAGTATGATTTGAGTGTGAATACTTGTGTGTATATATGTGAGAGTGTCAGTGAGAGTGGGAGAGTCATCTTAAAGGGAACCCTTATGGCCAATAATATTAATAAGATATTCAATAATAGAAATGACATGTATAACTCACAATTATTATGTGTCTAGGGCTTTAATTTAATTATTGACTACTAGATACTACTTGACATTGAAAAATAAAATGGTTAAAATGATTTTCCAAGTTAATAATTTAGTAATATTTATTGTTATTATTTTGATAGTAGATTATAATTTTTGTGTAAAATTTTGCATGCCCAAGTGATGGCAGGGCATGGAGAACATAAAAACATGTATAACATCTATACCTAAAAATAGTTAATTGAATTGAATTGAGTGTATGAGAAAGTGTATATGACAGTGTAAGTGAGAGTGTATGTGTTAGTGTATCTGCTATTTTATGTGCTCCAAAAGTGCCTCCGTTTCATCATATGAAACTACAATTTGTCTATTAGTTGGCATCTCAGTATTCAGACCCTTTCTAACCATATCATCTTTCATACAGACCATCTGTTGTTTATTTCGTCTTCCCCTAATGTTATAGCCACCCACATTCATACTTAACATTTTCCTCACGACATTTGGTTTATCCCTCTTCCTCCTTCCCTCGGGGTGCTATAATATCATAAGTTCTTATAAATAACTAGCATGGTTTCACCCTCATAAATCTCGATCCCGTGAGAATATCGAGATAAAAATTATCATCTATCCTAATCCAGGTTATGATCTACCCGTGCGCCAAATTTCATTCAAATCAATCAAGCCGTTTTAGCGTGTAAGCGTAACAAACAAACTCATTTTCGCATTTATAATATTAAAGTTAGGATTATGAAGGCGCTCACCGCAAACCAGTCAACAGCCGTACTTTCCCACGAAGGATCTTTATCCATGATTGTGTTTAGTTCCTCCGAGCCGTAGAACACCCATTTCCCTGGCTGTTCACCTGGCTTCACTCTTCGCACCAACCGAGTTGTATAGTGGTTCAGCGCATAGTAGTCGTAGGTTCCTGAATAATTATTTAAGTAAGTTAAGTCTTTATATTATGTTCCTTCACAGTACACTGCCCGATTAAGGCGACGATAACCGACTTTTAATGATTTTATACTGAAAATCACGTCTAAACGAGTAGTGTTAATAATTTGGAAAAAAAAAAATTGTTAAATTAGAGCATTTTTTTAATATATTAATGGAGGAATATTTTAAATTATGTTTATATTCCAAAAAATAAAAAATAATTTGTAGAGTTATGTCTAACACGGATAAAAAACTGAGATCAAAATCTATCAAGCGTATTTTTCTGAAACCTTCAACGTTTAAAGATAATTTAATAATTGATCTTTTAGTATTCGTGTCTTAAAATACCTTTTGTTTTATGTATAATAAATTAATAATGCGTCAAAATGATAAAAGTGAGATAAATATCAAATTTATCAAGCAACGAAAACCCATGAAATCGGGAAAAAATAATTCGCTTTTATTTTTATCTAAAAATTATATAAAATATTTTAACAAAACAAAAAACACAATCGAAAAGTTTATATTTTTAAAATCAGCCAGTATATGTTTCCGAGAGCAAAAAGATTGACACCAATCGACTTTGTTAAAAAAAAAAATAAGTATCAATTAATAAAACATTCAGGTTCTGTAAATGATGAGTGTTGCTTAGACTTTTTTGATGAGTGTATTTGACAGTAAAGTATTCAAAAACGCCTTGTATTTGGACAGCCGTTGTTGTATGACCGTTCACCGCTTTCTTACGAAACTAGAGCATGACAATTCAAAATTTCCCACCATTGATAAAAACACAGGCATACCAACCTCTCGTTGCGAAGAAAACCGAAAGGGAGATCGCGGCCCCTGGCAACAGGGCAACCGAAGGAACACGGGTGGGTTTTAGTCAGTAAGAGTCTGACACGCCCTCCCGCTCCGCCCAGAGCGGGAGAAGTTATTTGATAATTTCCAACCCAAAAAAAAAAGGCATAGGTACCTCTAACCAGTTCTATTTCATCTGCAGTGAAAGGCGGCAGTCTGGGACGCTTGTACCCTTCCTTCCTCGCGATGTCATTTAACAGTTTCTCTAGTTTACGTGGCCATCCACCTTCCTTGGAGAAAATAGCATGGGCATATCGACCCTCCTGTTAAAAATATTAGAAGATTATTAAGATTTTAAATAACAAGATGTTGAATTACTGAAGTATGTCGGGCAACCCTGGGCAGTCAGGCATATTGCCAAACTTGCTGACTCTTTTGACTACAATTTGAGCTATTTTCGTATTTCTTGAGCTAGCAACTGAGATGTAACAGCTTGTCCAGTACCCTAATTGCGAACTTATTTTCGTAAACGATTATGAGTGATTTGTTTCATTTTGACAGTTCTACAGTATTCATTGGATTAAAAAAAAAACTGCTTGACAACCTAAATAACGCATATTTACGTTGTTCAGCAGATTTTTTTTCCAAATTATGAAGCAATGGATTAGCAATCTGTTTCAAATCGAAACAAATTGTGTCTGATCGTTTATTACGCAATTAGGGTACTGGTCGTATTTAGGATTTGGCTTGTTTGAAAGATATTATAGCCAGCGGAAGATAAATGAGATGTTATTCCTCGGCTCTACCCAAATATGTATGGTGACGCGTTGCCCATCTCTGCTGTGAATATAACCGCTGCTAAACATTACTAGGTCAAACTAAAAAAGAACAGATATTATTAAACTGTCTTGTCAAACATATGATCATACCCAGTGATCAATAGTTAGATCAGTCACTTCTTGATCCTCCGGCGTGAATGGCTTGAACCAGAAGAACAGAGTTGGTAGTGACACTTTACCTGTAAAAATAATAACATTTTTTTAAATCCTTATAACTGCCTGATCAAAAAGTAATGATAATCGGTTATTTTTCTTTTCGCTCGGCGCCTATGGGTCCTAGCGTGACCCTTAAGAATTGGCATATCAAATGCAAAACGATTTTCAAATACGACTGGTAGTTCCAGAGATTAGCATTTTCAAACATACAAAAAAACTCTTCAGCTTCATTATAGTATAGAAAATAAGAACCATTACTATATTATATCATTACTTTTTGATCAGCCTAGTAAAATAGAGATCTAACCGCAAGTAAAAATGGGATTATTAACTTTATAAAAAATTTGTGAGTTGCCCTTGCTTTGCATGGAATCTCAATCTATATCTACTAATGTGGCGACATGTCAATACATCGAGATTTCTACGCTAAGTCTAAGTTAAATTTTGATGTCTATCAAGCATGTTTTTCCCTAAATAATTAAGAAAATTGCATCAAAATCCAGTAGTTTAGAATGGTGAGTGTTAGAGGTGAGGAACTGAGCGGTGACATTATTATTTTTATAATGTTTCGAAGCCTAAATCTTAATCTTCACTCTTTCTTTATTTTTATTAATTGCGTATGGTCAATATTTTTAATCTTTAATGCACACACTTTTCAGATTCAAATACAAAATTCAAAAGTAATTTATTTAAACTAGGCTGAGAATCAGCAGTTTTCGAACGTCAAAATTACATAAGACAGTCCCCCAAAACGCGCGCCCTTCACCACTTCCTAGTGCCTTTAGCTGGAAAGAAGAATTACAATACACACTAGTACACTATTCTTACCATGGTACTTATCCCTATATAACTCATCATAGATCCTGTACGCCCTAGCATGAGCTATCAAAGCGTTCTTATTGCATAGATACCGGCCCACATCCGGGTCATCGAAGTATGGGGCTCCATACTGCTCATAGCCTCCGTCACACAGCATCATGGGCTCGTTGATGGTAAGCCAGTACTTCACCCGGTCCGCATAGAGGGAGAAGACTACTTCTGCGTAGTCTTCGAACCAGTCGGCAATGAGGGGGTTAGCCCAGCCACCTGCAAAGAAATGCTAAGTTGGACTATGATTCTGTTTAAGTATTCGGTCATGTATGAGGGTTTCCTAAGCACCAACCCGTATTAGGCTCGCGTGATGTATACAGCCTCTTTCACAGAGTGGAAATCTGAGTCACCAACTAAATGGTAGAAAGAAAGTGTGAAAAGATAATAAAGCAAAAAAAAAAAACTGGCCTAGTGCGTGTCGGTCCACGCACAATGAAGGGTTCCGTAGTTGGTATGAATTTATCCCAAATACAAACTTAAGGCGACGATAACAGACTTTTAATGATTTTATACAAAAGATGACGTCTAAACGAGTAATGTTAATCATTTGGAAAAAAATATACGTTAAATTAGAGCATTTTTTAAAATATTTTAATATATGACCAATATATTTTAATATGCCTATTATGCCTTAATAGGCATATTTTGGATTATGTTTATAGTGAAATTAATTTGTAAAGTTACGTCTAACGTGGATAAAAAACTGAGAATCGCGCAAAAACTTATCAAGCGTATTTTTCTGAAACCTTCATCATTTTAAAGATAATTTAATTATTGATCTTTTAGTATACGAGTTTTATTAAAATACCTTTTGTTTTATGTATAATAATTATACTACTGCGTAACTATTACTGGATGGACGTAAGATGCGTTGCGTAAGCTCAGTGCAGAACACGCAAGCTCACCACTCAAGGTCACTGTCACATTTCTGCGTCTTAACATGTTTTTTCAACTGCAAATATAAGTTGGTTGATTATTACTCGTTAACTTATAGAGCCTACTCAGCTGTGATAGTTTTTCTTTTAATTTTATTATTATACTACTGCTGTGAATTTTTCCACATAACCAGAGCCAACCATTTAGGGGGGGGGGGGGGCACATGACTCTCACAAAAATTGGACAGATGGACATGTTGAAACTATAAGGGTTCCTTGTTGACTACGGAACCCTAAAAAGTAGGTAGTTAGTAGGTATAAATTAAACAAAGACAAGCGAAAGTTGTCACCGAGTTCTGTAATTCTAACTAGATGTACGTGCGTGATTTGCTAAAGATTAAAATCAAGCGTCTCTCTACAGCAGGCCATGAGGCACACTCCACAGCTAAGCTAGCGGTGTAAAATGTACGCGAGATCGTCCAATTTTTAATATGCAAATAGCATTTAAAGGCTTCTGAAGACAAACGCGTCCCGACGCGAACAGTGCGGCGCGATTCTGATAGAATAATTTCCATGAAGTTTTCGTGAAAACTGTTCTGCTAGATTCGCGAGACTTAAACCCTGTAAGATGGCTTGTGGCAAACAAATGCTTATAGTACACTGTTGTGCTAGTCGCAATAATGACGTAACGCTGAAACTAGAAATTATCGAATGGATATTATTATGCTATAGTAATATAATTTAGCGGTAATCTTATAGAGTTCTAATCATCTAAGCAGTAAACGGAATCTTTTTGGTCATAAAATTATCGATGAAATGACCAGATTATCGGAATTTTAGAAAGGTATCTTGCGTCTATTTAGTGTACAAAAATCATTTGTTTATTAGTTTACAATAGTAATCCATATCAGATCATAATTCGGAAACAATATTATGTCGCATAAAGTGGCTCTCTCTTTTTTCACTGCAATATATAATAATAATTGTTAACTGAATTTGGCCTCGGCGCTTTTTCTCCGTACTTTAACCCTTTCGAGAAACAGGGGAAAAACTCTATGTTGTTCTTGTTACAAAAAATAGTATCAACTAGCTAGTAATTTCCAGTTCCGTCACCTTTAAGGACAACGAAATTATTTATGACAACACCTATGTACAAATTTACCCATGTTTGCAAAGAAATAAATGATTTGATTTGATTTGATTAACGAATGCCCTGACCCGCCCTGGTGACCTTTTAATCCCAGATTATCTAGTTCTTCATTAAACAACTCGCTTGTCAGAATTATACACATTTACTATGACGTAACGGGCGTTCGATTTCCAGGTCGGTCAAAGTGCTAAAGGGTTTTTTTTTTTCTATCAGTAATTTCTCAGTAGCAGCCCGGAGTTTGGATTTGTGCCCGGTTAATGGCAATAGGCTCGCCCCCTATTAAATGGGACTTTAACATAACTGGCGAAATGTGGGTGTACTATGGGTACATCTGCCTAACCCTCCGGGGATGGTATGTAACGGTAAAGTTCCGATTTACCAGCGCCTATCCCATTAACTTTCACTTACCTAGATCTTGCAAAGACTGAGGTAGATCGAAGTGGAAAATTGTGACAAGAGGCTGGATGCCCTTCTCCAGTAGACCGTCAATCAGGTTTTTGTAGTAGTTCTTGCCATCCTCACTGATGTGGTTGGGATAGCCAGACGGGAGGAGACGAGGCCAGGATATTGAGAACCTGAAAGAACAGAAGACGAGTCATAAGTACCTAGTTTTCTTGATCGTACTCAAATCCTTCCAGTTTTGGTGCATGAATGGAATCTCAAACCATTGTGACTAAGCAATCTGGATAGCAGATTGTGAATAATTGGATAGAACCTGGTTGACCAAGCTCTGCTCTGGTGAAAATGCTCATTTGATAAATAGTTCAGGATAGTTCATACTAATTCCATGTATAGTGCATACTAATTCCATGCTGCCATGATAGTTCATACTAATTCCATGCTGCCATGATAGTAGGTACTTACTAATTCCATGCTGCCATGTCATTATTCTAGCTAAGGTAGCCATCTTGTTTAAGCTTTGGGCGACCGAGCTCTGCTCGGGTGAAAATACGCCCCTGTAAACAGGAGTGAGCCGTTTTTGAGAACGTGATTACAAATATTGCTTATTTAATAGTATAGGAATTTAATAACGTAGGAATTTAGTCTAGGATAATTCTATCTTATTACAATTGGTTGAAAATGAATTTTTATAAAATAGTGTTTTTACATTTTCCAGTTGTATCAAATTAGCAATCGGAAAGAGAGAAAACCTATATCTAGCAGTGGATAAAGCAAGATGGCATGTTATAAATGGGATAATAACCTGTACATGGTCAGTCCCAACTCCTCACACATCTCGATGTCTCTCCTCCACAGGTGGTAGGAGTCACTCGCCACGTCTCCGTTGCTGCCATCTGCCACCAGCTCAGGACGGTCGTGTATGAGTTTGTCCCACAAGTTGGGACTTTTGTCTGGAATACAAGAAAAGGGCTAAGTTAAAGGAAGAAAAGATATTTTATGAAGAAAAAAAACTGGCCGACAACATCTAGACAAAGGACATCGCTACTTTTTTTTTTTTTTTTTTTTGAGTGTGGGAAATCATCAAATAACTTCTCCCGCTCTGGGCGGAGCGGGAGGGCGTGTCAGACTCTTACTGACTAAAACCCACCCGTGTTCCTTCGGCTGCCCTGTTGCCGGGGGCCACGATCTCCCTTTCGGTTTTCTTCGCAACCCCGGCAGGCATCGGCCCTAGTGGACCCCTTCGAATCTGCTGACATCTCTTTGAGGCGCGCGTGGAACACAACGCGCCGTCGACCCGGGCCTGGTCCTTATCGGACGGTGAGCCACCCATTGCTCACCGTCCGCAAGCCCGCGCCTACGGTGGCCGGAAATCGCCTCGCGATTCCCGACGCCCTGGGCGTCTCCTCCTGCGGCGGTTAGGGGCATGAGGGCGCGAAATTTGCCTCTCCCTCACGCGTTCCGCCTCCTCCTTCGCGAGCATTACCGCTTCGCAGAAGGAGGTGACGGCCTCCCATTTCCTCTCGCTCCGTACCATGGCCTGAACCAGGGCCGGACGCGAGAGATCACCGCCGCCGATCGCCTCCACGAGGACACGGCGATGCTCCGCCCAAGCTGGGCAGACCTCCACCGTATGCTCCACCGTGTCCTCCGGGCGATCCACACAATGGTGACACCCGGGCGTTTCCTCCCGCCTTATCCTGTGCAGGAACCTCCCGAAACTGCCGTGTCCGGTGAGGGCCTGCATCAGGCGGAAGGTGAGGACGCCGAGGCGCCTCTCTAGCCACTCCTCAAAGAGGGGTCTTATCGCCGCAATTGTGGCGTGCCCAAAGGACATCGCTCCTAGTTCAACAATACACGATAGATGACGTTACCTTCGCAATTGGTTAGCAATGTCCTCAATGACCTAATGCTGTGTGAATGTCAGGGTTTTATGATGAGCAGTTTCTACCGGTTAAATTATTTGTTTACGTTAAACTAGGCTAATAGATAAATGAAGGATAATTATTGTGAGGTCAAAAGATTCTCTCTTCTCTCACTCATAATTTCTAAACTTGACGTCACACTCAATTGAATATGGCGCCCTCCAGAGGACATAACGTCATGAACAAAAAAAAAAAAAAGATTTTTATAACCCCAAAATAATTCAAATAAAAATACTTAAAAGTTATAAAAACTAAAACCCAACTACGACAAAAAAGTCAATTAAAAAGGTATAATCAAGACATCACAGACACAAATTAAAAATCCGGAGTCACACGTAATCTGTTTGATTTATGCCCTAACACGTGTGACTCCGGATTTATAATTTGTTCGTCTGAGATATCTTGATTATACCTTTTTAGTGGAGTTTTTGTCATAGCTGGGTTTTATTTTTATGACTTTTTGGACATGAGTCAAAGTCAAATAATTTATTTCAATTAGGCACATAAAAGGCACTTTAGAACGTCAAAATTTACAAAAAATAGATTCTAGTCTACATAACATAATAACAACTCGACTGTTTTTCTCCGAAGGATTAGGCAGAACAGTAGGTATATGTTATATGTAGTACCGTCATTTCGGCAATTTATATAAGCACTGACCTACGGTTGTCCGTACAGCCGTTATTTATTAATTAAAACTTTATGCACTAAGTATAAAATACTGTACAAACGCGGACTATGCCTAAGGCATTTTCTACCAGATATGCCGTTATGTAGAGGTACTGTAAAAATCTCACAGAGATAACTTAGGTGAAGTGACCTGTCACTAGTGTCAATCCCTAGAATGACAGCTCACTTCAAGGTCACTTCACTTCACGATGAGAGTTTTACAGAACAGACTGGAAGATCGTGCTGACACAAAGAACTGTTTTATAAGGGTACACAGACAACATTCACTGAAATCATTTCAGGGCCTCGAGATCTTTAGGCACGCCATAATTGCGGTGATAAGTCCCTTCTTTGAAGAGTGGCTAGTGAGGCGCCATTGCACGGCGTCCTCACCTTCCGCCTGACGCACGTCCTCATCGGACACGGTTTTTACGGGAGGTTCTTTTTCAGGATACGGCGGGAGGAAACGCCCGGGTGTCACTATTGTGAGGATCACCCGGAAGACACGGTGGAACAATACGGTGGAGATCTGCCCGGCTTGGACGAAACATCACCGTTTCCTCGTGGAGGCGATCGGTGGCCGTTATCTCTGGCGTCCAGCCCTGGTCTAGGCCTTGGTTCGGAGCGAGAGCGAATGGAGGCCGTCACCTATCGAGTAATGCTCGCAAAGGAGGAGGGGTAACGCCTGAGGGAGAGGCAAATTTCGCGCCCTCACGCCCCTAACCGTTGCAGGAGACGCCCTAGGCGTCGGGAATCAAAGCTCGCCGTCGGATAAGGTCCAGGCCGGGGTCGACGACGTTGTATTCCACGCGCGCCTTAAAGAGTTGTCAGCACAACTAAAGGAGTCCGTTAGGGCCGATGCCTGCCAGGGCCGATGCCTGCCAGGGTTGCGGGTTTGTCCGAAAAGGTTACCGTGGCCCCTAGCAACATACAGCCAACTAAAGGAACACGGGTGCATTTTAGTCAGTAAGGGTCTGACACGCCCTCCCGTTCCGCCCAGAGCGGGAGAAGTGAGAAGTTATTTGATAATTTCCTAGCCAAAAAAAAGGCCTCTGAAACAGCACGTCCTGGGAAGGCAATAGTAAAAAAAACAAGTGCGAGTCGTTATACCGAATTAAGAACGACCAAAAAATTTCGAAAAAAAAAACACGTTACTTATAAAGGTACTACCTTATCTATACTACCTATCACGGTTCATGACATACAGCCCGCTGACAGACAGACGGACGGACGGAGGGGCGAAAAACGGAGGCTTAGTAATAGGGTTCCGTTTGGCACCTATCGGGTACGGAACCCTAAAAAGGTACAGGCATGTGACAGAAGAACACAGGTATACTTTAGATACAAAAACCTAAACAACATTGTAACTTACCACTGACATTCCAGGCACCTTCCACTTGGTACGCCGCTGAAGCCGCCCCGAACATAAACGAAGGTGGAAACTTCAGCTGTTCCGTGCTCCATGACCCGCAGATTAGAATACTGGAAACACAGCATAAAATCACGCCCGTTTTCCCCAAAGGATTTGGCGGAGGAGTAGGTACCTGTGTTAGTAACCCATATTTCGTCAGTTATGTCCACTCATGTGGAAATAATAATGAATGAGGAGCTCGTGGCTAAGTACTAACAGTCGCACGGGTCAATCCATCAGGTTTAGCTACGCATGCCGGGGTTGATCCGTGAATGGGTAACCAAATCTTTATAACGAGTCTCCTTCGTGCCTCGGAAAGCATTTTAAGCCGTTGGTCCCGGCTGTCATTTATGGATCTTTGACTTTGTTACGGGTCGTCAGAATCCCGAAAGACTGACAACCAGTCTTACCAAGGGGTATCGTATTACCTCGTTACTGGGTTGTGGAGGTCAGATAGGCAGTCGCTCCATGTAAAATACTGGTATTCAGCTGAATTCGGTTAGACTGGGAGCTGACCTCAACATAGTTGGAAAAAGGCTAGGCTAAATTTTTTAGTTTCTTATAGGTGGTTAATACAGGAGAAGTTATATGCTAGCATAGCATAAACATATTCAGCAATGTTCCCATTACTGGGACACAAGCCTCCTCTCTTGAAGAGGGAGTGGGCTTTAATCTACCACGCGGGCCCAGATTGGGTTGGTAGATATCACATGTCTTCGAATTTTTGATTCTCGGACATGTAGGTTTCCTCACGATGTTTTTCTTCACCGTTTTGAGGAATTTAAATTTATGGAGTAACCAGTTTTTTCTATACTAACAATGCTTTTAATACGGATCATTGATAAAAATAAATGTCATTGAGTAAAATAATGATATGTACGATGAAGTAAAATAATGACATAACGTGCTTTCCGAAGCACGGAGGAGTCTCGGTATGTAAAGATGGTCATCCATCTACGGACCTGTCCCGGCAAGCGTAGCTTAACCTGATGAATCAGTCCGTACGGCTGTTATTACTTAGCCACTTATTATTATTTGATGTTTATAAACTTTTTTAGGCGCGTTGAGCGATTTGTTTAATGTTCTAGTACGCTAATTGATAGTGTCGCGCTTTCCTGTAATTTAGATAAATGCCAGATCTATTTTATGACAAAGACTTTGGGTTAATGCTGTGTATGTGTTTACTTGCTAATCCTTTATATAAATAAATAATAAAATAACTGAACGGCCAGTACGTGTGGGCAGTTAAGAAATCGCAATAGAGAATATACACGTTAACCTTTTTAGTCTGTTAGTTAATTTGTTACCAAACTGCTTTATATTCATAATTACATTCATAATTAGCGACATTTCGCACGGTTTTTAGGTAACGTGTATTTTTTTTTTATTAGTCTATATTGTGTCCCACCGCTGTGCAAAGGCCTACCGTTTTTCCTTCCAAATCTCTCTGTTTTGTGCGATTTCAGGCCATGTTGGCCCCGCAAACATGATTAGATCGTCACACCACCGTAACGTGTACATTATTTTTAAAATTAATGTAAAAGTATTTTACACAAATACCTTCCGGAAGAAATTCTCTAAATGATGGCGAAAACGGAATCTTAATACATTGTGTACGTAATTTAGAAGAACTAAGCAGTCTAGATATCTGTGAAGCTATCACACAAACAGACAGGAAAAGCGACGACTTTGTTTTATACTATGTATAGATGAGCAGAACAGACTGATTTATTTATTCATTTTATTTATTGATACAATATGTCCCTTTTGCTATCCCATAAGTATAGGCCTTTTGTTTGGGTGAGAAATTATCAAATAACTTCTCCCGCTCTGGGCGGAGCGGGAGGGTGTGTCAGACTCTTACTGACTAAAACCCACCCGTGTTCCTTCAGTTACCATGTTGCCAGGGGCCACGGTATCCCTTTCGGAGTTTCCCGTGACCCCGGCAGGCATCGGCCCTAACGGACCCCGTCAGTTCTGCAGACTCTGAGACGCGCGTGGAACACAACGCGCCGTTGACGCGGGCCGGTCCTTATCGGACGGCGATTACTCTAGTCCTAGGGTATTAATGACACCATGTCAAAGAATCAACTGGCTGGTTCTTAATAATTAATTACAATCTAGCCTATCCCTATACTATTAAACGAGCATTTGTATACATAAATTTGTAATCACGTTCTCAAAACTGCTCTAATGGTTTCGATGAAAGTTGCAATAAAGGGGTTTACGGGGGCGAAATATCAATCTAGCTAGCACTCATATCTGGGAAAATTCGTTTCTCTATTTTCACAGCCTCGGGAATGTGATACAACGTTGGTATACCTGGACGATGTTTTTATCTATTTTCACCCGAGCAGAGCAGGTGAAAATAAGACTAATAAGCAATTTTTGTCTAAATTAATTTATTACGTGATAATTATTTTAAAACTTAGAATAGTGTTGATTGTACTTTACAAGTCCGTTCCACTTTCTTAGTCTGTTATAATAATATAAACACTTTTTCATGTGTTATATGTGTCTCATTGTCATTATTTCTACACTTTTTACATTACTCAACTCAAAAGGTTTTATTTGTTTTAGTCTTTCTCACTGTATTTGTTTGGTCTTAAAGCTGAATTACCTCGATGTTCACATGCACAAGTAGCATTATATGAATTATTATTATTTTTTCTTTTTTTATTCAAAATAATTAGACATATTCACGATTATTTATATAAAACACCCTTACGTGAAATATAAATAAAAAAGCGGCCCTCCGGGAGTGCCGACAGAAGTGACAACTTGAAAAAAAAACTTCAATACGAAGGTATTGAAGTTTTTTAAAAATACTTGAATTGAACATAAATCCGTAACATAATATAAATAAATAACACAATCCCGTTTACAAAAATGAGGTGTCGGTAACGGTGTCGCGAGTTCAATTTTTAGTTTTTTCCCATCTCAAAAATGCCCAACGTGCCTAAAGAAGTTTTCAATTCAAAAAACATTTAATTCAGACTATATTTGAAAAAAAAAATTAAAACGCCGCATTTTCTTAGCTTTAAATATGAATGCTTGGTTTTAATTACAATGATTTACTCGTACTTATCAATCGAGAGTCTAGTGTTATGTTATCTCGAAACTATATATTTTTGAAATGCCATTTCTAGGAGTTTTGTATTATTTTTACGTAAAGCTTATAACCTTAGAGTTATGGGACATCAAAAGGAACACCTTGTAGATAGATTATTATATGAAATAGATAAAATATAACTATAACATTATGCTCACCTGAACACAACCACACTGATATAATGCATGCTCACAACTAAATGACTTGCAAAACATACTGGTTACAGTTTTCTGCGAACAAGGAACTATTAAGTTTTAATTGAATTAAACCACTATTACTCTGCACAAGGACAATATTATAATCAGGGATGTAACGCATATCCGTATCCTTATCCGCATAAATTTTGATATCCGCAAAACATCCGCTTCCTCAACTTTTGATTTCAAAAGCTCCGCGTCCTCATAATTCTTATGGGGATGTGACCCCACGTTGTTCGCTCAAATAGTGAATTTTGTTTAACTCACTCCGAGCAAAATTTGCAGGCTGGAGTGTGAGTGACGCGTTCCTATTGACTGAATTAACAGTGTCTCTGTCCTATGACAGGCGATCGGCCGCACGTGGCAGTGGTGGCATGATGGCAATACTCAATACTCAATACGTTTATTGCATTCCACAATGTGAACTTAGGTGGTAGGTACATAAGGACATACATTAGTTTTGAAGCATTGTGGGCCCTGTCGGGCATAACAACATAAAAATTAAGAGACAGTTTTAATGTCAGGAGAAGTTATTTGATAATTCCCCACAAAAAAAAGGTGTCAAAAACAAGGGCTATTTTTCATATGACATCTGCATCCGCATCCTCAACCGAGTCCTCAATAAAGAATTTTTCAATATCCGTATCCTCATCTGCATCCTTAAACCCGATTATATCGATAACCTCATCCGCATCCTCATCTGTTACAACCCTGATTATAATATTAGTGCAGTTTTACCTGTTGATATTAATCAGTAAAGTTTACGACAAGGTACTGTGAGATCATATGTTCCTATCTTTAGGTAAATCCGCAGCTGTAGCCTCAAAATTAAAATTTTATTACGTATTTTCGCAATTAGCAGGTCAGTGTTAGGTTGCTATCTTGATCAAAATATGATTCGCGACTATAACAGATATATATTTACAGAATTATAATCATTGGAATCATTAATAAATCTCTCTAAGTTAATTTTGTTCCATAATAATAAATCTCTCATGGACAAGTTCTTGTGAATATGTGAATAGGTTTATATGACTATGACCTGACTTCGGTGACTGTTGAACCGCATTGAAAATAAATAAATAATAAAATCATTTTATTTCGGATAGCAAAAAGATCCATAAATTGTTAGTAATATGTCTGCACTTAAACCACTATTGTTAGTAACTTAAAACTAAAGACGAATTTGTGAGAAGACCACCCAACATCTAGACACAATGAGAAATGGAAATGGTCTAACTATGGTAAAAGCCTTCGCACAGATTGCCTTATTATGGCGGAGGAAATATCTGCCGCCACAGCCTTCAAGATACTATTGCGACTGCCTCTTATTCTGCTCAGGAGTGAAGCCGCCTTTTTTGCGGATGGTGGCATGAAATCCATCGGTATGGGTTACGCGAACATTTTCGATGCACTGCAAAAATGACGCAGTGGCAACAGCATCCTAAAAATAAAGGGAAGCGTCATGACACATTGCTTGTTTATAATTATATTGCAAAATATAAAGCAATTTTATATTTACTAGAAAAATTTATCTATTCTAAAATAAAAAACAAAACAAGCAAGTTCTGCATTCAAAAAAGACGTTCTTGTTATTAATGAAATAGCAACTTACGTTGACATTTAAGGCGACGATAGCCGATTTTTAATGATTTTATACTGAAGATGACGTCTAAACGAGTAGTGTTAATGATTTAAAAAAATATATATGTTAAATTAGAGCATTTTATTAATATTTTAATAAAGGCATACTTTGGATTGTGTTTATATTACATAGTGAAACTAATTTGTAAAGTTAGGTCTAACGCGGAAAAAAAACTGAGAATCGCGCAAAATTTATCAAGCGTATTTTTCTGAAACCTTCACCATCTTAAAGATAATTTAATTATTGATCTTTTAGTATACGAGTTTTATTAAAATACCTTTTGTTTCATGTATAATAAATTAATAATGCGTTTAATTTGGGACAGCGCTCCTTGCAGGGCGAGTCCTATTACTGGATGGCTGTACGACGCGTTGTGTGAGCTCAGTACAGAACACGCAAGCTAACCACTCAAGGTCACTATCATATATCTGCGTCTTAATACAGATATTATGGATTGGAACCCAAAGTAAATGGTTAGTTTACCGTTAATGTGTTTCGAGAATTTTATTTAAAAACGTGTTTTGATAACTAACAAATTCTAAGAAATATATTCAGGAACACATATTTTTCCCTTTACCGCAAACTACTTATACAATGTCGCCCATGGGCATGTGACCGCCCTTATTCTGAATATTCATGACAAATTATTGAAAATTAACTTAAAAAAGGGGGGTCTATCTTTAATATTTTTCATGTTATTAAATTTTTTATTTTTTGAGTAGTTTTTGTGACCTTGTTTTACATTTTTAGGGTTCCGTACCTCAAAAGGAAAAAACGGAACTCGTGTGTCTGTCTGTCTGTCTTTCTGTCACAGCCAATTTGCTCCGAATCTAATGGACCGATTAAATTGAAATTTGGTACACATATGTATTTCTGCTGCAGCTAAAACCCTAGCCGTTCAATGCTCGCGTCTTTCAATGGGCACGGCATACACTTTTTGTTTCATATAGCACCAAAGATAAAAATTTAAGGGCGTAAGGTCGGGAGATCGCGGCGGCCAAGCAACGGGACCTCCTCGACCAATCCACTGCGGATAATTTTGGTTGGCTTGCAGGCCGCGGCAGTAATGTACCTGCCTCGTTGGTAGTGTTAAGTGCGCGATTCATATCGGTTCCTAAAGTTTTCCTGGTCGCTGCGACCACTGGTCGTGGTCGTGGCCGTCTAGTGTGCGATATTTATTAAGCAAAGCACACCAACGACATATTTACAAGGATACTTCCGTAGGTATGTCCGTGGCATCACAGCGGGCCCTATCAGAATACCAGCGCTGCGGTATTTATTTATTTTTAAATATCGCAGCATCATGCTGAGATAGGAGCCTTTTTGGCCTCGCACAGGTCGTATTTTGCTTTTTTTTTTGTTAGTCTAGAATGCTCCTTTTTTATTTTTGTTAATGTTTGTTCCTTTTTTTTATTATGTTTTGTATTTCCTGTGCGTGTCCCAAATAAAATTTTTTCTTTCTTTCTTTATCACGAGTCGTGAGTACTGTGTAAATACATCACTTATAGGCATACAACATTCTTATTAAAAAATGAACAATTATTTGACAAATTATTAAATAATAATAAAATTGCATTAACATTAATTTGATAATAAAATTACAAAATAAGATTAGATTATAAAATAATATTAATTAATACACTTCGTTACATTACATGAGAACAAACGACAAGAAAATCACAATAAAATACTCGCTAATAAAGTAACATTACTAATTATAGAACAAAATAAATCATAAATCGGTAGTCTAATTATCGTGCTGTAGACTGTGTCCATACAACACTGTCGACCGTGCCTACACACGGCGAATAAACCGTATTTTTTCACGGCAAGAAAACCGTGTGTGTGTACAAAGGGCCTTACGCTGCCTGGCGGCATAAATATGCCATAATTTGTGGTATCAAATATATTATTTGATGGTATCATAAAAGGTAAGTTAATAAAGAAAACCAAATAAATAGATATAATAATTTAATAAACAATCTATACATAATTTAATTTGGTAGCATCTTGAATTGGGTGTATCATTCTACTCCTTGTCACAGTGGAGTAGTATCGCGCGGACTCGCGCGGCGTTCGGGTTCGGTTTGGATCCGAAAAGTCCACAGCGTATAGACCGAATTTTGAGCTGAAACAATTAAGTAATTTTTTAGGCACATTTCATATATCGAACCAATTGTAACCCTTATTAAAGACTCCGTGCACAAAATCGACAGATTTTTATCAATTTTGTTCATTAGTTTTGAGAAAGGGAAACAGAATTTAAACAAAATTATTTGTGATTTGAAAAGTCGAATTATTTGTCTTGTACATAGCGGAATGGGATTTTTCAAATAACTTAAAGATTCATGGAAAATCACTAAAACTCACAACAATTTTTCCAAAAAATTACGCGAGACCAACGTTTGATCGTTTCGTTAGAAGAAACTACATTTGATTTTGAAAATTTAAAAAATCATTAACATCATTATATGGTCTACTTGTACATATGGGAACCACTTTTTTCAACTTCCATACAAAATATAGCAGAAAAAAAATTTGGACATAACCATTCAGCTATCCTTGGAATAAAATCAAAATTTTATTTTATGATTATATTATATCTTCATTAAGGAAATCAAAGGCGAAATAAACCATATTTTCGAGAGTGCAAAAGTGATGCAACAATTAAAAGGTGCTGTGACACGAATGGTTTAGCACCCCGAAAACTGTCCTTTTATGCTTATGTTATAGTCAAAGTCCGATACACAGTCTCTTCGCGGAAGGACTGGTTTATCCTAGGTTTGGCCAAAGCCATCAGGCAATCCCCGAAATACATTTCAATTTCGCCCTTTGCCTGAAGTATTTTTAGTCAAACCCAGGAGCTCCTAACTTTTCAGTCAAACGTCGAAAGTAAATTATTCTGTTTCGGTTTTGGCCTAGTCAATCCTAGAAGCGACTGCAAAACTCGGTCAAACGTTGATCTGAACATGTTTAAACAGGTTCATAATGTCTCTCGCGGTGTTCCGACCGATTGTTTTGTCATTTCATGTTCGTTCATTGAGCGTGCGGGCGTGTAATTGTGTAAAATTGAAGATGAGTGAATCAAACGGTGTTGTTGTTACTAAAAACAAATTTACAAAAGAAAAATGATTAATTTTCCATTTTAATTACTTAAGAAATTATTAAAACAATAAACATCAAAATTTTAAAAATGTTATTTTTTTATACCTAATCTTACAAACTAACCTCCGTATATTCCAAAGCATTTATTTATTTATTTTATACTTTATTGCACATCGTACAAAAGGCGGGCCTAATGCCACACGGCATTCTCTCAAAGCATCTCAAATATAAAAGTGAAAATCACGTAAGCTGACCAATCAGGTGTCAGAACTGGCAGAGTTAAGCGGTTCTTAAGACTTGAAAGCTGCTTAAATGATAAAATGCTTCCAAATATACGAAGATAAGACACTTCATACCTATATCGGAGTTTGACTCGTCAAACCCCGATTTAATAAAATTGTGTTTTGACGTTTGCCTGACCAAATTAGTCTCTCCCAGGTTTGACGAAAATTGTTTAGTCAAAGGCCGAAAATTTACATTTGTTTGGGCTTTGACTAAGTCATTCAGTCTGACCTGAGGATTGACCAGTCCAACCTAGGAGCGCCGGAGCTTCGGAGTTTGCCTATAACACTTACACAGACTTAATGTTTCAATTATTTCAAGTTTTCTTACAATTAGATAAGTTATTGACGAAAAAAGGTTTTTTTCGTGCACGGAGCCTTAAAAAATTCTAAACTTAGGCCCACAGTATTTCAATGTCGGTTCGTACAGGTCACTACTTAAGGCTCGTGCAGACTAGCGCGACACCAGTAATTGTTCTACCGTAAAGTTTTCTTAGAAATTGTTTCGTTAGAGTCGCGTCGCGCCAGTCTGCACGAGGCTTTACTAAACCGTTATAACGAGCGTTCATCTCGCATGGGCTGGCAACGTAGCATTTCTAGAAGAAGTTCGTGATTTCAAAAAAAGAAAAATTGAAGCACTATCTTTTTCAGCCAAGCACTAACTAGATCGTTGGTATTTATAATTATTTTTATCATTTATACTCTATAGTAAATAAGTATGTATGCTATTTTATAAAAGTTATTTAGGTATTTACTCATAAAAATTAACATAATTATTGTCAATTATTTTCTATTTGCAGTAATGAGATTAAATATTTTATTTACTTTACCGTTTGCAGACACGACTGTTTCACCATTGTGTGCATCGCCCGGAAGACACGGTGGACCATACGATGGAGATCTGCCCGGCTTGGGTGGAGCATCGTCGTGTCCTCGTGGAGGCGGTCGGCGGCGGTAATCTCTCGCGTCCGGCCCTGGTTCAGGCCATGGTACGGAGCGAGAGGAAATGGGAGGGCTTCACTTCCTTCTGCGGAGCAGTAATGCTCGCGAAGGAGGAGGCGGAACCCGAGAGGGAGAAGCAAATTTCGCGCCTTCACACCCCTAACCGCCGCAGGAGGAGACGCCCTGGGCGTCAGGAATCGCGAGCTGATTTACGGTCACCGTAGGCGCGGGCTTGCGGACGGTGAGCAATGGGTAGCTCGCCGCCCGATAAGGACCAGGCCCGGGTCGACGGCGCGTTGTGTTCTACGCGCGCCTCAAATTTCCAAATAGTTTATAACTTACACATATCCACCCAACCACTCGAAGTTGTCCATCAGCGTCCAGGCGGTGTACCCTGTCACGTTAATGCCGTCATGAATAGCCAGCAGAACCTGGAAGAGAAACTTTTAATATTATGCAGGTATGCTTAAAAGCAGCAACGGGCTCTCAATGAATTTTCATCAGTTAAAATAAGGAACTTCCGGGGTAACTAGCGAGATGACGACTGATAGAGACGATTTATTTATTTTTAACCGAATTAAAAAAAAGGAGGTCCTCAGTTCGTCGAAATATTTTTTATTTATTTTTATGTATGTTCCCCGATTACTCGAAGACGGCTGACCGATATAAAAATTATTTTTTGTTTGAAAGGATATACTTTCAAGTTGGTCCCATTGTCATTTGGTCACGATCTGATGATGGGATTTTGGAAAAATCGAGGAAACTCTTCAAATATTATAGGCACATCTCTGTAGATGATGATGTCTGTAGATGTCAACTGCTCATCAAAAATACCCAAATTACTGTTAATTTGGGTATTTTTGATGAGCAGTTGACATTAGGTGATTGTACCTTAGATAAATTAGAAATCAACCCACTAACAAGTGGAAAAAAAAACTATTTTCGGAAGTCGGTGTCAAAAAACTAAAATACTGATCCAAAGACACCGACTTCCGAAATTAAAGTTATTTTTCACTTCGTAGTTTGGAAGTCGGTTGTATTTTTTTTTGTACAACATTTTATTTTATGATTATACTATATCTTCATTAAGTAAATCAAAGGCGAAATGAACCATATTTTGCGAGAGCGCAAAAGTGATGCAACTATTAACAGGTGCTGTGACTGACACGAATGGGTTAGCACCACGAAAACTGTACTTTTATACTTACACAGACTGTTTGTATTACATTATTTTGTTAACTATATAAATTCCCCTGCTACTCCCCCCCCAAATCAGGGAGATGGTATCAAAAGCCAACTCAAAAACCTTGCGTCCTTAAAACCTAAAATAAAAACCCCGCCATTTGCAACCAAAATCGCTTCCGCCTACTAGTCAAGACACTACTCGAATGACGTGAGTGCCAGCGCCGCCGCGAGAAAAATAACATTATGATGAGTATATCTACTCGAAATAAATGATGCGAATACAAAAACAACGATAGATTATGATAAAAATGAAAACATAAAGATTATTACAAACATCGGAATGTCCCATCCTTGTGCACATAATTAGATTGGGGAAAATACGTTCCTCACAAGTACGATCCACATAAAACATGTTATGAATCGCAGGAAACTTCTAAATACATATTGCGGAATTTAAATAATGCCATAGATAAATAAATACACAAGTATGTATCAATTAATGCTTATCCTTACATATTATAAAACAAAGTCCCCCGCCGCGTCCGTCTGTCTGTCTGAACGCGATAAATTTTAATTAAAAACTACCGAACGGGTTTTCAAACAGTTTTCACCAATGGATGGAAATTCATGCGGAAGGTTTTAGTGTATAATTCATTAAGGTTTTGTGTAAATTGGCTGAAATTTGAGGATTGTTGTTGAAGATGTCGGAAAAAATCATGCCGACTGGGAACTTTAATGGCGTGCGCCGCGGAAATTGTAAGAGTTACATAAAATTTATGTTCTACAGTATCCTATTGTTCATCTAAAAAGTTCAACAAAAAGTTCGTGATGGCATATGTCTATCTTCTAAGGATGACCCACAATTACCATTTTTATCTTTCAGAATTTGATAAAAATTACATTGTTATTTCCGAAGCTATTTTGACCGGTATTATACTAATTCTTATCCAAAAAACTATGTTACTTAAATTGAGCATTTAATTTAGATTAAAATATGCATGGACATCATTTCATTTAAATGAATGGTTTAAAAGATATCACAGATTCAAAATTACGCGTAACGAAATAATTATGTCATGTGTATTAGTCAATGATATTTTCCTCGGCTATTAGGTATGTAATCCTGGTATCGGTAGTACATACCCATGGGATATTTTCCGATATCCACGCGGGCGAAGCCGCGGGAAAAAGCTAGTGTACTATAAATAAATCCGTGTAGAATTACAATGCCGTCAACAGAGTAACAGAGTGGTGAAACTAATGTCGCAATTAGATAAGGAAACTCCGTGCCTTAAATAGTGATAAGGATAATTTTCAAAGAAAACCCACTCTCAATTGACTTTAAAAAAAAACCGGTCAAGTGCGTGTCGGACCACGCACAATGAAGTGTTCCGTAGATGGGATGAATTTATCCCAAGAACAAACTTAACATTGTAGTTGAAAAACATGTTCTGTCATATTTTTTTCATACTTTTTCAACTGCAAATGTCGATTATTACTCGTTAACTTGTAGAGTTGTTAAATAAGTAGGTTATTTGTGTTAGTGACGGTTCCGTACCTCAAAAGGTAAAAAGGAACTCTTATAATTTTTCTTTTAATTTCTTTAAAAGTTATATATACTACTGCTGTGAATTTTTCCACATATCCAGAACCAACCAAATGGTCAAGAGTCACTTGACTCTAGCAAAAATCAGCAGTTTAAAGCTTAATATTTCTGAAATGGTTTTCACAAACTCACAATATTTTTGAACTACCTTTCCAATCCCCCATGCAACGGAAAATACGAAAAAAAAAGGTACCATAAAAAAAACCTGGGTTTATTTTACCACTTTGTCGGCGTGATTAATATGTACCCATGCCAAATTACAGTTTTCTAGTATTAAGAGTCTCTGGGGGCCTACCACCAGCTCATAAAACAGTATTTTTTTAATATTACTTCAGTGAGAAAAAGAGATGGAGCTATACGTCCTGTAGAGCTTCATCTCTTTCCGACACTGAGCTGCATTGTCAAAACGGAAGACCTCTTGTCAAAGTGGCGCCAACTGGTGGCGTACAGTGGACAGAAAAAAGCTTAAAGCTAGGCTTCTAATAGCAAATATATTATACCAATTTGCCTACTAGATTGTATCCTATGTGATTGTAACCTATAAGCATGATATGGGATATTACAAGCAAAAAATCGACACTTTAAAATTTAAGATCCTATGTCTTCATGGGCTTTTTATTGATTTATGGCGTGAATTTTCATAAAAAAAACCCTGTTAATGCAAAGAATGCTAATATTAAAAAAAAAACGATGTTATAATTTTATATTCAGAAACACTGTGATACCTAGCAAGAAAAATGTAAATTTCCTGTGTATGATAAATAACCTTTTGGTTGAATTAAAAATCTTTAGAAGCTTACTTTAAAATATTCTGTTTTCCTTTTATTGACTCACTGAGTCATTATGTGATCTTATAACTGCACGTTTTATTTGTATAGATACCTATCTCATATTGTTAAGTGAACTGTTTGTGTTCTTTGTGAGAATAAATTGTTTGACTTTGCCTTGGTTTGAACGTAAACATATATATAACGTAAAAATAGTGGTACTCCGGGAGTGCCGACAGAAGTAAAAACTAAAACAAATACTTCCAAAACCTTTAAACTAAAAATACTTGCATAGAACATTGATCCGTAACGTTTACAAAAATGAGGTGTCGGTAACGGTGTCGCAAGTTCAATTCTTTTTTCCCATCTCAAAAATGCCCAACGCGCTTAAAGAAATTTTTACTTAAAAAAAAAAAACAGAAATAAAATACATTTATTTTCGGTAAACGTGACGCAAAGAAAGAACACATACACGAAAGGAACATTTTGGCGCACACACCATGCAAAACGGCCATCACTCAGCATTTTGTAATTTAAACTTTACCTGTGTCGAAAAAGTTCGAAAAAAAAAATGCGAAAATGTCAGAGCAGCATTTTCAATTTCAAATAAAAAATGCTTGAGTCTCCTCACCTGTTCCATATAATCTCTATAGTACTCCAGCCGCTGTGTGTCCACCAAGCCGGGGTCCATTGAGGGCACTCCATTCTCGGTAATAACGATCTCCTTGACGTCGTACGTGGTGTTCAGCCAGTGCAGTTGCTCTCGAAGACCTTGCGGATATATCTGCAGGGATTCTGCCGTGTTAATACGTTCATAACTAGTACATAAATAAATAAATAATAAAATTTATTCAGATCTAAAAATTGATAAAATACTGTATATTAACAAAGTATGATTGATGCCTGTACTAGGATTAACCTGTATCATAGCGACATGAGTTCTCACAGTTACTATTAGGACAACTGATTTCTTAAAAAATATTTAACATAAGTTTTAAGAATGAAATGAAATTAAATTCTGTAAATAGGATATCGGAATCACTTTTACACGTCATATTAAAATAAATATTAAAAATAAGCTAGTTGAGTTCGGCGTTTCCTATCTGACTACTCTGAGAAGAAAGGCCGAAACAAACTCAGAGGTCACGGTCTCTTTTAAAGTCCAGACATAATCTTGGTCAGGCCATATGAGGACCATGTAGATTAGTGTCTGAAATGGTCTTTTGAGGAAAGAACCACACATAGTGGACCTGTCCAGTCAGTGCAAGCATTTGTCAGTAATCGTGGAGCTCAACTCAGAACTTAAGGAGCTCAAGTCGACGAACAATACCAAAGAAAGGACAATAGTGACAATAGTTAGTTAATTTATTATATCTAATGATTTATATCTATATTTAATTTTATTTATATCTTCATCACCAAGGAAGATATACCTATTATCTAGATCTCGTACAGAAACCAGTTAAAAATAAACGGAATACATTCCCTTGTTAGCCTCAATTCTACTCATAGAACATAGCTCGTATTTTAAATTTGTCTGCCCGAAAGCTTCTTTAGCACAACACACAACGTGTATACAAACACAACGCATTCCCTTCTTCGCTTTAACACAGCTCTTGGTTGGGTTAAAAAGCAGATGTAGCTCGAATTTTAAATTTGTCCGCCCGAAACCTTGTTTAGTATAATCTCGTACAAGTGTTGCGACGGAGAAGCATTTGTAAACACCCTTAAAGGCTCGTGCAGACTAACGCGACTTTTGTTCTACCGTGAAATTTTCTTAGAAATTATTCTGTGAGAGTCGCGTCGCGCCTATTTGCACAAGGTTTAAGGGCCTATACTACCTCAAATGGCCTAGCATGATCCTCCGTTATATCTAAAACACTGCAGCATTAATTTTGAAATAAATATATGTTTAAGTTAAGGATTAATGTTAAGTACTATGTTAGCCAAAAATACGATTCCATAAAATTTTCTCGATAGAAAAAAAATCCAAAGTTACCTCCAAACCGAACAATAAACCGCTGGTATTAAAAAAATAATCCAAATTAGATCATGAAACTTTGCATAATAACTGAACTAACTATAAAGCAGCGACTATGTTTTTTTTATTTTTTTTAATTACCATTATTTTCGCCGTAAAAAGCAATTACCTAAATTATTGGCGCCTCGGAGCCGCTAGCACCCCACTCCGTCTCGTTCTCACTCAGTCCGCGAGCAGTATGGTGCGAGCGAGGTAAAAAGTGAATTTGAGCTGAGGTAGAACGGGCTCTTAATGGACGCTATTGCAGGCGCCAGACTCGCAGCGAAATTCTGGGCCCAATTATTGACACGCTAAGAAGAGGAAGATCATCTCCAACAGAATCTTTTCTTCGATTTGCCTGTTATCCACATTCATTCTATTTTTTATTTTCCTTTTTGTCTAATAGTTTTCATTATTAATGATTTTCGGTCACTTAATATCCCTATAAAATACAATAGACGTGGATATATTTAGTAACTTTTCCGCTTAGCTATTTTGTTTATTTAGTTGAACGGAGACTCAGCGGTTGTTGTGGCAACACTCCGTGTTCGAGTTCGCGATAAGTCAATCGTCATCCTGAGAATGCCTCGTTGAGAGGTGAAACACGTGTCGATTTATTTCAGGGTTTTATGGCTCTTTAGAAATAGCTTAGCGGAAAAGTTAGTAAATATTTCCACGTCTATTTTATTTTAGAATGGATTTTAGCCTGAATCAATTAACTATCTTAATATCCTTAGTAAACAATCGTATAAGATGCTCACTGCAAACCAGTCGGCTGCCGTGGTCTCCCACGAAGGATCCTTCTCCATGATTGTGTTAAGTTCCTCCGAGCCGTCGAAGAACCATTTCCCTGGAAGTTCACCTGGCTTCACCCTGCGGACCATCCGAGTTGTGTAGTGATTCAGCGCGTAGTAGTCGTAGGTTCCTGGATAGAAAAAATGGAGATAAAATAAGAAAAGGAAGCAGCACTAGGTAGTGTAAAGGAAAAGTTTTTTTACGATTTGTGGTTTTTATAGTACCCACTCTTATAAAATACAATAGACGTGGATATATTTAGTAACCTGTTCCACTTAGCTATTTCTAAAGACCCATTAAACGAACCCCGAAAAGAAATAGAGACGTGACATTGAGGTCTCAACGAGGCATCCTCAGGATAACGATTGACTTGTCGCGATTGATACTGAGTGCCTCGTTGAGAGGTGAATCACGTGTCGATTTCTTTCAGGGGTTTTTTATGACTCTTTAGAAATAGCTATGCGGAAAAGTTACTAAATATATCCACATCTACTGTATTTTATAATGGATTTCCGCAAGGTCACGCCTGAATCAAATAACTACCTACTCTTACCTCAGTTGGTCCAGAAGAGGCTTTTAATCCATTTAATCCATTGCAATTTTTTTCCAAAATATATGAATGCAGTTAGCAGTTACTCAAAAAAAAATAAGGAGAGTCGCTTACGTTTTGCTGTAGCTACAACGGTCAAGGACCTGTCTTTAGTATCCCGGCTCCGTCTCAAAAATCCACCCTCTATGGATAGATAGATCTGCGTGAAAAAAAAATCCCTTGCCTATGTTGTCGCTTGGCTAGGTAAAAAAACACAAGCATACCTCTAACCAGTTCTGTTTCTTCAGGAGTAAAAGGAGGCAGTCTGGGATGCGAGTAGCCTTCCTTCCTCGCGTTCTCATTTAATATTTTCTCTAGTTTACGAGGCCATCCACCTTCCTTGGAGAAGATCGCGTGAGTATATCGACCTTCCTAGAAAAACAGAAAAAAAAGTGTTGAAGGAAAATGTCCCAAAAAATAAATAAGAATATTAATATAATTAAAAATATATATATATGTTTAAATGTAATTTAGAATGAGAAATCATAAAAAACGGTGGGACAAACCAATGACCTGAAAAATATGGTGTAATATTTGTTTGGGCCTGGTGCCTGCTGTACTAAAATTTTATAGATTATAATGCTTGTGAAACATGAATATGTATGTCATCGTGTATGTATGTGAGTTTCTTTGTACCACCATGACTTTTTTTATTATCTTTTCAGTTATGTGTTTTTGCAGTCGGGTTTTCTTTTTTGAATAATTTTTTTTGTTCAAGCTTTTGAGTTTTTTGTCATTTCTCAAACACATTTAAACATATAATTTGTATATATTTTTGTTATCACCTTTCAAAACCCTTCATTTGACACCCCGATAGAATAGGGAGATTTTTTTTTGTTGAAAACATTCATTTTGGTACCAAAAATTCACCATTTTGCTAATTTTAATATACCCAGTGACACTCGCGCAATAAAGACGAATCTAACGACATATCATTTATCAAAATCAGTTCAGCCGTTTAGTTGTTACGAAGGAACATAGAGACGGACACACATACATACAGGTCAAACATAGGTAACCTTCTGTTTTTGGCTTCGCATAAAACTATCATCAACGTTAGAAACAACTAGGTAGTAAAGAGGAACAGTTAAATGCTCATACCCAGTGATCTATTGTTAGATCAGTCACTTCTTGATCCTCCGGCGTCAATGGCTTGAACCAGAAAAAGAGATTTGCTAGCGACAGCTTCCCTGAAAAGGATGGACTGATTGATTCGATGGAATTTAGATAATGATAAAAGAAACGAATGATAAGGTTGAAATCTATGATTATATGGATACTTTTCGTCAACTATAGCAATTTATAGTCAATTTTATATTTGACATAATTTTTACCGTTCTCTTTTTTTTTTGTCAATTTTAATATCTTTTGTTTTTTAATGAGTGTTGAATATTTAAATTTAATTAATCATAATTTTATATTGGGTTTTTATATGTTTAGATTTTTTAAATAGTTTATAATAAATAGTTTATAATTTAAATGTATGAGTGAAAACTATGGACTAGAAAAAAATTAAATTATAGAACCGGAACATTTATATATTAAAAACAATAAAGATGATAGAAATATGATTCAAGCAAAATTAAGAGACAACCCAAAGATTACACAAATGTGGGCCTAGCACGATTACGCTGTGTAAACGCAACGTTAATTCGAACGATTTTAAAATTGAAAATATTTTGCTTAGTTTTAAGGCTATTCTTATACAAAATCGCCCATCGGCATGTGCCCGCCCATATTTTTCTAAATATTCATGATTTTTTTTCGAAAAATAACTTTAAAAGGGGGTCTATCTTTAATATTTTTCATGTTATTCAATTTTTTATGTTTTGAGTAGCGTTTGCCATACCTCTGATGTTATTGGCTCTATTTGGATTCTGTTTATTATTTCTAAAAGCTTATGAGTTATTTTATCGGATCAACTAACACTTTTATTAAAATTTGTCGACTACGCAAAAAAATGGAGGTGAAAACATTAAAAAAATAAACAGTGTTTAAAAAAAAAACACAAGAGGACGTTCATAAAATCATAGGGGATTTTGAAAGAAACTTAAAAAAAAAAATTGGAAAAATGAAAAAATTATAAAAAAAAGCCAAGATATACCTTTTAAAGTTATTTTTCGATAATTTTTCATGAATATTCAGAAAAATGCAATGTCAATGGGTTCAATTGTATATGGGTGATATTAATTATGCTTGCCGCGTTTTAAATCAAAATGCTTTAGGATAGTTGTATTTTCGATTCAAAGATTGTTCGAGATTACGTTCATGTTTACGTCACGCGTTCGTGCTGGGGGTAAATTGTCTTGGTAAATTGGACAACGTTTAATTAGCTACGTGACTGCAGCCGTGAAAAAATAACTAAAAAGAAATCATAATTACCATGATACTTATCCCTATATAACTCTTCATAGATCCTGTACACTCTAGCATGAGCTATCAACGCGTTCTTATTGCACAGATACCGGCCGACACTTGGATCATCGAAGTAAGGGGCTGAATAGTTCTCGTAGCCCCCGTCACATAAACCCATGGGCTCGTTGATGGTGAGCCAGTACTTCACACGGTCAGCATAGAGGGAGAAGACCACTTCTGCGTAGTCCGCAAACCAGTCGGCTATGAGAGGGTTCGCCCAGCCACCTGGAAATAATTGTTAAGGTAACATTTGATTTTACTAAAGTATACTGCCATAAAACCTGTCTCATAGTCGACGCTCACTAGGCGGCACATCGCGGCGTGGCACGGCAAAGCATTAACATTTGTATGGCATATCAAAGCCTTCTAAAACAAAGCCTGCTAAAGCCTGTTTTTTTTGGGTGGGAAATTATTAAATAACTTCTCCCGCTCTGGGCGGAGCGGGAGGGCGTGTCAGACTCTTACTGACTAAAACCCACCCGTGTTCCTTCGGTTGCCCTGTTGCCGGGGGCCACGATCTCCCTTTCGAGCAATGGGGTCCTAATAGTCAATCGGTTTCGGTATATGGTTATTAACATTTCCATTAGGAAATTCTCAATAGCAGCTCACAACCTGGATTTATGCCTGGTTAATAGCAGTGAACGAAATTACATAAATTTCCTATAACTCGCCAAATGTGGGTGAACAAAATACTCTACTTAAGGCTTTGTGGAGTTGGTACAATCGTGGTGCTCCACAAAGTTATATTTATTGGTATTTATGTACTTTTGTTAGTTACCTTCAGTACATAGAAATGCACTGAGCTGATGCCTTTCTTATTATATGAACAAGCAGTAAATGTGATCCCCTTGATCTGGTTTGCCATAAAACGTATAGATTTAATGCATTATGCTATCTTGCGTTTATTGTAAGTACAATCATTTGTTGGTCTTTATATCCATAGCATGTTCCAAAAAGACGTTCTAAACGGTCCATATTTTTACCGCCAACAATTTTACAATAACAGTCTTGAATTGGTAACACACGGTAACAATGATGGTAACACACGTGAAATTTATGTGTGTAAGAAAAGAGGCCAATATTTTTTTTAAATACCTGTAATTCAGAAAACCGAAATATACTTGGCCTGGAATTTATTTCTTCATTATTCTGCTGACCAGAAATTTTGATCATATAATAAAAATTGAAATAATGGAGATTTTTAAATAAATGAGAAGGAAACTTATCTCCAAATGTATAATTTTTGGCGGCCTTACCCTACTGCAAAAATATCTTACTGCAATATTATCATTGTGTACCTACTTGACTTTGGCACTTTTACTCTATCCATACGTACCTAGATCTTGCAAAGACTGCGGCAGATCGAAGTGGTATATAGTGACAAGAGGCTGGATGCCCTTCTCCAGTAGACCGTCGATCAGGTTGTTGTAGTAGTTCTTGCCATCCTCACTGATGTGGTTTGGGAAACCACTCGGGAGGAGACGAGGCCAGGATATTGAGAATCTGGAAGATAAGGAATTGATCTTGTAGCAATGCAAAAATATATAAATGTAATATTATTTTAGTAAGTGGTGCAGGGCGGGTGTTTTGGGGATGATAATTATGTAATTTTAACGGTCAATATGTGCCGATTCTCAGCCTAATTTGAATGAATGATTTTTTTATTTTGTGTAGGTAAAGGTCTTATTTGTCACGTTTACCGACTCGTAATCCCCACTACGATAGTGCTGGATCGTACTAATAGTGTAATGCGAAAATGCGTATGTTTTTGTTTCACTCATTAGGTAATGGGGCAACGCATAGACGTCATTTTTTTCAGCTCATTAATATACTGGAGAGTGATATAGGTTTCTTTCTTCTCGAAAAAATGCACGGTTCTGTGGTGCTGCGGGCAAAAGTTAGTTATATTTTATTTTTATTTTTTATGGCATCTTTGAGGTAAACCTTTGAGGTTGTTAGCTGCTTAACTGGACTTTCTTGTGTCTGCCTCAATAAATTAAGGCCCACAGCCAAGTCATTAAAGAAGAAACTAAGCGAATACACGCTAAGGGTACCTCTTGTGGGGTACGGACCTCCGCTTAGGGCGTTGCTGGGGGAGGACCGGATTAATATTATTATTAAGGGAATTTAAAGCTACATATATAAATAATATTGTCACACCCTGCTTATAACGCTGACTGCTGAAACCCTTAGATTTTTGACAGTTGTTAGGGGTAGTAAAAAATCTGAAAGTCTGTAACCAGTCTTGCCAAGGGGTATCGTGTTAACCAGTAACTGGGTTGTAGAGGTCAAATAGAAAATACTGGTATTCAGCTGCATCCGGTTAGACTGGAAGCCGACTGCAACATAGTTGGAAAAGCTAGGCAGATGATGATCCTGCTTATAATTAAAAGACGTTCCTCTTGTAGGTCGTGATTTACCTGTACATGTTCAGTCCCAACTCCTCCAGCATCTCAATGTCTCTCCTCCACAGGTGGTAGGAGTCACACGCCACGTCTCCGTTGCTGCCATCTGCCACCAGCTCGGGACGATCGTGTAGGAGTTTGTCCCACATGCTGAGACCTTTATCTGCAGTAACACAAAAATCAAAGTTAATGTAATGGTAAATAGTTTGCGATCTCAATACCAAAACTTGTTACGCACAGGTATATGATATAGGACTGCTTTGTTGAAGAAAAGTGTTTTTGGTATGACACCAGCTATTTTTAACCACATTCCTAATTCCATAAAAGAGGCACCAGTAACAACTTTCAAAAAGAAACTAACTGTACTTCTACAAATTATTTTCGAGCCGTTTGGGGTTGAAACCCTCAGGCCGTAGTCCGAATGCCCATGGCCTCTTTCGTAAAATCTCAAAATGGTTATTTGACACTTGCCGTGACCCAAGGGCTGGTTTTTACCTTGGCCAGCGGCTAAGCATTGCCATACAACGTGGCAATGTGGCCAGTCTCTTGGGTACATTACCAGTCGACAGCGATGCGAATCAATTTTTCAATTCTATATTTTAGTTTGTGAAAGGCTTTAGTTAAGTTAGTATATAATTTTGTTATTTTTAATAATCTATTTGTAAGATAAATAATATAATAAAGAAAATGTCATGTACTGTACGTCTATTAAATAAATCGTACTATTCCGTATCGGATTTTCTATCTGATAATTTTTAGTTTTGCATCAATGTTTGCATGCCAAAATGGTAGAATGTACAAGGATTCTTTAATATAATTGTAATCACCTTAAAAAATAATCTAATGATAAATGATAAGTGATATTTTATTTTTTGTTTTAAAAACCGTTTTACATGTCATAAACAATGTTGTCATGTTCTCATTAATTCGTCTTTAGTTTAAGTTACTAACAATTATGTTTTAAGTGCAAACCTGTTACTTACAAAATATGAATCTTTTAAGTTGTCGGAAATAAAATGATTTTACTTAAGTATTTATTTATTACTTTTCTGTCTACGTCATTACCAACATTTTGAATTAAAAATTACAGTTCTAAAAGGTGACATGCGCCCGCTTTTTGGGAAAGGGATTTGTTTGAAATTTGCTTAACATTATCGTTGTTTGAGCGTACATCTAACCAAGGAATATTTAACTGAAATAATGACTGATAAACCTAGCAGACAGACAGACTGACAGCCAGACGGCTTAGGTTTTTAATATGATTCATTGACATATTTTAGGTATATATTCTAATTTTTTAATTAGAAAACCGGCCCGATGACAGTCGAACTCGCACATGAAGGGTTCCGTACTGTTTTAAGATCGAATTTTATTTAATCACAAACTTTATTTAATGTTTAGGATTTGTTGTTATAGCGACAATAGAAATACACAACCTGTGACATTTTCAACTGTCTACCTATTACGGTTCATGAGATACAGCTCGCTGACAGAAAGACGAATGGGCAGACAGTGGAGGCTTAGTAAAAGGGTTCCGTTTGGCACCCTTTGAGTATGAAACCCTAAGAAAAGACAAAATATGCTAAGTTACTTACCACTGACATTCCAGGCACCTTCCACTTGGTACGCCGCTGAAGCCGCCCCGAACATGAACGAAGGTGGAAACTTCAGCTGTTCCGAGCTCCATGACCGATAGATTAGAATACTGGAAACACAATCCATACTAATATTATAAATGCGGATGTAACTCTGTCAGTCTGTCTGTTACTTTTTACGCCTCAACAACTGAATGGATTACGATAACAGGGACAGACCTGGATGTGGTGGTTGTTGTGGTGGAAATAATGAGGATGTAACAAAAAAATATATTTTCTAAACCCATAATTTTAAGTCACATCACATAAACAAGGACACGTATACATAAGATAAACATGAATCTACAGTAATAGAAAAGATAAGAGACAATTATGAAGAAGAAACAGATATGAGGAATAGAGATAGGCCTTTTTAAGAATAAGTCTTTGGCATGAGTCTACAGTAGAATAGGTTATTTCACGAATAGGGCATTTTCAGAATGAGGCATAACACGAATAAGTCTATAAACGACTATAGGTCATTTCGCGAATAAGTCCAATGTGTACTAAGCCACATTTGTAAAATAAGGCAATTAAGTATTTTTCCCCTTAAATACGGCAAACTTAACTGTGACATACGCCAGCTCAGATTTTTACGATAACAAACACTCCCGTAGATTTGTGTTTCGTAGCATTTCCTCGTAGCGTTGGCATAGTGGTCTACGACGGACTCTTGACTTGCTACGCCGTAAACATGGTTTGAAACATTTTGATTTTGCCACACGCTAATAAAATCAAACAGATTTTTTATTATATTATTATTGTACTAGCTGCGCCCCGCGGTTTCACCCGCATAAGTTTCGATCTTGTGGGAGTATCGGGATAAAAAGTATTCTATGTGTTAAGCTATATTATAAACTATCTGTGTGCCAAATTTCATCCAAATCCGGTCAGAAGTTTTTCCGTGAAAGAGTAACAAACATCCATCCATCCAATCTCACAAACATTCGCATTTATAATATTACTAGCTGCGCCCCGCGGTTTCACCCGCATAAGTCTCGATCTCGTGGGTATTCTGGAATAAAATGTATCTTATATATAAATCCAGGTTATAAGCTATCTGTGGGCCGAATTTCATCCAAATCCGGTCAGAAGTTTTTCCGTGAAAGAGTAACAAACATCCATCCATCCAATCTCACAAACATTCGCATTTATAATATTACTAGCTGCGCCCCGCGGTTTCACCCGCATAAGTCTCGATCTCGTGGGTATTCTGGAATAAAATGTATCTTGTATATTAATCCAGGTTATAAACTATCTGTGTGCCAAATTTCATCCAAATCCGGTCAGAAGTTTTTCCGTGAAAGAGTAACAAACATCCATCCATCCTCACAAATTTTCGCATTTATAATATTAGTGGGATTATTAAGTAGGATTTTCCCATAGGTATAAAAAGTATAATGAAATTTAAAAAAAATAGGTCTCGCAACCTTCCCAGATTAATCGGCTTTTAAACAATAAAGATTTAATCTTTTTAATTGAGGTCACAACCAAAATGTTCGTCATTTCACTTGATTTTGTTTTATTTCAACTACTACAATGCCGAGGTACTAATTGTTATTATTGTTTGTCAAAAACTGGTTACCACGTGATCATTGATTAAATTAACGAAGCCAGTTTTACAAAGTGGCCATGGGTAGTCAATTTTTTTATTGACTTTGTTTTTCTTATCTATATTAATACTAATAATAAAGTTGAAGAGTTTGTTTTTTTGTTTGTATGTTTGAACGCGCTAATATCTGGAACTACCAGACGGAATTTTAAAATATAAGTAACTTTTTCAAGAGGAAGGGAAGCAATTGAAGGTTAATTATGGTTCCGTTTGTCCGAATGAAAAAACGGAACCCTTATAAAATCACTCGTGTGTCTGTCTGTCTGTCACAGCCAGTTTGCTCCGAATCTAATGGACCGATTATGTTTGTTGGTTCACATATGAACTTCTGTGACACAAACACGGACGTGTAACGTAAATAAATGAATTTTGAATATGGGGGTCACTTCTGGGGACAAATAAGAAAATTTAAAAAAAAATTATGTGAACTGTACCGTGTGACATATGAAATGAAAGGACTTCTTATAAGGAATTCAAATATTTTTTTTAAAAATCATTTCAAAATAAACATTTTTAAAGATATATAAGAAAATAGATGAAAATTGACCCTTATCTCCGAAACTACTGAGCCTAAAACGTTGAAAAACAGAGAATAGTTCATTTCAAATGAAAACCTACTGGCAAAATAATACTTATCAATTTTTTTTTCGATACTTCTTCCAATCAGCCTATGAAGCTACCACTGCTGGGACTCCTCTCTATGAGAAGGAGTGTGCCATAATCCACCATAATACACTGCCATTATTAATTTTAATTGTATGCGTTCCTTGCGTGGTGCAATTTAATAACGTCATTAAATAGATCGTTTATTTGGTGCACACAAAAGATAGCAAAATATACAAAGACACGATTAAATAATAACTAAATACATGAATATAGCTACAAGCTGTCTTAAAAAAAAAGAAGTAACGAAGAGATTGTGATGACACTATTGGTACGACACACTTTAAATTATTGAAACATACAAGTGTGCGGTGTGCGTCTCAAGGTTGCACCAAATGGGAGTCCAGCTCAGCATGTGTCAGACATATATACCTTTTTTTTTTGGGTGGAAAGTTATCAAATAACTTCTCCCGCTCTGGGCGGAGCGGGAGGGTGTGTCAGACTCTTACTGACTAAAATCCACCCGTGTTCCTTCGGTTGCCCTGTTGCCGGGGGCCACGATCTCCCTTACGGTTTTCTTCGCAACCCCGGCAGGCAGCGGCCCTAACGGACCCCGTCAATTCTGCTGACATCTCTTTGAGGCGCGCGTGGACCATAACGCGCCGTCGAGCCGGGCCAGACAAATATACCTGACGCTGATATTCTACTGGATCCCTGCAGTGACTGACGAGATAATAAACATGCGAATTATTATTGCTGTGAAAAGTGGAATGTGCGGAGTGAAATTACATGAACATTTAAAAAAAAATACAGAAAATTTTTGAATGATAACAGTACAGTTTATTATTTGAACAAGTTTCTTGTTCGATGGTGATTGTGTATTTGATTACTTGATTATTTAAATAGATAAATGTATAATGTATAAATCTTATTATCATTATAATGGCGAAGATGTGAATAAAATAATCGACTTGACTGGATTACAAAGTGGTTGCAATAAATAAATATAGGTTTTTTTTGTTGGGAAATTATCAAATAACTTCCCCGGCAGGCATCGGCTCGGACCCCGTCAGTGGTGCTGACGTCTCTTTGAGGCGCGCGTGGAACACAACGCGCCGTCGACCCGGGCCTGGTCCTTATCGGACGGCGAGCTACCCATTGCTCACCATCCGCAAGCCCGTTCCTACGGTGGCCGGGAATCGGTCTGGGAATGCCGGGGCGCGATATTTGTCTCTCCGTCACGCGTTCCGCCTCCTTCTTCGCGAGCATTACTACTTCGCAGAAGGAGGTGACGGCTTACCATGCCCTCTCGCTCCGTACCATGGCCTAGACCAGGGCCGGATGCGAGAGATCACCGTCACCAATCGCCTCCACGAGAACAAGGCAGTGCCCCGCCAAAGCCGGGCAGACCTCCACCGTGTCTTCCGGGCGATCCACATAATGGTGACACCCGGGCGTTTCCTTCCGCCTTAGGGACTAACTACACTTATTCAGCTCTATTCAGCTTTTGTCCACAGAAAATAAGGATTTTTTATGGCATCTGTTCAGCTTTCAGCAGCTGAACGGATGCATACGCATCTCATACAATATTGTTGTTTTCTATGGACAAAAGCTGAACAGAGCTGAATAAGTGTGGTTAGTCCTTTATTCGGAACAGGAACCTCCCGAAACAATCGTGTCCGGTGAGGACCTGCGTCAGGCGGAAGGGGAGGACGCCGAGGCGCCTCTCTAGTCACTCCTCAAAGAGGGAACTTATCGCCGCAATCGTGGTGTGCCCAAAATAAATATAGGAAAATAAACATGTGTAAACTATTATCTTATATTAGATCCACAAATTAGTTAATTTACAATATTCCCTTTGTTCACAGGTCTGACGTTAGTGACCACGAGTTGCACTAAGAAAGTTGAATGAATCGGGAACAACACGACAGCAAGTTAGTTATATTATGGACGTTTTCGAAACCCTCATACTCAGTTTTTTCTGCAAGGCGATAAGAAACTGCCGCAGTCGAATTCTGCATGCGTAGCATGACCACCGTAGAAACGGTTTTCGTCGACGGAAGAATAGACACAATGACAGATTGTGATTGTTTATCTGTCATTTTGTCTATTCTTCCGTCGACAAAACCCGTTTCTATGGTGGTCATGCTACGCGTGCTGAAGGTGCCAAGACATTTAAATATGAATACATACAGCTTGAGAAAAAGCTAGGCAGATTGATTCACTGACAGCCTTTAAAATGACAACCTTTTCAAGAAATATTCTATGAAAATGAAAACTGAATCAAAATCTATCAAATAGGTAGTGTAGAAGTTTAAGCAAAACACGATTTGGTTTTTAGCCGACCTCCAAAAAGGAGGAGGTTCTATATTCATGTCTGTTTTTTTTTAATGTATGTCCATCGATAATATTTTTGTCAATTGTGGACCGATTTCGTTAAGTTTTATTCCTTTATTTTGAGAGAAGAGATTTTTATGAACCTTCAACGATCACACCATTTTTTTTATACCTACACTTTGAGAAAAGAGATTTTTATGTTAGTACGATTAAGCCTTACGTTGTCAGTCAGTCACAAAACCGACTTCACAAGATTAAGATAACTTTATGACGTCAAACATACCTGAACACAACCACACTGGTATAACTCATTCTCTCGACTGAATTACGTGTCGTTAATAGCAATAAAATACGACAGTTATCTGCGAACAAAAAACTATAATTTAATTAAACTACAATGGAGTACAAGGGCAATGTCAATGTCTTTATTATCTACCGTTTATTATTGTAGAGAAATGGTATTAGAGTTTCTTAGACCATTCCTTGCTGCACGGGTCCATTGATCAGGTTAAGCTACGCTTGCCTAGGTCGGTCCTTTGATAGGTGACCATCTTTACATACCGAGACCCCTCCGTGCCTCGGAAAGTACGTTAAGCCGTTGGTCCCGGCTGTCATTTGTGGATCTTTGACAGTCGGTTTGGGTCGTCACTCGTCAGATACCCGAAAATCTGACAACCAGTTTTAACAAGGGTTTAGTAGTAACAGGACAACTGGATTGGAAGGACAGATAGTCGCTCCATGTAAATACTGGTGTTCAGCGGTATCTGGTTAGATTGGAAGCTGACCCCATTGTAGTTTGGAAAAGGCTAAAGAGATAATAATGGTCTGAGAGTTTCTCAATATCTACATAATTATTTTGAAATTACTTGTTTAGGTACACCTACTTTATTGTGCACTAACTTTTCCCCTTCACCACTTCCAGCTTAAACATTAGGAAGTGGTGAAGGGGCTGTCTTCTTTTACAGTTATTGCACCAATTTGACCAATTAGCTTTCTGTGATAAATTAGAGCCTTGCCATTTTTCAGGTATTTTAAATCCGTGTATGGTCATCAATAAAAAAAAAATACACATACAAAATGATGATAAATGATTTTATTTCTGTAAGGATGTTTTTACAAACACTTTTACACGTCAATCTCAATTTAATAAAAACCAGAAAAGTCCGCGTTTACTATCTGACGACTCTGAGAAGAAAAGCCGAAACAAACTCAGAGGTCACAGTCTATTTTAAAGTCCAGACATAATCTTGATCAGGCCATATGAGGACCATGTAGATTAGTGTCTGAAATGGTCTTTTGAGGGAAGAACCACACAGATTTGAGTGGACCTGTCAAGTCAGTGCACGCATTTGTCAGTAATCGTGGACCTCAACTGTCGTTCAAAGGTCTCTTGATTAACTACATATAATTAATACTGTGCCAGACGAAAGTAGAACAGTTCTATTTTGATCAGTTTATTACGTGAAATTGCGATAATTACCTGTACTACTGCGATACTGTTGAGTATGAGGTCCTGGATTCGATTCCCGGGTCGAGCAAAATGTTATTGGGTTTTTCCATCTGGAATTTCTCTATAGCAGCCCGGAGTCTAGATTTGTGCCCGGTTGATGGCAATAGACTCGCCCCCTATTATATGGGACTTAAACATAACTGGCGAAACGTGGGTGTACTATAGGTACACCTCTGCCTAATCCTTCGGGGAATACAGGCGTGATGTTATGTTATTTTACCTGTACCTGGTACCCTTGAATTATAATTATTATCTTGTCCCGTGTGACATAATATTTCTTGTTACTCGTTTGCTACCTAACAATTAATTGCCAGTATTTGCAATTAATTATGTAAATACTGGTAATTAATTCAGAAATGTTAGTTACTAGTTTTACACGTAAAAGCAAATAATAAGTGTAGGTACTGGGGAATTTGTTGCGCTACTTCTTCCCCGTTAAAGCACTAGGAAGTAGTGAAGGGCGGGCGTTTTGGGGGACTGTCTGTAATTTTGATGTTCAAAAAGTGTTGATTCTCAGCCTAATTTGAATAAATGACTTTAAAAAAAAATGCAATTGAAGTGGATATATTTAGTAACCTGTTCCGCTTAGCTATTTCTAAAGAGCCTTAAAAAGGCCCTGAAAGAAATCGACGTGTGTTTCACCTCTCAACGAGGCATCCTCAGGATGACGATTGACTTGTCGCGAACTCAAACACGACATGTTGCCACACCAAGCACCTGCGCTCGGAGGTGAAACACATGTCGATTTCTTTCAGGGTCTTTTTAAGGCTCTTTAGAAATAGCTAAGCGGAACAGGTTACTAAATATATCCACTTCAATTGCATTTTATAATGGATTTCCGCAAGGTCACGCCTGAATCAATGAACTATCTAAATGACTTTTGATTTTAATTTTGTTGTAAAACTTTTTCCGGAATCGAAAAAGTTGATGACAATAGCCTCGCTCCCTATCTACATGGAATTTAAACATTAACTGGCTAAATGAAGGTGTACTAATGCACCTCAATTCACCACGACGGGGAATACAGTCAGAGACATACAATGTATCTATAAACAGTTGGGTGAATGTAACAATGACATGGAGCAACTTATTTGCATTATTTTAAATAACAATATAGTAAAAATAAACTATTCAAAAAGCATTGTTCTGGCGATAAATTTAAACGTTAATAGTTATTTGGCTATGTGGTAGATACTCGTTTCAGAACGTAGAAGACTATTCAGAAAATCCTTTATTTTGTTGCCATTATCCATAATTTTTTGGTATATTGGAGTGTGTTAGCTGACATAATTATCTTATCTTAGCCCCTAACGTCGCACTGTTGGGCAAAGTCTTCGTTTTTCGTTTTCCATACACGTTTGTCCTCTGCGTGCAAGTCTCCTCGGTAGCAGTCAAATTCGTCCCTCCATCTTTGGGTTGGTCTGCCGCGATGTAGACTAGTATTTATTGAGATGTAGTCAGTGGTATTTTTAGCCCACAGCACAGATTAGTACGGAAGGTTCATTCTGCAAAATTATTGAAATAAAAATTGACGCTTGCCACGACACAATAAAGTGCAATTCAGGTCGCACAGCGCTAATATTCACCTAGAAGTTGCCTCTATTTCTATCGCGTAATACTTAGATTTTCTGACTACGTTACACTCACTGAATTGGCCTGACAAGTCGAGCCCGCCGCGTACTTGTAGCTTCATATCTAAAATGCGGAGTGAACCATCTGTATTCATCTGTGACTCAAAGTCATCAAAATAAAGATTAAAAACTGGCCAAGTGCGAGTCGGCCTCGCACACGAAGGGTTGGAAGTACCTTATTAAAATCGATAAAAGCAGCCAAAAAAAAAAAACATTCTTTGTGTATATCCTTTTAATTATTAACTTTGTTTATTTTTGTTGTTGTTTTAGCGACAATAGAAATACACAATCTGTGAAAATCTCAACTGTCGCCCTATTACTGTTCATGAGATACAGTTTGCTGACGCAGACAGACGGACGGAGGACAAACGATAAAATGGTTATGGGTTTATTTGAAGGTACAAATAATATGAGAAGAATTCGCTTTGTAGAGATTATTTTAAGCTAGTATTTTATCAACCGTCTTATCTAAGATTTTCAGAAGACATAAAAATATATTCTGCAGTATCATCTCTTGGCTTAAACACCATGTTAGATAAGAACATCTTATTCTTTGTCGAGTTCGACAGTAATCTAATATTACACGTAATAAAATGTAGGTAAATATTTGACTATGACCACAGATGAATACAGATGGGACACTCCGCAGTTTAGGTATGAAGCTACAAGTACGCGGCGGGCCCGTCTTGTCGGGCCAATTCAGTGAGTGTAACGTAGTCAGAAGATCTAAGAGTTACGCGATAGAAAGAGAGGCAACTTGTAGGTGAATATAACTGTAGGTAATTAGCGCTGTGCGACCTGAATTGCACTTTATTGTGTCGTAGCAAGAGTCGCTTTTTATTTAAATAATTTTGCGGAGTGTTCCATCTGTATTAATCTGTGCTATGACATACGGAAACATTTATCTTTTTTTATATTTATCTAATCATAACATAACATCACGCCTGTAATTCCCGGGAAGGTCAGGCAGAGGTGTACCTATAGTACGCCGAAATTTCGCCAGTTATGTTTAAGTCCCAAGTAATACGGGTCTATTGCCATCAACCGGGCACAAATCCGGACTCCGGGCTGCTACTGAGAAATTTCTGATGGAAAAACCCAATAACACTTTGCCCGACCTGGGAATCAAACCCAAGACCTCATGCTTAGCAGTAGCGCTTGCGACCACTAGACCAATGAAGCAGATAACTATCTCATTACACGTCATAAATGTACTTAGGTAAATATTTGACTACGACATACTTAAGTACGGAAACAGTTTATCTTTTTAGGGTTCCATATCCGAACGGTGCCAAACGGAACCCTATTACTAGGCATCCACTGTCCGTTTGCCTGTTTGTCTATCAGCGAGCTACATCTCATGAACTGTAATAGGTAGACAGTTGAAAATTTCACAGATTATTTATTTCTATTGTCGCTATAACAATAAATAATAATTTAAAAAAAGTTAGAAAATAAAGGCTCTTCCAAAAAAAAGATTACTTTCTTTGTCTATTACGAGCATTCCATAATCCAGGAAATCTGCCGTCTGGGCGATGAGAAAAGATGAGTAAAGGAATAATGCCGTAGCCGACCACAGGCGGCAACAGGCGACTTCAAAAAAAAGAGCCTTAAAGGTCTCGAACTATACAACAAACTTTTGATTAAAAAAAAAAAATTACCCTGGAATGTAGCGTATCATTGTCTAGAGCTCATCGAGTAGAGAACAAATATATATATTTTATTATATCTTCAAAAATGAAGAAATAGGGGGCCGTAAAAGTTGTACGGAACCCTTCGTGTGCGAGTCCAACTCGCACTTGGCCGGTTTTTTATATTTAACTTATTACACACCTCTTTACAAATCTTTGTCTATTACGAGCATTCCATAATCCAGGAAATCTGCCGTCTGGGCGATGAGAAAAGGAACCATTCCGTAGCCGACCGCAGGCGGCAACAGGCGACTTCATAGAAATTCGATTCGATTTCTTATGTTGGCACTCCAGCCCGTCCCATCTTTGATGTCCTCTTCCAGCAACGCCCTAAGCCGAGGTTCCTACCCCACAGGGGGTGCCCTTAGCGAGCGCTCGCCTAGTTTTAATTAGCATAGTTTTTCGCTCCTGGCTAGAGATTTTGTGTGTAATAGCTTAAGACAGCCACAGGAAAGCCCGGTTGTCATGTCAAGTCATGACCTCAGAGGTCAGATATGCTATGCTCTATCGAAAAAAAAAATGGTGGCACTTCACACCGCTATTACATGTTCGCGTATTCGTCATATTTGCGCAATACGACGATGTGAAGTTACTCTATTCGTTTGTTTTTCACGAATACGCAAATATACACAAACACTCGTATCCGCCAGTTGTCGGTTTCGGTCACATATCAAAGCATTGCGAATAAACTGAATAAGTTTGTTTACCGACCACACATGGCTTGCTAAGTAGACTGCGGTGTTTTATGTACGCCTAACATGTATTAGTAATTAACACAGAGGAAATAATAAGTCGCTGCTGCCGTCACCATGTCCATCTTTGCTTTCAGATTAGCAAAAACAAAATCTTTAATGTTCGGGTTATTCGGACTTCTACACTATTTAGCCCGGGGAAGCACAGACTTACCAGTCGGGCACATTATGAGCCAAAGGCGGCCTGGCGGCAAAAAAAAAACTAGGTAATCGTTTTAAAAGAATTTAATTAGGTAAGTACGTACCGTCTTTGTTTAACTTACTATATTTAGTTTCATGCATTGCATTGACGTTTTCTTTATATTTGGCTCCAGATTACTTGTCGCCACACGTAATATTGCCTCCAAATCATTTGTTAAGCGGTTTCGGTTTTTTGTTATGTTACTATTCATACGTGTAAACGTTTGTTCACAATTATACGTCGGTGTAAATAAGCTTGCGCATTTTAGTCTACTGTTCGCAATTTTCTATACGTATTTTTGTCAAGGCAACGGTAGAAGTTGTGAAAATTTAATTTTATAATATTGTATTTTTTTTTTCGATTTTTCGGCATTCCGGCAGCGGGCCGCGCTCTGTGTGATATAGCCGAATAAAACACAGTAAAAAAACGCGAATACCGAATAGATATGTGAAGTGCCACCATTAGAAATACATGAAACCAGAGTGCCGATCTGGCGGCGACACGTCGCCTGCTGCTGGCGCCTGCGCTCGACTATATCAGGTATTTCGCTAAATAAACCCAGACAGTAAGTAGTCCTGTAGTTATTGGGTTTTTCATCTGGAATCTCTCAGCAGTGCGGAGACTGTGCTCGGTTGATGGCAATAGACTCACCTCCTATTACATGGGACTTAAACATAACTGGCGAAATGTGGATGTACTGCTCCTCTGTTTTTTCTTTTTTATCACATAACTTCTCCCGCTTTAGGCGGAGCTGGAAAGCGAGTCAGACTCTTACTGACTAAAACCCACCCGTATCTTCAGTTGCCTGTATGTTGCCAGGGGCCACGGTAACCCTTTCGGACAAACCCGCAACCCGGCAGGCATTGGCCTCCTTCAGTTTTGCTGACATCTCTTTGAGGCGCGCGTGGAATAAAACGCGCCGTCGACCCGGGCCTGGTCCTTATCGGACGGCGAGCTACCCGTTGGTCACCTTCCGCAAGCCCGCGCCTGCGGTGACCGGTAATCGGCCTGCGATTTCCTACGCCTAGGGTGTCTCCTGCAGCGGCTAGGGGCGTAAGGGCGCGAAATTTGCCTCTCCCTCTCGCGTTCCGCCTCTTCAGCTTATACTGAATACAATATTTTTTGAATACGATATTGTATATATTGTAGGATGTAGCTGTACCGTACTGTAGGTAGCCAGAAGCCTAAAAGTCTGACAGCCAGTCTTACCAAGGGGTATCCTACCTAGTTACTGGGTAGTGGAGGTCAGATAGGCAGGCGCTTCATGTATAAAACTGGTATTCAGCTGCATTCTGTTAGACTGGAAACCAACCCCAACATAGTTGGAAAAAGGCTAGGCAGATTGATATATTGATCTTCTACCTTCCGTTTGCAAAATACGCTAGACGTGGAGCTGAGGACACCAGCACAATCTTATCTTCAAGGTGATCAATTTCGCAAAGATTTAATTGACTCCGATTGATAAAAAATATAGAGAAATGACCAAAAAAGAAAGAAAGAAAAGAAAGAAAGAAGAGAAAGAAAGAAGAGAAAGAAAGAAAAGAAAGAGTACCTAATGTTTTAGTTTTTGTAGAAAACGAAATTATTGTTTTTAAGGCACCTGGATTAGCCAGGAATCTTGCCCTACTGTTGATAATACCGGATCAAATCCTCTAAAGAAAACTTTGTAGTCGTTTTTCCCCTTTGTTAAGTTGCAAAACTCATCATGATTTTAAAATTCTGCCATTTAAAATGTATGCTCGTATTATTAATCTAACTACAATATAAATTGTTTCGTAGATAACAATAACAAAAAAAACAATGCTTGTATTACAACGAGAGATTCTTAATTAACCTATCATTCTTTCATTATGACACACACTGGCACGCATCTAGTACCCGTTGTCAGTCTTAACTATGAATTTAATCAGTGGCATCGTGTTTTGGTGAGTTTGTAATTACATTACTTTATAGTCAAAAGTCATAGTGGGATCATTCGGTTCTCTTCAACATGGTTGAGCCGATGGATCCATGCGTCATGTTTGTGAACGGACGCCATCAGTTAGGACTTGCCACAGCTTATTATTTTTATTTTTTTTTGTTTTCGTTATGCTTTTCACGTGCACGTGTATAATTTCAACATTAATGATGAAACCAATTTTGTTAACAATATTTTTGATTTAAAAGAGTGGAGTTTCTTGCCCGTTCTTGTCCATAGGAACCTTCTACGCTTTAGAATGGACAACTGGCTTCATATTTCTGACTGAGCAACTCCTTGACAATTCAAAACTGCCAGTAAATGGTAGAATTGAAATAAATGCTTTGATTTTGAGGTTAAAAGAACCTTCGCGAGTGACCATGAGCAGTTAGTTCCACCAACCCTGGCTGACTGGATTACTTTTACTCTACAGCATGAGCTAACCTAAGCAAGCTACCAGTAACATGCAAGAATCCAGTGGGCGTAGCTCCTGGGTTCCGAACCTGGGCGTAATTACCCCCGCAAGGGGTTAATCAGCTATTCTGTGGGGGTAACCAAAAACCTAGTAATTAAGACCTAATCTAATTAAATGATATTACTTGCAGAGTAGAATTTCAAAATTATGATCTAACTATTTTTACTTAATTCATCTATCTTCTAACTAGGGTTTTACGCGTACGGCAGCTGTTCATCCTAGAGTCACTTCTAAACCTCATAAAAACCAACACAGAACGCTTTAGTTGCAGTAAGAAAAAAAGGCTGAAAGAATCTCCCTTCCACAAACAAAAACCTTCTTTGCGACGCGGTTTTCGTCGTTATTACCCAGACGGGTGTTTAATGCTATAAGCAAAACGTTCACTGTACCGAACAATTACTCTGAGGCCAAAACTAAACTAAAAGAATGGTTGCTGGGCCGGACTTATGAGGAAACAGAAAGTTTACTTTGCAGCACATACTAATACACACTCTCTGAAGGAATGCATACCCTCACTTACACTCACACCACACACTTACTCACCTTAACTGTTTTTGTATGTATAATTTATGTTACACTTTTTTTTGTACTTAAATTATTGTACATTTTATATGAATAATAATATTGCGCTAGCAGAACGTATTAAATTGTTAACTTTGTATAGTGTTTGGGTCACCAAGATACGGGCTGTGCCTAATTTGGGACCCGCTGTCTAAGTCTTCTGTTAGTGAGATTTTCATACCATGCTAGGTTGTGTATTTAAGAACTTTGCGTAAGCTAAATAAATTCATTTGAATTTGAATTAGATCTCACATCTTTTTGCGGTAGAAGAACTGTGTTGCGAGACTTGTATTTTTTTACATGTATATAACATGTCATTTGACGGGTTTTATTTAACAGTTTAAGTATGTACACAGACAAGAAGATAGGAACATAAAAATATTTAGGACTTACGTACATATCTACGTACGTACATACGTAATCTTGTGAGAATTTCTATTTATAAATTCTATCACTAAATGCACAATTACGAGTTAACAAGGTTATAAATAAATCATTAACGTGGAAAATATTAACATGCACTGACGATTAATATAAAAAGGCCACTTGCAAAGTGCCAAACAAATCTCAATATCTCCTAAACCACACACAAGTTAGGTACATGAAGTAAAAAAATCTTGAAAACAGTTTTGTTGGTGTTTTCTATGTTCTATTAAATTCACTTGAATGATTCTGTTGAATATAATTTTATTTTATTTATTTCAGACATAATTCTAGTCCATAGTTTTGTGTTTTACACGTTATCTTGCGTGGTTTCGGAAATATTTCGTGACGTTAGTGGCTTTTTTTTAATATTGCTCGTCAGTGTAATTTTTTTACCAACTAGATTTTATCATTGCGATTACGTACATGAATTTTGGGGTTTGCATAATCTTTTATTTTAATGCGACTGCCCAAAAAGGAGTATTAGTGTTTTCAGGGTTCAATATGTATGTATGTGAGTTTCTTTGTTCCACCTAACTTTTAAATGCCTGAACAGATTTGGATGGGTATCGTTAGAATCCTTACATCATCCCGAGTGACATATGCTATATTTTTTTAAATCAAAATAGCAGCGATTTGGCTCCTAAAAAAAAATAAGGTGCATCCTCAGGATGACGATTGACTTGTCGCAAACCCGAACACGCCGTGTTCGGTTAGCTAATACAACTTCTTTTCTACTTTTTAGTTCGTTTTTTGGCAGGGCAGTTGTGTTTTTTTCCTGTTGTTCCCAGAATAGATGTTCTGCGACGAGATAAAGGTATTGGTATATGCAGAAAGGTCCTCCCAGTCTGCTAATAAACAACCTCGTTAACTATGTGTAGTTCTCGCAAGCGCTACTGCTGAGCGTGATGTCCTGGGTTCGACTACCAGGTCAGGTCGAGTGTTTTTGGGTTTTCCATTTGGAATTTCTCAGTAGCAGCCCGGAGTCAGGATTTGTGCCCGGTTGATGGCAATAGGCTCGCCTCCTATTACATGGGAGTTAAACATAACTAGCGAAAAGTGAATAAGGATAGGAATAATTTCTTTGCTGAAATTACACGTGTTAACAGTTGGTGGTTTATAGAAATTGTAACAAGTGTTGTTAGTTATCGTACTGAGAGTCTATTTATGTGTTAATTTTCGGGAAAAAAGAAAAAAAAACATCGCGACAGTTTTTTTCAATGGGGAGTTTTAACGAGTGGTACCCACATGGGGCGCAGGCGGCCGTCGTTTAACGGGTGTCTACAAGTCATAACTTATGACTCCCGTTGAAAATTTGCTAATTTTTAATGAGATTGGGTAATTATGGTACCAAAAATGTGAATTTTTAAATAGCAATAACTTTTTTATTTTGAATAATAATAACATTTTTTATTATGTTTTTGGTAATGTCTTGGGGTCTCAACTCGAACAAATTATAATTAGTCTTGAAAAAAAATCATAGATGTCAGCATAGGTAGCAATTATGAAATTAACAATCACTAAAAACTGGTAAACGGCAGAATTTGGCTGAAGTAAGATTAGTAAAAATCGAAACTTCCTTGTTTAATGCTGATTTATCCATTTAAACTCATAAATCACGTATTTCCAGCAAAAATGATAAGTGAAACCTTTTACTTGAATTCGAACCCATAGAACGATAAAGTTAATCATGAGCTCTTTGCAATAGATGGCGTTTTACTCAATTTGTCATCACATACTAAGGTTGCCTGGAAGAGATCGCGGAAAGCGATAAGGCCGCCCATTGTATATTTTGTAGTGTTTGATTATTTTTTGTTATGTATTTTTGTGGTGTACAATAAAGTATATATAAATAAACGTTTAGTAGGAAAATCAAACAACATGTTTTTTTAATCTAGTACCTACTTTACTTAGAAATAAAGGAATTGAAAGAAATCTATTGACATGTTTTTGGCAAATACCTACCTACTTAATTATATTTTTTTCGTTTTACCAATACCTTTCTAAAACTTTCTATAAAAAAACAGCCAAGTGTGAGTCGGACTCGCGCACGAAGGGTTCCGTACCATTATCTATAAAAACGAGCAAAAAAAATCATTTTGTTGTATGGGAGCCCCCTTAAATATTTATTTTATTCTGTTTCTTTAGTAATTGTTGTTATAGCGGCAACAGAAATACATCATCTGTGAAAATTTAAACCGTCTAACTATCACGGTTCGTGAGACAGAGCCTGGTGACAGACTGGCAGACGGACGGACAGCGGAATCTTAATAATAGGGCCCGTTTTACCCTTTGGGTACGGAACCCTAAAAAGGATTGTACAAAACGTTTTAAAAGTAGATAGGTAACTAATGATGCCGATTCTCTCACAAATGCCTGTAAAGTAGACTAAAAATCACCAAAATTTAGTTTGTTCCTGTCAAAACGACGATTTCCCATTCCGAAATAGACTAAAGTGGCACAAAACTATATTTTAGTTTGACAGCACTAAGATGGCACCGAGTTATTAATTTAGTGAAAATGGCAAATTTGCTATTCTGAATTTGACGTTTTTCACCTAAAATTTTGATAGTCTGATGTCTGACTGCCTCGTTGGTCTAGTGGTCGCAAGCGCTACTGCTAAGTATGAGGTCCTGGGTTCGATTCCCGGGTCGAACAAAATGTTATTGGGTTTTTCTATCTGAAATTTCTCAGTAGCAGCTCGGAGTCTGGATTTGTACCCGGTTGATGGCAATAGGCTCGCCCCCTATTACATGGGACTTAAAACATAACTGGCGAAATGAGGGTGTGCCTGCTACAGGGACACCTCTGCCCAACCCTTCGGGGAAACAAGGCGTGATGTAATTTTGATAGTCTAACTAAATTTGACTATTTTTAATCGCGATTAAAAAGGTGTGGAATAAAATTAGTTGTCATGAACTAATTTTATTCCACAAAAATTCACACCAACATCTCGAATTCAAATGCAAATATTTTTTTTTTCTGTTCTTTTGCTATAAGCAAAAGTCAAATTTCAACTGCATTGAAATTTTTCGTTGGTTTTTTTTTTTAGTCTGCCGTTCCATACGAGGAGTACTACCTTCTGAATCAGACCCACATTATAACTACGGTACTTATATTTACAGTACACTGATTAGCGGCTACTGCTGCTTGCACGGAGTGAACTTTCCATCATGGTTCATGTTCGGAGCTGCCTCTGCTTCCTACCAGATAGAAGGTGGCTGGAATGCGAGTGGTAAGAACTTTTACTATTGAAATTGATACTTTCTTTCACCCCATGACCACGAGCTCAAGCGACACGTCTCTTGTGACAACAACTGCGGTGAAAATAAATAAAAAAATAGTATAGAGCTTGCCAAGAGTCACCGCGACGCAACTCGCGGAGCGACGTACGGAAACAAGTGAAGCGCGCGCGTGTCGCTTGACGCAAGTCGCGTCGGAAGTCTCATCGCTCGAGGTCGTGTTCGGGGCCCAGTATATATTATATACATAATTACACATTTCTTGACTGCCATAATTGGCCATCGGACTTTCCCCTGACACACCACAACCTTTTTAACTGCGCTGCTAAACTTGAAACACTTTACCACGCATAGTGACGGGTTCCGTAGTCGGTATGCATAATTACGCATGCATGGCATTGATTTTACTGGGCCCAAAAATAAGTGTGTGTATAGTATTTTTATTTGACTTAAACAACAAAGAAAGTCACTTAGAAACATTATAATGTTTTTATATTTGAGCTCCAACAATACCTCACACAATTATGTACGTTGAGTTTTTCTTTATTGCCTCATTTACACGTAGTTGTAGCAGATGGATTATCGGATCTGCTGTTTTACATAACCGCTAGCTGTTTTACAAAACAGCTCTGTTTTATAAAACAGCTAAACAACGTTCAGCTGCATTGCCATTGCATTACTTTTAATAAAACTGCTACCCACGTTTGAATGTAATGCAGAATAATCGCGTTCTGCTTAATGTGATTTGCAGTCACAATAAGCGGTTGGTGTATGTGCCGAATCGGTCGCAGTTTAGGTTAGATTAGAGCAGTAAACAACCGCGCGCAAGCGAGCGAGCTTCCAAGTTGGTCGCAGTTACATAGATATTTAGTATTCATAAAACTCTGATAACTTTATGTTAAAATTGTCCTTAAAATCACTGATTTCACTTGAGTTAGGGTTATTTTACACTCATATTACTAGTTTTATTTAAGTATTTCTGTTTTGGACGCTATTATTGTTTTTATGAGACAGAGCCACGAACGATAAAATTCAGAACTAAAATCCAATCTGACGTTTAATTTCACACTGTTTTACGTAACCTCTAATCGTTGACCTGCATTGACAAATGCAAAACGTTTATGCAATTCTGCATGTTAAAGTTCAGCATTTATGAAAAATCACTAAATGTTGTTCAGCTGTTTTACATAACGGAGCTGTTTTGTAAAACCGCTAGCGGGTACGTAAAATAACGTATTTGACAATCCATCTACGAAATCCACCAATACAGTGCCATCCCTTGTTACTTTTTTCGTAGTTTCACTACACAATTGTTTAGCGGTGCATAGAATAAACCTTCTTTCCAATTTCATCGATATAATGTTAGTAGACACAGAGTAAACGTACAACTATAACAGTTAAAATAAAATAAAAAACCCGATACAAACATTTCCATATTTCCCTTCCTACTCCATCACTAGACCCTATTGACTATCTATCTATATATAACCTATTCATTGAGACCATTCCAATGAGCCCAAACATGATACCTGCGCTGTAAGTTGGTAAGGGAGTTAGGTATCCTGCAAATTCCAGGTGATGCTGCAGCATCAGTTCAAGGTTACTATGTTCTTCTAATATCATTGAAGTAACAGAATATCAAATCGATCAGACCTGTGGAAGATACATGTCATCCATTCATCAACTAGAAAAGAGCTGAGAATCTTCAAACGGCTGAACCGATTTTGATAAAGCATGTCTAAGAACTGTCGCTAGAAAATATGTTTTCAAATAAAAAAAGCCGCATTCAAATAGGTTCACCCGTTTAAGAGCTACAGTGCCACAGCAGACAGACACACAGACACACACACACAGTGGTCAAACCTATAACACCCCTCTTTTTGCGTCGGGGTTTAAAATGGTGTGTCACCAGACAGGCTTACTGACAGACGGTCATGACGAAATTATTTAATAAGGGTTCCGTTTTTGCCACTTGGCTATGGAAACCTAAAAAGAAGCAATAGTTGCGTTAGCAGCGCTTTTTTGTAACGATATACGCGCGTCATGGTTAAAGAAATATTGTTTAACTAATAAACTCGATAATATAATAAAGCATAGCCAAAAATGTCGTGATAGCCTAGTGGTTAAGCCCTCGCCTCTCATGCACGAGGTTAAGGGTTCAAATCCGGGCAAGTGCCAATGTGACTTTTTCAATTCATATGAACTTTACTTTCTGAAGGAAAAACATTGTGAGGGAACCTGGACTTATTGTTAATATAAATCTGAAATCGCCAACTCTTCTTGAGCAAGCGTGGTGATCAATGCTTGTTCCTTCTCTGTGTGAGAAGAGGCCTTGCAGTGGATCAATAATAGGCTAGTATTATTTATTAATAAAATAAAGTCATTAACTCAAATGCCCTTTATCTTCTAGACAAAGGTGAATCCACCTGGGACAGACTTCTGCACACAAGGCCCGATTTAGTTGCTGATGGCGCCAATGGAGATGTGGCCTGTGACTCCTACCACCAGTGGAAGAGGGACATCGAGATGTGTGTCGAGTTGGGGCTCGATATGTACAGGTAAGGCCTGTTTTTAGGGTTCCGTATGTCCGATTGAAAAAACGGAGCCCTTATAGGATCATTCGTGTGTCTGTCTGTCACAGCCAATTTGCTCGGAATCTAATGGATCGATTAAGTTGAAGGTACACATGTGTACTTCTGTGACCCAAACACGGACGTAAAACGTAAATAAAACAGTTTTGAATATGGGGTTCGCTTTTGGGGGACAAATAAGAAAATTTTTAAAACAATTTTTGCAAACTGTATTGTGTGACATATCAAATGAAATGGGCTTACTATGAGGGTCTCAATAATACTTTTTTTTATAATTTATAGTTAATATTTATACAGCTAATTCAGGAAATAGACGAAGATTTACCATTCCCTTGATTCCCCTGATCTCCGAAATGACTGAGTCTAAAATTAAAAAAAAAATAATGCTGAAAATATGTAGTTCTATACTTATAAATTATTGGAAAATCTATAAGAAGGTTATGGTCTTAAAATAACATGGAAAACCTCCTAATATTGTACATACAAACTTACATTTGCAGTTGGAATGTATGGGGGAACATGTTTTTCAACTACAATGTTAAGTTTGTTTTTGGAATAAATTCATCCCAACTACGGAACCCTTCATTGTGCATGGCCCGACACGCACTTGGCCGGTTTTTATGTTAAACAAACAAGCTGATAGCCCGCCTGATAAAAAGCGGTTCCTGCTTTTATACCAGAGCCATCGCAGATGCGTTGACGCCCTAGAACAAAGCTGAACAGTCTCATTATGTGCCTGTAATCAGAACGTAGAATTAGATATGGTGGTATTTCTTCTTTGGAGAGACCTCTGTTACAACGTAGTTGTTTCTAATTAACAGTAAAAGAAAAGAAAGAAAGAAAAATAATTTTATTTGGGACACGCACAGGAAATACAAACAGTAATAACAACTAAAAAGGAGCATCTAAAACTAACAACATCGAATTACTGAATTGAAAAAAAAAAAAATGTGCGAGGCCAAAAAAGCACCTATATCAGCATAGGATATTTAAAAACTAAATACCGCAGCGCTGGTATTCTGATAAGGCCCGCCGTGATACCACGGACACACCTACGGACACATAAATCCCACTATGGGACTGCAATATAAATAAACAATAATTATAGTGCTCCCTTCTGATACTGTAATATCTCAAGCTGGAATAAAGATTCACCTATGTGAGAAGACACGTTGTATCCTGTTAACCCAATCTTTACGCACATCTTTTGATAAAAAGCTCTAATTTTCAGGTTCTCATTATCCTGGCCTCGTCTCCTGCCGTCGGGTTTCCCGAACCACATCAGTGAGGATGGCAAGAACTACTACAACAACCTGATCGACGGTCTACTGGAGAAGGGCATCCAGCCCATCGTCACTATATACCACTTCGATCTGCCGCAGTCATTGCAGGACCTTGGTAAGATCAGTCGCTTTATCAAAATCTTAAGTAAAGTAAAATATTCTTTATTTAAGAGTCTTATGACACTCAAAGAGCAGAGAGCAGCGATGGTCTAGTGGTGATGATTCCAGCTTACGACTTAGGTCGTGATTTCGAACCAAGGCAGGAGCTTTACTTTGTGTAAATAATTTTATGAGTACTGCTCCGAAACGATGAAAGAAAACGATGTGGGGAGACCGGGATGTCCTAGAACCAAAAATTCAAAGATATGTGATATCTACCAACCCGCACTGGGCCCGCGTGGTGGATTACAGTCCATTCCCTCTCGAAGAGAGGAGGCCTGTGTCCCAGAAGTGGGAACAGTATAGGTTGATTGTGCTATGCTTATGACACTCAATGATCAAAGAATGGACCGCAGCGTCTTCACGGAAACCGTATTGCAAAGAATTGTTTTCAAGTTTTCTTAAATTTTAGAATCTAAAAATTTGTCTCTATTCGTTTTTCCTGGGCTGTCAAACGTCAGTTAGTGTGAGGCGTTAATCTAAAAGATGTTGTCTCATAGATAGAATGTTCCTCTGCTTTACAGACATGGTCAAATGTCTACATGCATTGATAAACTGATTAAGGTACTGTCTCAAAACCCTGTTCAAAACTTTAACAACCTTCCATTCCAGGTGGCTGGGCCAACCCTCTCATCACGGACTGGTTCGCAGACTACGCAAGAGTCGTATTCACGCTCTACGCAGACCGTGTGAAGCTATGGCTGACCCTGAACGAGCCCTTCGGCATCTGTGACGTAGGCTACAACTTGCAGCACGCTCCTTACCTGAATGATACCGAGGTCGGCAGATATCTATGTAACAAGAACATTTTGATAGCTCATGCTAAGGCTTGGACGATATATCATGAGGAGTTTAAGATTCTTTATAATGGTAAGTTGTAATGGAAGACTGGAACTTATTCATGAGTGCATTCAATTTCTGCAAAATATTTTTTCTCTCCATCGTTGGTCTAGTGGTCGCAAGCGCTAATTGCTGACCATGAGGTCCTGGGTTCGATTCCCGGGTCGGGAAAAGTGTAATTGTGTTTTCCCATCTGGAATTTCTCAGTAGCAGCCCGGAGTCTGAATTTGTGTCCAGTTGATGGCAAAGGCTCGCCCCCTATTACATGGGACTCAAACATAACTGGCAAAATGTGGGTGTTACTATAGATACAATAAACTTCCCATTGACATTCGAAACTTACCCATTAATAGATTTAAAATCTGTATTAAAACCAAACTTTGTAAAAAGGGTATTATAAAATTTCAGAATATTTAGAAGATAAAAAAGCATCGGATTGAACTGCTCGCTCTGCTAAGCCTTGTGATAAAACTTAACATTTTAACTATTTTGTAAAATCATGAAAATATACCAGTTTTATATACACATTGACATTGTTGAAAATTATATTCAAAATGACATGATTACTTTGTAAAGTATTATATTATTTTAATTAATTATTGTGAATGTGAGGACTATGTGGATATCATTATTATTTTCATTTTTCAGTTAGTTTTAATTATGGTCTAGCAGTTTGAGTAGTTTATGCGGTCTATCCAAATGTCCTTTCTTTGGTATTGTTCGTCGAGTTGAGCTCCTTAAGTTCTGA